>OW285240.1:128969067-130318567 GCA_935421215.2 Melolontha melolontha | reverse complement strand
GGAATGCTGTCTACAAGATGTACACAAATAGTAAGATATTTGAAAATTTGACTGTATTATAATATAATTATAGCACAACATATTGCCCTAACATCTTTAAATATTATACTTGTTGAAAGTGATATTTTTATGGGTGGTAAAAGATCTTTATGGATAGTGTTGCGGAACATTGGGTTCCATTATAACAGGGATGATCCAAGAAGAACACTAGTGGAATTACCACATATTGCTCTAAAACAGGTAACTTTTCTCGCAGAGTATACCCGTTTGAAAAACCCAAGTACTACGAATTTGTGTTTACGGAACATGGCTTTTTAAAGATGGAACTGTGACCTGGTACCTTTCATTTTCTTTTACACAAATGTCTTTTTAGTATTCTACTTATTATTAAATATGTATAAAGTTTTTTTGTTTGAATACTTTGTAGAAAAATTAATGAATTCGGTTATTTATAAATTATAACCTAAATATTGCAAGTTTGACATAAGCGTGTTTACTACCCTAACCTAAAATGTAAACAAATCGATTTTGCAAATGATTTCGCAACATTGTTTTGATATCATTGATTACGTGCACGGCTTCGAATCGTGGACGGCTCATACTAAAACATTTATAAACACTGAAATAATAAAAATTTTCTATAATCAAATGAGTTTTAATGCTTTTAGTTTCGTATTTTTATTCCAGGTTCGACAAGTATGTATATATGTCAGCTTTTCATTAGTAGATTAAAATAACATGAATTATTTAATCGTAACTTCTCTAATATTTACTTCCAGTTGTGATGCCAAATTTTTTTATAATATATGCTTCGAAGACAAATTTGTATTAAAAGCAATTTTGTTCATACGTATTCTATTTATATTTTATATTTTGTAAATTATTCTATTAAAAAATTCTAGGATCTGCATATTACTTTACAATGTAAAGTAATATTCAGATCCTAGAATTTTTTACAAATAAGTAATACTTAGCTCGAATATTGTTATTTCATGTATATGTAAATAAGAAAAACATAATACTATGATAAACCTGCAGAATCAAGCCCCCATCCAAATTTCCCGCTACGAATATAGCAAACTTACTGCAACGTTGTCAAATCTCTGGTAATTATTTAATTTATTTCTCATTGTTAATTCACCTTATTTTCCAGTTATTAATTTACGTTAATTTGTAATTTTTATATGTTATAGGTACTCTTAATTTATATGTTATAATTTAGTTAGAACTTAAAATACATTGTTAAATGGTTCGTCTTGGTATAAAATTATTTTGCGGTTATATTAACAAATATTTACACATCGCTCTAAATCACCATTCTTTATATTAGTAGTGCATTTGGCAACGTTGCTCGTATATTGCCGACATATGATTGGTTATGCTCATCCGTAAATGTCAGTTGAAATGGGAGCTTGATTCTGCAGGTTTACCTAATACTATAGTAGTTGATACAGTTTAGTATTTTTATTTGCAATTATGTTATTTTAAAATAAACTGCTTAAAATATCTTGACCTAGTTTCAAGATGTCGACAGGGTAAACAATTGCTTCTAGATCATGAAAAATAAACCCTAAAAGGCATCGCGGATTTTGTCCTTTCTGTTATTCTGTGGTTATAATTAGGACTGTCCACTTTGATTATATTCTATAGTTGGTATGGTACAATTAGATACGCACTTGGCGGAATCTAATTAGTGTCTGCTTGCAGTAATGTTTTTTGACTTTACCTAACAGAGTTGAAGCATTGTATTTAAATAGGCGTTATTAGTGCTGACGTTACAAGCGCCATTTTATTAGAGGTCAGTGTGCATTATCCAAACAAAATTTCGATACAATAATATTTTTCCATATGAGAAATTTTATATCAAATTTAATTAATGTGAGGTTATGACGACATTATTCATTTTCGTATTGCCATAAATAAAGAACTCGTATATACGGTATCTTTGAAATAAGAACGTATGAAAAATGGAAAGATGTATTATATCGATCAATTACGCTGCGAATCCCAAAATGAAAAAAACCCCTGAAAATTGTATCATGTTCATGAATTCAAAATAAGTTATACATACGCTACCGCGTATTTTTACTGTCGATGTATTTTTTTTTTGTTACGGGAAGTAAGAAATATAAAATAATATGAATGTAAAAAAGAACCGCTATTTGTAAATAAACGTTTTTCCTTATAAAAGCGCTAAAAGATAGCATTGTGTATAAGTTTTCTATGGTAAGGCTTGAATAACCTGGTACCCTTCGAAAGAAAAGCGTACACCTACTATTTCACCGTGTAAAAGGGATTTAGACTGTTTCCATAGTAACTAATTAACATTTTAGAATAACTCAAATGTCTCTCCATATGTCTTTCATTCATTGAATAATGGCTGCGCAGACAACAGAATTGATTAGAGCTCGCATTATCGCAACACTAGAAGTAGGTTGGTCAATTAGCGTAGTTGCACGCGAATTTAATCTGAATAAGAGTTCTGTTCTTAAAATTAAACGTCTTTGGGAGCAGAGAGCTACATTAGCGAGAAGAGCTACTTCTAGTCGTCCAAGAATTTCCAGTATCGCAGAAGATAACATTAGGTTTGTTCTGGTTCACAAAAAAAAAACATCCTAGGACGTTCTGGGACGTCCGACTCATGCGCAGTTCTTTAAAAGCGTTAGTACAACTTCGGACAAAATAAATTTGTGTTCTGGTTTCAGTTTAAAATAATCCAGGATTATTTAGAATCGGCCGTTACTGTCCCTACTTCGAAGCTGGAACCTTCTTAGTTATCAGGGTGTTTTATTTTCTTAATTCATAGACCTGAATATTTCAAAGTTAAAATTTAACTGTATATTATTCGATATGGATAAATTTAATTTATTTTTTTGTGAAATAGTTTTACAAACAATATATACAGTTGAGTTTTTAAAGCACCACCCTAAAAACGAATTGTATATTGTATTGACATTGTATAGTATTACTTGGGGTATATAAAAGAAAAAAAAAATTTTAAAAGCGTATCAAATGGGAATAAGACACAAATATAAAAAAATATGTACTATCATGGGCAATTGAAAGTAAACGCACTATTATAGCTGCGTAAATTTTACCGAATTGTCAAGCTAATGTCATTTATGTTATGATTAAATGCTGACACTGACACTTCAAAAGTACTGTATACATTAGATAAATTTTGAAATTTCGACATGCCAACATAATAAAGTGTTAACTTTCAATTGCTCACGATAGTACATATCAAGTTGTAGTAAACAATGAGCAAAAACCGATACTCTACAAGTAAGGTTAGTGTTCCCATTTTAAATATTGTACAAAAGATGGCGGTAAAATACGTATTTTGTGTTCTGGTTAATTTATAAATCCTAAATAGTTTTGAATAATTTGAGATTTTTTGTGTTCGCGCCCAGTTCTGAAACATTTTCATTTTTGAGAACCAGAACAAACCTATTACCAGATACTTGCAAGAGAATCCATTAAAAACAAGCACGGATGCAATCGTCGTATCGGTTTGAAGGTATGTTTTGTAATAATTGATACCGACATTGTATTAGATAATAAAAACATATCAAATAGAAAATATAATAATAGGAAGGAAACGTATTTCACGTTTATTCAATATTATCTATCACTATTACAGTATTACCATAGTGATAGATAATATTTTTAAGTACAACTGGAATATTCTTAACATTTGTGAAGAGTGTGAGAATGCTTTTTTGGGCGTTATCTTGAATGTATTGTATAAATAGTGATAAACTCATACATGAGACAAATATAAATACAAGATAATTTACATGTAAATATACCATTAAAATTTAGTATATGTTTTTACATTTGATAGCTTCCAGTATTATTTATATGGAAATAATTTCATGTTAGACAGTTACATTTTTGCTATCCAAGTCTTTTGTCTCAAAAATTTTTTTTAATGAACTTATAGCTTAAATAGTATAATGAAGTTGCTTTATTCATACATAAATTTTATCACGCTGTGAGACAAGTATGTTAAAAATTTACTTATACATATATTTTTTTAATACAAAATATTCTCTGAGTAAATCATTGGATTCGTTCGGTTTTTACTTGATAAATATCTATAATTCCAAATGTAAATAAAATTGTTAATAGTTTAATGATTATATAATTGTAATAGGACGATTGTTACGCTTGCTGAAATAACTGATAAAGCAAACTTTATAGACTTAAAAAATAGATTTTTGTTTTATTGCAGATTACTGTAGTAAAGTTAATTATGTACACGTCCATTATATGGCGCTTCTATAGCTTAATCAATTTTTTTATTAAGTTGCCTAAATTAAATATCTACTCGTCCATCAAATGGCGCTTTTATAGGTTAATCAATCTTTTAATTTTTTTATTAAGTTTTTCTTAAGTTAATTATCTACACGTCCATTACATGGCGCTTTTATAAACTAATCAGTCTTTATTTTTTTATAAAGTTTTCTCTCTATTTAAGTTTTTTCTTGATGTATTAAGAATTGGGACTTGGCACTCGTAAGATACTTTGTGTATTGTATATAGCACTTTTGTTCTAATCCTTTATAGGTTGGATAAGCGCGTATAAAATTAAGGTTACACTGTCTATTAAGTTATTTAAAATTTGCCAGTTTTGTCAGGATACAAGAGTACGTATTACTTAATGCTTACGGAAGTGCCATGCTACATATTTGTATATTTACTACATTATTTATAAAATGCTATTCACAATTTTTATGTGCAAAAATAGTGTCTGCAATTTTATCCACAGTTAATGATTAAGGTAGAATGATTAGTTTTGTAAGACTTTTAATATACCTACGTTTATATCTATGTAAAGCTTTGATTTAATTTAAAAATTGATAAAAATCAAAAGAATTATAGGAAACAAGATGAAATGTATATTGTGTAAATAATAAAAATAAATAAATAATAAAATAATGTATATAAATGTGCAAAGCACATAAAACATTTAATTTCAGTTTGCATCATTCGTATTCGTATCGAAGTTTATAAGCGGTTTTAAAGTTTACAAATTTATTGTTTACTTTCACGATATTCTTGATGCGATTATAGACAATTATGAACAATAGCTATATGGAAATTTAATAAACATAACCAAATAAAGTAGTAACAATATTACATATTCGCATCCTTTCATAAGTTCTTGATTATCGGTTAAATACATGTAAAAAAAAGATAAAAAAGATAACATAGAAATATTCGACTCTTTATTGGCATTTGCGCTGAACAGATTTAAGTTTGATGCGCTTATAATAGAATAGTGTTTAAGATTTATTATATCAATATTATTATTTCATGAATCTATATATACAACGAAGAATATACTCTGCTTGCTGTTATGAGGCCTTGTAAAGTTCGACAGGCACTAGGTAATCGAAATTTTCACGTTACGAAGGATACACTGGTACTTTTACATGTGGTAAGTAAAAATATTTTTAAACAATTTCAAACAGAATTTCGTATACCGCCATCTGTATGGTATTTAATTGTTTCAAAAATAAGTTTATTTTTTTAATTTGGCAATATTTGCCAATATTTACTTTTGTTTAATTAGATTTTCAGACATGGTGATAGAACGCCGGATAAATTGGCTATTTATCCAAATGATCCTCATAAAGATTATGATTACTCTCCCTATGGTTATGGGCAGTTAACTACAGTAAGTATGAAAAAATTAAATGATTAAGATACATGCAAATCTAAAATTGGAGCTATTTAACTAAAATAGGTTGGAAAAAAAAGAGCCTCTAAATTTGGGCAGAGCTTACGTGAAAGGTATGGTCATTTTTTGGGAGATTACTATGAACCAGATCATTTAGATGCATGGGCATCTAATATTGATAGAACAAAAATGACTTTACAGTTAGCATTAAGATCATTATATCTACCTAGAAATCAGCAAGTTTGGTATCAGCACATGTCGGGACAAAACTTTCCGTTTCAAAGTATGCCGTTGGAAGAAGATAAGGTAAATAATGTAGTTACTGTTTTCTTATTAATTTGCATTTGTTTTTCAGATATTTTTACCATGTTATTTTGATAAACAAGCACTTGCAGAATATAATAATTATGCAAATGGACCTGGTAGAGATGTAATGAAATCTTACGGAGATATAATAGATTATCTTGAGCAGAACACTGGTACAAAGATGGATGGTCCTAGATCTGTATTTAATTTGCTGTGCACGTTCACAAGTCAGGTAAGAAATATTTTCATTTCTCTCAAGAATTATTTAATGTATGTATTAACAATTAAAAAAAAATACATCATCCTTTTTGATAAAAATGCAGTAATAAAATATTAAATTTAGTTGATTAAGTTTTAAAATATTTGAAAAAATGCATACATGTATAAAAAGCAATTTTATTTTCAAAATTTTTCAGTATTAGTTTTGTAGAGTTTCTAATATTTTATGATATCATTTAAATATTATCTATAATTGTTTTCGCTTAATCATACAAAGTTGTATTAATTTGTGATTTGTTTGCCTGATTTAAATTACGGAGCTGTACGAGAGTTACAGTGTCTATATTTCTACAGCAAAATATGGGTTTAACACTGCCGGAATGGACCAAAGAAGTATGGCCGCATTATATAGAGGAAATAGCAATGCAAGAATTTGAATTCATGTCGGCAACACCACGTTTGACATCGCTTATAATAGGTATGATATTGCGTAGAATGTTTTATTAAAGAAAAGAAAGCTGTACAAGCCAAAAGTTACTTAGATTTGCTATTTTCTGAACGGTTGGAAAAGAAATGTACATATAATCTATGCGTCAATGTTTGGCAAATATTTCCACACTGTTTATATAAACATATTCGTTAACGCTTTATTTTTTATGCATTAGTTCAAATTTGGCCACACTGCACATATGTTTCTGTTATTTTGTATTCAGTAGCAGCTCGTATTCAATGGCTATTTGTGTTCGTAATTTTAATACTAGAACTAGTTGCATTCAAAAGTGTTATTAACAACATGAGCTGGAAGAGAAACCGAGAACAAATCAAAATACAGCGATATTTTGAAGACTTAATTTAGTGCTTTTTTAGACTACAAACAGAACAGAAGTTATATGGAATTATGGAGTATTTAGCGCTTTCTTAAGGATGCGAAAAATCGTGTTATATCAAATTAGCGTTAATCAGGGTCTTACCTATATTTTTGCAATAATTTACATCACAAGTTAATACATTTTTCTTCTTGTTAGGTAAACTATATCAAAAAATTGTTGATGATTCCTTGTTGAAAATTAAAGGCCAGTCTCAACGTAAAGCGCATTTATATTCAGGTCACGATTATACAGTGGCCATGTTTTTAAGGGCCATAAATGTGTTCGACAGCCGCCATCCTGATTTTTGTTCCAATGTTGCGATTGAGTTACACAATATCAAAGGAGTCTATGGGTTTATGGTGCGTGCTCTGTTTGAAGAATTCGAAAAAACGTCTATTCATGGTTGTTTTTAATTGCAGATTAAATACCAACGTAGAGAGAGTCATGATGTTAAATTATTGGAGATTCCTAATGTGGGAACGTTCTGGCCTCTCGAAGATTTCATGGAATACAATAAATTCATTTTAGAAGATAAGCCTTACTAATCAAATGTGTAATTTAAATATATTTTTAGTGCTATTCACATTGTGTAATCTTTTCTGTTCTATTTCATACTTATTTCCTTAGTGTTTGTTTTCTGTTTTATTTATCCTTTTAGTTATTTGAAATAATCTATTTTTATAATGAAAGTATTATATTTTTTTTACTATTTTTTGTATGACTGCTAAAGTTTCTAAATAAAAGAACAATCACTTGGTCAATTCGTGTTTTATTTTTAGACCTACCTGTAAATATTGTAAATTTACACAAACGTGGTTTAAACTTTCATCTCTTACGTCACACTATTAAAAGGCATATGATTAAGGGGCAGTATAATAAACAGTGAATAAATCTTTGAATAACAACTTGAATAAATTTATTCAACGAATAAAGTGAAATCTGGTATTATAAAAAATGGATGTGAGTAAAATAAGTAACGGGTGTTCATTTGAAAAGTTAATCTAGTAGCATGTGATTTACTGAGAACATTTTGAAGTATGTCGTAAATTAAAATTTACAAATTAATTTTGACAGTTTCATACATACAAATAAATAACAAATGTGATTCATATTATCAAATGTCATTTGGATTTACGTTTACGGAACAACAAACACATACTAATATATATGCGTCTTATTCTATCAAAATTTCAAAGTAACCTAGATTGACTTTTCAAATGAACACACGTTATTTATAGAATAACTCTGAATAGCTATCTATGTATTTTGCAGTTTAGCGTTTCGATAAACGATGGAGCCACTAAATGAAACGAAAAAATTTAAAAAAATACCAATTCTTTACATTTATTTTTGTTTATATTTATAAAATACAAACCAATAAATCGAGTATTATGAAAATTCAAGTTATCAAACACACACAAAATATAAACTTTTAAAAATAAGGTTATGTTAATTTGAAAGGGTGAAGCAAACAGTTGTTCGCATCTAACCAAATTTAATACCACGATTTTCTATGGTGTAAATTTATTGGTAGATTTACTTGGTTGGTGTGTTTTCTTATTCGCTATTTATAATACCCAATCTATAGAGTAAATTAAATTTACTTGCTTACTAAATCTGCAGATTTTATCGTTTATAATACCGGCCCTAAGAGAATAAATAAGTTACAGAGTATATAAGCCCAAAATATTTGTTCTTAGGCCGTCTGTTCTCTACCTTTTTTCAAAGAATGAAAAGAGACAACTAGAAGAGACCGTTGTTCGCGTTGAAAGTATTTTTGTTTTTAATTTTTATAGGTTTCAACCCTTCTACCGTGATGTTGTGATCGGCTTCTAATACATGACGTGCGACACTAGATTTTTCTGGTCTCCTGAATTTAATATGCGATACATGTTCTTTATAACGGGTTATAATTGAGCGTTTAGTTTAACCTATATATTTCAAATTACAATCGCGGTAATTAATTTCATATTTACCCGATTTCTAGTTCAAATCTACTTCTAATATCTTGGGTATCATCAAGAAGAGCTTTAATTGTGTGTTTAGGATCGAAAAGCAACTTGGAGACCTCGTTTTTTAACAACTCTTATGTTTGTCGTAATTTCATGGTATAGTAAACACATGTACTTCTTCTCATGAGTATGTTGTGGTAACAAACATACGGAATCGTGGATTGTCTATTTAAAATTACCCTTTCTAATTAATTTATTAATTATTTCTATGTTAAAACTATTAAATCTCGCGAGGTTTTTGATGAAATCTAGTTTTTTTTTCTCTTTTATTAACGGAAAGTTTACCAACCGATTGACTAGGAAATAGAAAGAAGCCATCTTTTGTTGGAAACTATGATTTGAATCCGCGGTGATAAATCTATTGACATTGGTTTCTTTTCGGATAATATCGATTTCTATTTGCTTATTTGTAATTACTAATATATCTAAGAATAGTATCCTGTCATCGTTTTCCTTTTCCATTGTGAATTTAATGGTCAGAAATTTCAAATTTATTTGTTTAACGACCATGTCCATGTGATAAAGTAGATTTAAACCAGAAATCGGCTATAGTTTATGGGGGTTAAAACTTATCAAAAATATAATCAATCCGAGGGAGATAAATATATGCGAAAGTATTCATATCTTTAAAAACAAAAATAATTCAAAGCGGACAACGGTTTCGTCCCTTCTATTGGTCTCTTTTTATTCTTAGAAAAGAGGTAGAGAACGAAGGGTGTGAGAACAAACACGTGCACCATTTCTGAAGAAGGGTAAGTGGACGTAATTTTATGTCATGTTTACGTGGACGCCTTGCAAAGTGTTTCGCGATTCTTTGTATTACCTTTACTGTGTTCCGTGTTCAATGCTGTAATTAGTGGTTTTACCTACTGAGGATGACAACTTAGTTGTCGAAGTGCGTTTTTAAGATATGATTATTAATTGTGCGGGAGGGGTTTATACCTTTTTTAAGTTTTTATTTAACCATAGGCTCTAAAGGAAAACGTTAGATATATATTTCAATTTAATTTAGGGTTCAGTACTAGAGTTATATTAGTTTTTTTTTGTTTTTTGTCTCATTTATTCCTTTTTTTTTTCGTTGTATAGTATCCTGTAAGAAGTACTTCCTTTCTACGGTTAAATAATAAACTATTATTAGTCGGTTTTTCAAATTTTTGGAACTAAATAGTTTTGAACATAACGTCATAGATATAAAATAAATAGGTTTTAGATTTATACATACCGTGTTATATATTCGACTACAACCCTAAGGAATATTTCTCCGCTGCGTATCTTCTAAATGCGCTCTCCACTTTTATATTGTATGATTTATGGATGTGGAGTGTGTTAACATTTCAGTTAGCATGTAGGTAAAGTGGTATAGCTTCACATTATGTATCACACTCTAATAGTACGAATTGCGTTGCTATGGTATAGGCTACTGTTAAAGTAGAATACATACATAATATCGTGCGTTAAAAAACCTCTAGTTTAAATCACAGTTACATCTAAATGGCAGACGGCTACAAAATTAGGGTTAGAAAATTGCAGGGTTAATTGCTACGTTCATGAATAAATAAAATTCCGTGTTATCGTTTTTATTAGATAACACTAATGCTAATGACAGTAATGAATGACATTAACATTTGACAATTCAGAACGGTGCGGTTAAGTTACGACATACTTAAAAATTTCATGGCCAACTCTGAGGCTGTTTTTTTTGAACGCACAATATATCAATCAATATCTTTTTTTATTAGTTTTACTAAACAATTGTTATGTCTGATATTTCACATAAAAGAACGTAATAAATGAAAACATATGCATATTAACATTTGTAACAAGCAAATAACTAATGTTGGCGCCATCTGTAAAACGGAGTATATACCACGGCAACACAACAAAACAACCACGGGGATATATGGTCAAAAGACATTCACACTCTAGTAGAAGTGTTCGTTATTGTTTTGTTCTTTTGAAATAAAATAGTTCTTTTCATTGCGAAGTCGTGTTACTTTAGAGTTTAACTAAACAAAATAACCATGAATAACACACCCGTTACACATTCTAATTTCCCGAAATGTGTAATTAACTGTATTATCTAGATCAAGTATCTATTTAGCACTTTTTTATTTACTTATTTTTCAAATACCTAGATATTTAACTTTATATTACTGACGTAAGTAATGATAAATAATATAAGATTTACAATACAATCATAAACAAACACATTTATTAAATAGGTTTATTTTCCTAGATTATTCGCAATTATGTTACTATTTACTAGACTTTTTAAACTAATGTAGGGTACCTCTAGTTACAATTTGTTCTGCGAAAGTACTTCTACCTGCTTTTAAATAAATAAGATTATGTAAGTATATATCTTAAAATTACATTTTATATTTTACAATATTCACCTCAGATTCGCAACTGTCAAATAAATCATCCACCATATTTTTAAATTCATCTAAAGCCAAATAATCGCTACCATTTTGAAAAGTTAAATACTGTAAATTGTCAATTTTGTTCTTTCTGTATTTTACCTGCGAATAAAGATAAACGCTTAATTACATTACCTAATGAAATTAATGTAGATTAAAAAATTTGTTTTAAAGTTTCGAATAATTTGTAATACCTGTAACTGTTTCACCAAACATTGGTTTCATCAAGTAGTTAATTTGATTCAACCACCTGATGTAGCCAATATTTAGCGAAAAAATATATTATTAGTTATTTGAAAAATTAGTTTTGAAAGTCATATTTTTTCATAAATTTGCAGAAATCAAGGTAATGAATGCGAAAAGTTTTTGCGTTTTTTTATCACTAAGAAAACAAAATAACTATTTCAAAGTTTAAAACTGCTTTTTTAACCTACATTTAAATCGAATTTTATCATGCATCTTCTTCGTCGATAATTAAATTAATGGGTAATTACTTTTATTCTATGATTTTCATTGTCGATTGTGTGCACTTCTATTACAACACAGGCTGCATAACGGGGGAAATGCGGAAACATAACCTCAAAGAAGATTAAGACATGGGCAACGTTGAAGTCATGGGCGGAGTATAAATGGATTTTACATTTTGAATCACCGTTTATTTTCCTTATTGAATCAGATAATATTTTCTTCATCAGTTTTCCTAAAAATTATAATGTAATGGCGTAGTAAAAGTGAAAGAATTTTCATTTATGTTTGGACGTAATATCTAATAACAATGATAATAAAATGGAGTATAGGTCTAAACTTTTAACCTCGTATCATATAATTTATAGAGAGGTTCGTTCGAGTAACCTCCTACCGGCAGCTCGTCGTTGTCCGTATATATATTTTGTCAGTCGCTGTCCGGACACCGTTCGGTGAATTTTGCTGATTTACAGTGATAAATAATAATTTTATAATGTTACAAATAATCAGCAAGATACCGCTTCACGATGTAGCTCATAAATTGATAAAAGGATTTCCTGATTTAATGTACGATAGCAGTATAGTAAAGTGTAAAGTGTGTGGTATACCGTTAATATGTTTAAGGAAATTTCACTGCAAAAGACACGTAAATAGTGTAATGCATAATCGCAAATCGCATTTATGTCTAAGTTTCATATTGTGTAATGTACAGTTTAAGTTAGTAGCCAACGAATCATTTCGTTCATTTTGGAAGCACTACGGTAAAGGAACGTTACCTATCCGGAAAAGATTACTAAATTTTCTATGAACGTATTGAACGTGATTATCCAATTTTATAGATTATCTTGTCTAATTACCTGACTTAGCATCTCTCAATTTCTAACTATTCGTAAATGTAAAAAGCGTGGGTATAATAAGAGCTAAGAGCTAGCTAATGCTGTAATTAACAGTAAGCTGTTAGGGGAAGCTAAGATATTAATTGTTTTTATTATATTTAATGTCTCTATAATTACCGACAGCATATCTTCTTAATTCTTTTGTAGCAGTTTGCATCCAGTATTCATTCATGGCTATGGGATACAATTGTTCAAGAATTGGTGCAGCCCAGGCTGGGAGTTCTAATCCATTTTCTTGCTGCAATTAAAATAGTTAAAAAAATGACAATTTAAAATTTTTAATTTTCTAAATTACTTCCGTAATTAAAGTCCCTAAAAATAACCAGAGATCTCTTGTCGTTTTGAGCTCTGAACCACTGTGTTCTCTTAAGTAGTCTAAAAATTCGCGGTGTTCTTCGAAAAGTACTTTGCCATCTCCTTCAATAAAATTCTTATAATACGCTTTTAAATATTCTCTGCTGGAAACGACAGCACCTAAAATCTATGGAACAATTAATTATACATTTTACTTATGTTTAAGTAAAAATACTTCGTCATTCTCGAATGGAACGCAGTTGTAAGAAATTGGTTGCCAGTTCAGATGTGCATTCCAAACAAGTTCGTTTTTGGGCGGAAAAAGCGAGCTCAAAGTTAATTGTAAAGAACATTGTGTTCTGGGACGGTTAGTGGAATAAGAATCTACATATTCTGGCATGTATTGGTCTCCGAGGAAGTCGTTGTATAAATTCCGTAGTTCTATTCCAAGTTCGTACATTGTCAGTTTGCCAACCTGAACGAGTAAATAATAATTTTATTTATGTGACAACAAAGGCAATTTACAAAACCAGAGTACGTAAATAAATGGGTGTCAAATTCAAATATATGATGTCCATGTGAGTAAATTAAAAGAAAATACCAAAGCATTTCTTAACAACAGTGCGTAGGGGTGGCGGGGTAAGTGAGGCAGTCGGGGCAACTGTACACTATGTATAGTTTATTTCAAATTATAAGAATATAACTTTGAACGGCTCTAATGCTTTTATTGCACTACCTTTTGTGATGATAATTATTATACCTGGTCTCCTTATTGAACAGGTACGGTTTACCTATTTGCTACGTATGAATCTAGGGGCCGTATTGACTATAAATTAGGGCCCTATAATATAATAATAAAACGCTGTTAATTTCAAGTATATAATAAAAAATATCTGTACATTGGGTTTATACGAGTATACAATGAAAAAATTACAAATCGTGTGGCAACATCTGTAGTGGATACATATAGATATATAAAGCTAATTTATTTGTAATACACAATAACATTTTTATGTGTCACCGCATTTCATAAATCATCTGTGATTGAGTCGTCTTGCAAATCGGTGTCTGTGTCTGAATCGTATTGCAAATTTATAACCAAAGGTGCTACTATTTTGTACATGCGCATATATTCGTCCTCTTTTGCTATTGCGTGTTTAACATAATTTTTCCAATTTACAGCAGTTATATGTTCCATAGCATTTTTTATGTGTGTTACACTGCTTTCACTAAATTTCGGTGTTTGATTTGTTCGTCTTATGGTATTTTTCAGTTGGGCCCATATCAATTCAATGGGATTGAAAATGCAATGGTATGGTGGTAAACGCAAATTTGTATGTCCTGCTTCTTTGGCTCTGTTATCCACATAATAATTCTTTAAATATTCTTTTGTCTTCATCACCTCTATTAATTGGTTTTTTGTATAATGATCCTCAAAATCCTCAAAAAAAAAGTCATTTGCTTCTAAAAATGTTTTAATATCTTTCTTATTATTACATTTTGTAGGAACTTTGGTTTGCTGTCGAGAATGATACGGAGCGTTGTCCATCACTATCACACTATCTTTTGGTAAATTTGGCAGCAAAGTGTCACAAAACCATTCTTCAAATAAAGATGAGGTCATATCTTCATGATAATCTAAACTTGAGGATTTAACATTTTTAGCAGATAATAGCGGCTGTCTGATCCATCCTTTTTCTGACCCAGTATGAAAAATGATTATTCTCTTCCCTCTCGAAACCGGCGCATCCAACTAACACATACTTGAACTATCGACCCAACCTTTGCAAATCGTGTCATGGGTGTCATACCACGTCTCGTCTAAATAACATATTAATCGTCCTTCCTGCCTATACCTTCTAATTGCCGTTAAGTATTCATATCGAAGTTTCTGTAACCTCGGGCTTTCCATAATTGTGCCATATGTCTATAGTGCCAAACTTAAAACCAGCTTCCTTTAGCGTCCGCCACAAGGTTGCTTTAGAACACTGAATATTTATAGGCTCATCACTGATTCTTTTATGTAAGCAGTCAAGTGTAGATACAACATTTCTTCTGTAGAAGGAGTATACTTGCTGCCTAATAGTATCAATTTCATACTCTTCAATTTTTCTCGGTGCTCCTTTGTCACTTCTTTGCTTTCGAGGCCCTGCGTTATTCTGAATTATTTTATATATTGTTCCAAAAGGCACCTTGGTTAATTGCGACGTTCGTTGAATGTTCTGGGTTTGTAGTTCGTTATTTTCGTTATTTATATCAGGGTATGATAGACATTGAAAATTATCTCTTTTGTATCTTCTGATATATGCTTTCTCTGTCGTGCTCCAACAGTATTATCACTATCCACAGCATAATCACTAACACTTTCAGCAAAAGGTCGCTACATGTTCGTTAAGTAAAGAGAGAAAAATCAAATATGTACACAGCAGTAAAGATTAACAATAAATGATAAATAGACTCAATATTAGATGTAATATATACCAACTCTTCTAACTATATTTACTTAAATTTTGTTTAATAAATATAAGCACTTATTTCATCTAAATTGTAATTTAATGACTATTTAACTATATATAATAACTATATATTCAAATTAGCAACTGTTGGTACTTATATTATTATTAAAATTTTATTTCATCTAAATTGCAGTAATTACAATTTACTTAAATTTTGTCATTACGGATCTCAGCAGTTTGTTTGCGTAAAAGATAATCGTATTGAGCGGCCAGGTAGTTATTGCCGCAGGGGGTGAAATAAAAGCATTACAGCCGTTCAAAGTTATATTCTTATAATTTGAAATAAACTATAACACATTCGAACTAACGTTTGATTTGTATGCAACCACTAATATAAAGTGCTGCTACAAAAACGCGGCAAAGAAAGCCAAAGATCTATTTACCGATACTTAGTTAATGGTAAGAGATTGGATTTATATTCCTACTTATATGAAATACATAAATAGATAATAATATATTATAACGTGCATTAAATTAAAATAACAAAATTTGAATCATGTCGTGAAACACGAGATTGTTTTTGTTGTGTGTACAGGCTAAGTTGTAGTTAAAAAAAATCTTGGTTGCCAGTTATAAATAAATCATCTTGAAGAGATCATGTGGGGTAAGTGAGGTGTTTGTATTGTGGGGTAACTGAATCATTGCCTCACTTGCCCCCTATGCTTTCATAACGTGTGTTCATTTGAAAAGTCAATCTAGGTTACTTTGAAATTTTGATAGAATAAGACGCATATATATTAGTATGTGTTTGTTGTTCCGTAAACGTAAATCCAAATGACATTTGATAATGTCAATCACATTTGTTATTTATTTGTATGTATGAAACTGTCAAAATATACGACTTCGTAGGTTAAGTAGTAAATTTTAATTTACGACATACTTCAAAATGTTCTCAGTAAATCACATGCTACTAGATTGACTTTTCAAATGAACACGCGTTATTTTGAATTTCATTTTATTAATATTTTTTTAGATATTAAAATCGTGCGAAACTCTTCATAAATTCCTTCTATTTTAAACGCTTCGCTCTCATTTAGAAGAAGAAAATTCGCATCACATACCTATTTCGACCATTTCTCTGCCACCAGCTGCCACTGCTCCTGGCATTTCCAACAAAAAAGTGAAAGAAAACAAGAAAGTTCAGAAATTATTACAAATAGACCATACAAGCGTCACCTAGAAGAAAATCTTCAGATTAGGAAAGGCAATCAAAATGCAACTAAAGCACTGAAGTCTGGCAAAAGTCTTCCGAAAACGGAGAAAAGAAACAAGAAAGTTATAAAAACTATAACCACTGGTGATCACAAAAGAAAGTCAGATGAAGACAAAACACCGTGTTTATATTGTGGTGAATGTTATGCCGACACTCAACTTGTAAAGTGGATTATGTGCCAAAACTACATAAACTAAATGCATGAGGACTGCACCGACAATATAACAGGAAACAATGACTTTGTGTGCGACATTTGTCGTTAGTTATATGATTTATTGTATCGCAACTCACTTACCCCCAACTAGCTGGGGGCAAGTGAAGCATTTATCTTCCAAAGAAAACAGGGTTTAGTTATTCTATACAAGAAACTTTATTTAAATTTTATGTTTTGTAAGTATTTTAAAGACAATTAATAATGATTGATAATCCACAATATTCATCTGTCAAACATTTAATGATAGACGTCAGTGTGAATTATTGATTTACTATGCGCCGTTAACGATTCGAAGACGTAACGTGCACGTTTTCGAATGATATCAAAACAAATTTGCGAAATCATTTGCAAACTCCATTGGCAAAATCGATTTGTTACATTTTAGGTTAGGGTAGTAAACGCTTATGTCAAACTTGCAATATTTAGGTTATAAGTAGAGCAGACCAATTTCCGTGCGCGCCATGAGCGCCGGTATGGGAGTGTAATTCGTAATATATTAGAATATGCGATAGAATAGGACGCAACATGAGCTTGTTACCGATATAAGTATAGAAGTAAAGACATTTATTCTATCAGAAATAATTAAATATACATTTGGTTTTCTGCTATTAAAGTAACATGTACTAATATGCAGTAACACACGAAAAATAAAAATAGTACATATTATAGCAGCGTTGTATGTACCTATAAATAAAATGGAAAATGTATGAAATTAGTGATTGTGTGCACGACAGAGGATTTAAAAAAACACTTACCGTTTTAAGCGTCTTCCATGGATTGACAATCTGGAGAAACCCGATTGTATATTTTCAACATCAAGTGCGTTTTTAAGGTTATTTTTTAAAAACATGTCCGCCGTGAGGAAAAAATATGTTTATATTCGGAAAACAAGCGTTCTACATCTAGTGATGTTATATTCGCATAATCAAAATACTTTTTTAAGCAACTTAACGCATCTGTAGACGTGCCCTCACAAATACGTGTTAAGGTGTCAAAATCTGCATTTCTGTCTAAAACACTTTCAAATTTAATTAGAACACTTTCACTTTTTGCGTCTTCTACAGCACACAGTTGTGCGTGAACATCTTTAACGATTTGCAGTGATTCCTCTAACGACAGCGACAAATTTTCTAATTTTGTTATTGCTTCTTCTAGTCCCAAGTAATTCTCACGAATACTTTGTAAATCCATTTTAATCTGGGCATCTTGAATTTTTTTCTGGCTTGTATTGATAGCTTCACTTTCTTTCGGATCGAATGATAAAACCACGTCCTTAATTTTTTCAAAATGTTCATGATAGTAAAACCCCGCCCGTAACCATGTACCCCAACGTGTCAGAATCGGCTGTGGTGGCTCAGGGTATGGGGATACAACTCGTGAAATTTCCGAATACGTTTTGGAGATTTCAGAAATACTGCCTTTGCAATCGATATTAAAGCATCTACCTCTGGATAACATCTACGAACCTGTTCTGTCACAAGGTGTATAGCATGGAGTTTACAAGTAATATGTAACAAGTTTGGACAATATTTTTTAAGAGACCGGCCTACAGAACACATGGTTGCGGCACCATCGGTCATAAACATTAATACTTGGACTTTCGAAAGTTTAAATTTTTCCAAAGTATCTAATAGCACCTCTGAAATTTTTTCGGCATTACATTGTGCTAGACGTCTGGATGCTAATAAAATTGAAGACGTTGGTTGATGTGGTTCCATATTACGCGCCATCACATTAACTACAGATTGTTTTTTGCTGTCAGTTGTTTCGTCCACACATAACCACAGTTTTTTATTTTTAAAGTTCTGCTTTGATTTTATTTTCAACCTGTTTACGCACCGATGGTAAATTCCTTCGTAACGTTGCCATGCTCGGTAATGTTTGATTCGCGTATTTATTCCAAAATGAAATAAATGAATCATTACTTAACAAGGTAAACGGCAGTGTACACACAATCATAGTTACACATAGTTCATGTATAAACTATTGTCGATTAATTTTGTTATTATTGTGCTTCGAACTGCCTACGTGTTCTTTACTATGTGTTTTTGACCAACACTTTAGATATGTATTGCACACTAAACATTTAATTTTTGAGCCATCGTATATTAAGTCCGGGAAATTCATAATAAACTTATTCACTTCGTCTGACTCGGTCGTTTTCTCGATTTATGTGTCGACGACATTTTATTACGTATGCTTACACTTACATGCAGTCTAAGCAAGTACCAAACACATACTGAATGCTTTTTATTAGTTCTGGTGCAATACAATCATCCTCACATCGGCGCACATGGCGCGCACGGAAATTGGTCTGCTCTAGTTATAAGTGTAATATGTAATATGAAATTAAACTTGTAGTTTCAAAAATTTTTTTATTGTAAATTCACTATAATATTGTTTCGCCATACAATGGCTTCATCAGGCGGATTAAATATGCATGGCGAAACAATATTGTAGTGAATTTACAATAAAATAATTTTTGAAACTAGAAGTTTAAGTACTTATTTCTTAGCGTTATAATGAAGTTTCAATAAGTATCTCCTTCGTCAATTAACAATTTACTGGTATATAGTTTCTTGGATTTAAAGCGTATTTTAATCACGAAAATGAAATAGGAAAGGGAAATTTGCGAAAAAACAGTACTATTTTGAGAATTTTTTCTGACATTGTAACTTATAATATCGAAAGTCGCAGCGAGGGATTAGCCATTTTGTCTTGTCTCTATTTCAAGTTATTTAGCAAAGTAAAATATACAATATGAGTCCATATTTATGATTCGTTCAAAATAGGTAGGACGTGACATATTTGGAAAGCGTGACCTCACGCGAGTTGAAATACATTACTAGATAGCGATTGAACAATCCCATTAGACGTTTAGAAAAAAAGTTTAAAAAAAAAATATTCTGTTCTGAGTACTTAGTAATATCAAAGATAGGTATTATTAAGCACTCAGAACCGAGTATTTTTGCTTATCAAACTTTTTTCTACCTCTCGTAATAAAAAAGTTATGGCGTGGACACGGAAAATTTATCAGACTGTCAGAGGATGTCGCCTTAAGAGATTATCAAAATATCTCTGGATATGATGTTTGATAAATTACAATGTAATTTATGATTTTATTATCGTATACATATCGGGTACACATTGTTAATTCGTAAATAAAAGTGTATCGTAAGCTTATGATTTTATTTTTATATTTTTTTATATTTCTTTCTGAGTCATTTAATCTTTTTTTTATATCGGTAGAGTGTTTCAATAATAATAATTGATTTGATCCTTTAGACAATGTTATAGGATTAGTCAACTATTTCAAAATAAAGTCTGAGTAACACATAGTCGAAATTATATGAAAAATGAAATATTCCGACATAGGCTAATATACAAGTGTCCCGTATCGTTATGTTCAAATTTTAGGAGTGTAAAGTAGACTTCATTTCAAGTAACAAAAAAAGCAAAACTTGTATATCCATTTTTATTTGTTTCAAAGTTACAGATCTATGAGTGTGATTGTCAGATCATGAAAAAAAATGTAATCCTAAAGTCAATAAAAACTGATTTTATTTAAACAAGTTCAATTAATAACATTTCGAAATGTCCACCTCCTTGTTGAATGCAGACATGTGCCCGTAAGCCAACAGAAGAAGTACTTATCTGAATTTCATACTTGTTTTGTAGGATTTGCTTGGCAGCCAGGTGAATACGATCCTACAACTCTTCTCTTGCGTTCGAAACTTGCGCGTAGACTAAATTTTTCATTTACCCCCATAAATAAAAGTCAAGGGGATTAAGGTCGGCTGATCTGGGTGGCCATGCAACAGGACCACCCCGACCAATCCATCTTGGATAATTGACGTTAACCCAATTTTGGACAGCAATTCCGAAATGTGGTGGTGCCCCATCCAAGTGAAACCACATGCCTCGTCAAACATTCAGTGGGACATCCTCTAAAAGACCTGGCAGTTCGTCAATAAGAAATTGAAGGTAATTGTCCGCATTTAACCTCCCAGAAAGAACGACAGGACCAATGAAGTCATCGATTAGGTCCGCCCAAACGTTAATAGAAAATTCATGTTAAAATTTAGATGGACGTATAGCTTTGGGATTTTCTGATGACCACCTGTGCAGGTTTCTCAGATTTATAGCACCACTTCTCGTGAAGGTAGATTCATCTATCCAGAGGACTGTTCTGCAGACATTAAAATGCCGTGACTGTCTTAATATCCAGGTAGAATAAACTAGACAAGCATAGTGGTCTGCCTCAAGCAAACCGTGTCCCCTGCGATAGTGATATGGATATAAGCCCTCACGTTTTAAAATTCGTCAAACTGTCGCTCGTGGCACTCCTCGTTGTCTAGCGATTCGACGTACACTGAGAGTTGGATCCCTTGTAACAATAGCTACTGCTTCTTCCTCTAAGTCTGCTGGCAAATTTACTCCTCGGTCGAAAAGATAATCACGCAGTCCGCATTCCCGAAATTGTCTATGTACTTCCAGAAACGTTCTGTAATGAGGAATTCGCAAATCGGGAAATCGATGTCGGTATTCAATAACTGCTTGACGTGCACTGCCGTTACAGTAGCCATATTCTTGAGAAGAAAATCGGCAAGGCATTTTGAATAAAGAAAACGTGTCCACTCACTAATAAGCTGTAATGTAATCCTTTATTAAAAAATGCAACGTTAACAGTCATCTGAACATTTGTTTATTGTATGATATTCATGGTTCAGCACTTACGAAATAAGTAAGAACCTTCTTTATCATAAATCAATTTCCAGTACTCTTTTTTGTAGATCTCCAAGAAATTACTGTATGCACTACGACACGTGTTTATTTATTTTACGATAACATTTTATTATGCGACGTTAACAATCACAGGCCTGTTATTGAGTCGTATAACTTTTTTTTAAATAAAATCAGTTTGTATTGACTTTAGGATTACATTTTTTTCATGATCTGACAATTTGACAATCACATTCATAGATCTGTAACTTTGAAACAAATAAAAATGAATATTCAAGTTTTGCGTTTTTGTTCCTTGAAATGAAGTCTACTTTACACTCCTAAAATTTGAACATAACGATACGGGACACTTTGTATAGTAGATACGTAAGACAGCAATTCTAATCTACAAAAAATTTTATGCAATGAAACTTTAATTCTTGTGGAAATTTAGTAATTCAAACTTTTCAAATACGGTCCTGTATTCCGATTGAATCTAAATAAAAAGAAATTATGTGTTTATATGTCGTCGATTCAACAAACAAATAGCCATTTATTTGTTAAGTTCACCAAAAAATCCTTTTCAATAATGTAAAGTTTTTGTATTCATTCATTTCCTAGATCTAAATTTTCTTATACATCAACATCACCTGTTATGTTGTTATTTATAAGTAGGTCACCTTTATAAGTAGGACCTTTGTAATATCCCGAAAAAATACAATATCGACTTTCTTTAAAAATTTTAAACGATATAAGAGTTTTGTGGTGATATGGAATTTGTAATTTAGTTGTATTAATATTAAATTCACGTAATTGAATGTTCATATTTTTTTTCTGTGTTCTATTTGCCTTTTTTTATCGCTAATAATAAGATTAAATTTCACACTAATATTGCACATTACATGAAAATACTCTTGGATTAAATATAATTAAAAAAAAAACAGTAAAGCCATTTATACCCATTAATTTCTGCTTTTTCATACTAAAAACTTTGGCAGCAAGCCTTGTATACCTCATAAAACATTAATAACAAAAAAAAACGTCTAATAAAAAGATATAAAAGCTTATTTGATAAGACAAAAACAAGCTAAAATAAGCAAAATTGAAACAATTGAAATTTAAATTGTTACTTACGTTTGTTAAATTACTGGGTCCGTAAGGTACAAAGTTTTCTTTAACATGTGGATCATTTGGGTACATATAAAAAACATCCGGTGTTCTTTCTCCATGTCTGAATATCTAATAAATATAGAGCATAATAAGTGGCATATATACTTAAAAATATATTTATACAAATATGATAAATGATAACTTACGGCGTGTAATAATATCAATGAGTTTTCGCCACCGCACATCTTTGTTGTAATGTGTTAGTTAGAATGTGTTTTATATATGAATGAGTATTAGATAAATACATACGTTCACATACTTGCATGCATGTAGCTGTTTGTTGTGAAAGCGGTGGTTTAATAATTTAATGATAAAATTTTTTCGTTTTACACATATTTTCTTAAAATAAATTAATAAGGTCATTTGCATAGTTGTTACTAGAAGCCGGTGGAAGTGACGAAATGTATGACCTCATTTGTAATAACATTTAAGAGTACATCGTACTAAACTCCGGTAGTATAATATTCGTGAAGGTAAATTTCATTGTTTGCATGGAAATCCGGGACAACTCTCATGAGGTCATTTTGACGTTTTTTGAATCTTGTGACATAGACTTTAAAAATGGCAGCGATTTGTATTTAACCTCAAGTTGTTTTTGTATCTTAGGGTTAAAAAATATTTCGTAAGTTAAATTTTAATTAACATTTTTAATAATAACGTTTGCAACTTTACAAATGCTGCTAATATGTTATTGAAGCACCAATATTCCAAATAATTTGATTTTGTCTTTTTGGCATTGATAAAATGTATTTGTGAATAAAATTTCCGTCATGACTTCTTCTTCTTATGTTTTGGGTTGGACGCCAGCACGTCCAGGCACTTGAGCAAACTGCTCTTTGTACTATCTCCAATAGATCTCTCAGTTCCACTCTGTTAGTCTTGTATCCTCGATAAAAGCCACTATCCTCTTCAGGGGAAGTTTGAGTACATTCGAAGGATCCAATAGATCTCTCCCGAAATATTTCTGTCTGACTTCCTTCAATTCCTCACACGTGCATATTATATGAAGGCTAGTTTCCTCCTGTTTTTTACATCTTCTACACCGGGGCTCGCTAACCAAGCCCATGCTGTACAAATGCTTCCTTAAAGGACAATGTCCGGTTATTAACCCGGTAATTATTTTAATTTCTTTTTTGTTACTACGAATTAGGTTGGCTGAAAACTTTCCGTCCAGCTCCCTTAGTAGCTTTTTGGAATGGAGTTGACCTTCCGTTAACCTCCATTTGTTTTTATATTCTTTTTCTAGCCATAACCACAGCTCCCTTTTAGCGGAATCCTTAGTGATTCCACATACAGGTTCTGGTCCTATGAAGTTCCTATTAGTACCTTTGGTCAGTTTGTCGGCTATCTCATTGCCTTTAATTCCCTCATGTCCTGGCACCCATATCAGTGACACTGTATTGTCTTGTGCCAGTTTATTGAGGACCTGTTTACAATATTTCACCAGCTTAGACCTGGTAGATGGGTTCATAATGGCTTTAATAGCCGCCTGACTATCAGTCATTATGTTAATTTTTTTGTTTGCGCAGCCGGTTTCCCGAATTTCCTCGGCGCAGGCTGCGATCCGTCATGACTTATTTCTTGGCATAAATTTTCAATGTCATGCTACAGCTCCTCAGGTGTCTGAGGACGAAAGTTTTTCTTATAGAGCTTTTTACAATTAGTCCCCAAATATTTTCCAATGGGTTCAAATCTGGACTGACAGCGGGCCTTAGCAGAACTTCAATATTTCAGTTTTGAAACCAATTCGCAACTATATTGACTGTGTGCATTGGACAATTATCATGTTGATATATACAGTCACCAGGGTATAGATGAGTTACTGTATTTTCGAGAATATTCATGTAATTCTGAGAATTAAATTTGCCTTCAATTCTCTGTCAAACGCCAGCGCCTCGATAACTAATCCAAGCCCACACGTTCACTGAGAAACGGCCTGAAGTTTTTGTATTATTTGTGTACTTTTCATTAAATTTTTGTTATTTGACCTATACAGGATGTTTACAGTTTTGCGATTTTATTTTCAAGGAATGATTAACAATCTTAAAATAAGGTCATTAACGTAAAAATATCTTAACAAAGTTGTATAACAACAGAGATATTAATGTTAAAAAAAATGTTTGTAGTTTGGAGTTTTTATTTCTTTTTCAAGTGGTGATTAAGCATAATAAATTAAACAATTTTTTTATGTTTTTCATGGAATCCACTTTACACTATATGTAGATTGTTTCAACCTTAGAAAAAAGTACAGATTCTTATGGATTATTTCGCTATTTTGCTATCGTACATAACAAGTGTTCATTTGAAAAGTCAATCTAGTAGCATGTGATTTAGTGAGAACATTTTGAAGTATGTCGTAAATTAAAATTTACTACTTATCCTACGAAGTCGTATATTTTGATAGTTTCATACATACAAATAAATACCAAATAATAGGTATTTATTGAAAACTATAACAAATGTTGAAAATGTTGTCCATCAAGATCGATGCACTTTAAAATCATCCGTTCAAAATTTCTGATGATATTCTGCAACATTACTGGATTGTCATTAATTTCCATGCATTTCTGTTCGATTTTCTGTAGCATATCATTCAAATTAAATATAGGTGTTCGAAATATGTTATTTTTTAGATAAGACCACAAAAAGAAGTCGCGAGGTGTTAAATCGCATGACGTGCAGGCCAGGAAATTTCAGTATTTCGACTAATTATACGCTCATCAAAAAATTCTCTTAAATAATCCAAAGATTCTGCAGTACAGTATCAAGGTGCTCCGTCTTGTTGGAAATATGCATTTTGAAGTTCATCATCATGTAACTGATTGACAAACGGTTGTAGAATTTCCGTACGGTACCTTTGAGCAGTTAACGTACCTGAAAAAATATTGGTCCAATGATTCGCCTTTGGGTTATCGCTGCCCAAACACCAATTTTCTCTGGATGTAGCGATTCTTCATTAATTACATGTGGATTTTCACTACTCCAAATTCTTGTATTTTGTGAATTTAGGTATCCCGTTTTATAAAACCATGCTTCATCAGTAAAGATGACTCTTTGCGAAAGTTCTCCATTATTATTCATATTTACAAACCAATTACAAAACTGTAGTCTACGTGGGTAATCAATTTCTAACAATTCTTGTACTGCTGTGACACGGTATGGATAAAGTTGCATATCTTTTTTTAATAACTTGACTCAAATGTCGAACAGATGTTTGTGGTTCATTTTCCATTATTTCTTCAACACGATTGACAACTTGAGGTGTACGTTTCTTAACTGCTCCGATGTCTGATTTTCTTAAGAGACTACCAGTTTCAGAAAAAAGTTTTAAAGTTCTATCCAAAGTATTCTTAAATTGTATATAATCTATTACAAAATGTGGAAACTCAACTTGAAATTCCACCATGCAATCTTGAACTGAATAAACTCATAAACTGCATAAACCATCAATTTTATTACCACTTCGATAATAAGCCTGGACTAAAAAAATTTTATGTTCTAAAGTGAAAGCCATTTTAAAACTGAGAAGCAATTTATTTAAACCAGAATCGACGTACGATTATTTTATGCACTAACTGATATTTGTGATTGACATTATCAAATGTCATTTGGATTTACGTTTACGGAACAACAAACACATACTATAGAGCGTTTCACGTTCACCGTGCAGTATGGGCTTTATGAAGAAAGCTTACATAGATGTCAAATTGTTCAACGCAATCTGCCAACTAATAAAATAATTTTTGAAGTTTGATTTTAAAATAACCTTTATTGACGGTGTTGTCATAGCACATAACCTACATAAATTAAACACATAATAATAATAATGAAGAAAATGTTTATATTAAATTGTAGTTTTTCCAATTAGAAATACAATATTTATTATCCAATACAAATACCAAATAAATAATAATAACAACGAGAAAGTAACAATAATATTTGACAGACAAAAATAAATAAAATTGTAACCATGTCAATTTCATTAACTGTTCAAATGAAAAATCACTAACGAAAATATGGATACATTTGACAACGGTTAGAGAGATAGAAAAAGTAAGCGTTATTGTAATTGTAATTGTTTAAAGAGAAAAGGAGATGTATATATCCCCATAAGAATATACACTGCATCGTGAACATGAAACGATCTATAATACATTTGCGTCTTATTCTATCAAAATTTCAAAGTAACCTAGATTGACTTTTCAAATGAACACTTGTGACTTTACAATGTTGTAAAATCATAATTATAGTAACATTTGTTCAATGACAATCTGTCACTGTACTGTAATCTGTAGTTCAGCTTTGTTTGTGTTTCATTGTATATTAGTTTCATTTTTTATTTATTTCGTATCTTTCTCAAGTAGTTACACAACCAGTTTTTTTTTTTAAACTATTAAGAAATATTTTTTTTTAATACGCGTAAGTTATAATTATGAGATGTATGGTCATTTATTGTATCTGAGTTGTGAGCTTTGTACTTGGTGCAAAATTTACATTACTGTATAAAAGAAATACTGCCGATGTACATGATGAAATATGTGCAGAAAACTTTGAAAAATGTTTTTTAAATCAACTGCTATCTAATTTACCACCTTGTACAATTATTGTCTTAGATAATGCCTCTTATCACAGCAGAAACCTAGAGAGAATTCCAACAACAAACAGGAAAAAAAATGATATTTTAGAATGGTTAATAGATAATTCGGTTCATACTGCAGAAGGAATGCTAAAAATGAGATCTCCTACATATGGTCGCACAAATTAAACATAGATTATAATGATAATGAATCAGAAAAAAGAGGGCATTATATATTAAGGTTGCCGCCTTACCATTGTATGCTTAACGAAATTGAAATGGTGTGGGCTCAATTAAAACATTTTATTAGAACCTTTAAAATACGTGACATGACACCATTAATATATGAAACATTTCATAATATTTCAGAGGAAAATCTGCTTACTTATACTGAACATATTAAAAAAGGTATACAATCATAAATTTTAGTTTTCTTTTCATGATCACTGTTTTCTTACAGTTAGTAGAGATAGTAGAAAGTGAAAAGGAAAAAGTAAAAAGTAAAAAGTAAAAAGTAAAAAGTAAAAAGTAAAAAGTAAAAAGTAAAAAGTAAAAATTAAAAAGTAAAAAGTAAAAAGTAAAAAGTAAAAAGTAAAAAGTAAAAAGTAAAAAGTAAAAAGTAAAAAGTAAAAAGTAAAAAGTAAAAAGTAAAAAGTAAAAAGTAAAAACTAAAAAGTAAAAAGTAAAAAGTAAAAAGTAAAAAGTAAAAAATAAAAAGTAAAAAGTAAAAAGTAAAAAGTAAAAAGTAAAAAGTAAAAAGAAAGTAAAAAGTAAAAAGTAAAAAGTAAAAAGTAAAAAGTAAAAAGTAAAAAGTAAAAAGTAAAAAGTAAAAAGTAAAAAGTAAAAAGTAAAAAGTAAAAAGTAAAAAGTAAAAAGTAAAAAGTAAAAAGTAAAAAGTAAAAAGTAAAAAGTAAAAAGTAAAAAGTAAAAAGTAAAAAGTAAAAAGTAAAAAGTAAAAAGTAAAAAGTAAAAAGTAAAAAGTAAAAAGTAAAAAGTAAAAAGTAAAAAGTAAAAAGTAAAAAGTAAAAAGTTAAAACTATCTTATACTGTCCGAAGCGTTTTGACGCGCTATATCGACTGGTCTAAACCAGAAGATTCTAGGACGCCTACTTCTCGAGTTATGCCAGGAAAACCGTAAATTTCCTAATCGAAAATGTCGCTTTTGCAAATATTCGCGTGGCCGTAGCGACCAAACGGTTGGTCCTAGACTGGCACATTGTATACACGTTTTAATCCTAATGACGATATCTTTAATTTGGCACAAGATCCGCGGCGATCGGATGAGAAATGAGGGAGTTATGGCGTTTTGAAATTTTCGCGATTTTTTTCAACCTCAGGCGATGAAATTTAAAAATTTCAAAAATAGCGGTTGTCGATTTTCCCTGTTTTGGCGTCAACACTATATGTAATCGGACCCGCTGATTACGATAATCTAAACTAGAGTTCGCTATCTGCCTTGGTTCTCGAGATATTTACGAAAAAGTGTCGACATGTCAAAAGTACAAAAAACGAAATCGCGAATTTTCAGCGGAAAATCGTTCAGACCGTCTTCTTTAGCGCCCCCGAAAACCTTAGGGTAGATTTTGAGTAGAAATTCAAAATTGAAAATTTTTGAAAATCGCGAAAATTTCGCCGAAATATAATGCTCGATTTCGACGCCTCTCTGTATTTCGGAAACCAGCTGGCTCTAGATGACCTATCATATACTGTCCAACGCGTCTTGATGCGCTGAATCGACTGGTCTAAACCGGAAGGCTCTAGGGCGCCTACTTCTCGAGTTATGCCATGAAAACTGTAAATTTCCTAATCGAAAATGTCGATTTTGCAAATATTCGCGTGGCCGTAGCGACCAAACATTTTTTTTCAGTCTCAGGCGATGAAATTTAAAAATTTCAAAAATGGCGATTGTCGATTTTCCCTGTTTTGACGTCAACACTATATGTAATCGGACCCGCTGATTACGATAATCCAAACTAGAGTTCGCTATCTGCCTTGGTTCTCGAGATATTTACGAAAAAGTGTCGACAGGTCAAAAGTCGTTAAAACCAAATCGCGAATTTTCAGAGGAAGATCGTTCAGACAGTCTTCTTCAGCGCCCCCGAAAACCTTAAAGTAGATTTTCAGTAGAAATTCGAGATCGAAAATTTTTCGAAATCGCGAAAATTACGCCGAAAAATTACATTCAATTTCGGCCCATCTCTGTATATCGGAAACGAGTTGCCTTTACACGACCTATCCTACACCTCAAAAGTCAAAAAAAGGCAAAAAAAAACAAGAAAAGTTAAAAAAGTTTTAAAAAAGGAGAAAATTTTAAAGTTTTTTACGAATAAAGTTATTACTTTATTCGTAATTATTCACCGTGTTTTTTGATGACAACTCGTATGTGTGATTGTATTTAAAAAAAATGATTAATAATTTTAAATAAAGCTTTTGATTTAGGTGTATTTAGGTAGTTTTAACTTTTCGCATGTCTTAATATTAGAAAATGGAAAGACAAATGCTAAAGTAGTAAAGTAATAGTATATTAAAAAACAAGTTTCATAAGGCATCATTTTGCCGCACGAGATCAATTTAGAAAACGAGCCGCGATAGCGGCGAGTTTTCTAAAGAGCGAGTGCGGCAAAAGGCCTTATGAAACGAGTTTTTTATACTTTTTTTCTATTTTGCATTTTTTTACATTAATAAATTGGAATTATTTAATTTAAAAGTTCAGAGTTTTATTTTTATATAAAGCATGCAGTTGGCCACATTGATACTTGACATTTCCAAATTTGAATCTTGCTATCCGCGAAGTATATTATATTACATAATATTTGTTAATTTTCGTTAACATTACTTGATATTTTATTTAAAAATATAAACATGAGTGACATAGAAACTACTATATCTTGTTGTCAATTGTATACAATATACGTTGTTTGTGTAGAGTTCGTACATATATCATATCTGTCAAATGTACTTAAATTCTTAAAATCAAATGACAGCTATGATATTTATTTCTATGTTCGAACAACGCCAACATTGAAAAATGAAAAAAAAGCGTATCGAAATGAAGCTCATTTCGATACTGTTTTGGGTGTCATAATGAGTTCATTTCGAACGCAAAATAGAAAAAGTAATTTTAAACATATCTAAGAATTAATAAAAAATATGAAATGTTGTAGTATTATATGTTGAGCACTTGTGAAATATTGAAAAAAGTGAAGTTTATTTCGTTATGAAATGTCATTTCGTTTATTTTTGGAAACTAGCAAAATAATTTGATTTAAAGTTTAATGTATTTATTTATATTACAATAATAGTAAATCAATAAAATATGTACATATAGTATTATATTAAACACGAAAACAAATTAAATCAGTCTAAATAACAAACATAATACTAGTAAAACAACAAAATAATCTACCACCTTATTTCGGTAGCAGGAATTTTTTTCAGTACCATCAAAATTGATGCTAACGATGTCCTCCACAGTTGCTTTAAATTCCTCAAAGGAAATGTTATTTTTTCCCTGTTCTTTTTCTAATAGTCTTGATGTTGAATATTTATCATCTTTATAGAATACCTGAAGTACATAAAAATTCTTTTAGAAGCATTCTCATAAGTTTCACATGTTTCAATAATGAGATACTTTAAATAAAATTCGGAGCAGATATTTTTTTTTGTTGTGAAGAAATTATTATTTTTATTATTTGGTTATTAGTGAAGTGCAGAGAAATGTAAATACAAGGACGTTGAATAAATTCTAAGATAATTTCATTCTGTTTATTTCCTATACCCTGTAAACTCCATATACCTAAATTCATAGTCCATTTTCGTTTACTTTACTTTATTCGACATTCTAGGCTTATTGTTACTGGGTGTTTTAGCGTTATCAAATGTTTTGCGAATGTAAGGTTGATGGCCTTGCGACTCAACCTTCATACTTGGAGGGCCAGTATTTTTTTTTTATCATTTATAATATTAATTTATAAGACTTAATATAATTTACTCTTGCACGTCAATACCTTTAATACATGTTGATCTTCAATTTTGTGAACTTCAAGTGCCAGGTAGGCACCGTAATGCGGAACATGAGGTTCTACGAACCCCAACACTAACAAAATTTGAGCAATATTCATTTCATGAGCTGCATACAGATAGAATTTCTTTTCAGATCCGTCGAGTATCCATTTTTCGGTATCACTCAAAATTTTGAAAAGAAAATCCCCTAAAAATATTTTTAATAAAATAAAGCATAAGAATAAACTATTATTATCTCGTACCAATCACCATGCGTTTAAGTATTCTTGTATGCATCTGAATTCTGTATTCCATGAGTGCAAGTTCTGTCAATATATCTGGGTATATTGGTTCAGACCATTCAGGTAATGTTAAATTTGCTTCGACCTGAAAGCATTTTGTTCTTATTTCTATAATTATACTAATAAGGTTCATGGTACTTGAGTATTGAAAATTGAACTTAACATGAATGCGTTTCTAGTGCAGTTACAATTGAAACCAGTATAACTTTCGATGTACTCCATCCAGGTTTGATATTTTTGTATCATTGATCGTATCGAAGGATCAGATTGGCAAGTTTCCCAATACAGGTCGAGATATTTTTCGTCATGCATGACTCGAAACATCTGCAAAGAATCAATGATATATGAGGTGGGACAAATTAATTTCTGGATTGGCGGCGTAATATAACCTGTTGGGAAATTACATAAAAATTAACACAGTATACGTGTTTCAACGTGTTAGAACTAGTAGGTACGTAAATTTAAAGCCCATAGAGTTAATTGTTAGTAAACTATTGTAAAACGTGTACAGTTAGGCGTGACAAATGTGCGATAGAAATTTAGGATATAGACATTAAATTCTTAAAAAGGTATATAACCCCTTACCACAATTATTAATCGTATTCGAAATACGTATTTCGACAACTAAGTTGTCATCATCAGTAGGTAAAAACCACTACTTAAAAAGTCGCACATGGGGCACAGTAAAGCTAGCAAACCGCTTACGCAACAACTACTTTACACCGCGTCCACGTATAGACCACTTTTTAATTAGTGGTTTTTACCTACTGGTGATGACAACTTAGTTGTCGAAATACGTATTTAGGATACGATTAAATTCTGTTTGAAAATAAGCAAATGAGCTACCGAAATCACACAACTGTTGCAAGTGAGATATAATGAAAGTGCTATAAGAGAGTGAAGTGTGTTTGAGTGGCAATAGTAGGTTCAGAGGTGAGCGAAAGATGTAATGGATGCCATAGAATCCGATAACCAAACACAGTAACAACGGTCGTTAATATAAACAATAATTTAATAATTTATTAATAAAATTACAAAACAAGTATATTGTTTGTCTAATAGTCTACTTTAATGTTTACACATTCTTTCCAGCGTTTGGGGAGCTTGTGCATCCCGTCATCATAAAACGCGTGAGACCGTGTCGACAGCCAATTGCGCACAAACTCTACGTGATCGCTCTGAAAATGGTGTCCGCCTAGTGCTTCCTTCAGTGGCCCAAACAAATGAAAGTCGTATGGGGATAGATCTGGACTGTAGGCAGGATGTTCTAGAATTTCCCAGCGGATTTGCTTCATTTTAGGTCGAGTCAGTGCGGCCGTGTGAGGTCTTGCGTTGTCATGAAGCAAAATCACATTTTCTATTGGCTGCTTGCGCCTTTGGTTTCTGTAGGCGGGCTTTTGCTCTCTCCATGAGCTGGCACTAATAGGCAGCGTTCGTAGTCCGACGTTCATGTAAGAAATCAATTAGCAAAACGCCTTTCTAAACGAAAAAAATATTTGCAAGAAGTTTCCCAGCTGATAAACGTGTTTTTGCTTTCACAGGACGAAGTTATCCACTCTTTCGCCACTCCAAATTCGCTATTTTAGATTCGGGTGTATAGTGATGAATTGTATTAGATAAGTGCAATAAAATTTTATGAATCAAATCAAATGTATTAACAACTTAACTTAGGTGTCAGTCTTTAAATTGTGTAGGTTTTGCTATAGGCAAACTGGTCTAATTCGCTAAACGATCATTTGCATTTACAATAGTCCGGTCACTCGAGGGCACCACTCGCGTCAACTAACTAACTAATTAACTGTAATAAATTATTTTGCTTGTTTTAATTCATATTATTTCGAAAATTGGGAGGACATTGAATAGATAATCCTAGCGAGAAACTGCCACTGTAAACATAAGATAATGAATATTGAGAAATAAATAAAATTAAATACCAAGAAAGTCTTAAAAAGTAATTAGGTAAACTCCATACTAAAACACTACTAAGGGAACTGGACGGAAGGTTTTCAGCCAACCTAATTCGTAGTAACAAAAAAGAAATTAACCGACTTAATAACCGGACACTGTCCTGTAAGGAAGTATCTGTACAGCATGGGCTTGGTTAACGAGGCCTGATGTAGGAGTTGAAAAACAGGAGGAAACTAGGTTTCATGTAATATGCACCTATGAGGATCTAGAGATCTACGAGGACACTCAAACTTCCCCTGAGAAACAGAAGAAGAAGATTATATGGGCTGTTCTTGAAATAAAAAGACAATGTATGAAAAATCAGAAGATATAATTATACAGGCTGATTCATTTTAGGCCCTCACCATGGGGATGTCTCTTATTATTGGAGATAGAGTATAGGTTTAAATTTGGCAAAGTTGTTAAATTTTGTGTTTGTTATAAATCCGTAAAGAAAATAGACCTGTGACAAATGACCTTCGTTATTAAAAAAAAAACGAGAAAACCCAATTTTCTTTTTTTACCTGTAGCACCGCCATCATCAACTATCTAATTTCTTATAGGCGCCATATTGGATTTAGACATCTTCAGAAAGAGTTTTTTTTTCTGATTTCAACCATGTACCACATGCTGACTAAAGTTTTTGACATTAGGTTTTATTTGAAAGAATAAATTATAAGATTAAATAAGGTAGCCTTTGGAATTTCAATCTGTCAAACATTTCATTTATTGTTCATTAATAATACAAAAATGTCATACACTAACGAAGAGAAACGAGATATGATAAGTATTTTTTATTCTTCGAAACGAAATTCAACAGTAGCAAGTACAAGATAACAAAAACATTAATAAAAATACATAGAAAAGTAAACAATAAACAATTACAGTAAATGTTCAATTATCTGGCCATCTTCGGTAATGCACAATTGGGCACGCCTTCTGGCATTTTGTACTGCCCTTTGTATAGTTCTTCTAGGAACTGCATCGAAGGCATTCTGAAGTCTGTCTCGTAATTCTTCAATGTTTTGTGGCGCATCTACTTTATAAATATAATTTTTAACATATCCCCATAAAAAAAAATCTAGCGGACTTAAATCAGGTGATCTCGCAGGCCATTCAACAACTCCCCTATTTCCACTCCAACGGTTTGCAAACTCTTGATTTAAGAAATTTCTAACAACAGCTGCATTGTGTGCTGGTGCGCCATCTTGTTGCCACCATAAATATTGTAATTAATTTAATGGGATATTGTCGTCAAGATAGTCAGACACGTATGTACGTAAAATGTTTAAATATCTTTCTCCATTTGAATGTTCTTCATACATAACTGGTCCTAAGAGACGATTTGCCAAAATACCCATCCAAATGTTTATTCCAAAACGATGTTGTGGTCTTTTAGCCATGTTTTGTCGGGGATTTTGTACTGCCCAATAGAGCTCCGTATTTCTGTTGAACATTCCAGAATTTGTAAATTTTGGTTCATCTGACCAGATGATTTTGCTTAAAAAATGTTCGTCATTTTCTATCCTTCCCATTAACCAATTACAATATTCTAGCCTTCTCAAATTATCTCCAGGCAGTAAAGAGTGACTAACATGGATCCTGTATGCTTTAAACCTACTTTTATGTAAAGTTCTCCAAACTCTGGACTCGCACAAATTTAATTCTGACGTTACATCGCGTGTAGAAATTGATGGATTATTATTTATCTATAAAAATACAAGATTAACATGAAATTTGAAAACACGCTTTTAATTTACCATTTGTAAAATATCTTGTCGATTTTCATTTAAATTCCTGTTGTCTTGACCATTACGCGGCTTAGTAAACGATCCATTCTCGACCAAATTTCTGTCGAGATCTAGAAAAATGGTAGGATGAGGCTGTTGTCGTTCTGGACATAATTGTAGATATCTGGTACTCGCTACTGTTGAATTTCGGTTCGAAGAATAAAAAATACTTATCATATCTCGTTTCTCTTCGTTAGTGTATGACATTTTTGTATTATTAATGAACAATAAATGAAATGTTTGATAGATTGAAATTCCATGGCTACCTTATTTAATCTTATAATTTATTCTATCAAATAAAACCTAATGTCAAAAACTTTAGTCAGCATGTGGTACATGGTTGAAATCAGAAAAAAAACTCTTTCTGAAGATGTCTAAATCCAATATGGCGCCTATAAGAAATTAGATAGTTGATGATGGCCAGAAAGAAACGAAACGTCGTATAAAGATTTAGAGTACACCACTGGATAGAGGTTTAGAAATGGCCACAAGGATGTGTTTTTATATTTTCTCTACAAGGCCAAATGTCGGTGCTACAGGTAAAAGAAGAAAATGGGGGTTTCGCGCTTTTTTTTTAAATAACGAAGGTCATTTGTCACAGGTCTATTTTCTTTACGGATTTATAACAAACACAAAATTTAACAACTTTGCCAAATTTGAACCTATACTCTATCATCAATAATAAGCGAGATCCCCATGGTGAGGGCCTAAAATGAATCAGCCTGTATAGAATATGAATCCAAAACATTGCCAGTCAATTACGACGCGAACATCGAAATTGAAACCCCCCAAAAATTGTATCATGTTCGGCATATGAATTCAGATTGTGTATAATTAATATATATATACCTCTATTTAAGTTACGCACACACACACCGTGTGTTTAGATACGTAAGAGCTATCGATGTTATAAAAACTATATCATCCTGTATACTAAACAAATTATTAAAAATTAAGATGTTTGTTACATTAATTTACAAATCCATAATCATACTAAAAATAATTTGTGAACTTTTAGAACTGATCATTTCGCGAATGTTTTTTTGTTAGGAGAAGTAATAAATAGAATCCCGTTATTGCATTTAAAGGCGGCAATGTTTATGTTTATAGAAACGTTAGAAAATAAAATTGTGTCTAAGTTTTTTATTGTAATGGTTTGATAACCTCCTGGTACGAAAATCAGCTGTAAATTTATACTTCCTTGTGCATTTTTAAAGATGATATGTTAAAAGAACAAGTAAGATGTGCGCTCTACAGGCATTTAATATCCTATTTGGTAACAATCTAGATCCAATCGAAAAATTGTATTCAACGTACGTAACGATCGACAACTGAACGAAATTTAAAGCTAGATGGACAATAACAAAACTATTCGTTTCGTTATTGTCTTTCAATATTAAGGTATCGTATTTTATAATATAGCCCATCGCATAGCGACGTGACAAAAATTTTTTATATATCTTTGTCATTTTTTTTCTCGCTTATTAGAGGGAATTTTGCGAAAATATTTTGGGTATATATTCTATATAATTTAATCTTTCAATTTTTCACACGCTGTCTTTTATTTCAAGGAATACTCGGTATTCATTCTTATGTTAAAACTTACGTACCATTAAGACTACGTCATCAAAATTAAAGGATTGTGATTAAAATTAAAATATTAAAATTGGTTTTACTGACATAAAAAGAAAATTCTGTTCACTTACTTGTGTTTGAGATTCTTTTTTAATGTATGGACGAGTGTTGTTATTATTGTTACTCTGTTAGTTATTAGGACTATTTTGTGAAATTTAATTTTTATAATTTCCCAATTTTTTTCCAAAATTACCTTATCGTCCTCGTAACGTTCATAATGAAAAAGCGTCGGCTGCCAATTTAAATCATCACTCCATTTTTGTAGTCCATTCGGCGGAAACAAGGACGCCATAACAAGTTGAAGGGAAAATATATTTCTGACGAAAGGAGAAGACCAAGCTTCCACTACATTAGTAGAATATACATCTCCTAAAAACGGATCGTATCTTTCTCGCAAAACCTGTCCTAATTCGTACATCGTTTGCCTTCCCTTCTGTAACAAACTGTGGCTGAATTCTCTCAAAAAAAAAACAACGAGCGTTGTTTACCAAATTCAATTGCGCTGCGTCGTATGGATAATATGATATATTTATATTGGGATCGTCTGGATAAGTGTAGTCAACGTCTGGATTCTTTTCCCCATGTCTGAATATCTAAATCAGAAATATTTATGACTTTGTGTATTATGTGTCTGTGTTAACAGAATACCTATTCAAAAATATGGATAAGAAACAGAAACGAAAACAAATAACCATCAGTAGGACATTTCTTCCGTATGTCAAGAATACAACAGACATGATCAGAATACTACTTCGTAATTAGAAAATCGTCAACAATTTTTGCGACTGACAAAAAGGTATTTCACCTCTTAAAAAACTAGAAGAAAGGGTCTAGGGAGTATATGAAAGTTGTTGACGGTATTTCATACCGTCAACAACTGCGACGGGACATATCTCGAACAAACGAATAGAAGAGTTCAAGTTCGTAGAGATGAACATATAAACACCTTAGCTATGAAAGAATAAACGCCATCGCTAGTTCAATATATAACATTTTTTATTTAGACAGAACTAAAACTTTAGCCAAAAGGACGAACTACATGCATTCGAATTATAAGAAGCGATCGAAATCAACAAACGTCCGAATGCCCTAACAAATGAAAGAGACAATGTCTTCCGACTGGTAGGGATATGGAAGCCCGTATAGTGTGATTTAAACAATCATAGTAATAACAGGAAAATTATAAGCACCGGTCTTGTTAGAATAACCATTAGCACATAGAGTTCTTTATTTTATTTTTAATCATGAAAGAAGATGAAGAAGTGATCATCGAAACGTCAGGAGACCAAGAAGCCTCCCTTACAGTACAAAAAAATTATTATAAATAATCTGAGTGATAGAGCAATACAATTATCACATGCACAGTACAGAAAAGATAACATCAAGAAAATTAAAACGATCTTAACAGATAATAACTATCCACAACTTATAGAACAAACAATTAAGAAAAGAATCCACCAATAACAATTTGAGCAATGAAACAATATATATCACGGATGCTCCACCACTATCAGAAAGACTCAAATATACTTTAAAAAAATATAATATAGCTACAATATATAAACTTAGCAATACAAATAAATATCTATTCTCAAAGCTGAAACCTAAAATAAAAAAAAAATCGAGAAACATATCATTTATAAAATAATTACTACATAAGTCAGACTAAACAATATCTATACAAAAGGATGCAAGCCCACAAATATTCCAAAACAGACAAAAATGCCTTACTTACACACAAACTTCAGCACGATTTCGAAAACACACAGATAGTCGGGAGATAATAACACTCAATAAAAAGAGAAATTAAGGAAATGATTAGTATTAAACAAGAAAAAAATTTAATTAACGACAAGAATGACACAAAAACTGAGTAGTAATATATTATAATTTAATAATGTAGAGTAGCGGTCTGCAATTTACCTTCATATAAAATCTAAATTTAAATGTATAAAGTTTAATATCGTTATGTAATTTTAACAAATTATATAAAAACCATAACAACATTACATATAAAAATAAGACAGTACAAAATGTAATATGTTATCATTTTCTATAATTACAATTATGTGTTCATATTTTTAACAAGACTCTTTGAAAAGGCCATAAGTGTCGAAACATTTAAGAGTTAAATTATCTTAAATAAATAGATGACAAAACAGACATTAAATCGCAGTATAAAGAAGGTTTCCTATAATATAGAAAGGTCATGAAAAGAAGAAATAACTATCATTATATGTACTGTACATTGCGTTAGGAAAAAATTCAAATTCACATTTAATTATTTTTTTTTAATACAGTGTCCATCTTATGTCTTTCTCAAAAATATTCAGTAATACACACTATTATTAAGCTGCATGTCTTGCGCTTATAGCTTATTTAAAATATCACATTAGGATTAATAATATTTAAATAAATCAGAATAATTGAAACATACATGAGTAGGTAAACCCCACCAGTTTTGTATAATACAAAGGTATTTTTAATAATATAATAATAATAATAATATTATTAAAAATCTAGTGTGAAGAACACAAATACAGGTTCACTATTAATATTTTTTGTGAACGTGTCCGAACATATCCCTCCCCAGAGACGTAGATACGTATTTCGCCTTTCTACAGGCTCGTCGGTACGCCCCTGCTGGAGAAAGGATATTCTCAGGCACATTTACAAAAGAGAACCACATCATCACATCACCGAAATTATCCAGACCGTGCGTAGAAGTAAATTCAGCGCTGCCTGTTGTCAGACAGCCGAAGTACCTCGCCCCGTCCACATAACCAATGTGAAGTAACGACGCCTTTCCAAAGGTGGCACAGCCAATCTCTCTAGAAACTGCATTTTGTTTGGGTCTTCACTCATACTACGGACTAACCGCATGTGTAATGTATCAGAATAATTGAAACATACATGAGTAGGTAAACCCCACCAGTTTTGTATAATACAAAGGTATTTTTAATAATATAAAATATTATTAAAAATCCGATGTGAAGAACACAAATACAGGTTCACTATTAATATTTTTTGTGAACGTGTCCGAACATATCCCTCCCCAGAGACGTAGATACGTATTTCGCCTTTCTACAGGCTCGTCGGTCCGCCCCTGCTGGAGAAAGGATATTCTCTTGAGGTACTTCGCCTGTCTGACAACAGGCAGCGCTGAATTTACTTCTACGTCTTTTTGTGAATGTGTCTGAAGATATCCTTTCTCCAGCAGGGGCGTACCGACGAGCCTGTAGAAAGGCGAAATACGTATCTACGTCTCTGGGGAGGGATATGTTCGGACACGTTCACAAAAATATTAATAGTGCACCTGTATTTGTGTTCTTCACGCCAGATTTTTAATAATATTTTATATTATTAAAAATACCTTTGTATTTAAATAAATTATGAGCTTACGAAAATCTCTGCAATAGATATGTAACTTACGATGTGAACGATTTCCAGGGTGTCGACATCTATATTAGCGGTAGCATAAAATATGCAAACCAGAAGAACCACAAATTTGCCGTTCGACATTTCGAATACATTTAATTTCTTTAGCGAGACTTTTATGATTTTATCCTAAGCCCTATTTAATGGTGTTGAATCTTATGTCAATAATTAAATAATATGCACATCAAATAAATTGCGTAAATTGTGTATGTAATAACAGTGCGCTAAAAATTAAGACAAAGGCAAAATATGGCTTTTACGAAATGAGTATTACAATAAGTTATTGTGTTAGTATGTTTATAGAAAATTATAGATAAGATATTACTGTAAATGCATGTGTAAAATATTTTCGAAATGTAATTCACTTGACATTCAAAGTTTGAAAACAAACCATATAGTCTGCAATTCATATAAGCCTGGACGATTATCTAATGTTTAATAATTTAATACCTAAAATCTAAATAGAAATGTCATGATTACATATTAAAATATAATCTGAAAGTTGAATGACACTTATTATAGAAAAAGACAGATGAACGAATAGGACTAATACGAATGTCTTTAAGTCGTTGCATTAACGTCGTTGTATAATTTCGTGTGTGATCCACCGGTTGGGGGGCGTAATTCCCGTATAAGCTGATTATTTAGCTTGGTGGCAGATGTGTTGACACTTGGTTTGTTTTCTAAATATTTTATTTAACAAAAAAGACAAGATAAATCTCGCAAATGTAGCACTTAATGTAAACTTAAAACTTAAATTCTTTACTGTTATATGAGACTGTATGTCTCTTGTTGTTAATATGATACTGTTTGAGATGAATGTTATGAAGAGAGTGTTCTGTACTGTTATTGAGTTGATACTGTTCAATTCTGTCCTACAAATAGGTAAATATATACCGCTATCCCAACTATTACAATGAAAATGTGCGTATTCGTTGAATATTGTATTGTTTGACGTCATAATGGGAAATAAATCTTACTAATAAGTAAATAAAATATCATTGCTAATTAAGTATTAGTTGGTGTTATAAATCTAAGTATGTAGTTCCGACTGTAATTCCATTGCTTATAAATGGAAGATTATGTAAATATTATTTAGTTGAAAAAAATTCGCCATCAAGCAGGATTAGAAACCACGTCCATGATTTGCCGGACCACCGCTCTACCACTTGAACTATCAAGGACTGTGATTTCGAATACATTTGGGAAGCCCTAATCACTTTAGGGAAGCAGATGTTAATATTTTGCGTGCAGTCGGCCTTTTGTTGCTAATTAATTGCTTTTTCGAGAAGTAATTTGAGTGGAAATATTATTTTCTACATTTTACGAAGCTAATCATACTAATTTTTAATTGAAAAAAATCACCCTGAAGCAGAATTCGAACCCACGTCCATGGTTTGCCGGACTACCGCTCTACCACTTGAGCTATCAAGGACTGTGATTTCGAATACATTTGGGAAACCCTAATCACTTTAGCGAAGCAGATGTTAATATTTTGCCTGTAGTCGACCTTTTGTTGCCAATTAATTGCTTTTTGGCGAAGTAATGTGAATTTAAATATTATTTTCTACATTTGACGACGCTAATCATTCGAATCTTCCTGACATTTACGTCTAATTTTAAGTTTTCATATAAGACAATTCATTCAAGATTAAATCGAAGTTATTTTCCTTTTTATCATTAAGAAAACGGGTGTTCATTTGAAAAGTCAATCTAGTAGCATGTGATTTACTGAGAACATTTTGAAGTATGTCGTAAATTAAAATTTACTACTTAACCTACGAAGTCGTATATTTTGACAGTTTCATACATACAAATAAATAACAAATATGGTTGACATTATCAAATGTCATTTGGATTTACGTTTACGGAACAACAAACACATACTAATATATATGCGTCTTATTCTATCGAAATTTCAAAGTAACCTAGATTGAATTTTCAAATGAACACACGTTATAACAATATGTTAGCGTAAATAGAGTATATGATTAGCAAACATAAACTTGTAATAAAAAAGTACTACCAAATCAAAGAAATTGAGAAATTTTTGTGCTACTTATGTCTATTTATTTCACCGGTGCGAGAAGACTATTGTCGCATCGCTTTAAAAAAAAATCATTATACTATAAAAAACATTTGCATATCCGAATGCAACTTTGTGTCAAAATTTCAAGTCAATCGACCGACTACTTTTCGGGTTTTGCGGGCGCAAACATACGCAGGTTGATTTTTTATGTAGAGATTACATTTAAGTAAAATATTCCTCTTTTAACGAGTGATCATTAAAATTTTCGCTCAAGTAAGCCATGTACACAAAAAGTATGTTCTAACTTAAGTTATTAACTTATTAGAGGAGATCTGACATTATAATTTCAAACGTCATGATTGTTAAAAAATAATTTGAAATGCTGACTTTTATATTAAATAGATTTATAATTTTTATACAAAGTAATAGAATATTATAAAAAATGTGTAAAATGATGACCATTCTCCACCAAGCATAATCGCACTCTATTTCGTAGAGCATTGAAAACGTTGATCAGTATTTGCGGTGAGTTATTGATGTGTTCACATTTTTCAATGATTTTATGTCTTAACTCTTGTAGATTATTAATTGGTGTTTCATAAATAATATTCTTTATATATGGCCACACAAAAAAATCCATGACTGTTAAATCACACGATCGTGGTGGATATGGAATCGCTGTATTTCTACTTATTATCCTATCGCCATAAAATTGTTGCAAATAATGAATATTTTCAAGTGTAACGTGAGATGTAGCCCCATCCTGTTGAAAATATCCGACCTGGGAGTTCATCATTAGTCAATTGATTAGTAAAAACACTGAGAATTTCGTTACAATATTTCCCCGATGTTATCGTGCCCTCAAAGAATATTGGTCCTATTAATCGGTGACGACTCATACCTACCCATACGCCTATTTTTTCTGGATGTAGAGGAACTTCTCTGTAGAAATGAGGATTTTCACTGGACCACATACGCATATTTTGCGAATTAACATAACCTTTCAAATAAAACCAAGCTTCATCGGTGAAAAAAGTATGATTTAAAATATTGTGTCATTGTTTGAATAAACCATTGGCAAAATTGTGTTCTTTTTTCATAATCCGTAGGTAATAGATTTTGTACAGAAGTTAATTTATATAGATGCATGTGCAGGTCCTTTTTTAAATTTTTTTGACATGTTCCATACGAAAGCCCAACTTGTTGCGAAACTCTGCGAATAGATGTTTGAGGAGATTCGTTAATAATTTGTCTGACATTTTCAATTACGCCGCGACTTCTCTTGAGAGGAGGACCGCTTCCTTTTTTCCTTAAAATACTGCCTGTTTGACGAAATAGATTTACACAATGCATTAGCGTATCACGGAAAGTTTTATAGCTAGGAACAGTATTTGGATATCTCTCTTCAAACTCCGCAAGGTAATTTTCTATTGAATGCTGTCAAATACCATCAATTTTTTGAGATGTCAGGAAGTAACATTCTACCATAAACGCTTTATGCATATCATTAAAGGCCATTACTTTTTCTTTTGATGAAACTTTAAAATATATATTTGACACTGACAGATGTTTGAAATAACATCTTAAAGACTAAAGCTACGACATAATTTTTATATACACGGCCAGCTACGAGTGAAAATTTTAATGATCGCTCGTTATTTTTAAATAATGAGTGCTCGGATTTGTCAGTAGTATAATAGTTTCGATACAAAACGTACCTCTACATATAATCATACTGAGCCCTAGCAGTCAACTACTAAGGATTTGCTAAGGAAACTATGTGGGGGCCCATAGAAGGCATATGTATATAATAGGTTCACATAGTATGTTGTTCGTATGTATAGAAAGAATAATCATTCATAAACTCTTACCAGGCCGGTATATAAAATCAACAAACCAATTAAGAAGAGAGAAAAAGTTGCACGAGGTGCTATTATAAGGACCGAAAGGCCTCGTGTTTTACACTCATAATTAGAGCAGACCAAGTTCCGTGCGCGCCATGTGCGCCGATGTGAGCATAATTGTATTGCATCAGAACTAATAAAAAGCATTCAGTATGTGTTTGGTACTTGATTAGACTGCATGTAAGTGTAAGCATACGTAATAAAATGTCGTCGACACATAAATCGAGAAAACGACCATTGTCAGACGAAGTGAATAAGTTTATTATGGATTTCCCGGACTTAATATACGATGGCTCAAAAATTAAATGTTTAGTGTGCAATACATATCTAATGTGTTGGGCAAAAACACATTGTAAAGAACACGTAAGCAGTTTGAAGCACAATAATAACAAAATTAATCGACAACAGTTTATACATGAACTATGTGTAACTATGATTGTGTGTACACTGCCGTTTACCTTGTTAAGTAATGATTCATTTATTTCATTTTGGAATAAATACGCGAATCAAACATTACCGAGCACGACAACGTTACGAAGGAATTTACCATCGGTGCGTAAATAGGTTGAAAATAAAACCAAAGCCGAACTGAAAAATAAAAAACTGTGGTTGTGTGTGGACGAAACAACTGACGGCAAAAAACAATCTATAGTTAATGTGATGGCATGGCACGTAATATGGAACCACATCAACCAACGTCTTCAATTTTATTAGCATCCAGACGACTAAAACAATGTAATGCCGAAAAAATTTCAGAGGTGCTATTAGATACTAATTTAAACTTTCGAAAGACCAAGTATTAATGTTTATGACCGATGTGACCGCAACCATGTGTTCTGTAGGCCGGTCTCTTAGAAAACATTGTCCTAACTTGTTATATATTACTTGTAAACTCCATGCTCTACACCTTGTGGCAGAACAGGTTCGTAGATGTTATCCAGAGGTAGATGCTTTAATATCGAGTACAAAAGCAGTATTCCTGAAATCTCCAAAAAGGTATTCGGAAATTTCACGAATTGTGTCCCCATACCCCTGAGCCACCACAGCCGATTCTGACACGTTAGGGTACATGATTACGGGCGGGGTTTTACTATCATGAACATTTTGAAAAAATTAATTTATCATTCGATCCGAAAGAAAGTACAGCTATCAATACAAGCCAGAAAAAATTTCCAAAAATGGATTTACAAAGTATTCGTGAGAATTACTTGGGACTAGAAGAAGCAATAACAAAATTAGAAAACTTGTCGCTGTCGTTAGAGGAATCACTGCGAATCATTAAAGATGTTCGCGCACAACTGTGTGCTGTAAAAGACGCAAAAAGTGAAAGTGTTCTAATTAAATTTGAAAGTGGTTTAGACAGAAATGCAGATTTTGACACCTTAACACGTATTTGTGAGGGCACGTCCACAGATGCGTTAAGTTGCTTAAAAAAGTATTTTGATTATGCGAATATAACATCTCTAGATGTAGAACGCTCGTTTTTCGAATATAAACACATTTTTTCCTCACGGCGGACATGTTTTCCAGAAATAACCTTAGAAACACACCTGATGTTGAAAATATACAATCGGGTTTCTCCAGTTTGTCAATCCTTGGAAGACGCTTAAAACGGTAAGTGTTTTTTTAAATCATCTGTCGTGCACATAATCACTGATTTCATACATTTTCCATTTTATTTATAGGTATATACAACGCTGCTATAATATGTACTATCCTTATTTTTCATGTGTTTATGAATATTACTTTAACAGCAGAAAACCAAATGTATGTTTAATTATTTCTGATAGAATAAATGTCTCTACTTCTATACTTATATCGGTAACAAGCTCATGTTGCGTCCCTATTCTATCGCATATTCTAATATATTATATAATTGATTGAGGTCTCGCTAGGCACTTGGTGAAACATATTAAATGATAAAGGTAAAAGAAAATTCACACTTGGTTATTTGTTTCACTGCAATTTTATTTACAAAATACGCTTGCACAAATTTGTTTCGAACTTCACAGTTCATTCTCAACTGAACAAGAAAAGTTTACTTAAAATATGAATAGATAATTTGAGTAAGGTGGGAGTAACACTGTGAAACATATACGTGAGTTATGTATTATGGGGGTTTTCCTAATAATTAACGAGAAACAGCCTTAATAATAGGGGAGATTACGAACTCTGTTCATTTACTATATTTAATGATTTGTTTATTGCTTTAGATATTTCCATGATTTCTAAAAAGTCTAATCGTTTACTTTTATTTGCAGAGTGTAAAATTTCAAAATTATTTAATGATACCATGTGTTGTTCATTTATACAATGCTCGGATATACCTGAACATTTCTTGGAATATAAAATTGCTTTCCTATGTTCTTCTATTCGTGTGCGAAAACATCTTCCAGTTTGACCTATGTAGAAAGCATCACAGTCTAAACAATTTAATTTATACACGCCACATTTATCTGCTTTTTGAATTATATCCTTATTTTATTATTTGTCCAAAGTTTACCTAAATTTAATTTATTTACTATTATAGTTTTTATGCCTAGATTAACTAATCTATTATTAATTTTATTCGTGGTCTTTCCTATATAATTTATTAAACGATAATTACTTGGTTCTAATTGGGCTGCATAAAATAATTTCAAAGAAAAAACATAAACAGATTAATAAATTCTTTTATGCAGCCCCCCAATTAGAACCAAGTAATTATCGTTTAATAAATTACATAGGAAAGACCACGAATAAAATTAATAATAGATTAGTTAATCTAGGCATAAAAACTATAATAGTAAATAAATTAAATTTAGGTAAACTTTGGACAAATAATAAGGATATAATTCAAAAGCAGATAAATGTGGCGTGTATAAATTAAATTGTACATAACTCACGTATATGTTTCACAGTGTTACTCCCACCTTACTCAAATTATCTATTCGTATTTTAAGTAAACTTTTCTTGTTCAGTTGAGAATGAACTGTGAAGTTCGAAACAAATTTGTCCAAGCGTATTTTGTAAATAAAATTGCAGTGAAACAAATAACCAAGTGTGAATTTTCTTTTACCTTTATCTAATATATTACGAATTACACTCCCATACCGGCGCTCATGGCGCGCACGGAAATTGGTCCGCTCTACTCATAATTGATGGGAAGATTTTAGGATTAGGACAGGAAGAACTTTTATGCATTATTGTTGGTGAATAAAGAATGAATCAGTTGACTGAATTAACGTTTATATTTATATTGACTAAATAAAACTACATTAAATCTATAACTATATACTGCATGAATAATAAATATAATACTAAGATAATAATCCAATACTTATATATCACATAATTTGAAGAGGCATTTTTATCGTTACCATCAAAATCGCTGCTAACGATATCTTCCACAATTGCTTTGAATTTTGCGAGGCCGATACGGTCTTCTCCTTGTTTGTTTTTTAGCAATTTGAATGGTGCATGTTTATTACTTTTGTAGAATACCTAGAAATATATAATTGTTAGCTTCAAAAATAAAAGCAGATGCTTGCTCGAACAATTTAAGAGTTGGAAAGATTTGTGAATGTAATTAAATTCTAATGAAATAATTTATATATAAAAATAAAAAAGGAAATCATTGTGTACCAAATTTATTTATTTCGTAAAAAATTGAAAATTAGATATTAGATTTTTGAATCAGTCCAGTGCTGCATGAGTTGCCTTACTCAGCTCGTGAATGCCATCTGAGAAACATCTTCTGGAGCTGTCGTTTACTATGTAGGCCATAGTTTTTTCCACAGTCGCAGAGGTTAGCATCTGCTGGTTTCCATTTATGCAGCACTGAGTTGTTACAGCTTATTTTCCTTTGTTTTAAAAGTTATATTAATATTAAGTACGTTATATTCTTTGATATTGGCGGCTCCCTCTGTATGGTTTGTGAGGACTTTCGATAAGGCCGCTCTTCGCGCAGGCGTCTTACGTACACTTCTGTTTGTACGATCAGTGTGTAAGGTTGTTATTTCTTGATGTACTCCGATAATCTAAATATGATTCACGCCTACCATTAGTATTTTAGAAATTAACGCATTTTGCGGATTCGACTAGATTTCAGTCAGGTCCTAGGAAGGCTTTCCAAATCATTGTCTATAGGAATATCAATGTTGTTGGCAATATTAGACTATTAATTCTGTGCTGCAGCGTTTAATATCAGGTGGGGCAGTGCTAGAAAGAGTTGGTAGCCAGAGACTAGGTGTGGCTCTAACAATACCGATGACGATCTTCATTGTATCGTTAAATTGCATATCTATTAGCTTGGTGTGAGAGCTTCGATACCAGACAACAGTACAGTATTCAGCAGAAAAGAAAGCCAGTGCAATGTGTACTGTTCGTAAGGTCACCTCATTCGCTCCTCATGAAATGCTGGCAAGTTTATGTAATATATTATTACGGGTCTTCACCTTTTAATTAATTTTATAGAAATTCTACCTGAATGTTAGAGACCGGTCTAACGTTACATCCAGATATTTAGGCTTGTGGTTATGGTTGATCCGAGCACCACCAAATTCAACATTCGGCTCTCTGTTGGGTTCTTTGTTAAATAAATGAAAGGCACATGATTCGGATTTTGAAGGGTTTGGTTGTAAGCGCCATTTGTTATAATATTCGTCTAAAGCGTGCAGATCTTCGGCAAGTTGTAATTTTCCATCCTTTAAATTCTTGGTTTGAGTGCATAAAGCCAGGTCATCTGCATATAGACATTTTCGTGATTTTGTGAGTGGGAGATCATTGGTTTAAATGAACATTAGATAAGCCAGAACAGAACATAGAGGAAGGTAATTTCAAGGTTTTGTCATTGCTAGTTCGATTGTTTATACAGACTGCGATTCGACGAATACTCAGCATATTCTAGATAAGTTTACTTAATTTAGAACGTGGGATGGTTTTTCGAAATTTAAAGATCATTCCATTCTTCCAGACTGTGTCATAGTTACTGGAGAGATCGATAAAAGCAGCAGATAATTTCAGGCCCTTCTGGAAACCTGTTTCAATGTGCGTTGTTATCGTCAAAACTTGTTCACAGCAATTTCTTACCACTCTCAAATCGACTTGGTTCTTATTAATAATCTCGTCGACGGTCAACGATATTCTAATGTAGATAAATCGTTCTAGACGTTTATAGCGAACACACAATAGAGTCTGTAGCTTCCAGTATCTTCCTGCGACTTACCAAGTTTTAATATTGCTTGGATTTTTGCTTTCTGGAAAATGTTAGCGATATCTCTAAAATCTAATATAATGTTATAAAAGTTTGTTATCCATTCTCGGGGATTCATTCCAAAATTTTTGATTAATTCGGGAAAGACATTGTCAACACCAGGAGCCTTTTTTAACTGAATTATATTAACCGAGCAATGGCCAAATTAATTTCTTCAGTAGAAAAAGGACATGATCATTGAGAATTCTGAGGAAGACTAGAAAAACTGTTCTTAATTTCTGTTTTAATATCTCTGGCAGAAACTTTGTCCACAGACACGTTATTTGAAATATTTCGGTATCTTTCAGCTATAAGATTTGGTTCCATTGGCGAACTTTATTTAGAGGGTAGTGCTGACAAACTTAGTTTTCTAAGCAGCGACCAGTGATTTTAGCTTTTAGCAGAAATATCATTTGATTAAGGTTTCAGATTTATATTTTACTCAATGTAATTGGGAAAAAATAAATAAGAATAAATAAAAAGAGAAATTGTTTTGATGGGAAACACCGTGTGTTCATACAATATGAAACAAACATGTAAATAATTTACATATCTGAAACTATGCACATGGAGTAAAAATGTTCAGTAAAAACAATTTTTTTGGTAAATGTCTGAACACAATGATTCTAAAATCCTCACTAGAATAAGAGAATAAACTCATGTTTTCGGTCATCTCTCTCCATTTGCAAACAGCCATGTGTAGAGTTTGTTCATTTTGAGACCTATTATAATTTTCTTGAAATAATTGTAAGTTGTAACAAATTAACGTCGCCTCCATTAGCGTTTGTGATTGCTGATAAGAATTCATTACTGGGTTTATTTGCAATACGATAGCTCACGACCTATGAAACCGACTTACTTTTCTTGCTCACTAGAGCCCTCGTTAACACGTCTTTATCGTTTAATTTACACTTCAATAAAAGCTGTGTTTTTACTAATAATAACTTTAGAATTTAGTTTACAGTTATTTATGTTTATTACATGTAAAAATACGGATAAATTTTTATCGCTCGATAAGCGTGTCTCGATTTTAATATTTGTTTATATTTATTTATGTTTCGCACGTTCAGAGCCTTCACGAAAGTAAAATAAATTTCTTTGATTTCTGGAACATTTGGCTTGTCAAAATTTCGGTCGAGAAAACAAAATGCCTCATGGCATCTAAAGAATCAGTAAGATGTAAACGAGGAATAAGTGGAAAAATCATCGGACAAACAATGTAATTTAATGACCTGGGAACAATAATAAAAAACGTTCGCAATATCCATAAAGAAGTACAAAATCAAGTAAAAAAGGCAGGTACCGTTTCAGGGGCACTAAGGAATATCATATAGAGAAATCACTATCTTACAACAAAATGTAAAACACGAATTTATAAGAGTTGTGTTCGCCCAATACTGACATACACCATAGAAACCAAAGCCGATAACAATAATACAAAACAATTATTAAGAACACATTAAGAAATGAAAATTTTAAGGATTATAGTAGGAAAGACTTGACCGCATCAGAAACCAAAATATGAGAGAGCAATGCCAAATACAAGACATCGTAAGATGAGGGGGAGAAAGAAGGAGACAATGGGACCAACACATCTCGAGGATGGACAACGAAAGGACGGAAAACCAGGATCTAGACGACCAGGAAAACCTCTGATAAGATGGCGAGACACTTGGTCATCAATCTCCCAAGAACAGGTAGAGTAAACTCTAATAAAATCACAGGTCACTGACCTAACGTAGGAAGAAGAAGAAGAAGTTGCCGGTGGGTTCCAAGATTGCTTTTTGACGATCACAAAACAAAAGGATTGGACTGTTCTTTAACGTTTTTGACTCGATACGAACAGGAGATTAATTTTGGGATCACATCGTTACAAGAGGTGAAACTAGGGTATCTCACATAACTCCTGAGTCCAAGCAAGAGTCAATGGAATGGCACACATCGTGGCCAACCAGAGTGAAAGCCAAACAGACACTTTCAACACGAAAAATTATGGCAACAGTGTTTTGGGACACGAAAGTGGAATTTATGCCAAGAGGCACATCAATGTTCAATCATTGCTCTTACACATTTTTTTAAATTTTGAAAAATTCTCTTTGTATGTCCTGTACTGCCCCAGAGTATAATACTATTATTGACGACTGAGTAGAAATTGGAGTAATATATTATTCTAATGCGATTCTAATGCGTATCGTGCGACATTGACAAAACTCGTACGTGCCGTAGAAAACAAGCGACGTGGCCTACTGTCTTCCGGTGTGATCTTGCTCCACGACAATGCAAGGTCACATGTTTCTCTATAAACACAAGGTCTAATCATGTCTTTTGAATGGGAATAACTGTAATGCCCACCTTATAATTAAATACAACTGTTTATCAAATACGAAGAACCGTAGAAATGACAAACATAGATACAGCAAAGCTAATATATTATTCCAATTTCTACTCAGTCGTCAATAATAGTATTATACTCTGGGGCAGTACAGGACATACAAAGAGAATTTTTCAAAATTAAAAAAAAATGTGTAAGAGCAATGATTAGTGCCTCCAGTAGAGAACATTGTAAACCACACAATTTCATCTCTATTTATATACAACTGTTTACTTTTTGCTAAGGCAAATATAAACAATTTCGAATCACAATCAGATATCCATTGCTAGTCAACTAGGAACAAGTCATCTTTCCAAATTCCATAAAACAAGTTAACTTTAACTAAACAATCTGCTAAATACCGAGCTATAAAATTTTATAATCATTTACAGCAAAATACCAAGGAATTACCATCAAATAAATACATGAATGGTATGACAAATGTTTGAACAAAAATGGGAATTATTTGGAAAAGTAGATGAAAGTATGTAGAATATAGAAATAAATACTATGTGAGCCAAAAATACTGAAATAGTTTGTACCATTGATTTTAGTGTTAAAGTTGGTGGTGATCTGACAACTATTTCACTGTGACATTCGTGATATTTATAAACAATGCGTCTCTGACAACTTGTCAATAATTAACTGTCAAGTCAATGTTAGGTGGTTGTCATTCTAACCTAAATTAAATCTTAAAATGAAGAACACACTGGAAAAGTGATACCAACTGTTTTGGCCTTTTTGGCTCACACAGTATATATTAATAATATTTACAGTATTTTTCTTCTTATTCAGAAACGGACCTTATTTAAAAAATATCTTTCGTAGTTATATAGAGCTACAGTTGCAGTACATGCAATGGTACCGAAGAATCTTCTGACGGTCACTTCTACCAACAACTTTAATTGGAGTAGACTGGTTTGGAAGATTTAAACAACCGGTGTCATATGAATATATCCAACTATTATCACTTGTGTGACAATTTGAGCTGGTGCCAAGTTATTAAGTATCTAACTAGTCAGTGGCGGCTCTTGATGACGTACGATGTGCGCTGCTGCACGGATGAGACTACTTCGAACTATTTCGGAAGATTTCGGTACGGTTACTTGCTTCTCTGTATATATGAAAGCTTAAACGAAGCAGTCTCATCCGTGCAGCAGCGCACATCGTACGTCATCAAGAGCCGCCACTGTAACTAGTACGTCCAAATTATCGTGCCCGATAATATTGATCGCCTTCATCGGTTAAGATTAAACGTGCGAACAGTAACACAACGATCTTTCTTCATATTGCCATCAATTTATTTGTTAATGGCAAGATATTTTAAGCGCTCTGAGAAAAGCTTCACGACTTATAGATATTAGTGTGATCATATGTGGCGGAACAAAAATTTTCACTAAAATTATATGCAACGCAACAATAAATTTGGCGCCCAACGTGGGGCTTTCACTAACATTATATATTTCATTATATTTGAAATTTAACTTTCTATAAATACCTTCATCAAATGTTGATCGTCAATTTTGTGAACTTCTAATGCAATACAAGCACCATAATCCGGTAGATGGGGATACAGAAATCCTAATTCCGACAGAATATGAAATATATTCATTTCATGTCCTGCATACAGATGGAATTTCTTTTTTGAATCTCCGAGTAATCGCTTTTCAGTATCGATTAAAATTTTGTGCAGAAAATCTCCTAAAAATAACCTTCAAAAAGAAAAAAAGCAATTAAGGAAATTTCTATTCATACCTATTACCATCTGTTTAAGTTTTCTGGTGTGTATTTCAAGATGGAATTCGATAACTGTAAGCTCTTTTAATATATCCGGATATATTTGTTTTGTCCAGGTGGGCAATGTTAAATTCATTTCTTCCTGAAGATGTTTCGTTTTAATTTTGTAAAATAATAATAGTATAGATTATGATACCTGACAGTTTAAAATATTATATAAAACGAAAGCATCTCTGGTACAGTTAGGATTAGTGCCGGTATAACGTTCGATGTATTTCAACCAGGTTTGGTATTTTTCTACCATTGACATCATCGTTGGCTCAGTTTGACAAGATTTCCAGTAAAGATCGACGAAGTTTTTGTTATGTATAACTCGAAATATCTGTAAAAAATTATTAATGTAAGAATAGTTTCTTAAATTCATAACAGTAGTCCAGTTACAAAGTGCAATTTTTGGGTATATTTCTTCGAAAAAGTTGAAAAATTATCATTCATCTGAACAGAAATTGATACTGAACAGATGTTAACAATAGTGATCGACAGTGAGATGTCATACATGGTTTTTTAAAATATGGTACACCTCAGAGTTTTATTTTTGGATCAATTTTATTCTTAATTTATACTTTCACTCCTTTACCAGTTCTTTTTACTAGTGATGATATTCAACTGTATCACTCGTTTGATGTAAAACCTCCACAAAAAATGATGTGTGTTACTCCATTTTGATTGTGTTTTAATTATGACATTACCGTACTTCATTTTTACTCCATTGTCAATTAGAGTGTTCTATCCGGTAATGGATTTCGAACGCTTTTAGGAAACGCGAAAGATAAAGTTGATGCACATCAGAAATTTATGAAATAGAATGAGAAGATTGTATGATGAAATATGTTGGTGTTATGACAATTATTTTCAATTTAAATTCAAATATTTTAACGCACTAAAAGTGGAAGTACCTAGCTATGAAAGAAGCGAGTTAGAAAGCAAAAAAAAACATTTTTCAACGTAAGAACCATTAACACTTACTTACTTATTTCAACGCGATGCCTTCGAAAATTTGTTTTTATATAATTTCGCAAAAACGCTGTGGGGTCATACAGCGTTTTCCACGCCGTCATTCGATTTTTGAGTTTTGGAAAGAGCTAAAGACAGGGGGCGAAGTTGGGACAGTAGATTGAATGTTGTAATTCCTCAAAGCCGCTTTCAGTGATTACTGCTTGAATAATTCGTGCCTTCCCGATGGACTCGAAATCATGTCCTTCGTAGCTCAGTTGGTTAGAGCGGTAGTCCGGCAAGCCATGAACATGGGTTCGAGTCCCACATAAGGACGGAATTTTTTCAATAAAAATTTCGAATAATTAGCGTCATAATTATAGATAGCAATATTTACATTTCACATTACTTCGCGAAATAACATACTAATTCAAATATTTAATATAAAGCTGAAACTCCAAGAATTTATCAAACGATATATATATATATATATATATATATATATATATATATATATATATATATACAGTGTGTATAAGCCAAATGGAATAAATTCATTATTTCGGTTACTGTACATATTTATAAAAAATCCCGAAACTTGTCATATTTAATTTATAAATTAACATTCTTCAACGTGAAAATGCGATCCCTACCTTCAACCCCCTCCGAATGACAGGTACAACCCCCATTTTTGTAAATGGGAAGTATAGGCTTGTGATATATCGTTGTAAAGGTCTCTTTATTCTCTATTCAAAAATGTTATAATTTTCATGTTTGTTGCAACAATTAAGATAGAATAAAATAAAATCATGTTGTTATCGAAATTCGCTACAATATACTCAAAAAATAAAATTTAATGCAAAATGTTTAGAAAAATTTAAAACGCCAGAAAAAAATATGAATGTCGATGAAGTAGATGCTCATTTGCGTTTATAAAGATTTAATACATACATCAAAGGCATCATTGCATTACTTACTTCCCGTTTAGGTCTTCATAATAAGAAAGTGAGTAAAAACTATACCACTGTGCTTTTTAGATGGTATCCATTAAAAATACTTTAAAAAGTTTCCGTGGCAACATTAGTTTGTTTAAAACGCCTTAGTAAATTGTTTTGTATTTCAAAGTTGTCATTTAAATTGACAGTTTGATAATTTCAGTTTGAATTTCGTAAAATACAATTCTGGGAAATGGTTAGATTAACGGAAATGCATAAAATAACAGTCATACAAATGATTGGTTACGGAGATAGAACCCGAACACAACAAGAAGTAACCCGCCTATTTCATGAGAAATTTCCTGATTTACCGCCTATAGCTCAAGGAACAATAGGTAAGATAGAGAAGCAGTTTCGAGAGTTTGGTCATGTAAGGCAGATAAAAAAAACCAGCTGCCAATGCACTGAGTGATGAAATCAAAGTAGATGTGATGCTTGAGTTTATGGAAAACCCACATACATCGAGTAGACATGCATCCACTACATTAAATGTTAGCCATACATCGATAGTAAACATATTAAAAGAAAATAAAATGCATCCCTATAAAATGATATCTGCTCAGGAGCTTATGGAAGACGATTTTGATAGAAGAACTTATTTTTGTGAGCGAATGATGGACATGCTGGATAACAATATTATCAATTTAGAAGACGTTATGTTTTCTGATGAGTGCACTTTTTCTTTTAGCGGTCATGCTAATCGGCAAAATTGCCGCTACTGGTCTACGGAAAATCCTCAGTGGATGAGTGAAGAACACACACAATACCCAGTAAAAGTTAATGTTTGGGCAGGTATTGTTGGAAACCATATCATTGGTCCCATTTTCATTGAGGGCAATTTAAATGGCGATCGTTATTTGGCACTACTTCAAAATGATGTCATTCCAACTTTGGCAAATTTATATCCTGATCCAGGAAACCCTCAAGTTCCAATGAATACGATATGGTTTCAGCAGGATGGAGCACCACCACATTACCAACGCAATGTCCGGCAGTACCTCGATGCAATATTTCCCAATCGGTGGATAGAAAGGCGAGGATCGATAGAATGGCCAGCGCGATCACCTGATCTGACCTTACTTGATTTTTTTTTATGGGGATATTTGAAGAGCATTGTGTACAAAACTAACTGGATTTAAATGACTTAAGAGAACGAATAACGCTTGCGATTAGGTCGATCACGCCTGATATGTTAAATAATGTTAGAAGACAGTTTTATTTAAGATTAGGATGTTGCCAAGACGTTCATGGTGAACATTTTGAACATCTACTTCATTGACATTCATATTTTTTTTTGGCGTTTTAAATTTTTCTTTACATTTTGCATTAAATTTTATTTTTTGAGTATATTGTAGCGAATTTCGATAACAACATGATTTTATTTTATTCTATCTTAATTGTTGCAACAAACATGAAAATTATAACATTTTTGAATAGAGAATAAAGAGACCTTTACAACGATATATCACAAGCCTATACTTCCCATTTAAAAAAATGGGGGTTGTACCTGTCATTCGAAGGGGGTTGAAGGTAGGGATCGCATTTTCACGTTGAAGAATGTTAATTTATAAATTAAATATGACATGTTTCGGGATTTTTTATAAATATGTACAGTAACCGAAATAATGAATTTATTCCATTTGGCTTATACACACTGTATATATATATATATAGTGTTTTTAATTTTTAAAAAATAACTATTAATAGGCCGGTGATATAGTAACGTGTTTTAAAGTGTGTCGGATACTTTTTCTACTGCTGATGATAACAACTTAGGTGTCGAAATCCCGTATCCCGGATTTAAAGCTTTATTGTGAAAAAGTTTTTTGAAATTAACTTTAATTTTTTACTGTTGTTTTAATAGTTGTTTAGACTATTTCATGGATTTTAACTTAAACAGGTTTTGAAATATTTAATTATTTTTCCAAATATTCCCGTTACCTTATCGTCATCCCATTGGTGATAGTGAATAAGTGTTGGTTGCCAGTTCAAATCTTCACTCCATCTTTGCGATCCACTTGGTGGAAATAAAGACGCCATAACAACTTGAAGAGAAAATAAATTTCTGACATAAGGAGAAGACCACGCTTCGACTTCTTTAGTAGAATATACGTTTCCTAAAAATCTATGATATCTTTTACGTAGAACATGACCTAAATCGTACATCGTCTGTCTTCCTTTCTGCAACAAATCTATTTGTGTTTTGATTGTCTCTACAATTTTTAGACCGTTATTACCAAATTTAATTGTCCTTCGTGGAATGGATAGAAATTTACATGTTTGTTTGGATCATTCGGATAAGTGTGCGATATATCTGGATACTTTTCGCCATGTCTGAAAATCTAAAATAAATTATGGATCAGAGTGTATGAAAATAAGTGAAAATACTTTTCAAAGTTTCCATTATACGTACATATACAGCAAGCGGCGCCTTATATGACAACATAGGAATTATACGATCAAGCACGATTCAACATAGTGGAAATAGTAAATATGTACAAGCATTTAATTCACAGCTAAACCGCAGCCGTGTAAGGAGATTGTTGTTACGTTTCTAGTATACGAGGGTAAGGTGAAAAATTCTCAGCCTGACACAGAGATGGCGTTCCAATCGGCGAAAATTTATGATACCTGCCTGGGTGCACCTGTGATTAGTTCGAATGACAAGTTTCAACTTGTTCTGTCGAGTAGTTTGTTTACACGAATTTTCGCAGTAGATGTCTTGCGTGTTTTTCGTTAAAATGAATAAACTTGAATATCGTGCGGTGATAAAATTCTTCGTTTTGGATGGATTAACCCCTGAGGAAATTCATTTGAAGTTGACAAAAGTTTACGGGGACTCTGCTCCATCAATGTCAACCGTTAAAAAGTGTGCAGCTGATTTTAAACATGGTCGCAGATCCCTCGAAAATGATCCACGTGAAACCATCGAAAAGGTGCACGATATCGTGTTAGACGATATGCGTGTGAAGGTGAGTGAGATAGCTGAGATCGTGGGGATATCGGACGAAAGGGTGCGAAACATCTTGCGTGAAGAATTATGGATGCGAAAGCTTTGCGTAAGGTGGTTGCCGTATTTGCTTAATGCCGATCAAAAGCAAATGCGCAAACGGCTTTCGCAGCAATGTTTGGAACGATTCAATAGGGATCCGACCGATTTTGTGCGGCGATTCATTACGATGGATGAGACATGGTTCCATCACTACACGCCAGAAATGAAACAGCAGTCGAAGCAGTGGGTGGAAGCCGGTCGTTCAGCGCCAAAGAAAGCGAAATCGATCGCATCTGCCGGAAATGTCATGGCCAATGTGTTTTGGGATGCGAAAGGGATCCTGTTAATTAATTACCTTGAAAAAGGCAGGACAATTACAGACGAATATTACTCCAACCAACTTGACTAGCTGGAAGCCAAAATTCGCGAGAAGAGGCCTGGCTTAAAGAAGAAAAAATCTTGTTTCACTAGGACAACGCACCTGCCCACAAAACTGGTGGATTTGGGGTATTATTGAGTCGGCAATTCCCCCTATTCTCCTGAATTGGCAACCTTAGACTTGCATTTGTTCCAAAACTTGAAGAAATTTGTTTCTGGGAAGCGCTTCGCGTCGAATGAAGAAGTTGAGAGGGCTGTAGATGCATATTTTCACAGCCTTCCAGACTCGCACTTCCGGGAGGGAATACTGATGTTGGAGAAACGCTGTACCAAGTTTGTTGAAGTCAAGGGAGATTATGTAGAAAAATAAAATAATTTTTAACTGAAAATCGCAGTCTTTCATTGTCAGGCCCAGATTTTTTCACCTTACCCTCGTAAATGGTAAAGTTTGCGCGTGAGGAAAAAAACAGTAATAAAATTATACTACCTGGACGTTCTACATACTGAAATATAGTTCAACAAACAGTATAAAATATAAAATAAAATAAAATTCATGAAACCTATACATTATACTTTCTTGATTTAAATATTTGACGATGACTCTTTTGAATTCTATTTTCCCTAACTTGCTTTCTCCAGCAACATGCTATATCGAAAAAAATTCTAAAAAAATGAAAAAAAGAAGTATTTAATAAATTCACTAAGAAAATATACTTCAAGTGATTAAATCGTAACTTATGAATATCTAGGGATGCTATAATTCAAACGTGAAATAAATGAATTATAATGGTTTGAAAAAAAGTAACAATCGTTCGTTCTTAGTAAGGGAAACACTATCAAAAGGTAATTGGTTAATAAAACCAAACACTAATACGTTACTTTCTCCTTATTTTAGTATTATTTATTGTGTAGTTCTAGTATGCAGATGAATTAACGTTTAAAAAAATTATCTAGAGTTATGTAAATCAGTTATGCTTGGAAAATTTTTATTACGTAGACATAATTCATTACATAGAATAGAAAACTTGGAAAAATATATTGCGATAACCACAGAGTTTCCAAGAAAATCTTTTATAAGATTATATATTATATATTTAAAATATAATATATTATATTATATTATATATATTATATACATATTATATATTATGTTAAGATTATATACAGGGTGTTTTTAGGATTATATGAAAAAAATTAAAATTTGGGTTCAGGGCACCAAAATAAGAGAAAAACTTCCTATGAAGCTGCATCCGAAAACGTTTCGCTAAATAGTTACATTCCTTCAGAAATAAGTGTCTAAATCCAGTTCTTATAAATTTTCTCAAATTTTGAAACACATAAAAACTTCATATTTGATAATTGTGACCATATAAGGGAATAACTTCTAACAAGTAATTTGTCGATCATCCCCTATTATTACGAAGTGGTAAAGTCAGTCACCCCTACTGTATTTTGCATTGAAACTTCTTTTGGGAGCGGAATTTTGTACAATAAAAATTAAAAATAGTTAAGCGAGATTCAACGAAGACGATATCGGCATAATTACTGTTCGAATAAGTTTGCGACATTTTTGCTTAGTGTTAATGCACTTTAATTAACTTAAATATTTAGAATGATACAAACGACGTCGAGTTATTCAATTTGATATAAGGATTTGTGTGATACCAGCCTACTACGCATTTTTATTCTAACGGTAAATTACAGATTATGCAGCGTAACCTATTTAAATTTTTTGCAACAAAACCAAATATTTTTTGAAAAAAATAAAAGATACAAAAAAGTTTCTAAATAAAACTCAGTTAACTATTTTAAATTTTATTTTACAAAATTCCGCACGAGAAAAAATTTCAATGCAAAATACTGTAGAGGTGACTGACTTTACCACTTCGTAATAATAGGGGATGGTGAACAAATTACTTGTTAGAAGTTGTTTCCTTAGCTGGTTATAATTACCAAATATGAGTTTTCTATCTGTTTCAAAATTTGAGAAACATTATAAAAACTAGATTTAGACTCTTATCCTTGAGGGACTGTAACTATTTAACGAAACGTTTTCGGATGCAGCGTCATAGGAAGTTTTTCTCTTATTTTGGTATCCCGAACCCAAATTTTAGTTTTTTTCATATAATCCTGAAACAGCCTGTATACAGTGTGGCGATAAAATTTGGAACAAAATTCATAAAGTCGTTCTATAATGTTTTTAAGAAAATGGCTTGGACAGTTCAATTTTTGTTTTTAAATGCCGTTTTTTGGGGGAATTTTTTTAATGACACGATTGATTTTTAAATTTTTTTTTAAGTGACAACCTTCAATTTTCTTCTATTTTTGTTAGACGTTCTTAGTGTTTACACGGGGATGTAAAAGAATTGGTACGTTACATAACATTTTCTTTTTGCATAAATGACATTTACTAAGTAGAAAATAATTTAATAAAAATCTTAATTCAAATCAACTCAACTGGGAAAAGTTTGACAGTTATCTAAATTGTAAAAAGGCAATTTAAATTTTGAAGTTAAGAACAAAAAATGGCACATTTAATTGAACGAGAAAGATTAGAGATGATGAGAAAACAAATGATGTCATTAAAAAAGAAACATTCCCCAGAAAGAAGCATTTTAAAAACTAAAATTGACCTGTCTGAACGATTTTCTTAAAAAAACTTTATAGAACACTTAAATCAATTTTGTTGCAAACTTTATCACCATACTGTATATATATAATTAATACAGGAATTAAATATACAATATCCAAATTTACTATAACGTATTTAGTTCAAATTTTAAAAGCTGTATTACTTTATTGAGACTATAAAGATCAAAATTTTTATTTTATTTTAAATTGGCGCGTCAGGGATGTAATGCCCTTTTTTAACATTCTGTATATATTCAATTTGTAACTAATCAAATCAAATTTACCAATATAGATGCAATAAATATAACTTACGACGTGAACAATTTCCAAGGTTTCAATGTCTACATTGGCGGTAACACAAAATATACAAACTAGAAAGATCGCAAGGTTTTCGATCAACATTTCGAGTCTACTTAATATTTTTTCGGAGCGTCTCGGTGTTTTATATAAAGCCCTAATCGAGAGGTAATTCTTACGTCAGTCAACCATGTATCAAAAGCAATCAAATTCTCATAAATAAACTTTTTATTAAAAGGCTAGAAAGAGACGAAGCATAGTATACATATCTATGTAGTATGTACAAACATGTATATAATATATGTTTACAGTGAATGTACAATTAAAATTATTAAGGACAGGGGTTTCTGAAGGTTTCATTGACAAACAAAATTTACGTTGTTCTAATATTTTTTAATAAATTTTGGAGAAAATCATTATTAATAATAATAATAGTCATTATTATCCAACAGATATGTAAAACCACTTAAAAGATAATGCAAACTACAATTATAGAAACATAAGATACAGTGCTATTTACAAATTTAAATTAATCTAATACCTTCGATATATAAAAAAAGAAAAACTAATATTAATACTGGTAGCCATAACTTTTTGGTAATTCATTTTGAAAATAATAAAATAAAATAAAACAATAACTTTGTTATACCACTTTATTCACATGTAATAGTGACCGCGGTTTCGACATACAATGTCATTATCAAACTGCAAAAGTTACAGGCCTACATATATCTTATAAATGACACAAAAATATATGGGGGTGGTTTATGATGTTATTTAAAATTACTACTATATACTTAACTATTATATACAACATTGGAAAAGAGGTGTATATATAAGACCCAACTGGTCGTTCAAAACAATATCTATTGTGTTGTTTCCGCTTTAAAAAATTTCTAGTGACTCTAAAAGATTTAATTTACGACCTTTCTCGGCCAAATGCAATATTTTATGATGACCAAATGTATGCCTTTCTGTAATAAGATGGTTTGCGAATGTTGAATCTGTCTTTTTTAGTTTATATGACCTCATGTGTTCTTTTACCCGTATAATAAAACTTCGACCAGTCTGACCTATATATACACTTTTACAATCATTACAATATAATTTGTACACTCCTGATTTATTATTGATATCTGTTTTAGGTTTTGCGTTAAAAATGAAATTACTTGTTTTTACATATGGTTTGTAAGCTATACTAACATTACTATTATTTTTTGAAATTATATTTCCAATTTGCTCGCTTATTTTACCGAAGTAAGTTAACAAGACAAATTGTTTCAAATTAGCACTATCTTTAGGATATACTAAACTAAGGCCACTTGTAACTGTTTTTTCTTTAGTATACTGTCAATTACGCTACTTTTATAACTATTGTTTACCGCTATTTGTTTTATAGTATTGATTTCACGAACTTGTCTTAGGGTGTAGTGAATCTTTGGGAATAATGCAATCAGTGAAAGTAGGTTTACGATATATATCAAATTTTAAGCTCTGATCTAATTTGTTTAATTTTAAATCCAGGAAGTTAATACTGTTATTCTCTTCTATTTCTACTGTAAAATTGATATTAGAATGGATTGAATTTATGTAGTTCAGAAATGTTTGTAGTTGTCTATGAGTACCCTTAAAGCAAGCTAGGATGTCGTCTACATACCGATACCAAAATTTAATATGTTTTTTTACCTAGTTGCGATGAAATAATTTTTTCTGTAATATGCTTCATGAAAATTTCAGCTAATAGAGGACTTAGAGGTGAGCCCATTTCCAGACCTTCTGTTTGTTTGTAGAATTTGTTGTTAAATGTAAAGTAACTTTGGTTGGTGACTAACTCCGTTAGAGATATGATTTCGTGTATAACAACCGGGTTTGTATTTGTAGTAGCGTAATTGACAGTATACTAAAGAAAAAACAGTTACAAGTGGCCCTTAGTTTAGTATATCCTAAAGATAGTGCTAATTTGAAACAATTTGTCTCGTTAACTTACTTCGGTAAAATAAGCGAGCAAATTGGAAATATAATTTCAAAAAATAATAGTAATGTTAGTATAGCTTACAAACTATACGTAAAAACAAGTAATTTCATTTTTAACGCAAAACCTAAAACAGATATCAATAATAAATCAGGAGTGTACAAATTATATTGTAATGATTGTAAAAGTGTATATATAGGTCAGACTGGTCGAAGTTTTATTATACGGGTAAAAGAACACATGAGGTCATATAAACTAAAGAAGACAGATTCAACACTCGCAAACCATTTTATTACAGAAAGGCATACATTTGGTCATCATAAAATATTGCATTTGGCCGAGAAAGGTCGTAAATTAAATCTTTTAGAGTCACTAGAAATAAATTTTTAAAAGCGGAAACAATACAATAGATATTATTTTGAACGACCAGTTGGGTCTTATATATACACCTCTTTTCCAATGTTGTTTATAATAGTTAAGTATATAGTAGTAATTTTAAATAACATCATAAACCACCCCCATATATTTTTGTGTCATTTATAAGATCTATGTAGGCCTGTAACTTTTGCAGTTTGATAATGACATTGTATGTCGAAACCGCGGTCACTATTACATGTGAATAAACTGGTATAACAAAGTTATTGTTTTATTTTATTTTATTATTTTCGAAAACTAATATATTCATTAAATGAATCTATTTTAGTACTTACTAGAAATTCAATTAAAATTCATGAATGTCGTTTATATATAATCTATGTAAATTTAAATGAAGCCTTAATTAAAGTGGCGTAATGATTATAATGATTGTTAAGTATGTGTTAAGTAATTAAAGAAAAAAAAAGGATAAAAGCAAATTAAAAAACTACTAAACGAAGTTCATAAATGAATGTGCAAATCAAAGCGGTAAAAGTAGTTTTAATTGCATGGTTGTAATTATGGCGACTCGACTTTCAAATCCTCAAACTAGAGATTTGTAACAATAAGGGCTGGATGCAACTAAATTACAAAATTTCGCAAACACGGTGAACTAAAACTTTTGTTGCTTTGTCGCGGTTACGTGAAATCTTGTTAATACAGCATGTACGTAACCCACGAATCGAATTACACAAGCTACAAGCGTGATACTTTGATCACACAACGGGGTTTCCCCGAATAGCATTAATTGCGGAATACCCAGCAATAAATTGAAAATATACATAACTGAAAAGTGACGTAACATATACAGAAACCCAATACTCGATGTAATGTGGCTGTGCCTTACGGCCACATTGTTGTGCAGGTTCGGGAATGAGTGTGTAATTAAATAACACGAGTTCGGAGTTGGTTTAACATAGTATAATTAATTCAACACTTATAACGGGCTAACAGAATATATACATGGATAATAAATTAATATATGACAGCGGTCGAAAGAGAGTTCTTTAACTTACTCACTGTTCGTACTGACTGTCTAATTGTGACTCCCTTATCTCTTCAATCTATTGTCTTATATATGTTTTGAAAGATCCCTCTCTCGACCATGTGCTACTTAAACACTGTCAATATGTGCAAGTGTGTAACCCTGATTCATCACCTTGTGTATGCAATCAAATGGACCGAGGCCGTATTGATATAATACGCTACGTATCGTTATGATACAATATATTGGTGCCGGGGCCATCTCCTTGATAAAGTAGTACATACACATGGTATTGGTACAGAGTTATTACACCGCCCAGCAGAAAAAGTGGAAAAAAGTGTGATCAGCTTGTGATCACAAAATCTAGCTCTTTGATTGGCTGACTAAAATTAAAGAAAAGTCAGTTACAAACGATTGAAATTTCAGCGATTTAGCGACATAACTTAACTTTGTCAGATGTCAGTTACGTTGTTTACTTAGAATTTTACCGTGATTTTGAAACTATATATACTATCATCTTCAAGTTTGATTCGAATCGCTTAATATTTATTACTTTTACATTCATTTAAAGAATAGAAAATGATTTTAAACTCGAACACAGAAACGTCATGAAATTTTTATCGAAAGAAGACACCAGTCCGAAGAATATTCATGAGAGAATGGTGGCAGTTCTGGAGAAAATAGCCCATCCTATTTCCAAGTCAAATTTTTATGTAAGCAGTTCGAATGGGACAGAGAATTCATTCATAATTACTCAAAATATGGAAAACCTCTGGAAGTACGAACTGAATAAATCATCTACGAAGTTGAAGATTTGGTGTTGAGGAAGTTTCAGTTATTACTAGGGAAATAGGAATATCAGAAGTGAGTGTTTTTAAAATTCTACACGAAGATTTGGGAATGAGCAAAGTGTCAGCGCAATGGATTGTTGTGTAGACGACAAATTTGTGAAAATAATTTCATTATCTTATCTCAAGATGAAGAGTTCTCAAATAGAATTGTAACTGAGGATGAACTTTGAGTACTCCACTAGGATTCTCCTATGCAACAAGAGTCCATGCAATGGGTTCATAAGGGCTCTCAGCCACCCAAGAAGATAAAATCCCAATTTTCTGCGAGAAAACTGATGGCCACAGTTTTCTGGGTTGCGGAGAATATTCTCTTAATTAAGTATATGCGAAAAGGGACTACACGGGAGATATCCTACAAAGACACAGTTAAGAACTCGAACACGGCTATACGCGAAGAAAGGCTCCACAATTTTGCTCAGAAAATTTCTGCAGACAACTGCAGGGTGCACAAGGCACGAATTGTACAAGCAGTAATCAATGAATTCGGCTTTACAGAATTACAACATCAACCTTTAAGTTCCGACATGCCCCCCTGTGACTATTATCTTGTTAGACCTAAAGCAGTATAGGTAACACAAAAACCGCAGTAGGAATTAGGTCACCGCCCTAATTACGCCCCTGGTCTACAAAGGCCCCTCGAAAAACTCACCGGCCAGCTCAGTATTAAATAGCGAGAGCGTCGTGGGCCAACACAATGCAAAGATGTTATTTGGGCACCACTGCGTTTGGTCTGGCAAGTTTTCTGGTCAACGTAGAACACCGTCGGGCCAAAAGGGCTTAAGAACTCTATAAAGGGTGTTCGTGTACCTGGCTCACAAAACTATCACTTTTGCTCATTAGGACATAAGGAACTCAAACACAAACAACAGCATAAACAGTAACAACAATATTTAATAATAAAAATAATAAATTCAGTAAGTCAAAATATAAATCGCACCAAATAAATTTAATAGTAAGCAAAACACTCTGTACCAACAGGTACGAGATTAATATAGCCAACTAGTAATACGTAATGAGAGTATAAAAGTCAATATAAACTACTAGTAATATGAGTTAAAGTTTTCAAAAGTAGTTCCTCAAAGCTTTGACGTACCTTACAACAAATATGCAACACACAGTATATGTAAAATTATATGTTTGAATTATATATTATAAAAGAAAACAAGTCTGGTACAATACTCTATGAGGTGAAATTGATTTCTACTAAGGTGACTAATTTATTTAAACAATATTATTTAAGAATTAAAACTGATCAGAATTCGTTACAGATTAATAAAAAAAATTAAATTACACAAATATTTCATATTTTTGATTCAATCTATATATATGAGGTTGACATTATATTAATTTAATTAAAAATATATTACAGCAATTTGTATTAGAAAGATGATTATGCATGTTTAAAATTAAAAAAAACTGTAAATTTACAGGGATGCAAGATCGCAAATATTAAATGGTGGGTCGAACACCATGCGGTCCTCCCAAGGGAAAAGAAATATATAACATTTATCAATAATTCTTTCACAAGAGAATAGTATGTTCAGGTCACTACCTTGTGTCTTAGTTGTCCTTGTATCCAAATAAGAGTCTTTCCTGAGTACCAGTTGTCCGATGACCAAGGATGCGTAATTCAGCGGGGACGCCGACAAGAATCGATATATCTCGCAAAGAAAATAACGCCGCAACTTTCCCTTATTCGGTACCAAAAAAAAGAGCTTTTCAGTCGCCTGCACTAGCAGCCCTAAATAAATGCGAAAAGAGAAGAATAAATGGAAGATCCAAAAGTTTAATTAAAAGCGGAGATCGATGCTGCGATAAAATTAACAGCCGTCCCCATGTCTAGAAACTCACCTGAAGCAACACGGGGTCGTGAAAACTTCCAGACCCGGGGAATAGTCCCTGAATTAAAACACTACACCAGTGAATTTAATAAACAAAGTCAAGATTGACCAAAACCTGCATAAGCAGAAAGTAACACTTTATAAATTTCAAAAAATTGACTTCGAGTTTTCAAACACCTGACTACTTCAGAGCTTGATTAGTAAGGAAAGAAGATCTTCCTTCGAATGTACGACTATTTATTCGGGGGTGGGGGAACTACGTCATAGTAACAAAAACTATTCTGGACGGAATATTTCAAACAAAACCACACCCAAACTCAATTACATACCAGCACCACCCCCAACAACTAACCCCTGGACACAAAAACGAAACAACACAACACCTAACACAAATGACGAACTAGCACTTGCCTTAGGCAATATGCTAATAACATTACACTCAACAAACGCAACAACACAACAGATACAATACTTCGTAACGCAAACAGAGAAAATAATCACACTTTACAACAACAAACATTAAACACACACATGACTGAAACACAAAAAAAACAAAAAAAACGACAAGGAACAAACACACACATAACTGAAACGCAAAAATCCGATGACCAGCAAACCCACACATGACTTAAACGCAAAAAAGCGACGAACACACAGACTACACACACGCAACACAGGACCGCACAAAAACACACAACACACGATTATTTATTAATCAGACACAAACACGTCACAACCCTGGGAAATACAAAACAATGGAGTGGAAATGGAGGCAACTCCGACCACAAAACAAAATTAAAAGGACTCATATACCCAGTTTGCCATTGATATTGCGGGTCACTAAGACGTCTAAAAACGGGAGACTTCCGTCTGATTCCACCTCCATGGTAAAGCGAATGTCCCGGTGCTGGGAGTGTAGAAAAAGTAAGAATTCATCTAAAAACTGTTGCCCATGCGGCCAGATGACGAACGTATCGTCTACATATCTAAACCAATATTTAGGTTTTAAATGAAAGTAGCTTAAGACTTGTTGTTCGAACGCTTCCATAAAAATGTTAGCGACAACCGGGGATAAGGGGGAACCCATAGCGGCGCCCGACACTTGTTCATAGAACTTGTTCAGAAATTGGAAGTACGTGGAAGTAAGGCACACATTTACGAGTTCGGATATATCATTCGGTTTGCCGTGGGCGACTATAATGTCGGAGATGATTGACACTCTGTCCGGGATCGGGACCTTCGTGAAAAGAGATTCAACGTCAAAACTAACTAGTAAAACTACACACTAGTGTCTAAGGAAAAACTGTAAACGAGTTACACCCTACTCCAGAATAATTATAACGCCCACGACATACACCGTACTATAGTGAGACATCGTAACCCCAAACCTCGGAGTGAACCCGATCCTAACATCAGCACCGCCTTGTTACCGTATATTAAAGGTATCACCAATCATATAGGAAAGGTTCTACATAGAAATAAAATCAAAACTGTCTTCAGACCCCATTCTAAAGTTTCGAACCTCTTACCCTCGGTTAAAGACAAAATATCTCCGCTCCAAGCACAAGGAGTGTATCGCATTCCGTGTTCGTGTAGCAGTGTGTACATTGGCGAAACTAAGCGGCCGGTCGGTGTGCGTGTGTCCGAACATGAACGTTGTACTAGACTGTTACATATAGCCGGTTCAGCGCTGGCAGAACACAAACTCAACTCCGGTCATCAAATTCTATTCAAAGATGTCAAGCTTTTGTCCCGTGAATCGCATTATTTCCCTAGGAAAATCCGTGAATCTATTGAAATTTACAAACATCCCCGCATTCTCAATAGAGACGATGGCTCCACGTTACATCCAACGTGGCAAACTCTACTAAGAATTACCACGCCCATACGACGCATGCCATTGGCTCATTGCCCCCAGCCAACAGCAGGCCACCATCTGACCCGGTCCCCCCTATATAAGTTGCACCGGTCTCTGTCATAGCATTCTCACTGCGATATCTGTTCACGCAACATCGCAGTTGAGAGCATCTACGACGATACGACGTCATACGAACCCGGAAGCAATGGCCGGACGACATATTACCAAAACGATTACCAACCTAGCATTGAATCCGAACTTCAAAAGACGATGTACCCCGCAGCAACGCGAGGACGCGTTAACAATTATAAACGAAACCACGGAGGAAGAGGATATAAAAAATATCCTAGAAAAACAACCGAAAATATTTGTCATTGATCCAGATGAGCCGACGGTACTAATTGAAATAACAGAATCGCCCAAAGAAACAAGCCCGGTAAACCCGACCAGCTTCACCATCCAACTACAAAACGGTTTTATAAATCCGAAAAAAACGGCTAAAAAACAAAAAATCGAGCACGAAAGTGCACCCATCACAACAAAAAATTCATACAGCGCACTCGAGAAAACTAACGCCGAGGAAAAGATGGAAGAAGAAACTTCCGAATTCACTCCACAGCCTTCAACATCAGCTAGCTCGCCCAGGGTAAGTGACAAAACCATCACACATAACACAAAAACACAAAAACCACACAAAATTGCACCAATCATTGTAATCGAAAAAGACAAATGGACACACATACGACACTTACTTAAATCAAATAACATTAACACGGTAGAAAACAAACTGGTGAAACCAGGAATACACATCGAACCGACAACTGACGAAGACTACCGAAAACTGAAACACACACTAGACAACGAACAAATTCAATATTACACATTTCAATTGAGAAGTGAAAAGATACTAAAGGTAGTTATGCGTGGCATTCCTACCTTTATCACCGAAACTGACATTACAGACGACTTGACGGACAAAGGCTACCCGACAATAAAAATTAAACTGATGAACGGCAAACAAGGCATACCGGCACCACTAGTACTAATCGAACTAACGAGACAGTACAAATCTATATACAACATACATGACTGCTGCGGACTCGCAATAAAAATCGAACAACTAAACAAATCGAACAACTAAACAAACGGACAGACATTATACAATGCCACAAGTGCCAGACTTTCGGACATCACCAACGGAATTGCAACGTACACTACAAATGCATGAAATGCGGAGACGGACATTCGACACACTTATGTACCAAGACTAAAACAACCCCACCAAAGTGTGCAAACTGCGGTGGCCCTCACCTATCCACTTTCATAAACTGTCCCAATAACCCAAACAATCCTACAAACAAAACCACACCTCAACCTAAATACATACCAGCACCACCCCCAACAAGTAATCCATGGACACAAAGACAAAACAAAACAAAACTTAACACAGTTGACGAATTAGCACTTGCCTTAGGCAATATGCTAATAACACTACACTCGACAAACGCAACAAACGAACAAATACAATACTTCGTAACACAAACACAGACAATAATAACACTTTACAATAAAACACATTAAACACACACACAACTGAAACGCAAAAAAAAATGTGATGATGACCAAAAACGAACACAGATGACATAAACGCAAAACGCGACTGACGCATAGACTGCACATACAAAACACATGACCGCACAAAAAAAAAACACAACAACGCACGATATTAATCAGACACAAACACATCACAACCCTGGGAGATACGAAACAATGGAGTGGAAATGGAGGCAATCTTCGACCACGAAATAAAATTCAAGGACTCATACCTGTCATAGCATTCTTCGAGCTACTGCGAAACGACGAACATCTACGTACAGCCCTGAAGATGTTCCTTGAAACAGTGGACGAAACGTTGGCAATTACTCCTAACTCGACGCGGTTCCAATCCGGAAACCGAGATCTACATCTAGAGAACGAGAGCGGAAACCTACACCTACATTAATCATGGTGGTCATTTTGAATACTTTTAAATAGTTGTGTTTTTTACTAATGTATTTTGAGCAGTTAATTTTGAATTTAGTTTGAGGAAATGTAATTATAATTTAATTTATTCGATTTTGGCACCATAATCTTGTTTATAAGCATCCAAATGCGGGCATAAAATGGTCTTTATGGCACAGAACAATCAAAAATTATTAGGCAACGAATGGATTAATAACTAAAACAAACGTCAATATGGAACATTTATTAACATCAAATTGTCAATTTTGACATATTTAGAACGTAAAGCAACATATTTGTTGTACAAAGCAATATAAATTTGGAAACTAAAATCGAATAAAACGCTGTATGTACCACGGGAAAATTGCCTATTATGGCCCTCGGGAAATTAAACTTTCCCTTGTGCCATAATCTAATAATTATGCCCTTAATACATTAATAACTATTGTTGAGGTGTAGTTTATTATTTTTGCCATAAACAGAAGTACTGAAGTTTTGTGTTCGAATATAGGTTTGTTCAATTTTTTAAAGGCCAACTCTGTTTTCAGTCAAAGAATTTAAAAATGGCTATAATTCGATAATTTAAGACAATGACCTTATGAGATTGTACATTGTTGTAATGGGAAAAATAAGCTCTTTTTAACGAAGTCCTAGCCAACGTTTGAGTGCCAGTTGATAGAGGATATAGCTACCTTAATATTTTTTCTTTTCAACTTTCCTCTAAATTTAATAATAAAATAATTAGACGAGATTGAAGAAAATGGAAAAATTTTTTGCAAATATTTAGTAAGCTGCGAACTTTTGCTGAAATACAAAAGCTGGTAAAACTTCACTTCTTTCCCCATTTAACCAAATCTCTACCTATTGTAGTTTCCGAGATTCCGAAACAAAAATGAAAAAATTCACCCTGTATATTTTACATTATAGATATTTAATACTGTCGCAATTGTAAAATTATTAATGGACGTGCCTAACACATGGATGTCTAAATTTGTCAGTAAAAAGTCGATGTCATGAAATATGTCACTGGATTTCAAAATAAATACAATAGACGTGCTCAACACATAGATGTCCAAATTTTTCCAGTAATAAGCCAATGATTGAAACACGTCTTGAAACTGGACAATACTTAGAATATTAGTTAAATGATAAGCGTGAATCTAAACTTGACGTATATAAATCACTAATGCTGATGTAATGCACATGAAGGTTAAATTTAATATTTTTTTTTACATATTTTATTTTTAATAATTCACTATATCTGATAATTATAATAATCACTTTATTTTTTGCACAAATGCATTTGCATGTATTCATAAATTACCGTAGTATGGTATTGTGTATGCAAATACGAATGATATAATATCGCAATGTTTCCAAGATTGTAAATGTAAAGAGAATCCTGAATTTTGTACTAAATGATATGCATCGCGTAGGTAGGCATTAGATCCTAGATAATATACCTAGTATTGCTAAATTATTCTATTTGCAATTGTTTCGTTGTAAAACAACTGGTTATATTGTATATATGTTAGATAAGTAAATTAAAGATAAATAATTAAACTATAACATTTTCAGTTTTATAAATATTCAACGATTCATTTTTACATAGAAACCACTGCATAACATAATTCTATTAGCATATTCAACTAATAAAACTTTTTTTAGATTCTAAGAATTTATATTTGCAATTTATTACATTATTACATTTGTATACATTAGACCGTTTATTACCTAAGGTTATCGCTATCAGTGAACAAATTCAAGAGACGCTGTTTATTCTGACGATATTTTCTTAGGTTTTTTCACGTTTCCTAAATAATATAATAAATCCCATTACTGAACAATGGATTTATCCCGATCTACTTAGATTTATAAAACCAACTAATACTTAATTAGTATGATATTTTATTATTTATTAGTAAAGTTTAAGACGCTATCGTAAACCTGATACTGTTGCCCGTAGGTACAATTTCTACAAATTGAACACAGAAAAATTCCCCGTTATAATGTCAAACACTACAATGTACAACAAATATACGCATTTAATTATGTCATAGTTTGTAACAGAGCGGTGTATTTTTGCCTATTTGTAACACAGTACAGAACAGGACAGTACAGTATCAACTCAACAACAGTACAAAATAGAACGGCCTCAGCTGAACATCAAGGCACACAGTCTTTTCATAACATTCATATTAAACAATATCCATCAGACTTTCATACTCGCAGTAAGAGAATCAACAGGATCATATTAACAACAAGATGCACACAGTCTCTATTAACAGTAAGGAATTTAAGTTTTAAGTTACATTAAGTGTTTCATTTGTGAGATTACCTTAATAAATTAGGTTTAAGTGTTTTTTGGTTAAATAAATAAAATATTCAGAAATCACATCAAGTTTCAATATAACAATTAAAAATAAATAACCAGCCTGTACAGAAGTTACGCCCCGTTAGCGGTGGATTAAGAAACAATTTATGCATGGTAATTTACGAGCTGAATACAACCCCAACATTTATTCTTGCGAAAACCGGATATAAATTATACAGCATTTATGCCATCTTTCTATTTGCGTATATACTTAAATAGTATTAGTCAAGAATTTGGATTAGCAGGGGTGTTCTGGAAATTTTTAGTAATCGGCTATGGATCTGGCTAAAAACAAAAATTATTGCTTCAATTGATAGTCTATTAAAATTAATACTGGTAGCCGTAACGTTGTGGTAATTCATTTTGAAAATAATAATATAAAATAAAACAATAACTTTGTTATACCACTTTATTCACATGTAATAGTGACCGCGGTTTCGACATACAATGTCATTATCAAACTGCAAAAGTTACAGGCCTACATAGATCTTATAAATGACACAAAAATATATGGGGGTGGTTTATGATGTTATTTAAAATTACTACTATATACTTAACTATTATATTATTATTATGTCAACATTGGAAAAGAGGTGTATATATAAGATCCAACTGGTCGTTAAGAACAATATCTATTGTGTTGTTTCCGCTTTTAAAAAATTCAAGTGACTCTAAAAGATTTAATTTACGACCTTTCTCGGCCAAATGCAATATTTTATGATGACCAAATGTATGCCTTTCTGTAATAAGATGGTTTGCGAATGTTGAATCTGTCTTCTTTAGTTTATATGACCTCATGTGTTCTTTTACCCGTATAATAAACTTCGACCAGTCTGACCTATATATACACTTTTACAATCATTACAATATAATTTGTACACTCCTGATTTATTATTGATATCTGTTTTTGGTTTTGCGTTAAAAATGAAATTACTTGTTTTTACATATGGTTTGTAAGCTATACTAACATTACTATTATTTTTTGAAATTGTATTTCCATTTAGATCGCTTATTTTTCCGAGTAAGTTAACGAGACAAATTGTTTCAAATTAGCACTATATTTAGGATATACTAAACTAAGGGCCACTTGTAACTGTTTTTTCTTTAGTATACTGTCAATTACGCTACTTTTATAACTATTGTTTACCGCTATTTGTTTTATAGTATTGATTTCACGAACAAAAGATTCATTAGACAAAGGCATATTTAATGCTCTATATATCAAATTTTAAGCTCTGATCTAATTTGTTTAATTTTAAATCCAGGAAGTTAATACTGTTATTCTCTTCTATTTCTACTGTAAAATTGATATTAGAATGGATTGAATTTATGTAGTTCAGAAATGTTTGTAGTTGTCTATGAGTACCCTTAAAGCAAGCTAGGATGTCGTCTACATACCGATACCAAAATTTAATATGTTTTTTACCTAGTTGTGATGAAAGAATTTTTTCTGTAATATGCTTCATGAAAATTTCAGCTAATAGAGGACTTAGAGATGAGCCCATTGCCAGACCTTCTGTTTGTTTGTAGAATTTGTTGTTAAATGTAAAGTAACTTTGGTTGGTGACTAACTCCGTTAGAGATATGATTTCGTGTATAACAACCGGGTTTGTATTTTTCTTTACTAATATGTTTTCTATTAACCTTAAGCATTCCTTATGTGGTATTTTTGAAAACATGTTGGAAACATCAAATGATACCAGGATTTCTGTCTTTTGTATATTACAATCTTTTAATTTAGCTGATAACTGTATTGCGTTTTTTATGGAAGAGCTATCTGTAAATTCGGTATATTGTCTAATTATTATGTTTAATTTTTCGGCTAATTTTTTATTGGGGCAAGAAATAAACGAAACAACTGGTCTGATGGGTGCTTTTACTAAACCGTATAATTTAGGGGGGGGGGAGGATTGATATGGAAAAGTTTGTACTTATCTGTGTTTGAGATTACTGCATTACAATTTTTGACACATTCTTTAATTTCTGCCTGATACTGTTTAATGGGGTCCTTTTTCAACTCTATGATAGTATTGTCGTCTATAAATTTCTTAACTTTATTTTCATAATCACCTTTAGTTAATATTACAGACGAATTTCCTTTATCTGCTTTTGTTATCGTGAGGTTGTTTTCTATGACTTTGTGATTAATACTTTGCAATGCTCGTCTGTCTGACTGATTCTTGCGAGATGTTGAGTTGTTTTTCAGAATATTTGTAACTTTGGCTTTACCTAAGATACTGCTAATTTGATTGTTATTTGCAAATGCCAGTTCTGTTTCTATTGCTAGAATTTCTTTTTGTTTGTTACAATGGATGTGTGGTGCATATTTAGGACCTTTATTTAATAAGCTAAGTTCATTGTCTGAGAAGTTAACATTCGTGAGATTAATTACTCTAAGGTAAAACTGAACATTACTGAAAGTATTGTTAACTAGGGGTGTATTGTGTAGGTTTGATAGAGACTCTAACTTCCTGTTTTGAATGAGTCGTTTCTTATGAATAATTTCACTAACTTCTTGTCTAATGTGGTCATCTAATAAATCGAATTCAATGTTGTGTAACTTAAACGATAGTTCTGAATGTAATACCTTAATGTAAATCAGAAGAGTGTCTCTGCGGTGGAACCAAAATAGTCTATTATTTTGACCGTTTCCAGTTCATTGTTCAATACTGAAATTAAAACATACAGAAATATAAATTTTGATCGCTTTTTGAGTTTTGACGTTTTGTGATTTTAAACAAGAAATATTTCACATACGACCAAGGTCATCACAATTTAGTGAAAGCTCTTATTGACAATACTCATTTATTAGTTATTGATTTCGTCAATTTATACGTAGAAGGTGTACGTTAGAGAACCTGAGCGATCTGTGTTAATTGTATATGTAGCTACAGAAAAGTTAATTTGAGAGAAGTATATTGGGTTAGTTTATTACGAAAAAAGTTTTTTGTGGAAGACGTTGCTTCGTGGTAGTGAAGACAGCAATCGACTTTTAATATCAAGAGACACCAGTCTCATATTTTATCAAAAGACAACCGTCTTTCATTATACAACAAATTTTATGTATGAAGTAATGTAAATATGTAAATAAAGGTGTTAAATTGGATGTGCCGCATTTCATTAATAACTGTCACCGAAGATTAAAAAATTAGTGCGTATACGGCCTTACAACCCGTGCGCGGTGAGTCAACATAGGAGCGACGACAAAATCCACTAGTTGCCCCAACACATCTAATGAACGTGAAATACCTCCACCACTATGAAGTATGTCATTAGACATTTTGAAAAATACTGTCTCCACATTTGCAAAGAAATGTAAATCCTGGGCTTTAGCTGAAAATTGTTACCGAAAAAGATTTTTGTATACTCGACCTAGTGGGAAAGTTATAAAATTTCAACGAGTCAGGAGATTTTTCCTCTTTAGCGAAGGCCGACCGTGTGAAAAAGTACTTGTGTTCGACTGACGGTAAAGATTTATTGGATCCTACGAGGATACTCAAATTTCCCCTGAGGAGGATAGTGGTTTTTATCGAGGATACAGGACTAACAGAGTGGAATTGAGAGATCTATTGGAGGTGGTACAAAGAGGATTTTGTCCAAGTGCCTAGCCTAGATTTATTGGTATTCAACTTAAAGACTCTGTACTTTCAGAGTGCACCTCGTATAGTGAACCAACATTTCCCACGAAATATTGTACCTACACATATCAACGACAATTTACATAACGTAATATACTATACCTTAAATCCTTTTTTCAATTTGTTAACGTTTATATTAGATAAAATTCAATTTACATATTATGAAATATTTAAAAAAATGTTTATTAAAATACTATGCCTAGAGATATTAAAAAATTTAGGTCATATTTTCTTGAGTTCTCTTCTCATTATTTATTTTTGTCCAGTTAATTCTGTTGCAACACCATTGTTGAATTTGTTGACCGTATATTATGTGCAACATGTGTGACACACCTATTATACTGGAACTTTCAACGTTAGATATTTGAAATATTTTTTCAAATTATATGTGGGCGTGGGAATAGTTCTCTATCTTATCTAATTAAGTAATTACTTCCAGTTATAAGAATTTATGTATTCATTTTTTATAAAATAAAATGTTACTTGCTGTCTTGTTCGAGTGTGAGAAAGAGTTTTAATATTAATATACAGCATATTTCAAAAATATCAGAACATTAAAGTTTTTGTAATGTTAGTAAATAAAAGTAAGATGTAAAAAACAATAAAAACTATATAAACTTAACAATAATATAAACTAAAATTGAATATAATGCATAAACCTAAAAGTTCACTTAATTTCAGTTGTGTTGTAATAATTGCTACAGTTAGTCAAAAATTAATATTTTAGAAACAGTACATGCATCACTTATTAATAGCTTGTACTTTTCTGGGGCGGATATAAACTGGGCACCAAGTATATGGATTTACCTGCCCTGCAAAAGGATTGCTTAATCCTACAGGTAATCTAGGCACCAGTACCGTTCGGGTAATGATCGCTTTAAAGCTTAAAGTAAGAAATTAGACGTTAATAAATTAAGGAATTTCCTAATGACCAAATAGATTATTTCAAATGTATTTTTATTTGTACATCTATTGTGGGCGGGCCTCTATTGTATTATGCTATAATATATTCTATATATAAAGAAACATTTAGTTTGTGTATTTAGTTATTTCTATCTTGTTTGCGGCGTTTGCTTAAAGTAAGAAATTAGATCCGCTTCTCAGACTCGAGTTTTGTTGCACACTGTTAAGAATTATGGAGGTCTCTTTCGTGGACAGTAACAACGGAAAATGTTTGCTAGTGGTTAACAAGTACACCTTTTCAAAACAGAAAGTGTTGAAGAGTGGCGAAGTGTTTTGGCGTTGTACAAAAAAATCCTTAAATTGTCCCGCAAAAGTGTTTACGCTTGGTGCAGAAAATTTAGTGAGCAGAAGCCAGCTAGAACATAATCATGAACAGAATCAGAGTAAATTAAACCGAAATGTGATTTCAAATGCGTGTAAACGTAAAGCCGTTGATGATATTTCCGAAAAACCAGCGAAAATTATTCGTCGTGAACTAGCTAAGGAACTGCCGGAAACAATTACAATAACAGATTTAACTTATATCCGAAGCAATTTGTACAATGCAAGGAGAAAATTTCTTCCTGGGCCGTTACCATAAAATAAGACAGAAGCCCATGATATAGTGGAAGCTGCTAATGTTAAAACAAGCAAGGATGAAAGTTTAGTTTTTATAAACTGTCCAGTGAGCAATATCATAGTGTTTTCTTGTGAAACGAATGTTAGAAGTTTATGTGGAATGCGTAAAGTGTACATGGACGATACCTTTTCGTATTGTACAAAATATTTTTTACAATTATTTACAATCCACGGACTTAATAATGGACATTATATTCCATTGATGTTTTGTTTGTTGCCTGATAAACGCAGTGAAACGTATGCAACATTATTTGAAATGCTAACAAAAGAAATCTTTCGACGTCACTCTACAATATTACGATCACCTGAAGTTTTTGTAGATTTTGAGAAAAGCATTCCCACAGCGGTTCGCGCTATATGGCCATCAGCACAAATCTATGGTTGTCGTTTCCATTTGCACCAATCGTGGTTCAGGAAAATCCAAAGTTTGGGTTTAACAGCAGAATTTAGGAACACAGATTCCGAAGTAGGAAAATGGCTGCGATATACATTTGGATTAACGTATTCGAATCCTGACGAAGTAGGCGATTGTTTCGCCTTAGATTTGTTTCCCGAAAAATCTGCTCATGCACAGGCTGACGAATACGCCGATTATTTATTGGAGACATACATAGAAGACGATGCTCCTTTTCCTCCACATATGTGGGCTACTGCAACTCCATCGATCACTAACACCACAAACGCATGCGAAGCGTTTCATTCCAAACTAAATGAGTCATTTTATTCAACACATCCATCTATTTATATTTTTATCGAAAAGCTTAAGTAATTTCAAATAGACACTTATGTTAAAATTGTACACACAAGTGTACACACACAAGCAAGAGTTAAAGACACACGCGCAAAACAAAAATTAAGAACTCTAAATGAACTGTGTGAACAACTAAATAATGGAACAATATCACGATTACACTTTGTGAAGTGTATATCATTTTATTCATCAGTATTACTTGAAATACCCTATTTTTTTATTATCATATTGATACACAAAAAAAACTAGTAAAAGTGATAAAAATTTGTTTTTATCACTTTATTATAATAGATAACGTTACTGCAACTTCAACATTAAAAATATGTCATTTTTAAACGAAATTAACAATACGTATGAGAAACATAGGAACAATTATGCCGGTATATACAGGCTTAGTTAAAAGTATGGAGACGGCGATTTATTGTCGTTAATATTCATTTTAGGGAATTATGTTCAATATAAAAGTTTGTTAAGATATTTTGATCTACATTTGAGAATATTTGAATTTTTTTTCTTCAATTGTTTTTTTAGATACGCCTGTCCGCGCAGTTTTTTTTTTTAATGGGAACTGGTAAATTTTGCTCTACCATTCGATAGAGAATTTTTTTCTCTTTACACTAATATTTTTGTATTTTTAAAATTCATTTTACTAACTTTTTTACAAGAAAAATTAAACAAATTATTAACAAAGTAAATTAAAGTAAGTGTTCAAATTGTCGTCCATTAGTAATTTGACAATGACCCAATCGATTTACAAAACCCCGAACAGAGTTCTGTAAAAAATCTCGGGGAATTTCTTGTATCGTTCTGGTAATTCGGATTTGTAAATCTTCGCCGTTATCGGGCTTATCTTTGTAAACTTTGTTTTTTACGTATCCCCAAAGAAAAAAAATCTAAAGGACTTAAATCTGGCGAACGGGCTGGCCATTCAATGGTTCCTCGTATTCCAATCCATCTGTGGGGAAAAACGTTGTCCAGATATTGACGAACATTTACGCCATAATGTGGTGGAGCGCCATCTCGCTGGAACCAGATACTGTCATTGGGCAGGTGTTCATTGTTTTCATGATGATAGAGTGTAGCACAAGCAGGTATTATTTCATTTTGCAATAACTGCAAATACAGAGCCGAAGTTAAATTGCCATTGATGAAAAACGGACCGATAATATGACCGCCGAGAATGCCAACCCAAACATTAACCTTTTGGGGGTACTGCGTATGGTGCTCCAAAAACCAAGAGGGATTTTCCGATGACCAGTATCTGCAGTTATGTCTGTTTACTTCACCGGTAAGGCAAAAAGTAGCTTCGTCAGAGAAAAGAATATTGTTGACAAAATTTTCATTATTATTGCAAATATTTAACATTTCTTCAGAAAATTGTAATCTTCTATCAAAATCATCTTCCGTTAACTCGTGTACAAGGTGTACCTTATAAGGTTTATACTTTTCACTTTTTAAAAATGACACGATCGATGACTGTGAAATATTGAAATTGGCCGCTAATTGATTGGTTGATAAATGGGGATATTCAGATACAGCCAATAAAATATCCAGTTTGTTATCATCGCTTTTTGCTGTTCTGGGTCTACCACTCCTTGGAAAATCTTTAACGCTACCCGTTTGTTCAAAGCGTCTTAAAGTTTTACCAACAACGGATTTAGAAATTGGATTTCTATTTGGATGCGTATAATTAAATAAATTACAAACGTCTTGTAAACTTCTGCGTCTATCTCCATAACCCAACATCATAAATATTTCAATTCGTTCATGTTCACTTAAACTCGCCATTGTTAATATTAACAGCAACAAATTGCACAAATGAATTATTTCTGTCAAAGATTTGACGTACACAATAACCACTGATAAAATTATGTCGCTCAAGTTTGTTTATCGCTACGCTTCTGTCTATCTACGATGTACCGAACATCTGCTAAACACATGAACCGGCCTTTTCTTATAAAAAAGTTATTAAAATGAATTATAAAAAAACAAAAATATTATTGTAAAGAGAAAAAAATTCTCTATCGAATGGTAGAGTAAAATTTACTAGTTCCCCTTTAAGAAAAAATGCGCGGACAGGCGTAACTAAAAAACAATTGAAGAAAAAAAAATTCAAATATTCTCAAATGTAGATCAAAATATCCTAACAAACTTTTATATTGAACATAATTCCCTAAAATGAATATTAACGACAATAAATCGCCGTCTCCATACTTTAACTAACCCTGTATAAGCTACACCCAAAATTAATCCCCTTATGATATAATTAAAAGGTAATTAAGTAACTATTGGAAATTTTCGAAGTTATGACTACGAGAGTGTGTGTAGTACTATGAAAAATACGTTAAGATTCTTCTAGACTAATAAGACTATTGAAGAGATCATCGTAGGTCTCCCTACGCTGGAACTATTTGTGAAATAGCCGCCATCCTGAGGTTGAAGGCCAATGGATTATGGTGTTCTAATAAAGTTACAGATACTACAGGAACTATACTGGGTGGCTGATGTTTATAGTTAAGCTGACCGTATCTATACCGATAAGGGGACAGGCAAAAAGCCGTTCGGGCGACCGGTCGGCACCTGGTACACGAATGGAATACTATTCAGTCGGAGCAAAGGTGTAGGTATATGCGGAATGTGCCACAGAAGGAAGATATCGTTAAGTCTGGGGAAACATACGACAGTTTTCCAGTATGAACTGTTTGCAGTCGCAGTCTGTGCCGAGGAAATTCGGGAAGTTGGCTGCGCAAACAAAAAAATCAACATAGTGACTGATAATCAGGCGATTATTAAAGCTATGATGAATCCATCTACCAGGCATAAACTGGTAAAACATTGCAAACAGGTCCTCGACAGACTGGTACACGACAAAATTGTGTCAGTGATGTAGATGCCAGGACATGAGCAGATTAAAACCCGACGAACTGGCCAAGGAAGATTCTAAGAAGAACTTCATAAGACCAGAACCTGTCTGTGGAATCGCCAAGATGGAAGATCTCGTTATGGCAAGAAAGAGAACATAAAAATAAATGGAGGTTAATGGAAGGTCAGATCCATACTAAGACACTTGTGATAACGCAATATGCATGTATATGCAAATACTCTCGGACGAGGTTATATCCTCGTTCCCTTTAATACAAAACAAGTGTTTAATAAACACGACCTTAAGCATGTATATATTATGTATACATACTGCGGTAGGCCAGGGTTTGTTATGGCCTAATTAACTCTCCGAGGACTTCTCTATTATATATATAGACTGTAGGAATACAGCAATTGAGATCAACGGCTTACCACCACGAAACGTTAGGCGCATTAGAGAATACACATAAGAATCTCGGAGCGTATCTACGAATCCAGTTAAATAACCATAAAGACAATTGGTCTACCTGGATACCTTACTGGTGTTTTGCATTTAATAACACAGTGCATACTGAAACCAAATATACACCTCACGAGTTAGTTTTCGGTAAACACAATCCGCTACCTTCATCGATAACGAACGCGATAGAACCGCTATTCAATTTTGAAAATTACGCCGCAGAAATGAAATACAGACTCCAGACAGCCCTGCACGATGCGAAACATAATTTAATTCTATCTAAAGTTAAGAGACAGGAAAAGTTAAATAGGAATCGCAGGCCCACACACTTCTGTGTCGGCGATCAGGTTTTATTAAAAAACGAAGCAGGGAATAAACTTGAGTCACTGTATAACGGCCCCTTTGTAATAACCGAAACCAACAAGCCGCCAAACATAACAATTTTCATAGACGGTAAAAGTACTGAAGTACACAAAAACCGCCTTAAACATTATCATTCCTAGAAATAAGTACAGATAGGTTAGTTAATACTATTGTTAGATTAAGTGTAAATACGTTAGTAAGAAATAATAAACTTGTACGCATATAATGAGTGAACAACTAATTTTAAGGATAATAATACATAGCACATTTATATATTTTTTTTTAATGATTCACCATATTTTAGAATAGGAATAGGGAAGGTAACCGGAGAGAAAGGTTTTAAAGAAAAGCAAACACCTTAGTGTTGGTTTTCTTTAAACCCTAAGGAGGGTGGTGTGATAACGCAATATGCATGTATATGCAAATACTCTCGGACGAGGTTATATCCTCGTTCCCTTTAATACAAAACAAGTGTTTAATAAACACGACCTCAAGCATGTATATATTATGTATACATACTGCGGTAGGCCAGGGTTTGTTATGGCCTAATTAACTCTCCGAGGACTTCTCTATTATATATATAGACTGTAGGATAAGCAAAAGGAATTCAGAATGATTCAGTATCTGATAGAGAACTAGACAGACAATATCTGTAATAGTAATAAGTCAGAATTGTATCTATTTATAATGTACATAGTTTGTTAACCAATTTCTAAGTGTTGATTAAATTATAAGATGTTACCCGAACTTCGAGTGTATCATTTACAACGATAAGTCGCCCTACCTGCTAATCTGTGTGGCTGCCCAACGGCCCACGTTACACACTGTTCGGGGAGCTGGACGCTAGACTTTGACCCACCTACTTCGTAATAATCAAAAATAAATTAAAATAATTACCGGCTTAATAATCGAACATTGTCCATTAAGGAAGCATCTATACAGCATGGGTTTCATTAGCGAGACCTGATGTAGTAGATGTGTGAAACAACAGGAAATTAGCCTTCATGTAATATGCACTTGTGAGGAACTGAAGAGAAAGATTTCGGAAGTGATCTACGAGGATACTCACATTTCCCCTGAGGAGGATAGTGCCTTTCATCGAAGACACAAGACTAACAGAGTGAAAATGAGAAATCTATTAGGGGTGGAACAACGATCAGCGAACTCAAGTGCCTGGCCTTACTGGCGTCCAACCCAAAGAATCAGAAAAAGAAAATGATTGAAAAGATTAGTTTTAAATAGGTCCTAGCTAGACATCAAGAAAAACATCTTTTTAATACTTTTATAAATTTCTATAGATGCCGATTTATAAAATTTGAAATCTTTTTTCTCATTGTGTAGAATTAATGCAATTTCAAATCAGCAAAAATGCCCTGTTTTTAAAATATGATTCGCGAAAGTAGAATCCGATTAATTATTTTTAAATGAACGTAAACGTTATATATATTTAATTTCAATAGAACGGCCAGTTTGACCTATGTAAAAGCTATTACGCTCTAGCCAACCCAACTTATAAACTATATTTTTTAATTTTATCTTGGTTATTTAAAACTAAATGAAATAGTTTATGTTGCATTTAGCCCCTTTTGTTGCAAATTCTGGTATGAGGATTTGAAAGTCGAGACGCCATCATTGCACTCTTGAGAGACGAGACTAACGCCCAACCTAGACATCAGATACACCAATTTCCACTACTTTGATTCGCTTTAAGTTTGTTCATGAACTTTGTTTAGTATTTTTTGTAACTTACTTCTATCCTTTTTTAAATTTCTTAACACATATTTAATAATCATTACGTCACTTTAATTAAGTAGTATAGCACTATACTTGACGTGCACGTATTTATCAGTGTAAACGAGGACGTCAAGTAAAGTGTTTGACGATCTTTGTGTGTTGCATGTCCAACACAAGTAATTACTACTTACTAAAATGACAACGTAATTGTCGAAATACGTATATAGGATACAGATATTGGGGTTGAAAGGGGTTGGTATACTTTCCTTTCAGTTTTTACTTAGCTACAGTCTCCAATGAAAGACTTTTTACTTTAAAGTCTAAAATATATAAGGAAAAGTTCTATTTTTTCTTTATTTCTGCAATAAATAAATAAATAAATTATTCACCTAAATTATATTTAAATAACACGTAAGCTAAGTAAATAATTAAAAAAGATGAACACAAGATAATTTATTTAAGATAACTTAATTCGCATATATATAATGAGATGTAAAATAATTTTATTCCATTAACAAGAATGGTAGAAACAAAAATGTAAACCAGAAAATTACATTACAAGTCTTTTGTGTAGAACTTTTAATATTTTCATCGTCATCATTGGTGAAAATATCGTCCACAATCCGCTTGTATTCTTCTAAAGTCATATGATCATCTCCTAGAATATTTTTGAGCAGCTTCACCTGCGTATGTTTGCTATCTTTGTAGAAAATCTGTAGAAAATATAAATATAATTAATGCAAAGTAACTTATTAGTATTACTCCTAACTTAAACTATGCAATGATAACTAGTGGAGGTAAGAAGAATTAATAAGTGTAGAACACTATCCAAAATCGCAACTTGATTTTGGATTAAAATTATAAATATCTTATATTGTTGAAATCCATGCCAAACGTCTTTTGGTTTTTCGAGCTAACCGATAATAATGGGTTCATGCATAAGTTCATAGCGTTTTTATTCCACTCAAAATTGATTAATTTTTGAACAACAAAATGCATGAACTAATCTAGAATATATTGTCGATTGCTAAACTGTGAAACTGCTAAATTATTAAACTAAAGAAATTGGAAGAAATCATTATGAGGACGGCTGAAAATATATCGTTGTTCTTTTATATATTAAGGCCAATCAGCATAGACATAGTGTTATAAGCCTTTTTAAAGTTATTTTGATAAATAACTTAATACTTTTGCAACTGATTAGAAACCGGAGAAAGTCGTTATGAGGACGGCCGAAAATACATCGTCGTTCTCTTATACAGGATGAGTCGTGAGGAATCGACCAAACTCAAGGAGTGTATTCTACTGGTGAAAGTAATGTAAAAAAACTCAAATGTTGTTATCCGATTTTTATTTATTTTCGAGTTATAGCGTAATTAAAAATGTAGATTTGGTATACCATGTTTATGTATGTATTCGTAAAAACAGTGAAACCCCGGTAGCAATTCATTATAGGGAAGTCTTCCTAGCTGAAGCGCTACCTGTTCGTGGTTTTCCGAACTAGCGGTAGTGACATTGAAAGCAGTCGAAAAATAGTGTAGAGTGGTTTGTATGCCTAATGCATCTAATGTCACTAGCTCTAGTTCATCGTTGATATAGTGAGGGCGCTGCCATCATAAAAAATGTTCCCTATACCTTGGAGTAAATTATAACATTGTGTTCAGGTATTGTGACATTGACTTGACGTTTGTACGACTATAGTGTAACAAACTAAAATGCCACACATTTTTTCTAATTTAGAATATGCTAATATGGTGTTTGTTTTTGAATTTTGTGATGGAAATGCTACAGCTGCTGCTAATGAATATCGTCAACGGTTTCCACATCACAGACATCCTAATAAAACTGTATTTATTAGTGTATTCAACACATTGTGCGCGACCGGAAAGCTTCCCAGTGTAAACATAATATCTGAACGAGGCAGTCGACAACAATTACAAGAAGTAGAAGATATTCTGGATGTAGTAGAAGAAGACGCAACTACCAGCTCGCGGAGAATTAGTATTCAATTGGGCATTCCACAAACAAGGGTGATAAAAACACTCCACGAGCATGGCTTACGTCCGTACCATGTACAAAGAGTACAGCACCTACAACGAGATGATAATGGTAGACGTATGGAATTTTGTCGATGGATAAATGATAATCCTCGTTTTGTATCGCGTATACTGTTTACGGATGAAGCGACATTCACCCGTGACGGTATTAATAATTGTCATAACCAGCATGTATGGTCAGACGAAAATCTACACGCAACAGTCGAAAGTAACTTTCAACATAAATTTTCGGTAAACGTGTGGTGTGGTATGATCGATGGTTTTTTAATTGGTCCTTACATTTTTGAGAATCGCCTCACGGGAGACACCTATTTACATTTTTTAGAAAATGAACTGCACGGACTGCTAGAGGATGTTCCCATAAACATCAGAATCCAAATCTTCTACCAGCATGATGGAGCGCCTGCACATTACGCTCGTGCAGTCAGGCAAGATTTGGCTGAAAGGTTTCCAGGGAGTTGGATTGGACGTGGTAGTCACATTGGTTGGCCTCCTAGGTCTCCAGACCTCACGCCACTCGATTATTGTTTATTGGGCTGGTTAAAAAATGAAGTGTATCAAGTAAAAGTGGACACTTGTGATGCACTAATTCAACGGATTATGAATGCCGCTGACAATATCAAACATCAACCTGACGCAATCAGGAACGCAACCATCGCCCTTGGTAGATGATGTAAAAAATGTTTTGAAATGAATGGCGGTATTTTTGAAAATATATTATAAAGAACGATAATACCAATAAAATACAAAAACTTCAATGTATGAAATTTTATTTATTTTTAATTACGCTATAACTCGAAAACAAATAAAAATCGGATAGCAACATTTGAGTTTTTTTACATTACTTTCACCTGTAGAATACACTCCTACAGTTTGGTCGATTCCTCAGGACTCACCCTGTATATTAAGGACAATCAGCGTAGACATGGTGTATTAAGCTTTTATAATCTTATTTTGATAAATACCTTAATACCTTTGCAAGTGATTAACTGGCATTCTTACGAGGAGGTGGCGTCGGTATGTTCTCGACTTGACATAGAGATGGCGTAAGCACGAATTATTGACTATGGTATTTGTCATGTATGAATCTTAGATGGCGCGTTGTAAAGTTTCAGATAGGTGCTTGCTTGTTTGTGGCGATCGAGCAAATGCATTTATTGTACGGACCGAATTCTGTGATGGTCCGTGCACCAAATAATTGTTTCTCTCCCCGTTAATATATGATCTAACCGAGAAATATAACCAATATTGCTGCGATGTGTTCTTAGAAACACATCACAGCAATATTGGTGTCGGGTACATTAAGTCTCATTGATACATATTTACGAAATGCGGTCTTATGGTTAAAATAATATGGATAAGATGGGCTTGACAGAAGAAACGGTGTGTAGATTCCGCCAAGAGGAACAGGAAGTCGCGATTCATATACTGTGCCAATGTGAAGATTGAACAAGAACACAGTTCCTGCAAATGATCGGCCAATACCATAAAGGGGAGCTATATTTAAAAGAATCGTTCTAAAAGCTGCTAGACTTAATTGAATGAGCAAGGCTACAGGATTACTTTAACGAGGTATGAAGATCACAATAGATGTAGTAATCTAATCAAGTAATCTAATTCAAGGTTAAGATATTAAGCACGTGGAAAATAAATACAAATTCAACACATTCTATTGATACAAAAAAAATATAAAAAACGGATACAATAGAAGTTCAATTTTTACAAAATAGTTTATTCTAAAAGGTTTAATCCTGATGTACATAAATGTCCATCAAGAATAAACCTTCCATAAATAGATTAAACATTTCATAAATAACAACAAATTCGAAAAATCACACTTATGCCGTAATGTGTGGATACATCTTGCTCTTATTGGAGCTTGTCAACACACAGTATCCTGAACAGATACGATTTTTCACATCTATACTTCGCATATACACTGGCTGGCGACGATCAAAATACTGTTCAAAATACTGTTGTGCAGCTTATACGGCATTCTTATGGCAGAAAATATAACACTCAATCATATCACGCTTTTCCTGATTAGAAAAATTCATATTGACATTTGACGAAATTTCAATTGACAATAATTAGAAACTAAATGTCAATAATTGTCAATTACATTATTATTAAACGCGATGTGTATCTATTCATTGTTTTCATAGCATACTACTAGAGCAGAAAGGAACAACCATAATTTGTTTATTTTTATAGTGGTACATCATTTGAATCGTCAAAAGAAGACCTTTTTTTTATAAAGTCATGGTTGACTATGGTTTCCATTAGAAAAAACAACAGCTTGTGTCAAAACTCAAAAATTATAGTTTAAATAAAAAAATTGGTTATACAGTATTATTATGCACATAATTACTTATAACTAGAGTGGACCAATCCGGAGCGAAAGCAGAGGCATGACTAACGAATTGATTCCCGCGTGCCCCATCGCACATACGATTACTTAGTATGTTGTTCACGGTCATCGTGTGTACACGTATAATAGCAGCAGGAAAGTGTATTCTGTGTATTTAATAATGTTGAAGGAGCGTACAGTAAAAAAACCGCTATCATCAAAGTTAGTCAATAGGTTTATTGAGAACCATCCTAGTCTATCTTCCAATGGGGTAAATATAAAATGTTTAGTGTGCAATATATATATAAACCATTTAACAAAATCAAATTTGCAACGGCACGTGCATAGCGCAAGACATAAAGATAGAGACACTGGTGCCGATACAAAATACGAAGTGTTCTTATTTGATTTGTGAACAATGATGGTTGTGTGTAATTTGCCGTTTACTTTGTTACGCAATGATTCGTTTATTTCATTTCTTGAAAAATATGGCAATGTAGAATTACCGGGCTGCACCCACTTACGATGTTATTTAAAATCTGTTCGGCTGATCTGAAAAATAAAAAAGTGTGGTTGAGTGTGGATGAAACGACTGATAGCAAAAAAAGATCTGTACTTAATATTATGGTGCGTAAAATGGAACCAAATCAATCGCCATCCTCAATTTTATTAGCTAGCAGACAAATAGAAGAATGTACTGCGCGGGTAATTTCAAAAGTGGTGTTAAGTACATTGGAAAAATTTGAAATTTCCAGAGATCAAATCCTAATGTTTGTGACAGATGGTGCCGCAACCATGCTTTCTGTAGGTCGGTCTCTTAAGGAACAGTGTGGAAACTTTTTACATATTACATGTAAAATCCATGCCCTACATCTTGTAGCAGAACGGATCCGTAAACGTTACCCAAATGTAGATGCGTTAATATCGAGTACAAAGGCAGTATTCCTGAAATCTCCAAAACGTATTCGGAAATTTCACGAATTGTGTCCCCATACCCCTGAGCCACCACAGCCGATTCTGACACGATGGGGAACATGGCTACGAGCGGCATTTTACTATCATAAATATTTTGAGGATGTAAAAAAAGTGGTTTTATTATTAAATCCGAAAGATAGTGCCGCTATCGAAGAAAGTCGGAAAAAATTTCAAAATAGTCAGGTTAAAAGTGATTTACAAACTATTCACAACAATTACTTCGGAATAGTGCAAGCATTAGAAAACCTACAAAATTCTTCGCTATCGTTAAAGGAATCAGTGCTAGTTGTGAAAGATACACACGCACAGCTATGTTCGATAGAAGACGCAAGAAATGAGTGTATTTTAAGTAAGTTTGAAAGTGTTTTAGATAAAGATTTAGATTTTGCCAGACTTAGACAAATTTGTGAAGGTTCGTCTACAGATGTGTTAAGTTGTTATTGCTAGATAATTTTAATTATGCAAACATCACATCACTAGATGTGGAGCGATCGTTTTCTTTATACAAGCACATATTTTCCTCACGGCGGACGCGTTTTCGAGAAATAACTTTGGAGACGCACCTTATGTTAACAATATTTCATCGCGCTTCTCCAGATTTTCAAGTCACGGAAAACGCATAAGACGGTAAGTTTTTCTTTAATCATCTAATTACATACATTTTAGATTTTATTTTTTATACGTATCATCGAGAACGTTTCATAATCTAGAAAAACCGTCTTACATTTTTTTTGTATCTAACATAATAACAGCACCGTTCGTGATAGTATATCTCTAGATATTAATAATGTTTCGCATGCGGGAACCAATTCGTTAGTCACGCCTCTGCTTTCGCTCCGAATTGGTCCACTCTACTTATAACTTTATCCCTTACATTTTTTTTCTAAAGTCAATAATAACAGAGATATAAGTGCCGGACAAAATAACAAAAAATCATTTTTGCATATATCTAGTCAGCGATGCATTTTTTCCAAAAAAACAAAGACCTCATTAAATTGAGCTCGTAAAACTGCAATTCTTTCCCCATTTAATCATCATATCTCCGCTAGTTTCCGAGATCACCATGCTAAACATCGGAAAAAACTCACCCTGTATAGTTAGTATAATGAACTTACTGTAAATGAGAACTAATGAGTATTAAATCTCACTTTACATGCAAATGTCACCTAATGTGAGATTTAATGCTACTAACTATATACCTGAAGTATACAAGTAATAAGTCATACCTGTCCAGGATACTGTGTGTTGACAAGTTCCAATTTTTCATTAACCTAACAACCAGAAAGCTAGCGTCGTGACGTATAGCATTTCTACATACTGGTACTAACTTAGTTTGTCGAAATGTAGAAATCGACGCAATATATTAGGCAATATTTGCATGTAAAGTGAGATTTAATACTCATTAGTTCTCATTTACAGTAAGTTCATGATACTTTCATAAATAGATTCCATTTTACCGTCCACATCAGGCCAAAATCTTTTACCACGATAACAGGTCTCGGATGCCTCCACATGCGCCATATTCGCCGCACTTGAATTCCAGCAATATTATATTTCGAAACCTAAAGTAATCGCGCGTTGTGCAAAAGTTCACTTCAAATATTAAATCAAAACTAAGACAATTGCTTATTTTGTAGCGTTGGACAAATCGCGTTATATTGAGTGTAATAAAAAATTGGAAGGTCTTTTCTCAGGCCGAGAACATTCCGAACGCCCATTTGAATGTCTGCATTAATATACAATACCTTTAAAACATATCGATCCTTAATTTCATGTATTTCCATCGCTAAATAGGCACCGTAAGATGGTATATGTGGATACATAAAGCCAAGTATTGACAAAATATGTATAATATTAACTTCATGAGCTGCATACAGAAAAAATTTCTTTTCAGATAATCCGAATACGTGGTTTTGGGTGTTGTTCAAGATTTTATATAGCAAATTACCTGAAATTAGTTTCTTTAAAAAAATATTTGCTAAATATAGAGATGAAAATGAGTAAACATATACCTATTACCATTCGCTTAAGTCTCCTGGTATGAATTTGAAGTTGCATTTCAACTGCGGCGAGCTCTTTCAATACTTTTGGGAATATTGGTTTTGACCAGTCCGGTAATTTTAAATGTGCCTCATTCTGAAATAATTATAATAGATAGAAAGGCAAAAGGTTTTACTCTTTGTTTCTTGGCAAACGTAATATAAACTCGAGTTTAAAATTAACGCACCACTCAATGTTTCCGATATATTTTCTATAATTTTTGTATTTTTTTAAAAAATTTTTATTTTATCTAAACATAATCCAATAAGTAATTTTGACATTTCTGGTGAAAAAAAAACCGAATTACGAGTTTGTTATTTTTTTTGCGTGTATAGGATTTAAGTTACTCGGAGCCCAACTTACATGTACCCCACCAGTCGTGTTATAATGTTTATAAAGGAGTAGCTTATTGTGTTTATCCTGTTGTTGTTCTAGTTGTAATATAAATAAATAATTTCCTCTGCGATTTGCATTCAGCAGAAAGTTTACAGAGTAATTCTAGGCTCTTTAAAATAATTCTAAAATAAACCTTCTATGTTGAAAAGTAAAAACACTAGAAGCCTCCTTGAAAGGTTCGACACACGTGCCTAGAGGGATGTCGATCAGCTTTCGATTAAATGCATGCAATAAATATAGCTACTCAAATAATGAAAAACATAATTGTCAGTGCACAGTGCTGCCAATCTATTAAATTTTTTTTTTTCTTTAACTTTGGTGGAGAAATGAGAAATAATAGGTGATATTCTGAAAATTCTTTCTTTGGAGACTGTGGTTAAGTAAAAACTTAAAACAGGTACATAACCCCTTACCACAATTATTAATCGTATCCTAAATACGTATTTCGACAACTAAGTTGTCATCATCAGTAGGTAAAACAACTAATTAAAAGTCGCACATGGGGCACAGTAAAGCTAGAAAACCGCTTACGCAACAACTACTTTACACCGCGTCCACGTATAGACTAATTTTAACATGCGAATATAACCTACGAAAAGATCTAAAAGCACTTACCTCTTAGGGAAAAGGCATTCACATATGTTTATTCTCCAAGTTGAAATATATCGAACGAAAGAACGACAAGCATTTCTTTCTTAAGAGAACGGCACTCAACATGTCCTAATAACTTCAATTTTAAAACGACGATGACACAATTATGGTAATAAAAATGAAAAGAGACAACTGAAAGGAATCGGTGATCTATCGCTATTCATGGAATATTGTTTATTTTTCGCGATATGTATACTTTCATAAGCATCAAGTTTATTAATTCCTTTGACCAGCTTCAACTCTGTAATCGACACATTGTGTAGTGTGCTTAAAGCGTGGTTGGCAACGTTAGATTTATCCGGTCTATTGTATTTAATATGTGATATGTGTTCTTTAAAACGGGTTATTATTGGTCGTTTTGTTTGGCCTATATATTTCAAATTACAATCCTCTCAACTAATTTCGTATATACCTGATTTCGAATTAAAATTAACTCTATCTTTAGTATTCCCTAGGAGACTTTTGATAGTATTTTCGGATCGAAAGGCAACCTGGAGACCTCTTTCTTTCACAACTTTATTAATGTTTTTCGTGACGGGGTGGTATGGTAAACATATGTACTTTTTCTCCTGGTTACTTTGAGATATCAAACTTGTGGATTCGCGGATTGTATTTTTTATTTTTATTTTTCTAATTAATTTATTGATTATTTCTGTGTCAAAGCCATTGTATGTCACGATATTTTTAATGAAATCCAGTTCTATTTCATATCTCTCTTTTGTTAACGGAAAATTTAGTAACCGATTGACTAAGAAATTAAAGGAAGCTGTCTTATGTTGATAACTATGATTTGAATCCGCGGTGATGAATCTATTAACATTGGTTTCTTCCCGGAAAATATCGATTTCTATTTTATGTTTATTCCTAATCAGTAAAGTATCTAAAAATGGTATCCTGCCATTGTGTTCCTTTTCCACCGTAAATTTAGTCGTCGGAAATTTCAAATTTAATTGATTAACGAACATGTCTAATTCGCATTTCCGTGTATCAAAAATCGCGAGAATGTCATCTACATACCTAATCCAAACTCTCGGGAAATATTTAGCGTTATTTTTAAAAATAACGCTAAATATTTCCCGACATGTTCGTTAATCAATTAAATTTGAAATTTCCGACGACTAAATTTACAGTGGAAAAGGAACACAATGGCAGGATACCATTTTTAGATACTTTACTGATTAGGAATAAACATAAAATAGAAATCGATATTTTCCGGAAAGAAACCAATGTTAATAGATTCATCACCGCGGATTCAAATCATAGTTATCAACATAAGACAGCTTCCTTTAATTTCTTGGTCAATCGGTTACTAAATTTTCCGTTAACAAAAGAGAGACATGAAATAGAACTGGATTTCATTAAAAATATCGCGACATACAATCGCTTTGACACAGAAATAATCAATAAATTAATTAGAAAAATAAAAAATACAATCCGCGAATCCACAAGCTTGATATCTCAAAGTAACCAGGAGAAAAGGTACATGTGTTTACCATACCACCCCGTCACGAAAAACATTAATAAAGTTGTGAAAGAAAGAGGTCTCCAGGTTGCCTTTCGATCCGAAAATACTATCAAAACTCTCCTAGGGAATACTAAAGATAGAGTTAATTTTAATTCGAAATCAGGTATATACGAAATTAGTTGCGAGGATTGTAATTTGAAATATATAGGCCAAACAAAACGACCAATAATAACCCGTTTTAAAGAACACATATCACATATTAAATACAATAGACTGGATAAATCTAACGTTGCCAACCACGCTTTAAGCACACTACACAATGTGTCGATTACAGGGTTGAAGCTGGTCAAAGGAATTAATAAACCCCGCGAACTTGATGCTTATGAAAGTATACATATCGCGAAAAATAAACAATATTCCATGAATAGCGATAGATCACCGATTCCTTTCAGTTGTCTCTTTTCATTTTTATTACCATAATTGTGTCATTGTCGTTTTAAAATTGAAGTTATTAGGACATGTTGAGTGCCGTTCCCTTAAGAAAGGAATGTTTGTCGTTCTTTCGTTCGATATATTTCAACTTGGAGAATAAACATATGTGAATGCCTTTTCCCTAAGAGGTAAGTGCCTTTCGATCTTTTCGTAGGTTATATTCGCATGTTAAAATTAGTCTATACGTGGACGCGGTGTAAAGTAGTTGTTGCGTAAGCGGTTTTCTAGCTTTACTGTGCCCCATGTGCGACTTTTAATTAGTGTTTTTACCTACTGATGATGACAACTTAGTTGTCGAAATACGTATTTAGGATACGATTAATAATTGTGGTAAGGGGTTATATACCTTTTTTAAGTTTTTAGGTGATATTCTGTCGTATTTATGAGACAGAGAGAGATTATTAAATTGAACATGTCAGTTGGTTTCTTATACTTTGGCGGAGTAACATTTATATCGTTCTAGTATTTATTTGATGAGAAAATAGATAAATTTTATTTTTCAAATTCTTCATTCGTACACACAAATCTAACAAATAATTATCTTAAAAAGTTGAGTTTAATAATAAGCTCATGTATAATTTAATTATTTACCTCAGCAATCAAAACTTGATACAAGAAAAGTGCACTTCTAGGACAATCTCCAGAAAAGCTCGTATGGTCTTCGATATATTTTAACCAAGGTTTATATTTGTCAATTACTGACTGCATGTATTTGTCAGTTCTGCAAACTTTCCAGTAATAATTTCCATATTCTTTTGTAGCAAAAACACTAAAAAGCTGAAAATAAAATATATTTATAAAATAGATCTCTAGAATATTATTCAATATTCAAAATAAACTTAAAATAGTTGAAAAAATTACTTAGATTGGTTAACTACAGTTAAACTCGAACTGTTTTGGAGCTCAGATTGGAGTTGAAAATACTAAGATTTTAGAATCATTTAGCTACTAGATGATTTCAAAAAATAATATACTGGTGTGACTAACTTACTTATGAGTAAAGGCCGGATTATATTCAGTTTGCATAAATTTACATATTTGCATAATATATGCATTTTGTATATTTTATAGTAATTCAGCATTTTTGCATATTTTAAGTATCCGAGTTTTATTTGTTTACTAAATCAAATTTATTATAGGCATTACTAAAAATATGTCGTGGATGTAACAAACAAACAAAAATTAAACAGCCCTCTTTAAATTAAAAACAGCATTTTATTAAGCCTCTTTCCGTTACTTTTCCGATAAGCGTCTCCAAGGATTTATTAATGCTCCTTCCATACATCCAGGCCGAGACAAAATTCCAAGAAAAGCTAATACCTTAAAACTTCTAATTAAATACATAAATACATTTTACCAGAAAATTAGGAGTATGTGTTTCTTTGTTATTCAGAGAAATTTATTTCCATATTCGGAAGTAATTTTATTTTAAACGTCATTTTACGTTTGCTTTTCGAAGTGTAAACTTGTGAGTTGTGATATATAATAGCAAAAATGCCGAAAATAGCGACTGTGCCTGGATGGATTGCACTTTATTCAGAATTGCGTATGTAGATTACAAGTGAGCGAAAGTTTCAAGTCGACCAACATATGAAAACTCCATCTCATGTTGCAAAACTAACAAAGATGAAATTGGCGAAGAAGAGTCAGCAAACATTACCGCAATGTTTGCCATCAACTTCCAAAAAATTGGAACAAGAACAATTTAATGAAGATTTGTATTAAATGCTTGTGTCGGCAGATATTCCACTACATAAATCAAACAATTTAAATGTCAAGTTATTATTGCAAAAGTACATCAGCAAATATATCATTCCCGACGAGTAGAGGGGGAAATATTATTTTTAGTATTCTAAGTTTCTCAACTAAGCATTTATTTATAATATAATATAAAATAATTATTAAATTTTATATTACAAAATATTTTTAAAACATTTATATTACAGAAGATTAATATGACATCAGAGTGTTTTTCAAGATAAGTGGACTGATAATTACTTTTTTTATTTTTATTATTATTATTTTTTTTATTTATTACTTTGTTTATTTAATTTGTCTTGAAACTATATCCGTGTTAAAAGAATATAATTTAAAATGTAATTATACAGCAAAACATACTAATTATAGTAACCTCACAAGCCAACAAAGAAAAGATAAAATAATAAGTTTAAAAAAGTGTTTTTATATTTTGCGTTCGAAATGAACTCATTATGAAACCCAAAACAGTATCGAAATGAGCTTCATTTCGATACGCTTTTTTTCATTTTTCAATGTTGGCGTTGTTCGAATACAGAAATAAATATCATTGCTGTCATTTGATTTTAAGAATTTATGTACATTTGACAGATTTGATATATGTCCGTATTTTACACAAACAACGTATGTTGTATACAATTGACAACAACATATATATGTTTCTATATCACTCATGTTTATATTTTTAAATGAAATATGAAGTAATGTTAACGAATATTAATAAATAATATGTAATATAATATACTGCGCGGATAGGAAGATTTAAATTTGAAAATGTCAAGTATCAATGTGACCAACTACATGCTTTATATAAAAATTAAACTCTGAACTTTCAAATTAAATAATTCCAATTTAAGCAATTTATTAATGTAAAAAACGCAAAATAGAAAAAATAGTATAAAAAACTCGTTTCATAAGGCCTTTTGCCGCACTCGCTCTTTAGAAAACTCGCCGCTATCGCGACTCGTTTTCTAAACTGATCTCGTGCGGCAAAATGGTGCCTTATGAAACTTGTTTTTTAATATACTATTATCTGCATAACAGATTCTTTTCCATAAACAAAATAATATAACTGATAACATTGTCCGAGCAAGTTTTATTATCGGTGATAAAACTGCAAACATTCTAAGCCATATTCTGAAGGCAATTTTGTTAAAGAGTTAGTGCTGTCGTTAAAGTACTGTATCCTGAAAAAAGTAACGACATAGAACAAATAAGTCTTTTACGCAGGACTATAACACGACGTATTTTACAAGAGGGGAAAGCATTTTCGAGGAACAGTTTTTAATCAGTTTGAGCTTAGTTGGGAGAAAACCAGTGTAATCGTTATCGATGGAGCTCCAGCTACGGTTAGACCGAATTTAGGTGTTGTTAGTAGAATCAAATTGGAACTATGCAGTAAGAACATAGATACAAAAGATTTAGTTGTATTCCACTGTATATATATATATATATATATATATATATATATATATATATATATATATATTAGATAAATAAATTGAATTTCAATAAAGGTCGCTAAACCAAAAAAAAGCTTATTATTTGAATATTATGCACTCGGCCAATAAAATAAATAAGAAATAAATTTTAATTCTAATTAACACTATATATATATATATATATATATATATATATATATATATATAACATTTGATAAACTAATTGACATCTGCTATCAAAACTGACATGAGCTTTCAAAACTGACTTCTGCTTTCAGCTTGACATCTACATTCAATAACTGATATCTGATTCATTAACACTGTTACTTTATAATGCATTTCTATATGGCTTGAACCTGGGTCTATTGTGGCCTAGTGGTAAAGGCGACAGCCCGGATAGCTGTAGACTTGGGTTCGAGTCCCAACGTGGACCATATTTTTCAAATAAAAAATTTCGTATGATTTGCTTTGTAATTTGTAGACAGCAATGTTTACATCCCCACTTACTCTGCAATTACATACATTCTAAATTAATATTTGTAAATATTTCATATAAAAAAGCCGAAAAACTCCAATTATTTATCAAATGTTATATTTAATGAACGGCTAAGAAATTATCTAAACACTTATATATATATATATATGTATATATATATATATATATATATATATAAATCGTTAATTATTTATTGGAATTCGGCTTGATAACTATTCATTAAATAAAAATGCTCATTTTAACGTTTCGACCTTTTATTTTGTCTTCATAATCAGAAATAAATTAACTAGGTGTTTTCAATTTTTTTTTGCAGCTTGAACTATTTTACTCAGAATATAAAATTGGCACATTGCTATCCAACATATTGAAGTGAACTGTTCACTTCCATATGTTATCAAGCCGAATTCCAAGAAATAATTAACGATTTATAATTAAGAGAACGGCTAAGAAAAATAGAAAAAGATATATATATATATATATATATATATACATATTTATATATATATATATATATATATATATATATATATATATATATATATATATATATATGAGTGTTTAGATAATTTCTTAGCCGTTCATTAAATATATCAATTGATAAATTCTTGGAGTTTTTCGGCTTTTATATGAAATATTTACAAATATAAAATTAGTATGTAATTGCGAAGTAAATGGGGATGTAAACATTGCTGTCTATAAATTACAAAGAAAATCATACGACATTTTTAATTGAAATATATTATCTACGTTGGGACTAGAACCCTAGTCTACGATTTGCCGGACCGTTGCTTTACCACTTAAACCACTTAAGGTTTAAAAACCTTTTTTTAAAAGGTTGACGATAAACCAACATCATCTTAATTTAATGTTTTAAATTTGATTAATTTTAACATGTTTAGTGTCGTTGTGTGCTGAATTTTAACTCTCAATTACACTCCTGATGAAGTAACAAATCAGTTATGAAATATAGAGTGAAATAAAGGAGTTTTTTTTTACTTAACAGACCGCTCACCCGTTAATTAATTTTTACTTATACATATATATATATATATATATATATATATATATATATATATATATATATATATATATATATATGTGTGCGAACAGACTATACGTTTGGAAGTGCTGAATTTTTTGATACAGACCTCGTATACGTACATTATGTCAAATTTTTCAAAAATCGAAATTTTGTTATTAAAGAATTAATACGTTTACAACTTTGAAGTGAATTATTAATTTAAATATTAGAAATTTTGATTTGTTTTATAAGTTGAAATAAAGTCATAATTACCCAACAATTGTTATTAATTAAGATTTTATTGTAAAAATGATTCGGACTTAAATTTACTCATTAACTTCTTCCTTTTTCTTTGCAGTATATCACGAACACATGTTTTTCTTCGTTTACGAGAAAGAGATTGAATGTATTATTAATATATTTTGATGTCATGCAATTACCTAAATATATTTTTTTGTAAATTCCTTTCTTTACATTTGCCTATAAAAAACGTTTTGAAATTTCGTCAAAACACATTTTCATTTGTGTTCCATGGCTACATATACAGATACCTTTTTTAACGTTTTTGTATTAACGAAGGTAAGAAATAATAAATTTTTATTTAAGTTTAAATTATTATTTCTAGATGTTTATTTAATAATGTTTTGATATTTTATTTTATTCTTTAGATTTCATATTTTTATTCGACAAAATATTAAGGAGTTAAATTTACTTTATTTAAATAGAAATTGAGTATATAACTTCTTTGCGTTAATTACATAAACGTTACACCTACTTCCATATACCCCACAATAAATGTTTAGGTCACATTAATACTAAAAGAAAAGATAATAATTTAAAACATTTCTCTAACTAATACTTGCTTTAAATTTTGTATATTGACATTTTCTATTTATTTATTAAATATAAATTAAGATAATAATTTCGGAGAAAAATTGCATTATTTTATTTTTATATCATAAAACGAGAACATGTTTATGTTAATAATTAAGGATGCACATTTGAGAACAGACGCAGCGTCGGAGTGGAAGGGGCTTCGGTTGCACACGCATGTATTATATGTACATATATTTTAGATATATGTGGCCAGTCACAAGCCGGCTGTGATATAGTACAGTTAATACGTGTTACAATAATATTGCAAGCTATATATCACGAAGTACAGAAATTAATAAGTAGATTTCCATATTTAGTTTACGCTAGTACTACAATATTTTTGTCCACGTTTAAACAATTTTGACAACTCGCAAATAGTTGACTTGAGAGGACAATCATTCTCGTATACAGCCAATATTTCTTCAAGAATAATTTTTTAAGCTTTCATTTGTTCTGTAAGGAACTTTATAACGGCTCGTTATATACGATTTTTTTCACTTTCATATAAAATTACTGCACGACAACTCAAACAGACCGATAATAAAACTAATAATGTTGCAAATGCTAAATTGGCACAAAAGTCACCAGGGTGTATGTAATTTTAAAAAAAGCATAATGGGAAATTGCTTTAAAATTTAAAGGCTGTCTCTAATTCGGGAATATGAAATCGATTCCTCATAATTTACAAAACCACAGTGACCAAAACATGTATTTTTATTAAAATAATTTTGGATATTCAAACAAGTGGTTTATTTCAAGTGTTTTTAAGCATTTTACTAAATAGAATTCCAGTCAGTAACGACCAACTTCATCACAATAAATATTTCCATATGTCATCTAAAAATCCTTAAACTTACCTTGTCATCATTAAAGTTTGAGAAATGATAAAGAGTCGGCTGCCAATTTAATTTATCATTCCATCTTTCGACTTCACTGGGAGGAAACAAAGCGGCCATAACGATTTGAAGTGAGAATATATTTCTGAAATAAGGCGAAGACCATGCTTCGATAATTTTAGGCGAATATATTTCGTCTAAGAATCTGTGATATCTTTTGCGTAAAACATGTCCTAAACTGTACATAGTTTGCCTTCCAGCCTACAATGTATGCGTAGCTAAGATCGAATTATGTATTCGAAACCTTAAAATATTATTACCAAATTTAGTTGTCCTTGCGAGAATGGGTAGAATGATTCGTTTTTGTGTGGGTCGCCCGCGTAAGTGAATTGTATATCTGGATTCTTTTCTCCGTGCCTAAAAATCTGAAATGGATTTCGTACGGTGATACATAACTTCCATTAATGTCATAAAAATAATTCAAATACGAGGGAAAGTAAAATATAGCGTACAGCATAATGCATGCTCGTTTGAATTTACGGAAAATTTACGCATGTTGGACACCCCGACAACTGATCGAGGAACACAAAAGAATCGAATGGGCCTGTCCTTACAACATCTTTCGCAATATGCTACTAAAGGTGAGGACATACTTGACAGAATAATAACACAGGCCTGCATTTTTCAACTCTTTGAATGTTGATTTAAAAATTTTAACTGTTTTCTAGTAATTGGGTAGCGCTGATTTCAAATCTGCTTTTATTTTTTTGTATCACGTAAGGTTATTTTTCAAACCAGTAAAATAAAAAAAATATAGAAAAAACACGATTTATTTCATTTATAAGCTAGTTTTATATTATATTAAAAAAATACAAAAATTTACACATAGAAACTATTAGAAATAGTTATTTATTCTTTATGCTTCTTAAAAAAACGTTTTCGTTTTTCAGAAAAGCTTCGTTTGGTTGTTTTTCTGTCATATTCAGCTAAAGGAAGATCTGAAGGTAGTTTCTGGGGCAAGCAAATTTTTTTGTTTCAACCTAGACCCCAGTACTTCAGAAAGATCTCTTGAAAGTCCCAAATCTCTTACTAAATCATTCAGTTCGGCTTGTGAAAATAGCTGAGGCTGGTTTTGACCTGAGGTTGATGGTTCAAAATCACTATTCATCTGTACGGAGCCGGAAGTTGAAGAGGTTTCAATATCTTCTTGTAGTACTTTGGGGGGTATAGGTATAGGTACATGATCACTGTGAGGAACTGGTCTGATAGCTGATTAAATATTGTTTGGGTACAAAATATGTTTCAAAGTTTTTTCTATTATGCCCCCTAATATCACCAAGACAAAAGTAGCAATCTTCATGATGATTTTGCGGTTCTCTCCAAACCATCGGTATTCCAAAAGGAAGGCTTTTTCTATTCCCTTTGGTCCAATGTCTTAAACCTTCTTCACATACCTTACAAACAACGTGCGGTGCCCAATCTTTATCTTGATCTCCTAATTTGATTTTGAAATAAGCATAATATGCATTTTTCACAAATTCACCAATTGGTCTCTTAAACTTTTTCAAGACGAAATATCCACAAATATAACAAAGAAATCATCTGGTTTGTTTTTGCAACACCGGCTTGACATATTTTTAAACAATGTTTATTTATCAAATACCACGCACAACACTAAAGACAAATTAATTTTACTTATTTACTGATCGACACTCAGAGCTATAATGAAGTAAATGACATTAAAATATACATTTTGTTTGGAGTGATAAACTTGAAATCCTTCTTCGCAGTACTAATAAAGTGAAAGCATAATAAATAGGATTTAGCAGGTAAAAATTCCCGGAAATCTTGTCCAAAATTAATACATGTAATAAAAGATTTACATCAGGTAATAAGAGCCTATTTAACAAATTTCTTTAAAACCACAACAGAAAATCATTTTTAGGTTAATACCTAGAATTTGAAGTAGTACATTCATTTTAAAATGTATTAAAACGCCTATTATAAGATTTTTTTATATTTTTTCTTTTTCTTTTGTGCAAAAAAAATCTGTGGGTCGTAGAGACCAACTGTATTTTAATTAGTTATTGCTATATAAAAACTGAGCTTAGCAAACAAAAATCAAGTCATCACAAATTTTATGCAGGCCTACCAACCTGAATCACAATGTACGTCAGTGCATCCTTCCTCGCCCACCAGCAAAAATTCAAACTTAAACCCCCAGCTGGTAAGGTGATGCTTACACAGTTTTGGAGATTTCAAAGGAATGATACTTGCCGAGTTTACAAAAAAAGGTAATACTGTGAATGTTCAGTCATACTCTGATGTTCTTTTCAAACTTTAGACTGCCATTCGGAGAAAACGTCCAGGTCTATTGGTGTTCAGAGGTGTTCTTCATCATGATCACGTGAGACCTCGTATCAGTGCTACATCATTCACCTTACAGCCCAGGCTTGGCCTGAAGCGATTGTCATTTGTTTAATCCATCAAAACATCTTGGAGGTAAACACTTTGCAGATGATGCTGACGTTCGATGCACGAAGTCCTACTGTTGATGAGACAGTAGTCCAAAAAATTTTATGCAGCTGGAATTGGGGGGCTGTTAAAACGATGGGATGAGTGCATCAACATTGGCGGAGATTATGTTGAAAAATAAAATTGTTTCCAAGTGATTATCATGTTAAATGATTTTTTTCTTATCTTTTGTGACTTACTTACTGACATATCCTCGTACAAGATATAACAAACCAATGTAATACGAGGTGTGGTAATTAAATAACTAGAATTCTTGCGAAGAACGCTATGAGGCTGCGAAATGCTGACGCCTTCGTTCCATAGTTTGTAACGGTGCAACGTCATAGGACGCGTTTGACGGTGTAGACAGTTTCAAAGTTGAGTGGTTAGTGATTAAACGCCGATAAAATGTGCGATAATAAAATGGAGCAGAGAGTTGTTATCAAATTTTAAGTAAAATCACGAGAAAATCCATCGGAAATCTTAACCAAATTAAAAAATGTTTACGGCAATGAGTATCTATCACAAGCACGTGATTACGAGTGGGCTTAGATAGCCCACTCGTAATTACTGTCACGGAAGATTAAAGTTGGGTGTTCCAGCATGACTCCGAAACTCGTAGGCAGAGTAAACAGTGAGTAGAGGAGGGACCAAAACATCCGACAAAAGCCAGAATGTCAACGGTTTCAAATCAAGACAATGGTAATTTGTTTTTAGACATTAGGGGTGTAATTCAAAAAGAGTTCGTGCCACAGGCTAGGACTGTTGACAATGCCTTCTACCTTGGTGTACTACAGTGGATGTGTGCCAGAATTGCTCAGGTGAGACTAGAATTGACCAAGAATGGATGGGTTCTGCATAATGATATACAGGCTGTTTCATTTAAAATTAAAAAGTTAACATCATTTCTAACTAAACCGGAAGCCTGATTTGAAAATAAATATACTCTTCGAATTCACTATTTACATTAACTTAAATATGGAAAATTTTATTAAAATCTAAGCAGCCGTCTCAATTATATTCGAATGGATGCATACATTTACCTAATCCTGTATATTTATATGTATATTTGCGTAGAAGCGGAAGATAAATCTCATATATTTGCATCTTTGTTCGACACAATTATTAGAGGCATGTCATATAGTTACATTGAGTCGTTAATTTATTTGAAAATTTGAACGCATGGGTAATATTTGGTGAATTTTACTATTACATTACTTACCACATGAACAACTTTCAAAGTTCGTATGTCTAAATTAGGACAGACACGAAACAAATAGACTAGAATAATCACAAGCTTAACATTCGACATCTTAAAAGATTCTATTTAAAAGAAAATTCACATTTCATTTTATTCACTAATTACTGCTGGTTTAATTTTTTTTGATTAAGGTGTAATTGTTTATTTAATAGATGTTAACTGATTATATAAATGCTTTTAAGCAGATAAATAATTTGCAAGCATGTAAAAGGTGGGTTCAGGAGGCCAGGTATACTTTATTATTCAAGAAAGCAAAGAGGACACATCTACTTTATTACAATAGTTCTTTACATTCTAAAATGCCAATTTAATTTGGTTTTCAAATGAACAACGCCTTTGTTTGTATTACTATGTTTTATTTAAAATCATATTCAACGAATTAAAATCTTACAAAAGGATTCTATTCTAAACAAACTTATTTTTTAGATAAAATTTTCCGTTTAGTATTGAAACGAGTAGTTTATTTAAAGTGGCTCATGTTCATATCAAAGGTTAATTAGTTTTGAATGGTTGTAGCGGTTAGATCCTTTCATGATGACAATCCATGCGGTAACCAAACAACCAGTTTTTGAACTTTGCTCCAAGAATGTAAATGCTTTATAGTCGATTCGATGCAATCCATTATAGTAGTAAATTCGTCAAGGTTTGATGGTCTTTCTACTGTTGGTTGCAAAAAGAACGGAAAACGAATTTTTCTCTAGAGTGATGGAGAATAACGGAAAAAGTAATCTTAGCGTATTTTAACGGATTACTAGAGAAGTATATACCGTGTTCTTTGTGGTCCACATATTCTGTGTTAAAATCTACTTGCTAAGGCATGAATTATTATTAGAGCAGACCAATTTCCGTGCGCGCTATGTGCGCCGATGTGAGGATGATTGTATTGCATCAGAACTAATAAAAAGCATTCAGTATGTGTTTGGTACTTGCTTAGACTGCATGTAAGTGTAAGCATACGTAATAAAATGTCGTCGATACATAAATCGAGAAAACGACCGTTGTCAGACGAAGTGAATAAGTTTATTATGGATTTCCCGGACTTAATATACGATGGCTCAAAAATGAAGCAATAAAATTAGTGTGCAATACATATCTAATGTGTTAGCCAAAAACACATTGTAAAAAACACGTAAGCAGTTCGAAGCACAATAATAACAAAATTAATCGACAACAGTTTATACATGAACTATGTGTAGCTATGATTGTGTGTACACTGCCGTTTACCTTGTTAAGTAATGATTCATTTATTTCATTTTGAAATAAATACGCGAATCAAATATTACCAAGCACAACAACGTTACGAAAGAATTTACCAACAGGTTGAAAATAAAATCAAAGCCGAACTGAAAAATAAAAAACTGTGGTTCTGTGTGGACGAAACAACTGACAGCAAAAAACAATCTGTAGTTAATGTTATGGCGCGTAATATGGAACCACATCAACAAACAACTTCAATTTTATTAGCATCCAGACGACTAGAACAAAGTAATGCCGAAAAAATTTCAGAGGTGCTATTAGATACTTTGGAAAAATTTAAACTTTCGAAAAACCAAGTATTAATGTTTATGACCGATGGTGCCCTAACCATGTGTTCTGTAGGCCGGTCTCTTAGAAAATATTGTCCTAACTTGTTACATATTACTTGTAAACTCCATGCTCTACACCTTGTGGCAGAACAGGTTCGTAGATGTTATCCAGAGGTAGATGCTTTAATATCGAGTATAGAGGCAGTATTCCTGAAATCTCCAAAACGTATTCGGAAATTTCACGAATGTGTCCCCATACCCCTGAGCCACCACAACCGATTCTGACACGTTGGGGTACATGGTTACGGGCGGGGTTTTACTATCATGAACATTTTGAAAAAATTAAGGACGTGGTTTTATCATTCGATCCGAAAGAAAGTGCAGCTATCAATACAAGCCAGAAAAAATTTCAAGATGCCCAGATTAAAATGAATTTACAAAGTATTCGTGAGAATTACTTGGGACTAGAAGAAGCAATAACAAAATTAGAAAATTCGTCGCTGTCGTTAGAGGAATCACTGCAAATCGTTAAAGATGTTCACGCACAACTGTGTGCTGTAGAAGACGCAAAAAGTGAAAGTGTTCTAATTAAATTTGAAAGTGTTTTAGACAGAAATGCAGATTTTGACACCTTAAGACGTATTTGTGAGGGCACGTCTACAGATACGTTAAATTGCTTAAAAAAGTATTTTGATTATGCGAATATAACATCATTAGATGTAGAACGCTCATTTTCCGAATATAAACATATTTTTTTCTCACGGCGGACATGTTTTTCAGAAATAACCTTAGAAACGCACCTGATGTTGAAAATATACAATCGGGTTTCTCCAGTTTGTCAATCCTTGGAAGACGCTTAAAACGATAAGTGTTTTTTTAAATCCTGTGTCTGTGCACACAATCACTGATTTCATAAATTTTCCATTTTATTTATAGGTACATACAACGCTATAATATGTATTATTCTTATTTTTCGTGTGTTTATGCATATTACTTTAATAGCAGAAAACCAAATGTATATTTAATTATTTCTGATAGAATAAATGTCTCTACTTCTATACTTATATCCAGTAACGCGTCAAGTATCTTCGGCGCCGTCGTGCGAAATACTGATAGGCGCCTTTACCCTATATGTATTGGGCCAAAATTACCAGCCACTCTCCCACAGTTCAACATTGAAATTTATGACGAACTCTTTAGACTTGTTAGTACTGGTAGGTATTTTTTATTTGAGGCAAACAATAGGTTCACATACAAAAAAATATTATTAAAATTTTTATTGCACACTGAAACAACAGTAACAAAATAAAAAACAGTATTCCAAATGATTAAAAAACAACCTTTTTTAATTATTAAATAATATTAATTAAGTTAAATTTATACAAAAAACAGTGTAGATGCAAATATCAAGTACACTCTTTGAAGTAACAATAAAATTATTGCTGTCAATGATAAAATAATTATAATAATTGTTTTATGTAAATTTGTTGATTTGTTGTAAACTTTCAAAAAATGTTTTTAATATTTTTTAAATTTAACTTATCACAAGTGGCCGAGGCGCCTTTATGGCCTTGGCGCCGTTGTGCGCTGCACGACCTTGCATATGGACGGCGCGTCACTGCTTATATCGGTAACAAGCTTATGCTGTGTCCCTATTCTATCGCATATTCTAATATATTACGAATTACACTCCCATACCGGCGCTCATGACGCACACGAAAATTTGTCTGCTCTAATTATTATTATTACTTAATTTGTCTTTGAGAAGATAGATATCAGTACGTAAGTTCATAGTATAGTATTTTTACTTGTATGTTTTGAATAATATTATTCCGATTATTATTAAATTATACGAATTCTATTTTAATTTACTTTTTCTACAAACACCGTTAAAAGTTGACATTTTGACACGGCTAACTTTAATTAAAAATGCGATTTTATAGCGTAGCGGGTTAAAAGTATTACTTTTAACACTAGTGTTAAAAGTAAATTGACATGACAGTTTGTCAAAAATGACAACATATATTAAAATGATTGAAAATTACTATTTCTTGGATAATTAATGTAAAATGTACAGTTTGTGTAATTCGAGATATTTACTTCCTGTGTTGCAGTACTTTCAGAATTATTATTCTCGCTATTACTTCATTTTCTTTATTAAAATACGAACTCATCTTTTGTATGAATTGTGACTTAATTTGACGTATTTTTACGGTTGCGTCCAGTTGTGTCAAAACGTATTCATGAGCTGTCAAATTTGGTCAGTGGATTTTCATTATATTTTATAATAAAAATTGTGTTTGTAGAAAAAATATTGTACGATACACGTGTTAAAAATGCTATTTTATTTCACTCGTAAATTGCGACACTAGTGTCGCAAACTTTTACTCGTGAAATAAAATCGCACTTTTAACACTTGTATCGTAATAGTATATTGTACAACTAGTGCTGAAAATAGGATATTTCAATACAAATCTTAGAAGTTTTCTAATTACCGACAATTATTTCATGAAGATAGAATAAGACTTATTGATTTTCGCGAAACACTATTTAATTTACTAAATGAAAATCATAATATATTGAAGAAAATACTTTTCGCTGATGAAGCGTCTTTTTCTTCGAATACGTATTTTTCCTCGATTTGAAAATTTAGCCATTGAAGGTTCTTGGTTTCAAATGGATTGAACCCCAATTCAACTGCGGCAATTACAAATTTTCTAAATTAAAGTCTTCCTGATCGATGGATAGGGAGGTTTATCTCGTTACGAATTTTAAGTTTCACTGTCCGTCAAATCATCTCCGTGTATGTAATCTTTTAAATTATTCATTTACATTTTTTTTCGTTTTCTTTTCTCGCCCTTTTATTCCTAGCTCTTTCAATTGTAGAATATAGTTTTATAATCATGTCTGAAATTTAAAATCTGAAGAAAAAAGATTATATTTTCGCTTCATTATTTTAATAACGTATTTATTTAAATTACATTTAATTAACTTAAGTTAATCACAAGATAAATTATGTAATTATAACATGTTTCGTATATATAGACGCAGTATAGAAATGAAATTAATATATCGTGTGCTGATGATTCGTAACAACGATGAAATACCGGTATATACACGTTCCGGGATAGATGTGGCCTTCACACATATTATCTTTTTTTTTTAATTACGTCATATATACGTATGATAAAAATCAAAACAGTAAATGCACAAACAAAACATTATGAGTGTTATTGAAAAATTTACATTATCCTTTGGGGTACAATTTTTACTGCCTTCATCAGCAAAAATTTCGTCAATAATTTCTTTATATTTGTGTAAAGTAATGTAATGTTCTCCTTGGATGTTCTTGATCTGTTTCAAATGCTTATGCTTGCTGTCACTGTAGAATAACTAAAAAAATAACAAGAACAGTTAAGAACAAATAACAACTGCTTATAACTTAAAACAAGCAAATAAATGGTCCAATTACCGACTTCAATAAATAATGACAGAAAATTGCAATTTCCTATTACGATCTTTTAGAATTTGCAACATTATTCATTTTATTATTTATCAGTTTGCGTGTCGCGCAACAAAATGAACACAATCGAATACAAAACAAGAAAAAGCTTCAAAAATTATTCTTCAAGTAATGTCTGTATTCGGCTATGATTATGTGATTACGAATACGGTTAATACGGTTTAATATACATGTTTTTCAACTTCCTATCCGAATGTTTACTTACTTTTAAAACATGTCGATCTTCAATTTTATGCACTTCAATTGCTAACCAGGCGCCGTAAGAGGGCATATGTGGATACATAAATCCAAGCACTGATAAAATGTGAGCAATATTTACTTCATGAGCGGAATATAAGTAGAATTTCTTTTCAGATTTGTTGTTTATGTGACTTCGTGTGTCGTTTAAAATTTTGTACATAAAGTTACCTGAAATATTTATCAAATTAGCGAAGATTTATGCAGTAAACTATGGAGCTATGCCAGAGATTTGCACAAAGCGTGAAAGTTTTGATAAAAAAAATATTAAAAAAGTTCCCTTTCTGGTTTGTTTTATTATAAACAATTTATTAAGGAACATAATTGTTAACAAAATAATTTGAAACATACATGAGTGGGTAAAAACCACACCAATTTGTATAATACAAAAGTATTTTTAATAATATAAAATATTATTAAAATATTACCGTCTATTGAAACACGTTGCTTAGTTCGGCAGTTATTATGTAGACAGCGCTGAATATTCTTTCACGCTCTGTCTTAATAATTTCTGATCGATAGCAAGGTAGTTATGTTTGGTTGAATGTATCTCTTCTCCAGCAGGGGCGTACCGACGATCCTGTAGAAAGATGAAATACTTATCTGCGTCTCTGGAGAGGAGATACATTCACAAATATATAACTTGTATTGTATTCTTCACACCCCATTTTTAATAATATTTTATATTATTAAAAATACTTTTGTATTATACAAATTGGTGTGGTTTTTACCCACTCATGTATGTTTCAAATTATTTTGTTATATACGCATTCGGTTCGCCCGACAAGTAGTGAAGACACGACAATACAGTTTTTTATAGATATGGCTGTTACCGTCTATAGAAACACGTTGCTTAGTTCGGCAGTTATTATGTAGACAGCGCTGAATATTCTTTCACGCTCTGTCTTAATAATTTCTGGTTGATAGCAAGGTAGTTATGTTTGGTTGAATGTATCTCTTCTCCAGCAGGGGCGTACCGACGATCCTGTAGAAAGGTGAAATACGTATCTGCGTCTCTGGAGATGAGATACATTCACAAATATATTACTTGTATTGTGTTCTTCACACCCCATTTTTAATAATATTTTATATTATTAAAAATACTTTTGTAACATAATTGTTATTTTTAATATATATATATATATATATATATATATATATATATATATATAGATATATATATATATAGATAATTATTTCTTGACCTTTGTACAATATAGTTGATTTAAATGTTCGGCGAATGAAGGTCTGTTTTACTTTAATATGTATATATTTCAAATAATTCAAATCTTACATGTTTCGGAAATTACTAGCTAATGAAGCCGCGAAACAATGGCGAAACAATATTGTACTGGATTTACAATAAAATTTTTGAAACTAGAAGTTTAGTACTAATTTCAATAAGTATCTCGTTCGTCAATCAACGATTTATAATTATTTAAATACTTAATGAACGAACAATTAAAAATGAACAAAACATTTTGACGTTCATTGTATTATCGAATAGTTAATAGTTAATAGTTAATATCGAACTATTTAGATTTTTGATTCATACCTATGGCCATTTTTTTAAGTCTTCTTGTGTGAATTTGATGCTGATATTCTATATCAACGAGTTCCTCTAATATTTCAGGAAATATTGGCTTCGTCCATTCTCCCAATTTTAAATTTGCTTCCTTCTAAAATACATTAATAATTATTATTATATTTGAAAAAACATTTTTATTTATAAAACATATTAATAAGAATAAGTAACCAAACAAATTTTCCCGCTCGAACAAGTGTGGTAAATTACGAAATAGTTTAAGTTAATAATATATAACAAAAACAAATTGCATGTCGATGCGACAATTCACATCAAGCTTTGATACAAAATAATACAAATCTGTATAAAAACAAATTTGTATCTGTATATGCATGGACACACAGTACGTATTTACCAGCGTTTGCTTCAACTACCAGACGCATGCGTTTCTGTGTAACCACTTTGTCAATGATAGGTTTACGAAGACAAACGACTGTAGGTACACTTGCGGTCATGTAGCAAGTTTTGTCCTATCCGAAGACATCAGATAACCTCATGCCATCTGACGGACAAAACCGAAAAATACGCATTGCGTATTTTTCTTTTCCTGTAATAGCTTAGCTATTCGAGAAGAAACACTTTGCACCGGCGTGGTCGGTTTTGTCCGTCAGATGGCATGAGGTTATCTGATGTCTTCGGATAGGACAAAACTTGCTACATGACCGCAAGTGTACCTACAGTCGTTTGTCTTCGTAAACCTATCATTGACAAAGTGGTTACACAGAAACGCATGCGTCTGGTAGTTGAAGCAAACGCTGGTAAATACGTACTGTGTGTTCATGCATATACAGATACAAATTTGTTTTTATACAGATTTGTATTATTTTGTAATAATATATAACTTCATTTATAGATTTTTCATTACCTCGTAAAGCCTATAATTGTATTTGACTTGATTTATGCAAACTGAAGGAATTCCCCAGATGAAGACTGTCGTAATTAATATTTCAGTATAATTAATGAAATTATAAAATTAGGCGTACGAGTTTTCGGCTAAAAATATGGTGAAATTTAATTAAAATGTTAAAATAGGAAACATAAAAAGCAAAAATATTTTTTCCGTAATTTACTTGCATATAATTAATTAAAAAAGTATTTAAAATCTAATAGAACTAAACAAGTTAATTTATAGGAAACTTTAAAAAAAATCGAGAAAAAGTAAAAGCATGCAAAGCAACTTTGTAACGTTGAGAACGTCCTGAGGCTATAATAACACAGGCCTGCATTTTTCAACTCTTTGAATGTTGATTTCAAAATTTTAACTGTTTTCTAGTAATTGGGTAGCGCTGATGTCAAATCTGCTTTTATTTTTTTTGTATCACGTAAGGTTATTTTTCAAACCAGTAAAATAAAAAAATATAGAAAAAACACGATTTATTTCATTTATAAGCTAGTTTTACATTATATTAAAAAAAATACAAAAATATACACTTAGAAACTATTAAAAATAGTTATTTATTCTTTATGCTTCTTAAAAAAACGTTTTCGTTTTTCAGAAAAGCTTCGTTTGGTTGTTTTTCTGTCATATTCAGCTAAAGGAAGATCTGAAGGTAGTTTCTGGGGCAAGCAAATTTTTTTGTTTCAACCTAGACCCCAGTACTTCAGAAAGATCTTTTGAAAGTCCCAAATCTCTTACTCAATCATTCAGTTCGGCTTGTGAAAATAGCTGAGGTTGGTTTTGACCTGAGGTTGATGGTTCAAAATCACTATCCATCTGTACGGAGCCGGAAGTTGAAGAGGTTTCAATATCTTCTTGTAGTACTTTGGGGGTATAGGTATAGGTACATGATCACTATGACTAACTGGTCTGATAGCTGATTTAATATTGTTTGGGTACAAAATATGTTTCAAAGTTTTTCTATTATACCCCTTAATATCACAAAAACAAAAGTAGCAATCTTCATGATGATTTTGCGGTTCTCTCCAAACCATCGGTATTCCAAAAGGAAGGCTTTTTCTATTCCCTTTGGTCCAAACCTTCTTCACATACCTTACAAACAACGTGCGGTGCCCAATCTTTATCTTGATCTCCTAATTTGATTTTGAAATAAGCATAATATGCATTTTTTACAAATTCACCAATTGGTCTCTTAAACTTTTTCAAGACGAAATATCCACAAATATAACAGAAATCATCTGGTTTGTTTTTGCAACACCGGCTAGACATATTTTTAAGCAATGTTTATTTATCAAATACCACGCACAACACTAAAGACAAATTAATTTTACTTGTTTACTGATCGACACTCAGAGCTATAATGAAGTAAATGACATTAAAATATACATTTTGTTTGGAGTGATAAACTTGAAATCCTTCTTCGCAGTACTAATAAAGTGAAAGCATAATAAATAGGATTTAGCAGGTAAAAATTCCCGGAAATCTTGTCCAAAATTAATTGATACATGTAATAAAAGATTTACATCAGGTAATGAGAGCCTATTTAACAAATTTCTTTAAAACCACAACAGAAAATCATTTTTGAGTTAATACTTAGAATTTGAGATAGTACATTCATTTTAAAATGTATTAAAACGCCTATTATAAAATTTTTTTTATATTTTTTTCTTTTTCTTTTGTGCAAAAAAAAAATCTGTGGGTGGTAGAGACCAACTGTATTTTAATTAGTTATTGCTATATAAAAACTGAGCTTAACAAACAAAAATCACGTCATCACAAATTTTATGCAGGCCTGTGTAATTAATACACTAAAACCACAAAAGCAGGCTGAAAATTGAAGTAGACCCAGAAAATTATAACATACTAACGGCAATTTGACAAGACTTTTCATAAGTTGGCATCACTTATGAGAAACCTAAAATCAAAATGTGCGTCAAATCTTCCACATTTCGAAGGTAGCGGCCTTATCCCGGGAGTTTCAATCAAATACGAAATTTCGAGCAAGATGTTCGCGCTATCTCCAGTTTCATATAGCATACTAAATATAGTATTGTTTCCAAGTCTTTCTAGTGTCTGTATCTAAAGGGATTCTAATCAAACATCAATGAAATGTGGCGATTGCCAATTTTACAACTTGTATTATAATAATAATATAATAAGACGCAAATATATTAATTAGTATGTGTTTGTTGTTCCGTAAACGTAAATCCAAATGACATTTGATAATGTCAATCACAAATATCAGTTAGTGCATAAAATAATCGTGCGTCGATTCTGGTTTAAATAAATTGCTTCTCAGTTTTAAAATGGCTTTCACTTTAGAACATAATTTTTTTTAGACCAGGCTTATTTTCGAAGTAGTAATAAAATTGATGGTTTATGGGTTTATTCAGTTCAAGATTGCATGGTAGAATTTCAAGTTGAGTTTCCACATTTTGTAATAGATTATATACAATTTAAGAATACTTTGGATATAACTTTAAAACTTTTTTCTGAAACTGGTAGTCTCTTAAGAAAATCAGGCAGCTGAGCAGTTAAGAAACGTAAACCTCAAGTTGTCAATCGTGTTGAAGAAATAATGGAAAATGAACCACAAACATCTGTTCGACATTTGAGTCAACAAATAAACCTTTCTGTTGGTACAACTCACATGTTATTAAAAAAAGATATGCAGCTTTATCCATACCGTGTCACAGCAGTACAAGAATTGTTAGAAATTTATTACCCACGTAGACTACAGTTTTGTAATTGGTTTGTAAATATGAACAATAATGGAGAACTTTCGCAAAAAGTCATCTTTACTGATGAAGCATGGTTTTATAAAACGGGATACCTAAATTCACAAAATACAAGAATTTGGAGTAGTGAAAATCCACATGTAATTAATGAAGAATCGCTACATCCAGAGAAAATTGGTGTTTGGGCAGCGATAAGCCAAAGGCAAATCATTAGACCAATATTTTTTCAGGGAACTTTAAATGCTCAAAGGTACCGTACCGAAATTTTACAACCATTTGTCAATCAGTTCAGATGATGAACTTCAAAATCCATATTTCCAACAAGACGGAGCACTTTGTCACTGTACTGCAGAATCTTTGGATTATTTAAGAGAATTTTTTGATGAGGGTATAATTAGTCGAAATACTGAAATTGCCTGGCCTGCACGTTCATGCGATTTAACACCTTGCGACTTCTTTTTGTGGCCTTATCTAAAAAATAACATATTTCGAACACCTATATTGAATTTGAATGATATGCTACAGAGAATCGAACAGAAATGCATGGAAATTAATAACAATCCAGTAATGTTGCAGAATATCATCAAAAATTTTGAACGAAGGATTTTAAAGTGCATTGATCTTGAAGGACAACATTTTCAACATTTGTTATAGTTTTCAATAAATACCTATTATTTGTTATTTATTTGTATGTATGAAACTGTCAAAATATACGACTTCGTAGGTTAAGTAGTAAATTTTAATTTACGACATACTTCAAAATGTTCTCAGTAAATCACATGGTACTAGATTGACTTTTCAAATGAACACGTGTTATCTGATAATGGCCCAAATATTAAAAATGCTATTGTCGAACATTTAAATAAACATCATAATCCCTGTGTGGCTCACACATTAAATTTAAGCATGAAGGAGGCACTGAATGGTAATGAATCACTAAAAACTTTAATTTTAAAATGCAAACATTTAGTGTCATATTTTAAGAATAACAGCTTCGCATGTAATAAACTGAAAAATATTCAGAAACAAATGAATCTGCCAGTTATTAAAGTGAAACAAGCTGTTGACACGAGATGGAACTCTACACTGGTATTACTTGAAAGATTGTTATTAATTAAAGATCCCCTTTCTGTAACAATTACATGTTTGCCATCAGCTCCTGAGTTTTTAGATCCAACTGCTATAATATCAGACTGTGTGCCTATACTAAAACCCTTAGAATTAATGACGATAGAATTATCGGGTGAGAAAATGTGACATTGTCAACTATGTTTCCACTTATTCGAGGTTTACAATTTAGTCTAAAAAAATAAGTCCAAAAACAGAAATAAGTTTAGATCTCCAAAAGTTATTATTAGTAACTATAAGAAAACGACTCGGAATTTTAGAAATGAATAAAACTGTAGCCATGTCCACATTCATAGATCCACGGTTTAAGAAAACCGCTTTTGGTAGCGATGAAAAAGCCAAGAACACCCAAAATTGGATAACTGATGAAATAGTAAAATTCCTCACTACCGGAACCTCTGATCAAAAAACAGAAAATATAATCCTGGATACTGTTGAAGACGAAGATAGTAATTTATTTCTATGGTCTCATTTCGATCAGAAACTAGCTGAAACTAAAACAAAGACTACACCTTTAACTACAGCTTTGCTCGGTGTTCGCCAATATTTATAAATACCACACTGTCATAGATCAGAAAGTCCATTAGTATTCTGGAAAAAGCATAAATATGTACATCCTTCCAGGACTCTATCATCTACACCTAAAATATCTTTGTATTCCAGTCACGTCAGTGCCAAGTGAAAAGGTGTTTTCAAAAGCCTGTCAACTTACCAATCTTCGTAGGAATCGACTTTTACCCAAAAATTTAGACAAAATTCTATTTCTTAACACTTGTTTTTAAATTAAATTTTTTCTTATACGAGTATAGTTAATTGAGTGGTGCAATTACTTTTTTTTATTTTTTATTGTAAATAGACTACGTTATTCCGTAATGAAACCCATTATCAGTGATAAATATTGTTTTCTTTTATTTAAAGAATATTTAATATTGTTGTTATATTTATTTATTACGTATGTTTTATTACATATTTGTTATTCTTTTAGTAAGTTTATAAATTTTGTTTTATGTACATACTTAGTCTGTAATGTGGGCCGTTTGGTCGGCCACATTGGATAGCAGGTTAGGGCGACTTATCGTAGTAAATGATACGCACAAAGTTCAGGTAACATATTATAATTAATTTAACACTTACAACTGGTTAACAAAGTATTTACATCGTTTACTATGTTCAACTCAGACAGGGTAGAACGTGGTTATTAAGTACAACACCGTTCGTACCACTGACTGGTTGCAACTCTCTAACGCATAGTTACTCTGACTATTACTATGACTGTAACTGTGTATGTGAATATCTCTTACTTAAACTACTGTCTATATATATTAGAGAAGATCCTTGGAGTCTTTTCTAGAACATAACACAAACCCTGACATATAGTCTTGTGTATGCAATAAACACAGAGTAAGGTCGTGTTTATATAACACGTTACAGTTTGTATTAACAAAAGCGAGGTTGCAGCCTTGCCGAGAGTGTTATGCATATACATGACTATATCGAGTTATTACAAGTCTTTTTATAGAAATAAAGATTAAGTTAAGTTTTATAACTATTATTTATTAATTTATTCAAAATTTTACTTATTAAGGTACATATATGGACGATAAATATATTAAAATAGTATACTAAAAAACGAGTTTCATAAGGCACCATATTGCCGCACGAGATCAGTTTAGAAAACGAGCCGCGATAGCGGCGAGTTTTCTAAAGAGCGAGTGCGGCAAAAGGCCTTATGAAACGAGTTTTTTAAACTATTTTTTCTATTTTGCATTTTTTACATTAATAAATTGGAATTATTTAATTTGGAAGGTCAGAGTTTAATGTTTATATAAATCATGCAGTTGGTCACATTGATACTTGACATTGTCAAATTTAAATCTTGCTATCCGCGAAGTATATTATATTACATATTATTTATTAATTTTCGTTAACATTACTTGATATTTTATTTAAAAATATAAACATGAGTGACATAGAAACCAATATATCTTGTTGTCAATTGTATACAATATACGTTGTTTGTGTAGAGTACGAACATATATCATATCTGTCAAATATACTTAAATTCTTAAAATCTAATGACAGCAATGATATTTATTTCTCTGTTCGAACAACGCCAACATTGAAAAATGAAAAAAAGCGTATCGAAATGAAGCTCATTTCGATACTGTTTTGGGTTTCATAATGAGTTCATTTCGAACGCAAAATAGAAAAACTATTAATAGATTTGCAGAATACAAAACAACGTTCGATGCCGTCTAGATTATCGTTGCAGTTACAAAAACCAAGTATGAATTCGGATTAATTTTAAATACACTCGTCGTCAGGAAAGATGATCCCTGCGTCATCAGTAAACATTGTATGATTCAAATGAATACTTCGGCGTCATATTAAATACTGTAAATTGCAAAATGAATATGGAACTATAACTTCGTTTCCGGGCCAAATATATTTGACAGTCGGTCGAATTTGTAGGTTATATGAACATATATAATCGAATTACATCTTAAGTTATATTAAAATTACTATAAATTGAACAAAGCTGCAAACAGCAAATCAAATTAAACTATAATACCACATGAAAAATAAAATGAACTATCAAGAATTTACAACATTTATGTCAACATATAAGATTATGTAATTCTTTAATCATTTTAATGAATGGCAAAACCAAACAGTTGCAAGTTAGTTGTAAAAGCATTATTACTGGAATTGAAATTATACAATAGACCAGAGTATCTACTTTGTATAACTGTAATTACATATTCACTGTTATGACAGTTTTATAAACATTATCTTATAAAAAATGTATATTTGTTTTAAAAAAATAAACAATTTAGTTACATCAAATATATTTCAATACAATTTTAAATTTTTAAGGGACAGTTCTACAATACACTAACCCAATTATATCATCGAATAACCCTAGATATCTAGTTAAACGTTCTACAGTGCCTAATTTTAATAATTAAATTGATTCGGCATTTACTTGATGAAGATCCATAATTTAAAATAGAAATAAAACTACGGTTCTAATCTTCACTTTTAATAGTGAAGATTGGAACCGTAGTTTTAGCTCTATCCTAATTTTAAATAAAATTTGGAATATATTGCAGTATAACAACACTGCCATAACAGATAAGTTGAGTTTTGCACAAAGGTCGGTATAAATATTTGAAATCGCAGTATGCATTATAAACAAAACATATTCATACAATTAACATTCAGAACTTACAGCAAATGAGAATTAATGAATATTAAATCCCATTTTTACATGTCAATGTCGCCTTATAGGATGCATTAATAACTACAATCCGACAAACCAACTTTGTACTAGCATGTATAACACACCTCGTCGCCACTACGATCTTACTGGTTGTTAGGATAATTAAAAATTACTGAAAAGCCATTTCCAACAACGGGAACGTACAGACGCGTTTCGCTCTAAGTGAAGCTTATCAATGTACGGTATCTCGAAGAGAGTCATGGCTTTTCAATTCTCTACTTTGTGTATATATAGTGAACATTCAGAACTTACTGCAAATGAGAATTAATGAATATTAAATCTCATTTTTACATGTCAATGTCGCCTTATGTGATGCATTAATAACTACAATCCGACAAACCAAGTTTGTACTAGCATGTATAACACACCTCGTCGCGACTACGATCTTACTGGTTGTTAGGATAATTAAAAATTACTGAAAAGCCATTTCCATCAACGGGAACATACAGACGCGTTTCGCTCTAATTGAAGCTTATCAATTTAATAACTACAATCCGACAAACGAAGTTTGTACTAGCGTGTATAACACACCTCGTCGCGACTACGATCTTACTGGTTGCTAGGATAATTAAAAATTACTGAAAAGCCATTTCCATCAACGGGAACGTAATTATAGATTTATATAATATATACAAACAATAGTTATTTTATTTATTGTTTTCATCAAATTGTATGAATTTGTTTTGTGTATATTAAAAATTTTTAAGTTAGCACCGGAAGATTAGAGCCAATTGACACCAAATCAAATAAGGCAGTCGAAACACATTTCACTAGTGTATCTTGCAAAAACTTGCCACAAAAAGATGAAAATACATTCAAGTGTATTTAATTGGACATACATTTTTTATACGCATTGTATTTTTAACTCCAAATATAAAAATTACAATGAATAAGAATACGCAGTAAGAAAAAGGAGCCAATTAAAAAAAAAAAACTTCAATATATTAAATTGTCAATGTAATGGGGAATTATAATAAGTTAATATACATATCACCTTAAAAAAATATTATTTTGTTGTGTATCCAACTGAATCTGCACGTAACTGTGTTTTTGATGGCATGTAAGAAACAATTCAGACAGCCACACAACTTTTATTTGTAACATTTTTTGATATATGCAATAATATCGATGATAAAAAATGTGTAATTTATAATGAATAACGCTGTACCTAATTAAGAAAAAAATGCGTTTTTATGCAATTACATATATTTCAGGTTAATAAATTAATAGCAATAGGTAATTCATAATGAATAACCAATTATATTACAGGTTAATAGCAATAGGTAATTTAACAAAACAGTTGTTAGTTGAAAATTCAATAACTGTTATATTGCAGTTTCATGTTTATTAATTTGTTTATCTTAAATTTTATTTTTGTAAAATGTTACTTACCTTTTAAATGACCAACCACCACATATTGAGTAAACAAGGAACGTTCTCAAGGGCATTAAAGTAGAAAAAATCTTGTCTAAAACCGGCTTATGCTTTTAACAGCAGATACCAATTGTAGCAAATGTAAAGAAAATAACATAGATGATAAGATATCAACCGGTTAATGGCCGTTTTAAAGAGCAGAGGACATAACATACGAAATATTGCCTTAAGTGCCTTAGTGACTTTTTTCTTTTATTTCTTGTGAAAACCTCATTTAAGCCAGATTATACTTTTAACGTGACAATAATTCTTCAGAGAAAGGAATGTAATGAGAAAATATTGAAGTAACATCTTTTGAAACTCATCCTCATCAATATTGTACTATTAGGCCTGGTTTATTCACAAAATTTTAAAGGTCGGTTAGTTACTAGAAAGAACTAATGTTTTTACTACAGGAGAAAATAGAGAAATATGTAACATACCACTAAAGAAGGATGTATATATAGCTTCTCGTAATCTGTAATTCTAGTTATCGGCATTGCAAATGTGTCCGTAAAACTTTGTAACGTTTTGTCACGTGTTGGTCGTGTTGATATGAACAGGATCGATTAATATACAAAAGGTATCTTATATTATTACCTAAATTATGAACTAATCCCAGGTTATCGTTTGCATTTTATGGTCAAAACAAGTTTAATTTCAAAGAAAATGGAAAACGTGATAGACCAGCAAATTTCTCTAACGAGGAATACAGAATTTTGGTTGATCTGATTTTAAAGTATGTACAATACAAATACATCATACACCTATTCGAGGATTAAATAAAATAAGTTGATATGTTCTAAAATATTTTTAACAGCTTGTTTTGAAATTATATATCGCGAAACATATTCGTCATCAAATTTATTAAAAATGTCTTCTGTTCGATACCAATTACATGTTTGACAAGATGTTCTCTTTCTATTCACTAAATTAATAATATTGACAAAATCATTGTCTAAAATATCGTCAATGTCTTCAAATAAATCCATTTTACTTGTCAATAACTGAATTTTCTATTAAATGATTCACAAACCACACGATTTTAATATTATATGTTGAGCACTTTATTAAAACTATTTTTGTGAAAAAAGTGTTTTGTTTTATTTCGTTATTTCAATATTTCACAATTATATATATATATATATATATATATATATATATATAAATATATATATATATATATATATATATATATATATATAAATATATATATATATATATATATATATATATATAATAACTTCGTGACCTTGGTATGATATGGTAAACCTAATCAGTAGGCGATTCATATTTTGTATTCTCTTGATAAAGGCGTATACAGCCGAAACATGTAGTTTTTTAAATACATATATTTTGAAGTAATATACAGACCTTTAATCGCCTACTGATTAGGTTTACTATATATATATATATATATATATATATATAGTATTTTCGTGAGCTTGGTATGATAAGGTAGACTTAATTAGTCGGCGATTAAAGGTCTGGTTATTACTTCAAAGTGTATATATTTAAAATAATCCTACATGTTTCGGCAATGATGCCTTTGTCAAGGATATAAAAAATATAAATGACAAAATATATAAATTGTTTTGTATTCTGTCATTTATATTTTTTATATCCTTGACAAAGGCATCATTGCCGAAACATGTAGGATTATTTTAAATATATACACTTTGAAGTAATAACCAGACCTTTAATCGCCGACTAATTAAGTTTACCTTATATATATATATATATATATATATATATATATTAATACTGGTAGCCGTAACTTTGTGGTAATTCATTTTGAAAATTAAATAAAATAAAACAATAACTTTGTTATATATGTATACCTCTTTATTCACATATAATTGTGACCGCGGTTTCGACATACAATGTCATTATCAAACTGCAAAAGTTACAGGCCTACATAGAACTTATAAATGACACAAAAATATAGGGGGGGGGGGGGTGGTTTATGATGTTATTTAAAATTACTACTATATACTTAACTATTATATACAACATTGGAAAAGAGGTGTATATATAAGGTCCAACTGTTCATTTAATACGATATCTATTGTGTTTTTCTGACTTTTAAGAGAGAGGCCCTAGAGATTTTTAAAAGTCAGAAAAACACAATAGATATCGTATTAAATGAACAGTTGGACCTTATATATACACCTCTTTTCCAATGTTGTATATAATAGTTAAGTATATAGTAGTAATTTTAAATAACATCATAAACCACCCCCCCATATATTTTTGTGTCATTTATAAGTTCTATGTAGGCCTGTAACTGGTGTAACTGGTTCTGAAAATATTGCCCGGTTAAGAGAAGTGCCCCTCTATCAGAAGGCAGAAAAATTAAGTAAAAACCCAAAGTTAAACTTTCATTTGAAAACAATGTAAGATTATATAGATATGTACAACATAAATTAAAATCGGGCAAGCGGTCTGTCAATTAAAAACTCATTTATTAATTATCCCTATATTTCGCAACAACTTTGTTGCTTCTTCCGGTGATAAAAAAGTAGAGTTTAAAATAATAAAAGTGACGTACAAGGACAATAAAATTGATTAGATTTGATAGTTTTTTTTTTATTGTCCTTGTACGTCACTTTTATTATTTTTTGAACTCTACATTTTTATCTCCGGAAGAAGCAACAAAGTTGTTGCGAAATATAGGGATAATTAATAAATGAGTTTTTAATTGACAGACAGCTGATTTGATCGATCATTTTCCGATCAAATTCACGCAACCACTCTGTCATCATAAAATTAGTCACCCAAGCCTTGTTATTTGAATACCAATGGACCGGACGAAGAGCAATGTTAAGATTTTCAAATGCGCGAGGACGTGCTGATTTTCCGATAACCAACAGTTCTTCTTTCTCCCTTGTCGTATTCACACAGTGCGTTATAGTTAATCTTTCTTTCGATAACTATCCGCCCACACATTTTTAGCCTCTTAATGCCATTGTCTTTGTTGACAGTGCCCGAAAAAATAACCCTGTTTCGTCCAAATTATAAATATATCGCAAGGTTTGTACTCTTTAATTATTAACGGTAACGTATTTATGAAAGCTTCGACATCTTCTTGATTTGCGCTAGCGGCTATGTCAGATATCATATGGTAACGAATATTATGCCGCTTTTTGAATTTATCTAGCCATCCACTGGAAGGGGAAAAATTACAATTGCCTAATTTCTCAGCACTTTTCTTAGCTTTATGCATAATTAGTACCTCTGATATAGGCATATTCTTATTTATAGCTTGCACAACCCATTCATATGTTAACTGGTCTATTTTGAGGCCTTCAGTTTCAAAAAATCGCTTTTTAATTCCACTATTGTCATTTGTTTGTTACTGTTTTAGATATTAACCTTTTTTTATTATTATTTGCGCGGCTTGTGTTTTGTCAGTAGTAAATCTTCTGGTTAATTCACGTGAATTAAACTTGTTTTTATGATTATATTCTATGATCGCAATTCCTTTCCATTGATATTGTTTTCTAAAATTAATAAAATACATACATAGTTAATATGAATTATGCCATAAAATAAAACAACAGACAACCTACCCAGACGACGTTGACTTGCGAACTTAACAAGTATCATATCTATACTGTTCAAATGATATCATCGACGAAGGCAGGAGATTTCCCACCAGAATTATTACATCTCGATTCTCGCGTCCGTTTAATGAAAACTTTGTGATCAAATAGCAGGTTAATAACTCTCCGAGCCCGTTCAAGGGAGCGTCCGCATAAGAGAAACCCATTTATTAGGAATTTCCCATTTATAATTTCGGGACTGGATAAAATGACCGCTTAAGGGAAGTGCCCGGCTAATAGAAGTGCCCGTTAAGGGAAGTTTCACTGTATATATATATATATATATATATATATATATATATATATATATATAAATATATATATGTTTTCTTTTAGGTTTCCCCGGGTAGTAGTATGTGTTTTTACTGGATTCCGGGTTTTCTTCCGCGTTTCCACTATTTGGTCTTCTTAAAGACCGGTGCTGGTTTCTGGACGACGTTTCGGCAAAAAAGATTCTGCCGAAACGTCGTCCAGAAACCAGCACCGGTCTTTACGTGCATTTGAGTCTGATTAAATAATATTTCAACATGTGGCATGATGAAATGAAATATTTTCAACCAGTTGAGAAAATCCGAGTAATATAAATGTTTCAATAAACCACTTGCTTCACTAATAGTAACTGAATTCATGCCATCTTCGTCAATAATTTTGTCTAAACATTCACGTGCGATACGCGTCGAAAACAATATAGTCACAACGCATACAATACGTTAACTGGAGTCGCGCTATTTTGTGCCCCAAACGACGACATAAACGTATATGGCCAAGTTATGCGGAGCCTTCCGATCCATACTCGGAATAGGTACATCTGAAATCGTGCCCCGGAACATAGTTTTGAGCGTTGGCATAGTATGTGGTGCGGAAGGAAACTTCGATACCATCGTTATAAAAATACGTAAAAATAATAAAATAAAATAATGCACTGAATTACATGCGAATTTCTTTCTGTGTTTATCTTGGTGGTTGGGTGGGCACGTGCCCTTGTGCGCTTTAGTACCAGCCGCCACTGGTGAGAAATCCCATGTTACTTTTTAAAAATTATCATCTAATATTACCTACTAATTTTATGTAATCGTGACCATTTTTAAAGGTATAATTGAAACTATACTCCTTCAATTTGTCTAATAGAGATCTTGTATATCCTAAATCAAATGTATATGATATATGAAGACTATATAAAATTAAACTACATAAATTTCAGTTTTAAATAACAGGAAAAATGATTTTCAATTACAAATATGCATAGTTTTGTTAATTACCTCGGCAACCAAAACTGCGTACAAGATGTATGCGCTGCGGGCACAATCTTTCGAAAAGCCAGTGTGATCTTCAATATATTTCAACCAGTGCCTATATTTTTCTAACATCTGCTGCATAACTTCATCGGTTTTGCAAGTTTTCCAATAAAGATTCTCATATTCTTTTGCCAGTATAAAACGAAAAAGCTGAAAATAATATCAAATTATCAGGTATTGTTATAGAAAGGCTTTGTCACATTTTAGGTTAAGAACAGATTTAATGTAGTTGTCTTTAGTGTCTTGTCATTCCATCGGGTTCAACTAATCTGAAATCATTTATGTCTTCTATTGAGCCTAAAAGTGCTAAGATTAATACATTGAATACGAATTAATTAGAATATTCGTCTCTAAATATTCTGATTAATGATGAGAATGATTTTAATTATCAAGCTGTCACCTACGTATATGGATTCTTTCTAAAAAAGTTTAATTTACCCGATTGTGAGGTTTGTAAATCTTCTTTATTTTGTGCTAACGTAGAACGTCATAACATATTAAACAATTACAATATGAAACAGACATGTAAATAATTTACATATCTGTAACTGTACACATGGACAATACACCTCGTATTTTCAGCATTTACTTCTGCTTAATACATATGTTTCTGCCATCTAGGCGTCATCAGTCAAGCTAGTGAAGCAATGTATACAAACTGATACAAATCTGTTAAACAACTGATACAAATCTGTATTTATATATTACTGGTCATGTGTCTTGAATTTTGACTTGTGTTCGAAGATAACTCCATTTCCACACCGTTGTTATGTATGTCCCAGGGTTGTGAGTGTTTGTGTCTGATTTAATCGTCCGTTGTTGTGTGTTTTTTTTTTTTGCGCGGTCCTGTGTGTATTGTGTGTGTAAAGTCTGTGTGTCAGTCGCTTTTTTGCGTTTAAGTCACGTGTGTACGTTTGTTGGTCATAATCACATTTTTTGTTTGCGTTTCAGTTGTGTGTGTGTTTAATGTGTTTTGTTGTATAGTGTTATTATTGTCTGTGTCTGTGTAACGAAGTGTTGTATTTGTTCGTTTGTTGCGTTTGTCGAATGTAGAGTTATTAGCATGTTGCCTAAGGCAAGTGCTAATTCGTCAACTGTGTTAAGTTTTATCTTGTTTTGTCTTTGAGTCCATGGATTGCTTGTTGGGGGTGGTGCTGGTACGTATTTAGGTTGAGGTGTGGTTTTGATTGAAGGATTGTTTGGGTTATTGGGACAGTTTATGAAGGTGGATAGATGAGGACCACCGCAGTTTGCACACTTTGGTGGGGTTGTCTTGGTCTTTGTACATAGGTGAGTCGAATGTCCGTCTCCGCATTTCATACATTTGTAATTCACGTTACAGTTCCGTTGGTGATGTCCGAAAGTCTAGCACTTGTGGCATTGTATAATGTCAGTCCGTTTGTTTAATTGTTCTATTTTAATCGTCACTCCGCAGCAGTCGCGTAAGTTGTAGATTGACTTGTATTGTCTCGTCAGTTCGATTAATACAAGTGGTGCTGGTATTCCATGTTTGCCGCTCATCCGTTTGATTTTTAAAGTCGGGTATCCTTGGTCCGTCAAGTCGTCTGTGATGTCAGTTTCGGTGATAAAGGTGGGAATGCCACGCATCACCACCTTTAATGTCTTTTAACTTCTCAATTGAAAAGTGTAGTACTGTATATGTTCATTGTCTAGAGTGTGTTTCAGTTTTCTGTAGTCTTCGTCAGTTGTCGGTTCTATGTGAATTCCTGGTTTCACCATTTTGTTTTCTGTCGTGTTGATGTTATTAGTTTTGAGTAATTGTCGTATGTATGTCCATTTGTCTTTTTCGATTATGATGATGGGTGCAATTTTGTGTGTCTTTTGTGTTTTAGTGTTGTGTGTGGTGGTTTTGTCACTTACCCTGGGCGAGGTGGCTGATGTTGATGGCTGTGGAGTAGATTCGGCAGTTTCTTCTTCCATCTTTTCGTCGGCGTTTGTTTTCTCTAGTGCGCTGTATGAATTTTTGGTTGTGATTGGTGCACTTTCGTGCTCGATTTTTTGTTTTTAGTAGTTTTTTTTGGATTTATAAACGCGTTTTCTAGTGTAATGGTGTAGCTGGTCGGGTTTACCGGGCTTGTTTCTTTTGGCGATTCTGTTATTTCTATTGTTGCCATTGGATTGTCGGGATCGACGACGAATATTTGAGGTTGTTTTTTCAGAAGATTTCGTATTTCTTCTTCTTCTTCGATGGTTTCGCTAATTATGGTTTCCGCGTCCAGTCGTTGTTGCGGAGTGCATCTTCTTTTAAATGTGGGGTTAAGAGCTAGGTTCGTAATAACCGTAGTGGTATGTCTTCCGGCCATTTCTTCCGGGATCGTGTGACGATTTATAGTCGTAGGTGTACTCAGCTGCGATGTTGCAAGAACGGTTATCGCAGTGAGAATGTTATATTACTGAAATCGCCCACAAAGATAAAGCAAGTTTCGTCCTATAAGGTGACACTATTTAATAAGTGACATCTTACGGACGAAAGAGACTATGTCGGAAGGCGACCTTTCGTTCGAACAGCTATGCTGTTACAGGAAACGAAAAAATACGTATGTCGGTGTAGTCCATTAACAACGAGCCAGATGGCGGTAAATATACAAAAAGGTTGTATTTATGTATGACAATACGTTAACGTATTGTCGGTAAAATGCGGTAAATATACAAAAAGGTTGTGTTTATGTATGACAATACGTTAACGTATTGTCGGTAAAATGCGGTATATATACAAAAAAGTTGTGTTTATGTATGACAATACGTTAACGTATTGTCATACATAAACACAACCTTTTTGCATATTTACCGCCATCTGGCTCGTTGTTAATGGACAACACCGACATACGTATTTTTTCGTTTCCTGTAACAGCATAGCTGTTCGAACGAAAGGTCGCCTTCCGACATAGTCTCTTTCGTCCGTAAGATGTCACTTATTAACCTGTCACCTTATAGGACGAAACTTGCTTTATCTTTGTGGGCGATTTCAGTAAAATATAAATACAGATTTGTATCAGTTGTTTAACAGATTTGTATCAGTTTGTATACATTGCTTCACTAGCTTGACTGATGACGCCTAGATGGCAGAAACATATTGCTGTGAACTGTGAGTTTGCTTGTAGGGTAGATCCACAGTTCACCACAATATGTCCGTGCTAATTCAGTCGAAGATTCCGCTTGCTTGAGTTAGCTAGGTCCCAGGCTTTCCCTGTACGCAACACTTTTTATAAAGAAAAAACTAATGCGAGAGATATCAAATATAATATGAATTAAATAACATACGAGATAATCACCACTCGTAATGCGTAAATGAAATATTAAATACACATCAAAAACACTCAAGACAAAATAAACCGAAATTAAATCAAATATAGAATTAAAAAATGATGTTTTTTACCCCCAACTGTACAATGCAACGAACCTGATCTCTGTCTCCCAAACCGGCAAAATAGTCGGACATCGGGCACATCTAATTCAAAATAATACCGCAAGTCGGACAACTTCCGATACAATAATAACTATACAGTCCCGGTCATTACAATAAATCCAATAAACCTGTAAAAATACTTTGATATAAAACAAATGTACATGTTTAATAAATGTAATAAAATCTCTAATTGTTCATAATAATTCTTCGGGGAAAAATCCACAATAATATGTATTAAGCAGAAGTAAATGCTGAAAATACGAGGTGTATTGTCATTATCATAGATAAATTAACTCCTATATAAAAATGTCCATTTGCGGGTGATATTTTTGTCACTTTGACAGCGATAAAAACCTACATAGCTTTTTATCACCGATAAAAATGCTTCTTCCTCTTCAATATCTAGTAGCTCTGCATCACTTAATTTATTTTGGCAGCTGACAGGTAATAACTATTAAGTATCGTTGAACGTAAAATGTACGAGTCGGTTTGGGGAAATTTCAACAAATATCAAAAGATCAATACCGCAATACACAAGAAATACAAAATCGTCAATATGGAGACAATTTAAAAAGTTTTATTCATGTCGTTAATTTATCTTGCCAAAAAACACTCGAGCTTTTCTTTCAATCGGATAAATTTCCTTTTAACTCAATATTTTTCCAATCAGTAATTTCCCTCGAAAAACTTACATTAGAAAAAACTTACATGAAAAAACTTCATGTAAGTTTTTCTCGTCAAATTACTGATTGGCAAAATAATTTCGTTACAAAGAGAAATTTATCCCATAAAAAAAAGGTCTTGTGTTTTTACTTATGAAAAAATTCGCACTTAAGTAGGAATCGAACCCACGACCTCTGGCTTGCCGGACCATTGCTCGACCACTGAGCTGTTGAGGCGTGAATTAGAAACTTTTATGGGGATGCTTTGAGTTACATCAAAGGAAACAGATGAATATATCTTGCCCGTAGTACAGCAATTGTACAAATTAATTGCGTTTTCGTGAAGTAATGTAATTGTAAATATTCTTTCTACACTTTACGACGCTATTTTATTCGAATTTTTCATAGAAAAAATTCGCCCTCAAGTAGGAATCGAACCCACGACCTCTGGCTTGCCGGACCATTGCTCGACCACTAATTCACGCCTCAACAGCTCAGTGGTCGAGCAATGGTCCGGCAAGCCAGAGGTCGTGGGTTCGATTCCTACTTGAAGGCGAATTTTTTCTATGAAAAATTCGAATAAATAGCGTCGTAAAGTGTAGAAAGAATATTTACAATTACATTACTTCGCGAAAACGCAATTAATTTGAACATTATAGTAATTGAAATGCGCCGTCATCGCGGTTTACAAATTTAGTACTACCGTATCCACAGTAGAAGAGCTAGCGTAAGGGTCTAATTTTTAACGTGAAATGCAACACTTTTATATGATATGCTACTTGGTAGTAAATGTTTAAATATATGTAGTCGTGGAGTTAAACTAAGAGCATTTCAGGGGTATGATAATGTATGATTTTAAATAACCCTTAATGAAAAAGAATGCATGTAACCTTTGCATACGGCTTTTGGGAATGAAACACCATCTCGGGCTGGGGTTTTTAGATGGTTTACAGAATATTGCGGTCGTTATAGTTATTTGCATAACGAGGAATATAGAGGTAGTCTCACATCTGAAAATATGTCCTGTGTTCGTAAAATATTGCAAGAAGATAGAAGTTACATAGAGACCACGCTTGGTATTGGATCCGCAGCGGTAAGGCAAATCCTGTCTGCATTCGTTCTTGTTGAAAATGCCATTGTCGGGATCGCATTTTTTCTGTTGGTACTATTACTCTTAGGGAACGCCGTAACATTCATGTGCTTCGCTGATTACATTTGTGATGTGATAGACTTGTTCGATTATAGCATGCTCCTGTCTAATTTAAAAACTTGAAGCTCGGCACAATTTGCTTTTCCTCTAGGATAGGTTCGATTTTCTTCATTCGTATTTCTTCGAAAAGTTCTGGGATAGAAAGTAAAGTAAGCTTGTACGACAACTTCCTCAGCTGGCTAATTTTAGGATGGGGATACATAAATTAGCGCAGATGAAAAATTTTTGCCAGAGTAATTGATTATGAATGAACTGGTGTATTGTCGGAATGAAACAGAATTCTTTTCTTTGGGAAATGTGGTCGTTTGCTTTTGATATGAGTGCTCAACTTATCCAGTAATATACCATAATACTCTCGTATTGGATGAGTATTACAGAACACGCATTCAAAAAAGGAATAGTATTATTACAAATTCAAGGGCTGGCTAGGTATACTAATAATGAAATTATTCTAGGAGAAATAATATAATTATACTTTAGTTATTTTGTAATAATTAAGATAATTTGGTGTGTTGGTGAAGTTCCCTCAAAGGTCCAGGACGTGCGTGGTATTGGTTAATTGAAAATTCAAATAAATTCACAAAACTTAATACATAAAATAAAACACAGCGGCGTCCTTAAATTGATATATTTATATTTACATAATAAGGATTTGAAATTCGTTTATTTAAAAGCAATCAAAATAAAGTAATATGTACACGAGGAGCGGCAATTACGTAACTAAAATTAACACATAAAAAATACTCTGAAACGAACGTTAAATGGAGTAGTAAATTAAGGGTTAATTAATTACGATGAATAAAAAATAATCTCTGTATAGGACAATACAGTTACCTTAAAGTTGGCGATGGCGTCCACGTGGTCTGAAGATATACTCGAACAAGTATATGTAGGGCGATGTTTTTCCGGAGGAATAAGAAATTAATTAGTTTACATTAATTTGGATTCACTTAAAAGAGTAATGTATAGAACAATACAATTAATTACCTTAGAAGCGAAAGAACACCTGGTCGGTGTGATAGCGTCGTGACTTGGACAGTACACGAGGAGTTATGTGTGTATTCACGAGAGGTTCGAAAGCGAAGAAGGAACTCTTAGTTTGTATCGCAAAGGAAGGGGTCTAGAACAGTTGGTTTATGATGTATCGAAGAGGGGGTCGATATCTCGAATAATAGTGAATTAAAAGCGCGGCCTGAAGACTTGGTCTGTCAATGTCATAAATATTCTTAAAATAACCCTTGTGATATAAGCTTCCTAACGATATCAAACAAGACATATAAAAGAAGATGTAAATAATATTAAATTAAAACAATTTAAAATATGGAATTCATCTAGAAGAAATTCGACATTCTAAATTCAACATTTCGGTCATCGGTTGACGGTTCAGGTAATAAGGGTCGGCGGTCAGTTCAAGATAACAAAAGAAAATACTTTCTCTTTGTAACGAAAATGAAAGTTTGTACAAATGAAGAAAAATGTCTTGAGTTTAAATATAATTAATATGAGATATTTAAAGAAGAAATATTATTTAAAATTACATAAAAATATTTCACATGGCAAGCGTAACAGTATTAGCTTCCCAAGCAATGGAATTTTTATCTAGAATATTGTATTATTGGCACAGAAATTCAGGGCTGTATTTTATTGTCCGTAAAAATTACTCGCTTACCTTGTCATCATCCCAACTTGTAAAATAAAAAAGAGTCGGTTGCCAGTTTAAATTTTCATTCCACTTTTCTACTTCGCTTGGAGGAAACAGGGAAGCCATAACAAGTTGTAGCGATAATACACTTCTGAGCAAAGGCGAAGACCAAGCTTCGATAACTTCAGATGAGTATATCTCTCCTAAAAATTCGCGATATCTTTTACGTATAAGATGGCCTAAGTTGTACATAGTTTGCCTTCCAATCTGTAATATATGCATAGGTGGAATTAAATTATTAAAACGTTGAACATATCGTTATTACCAAATTTAGATTTCCTTTAAAGAAAGGGTAAAAGGTTTCGTTTTTGTATGGATCATCTTGGTAAGTGTATTTTATGTCTGGATTTTTTTCTCCGTGCCTAAAAATCTAAAAGGAATTTCATTAAGAATAGCTTCAATATTCAAATGAATAAATTGGTCGTATTAAAATCAAATCAAATTTTATTTGACACGAGTTGATGAGAATTTTTTTTTAGTTGGAAAAGTTTGATTAATAACACTAGTTTAATGTCAGGTTTAAATAGAAACATATGCCAGTGTTTACTGATTACTGAACCGAAGTCTGTTCCTTTGTATCAAGTAATGATTTCCCATTTGTTTTAGTAACAAACTGTTATCAAAATATGCGCAAATCTGCACATAACATTAGTTTCACAAGCTTTATGCCCCTGTATTTGTAATCGTATTAAATATTTGTCGCAAGTACAGCAGCTTGTGCATGTTTAAACATGTTTGAGCGTACGTCTGTGTTTGTAGAGCTCACTCAACTATAGAGTGTATGTAAGTGGTACATCCTTTTGTGCAGTCCGAATATTCGTGCAAACACCGTCGTGAGCTGTTAGTTTTCTTTTATTATGGCAAGCAGGAATGCTAATTTAATAAATTTCTCAAAATCTCAGATGCAAAACTTAAATAGAGAATTTTTGTAGGACCCCACATTAACACGTTCGCTGCCAAGGTAAATTTGTTAGTCTTGCCAATAACGCCATGTCCACCCATATGGGTTGACACAAGTTCTAAAGTTTTTGCTTTTGTCCACCCATTTGGGTGGACAGCAAAGGTTTTTTAAAACTCTGTTTTGAACGACATCCACTCACTACAGGTTGAAATAAGCTTACATGGTTTTAAAACAGACTTCTGTAATTACCGTGTCCACCTTTTTTGGTGTACAAATTAATTCTCTTGCAAGTTATCATCACGTGTTGGTAGCAGTTTACAGATACCTACCTGTCTACCCACTGGGGTGGACACTTCATATTTGCTTATTTATTCATCACGTTTTTAATCTTAACCTAAAAGGTGTATGTGATTTTGTGAAATTGTGATACATACTGGATAAGAAATGAGCAAGAGGATTACGCGAGTAAAGATTTTTGACGAACCTAATGCAAAGCGACGATTAACCGATAAAGAGCTTGAGGAATATGGGGAAAATTGCACGAGTAGTGAAGAAGAACCCTTTCAGGACAGTGGTAGCGAATATATACAAAGTGAATCGAGTAATTCTGATAAAACTTCAGATGCAGAAGACGATAGCGATATAGAAGACGAGGAAGAACTGGTAAACGAACACACTACTTTACCTACGAACAGAGATTTAGCAGACGATTGGAATACATGCACCTTGAATACGAGGAATATTCCGTTTACTGGATCTGAAAAAATTAAAGTTCCATTTGATACTTTGAATGCCCTTCCAATAGATTGTTATAATCTTTTCATATCAGATGAAGTTATAGAGTTGATGGTAAATGAAACAAATAAGAATGCCACCAAGTATTTATCCTTAAACCAAATTAAAAGGAGCAGTCGCATGAAAGATTGGAAAGATACAATTTGCTCTGAAATGAGAACATTTTTAGGTATACGACTATGGATGGGTTGTGTTAGGATGCCTTCTATTGAATTATACTGGAGCGATGCCAAACTATTCAAAAACGAAGTATCGTTGTTTATGACTAGAAATAGGTTCCAGCTAATCCTAAGGTTTTGGTACTTTGGATAAGAAGTTGAGGGTGACAGACTGTGCAAAATAAAACCGCTAGTTGACCTAATCGAAAAAAAATTTCAACGGGTTAAATCTCCAGGGGAAAACTTAGTAATTGATGAATCAATGGTGCCTTTTCGCGGCAGGCTCAATTTTAGACAGTATATTCCCGGAAAAAGTCACAAGTACGGTATTATATAAAAGACTTCAAGCTTTGTGACCAAACTGGCTATACATACAAAACTCAAATCTATGTAGGCAAAACCCCCTAAATTATACGGTTTAGTAAAAATTCACAAAGAGGAAGCACCCATCAGACCAGTTGTTTCGTTTATTTCTTGCCCCAATAAAAAATTAGCAGAAAAATTAAACATAATAATTAGACAATATACCGAATTTACAGATAGCTCTTCCATAAAAAACGCAATACAGTTAACAGCTAAATTAAAAGATTGTAATATACAAAAGACCGAAATCCTGGTATCATTTGATGTTTCCAACATGTTTTCAAAAATACCACATAAGGAATGCTTAAGGTTAATAGAAAACATATTAGTAAAGAAAAATACAAACCCGGTTGTTATACACGAAATCATATCTCTAACGGAGTTAGTCACCAACCAAAGTTACTTTACATTTAACAACAAATTCTACAAACAAACAGAAGGTCTGGCAATGGGCTCACCTCTAAGTCCTCTATTAGCTGAAATTTTCATGAAGCATATTACAGAAAAAAATTCTTTCATCACAACTAGGTAAAAAACATATTAAATTTTGGTATCGGTATGTAGACGACATCCTAGCTTGCTTTAAGGGTACTCATAGACAACTACAAACATTTCTGAACTACATAAATTCAATCCATTCTAATATCAATTTTACAGTAGAAATAGAAGAGAATAACAGTATTAACTTCCTGGATTTAAAATTAAACAAATTAGATCAGAGCTTAAAATTTGATATATATCGTAAACCTACTTTCACTGATTGCATTATTCCCAAAGATTCACTACACCCTAAGACACACAAACATTCATTTTTTAATTCTATGATACATAGAGCATTAAATATTCCTTTGTCTAATGAATCTTTTGTTCGTGAAATCAATACTATAAAACAAATAGCGGTAAACAATAGTTATAAAAGTAGGGTAATTGACAGTATACTAAAGAAAAAACAGTTACAAGTGGCCCTTAGTTTAGTATATCCTAAAGATAGTGCTAATTTGAAACAATTTGTCTCGTTAACTTACTTCGGTAAAATAAGCGAGCAAATTGGAAATATACTTTCAAAAAATAATAGTAATGTTAGTATAGCTTACAAACCATATGTAAAAGCAAGTAATTTCATTTTTAACGCAAAACCTAAAACAGATATTAATAATACATCAGGAGTGTACAAATTATATTGTAATTATTGTAAAAGTGTATATATAGGTCAGACTGGTCGAAGTTTTATTATACGGGTAAAAGAACACATGAGGTCATATAAACTAAAGAAGACAGATTCAACATTCGCAAACCATCTAATTACAGAAAGGCATACATTTGGTCACCGTAAAATATTGCATTTGGCCGAGAAAGGTAGTAAATTAAATCTTTTAGAGGCGCTAGAAATTTTTAAAAGCCGAAACAACACAATAGATATCGTTTTAAACGAACAGTTGCATGTTATATATACACCTCTTTTCCAATGTTGTATATAATAGTTAAGTATATAGTAGTAATTTTAAATAACATCATTAACCACCCCCATATATTTTTGTGTCATTTATAAGTTCTGTGTAGGCCTGTAACTTTTGCAGTTTGATAATGACATTGTATGTCGAAACCGCGGTCGCGATTATATGTGAATAAAATGGTATATATAACAAAGTTATTGTTTTATTTTATTTTATTTTCAAAATGAATTACCACAAAGTTACGGCTACCAGTATTAATTTTCTTAATTAAATATGTATAGTTTTGAAGACACTTGTATAGTGAAATGCGACTGGTTAAACAGTTAGTTGATAGACGAAAATATCTCCAATTTTACTTACGACATGAGCGACTTCCAAAGTGTTAACATCGGAATTAGCACCAGCGCCAAGGGAACAAATAAAGATAATCACGAACTTATCACTTAACATCGTTACCGATTCTGAGCTCCATAGGCGCACAACACTTCTTATTTAAGATGAATCAAAGCTTCGAATACCATTTTTACATTGAAGGAACAAGTATCTACACACATCGTCAAACCAGAAATACCTATCAGATCTTACTCGGGAATTTTAAAATGGTATATAATTAATATATGCACTTGGGTTGGATGTAATAATTTACTTTCTTACTTGAGCTGTGTGAATACCCATAAAAAAACATTAACGAAATTTTACATATTTTGAGAGCATTTCTTAAACTAGTATATGAAGGGAATGTAATATTTTTTTACAATTTGTCTTTTTATTGCTGTATAATTTTAAGATTAAAAGCATATCTGTTGTTTTTCTCTTGTGTGACCTCAAATCAAGAGCATTTTTTAAACTTATTTGGAATTTATTAAACATTACACTTTTGTTTTGTTTAAATAACCGATAAAATGTCTAGTGCAATTGTTGTTAATGTAAAAGTTCATACGCGGACAGTTCCAATATTTTTTTGGTTTAAATAAAATTATTTATTATAGCATCGAGTGGTAGTTTATAATATGCCTATTTATGTTCGAACTTGTAACCTAACCTAACATCTAAAAGCAATTCATATATGTATCAGAATAATTGAAACATACATGAGTAGGTAAACCCCACCAGTTTTGTATAATTATTAATTCATATATGCATGTAAATGCATATGTTAATTTTATCTTTCCAACAAAATCATTATTACATTTATAATTTAATTAAAATAACTGGCTTTAAAAAGTATAAATCAAGATAATTTTTGCTTTCTAAAAAGGCTTTGGTAAAAATAAATGAAGGTTGGCGTCGGTATTAGAAATTGCATAGCGTTGTATCTAAAATATAGTTCTCCGTTTTTTCAATTTATCAAATACAGAAATATTAGTGATATAAATTCAAAAATATATACAAAAGGTGCCCATAGTACTAAAGCAACGTTTGACACAATTTTTACCCGATAAATATCAGTTACCTGCAAGAAAACTACGATAGCATCTTTTGGTGCTGGACGGCGAACATCGAAGCTACTAAAAGTAATAAAATTTTACGTACCTGCATTATACCGATTGTTCCACATCCAGCATCGAACCTTACACAGAAATACTTGAACCATTCAAGAATATATTTTCCGTTCCTGCCTGGCCGAATACCCTGATTTGCCGTAGACATCCAATCACATTGCTGCCTTTTTCTACAAATCACAGGTTCATTTCTTGTAAAAGCGTAACAAATAATTTAATTTATAATCAATTCAAAATTTACTTAAAATATCTTGATTTTACTTTGAAAGAATAACTATCTTGATTAATTTAACGTAAAGAATACCTTTTAGTGAGATTCTTATAGTACTTACCATTTAACATTGTTAACTAATTTATATTATAATAGTCTTTGCTTATAAAACTGGTAAACATAGCCATAATTACTCACATATGTTATTACGAACATAAATTTATAATACCTCACTTTGCCGTTTAGCTAAGTTGCACATTTAAGTGTATAGATACCTTGTGTTGAATAAATATTTTATACTTGTTATTTTAAAGAAGTTTTTTTAATTTATCTATGCGTAGCTAAATCTATCTCAATTATATTGTTAATTTATTATTTACCAGCTTTATAATAGTGTAATTACTTTCGATGATCCAGGGATAGAGTCTAATAAATTCAGTATCTTTCTCATGCTATAACGAAATCTATTTGTAATCGAAGATACTGCGTACTATCAGCTGGTAGACCAATATTAAAAGTTCAAATTAAGGCGCCCAATACATACATAATCTATCAGTTGAAGTACTATTATTTACTGATTATTTTGTAGCTTCGTCAGCCTCTTTTCAATTGTCAGCCCAACGTGAGGCGACATATTTCTTCATTTTGTCTACTCTCCATTGAGGGTATTTTTTCAATAGACCCCCGTACGTGGAGGCGTATCTTTTCAATATATACAGGCTGATTCATTCTCGGCCCTCACCATGGGGATCTCCCTTATTATTGGAGATAGAGTATAGGTTTAAATTTGGCAAAGTTGTTAAATTTTGTGTTTGTTATAAATCCGTAAAGAAAATAGATCTGTGACAAATGACCTTCGCTATTTAAAAAAAAAAACGCGAAAACCCCATTTTCTTCTTTTACCTGTAGCACCGACATTTGGCCTTGTAGAGAAAATATAAAAACACATCCTTGTGGCCATTCCTAAACCTCTATCCAGTGGTGTACTCTAAATTTTTATACGACGTTTCGTTTCTTTCTGGCCATCATCAACTATCTAATTTCTTATTGGCGCCATACTGGATTTAGACATCTTCAGAAAGAGTTTTTTTTTCTGATTTCAACCATGTACCACATGCTGACTAAAGTTTTTGACATTAGGTTTTATTTGAAAGAATAAATTATAAGATTAAATAAGGTAGCATTTGGAATTTCAATCTGTCAAACATTTCCATTTCATTTATTTTTCATTAATAATACAAAAATGTCATACACTAACGAAGAGAAACGAGATATGATAAGTATTTTTTATTCTCCGAACCGAAATTCAACAGTAGCGAGTACAAGATATCTACAATTATATCCAGAACGACAACAGCCTCATCGTACCATTTTTCTAGATCTCGACACAAATTTGGTCGAGAATGGATCGTTTACTAGGCCGCGTAATGGTCAAGACAACAGGAATTTAAATGAAAATCGACAAGATATTTTACAAATGGTAAATTAAAAGCGTGTTTTCAAATTTCATGTTAATCTTGTATTTTTATAGATAAATAATAATCCATCAATTTCTACACGCGAAGTAGCGTCAGAATTAAATTTGTGCCAGTCCAGAGTTTTGAGAACTTTACATAAACATAAACCATACAGGATCCATGTTAGTCACTCTTTACTGCCTGGAGATAATTTGAGAAGGCTAGAATATTGTAATTGGTTAATGGGAAGGATAGAAAATGTTGAAAATTTTTTAAGCAAAATCATCTGGTCAGATGAAACAAAATTTACAAATTCTGGAATGTTCAACAGAAATACGGAGCACTATTGGGCAGTACAAAATCCCCGACAAAACAGTGCTAGAAGACCACAACATCGTTTTGGAATAAACGTTTGGATGGGTATTTTGGCAAATCGTCTCTTAGGACTAGTTATGTATGAAGAACATTTAAATGGAGAAAGATATTTAAACATTTTACGTACATACGTATCTGACTATCTTGACGACAATATCCCATTAAATCAATTACAATATTTATGGTGGCAACAAGATGGCGCACCAGCACACAATGCAGCTGTTGTTAGAAATTTCTTAAATCAAGAGTTTGCAAACCGTTGGATTGGAAATAGGGGAGTTGTTGAATGGCCTGCGAGATCACCTGATTTAAGTCCGCTAGATTTTTTTTTTATGGGTATATGTTAAAAATAATATTTATAAAGTAGATGCGCCACAAAACATTGAAGAATTACGAGACAGACTTCAGAATGCCTTCGATGCAGTTCCTAGAAGAACTATACAAAGGGCAGTACAAAATGCCAGAAGGCGTGCCCAATTGTGCATTACCGAAGATGGCCAGATAATTGAACATTTACTGTAATTGTTTATTGTTTACTTTTCTATGTATTTTTATTAATGTTTTTGTTATCTTGTACTCGCTACTGTTGAATTTCGTTTCGAAGAATAAAAAATACTTATCATATCTCGTTTCTCTTCGTTAGTGTATTTTGACAGATTGAAATTCCAAAGGCTACCTTATTTAATCTTATAATTTATTCTTTCAAATAAAACCTAATGTCAAAAACTTTAGTCAGCATGTAGTACATGGTTGAAATCAGAAAAGAAAACTCTTTCTGAAGATGTCTAAATCCAATATGGCGCCTATAAGAAATTAGATAGTTGATGATGGCTAGAAAGAAACGAAACGTCGTATAAAAATTTAGAGTACACCACTGGATAGAGGTTTAGAAATGGCCATAAGGTTGTGTTTTTATTTTTTCTCTACAAGGCCAAACGTCGGTGCTACAGGTAAAAGAAGAAAATGGGGTTTTCGCGTTTTTTTTTTTAAATAACGAAGGTCATTTGTCACAGGTCTATTTTCTTTACGGATTTATAACAAATACAAAATTTAACAACTTTGCCAAATTTAAACCTATACTCTATCTCCAATAATAAGAGAGATCCCTATGGTGAGGGCCGAAAATGAATCAGCCTGTATATGCATATATATATATATATATATATATATATATATATATAAAGATAATTTTTTCGTGACCTTTGTATGTTATGGTATATTCAATTTGTTGGCGATTTAAGGTCTGGTTTTACTTCAATATATATATACATATTTAAAACAATCCTACATGTTTCGGCAAATGATGCCTTTTTCAAGAAATATAAAATATAAATGACAGTATATAAAATAATATATAAAATTTTATAGTGAGCTTACCACGGTGAATACAAGCCGTTATCAGAGCTAGGGGAGGTTTAACTCGTTTTTAACTTATTCTTTCTTTCCATTGTTTTTTGTTTTTAGAATTTTTTAAGATTTCCAATTATATCGTTTTGTTTCTGAATGTGTAATTTATAATCTTTTCCTTAAGTTTTCATTTAAAAAATATATAATTATATCCAGTTCATTTATTTTTTGATGATGTTAAAAGTTAATTCACCAATTAAGCAATTTTGTAAAAATTATATCGAATGATTTGAGTGATGCGTTAATTTTGTACATGATTATATATACCAAAATCTAGCAATAGCAATGCATTGCAGGGTTCGGCTAGTACATTATAATAAAGAATAATACATTAATTAGAAACAATATATTAATACATTATGAAAAACGCAGAGCCATTTCATCGCTTCAAAAATACTTTCTTTTTCCAGTTCCCTTAGCTCTTTGCAGTTTTGGACTCTAAAGTTATTAAAATATATTTAAAATTAAATTTGAGAATTTGGGCATAGATTCATGATGCATCCGATAGAGTGTATGGTATCACCCAAACAACAAATAATGTTTTCAGATATGTAAAACTGAAATTAAAATTTGGTTTTTCTCAAATACATTGAATCTGGTGGCTTCTTAATTGGGTCATCTATTTAATGATCTCCTAATAATTTTTGAAATAATATAAAGTATAGCAACCTAAATAATTTATTTCAATTAATTATTTTAAATGTTAAATAACAATTATCCATTAATATAATTTGGATCGTCCCCGTACGTTGTAAATTCTGTCTATATAAGTTGCTAGTTAGCTGGATTGGTATCTTCCAGTGACCCTACTATTTTAAATGCATAGTATAGCGAATTAGACAGAACTTAAAGTATAACGAAATTTATGCGGGTTAAGAACTGTTCTGGGTCAGTATCGTTTTTATTTTATTAATAGATGTAGCAGTCAGTTATTGATGAATTATATCTTTATCAAAGACATTACTCAGCTATATGTAAGGGTGTAAATTTCTGCATATATTTATGTGTTTGTGTAAGGGATACTTTTACCAGAATGGTGTCTATTATAGGGGTATTGTATGTTTTGTGCGTTTAAGTTAAAACAAACAATTTTAGTGAACGTCTGATAAACGAATTTCAATGTTTAATTCTGACTAATATCTTTAATCAGTAATTACAATGTATTCATTTAAAGAGTCGATACCTTTTACTTTATATTACACATGGCCCCCCCCCCCAGTAAGTTTGGCTAGAAGCCACCACAGAATTGAACTAAGAAATACTTCTTGTTGAAATTATAGATAATATGCCTGTTATTTTCTTACAAATACTTATAGTCGTGGAATGTATTTAAATATCGTATATTCTTCTAAAATATTGCCAATAAATTTTTAATGATATGTTTCAGTCATTTTTGGCAAATGATGCCTTTTTCAAGGAATATAAAATATAAATGACAGTATATTAATATACTGTCATTTATATTTTATATTCCTTGAAAAAAGCATCATTTGCCGAAACATGTAGGATTGTTTTAAATATATATATTTTGAAGTAAAACCAGACCTTAAATCGCCAACAAATTGAATATACCATATATATATTATATTATATTATATTATATTATATTGTTCACACCTCAAAATTACATAAAAAATTGATATTGTAATGACTCATCCGATGACGCGAGGTGCGTCATCCCTCTGGATGTTTTCGCGAGGCCTACGTGAACACTCTAGAAAAGTATTCACCAGATATAAAAGCCGCGTCGAAGAAGGGACATTCATTCAATACCCAAGTCTCGCGAAGTAAACATAAATATAGTTACATAAATATAAAATACATAAATGTACTTATTGTTGTTAATAGTTAGTTTTATATTGTTATACGTTTTAATATTAATATAGTGTGTGTGTCTAAAGTTATTGTTAGTTTTATTTAAGAACCCGAAAAGACAAACTTTACAATATTATTCAAAGGCCACAATTGTGAACCAGTATAAATAGTTATATTTACAGATTTTACTTAAATTTTATACCAATATATTTTGGTCATATACACTGTATTTACTATAAAGCACCCTAAAAGTAAGCGTAAACATGAAACATAGAACGTAACGTAAACGTGAACATTGAACGTAACAGCGAACGTGAACATAAAGCATGGTAAATTAAAAATATAGCGTCAAAAATATAAGTGTATATTAATAATCAATTTTTTTGATAACAAATATTCAACAACAGAAAATAAATTAGTTATATAATTATTTTAAATATAAATAAATTGGAATGGATTCTGATCAATATATGATATCGCAGCTAAACGCTGACAAAAGTTATTTGAAGAAAATAAATTAAATCACTTAATAATGATCCGATGAAGTACATTATAGTGACGTTAATCAGGTTGATAACGAGTAAAGTTGACCCCACGCGCAGTAACAAGATATGTTTTTGACGTCACGATATAACTAGCGCCATCTCATCTCAAAAAGAAAGAGAAAGATGAAGTAATTCATGTTTTAAATAAAAGACAAAGATAGAAAATTTAATCAAAAGTGAACCATCTCGACTTATCTCTGATACTAACGGATATCACAGCATCTGTCACACTAACTGTAAGTGACACAATCACGTGCACACATACTAATGTGATAACCAAATCGAGTCATATATTAAACTACTTATCTTATTCAAGGTAAGACCCGGTCTTGTTTCTATTGTATACAAAACACGACCTCGGTACGTCCAAATTACATACACATACGACCTCGATATGTTTTACACTCTTTCACCACTTTGTTGATCTTATACTGAGGCCACTAGTCTGAATGAGGACACACTGAAGTATATAATGAGATCCATTAGATCTCAAGACAGAGTAACACACAGAGAGACACACAGAGTCCTAGAGAGTGTATTATAGAAGCCTCCTTAAGACTAGTGTCTATTTGTTACTATGTATATTGTTATTGTTGACTTTTTATAATGTGTTAATTAATTATATGTTGTTATCCAAACGCTGCTCATTTATTATTTAATATATCGGCGAATCTGCGTACAAACGCAGCGATGTGCCCCTTCAGGACCGGGTCACATCACACTAACTAGAATTTCATTTGTGCCAGTATAAAGTGGACATACCTTATCATGACGTGTTGCATATTTTAATGGAGGTACATTTTGATTAATTGTTGGTAATATTTAATAAAGGAATGTTCATTACATTTCTGATTAGTTGCAGGTTTCTAATAATGGAAATTCTTTCTTTGGAGACTGTGGTTAAGTAAAAACTTAAAAAAAATATAAAACCCCTTACCACAATTATTAATCGTATCCTAAATACGTGCGACACCTTGATTAGTGGTTTTACCTACTGATGATGACAACTTAGTTGTCGAAATACGTATTTAGGATACGATTAATAATTGTGGTAAGGGGCTTTATACCTTTTTTTAAGTTTCTAATAATGTTGATTTTTGCAACTCTAGATATAATTTTTTTTTATAATCTTTAATAAAAATTGCACTTGTATTAAAGACCTAGATATCACATTGTATCAGATTGTATCAGATACTGTATACAATCGTTTTTTAAATGCGTTAAATGAGAGTTGTTATATTATTGCTATATTTAATTTTTCTTTAAGAAATTGTTGAGAATAGCTCGGAAATTTTCTAAAGCTACTGTTTTAAACTTTTAGAGAAAAGCATGAAATAAACGAGGTCAATTATGGAATTTTAAAAAACGCTCCTTTAATTTTGTTATGTCAACATTTTATTTGACTAACTTTCATCAAAATAACAAAAAAGAATTTAAAAAAAAAACACAAAAAATACATGAGTTACTCGTGATAAGTTAAGTTAAAATACTTAGACTACATAATAAAGAGACTAAAGATGAAAATGTAACGAAGAAATTTACTTCGCTGTAACTTGAAGCAGAATTTGTAATACTTCCGTCATCATCGGCAAAAATATCATCCACGATTTCTCTATATTTTTCTAAGACAAGATAATCTCTTCCTTGAATATTTTTCAGCGGCTGCAGTTTTCCATGCTTATTATCCCTGTATATAATCTAAGAAAAAGAAAGTATAAAAATATAAATAACGAAGTACAAGCTATACTTAAGTAACAATATCCTAATAACATTATTCACATATTAAGTGAATATATTGCTAAGAGTTTAATGTAACGCTACTTAAAATTACGTCGTTCTATAAATAAATTTTAATACCCCTTGGTATGTTTGTAACGTTTACATTTTCTGAACCAGCCGTGTATATAGTCCGCTGTTAATAATCGTAGAAGCTAATAAATTTTAGCGAACACTTAAATAATCGAATAGAGAATTAGTCTTTCATACTTGGCGTAGTTGGCGTTTATTAATGCCAATTACAGTTTTGTTTCCACTTCTATATTGTAGTTGGAAAAACAATTTATGCCGCTAATCGAGAGCGTTGAAATAATAAACAAATTTGAAGTCATGTTTGGATGTTAAAACAGTGAGATAGTCCGTGTATGAAAAATTTTTAAGTGTAATAGAAAAAATGAGGATTTTAAAAAACTAAAGGACATTGATAAAATCTTGTGTGGTGATTCAGTAGAAAATATTGAGTTGACAATCATGATTAGAGAACGGACACGCTTACCACCTAGTGCAGTACTGGCGAAAGGCTGTATTTCTAAAATATTTAATTTTATTTATATAATTGGAAAACGAACGTGATCTATAAAATTACGAAATACATATTTATTTGTTGAAAAGTTGTATTTATAAAGTTTTTAATTTTATTTATATAATTGGAAAACAAACGGGTGGTGATCTATAAAATTACGAAATACATATGTATTTGTTGAAAAGTTGTATTTTTAAAGTTTTTAATTTTATTTCTATAATTGGAACATTTTTATTTGTTCATTTTGTCGTTCAAGTTGAGTAAAGGACTATTGACTAGCAATAGTTTCTCAAGGTTTTCTTCTGTCAATTTTGTTCTCTTTGAATTAAGTACATCCTTATAAATAGAAAACGTCCTTTCTACATCGCAACTGGTTATAGGTGCATACTGGAAATATTTTTTTATTTCTTCATATTTAGCCGTTAGATTTTGTGGAATTGTCTCCATACATAATTGCTGCAATGTAATTAAATCTGGATTTCTATTATGAATTGCTTCAAACTTTTGCCGAAGGCCACATCCGAAGTCACTTGGAATACTTTTCAAATTATTAACAGCCACATCTAATGTGGTTAATCCGTCATTTAATTTGAGATTTCGATTTTCAAAATAAGTGATTAGTTTTGGCAATTTTCCAAAGTGTTCGTGAAGAAAGTACAACTGATTTTTTAAATTTTGGGATTTGTGTGAGCTCCTTGCACTCACCAATACTTCTAGCATCCTCCTTTAGCAGTGTTATGAAATGTTTTAGACTATCGAAATTCTCAGCATAATAACTAGCAGCTTCCAGCCATGCTCCCCATCTAGTTATTACTGGAGTGGGAGGCAGTGACGGAGATGGAAATTTTTCCCTGAAAAGAGCTACTCTCAATGGTGCATTTCTGAAAACTTTTTTAAAAGCTGATACAAGTCTATCAACTTCCGGAAAAGTGACTCTGATATATTCACAGATTCTGTGGAGAGCATGTGCTACACAAGTAATATGAAGCATATTAGGATATGTTTTCTTCAATAGTCTGCCTGTTTTTAACATATACGCAGCACTATCACTGACAAATAAAAGTATTTTTTCTTTGTACGTGGCGTCCGAATGAAGCATTTTTTGCATATTCTCCTTAATGGTTTCAGCAACTGTTTCCGCATCAACTCTATTTATAACACTTGTTGCTATTACATATGAGTTATAGGGAATATTTGGATGTAGTACACCAGCTACAACATTTACCACACAGCGTCCTAACATATCCACAGTTTCGTCGGCGCTTATCCATATGTATTGATTTAAAAGATGGCTTCTAATGCGTTCTACTGTTCTCGTATATCACCTAGAAACATAATATTTGCGTAAAGTTGATTCATCAGGAACATTTCGACCAGTACATTTTTTCAGAAATATTTTGAAAGTGGGATTGCTAAGTTTATTTAATGGAATATTAGCCGCCATAAAAGTTTTACAGAGTTCAGATGTGTTTGCGATCCTAAGTGACGAATTTTTGACGATATTTTACGAATTTTGTAATAAATTTCGGAATCACTGACAATGGACATACAATCAGTATGACCGTCAATCCAACTCGCTGTAATAACCGAACCAGGTCAGGTATTTAGAACAGATTTATTACGCGATACAGCCTCGGTCTTGTTTAGATAGAACTCTAAACACGGCCTCGCGAATATCCTAAATACGACCTCGGCAAGTGACACGCTTTACCCACCTGTTTATCTTATAAGTAGATCACCAGGCCAAAGGAAGGACACGCTCAAGTATAAATACAGATGGTAATGCATCTAAGAGGAAGAGTCAGTTACAGAGTCGGCAGAGGCACAGGTAAGAGTGAGTATGACCAAGTAATCCTCCTTTAGTCTGTACCTCGTTGTTGCAATGTAAATATCGTTATTATTGTTGTTGTATATATCGTTATGTTATTAAAGTATATTTGTTAACCAAAATGTCTCCGTCTGTTATTCACCAAACCGGTGTACCTGCGTGTTAACGAAGCGATGTGCCCCTTGGGACCAGGCACATCACATGGCGATCCTACCCACGTCTGACATCACATAGTTAGATGGCCAGACATTACATCGCCATTGTTTTACAATGCCGTTCTCGACAATCTTCCATATCATGTCTGAAAAAGTAACTTAAACAATGCTCTAGATCTAAATAAATGAAAACTAAAAATGTGTGCGTAAGTTATTGAAACTGAACGAAATTCAATGCACACTCTTACGTCGAAATAATTGGTAGAAATAGATTCAATCAAACGATATTAAACAGGATCTATCACAAAAATTACGATGTAATTAACAGTTAAAACTATGAAAACAAGAAACTTACTCACAGCACTTTATTTATCTTACGAAATATAAACTAATAAATAAAATACATTATAAAAACCCCGCTTCTATCTACGCTCATGAAAACACTTTAAAAAACACTATATTCTCCGAATACAATAGCTGGCTTGTCCATTGTTATCGCGGTGAGACCAGGTGTCCGAGTAAGTCAAACAAATACTTCATTGAATTACGCCGGGATGTACTGAGCGACGTTATACACAATTCCAATTGCCGATTGCGTTTTATGGAAATTGCGTCCGTTCTCTAATAATGATATTTCTAATTTGAAATATGCTCCTATAACAAGCGTCGACGTAGAACGAACCGTTTCAATATAAAAATACATGTTTTCAGACAAGCGTCACAATTTTTCTGTTGAAAACTTTGAGAAATATGTGATTGTAAATTGTTTTCATAGTTAATTATATTGTAAAATGTTCTAAATAAACTTATAGTAAACATAACAGAATATTTTTTTCTACAGTACTCCATTTTGTAACATTCCTCGTATTTTTTTACCTTCATATTTACTTCATATTTAGGCTAAAACATCTGCATATTTATGCGCATATTTTCAGTTCTTTTTTGCATATAATCCGGCCTTTAGTCATGAGTTTGGCAAGAACTAGCCCTTCTCAGGGATACCCTGAAGACGACAGTAGATTGACTGCCGAAACGTCGGATTATTCAAATCATACAAACGATGGAACTAGCCCAAACTACTACTCAAGTATGAAATTATTTGCCTTTTGCAACTGGTTGGATGAAATTAAATAAGATTTTGCTGGAAGGATATCAATCATTAAATGAACTATGTATCGGCCCACACCATCAGTAGTTTCATCTACGCATAGATAAAGATTGCAACAACCTTCTTAATGCTATTCAATGTTTCTGCATAGATACAGCGAATATAATTTTCTCTTAGCGTCCTCTCGTCGGGAATGTAATATTTGCTGATGTACTTTTGCAAAAATAACTTGACATTTAAATTGTTTAATTTATGTAGTGGAATACCTGCCGACACAAACATTTGACACAAATCTTTATTAAATAGTTCTTGTTCCGATTTTTTGGAAGTTGATGGCAAACATTGCGGTAATGTTTGCTGACTCTTCTTCGCCAATTCCATCTTTGTTAGTTTTGCAGCATGAGATGAAGTCTTCATATGTTGATCTACTTGGTACTTTCTCTAACTTGTAATTTGCAAAAAAAAATATCACATCTTCTGTTGTTTTCTTATAAAATAAATGTTAGCAAAAGATAAAGGAATGATAAAAAACTTAATTAATTAATTAATAAGAGGAAATAATCTCAAAATTTTACTCACAATCTTGCAGCATGCTACGCAAAACACTTTTTCTCCATCCATACGCAATTCTGAATAAGGTGCAATTCATCCAGGCGCAGTCGCTATTTTCAGCATTTTTGCTATTATACAGGCTGATTCATTTTCGGCCCTCACCATGGGGATCTCTCTTAATATTGGAGATAGAGTATAGGTTTAAATTTGGCAAAATTGTTAAATTTTGTGTTTGTTATAAATCCGTAAATAAAATAGACCTGTGACAAATGACCTTCGTTATTTTAAAAAAAACGCGAAAACACCATTTTCTTCTTTTACCTGTAGCACCGACATTTGGCCTTGTAGAGAAAAAATAAAAACACATCCTAGTGGCCATTTCTAAACCTCTATCCAGTGCTGTACTCTAAATTTTTATACGACGTTTCGTTCATTCTGGCCATCATCAACTATCTAATTTCTTATAGGCGCCATATTGGATTTAGACATCTTCAGAAAGAGTTTTTTTTCTGATTTCAACCATGTACCACATGCTGACTATAGTTTTTGACATTAGGTTTTATTTGAAAGAATAAATTAGAAGATTAAATAAGGTAGCCTTTGGAATTTCAATCTGTCAAACATTTCATTTATTGTTCATTAATAATACAAAAATGTCATACACTAACGAAGAGAAACGAGATATGATAAGTATTTTTTATTCTTCGAAACGAAATTCAACAGTAGCGACTACAAGATAACAAAAACATTAATAAAAATATATAGAAAAGTAAACAATAAACAATTACAGTAAATGTTCAATTATCTGGCCATCTTCGGTAATGCACAATTGGGCACGCCTTCTGGCATTTTGTACTGCCCTTTGTATAGTTCTTCTAGGAACTGCATCGAAGGCATTCTGAAGTCTGTCTCGTAATTCTTCAATGTTTTGTGGCGCATCTACTTTATAAATATTATTTTTAACATATCCCCATAAAAAAAAATCTAGCGGACTTAAATCAGGTGATATCGCAGGCCATTCAACAACTCCCCTATTTCCAATCCAACGGTTTGCAAACTCTTGATTTAAGAAATTTCTAACAACAGCTGCATTGTGTGCTGGTGCGCCATCTTGTTGCCACCATAAATATTGTAATTGATTTAATGGGATATTGTCGTCAAGATAGTCAGATATGTATGTACGTAAAATGTTTAAATATCTTTCTCCATTTAAATGTTCTTCATACATAACTGGTCCTAAGAGACGATTTGCCAAAATACCCATCCAAACGTTTATTCCAAAACGATGTTGTGGTCTTCTAGCCCTGTTTTGTCGGGGATTTTGTACTGCCCAATAGTGCTCCGTATTTCTGTTGAACATTCCAGAATTTGTAAATTTTGTTTCATCTGACCAGATGATTTTGCTTAAAAAATTTTCGTCATTTTCTATCCTTCCCATTAACCAATTACAATATTCTAGCCTTCTCAAATTATCTCCAGGCAGTAAAGAATGACTAACATGGATCCTGTATGGTTTAAACCTACTTTTATGTAAAGTTTTCCAAACTCTGGACTGGCACAAATTTAATTCTGACGCTACTTCGCGTGTAGAAATTAATGGATTATTATTTATCTATAAAAATACAAGATTAACATGAAATTTGAAAACACGCTTTTAATTTACCATTTGTAAAATATCTTGTCGATTTTCATTTAAATTCCTGTTGTCTTGACCATTACGCGGCTTAGTAAACGATCCATTCTCGACCAAATTTCTGTCGAGATCTAGAAAAATGGTACGATGAGGCTATTGTCGTTCTGGATATAATTGTACATATATTGTACTCGCTACTGTTGAATTTCGGTTCTAAGAATAAAAAAATACTTATCATATCTCGTTTCTCTTCGTTAGTGTATGACATTTTTGTATTATTAATGAACAATAAATGAAATGTTTGACAGATTGAAATTCCATGGCTACCTATTTAATCTTATAAATTATTCTTTCAAATAAAACCTAATGTCAAAAACTTTAGTCAGCATGTGGTACATAGTTGAAATTAGAAAAAAAGCTCTTTTTGAAGATGTCTAAATCCAATATGGCGCCCATAAGAAATTAGATAGTTGATGATGGCCAGAAAGAAATGACACGTCGTATAAAAATTTAGAGTACATCACTGGATAGAGGTTTAGAAATGGCCACAAGGATGTGTTTTTATATTTTCTCTACAAGGCCAAATGTCGGTGCTACAGGTAAAAGAAGAAAATAGGGTTTTCGCTTTTTTTAAAAATAACGAAGGTCATTTGTCACAGGTCTATTTTCTTTACGGATTTATAACAAACACAAAATTTAACAACTTTGCCAAATTTAAACCTATACTCTATCTCCAATAATAAGCGAGATCCCCATGGTGAGGGCCGAAAATGAATCAGCCTGTATATCACAACTCACAAGTTTACACTTCGAGAAGCCAACGTAAAATGACGTTTAAAGTAAAATTACTTTCGAATATAGGAATAAATTTCTCCGAATAGTAAAGAAACACATATACTCCTAATTTTCTGGTAAAATATATTTTTGTATTTATTTAGAAGTTTTAAGGTATTAGCTTTTCCTGGAATTTTGTCTCGGCCTGGATGTATGGGAAGAGCATTAATAAATTCTTGGAGACGCTTATCGGAAAAGTAAAGGGAAGATGCTTAATAAAATGCTTTTTTTAATTTAAAGAGGGCTGTTTAATTTTTGTTTATTACATCCACGACATATTTTTAGTAACACCTCTAACCAATTTGATTTAATAAATAAATAAAACTCATATACTCAAAATATGCAAAAATGCTGAATTACTACAAAATATGCAAATAATATACAAAATGCATTTATTTACCATTAAAATATGTCGATCTTCTTCAATTTTATGTACTTCTATCGCCAAAGAAGCACCATAAGAAGGTGTGTGGGGATACATAAATTCCAACACGGACAAAATATGAATAATATTTATTTCATGACCTGAATACAAGTAAAATTTCTTTTCAGATTTCTTGTATAAGCGATTTTGGGTGTCGTTCAAAATTTTTTGTAGAAAATTACCTTAAAAAAATTTTTGATTTAAGATTTGTAAAACAAATATATAAAAATTTGAGGAATCTTACCTATTATCATCCGTTTAAGTTGTCTCGTATGAATTTGATGCTGATATTCTATTTCAGTAAGCTCATTTAATATTTTTGGAAATATTTTCTTTGACCAATCTGGAAGTTTTAAATTCGCTTCGTGCTAAAATTGTTATTGTAGTTGTATTTGACGGTGTTTTTCTGTTGAATTAAAAATTTTAAAAAAATATTAATTACCTCAGCAGTCAACACTGAATTCAATATATACGCATTTCGGGCACAATCGTTGCCAAAACCGGAATGATCTTCAATGTATTTTAGCCAAGGTTTATATTTTTCTAACGCTGATTGCATGGATCTGTCAGTTTTGCAAACTTTCCAATAATAACTCACATATTCTTTGTCAAATAAAATACGGAATAACTGAAAATCGAATATGTATACATATTTTTAAAATATTGCTTGAAAATTATATTCATTGTTTAAACCAGATTTAAATACTTTGAGAAGCAAGCTATTTCGGTTTGTAAATAATGATTAGATATTCAAAAGCACGTTTATGAAATTAAAATTGAAGGATCTTATTACATTAAAGACGGCGATAAAAGTAATTCTAAATTTGTTTTTTAATCAACCAAAACTATTATACAATAAATTTGAAGCTTTTAGACTGCTTATAGATTTTTTCTATCTTGCGTTCGAAATGAACTCATTATGAAACCCAAAACAGTATCGAAATGAGCTTCATTTCGATACGCTTTTTTTCATTTTTCAATGTTGGTGTTGTTCGAATACAGAAATAAATATCATTGCTGTCATTTGATTTTAAGAATTTATGTACATTTGACAGATATGATATATGTCCGTATTTTACACAAACAACGTATGTTGTATACAATTGACAACAACATATATATGTTTCTATGTCACTCATGTTTATATTTTTAAATGAAGTATCAAGTAATGTTAACGAAAATTAGTAAATAATATGTAATATAATATACTTCGCGGATAGCAAGGTTTAAATTTGAAAATGTCAAGTATCAATGTGACCAACTGCATGCTTTATATAAAAATTAAACTCTGAACTATCAAATTAAATAATTCCAATTTAAGCAATTTATTAATGTAAAAAACGCCAAATAGAAAAAATAGTATAAAAAACTCGTTTCATAAGGCCTTTTGCCGCACTCGCTCTTTAGAAAACTCGCCGCTATCGCGGCTCGTTTTCTAAACTGATCTCGTGCGGCAAAATGGTGCCTTATGAAACTTGTTTTTTTAATATACTATTTTATCTTTTCTCTATTCTTTAAAGTTGTTTACTTACCTTATCATCTTCCCAGTTCGTATAATGATAAAGAGTCGGCTGCCAATTTAATTTATCATTCCATCTTTCTACTTCACTGGGCGGAAATAAAGAAGCCATAACAATTTGCATGGAAAATATATTCCTAGGAAAAGGTGAAGCCCATGCTTCGATCATTTTGTGTGAATATATTTCGCCTAAGAAATCGCGATATCTTTTATGCAAAATATGTCCTAAGGCATACATAGTCTTTCTTCCTTCCTATAAGACAAATAAACACGAGATCGATTCATTAGAACAGTGAATATAATGCTATTACCAAATTTAGTTGACCTTGAGAGAATGGGTAAAACGTTTCATTCTTGTATGGATCATTTGGATACGTAAACTTGATATCTGGATTCTTTTCTCCGTGTCTAAAGATCTAAATCAGGTTTCAAAAAATTAAATTAAACCTTTAGAACCAGTATTAACGACAATATTAAGGGCATGGGAGGGAGGCCTAGAAGAACTTGGAGAAAAGGAATCGACAAGGGATAAAAGTGAGAGGTTTAGAAAACAACTTATGGGAACAACAATATTATTTTCTTTTGTAGGAGCTACTTCAAAAAATTCATATGTGCATTATATACACGTAGTGTTGCGTTTAAATTACTACTAAATTACGGAATTTCGTAATGGTAACGTATATTTCAAATCCAAAATATTTTTATTTTACTTAAATTAATAAACAGAATGCTACTATTGAGTCGTTTCCTGTAGATGTACATATTCGCATATATTGCTTATCTTTGAAATGTGTAGAATTTGTATGTTTTCCATATATATATTTTGAATAATATATTTTAAACTTCTTTGAAAAAGGCACTATGGCTGTAACATGTAGGATTGTTTTAAATATATACATATCGAAGTGGAACGGACTTTAAATCGCCGACTAATTTGATCTACTATAACATACAAAGGTCAAGAAATAATTATCTATATATATATATATATATATATATATATATATATATATATATATATATATATATATTGTAATGGGACAAACTGCACCCATATTTCTGCAACTAAAACGGAAAAACAGATTAAACAATGCACAAAACACAATTAAAATGGGTGAAATTGGCGAATTTATTTTGTAAAATTAGCATCAAAATGTATATAAATTAATATGACGAGAACTGTATAATTCAAATTAACTTATTTTTATTTTTAAAACTTACTTTTATATTTCTATTTTTAATTTCATAATTCAAATATTTAGCGCGAAACTACCGATATCTAATTTATCTACATCGAGATAATGTATTTGATACCGATTTGACACGCCCTCTTTAAAATTTAGAATAAACCCGTAAGAATGCAACTTTAAATACGTTATTGCAACATAACCGAATATTAAATCGTAAACATTATGTATTTGAAAATTATTGTAAAAATTTTATAAATTTGTTAAAAACAAAATATTAGTCAAATTCAACGTACAAATCGATGTAATGATGATAAAATTTCGAGGCTTTTTGTTAATATGAAAATAGGCCTTGGAAAAATAAAAGAACAAAAAAAGAAGCCGATAAATATTTTACAAGAAATGGCCGTGTTTTTGAAGTTATGAAAAGTTTAATTATTATAAAGTAAAATTACCATTAAAATATTCAAAATTTCTCATTATAAATACATTAAATTGAAACACAAAATATCAGCCAACCTTTTGAAACACGAACCAGCCGAGCACCGCCAAGAATACGTCTGTTATCGAAGATAGCATCATTTGGAAATCGTAACTTCGACGAGTGAGCATCTTAGACCATCGAACGACGCTAAAGCCGATATCAAGATTCCAAAAGCCGTACTTGGTGTTTTCCAACAAACATCGCTTCCAGCCTAATTCATCGTATAAAATCTTGGAACACAGGTTCTTAAATAAACGATTTACTCCATTTATTACCTAAAATTTATATTTCACTAAGAAAAATCATTACAACTTATTAAAATATCTACAAAACTTCAAAAATTTATTATCTATTACATCGTCAACACTATCATAATTGAAACACATAATTTTTATATAAAATAATAACGTAGTACTTACCTTATTTGTAAAATAGTTTAACATAATTGATAATCTAGTTTTTTGTTCACAAACACAACTTTTAAGTATAATTTGATACACATGTGCAACTATAGAAATACCATTAATAGACACTTGTTAGCTTTATCATAATTTGTTACAGTTTCCTACTTTTTATTCCAATATATATTTTATTATTTTCTTTCAACCAGTCTTTTTGTTTGTTAGTATTTAGTTGTTGAGTTAAGCATATTATATAGACATAAAACATCATTTTTGGGAGATAATTCGCAGATCTACGAAGATTCTGAGATACTTTATATCTACATTATTTTATAATTGTGCTCTCCGACGGCTAGAAGTTTTATCATATGTGTACAGATGACGTTAAACCTATTGTGAATTATTTAATTCTGGCGCCCAATATTTAAATTCAAATCTTCAACTATTACTTATATAAATCATTCATTATACTCTTTAGTCCACTTAGGATTAACAGCCCTATTACAATTTGGCCCTCTAACGTGGTGGCGCTTATTTTTACACCATTACGACATTATTACAATCGGGCCAGCCCAACTTTGGGGTTACTGTTTAATTACATAACTTAGTATATCATTTCCCCAGACCAACACATAAGGGGACGTTTTGGCTAACAACAATATATATATAATATTTTCGTGACCTTGGTATGATATGGTAAATTCAATCAGTCGGCGATTAAAGGTCTGGTTTACTTCAAAGTATATATATTTAAAACAACCCTACATGTTTCGGCAATGATGCCTTTATCAAAGGCATCATTGCCGAAACATGTGGGGTTGTTTTGAAATATATATACTTTGAAGTAAACCAGACCTTTAATCGCCGACTGATTGAACTTACCCTATATATATATATATATATATATATATATATATATATATATATACTCTTGATGTTCTCGCGGTTAAATGATAAAATCGTTGTTTCTTGGGTTCTTCTCCGCGTGCGAGATATGTCCTGAAAAGGACTCATTTTGTCGACGTTTCAACTAGATCGCACTCGTTAAATTCTAGAGTTTGTCTTGAGCTGGTCGAAGTTGGCGGTCGAATGCGTTCGCCAACTCCAGAAGATTACGAGTGCGAGTCCACATACGGACGCCACATTACATTGTCATAAAATTTATTTTCCGAGTTGCTTTCGACGTTCTCTATCATCTGGCAAATTTTTGTTCGGACGTCCAAATGATGAGATAATAAAAAAATCCATATAATTTTTGGCTGACCAAAATTTCGCTAGAGGTATCCCAATCGCATACCGTATATTGACTTTTAGTCAGCGCTTAATTCGGCGTCCAGCAATTTATAGAAAGAAGGGTAACCGCAGTTAAAATGAGTTTGATTAATATAATACAATATTTACAGAGCAATATCTACTAACAAATAAAGATATTTATGTTAATTTTCAATACGCTTACCTAACTGGTAGTCACCTAACAAACTTTTTGATTTAATATAAATAAAAATATTTTAGTAAATAATGATAGGTACTTATTGAAGTTATAATAATCAACATTTGTTTATAAAGAAACAGATAGTTGACAGTGGCGGCTGGTACTAAAGGGCACAAGGGAACGTGCCCACCTAACCACCAAGATAAACACAGAAAGAAATTGGCATGTAATTCAGTGCGTTATTATATTTTATTATTTTTACGTATTTTTATAACGTTGGTATTATAGTTTCCTTCCGCACCACAGACACTAGCGCATAAACGCTCAAAACTATATTCCGGGGCACGATTTCAGATGTACCTATTCCGAATATGGATCGGCTGGTCCCGCTTATCTTCACCATATGATTTTATACGTCGTTTTGGAGCACAGACTCGCTCGACTCCAGTTAACGTCTTGCGTTTATTGTGATAGTATTGTTTTCGGCGGTTACCACGTGTTTATTATTAATGATGGAAGTTAATACTGTGCAAAATCTTTTAAAAAACCCGCTATCATTTGAGGAAAAACCTTTAATTAAGAAGAAAAGATGACCTATCCCTGAACTTCAAATAAACTACACTTCAACAAGTAAAACTCAAACTTACACGAAAATTCCGTTTCTCACATGAATGCAGGCGTGGATTTTAGTGTTCTAGGTAAAGTGGACATACGTGAACAGTTAGACAGTGCTTATTTGCGACATAAAATTAAGTACAACGAAGATGTGGAAAAAAATCGTCATATTTTGCGCAGGTTAATTATGTGTATAAAATTTTGCGAAGCTTTTGAATTGGCGTTACGAGGCCATGATGAGACATTGACGTCGGAAAATCCAGGTATTTATGTAGGCTTAATCAACTTTGCAGCTGAATTAGACGCTGTGCTTACAATACATATGAAAGGTTCACAAGTGTTTAAAGGCTCCTCAAAAACTATTCAGAACGAATTGCTAGATGCAATGTGGCAAATTTACAAGCAGGAAATATTAAAAGAAATGAAATCTGCGAATTTCATTGCTTTGGTGGCCGATGAAACTACAGACACCGCCAATCATCAGCAAGTGGTTGTTATTATTATTTTAAGCCGGGTGCACATAATGCTGATGTATTTGCAAAAACATTTCTGAATGAATTGCAAACTATTTTAAATTCTGATAACAATAAACTAATCCCTCAAAGTTACGATGGGGCATCCGTGATGAGTTCTAAGACAAATGGTGTCCAAACTATCTATTATCAAAAGAACATTTCCACAAGCACATTATATTCACTGTTATGCCTATCAATTTAATTTAATTATTGAACGAGCGGCACAGTGAAATAAAAATGTAAAAATTTTCTTTGCAAATTTACAATCATTTTCAAGTTTTTTTTTCTCGATCGCCAAAACGAACGATTTTTTTCAAGGTCAGTATATACGTATAAGTAATTTTTTGTATAGGTGATTTTTTTTTGTTTTGATATTTTTATTTGAATTCATGCATTTAAATTTATATTTATATTAATTTCAAAACTGTGTGTTTTCTTTTACCTTAATATTATGTAAAATAATGTAAATAGTTGTAATACAACAGTTGGATAATATTTTCTTATCATTACCATATTACTTTTTTCTTGAAACATAAAACTTGTATAATATTACTTACTACATGAACAACTTCCAAGGTACTAACATTTACATTAGCACTAACGCGAAAGAAGCAAGCTAAGAATACCACCAACTTAACGCTATACATTTCAAATTGATAATGTATCAATGACATTTTGCCAACAAATTTATTTGCCATTATATTCACGATTAAGGTGGTATGGGATTATTGACGTAAGTAGGTATCGTTTCAAATTACCAATAATGTGTCGATTTGTATACAGAAACTTATCATATCCATTTCAGAATAAAATTAATTAGTTCCTTAATTGCTTAAGATTTTTCCAAATGCGTGAAAAATGCTAATAAGGTTTTTTTAGGGGGGGGGGGGGGTTTATTTATTTTAGCATACTATTCTCTAATGTAAAATATAAAATGCAAAATTGCAAAAAGATACAAACAATTTTTGTACTAATTGTAAAAGGGAGAATCAGTAATTAGTGAGCCTGACTATGGAAGGAGACTGAAAATTCTTATTCAAGTTTTTTTTTTCAAATTTTTATTTAATCTTTCAAAACATAACTAGACTGCGGATTTTTACCGGTAGATCCACAAAAATTTCCAAATGCTATAACGTCTTTATTTATTACCCGATTTTAATGATCTATAGGTACAAAGCGACCTAGCGCAGTTATTGAATAGCACTATTCATTCGGCTAACCGCACATCTGTTTTTTGTCGTTGAATTGTGACGCTATTACTTCGAGGTAACAGTTAAATTCCTTTCTTCATGTGCGTAGATAGCGTGAGGAGTTTTCAAAAATGATTTTATTTATTAGTTTATATTTCGTAAGATACGGCGAATTAGTTTCTTTTTTTCGTTGTTCTAACTGTTAATTACCAGAGACCGGACACATCGGGTTGAAATGACGTCGTCATTACGACGGACGATGTAAATAGTCCACAACATCTGTAAGAACATCACGCTATTATTGAATGCACTATTGATATGACCAGCGCGCACAACTGTTTTCATCGAGCATTCCGACATTTTTTGTTGGATATTTACAGTTAAATTTATGTTTTCATGAGCGTAGATAGAAGCGTGTGGAATTTTAATAATTTAGTCTATTTAGATAATATTTCGTAAGATAAATAAAGTGCTGTGAGTTAGTTTCTTGTTTTCATAGTTTTAACTGTTAATTACATCGTAATTTTCGTCATAGATCCTGTTTAATATGGTTTGATTGAATCTACTTCTCCCAATTATTTCGACGTAAGTGTGCATTGAATTTCGTTCAGTTTTAATAAATTACGCATATATTTTTAGTTGTCATTTATTTAGATCTAGAGCATTGTTTAAGTTACTTCTTCAGGTATGATATCGAAGAACGTCGAGAACTGCATCGTAAAACAATGGCGAGTTGGATTGACGGTCATACTGATTGTATGTCCATTGTCAGTAATTCCGAAATTTCAAAATTGCAAAATCTGTAAAATATCGTTAAAATATTCCATGAAATCGCACGTACAACGTCACTTAGCATCGCAAACATATGCGCAGAAATTGGAACCGTTGGAATCTGACAATTTTGACGAAGAACTCTGTGAAACTTTTATGGCGGCTAATATTCCATTAAATAAACTTACGAGGGTGGTTTGACAATTAACTTGGTTCACACACTAATAGAGGGCGCAAATGTAATCTGTATATGTAGTCATAAAGTGTCATTCCTATGAGTTAATATTCTCTGGTCTTAAGTCATTCTGACAATAACTCGTTGTTTGACAGTTACTTAAACAGAAGTGTTTCGAGCAATAGCGAAAAATGGATAAAGTTGGAATTCGTGAGGTGATTCAATTCTTTTATCTGGAAGGGAAAACAGCGAAGGAGATTCATGAGAGAATTTCACCTACATTGGGTGACTCATGTCCTTCTTATGAGTGTGTTCGACTTTGAGTAAATGAGTTTAAGCGTGGCAGAACAAACATTAAAGATGCACCACGTCCTGGAGCCCCGAAATCAGCTGTGACACCCGAAATCATCGATAAAGTCCATGATTTAATTTTAGTCGATAGACGAGCGAAAGTGCGCGAGTTAGCGGAAGCCACAGACATCTCAACTGAGCGAGTTCACTTCGTTTTGCATAAAGAATTGCACATGCAAAAACTGTGCGCAAGATGGGTGCCGCGTTTACTCACTCAAGAGCAAAAGCGAATTCGCATGCGAATATCTGCCGACAATTTGCAAGTATTTCAGAAAAATGTAGTTGAGTTTTTTCCCCATTTTGTGACAATGGACGAAATTTGGATACACCACTATGTCCCGGAAACTAAACAGCAGTCGAAACAATGGATTGCCCATGGCGAATCGGCTCCGAAAAAAGCGAAATGCGTTCCATCCGCTGGAAAGGTCATGGCGTCAGTTTTTTGGGACGCAAAGGGAATTCTCCTAATTGACTACCTTGAAAAGGGAAGAACCATTACCGGAGAATACTATGCATCACTTTTGGACCGATTAAAGGCGGCAATAACAGAGAAACGCCCGGGAATGGCCAAGAAAAAGGTGTTGTTTCACCATGACAATGCCCCCTTGCATTCAAGTCGTGTCAATCAGCAAAAATTGGCCGAGCTACGATTTCAACTGCTTCCGTATCCTGCGTATTCGCCAGATCTAGCTCCTTCGGAGTACCATCTATTCCCGAAACTAAAAACTTTTCTGGCAGGACGAAAGTTTGAGTCTAATGAAGATGTCATACAGAAAGTAAACCAGTATTTTGAAAGCATCGAAGCAATTCATTTCCGTGAAGGAATCGCGAAGCTGGAGAAACGTTGGGGCAAGTGCGTTGATCTACGAGGGGACTATGTCGAAAAATAAAGTACGTTGCAAAACTCAAATTGTTTTCTTTCATAGCAAACTAAGTTAATTGTCAAACCACCCTCGTAACAATACCATTTTAAAAATATTTCGCAAAAAATATACTGGTCGAAATGTTCCTGATGAATCCACCTTACGCAAATATTATGTTTCTAAGTGCTACACGAAAGCAGTAGAACGCATTAGAAGCCATCTTTCAAATCAGTACCTCTGGATAAGTGCCGACGAAACTGTCGATATATTAGGACGCTGTGTGGTAAATGTTGTAGCTGGTGTACTACATCCAACTATTCCATATAACGCATATGTAATAGCAACAAAATTTATAAATACAGTTGATGCGGAAACAGTTACTAAAACCATTAACGAGAATATTCAAAAAATACTTCATTCGGACGACAGGTACAAAAAAAAGTACTCTTATTTGTGACAGTGCTGCATATATGTTAACAACAGACAGACTATTAAAGGAAACATATTCTAATATGCTGCATATTACTTGTGTAGCACATGTTCTCCACAGAATCTGTGAATATATCAGAGACATCTTTCCAGACGTTGACAGACTTATATCCGCTTTTAAAAAAGTTTTCAGAAAAGCACCATTGAGAGTAGCCCTTTACAGGGAAAAACTTCCATCTTTGTCACTACCTCATTTTCCAGTAATAACTAGATGGCGAACATGGTTAGCACTGTTGGCAGCGACTAGTTTTTATGCAGTGAATTTGTATAGTTTACAAAATTTCGTTACATGTTTAAATAACGATGCTCGAAATATTTCTGAGTGCAAAGAACTAAAGCAAATTCAAAATTAAAAAAATTAGTTGTTTGGCACTTTGGCAATTTGCCAAAACTAATCACTTATTTTGAAAATTAAAATCTCAAATTAAATAATGGATTAACCACATTAGATGTGGCTATTAATAGTTAGAAAAATATTCCAAGTGACTTCGGATGTGGCCTTCGGCAAAAATTAGAGGCAGTTTTTAATAGAAATCCAGATTTAATAATATTGCGGCAATTGTGTATGCAAAATCTAACTGCTAAATACGCGGAAATAAAAGAATATTTCCGGTATGCACTATAGCCAGTTGCGATGTAGAAAGGACGTTTTCTATCTGCAAGGATGTATTTAAATCAAAGAGAACAAATTTTACAGAAGAGAACCTTGAGGAAGTATTGCTAGTTAATATTTATACTTCTTTATTCAACTTGGCTCCTTTTATTCCGGTCTTTGCTCATATTAGAATAAAATTTCCAGATAACCGTAGATATAATATAAACTTGTATTGTGTTCTTTACGCCCAATTATTAATATATTTCAATATTATTTAAAATGTTTTTGTTATTTGGGGTGGTTATAAGGTGGGGTTTTATACTCTCAAGTATATTTCAAATTATTTTTGTTATTGAAGATATTTAATTTTAGAATACGTATGAAAGATATAAAAACAATAACATAATATATAAATTAAATTTGTTTTTTTCCGCAGAAGAATTTTTACGATTTTTATCGCCAAGGGAAAAGCTTTGAACAATTTTTTTAAATCCCTCCAATGACATTCCATTCTTGTGATCATGATTCTTCAATTCTTTGAAGTCTTCATTCTTATTTTCTCTATAGAAGATCTGCAGGGAAAGAAAAACATGCTTAATATCTTATAAACAAAATTTTTCATTAATTGTACCTTCACGACATGTTTGTCTTCGATTTTGTGGACCTCCATAATAAAACAAGCACCATAACTCGGAAGATGAGGATACATAACCTCAAACGTGTATAAAATGTGAGCGATGTTCATCTCGTGTCCAGAATATAAAAAGAATTTCTTGTCAGACCGTCTCTGTATTAGATTTTCGGTATCGCTTAAAAATTTGCGAAATAAATTACCTAAATTTGATTCAAAATTAAATAAACGCCATTATTATAAGTCATATCTTGTACTTATAGCAAGTGTCCTAAGCTTGTCCGTTAAGAGTTGGAATTTGTATTCTAACCCTACCATCTCTTCCAGTATTTTTGGAAATATTGGGTTTGTCCACTCTGGTAATGTTAGGTTCAGATGTTTCTGAAACACGTTTTTAATTAAACTGAAGGTGAATTGGTGAAGATTTAAAATAAAAGGTAGTTAATTGCGAAGACTTTTTCAAAATTTTTGTTTCACAATTTATTACAATCTGGCCCAATGGGACATTCAGTAATTAGTGTAAATGAGGAGAAAGACGACATGTAGGAGGTAACCCATTGACTTACTCCTTTTTTAATTATTAATCACTCGATTAATGTCTAACTACCAGGTTACTTAATACTTAAAATAGAGTTGGTAGGTCTTTGGGATCATAGCGCTTAAGTATACGGTTATCAATAAAGGTCTTGAACAAAGATATTAATAAAAATAAATAAAAAAATTCTATAACAAATTTAGAAAAGGCAAGGACAATAATAACTATTTCAAATACAAGGAGTTAAGATTACATGTTAAGCAATCTATCGACAAGGGCTATAAAAAGTTTGTTTTCTTCTCGCAGCAATCGACGCCTGGAGATGATCGCGCTTTCTGGAACTTTGTTGATTCGCGAAGGAAAAAGTTAAATCTACTCCAACGATTCAGTTATAATGGGATTAAATCTAACAAACTTGAAGAAGTGTGTGATATGTTTGCAGATTTTTTTGGAACAGTATATGTTAGCCCTAATGATACGGCCACTAATTTTTCCAAACTTGATCTGTCTCATTTTACAAATCCATTTACTCTTAATAATGTAATCATTGACAGCGACATTGTGTTTTCTAAACTTTCCTCTCTTAAAGGTCATTTCAGTCCTGGACCGGATGGTATTCCGGAATATTTCCTTAAAATGTGCAGTTGTACTTTATCTCTTCCTTTATCAATTATTTACCAGCTCTCTATAAAATTAGGATGTTTTCCTAATCAATGGAAATTTGCTGGTATTTTTCCAGTTTTCAAGTCTGGTGACAAATTACTTATTAATAATTAGCGTCCAATATTGTTACTATTAGATATTTCAAAAGTTTTTGGGCATATTGTATCTAGTTCTATCTATGTCACCTTCCGTGAAGTAATTCCCGTTAATCAACATGGTTTGTTGTCTGGCCGTAGCACCCAAACAAACTTATTACACTTTTGCTGATACTCGTATATTAATATCGCACTGGAGCGAGGATCTCAAGTAGATACCGTATATATGAATTTTTCTAATGCTTTTGGCCGTGTTAATCACAAGCTGTTGCTCCACAAACTTGGTCTTTATGGATTTGGTGGCAACTTGATTTTGTGAATTGCCTCTTACCTATCTCATAGGTCGCAAATAGTTAAGTTGTCATCGAAAACATCCAGATCTACATCGATTATTCCCGGTGTTCCTCAGGGCAGTCACTTAGTACCAATTCTCTTTCTGTAATTTATAAATGATTTATATAAATCCTTCACTTGTTCCAACTTCTTGGCCTACGCAGATGATTTGAAAATATTTAAACGTGTGGACTCTTGCAATGGCGGTGGAGTGCTTCAAGATGATATTGATTTGCTAGCGGTATGGTGTATAAACAACAAGATGTCTCCTAATCTTGGTAAATGTCATATTGTCACTTTTTCAAAGAAAAATAATACTTATGGTTTTAATTACATATTGCAAGGTACTGGCCTGGAAAGAGTTGACCACGTTACCGACTTGGGAGTTGTTTTTTATGGTAATTTATCGTTTACTTTACATATAGATCATATTATAAATAAATCCTTGCAGTTATGCGGCTTTTTTAAACGTGTATACAGTGACTTCACAAACATCATCTATATTATACAAATTTATAACGCCCTGGTCAGGTCTATACTCAAGTATTGTTGTGTGGTATAGTCTCCTTATCATGGGGTTCATATAGATGGGATTGAGCTAATTCAGCGTAAAATGGCTAACTTTATACTCTTTAAATTAAAAATTGATAAAAATTTATATAATTAGGCGAAGAGATTACAACTACTGGGTATTGAATCGCTGGAGAACAGAAAGCGTAGAGCATTTATTAAGCTTGGATTTCAGCTGTTACACAATAACATTGACTGTTCTGCCCTTCTTTCTCTGTTGCTTTTCCATGTTCCACTGTTTCGTGTTCGCTCAGGTGATACGTTTCATGTTCGTTTCCATCGAATTGAATATGGTATGCATAATCCCATGGACCGAGTTTTATTAAAACTAAATATTTTATTTGGAGTCGATTTGCTTAATAATATCAAATTACGCCTTTCTGCAATTACTAAAAAATTTGCGGTTTCCTTGATTCTTCTTTTTTTCCTACTGATTACACAGGTCTGCAAGTAAAAAAACTGCATAGGTTTTTTTATATATTTTCTTATAGATTTTGATGTCCTAAAACCGAAAAAAATATTTAAAAAATTCCATCTCATCATTTTTTTTTGCAATACTAATTTTTATATTTTTATATTGTGTAAAATTCTTATTTAGTTAAAATTTTGTATTTTATTTTTTAAGCTTCAAATTTAATTAAAATTAAGATTTCTTACCCTAATTTTAATAGTCTATTTATCTGGGAATAAAGAAAAAAATAATGGACGTAAAAAATTTAGTGAAATGGGGGGGGGGGGATAAAGAATTTCTGGTGTTAGGCAGACGGTTGCATTATTATCGTGTCACACTCAGTTGACATCCAGCATTCAAACGCTACTGTGCTCTTGTTTTTATATGTGTGTTATGGCTCATAGAGGTTGTGTAATTTCTCCGAACAGCTTCTGTTATATTTCTGTTGAATATACAGTGAAAAGTCAACAAAGAAATATAAGTGATTTTGTGAAGAAGGTTTATTTTGCTTACTTCAAATTAATACTTGGTGATCAAGACAAAGCATGGGCTCCTCATAAGGTGTGCAGAAGATGTGAGGAAGATCTGCGCTTGTGGTTTAAGGGTAGGAAAACTGCATTTCGTTTTGGCATTCCTATGATATGGCGTGAACAGAAAAATCACACAACCGACTGCTATTTCTGTTCGGTAGACGTGAAAGGATTTAATACGAAAAATAAGAAGAAAATATCTTACCCTAACCTTGATTCAGCTATTCGTCCAGTGTCCCATAGCTCTGAAATACCAGTTCCGCACCCACCTCCTAATTTAGATGACATCCAGAGTGATGCAGAGGACTCAGAAACGTTTGCTCCCCAGAACGAATCTAGCTCATATTTTTCAGTTGACGAGGGACCTCAACTTTTTTCTCAGATTGAGCTCAATGACCTAGTCAGAGACTTGGGTCTTTCAAAAGATACAGCCGAATTACTAGGTTCAAGGCTAAAAAACAAAAACCTTTTATCATCTGGTACCTCATTTTCCTGGTACAGACATCGAGAGAGAGAATTTACTCAGTATTTCACAAAAGAGGGATATCTGGTTTATTGTAATGATGTTCGTGGGCTCATAAAATTCTTTGAAATAGAATATGATTCATCAGAATGGCGCTTATTCATTGATTCATCCAAAAAATTCATCCAGTTCATATGGAAGAAAACTACAATGACTTAGCTACGATTCTTGAGAAAATCAAATATCAAGAACATCAATGGATAGTTTGTGGAGATTTGAAAATACTAACAATGTTGTTGGGTCAACAGTCAGGTTATACAAAATTCCCTTGTTTTCTATGTTTGTGGGATATTAGAGCCAGAGAGCTACACTGGACAAAAACCGACTGGCCACCACGACACGGTTTAACTCCTGGCGAGAAAAACGTTATTAATACCACTTTGGTTCCGCCAGACAAAGTTTTACTGCCACCTCTTCATATTAAATTGGGGCTAATTAAGCAGTTTGTAAAATCACTGCAAAAAGATGGGGATTGTTTTAGATATATATGTTCCATGTTCCCGAAATTGTCTGAAGCAAAGTTAAAAGAAGGAGTTTTCACTGGCCCCGACATAAGAAAACTTTTGTCTGATCCCCTCTTTCCTGAATCAATGGGAGAAATCGAAAAAGAAGCATGGGATTCTTTCAAAAATGTAGTGCAGAAGTTTTTGGGCAATACTAAGGATCCCGAATATAAAACTATTGTACAGCGCATGCTGACAGCGTATAAAGCTCAAGGGTGCAAGATGAGCTTAAAAGTTCACTTCTTACACTCCCATATTGAATATTTTCCTGAAAACTTGGGTGCCTACAGTGAAGAACAAGGTGAAAGACACCAGGATGTACGTGATATCGAGAGACGTTACTAAGAAAGATGGGATGTCAGTATGTTAGCGGACTACTGTTGGATGCTTAAGCGAGAAACCAAAGAAGGAAACCAAAAACGAGTTCGGAGAAGCATCAAAGAAAAGAAAAAAAGGTTTCACAAGGAAAAAGAGTAAACATAAAGTTGTGTATAAATTTAAATAAGAAAAATAATGGTTGATAGGTTTTGATAAATATTATGCTGTGTGCTGGTTGTAATAAATATTTGATTTTGCTCATTATTGTGTTCTTATTTTGCAAAAAAACTCTACGTGATGGAGAGTAATAGAAGTTATTTTTGAAATCAGCGTCGTGCCTTAAAACATATAATTCAGCAAAAATATCTCATGCAGCTGAAAAAAAAAAATTTGCAGACCTGTGTTATACAACGTGGGAACACAGTGTAATTGGCAAACATGTTTATTTATTTTGGTGGTTAGGTTAACTATTTACATTTTCTTGTGATAAATGTCAATGAAATAAGGTTAGTTTTAAGTTGAATTATATGAAAGAATTTTTGTCGAAATATAGTAATTGTACTTTATTTTTTATCATAAACAATAATAAATATGTTACAACTTTATTATAAAACATAACCCATAATTCATAATCACAACGTATCCTGTTGAATGGTAAAAGGCATTGCGTATACCGGGTATATTGTCTTGAAAATTACTGAAAAGCAGGAATAAAACAAGGAAAATACGAAAATACAAGAAACTACAATACGCACAAATGACAGCTAATAGATATTATTTGACAAATATTGACATTATAGTTTTGACATTAGACATTCAAATTCAGTATGGGCAATTCAAGGAAACAAATATGTCCTAGTTTTTAATAATCCTGGAACTTTTTTGATGCCAACCCAGGACAGTTCAGAATGATCACTAGTTGTTAGTTAGTTAGTTGTTAGTAGTTGTTACAGTTAAGTTTAGGATTTTGAGTTTCTTCCTATTTGTAATACACATTTAAAACTATAATTTACATACTTGTGCACGTTTTATTTTGTTTTATGCAATTTTACTATTTGGCATTTTTTTTCTTGTAATGTACAATAAATAAATAAATAAATACGTTTTCTAAGTAGTAGGCTGACCTATATACAGGGTGTATATAAACTGGTGGATAATGGATAATATGCACGTGGAGTGTTTCCTTAGACTATTCTTAGCCATTTTTATATTTTTTTTTATTAAAATTTTTTTTTAATTTTTTCTTTGTAGAAAAAATTTGTAAAAAGTTAACGTATTTAATTTATTAGAAAGATAATTTCGAATAAACGTTTAAAATTATAATAATTTACTGTCTACAGCAGAACAATAACGGAAAATTGCATTTTTGGTAGTAAAAATTCGAAACTTTGGACTTTTGGAAAAGATCCTGAAAAGCTTTAAAAAAAAATTCGAAACTTTGGCGATCTCGTGTAAAGTTATTATCAACCGTTGGAGTGTATTTATAAGAAATATTTCGAAGAATAACAAAAGGAAAGACATAACGTGTAGATTACCTCCTAATTTCTACACACCATATATATATATAACAAGTGCTCATTTGAAAAGTCAATCTAGTAGCATGTGATTTACTGAGAACATTTTGAAGTATGTCGTAAATTAAAATTTACTACTTAACCTACGAAGTCGTATATTTTGACAGTTTCATACATACAAATAAATAACAAATAATAGGTATTTATTGAAAACTATAACAAATGTTGAAAATGTTGTACTTCAAGATCAATGCACTTTAAAATCCTCCGTTCAAAATTTCTGATGATATTCTGCAACACTACTGGATTGTTATTAATTTCCATGCATTTCTGTTCGATTCTCCGTAGCATATCATTCAAATTCAATATAGGTGTTCGAAATATGTTATTTTTTAGATAAGACCACAAAAAGAAGTCCCAAGGTGTTAAATCGCATGAACGTGCAGGCCAGGCAATTTCAGTATTTCGACTAATTATACGCTCATCAAAAAATTCTCTTAAATAATCCAAAGATTCTGCAGTACAGTGACAAGGTGCTCCGCTCCGTCTTGGAAATATGCATTTTGAAGTTCATCATCATGCAACTGATTGGCAAAAGGTTGTAAAATTTCCGTACGGTACCTTTGAGCAGTTAACGTTCCCTGAAAAAATATTAGTCAAATGATTCGCCTTTGGCTTATCGCTGCCGAAACACCAATTTTCTCTGATGTAGGGATTCTTCATTAATTACATTTGAATTTTCACTACTCCAAATTCTTGTATTTTGTGAATTTAGGTATATTTTATGTTTTAAAGTGAAAGCCATTTTAAAACTGAGAAGCAATTTATTTAAACCAGAATCGACGCACGATTATTTGATGCACTAACTGATATTTGTGATTGACATTATCAAATGTCATTTGGATTTACGTTTACGGAACAACAAACACATACCAATATATTTGCGTCTTATTCAATCAAAATTTCAAAGTAACCTAGATTGACTTTTCAAATGAACACTTGTTTTATATATATATATATATATATATATATAATAGATAATATAGTTAAAATATAGATATATTTTATATATATATATATATATATATATATATTGTAACATTTCTAAATTGGTTAATATTTAAGAATGTTTATTATCGTTATAAAGGCCCCAAAAGTTGGGCTGACAAAATGTAATATTGCGTATTGTTAATATATATAAAAAACGTATGTATATAAAAGAATGAATGTTATATAACTGTGAATTGTTGTATAATAAAATGTTATAAAAAGTGATATACAATTCAAATCGGGCTCGTTCAATACTTATCTTTTTTTTGTTATTTTCGTCGTCGGCTAGCTTCTTTAATTTCTTCAGGGTTAAGGTAGGTTCACCTCTCTCCACTTTGACTTTATGTACGTAGTTTATTTAATTGGGATCGGAACAATATCTCAAGTATATTACAAAGAAAACCAAAGTAAAATATTGACAATTAACTTTATTAATAAAATTAATAATCTAGCAAAGTTTGGAATTTATATTAACAATTTTCGTGACACACAAATAACAATACGGGAGATACACTCAACGGTTGGTATTCTTATAGTCTAACAATATGGTGTACGACAAGTGCAATTTGGTGTTGTTTTATTAAAAGAGTTTATAAAAGTAACATAGAATCAAGTTTTTTAAAATTACAAACAGTGGATTCTAATATTTAAATAAGTGGAATAAAAATTACAGTGATATTATATCGGTGAAAACAAAGTAAATAGTTAGTTATGGAATAAACAAAGAAAATTCTAGAAAAGTATATGAGCAAGTAAAAATGGCGCGTAAAATATTGTTAAAGTTAGCAAAAACCTGAGTCTTCGGATATAGCTTCCGTTGCTTCCTGCTCCTGTGTTCTGCTGGTTTTCACAACGGGAAACTGGATAATATTTCTGCGATGGTCCCTCGGGATGACTTGAGGTTTTTTAGAAATCTCCAAGTCCGACGGCGGCTTGCTCGGATGACCGGTTTCGAGCGTACCAAGATGCTGGTCGTTGCACGGTGAAACTTATGGCGGGTAATTAACGTATTGAAACTTTAAAAATTCGTAGTTCTTGGACTAATTGGTCGGCAGATGGTAAACTTTGTCTACAGGTAGATCGTAGGTGTGAGTAACGTTGTGTAGACTCAAAAATCTCCAGAACTTAATAATTTCACCAATTTGTTTTAATTAATTCGGAGCACAAAAAGCGTGACCTCTCACTGTGACGACTAATTACCGACGCTTACTTTTTCACTTGTTTTTAATTGCATAACTTTCCGCAAAATCGCCCCCTTCTTTACTTGCATTATCTTTTCGAATATTATTATTTTAGACATTTTTACAGAGTAAAACAGTAAAAAAAATTACAATTTGATTTATAAAATAACTTTGGTTGAATAACATATGTTTATGTGTTTACAAACACTCTGGCAATATCGGTTTATTTTCGGGTTATTGCACCGTTAGAATTGTGGGCGGGGCTTAATTGTTCAAATACATTTGAAAATAAATACGTTACATTTGTTTGAATAAACACGCGTTAAATATTAATTTGAATTAAAAATTGAAAGTAAACATTATAAAAAAATAGAAAAATAAGTTAATTATTTCAAAGCAAGTTTGTCGTCAAAATAACGTATTTATACCTTGAATCAATCTTTCCCCTTCTTGGTATTAAAGTACATATTAGATATAAATATTATGGTTACAAGTATTCTTTGTTTCTTTCAGAGAAAAGAAACCCTTCTTGCAATGCCTCAATATATATATATATATATATATATATATATATATATATATATATTTAGTGTTTTTGGCCGTGTCTTAATATTAAAAATAGTTCACTTACAATATCCACACAAGCACGGTCGTTTCCTTAAGAAAATAGGGTCTCGGATGTTAATATTTAAAAAAGAAAAAAAACACATATGTCACACAGAATGCGTACCCTTGTAAAACCAAAACGAACAACAACTTTACTTGAAAAAGACTGAATTAATAAAAGTCGAAACGTCGTAAAAACATCGAAATTCAATAAAAGGTCGCTAAAACCAATAAAAAATCTATTATTTTTATATATATATTATAGGATGAATAATATTCTGAAACTTAGATAATATTGCAAGCCGTGTAACTTAAACCCATTACAAATATAGAATTTCCAAAATAAGTCATAAACAGTTCGCTACTGAGTATCTTCATTATCTACACAACATCCTAATTAAAAATGATTACACAAAAAAAATTCATTAATAAATTACTATTCTTCACTTATAAACAATATAAACCTGGCACAAATAATATTCTACCATCGATAAATAAAAACACTAACAATAATGTAAACATGGAGCAGTACATCTATAAATCTATTCTATATGTACATAATTTAACTCACAAAATTAAGACCTGTTTCCGGAATCATAAGTTCAAAATAGTTTTTAAAAAATAGTTTATTCCCTTCATCCCCTTTTTTTTCTTTTTTATTTGGCGCTTTACACAACTAGCATTGTAATTACATCTTTCCATTTATCATACGTTGTCTCTTTATTTCAAGGACAGCTTATATATTAAAACTACTTTATTAATAGATCTATACTGCGGTAAGGATTTTTCAAACTTTCGCCGAATAAACCACCAATAAATCTCCGATTTTTTTTTACTTTTGAGTATGTGGTACGTATATATTCAAAAATGTAACTTTCGTTATTTATCAGTAAACCAGTAAACCAGAAACTTAAGTCTCCACTTTAGTTTTGTGTAACAGGAAACGCGTGGTAATCTATAGACAAGTCACCTTGAAACTGTTTTGAACTTATTATGTAAATATTTAATATTTTCTTTCTTTTTTAATACCTCAGGTTCCAATAATGCGTACAATAAATATGCACTTCGGAGACAAAACGGTGGTAAGCCAGTATGTTTTTCGATATACTTCAACCAGGTATTATATGTCTTTAAATATGATTGCGCCTTTCTCTCTTCACACACTTTTAGATATTCTTCCGTGAATTCTTTAGTCATTATGTTCAGAAAAAGCTAAAACAACCGAATATCTTTATATCATTTACATATTTTTAGCAAACCACTAACCTTATCGTCTTCATATTGAGCCGCGTTATATAGTGCGGGTTGCCAGTTCAAATGCGAGCTCCACCTCTCCTCTTCTGTTGGAACGAACAAAGAAGCCAAAACGAGTTGAATCGAAAATATGGATCTGGGATAAGGAGAGGCCCATGCGTCTACAAGTTCTTGATTGTAGAAATATCCCAAAAATTTGTGGTACCTTTTATGTAAAACCCGTCCCAAATCATACATCGTTTGTCGTCCTATCTGTGATAAAATTAATGATAATAAGCGAAATTTTTAAGTGGCAATATATCGTTTTACTTTTGTAATTTGTCCTTGCGAGAAAGGAAGGAATTTTTCATTTCTATACGGATCTGTTGGATAAGTGTTCCTTACGTCTGGATTTTTCTCTCCGTGTCTAAAAAACTAATACGAAATGTATTAAGATGCGCTAATGAAGGCTGAAGACATCTAAACACAACATATACACACACGTACAATTTTAGGTTTTACTTCTTTTTTTTTTTATTTATATATACAGGGTTAGTTAAAAGTATGGAGACGGCGATTTATTGTCGGTAATATTCATTTTAGGGATTTATGTTCAATATAAAAGTTTGTTGGGATATTTTGATCTACATTTGAGAATATTTGATTTTTTTTTTCTTCAATTGTCTTTTAGATACGCCTGTCCGCGCATTTTTTTAAATGGGAACTAGTAAATTTTGCTCTTCCATTCGATAGAGGTTTTTTTCTCTTTACAATAATTTTTTTTTTTTTTAATTTATTTTAATAACTTTTTTACAAGAAAAATTAAACAAAGTAAATTAAAGTAAGTGTTTAAATTGTCGTCCATTAGTAATTTGACAATGACCCAATCAATTTACAAAACCCCGAACAGAGTTCTGTAAAAAATCTCGGGGAATTTCTTATATCGTTCTGGTAATTCGGATTTGTAAATCTTCGACGTTATCGGGCTTTTCTTTGTAAACTTTGTTTTTTACGTATCCCCAAAGAAAAAAATCTAAAGGACTTAAATCTGGCGAACGGGCTGGCCATTCAATGGTTCCTCGTCTTCCAATCCATCTGTGGGGAAAAACGTTGTCCAGATATTGACGAACATTTACACCATAATGTGGTGGGGCGCCATCTTGCTGGAACCAGATACTGTCATTGGGCAGGTGTTCATTGTTTTCATGAGGATAGAGCGTAGCACTAGCAGGAATTATTTCATTTTGCAATAACTGCAAATACAGAGCCGAAGTTAAATTGCCATTGATGAAAAAGGGACCGATAATATGACCGCCTAGAATACCAACCCAAACATTAACCTTTTGGGGGTACTGCGTATGGTGCTCCAAAAACCAAGAGGGATTTTCCGATGACCAGTATCTGCAGTTATGTCTGTTTACGTCACCGGTAAGGCAAAAACTAGCTTCGTCTGAGAAAATAATATTGTTGACAAAATTTTCATTATTATTGCAAATATTTAACATTTCTTCAGAAAATTGTAATCTCCTATCAAAATCATCTTCCGTTAACTCGTGTACAAGGTGTACCTTATAAGGTTTATACTTTTCACTTTTTAAAAACGACACCATCGATGACTGTGAAATATTGAAACTGGCCGCTAATTGATTGGTTGATAAATGGGGATATTCAGATACAGCCAATAAAATATCCAGTTTGTTATCATCGCTTTTTGCTGTTTTAGGTCTACCACTCCTTGGTAAATCTTTAACGCTACCCGTTTGTTCAAAGCGTCTTAAAGTTTTACCAACAACGGATTTAGAAATTGGATTTCTATTTGGATGCGTATCATTAAATAAATTACTAACGTTTTTTAACTTCTGCGTCTATCTCCATAACCCAACATTATAAGTATTTCAATTCGTTCATGTTCACTTAAACTCGCCATTGTTAATATTAACAGCAACAAATTGCACAAATGAATTATTTCTGTCAAAGATTTGACGTACACAATAACCACTGATAAAATTATGTCGCTCAAGTTTGTTTATCGCTACGCTTCTGTCTATCTGCGATGTACCGAACATCTGTTAAACACACGCACCGGCTTTTTCTTATAAAAAAGTTTTTAAAATGATTTTTAAAAAAACCAAAAAAAATTTGTAAAGAGAAAAAAAATCTCTATCGAATGGTAGAGTCAAATTTACTAGTTCCCATTTAAAAAAAAATGCGCGGACAGGCGTAACTAAAAAACAATTGAAGAAAGAAAAAATCAAATATTCTCAAATGTAGATCAAAATATCCCAACAAACTTTTATATTGAACATAAATCCCTAAAATGAATATTAACGACAATAAATCGCCGTCTCCATACTTTTAATTAGCCCTGTATATATAAAATTATAGAAAATTTCTTGACCTTATAAATTGACTAATATTTGGGTTATCGGTCTGTTTACATTAATACTCAAATGTTCATTCTCAATATTTCGTCATTTATTAATGACTTCATCAGGAGGAATTGCAATACATAATTTACGCGTATATTAATATATTCAAAAAGAAACTTACAACTAGAGTTAAGCGTTGGTAGTCTCATTAATTAATTTGCACATAATTGTAACTAGTAACTCACTAGTAAATACTTGAAAATTACATTTTAAAACAAAACTAACACTGTAATATTTGAGACTTGAACTTTTGTCAACTGCATGTCTGTATTTTTACATACAAATTATAAAGCACATTTCAGTTTAGTTGTTCGTGAGTTTTTGGACGCTCCAAATCAGTGGATAGGGCGAGTAGGTCCACAACCGTGGCCTCCGCGATCTCCACACTTAAATTCTCTAGATTTTTTTCTCTGGGTCACCTTAAATAAATGTTGATGGACTGAGAAATAGTATTGTTTGTTGCAGCATTTGAGGCAATTCGAAATAACTCCGGTATTCTTGAAAGCACTCACCAATCAATGAAGACGGAGGATAGAAGCTAGCATTGCAGAGAAGGCGGTCATTTCCAACAATTTTTATAAGTTAATTTTCTTATGTTAGTACTTTTTATTGTATAAACTTTTAATTTACTATTTTACATCCCGTAACTTTAAAACTAAGCCGTTTAAAACATACATTCATATGAACTTATATGATCATAATAACTCTAGAATTCAGCCCATAAAATTTGTCGCATATATTTAGAATCACCCTATATATACAGGTGTCCCAGAACTGGCGCCCCAGAGAAAACTGACAAATGCCGACGACATATTTCGTCTTTCCGAGATTGTGGAAGCGAGCTAGAACAGTTCCTGTTTTTGAAAAAGGCAACAAGACCAATATATCAATAATATATATATGAACAGTATTCTACAAATGCATATTTTCTAATATCCGCTCTTATATTTCTCCGCGACTACATAGCTTCTTCTCCGGAATATCTACTGTAACCTACCTTGCAACTTTCTCAGAATATGTTAGTGATACTATTGATTGTCGAGGTCAGGTTAATTGAATTTATTTTTACTACTCCGCGTATTTAATGCCTTCGATCATGTAATATTTCTAAATAAACTTTCTTCTTTTGGTTTCTCTCATTATCTTCTTAGACTTATGAAGTCGTATTTAAACAATAGACTTAATTATATTTTTTATAACTATTACTTATCTCATGCTACAGTCTAGGGCTTTTAGTATTCTTACCGTTTATAAATGATTTACTTGCAAGACTGCCTTCTAATGCCTTGGGTTATGGCTGACGATATTAAAAGTGGTGCTGATGTTAAACGTTTGCAAGAAAGTATTGATTTTATCTTTAATTGGTCTAGTGCCACTTGTCGTTGAATATAAATAAATGCTTGTCATGTCCTTTACTAGGAAATTAACACCTTCCTCCTATTCTATCACGTATAGAAGAAATTGTCTTTAAACAGTATATATTTTTTCTTGATCTGATAAATAGATTCGAATCAAAATATAGTTAAAACCGAAAGTTTACAGTGTGCCGATTTCTATACACGCAAGTGTATATCTATGTGGGCCATAGTTTGTTCCACATTTCTGCAGACACAGTGTATAAATGGGTGCCTTGTAAATTGTTTCGAGATTCTTTGTGTTAACGTTGATTATTAATTTTACCTACTGAAGATGACAACTTAGTTATCAAAACATATATTTAGGATACGAGTATGAATAGCGGTAAGGAGTTTTATTCCTTGTTTAAGCATATTTATGTTTAATTATAGGATGATTTAATTGTTTTGATATTTTATTTTAAATTTATATTCATTCACTCTCTGGGTTTTTTCTGCCTTAATATTATGTAATATAATCATAGAAATATCTGTACTACAACAGTTGGATAATATTTTATTCTCATTATTGTGATTACCTTTTCTTGGAACATAAAAATTGTATAACTACTTACAACATGAACAACTTCCAAGGTACTAACATTTACGTTAGCACTAACGCGAAAGAAGCAAGCTAAGAATATCACCAACTTAACACTATACATTTCAAACTGAAAGTGGATTTCAAATGTTTCCAAAGAATTTTGCAAAGAAATTTATTGTTCAGGGTTAAGGCGAAACGCTTGAATTATCGACGTGAGAATCGTGCCTAATAAACGCTTCGAGAAAAATATCACTTAAAACGTGCAGAAAAGTAGACTTCAAGTTGCCGATAATGGATTTGTTTAAAGAAAATTATCATATCCATTTCGATTAGAAAAGGAATAGGATTATTATTTCATTAATTGCTTGGAATTTTTTTGAAATGCGTAAAATAAAAAATACAAAATTACAGAAAAAGACTGGAACAATTTTTGTACTACCAGAAACGCGCGACAGGTCCGCTATATGAAATACGTATATATGCCCACATGCCTACATTCATAGACAAATCTGAACTAGTGTAGCGAATATTTCCGTCAATCGTCTATCATCCCGAGAAATGCGAATGCATATCATTGGGTTATTAGTAGGGATCGGACACGAGAGGCCGATGACTCATCGCCCACGGGCTTACTATTGAAAATTTGTATTTTTAAAGAGTTTTTAATTTTATTTATATAATTGGAAAACAAACGGGTGGTGATCTATAAAATACGAAATACATTTTTATTTGTTCATTTTGTGGTTCAAGTTGATTAAAGGAGCATTAATATTAACTACAAATACTTTCTCAAAGGTCTTCTTCTGTAAAATTTGTTCTCTTTGAATGAAATATATCCTTGTAGATACAAAACGTCCTTTCTGCATCGTAACTGGTTATAGGTGCATACTGGAAATATTCTTTTATTTCAGCGTATTTAGCAGTTAGATTTTGAGGCATTGTCCCCATACGAAATTGCCGCAATGTTATTAAATCTGGATTACTATTAAAAACCGCGTCTAGCTCTTGCCGAACGCCACATCTGAAGTTACTTGGAATATTTTTTCAAATTATTAACAGCCACATTTAATGTTGTTAATCCATCATTTAATTTGAAATTTTAATTTTCAAAATAAGTGATTAGTTTTAAAAAATTCTTTCAATGGAGACTGTGGTTAAATAATAATTTAAAAATGTATATAACCCCTTACCACAATTATTAGTCGTATCCTAAATACGTATTTCGACAACTAAGTTGTCATCATCAGTAGGTAAAAACTACTAATTAAAAGTCACACATGGGGCACAGTAAAGTAAAATAAACGCTTCCGCACAACTACTATACACTGCAACCCTGTAAAGACTCACTGATTAGTTTTGACAAATTTCCAAAGTGCTCCTGAAGAAAGTACAACTGATTTTTTTAAATTTGGAATTTGTGTTAGTTCCATGCACTCAGAAATACTTCGAGCATCGCCATTTAAACATGTAACGAAATTTTGCAAACTATCGAAATTCTCTGCATAAAAACTAGAGCTTCCAACCATGATCCCCATCTAGTTATTACTAGAGAGGGAGGCAGTGACAGAGATAGAAGTTTTTCCCTGTAAAGAGCTACTCTCAATGGTGCTTTTTTGAAAACTTTTTTAAAAGCGAATACAAGTCTATCAACTTCCAGAAAGGTGTCTCTGATATATTCACAGATTCTGTGGAGAGCATGTGTTGCACAAGTAATATGCAGCATATTAGGATATGTTTTCTTGAATAGTCTGCCTATTTTTAAAATATATTCAGCACTGTCACTGACAAATAAAAATATTTTTTCTTTGTACCTGTCGTCCGAATGAAGTACATTTTGAATATTCTCGTTAATAGTTTTAGCAACTGTTTCCGCATCAACTGTATTTATAACTTTTGTTGCTATTACATATGCGTTATATGAATATAGTACACCAGCTACAACATTTACCACCACACAGCGTCCTAATATATCGACCTAATTCATCGGCACTTATCCATAAGTACTGATTTGAAAGATGGCTTCTAATGCGTTCTACTGCTTTCGTGGGGCACTAAGAAACATAATATTTTCGTACGGTGGATTCATCAGGAACATTTCAACAAGTATATTTTTGGAGAAATATTTTTAAAGTGGGATTGTTAAGTTTATTTAATGGAATATTAGCCGCCATAAAAATTTCACAGCGTTCTTCGTTAAAATTGTCAGATTCCAACGGTTCCAATTTCTGTGCATGTGTTTGCGATGCTAAGTGACGTTGTACGTGCGATTTCATTGAATTTTTTAACGATATTTTACAGATTTTGCAATACATTTCGGAATCACTGACAATGGACATACAATCAGTATGACCGTCAATCCAACTCGCCATTGTTTTACGATGCCGTTCTCGACGTTCTTCCATATCATCTCTGAAAAAGTAACTTAAGCAATGCTCTAGATCTAAATAAATGAAAACTAAAAATGTATGCGTAAGTTATTGAAACTGAACGAAATTCAATGCACACTTACGTCGAAATAATTGGGAGAAGTAGATTCAATCAAACGATATTAAACAGGATCTATCACAAAAATTACGATGTAATTTACAGTTAAAACTACGAAAACAGGAAACTAACTCACAGTACTTTATTTATCTTATGAAATATAAACTAATAAATAAAATAAATTATGAAAACCCCGCTTCTATCTACGCTCATGGAAACAGAAATTTAACTGTAAATATCCAACAAAAAACGTCGCAATTGTCGATGAAAACAAATGTGCGCGCTAGCTATATCAATAGTGCATTCAATAACTGCGTGATGTACTTACAGATGTTGTAGACTATTTATATCGTCCGTCGTAATGACGACGTCATTTCAACTCGATGTGTCCGATATTATTTTAATTTTTAAATGAATTTGTTCCGTATTTTAGACTTGCTATTTAGAATATTATTTGTAACTTTGCCATTTTATATTTTGCTTCAATACTTAATATTACTCTATCATTTATTTATAAACGTTTATACTTTGGCAGCTGTACAATCAAAATGAACAAAAAGTACGGACAACGGAATCAGATTTAAAATCATATGATTATGCTGCACATGGCCTAAGCGGGGCTAGTCCAAACGAGAATTTTTTCTGACGTTATGCGACAAAGTATACGCAGCAATCTCATCTTTCTTCCGCATTACCTTCACGGGGAACGTCCGTCTTTGATTACGGCAATGCGATGGGCAGCCCAGTCTATTTGATGCCGTGCCAAATTCTTACATTGCAGGGAGGTTCAAAGAAGTTGTGGGATAAATTCTGTTTAGGAGAGTATAAGAATTTTTTAATGTAATAAATAGAGACCGGACACATCGGGCTGAAATGGACGTCATTATGACGGACGATATAAATAGTCTACAACATCTGTAAGTACATCACGCAGTTGTTGAATAGCACTATTCATTCGGTTAACTGCACATCTACTTTTTGTGTGCGGTTAACCGAATGAATAGTGCTATTCAATAACTGCGTGATGTACTTACAGATGTTGTAGACTATTTATATCATCCGTCGTAATGACGTCATTTCAGCCCGATGTGTCCGGTCCCTAGTAATAATCTAAACTTCCAAAGATTAAAAGAGTGTAAATATGTACAATTGCGGAATTAAAAAACGCGTATAACTCTTTAGGCTTCATTTCGCAATGGTTTAATAATGTAAATCAGTCAGTTTTGACTTTTTTAAAACGTCAAATGAAAATTCATATAATGACCATAATCTATATTTTTAATAAATAAACACTTAATTGCGGCATGTCGATATGACTTTTATATCGCGATTAAATTGCAAAATAAAATACGGTTGGCTTTTGAAAAAAAAAATCACAATTACACAGAAAAATTTCAAGTGTATGCATTTTTAACGTCGCAATTGTACATATAAAAAATATTTTTGAGATTAATTTATATTAATTAGCTTGAACAAGATAGGGTGGGTACTGCCCACCCCGACGAGCCGCCACTGCTAATAACTGGATAAGCCATACATCATATGTCATAAGTAAATAGATGTACTTATTGTTAAATATTATTAACTGTTAATAGTTACTAGATATTAGTAATTATATATTCGCGAATATTTACTTGATGGAAATTCATAATTCATTAAATAAAAATAAAAAAAAAATATCACTTATTTTCCGGTTTATTATTAAAATACCATAACAATTGTTAGTGGAAAGACAGTGCCTTCCTCAGATAGAATCGTATTATAAACTAGTTAGTTTATAATACAACTCCAGCTGAGGAAGACACTGTGTGTCGAAACAATTATTATGGTATTTGAACAATAAAGTGGTAATTTTCATTTTTATTTAATCTATTCTCGAATAACATTTATAATGTGTAAAGATATTTAAATTTTTGTAAAAATTGAATCGATTCTGCCTTTACTTGATGTAAATCCATATCAAATGATAAAAACACACAATGTTGTATTAGATTTACACTTTATTTAATAATATTTAATAATGACTATATAACAGCTGTTTCACCGTACAACGGTTTCTTCAGATATAACAAGCGGTACTATAAAACATTTTACTTAAACGTAAATATTTTTTATTTTATGACTTAATGGTATTCTCAGAAATTGGAAACCGAAATATTTTTACCCGCCTCTTTTAGTATAAGGGATACATATAGATAACATAAATTATATTATAAGTGACACATATCTAACAAAATATTTCAATCAAAAATAGGAAATAAGTTCAACAGAGGGGAGGAATTAAGCTCTGCTTTGTCATTTAATAATTTATTTGAAACAAAAATTTTCAAATTGGTTTTTGCTGGAATGTTATTGTTCGGGAGAAATAGATTTAATTTTGTATTTTTAGTTTCATTTAAATATAAGCAAACAGATGTAGGTATATTTATGTTAATGTATTCAATCCTAGTTTTAAATTGTAAATATTGTAAAGTGTATATATAAAAGGTTCTTGGAGTTCGGATATATTTAATGTTGTCAATTATCCTAGATCTGGTCAGGTATTACATTTCTTTATTCATTGTCTTGTTTTCTACGGTTATAAAAACTATTTATTTTATTACAAGCACAACCTTCTTGTTAACCCATCCATTTAGTAGTTGTAAATGTAATGTATAATAGAATAAGCTTTATTGACATATCTCCTGTTATAGATAAAGTGTTATATTATTATAATAGGTTAAATAGCTTGGTTCGATGCGATTCTGCGAAATATTCTGTTATCTCTAACGCACTTCCTGTGTATTGTATATTTATTATTTTAAGAGTTGTTTTATTTTTCTATAATTTAGGGTTTCCGTCGTATATTGTTTATTTTAATACATTGATGACGTTGGAAACTACAGCATATACTTTTCTTGGAAGAAAGGTAAACATAGTTTAAAAAAAGGTATATAACCCCTTACCACAATTATTGTGGTAAGGGGTTATATACCTTTTTTTAAATTTTTATTTAACCACAGTCTCCATTGAAAGAATTTTGTAAAAATAGTTGTATAGAAATTTCTGTATAATTAATTTCGTTGTTTTCTCCCTCTCTTGTAACTGGCGGAGACAAAACTTTCTTGCCGAAAAATAAGTGAATGAAAAAAGAGTTCCAAACAAGATCTCTTAGAGCTCACTACAGTTCCAAGTACGATCTCTTCGAGTTAACTACAGTTCTAGCTTAGGTCTCAGTGATCTAAATAGGAGCAAATATTATTTATTAGCCAGTTTTGTCGGTCTTTAGTATTAGGATCAGATACTGCATTTGTACTAAGTTAACGGAACTCCAAGACTAAATTTGTAAATATGTGTTATTCAAAAACTATTGCATTATTTCAACTCATACTTCGGTCGATACATACCGAACTTCCTTCAAACCAGGAGGATGAAACAGTTATAAAGAACTTAGCTTATTGAAACATATTTTTCTATATTAGAGCATATTTGTCAAACTATGTGCATTATATATGTGCATATTGTGCATATTTTGCTATCTTTACATGCATATAATCCTAGCTTTATTTATTACCAACATAATTTCTCTTGTTTTTTACAAAAGGAGATCAGAAAAAGTTTTCTTATAATAGAAAAGGTTTTACTTTCTATCAGTGTAGAAGTTCTGTGTTCTTTCATGATTGTGATTGTCTTTCGTGACTTTATTGTATGTAATCAAGGAGTTGTTATAGTAAATGTTGTCCATCCCAGCATCATGCACTAACGAGTCTATAGTAAGGTGAAACATGGGTCTGCATGGTTGGATAGAAATTTTCACACAAATATTAACTTGTACTGTGTACCCTACATCCGATTTTTTATCATATTTCGGTATTATTTAAAATGCTTTTGTTTTATTCAAAAAATAGTGGGATTTTACACACACACAAGTATATTTCAAATTATTTTTGTCATTAAAAATATTTAATTTTAGAATATAAATGAGAAATATAAAAACAAAAACATAATCCATAAATTGAATTCAATTTTCTTCGCAGAAGAATTTTCACGATTTTGGTGACCAGTGGAAAGGCTTTGAACAATTTTTTTAAATCCCTCCAAAGAAATTCCATTCCTGTGATCATGATTCTTTAATTCTTTGAAATTTTCATTCTTCTTTTGTCTATAGAAGATCTGCAAGAAAAGAAAAACAAGTTTAATGTCTTATAAACAATTTTTTTCATTAACTGTACCTTTAGTACATATTCGCTTTCGATTTTGTGGACTTCCAAAATCAAACAAGCACCATAACCCGGAAGATGAGGATACATAACCTCAAACGTGTACAAAATGTGAACGATGTTCATCTCGTGTCCAGAATATAAAAAGAACTTCTTCTCAGACCGTCTCTGTATTAGATTTTCGGTATCGCTTAAAAATTTTCGAAATAAATTACCTAAATTTGTATTAAAATTAAAAAAAGAAAACTGTAAACGCCATTATTATGTCATGTGTTGTACCTATAGCAAGTGTCCTAAGTTTGTCCGTCAAGAGTTGGATTTTGTAGTCTAACCCTACCATCTCTTCCAATATTTTTGGAAATATTGGGTTCGTCCACTCTGGTAATGTTAGATTCAGATGTTTCTGAAACACGTTTTTAATTAAAATGAAGGTAAGTTGGTGAAGATTAAAAAAAAGGAAATTAATTACGGCGACTTTTTTTTAAAATGCCTCTGGTATTCAAGTAATAAAATATGTTTCTTTTTGTTTCCCAATTGATTACAATCTGCCCCAAATGGACATTCAGTAATTAGTGTAACTCAGGAGCAAGATGGCAGATGTCACTGGCTTACTCCTTTTTTAAGATTTAATCACTCGAATAATGTCTAATTACTGGATGTTTACTTAATTCTAATTTAAAATAATTTAAAATCAAGACATCACATAAATTAATGTACGTCTTGTTTTAATTAACCATGTAGCATCTCCTGAAGCACCAATCAGTTTATTGCGTAATATAGAGACATAGAAAATAAATAAGTTTTAATACACCGCTTGCCCGTTTTTAATTTATTATTAACTAATATAGTATGGTCGATAACTCTTATAAGTTATATATATATATAATATCTTCGTGACCTTGGTATGATAAGGTAAACTTAATAAGTCGCCGATTAAAGGTCTGGTTTACTTCAGAGTATATATATTAATAATATATATATATATATATATATATATATATATATATATATATATATTAATAATATATTAATAATATAAATAATTAAGTTGCTATGGTTTAAATTATTCAAAGATACATTCCAATAATAATAATAAATCATGCCTTAGTATTCCAAAAAATAGATAGCAAGGTGTGAAAATATGTGTTGTTCGCTGCTAGAAGCTTGTGTCTCTTTCTGGGTATGAACCTGTGGGTTGGTTGTATTTGTGTGACCGCGTAAGTGTATGGTTTTGTATGTTAGTGCGCTCGTGTGTGTGTTTAGTGATCGGTCGCGTAAATTTAGAGAGATCGGATAACCAGCCGTTGCGTAGGGCCGCCAACCCTTTCCCGGCAACTTCTTTACTTTTCCGAGCAGTACTTCGACGGCCCGACCCCCGCCCCAACGAGGCAAGGCGCAGACCAGCGAAGCGCACCCTGCACGGGGTTGCTCATCGCCAACCGAGGGAATACTCTTAGTGGCTACCTCAGTCGACGATGGTCACACTTTGTGCCAACCTGGCTAGGCTGCTGTTAACAGCACACACACGTTCGACGTGTGTGCATTGCCCACGCTTCTGCGGAAATCGTTAAGATGGCACAAAGTGTGACCATCGTCGACTGAGGTAGCCAGTAAGAGTGTTCCCTCGGTTGGCGATGAGCAACCCCGTGCAGGGTGCGCTTCGCTGGTCTGCGCCTTGCCTCGTTGGGGCGGGGGTCGGGCCGTCGAAGTACTGCTCGGAAAAGTAAAGATGTTGCCGCGAAAGGGTTGGCGGCCCTACGCAACGGCTGGTTACGCGACCGATCACTAAACACACACACGAGCGCACTAACATACAAAACCATACACTTACGCGGTCACACAAATACAAAATCTGCTGCCAGCAGCAACCAACACACAGGTTCATACCCAGAAAGAGACACAAGCTTCTAGCAGCGAACAACACATATTTTCACACCTTGCTATCTATTTTTTGGAATACTAAGGCATGATTTATTATTATTATTGGAATGTATCTTTGAATAATTTAAACCATAGCAACTTAATTATTTGACATTTATATTCTGTCATTTATATTTTGTATTCCCTTGACAAAGGCGTACTGCCGAAACATGTAGGGTTGTTTTAAATATATATACTTTGAAGTAAACCAGACCTTTAATCGCCGACTTTTTAAGTTTACCTTATATATGTATATATATATATATATGTATATATAATGTATATAATTTATACATCTTTTAGATTCCATATTTGGTTACAATAGCTATATGTTGAAAACGTAAATATGAAAGGCAAAAAAAAACTAGTTTTCTACAAATACTAGATACATAACGAAGAGCCTCTCATTTCTTTCAACAAAGTAAAAACAATAATTTATTTACATATCCAATCGTGTCAAATGAACTTTATAATAATGTTTCTCTGATGCAAATGCACATCCTAGTTCATAATTTTGATATCATCGTAAACAAATAACTCGAGGTTATCATATACGAGGTGTGGCTATAAAATAGCGAGACAGATTCTATAAGATCTAGTTTTTTGTTTTACCGGAAAAAAATGATTAATGTTTTAATAGAGCAACGAATTGTGGTGAGATTTCATTTCAAACTTGTAAAAACCGCCACTGAGAGTTATATTTTATTAAAAGAAGTATGCGGTAATGAATCTTTATCACGTGGGTGAGTATTTTAGTGGTTTAAGCGTTTCCAAGATGGCCACGTCAAAAACGGGCGAAAATTTTGAAAAAACCGGCAATCTGATCCGATCTGACCGTCAGTTAACTATTTGTGCGATTGCTGAAACTGTTGGAATTGACAAAGGATGCGTAAGGCAAATTTTAATACTCTCAAAACTATTTTGAATTTGACAGTAAGATATATTCGTGTAATGATGGCCTAATAATGGGCAACCCATTGAGTCCGTTATTATCAGAGATTTTTATGGATAATTTAGAAAGTCAAATTAAAGAACATCCCAATTTTAAATATTTTATATACTGGCACAGATATGTAGATGACGTATTAGCTTGTTTCAGAGGCACAGATAGACAATTAAACCAATTTTTTGAACACATAAATAATCTACACCAAAACATTAAGTTCACCATAGAAAAAGAATCAGATCAAAGTATAAACTTCTTGGACCTTACAATTTCTAGACAGAATAATAAACATGTATTTTCAATATATCACAAACCCTCACACACAGATGTTATCATTCACAATAGTTCGTGTCACCCGGTAAGTCATAAACTAGCATCATTCCATTGTATGATACACAGATTAATATCACTACCTTTAAATAATGAAAACTTCTTTAAAGAATTAAATATCATTAAACAAATAGCGCAAAATAATGGATATAACCCAAATATAGTAGATACAACTTTAAGAAAAAAGAAATATAGGAAAGCAATAGAAAATGTGTACCCAATAATAAAATATAAACCAAGCAATTATAAATTATTAACATACATAGGACCGATAAGTGAAAAAATAGGAAAAATTTTACGAAAAACAGATATAAATGTAGCTTATAAAACTAATAATTGTTTAGGGAAATTCATAAAAAATAATAAATCCAAGACAAGCAAAAGTAATAAATCCGGAGTATACAAACTAACATGTAAAGAGTGCCCTAAAAATACATAGGCCAAACTGGTAGGAGCTTTGAGAAAAGAATACAGGAACATTTTAAAAGTTTTATTAACAAAAAGACAGATTCCAATTATGCACTTCATTTGTTGGAAAATACTCATAGTTTCAATAAAAATTTCGAAATTTTACAGTCACAACAAAAAGGATTAAAGTTAAATTTATTGGAATCCTTAGAAATAAATAAACTTAAATATGCAGATATATTGTTAAATGACCAATTAGACCTTAATAATTCCCCACTTTTAAACTGGTTTCATTAAATATTAAAATAACAATAACTTTAGACGATATATCGGTAAGAGACGATTCTAATGTAGACAAGTGCAACCCATTGAAAAAGTTTAGAAAAAAGCCATACATTTGTGAAGAGCGTGTTCAGTAGTAATATAAGATCCGAAGAAGCTACATCGTAGCGAAACATGTCATATATTTATTAATATATATAATAAAGTGTAATATATACTGGAAATTAGTATGTGTTTTACTTAAATCCCATTTATGTATATTAAAATCCGTCACTTTCGTTATTTATCAGTAGAGCAGACCAATTTCCGTGCGCGCTATGAGCGCCGGTATGGGAGTGTAATTCGTAATATATTAGAATATGCGATAGAATAGAGACGCAACATGAGCTTGTTACCGATATAAGTATAGAAGTAGAGACATTTATTCTATCAGAAATAATTAAATATCCATTTGGTTTTCTGCTATTAAAGTAATATGCATAAACACACGAAAAATAAGAATAGTACATATTATAGCAGCGTTGTATGTACCTATAAATAAAATGGAAAATGTATGAAATCAGTGATTGTGTACACGACAGAGGATTTAAAAAAACACTTACCGTTTTAAGCGTCTTCCAAGGATTGACAAACTGGAGAAACTTAATTGTATATTTTCAACATCAGGTGCGTTTCTAAGGATATTTCTGAAAAACACTTCTTTCGGATCGAATGATATAACCACGTCCTTAATTTTTTCAAAATGTTCATGATAGTAAAACCCCGCCCGTAACCATGTACCCCAACGTGTCAGAATCGGCTGTGGTAGCTCAGGGGTATGGGGACACAATTCGTGAAATTTCCGAATACGTTTTGGAGATTTCAGGAATACTGCCTTTGTACTCCATATTAAAGCATCTACCTCTGGATAACATCTACGAACCTGTTCTGCCACAAGGTTTAGAGCATGGAGTTTACAAGTAATATGTAACAAGTTAGGACAATATTTTCTAAGAGACCGGTCTACAGAACACATGGTTGCGCCACCATCGGTCATAAACATTAATACTTGGTCTTTCGAAAGTTTAAATTTTTCCAAAGAATCTAATAGCACCTCTGAAATTTTTTCGGCATTACATTGTTCTAGTTGTCTGGATGCTAATAAAATTGAAGACGTTGGTTGATATGGTTCCATATTACGCGCCATCATATTAACTACAGATTGTTTTTTGCTGTCAGTTGTTTCGTCCACACATCACCACAGTTTTTTATTTTTCAGTTCGACTTTGATTTTATTTTCAACCTGTTTACGCACCGATGGTAAATTCCTTCGTAACGTTGTCGTGCTCGGTTTGATTCGCGTATTTATTCCAAAATGAAGTAAATGAATATTCATTACTTAACAAGGTAAACGGCAGTGTACACACAATCATAGTTTCACATAGTTCATGTATAAACTGTTGTCGATTAATTTTGTTATTATTGTGCTTCGAACTGCTTACGTGTTCTTTACAATGTGTTTTTGACCAACATATTAGATATGTATTGCACACTAAACATTTAATTTTTGAGCCATCGTATATTAAGTCCGGGAAATCCATAATAAACTTATTCACTTCGTCTGACAACGGTCGTTTTCTCGATTTATGTGTCGACGACATTTTATTACGTATGCTTACACTTACATTCAGTCTAAGCAAGTACCAAACACATACTGAATGCAGAGATAAACTGAATGCTTTTTATTAGTTCTGATGCAATACAATCATCCTCACATCGGCGCACTAAGCGCGCACGGAAATTGGTCTGCTCTATTTATCAGTAAACTAGAAGCGGTCCCTCAAATAAAAAATTTAACTCTTCACATTAGTTTTGAGTAAAAAGAAAGCCAGCAAGTTAAATTTTAAAAGCGTTTTGAATCTATTATGTAAATACTTAAAAAAGGTATATAACCCCTTACCACAATTATTCATCGTATCCTAAATACGTATTTCGACAACTAAGTTGTCATCATCACTAGGTAAAACCACTAATCAAGGTGTCGCACATGGGGCACAGTAAGGCTAGAACACCGCTTACGCAACAACTACTTTACACGGCGTCTACGTATAGACTGGACACGTATAGAGAGGAGTCTATACGTGGACGCCGTGTAAAGTAGTTGTTGCGTAAGTGGTGTTCTAGCTTTACTGTGCTCCATGTGCGACACCTTGATTAGTGGTTTTACCTACTGATGATGACAACTTAGTTGTCGAAATACGTATTTAGGATACGATTAATAATTGTGGTAAGGGGTTATATACCTTTTTTAAGTTTTTACTTAACCACAGTCTCCAAAGAAAGACTATTATGTAAATATTTAATATTTTCTTTATTTTTTTAATACCTCAGGTTCCAATAATGCGTACAATACAAATGCACTTCGAAGACAAATGGGTCCTAAGCCAGTATGTTTTTCGATGTATTTCAACCAGGTTTTGTATTTCTTTAAATATAATTGCGCGGTTCTCTTTGCACACACTTTTAGATATTCTTCTGTGAATTCTTTAGTCATTATGTTCATAAAAAGCTAAAACAACCGAATATCTTCACATCATTTACAAATTTTAGCAAACCACTAACCTTATCGTTTTCATATTGAGCCGCGTTATATAGTGCGGGTTGCCAGTTCAAATGCGAGCTCCACCTCTCCTCTTCTGTTGGAACGAACAAAGAAGCCAAAACGAGTTGAAGCGAAAATATAGCTCTGGAATAGGGAGAAGCCCATGCGTCCACAATTTCTTGGTTGTAGAGATATCCCAATAATTTGTGGTACCTTTTATGTAAAACCCGTCCCAAATCGTACATCGTTTGTCGGCCTAACTGTGATAAAATGAATGATAATAAGCGAAATATTTAGTGGCGATGTATCGTTTTACTTTCGTAATTTGACCTTGCGAGAACGGAAGGAATTTTTCATTTCTATGCGGATCTGTTGGGTAAGTGTTTCTTACGTCTGGATTTTTCTCTCCATGTCTAAAAAACTAATACGAAATCTAATTAATATTCAATAGAATATAGCATTATAGGTGTAACAAGTGTTCATTTGAAAAGTCAATCTAGTAGTAGCATGTGATTTACCGAGAGAACATTTTGAAGTATGTCGTAAATTAAAATTTACTACTTAACCTACGAAGTCGTATATTTTGACAGTTTCATACATACAAATAAATAACAAATAATAGGTATTTATTGAAAACTATAACAAATGTTGAAAATGTTGTCCTTCAAGATCAATGCACTTTAAAATCCTTCGTTCAAAATTTCTGATGATATTCTGCAACATTACTGGATTGTTATTAATTATTAATTTCCATGCATTTCTGTTCGATTCTCTGTAGCATATCATTCAAATTCAATATAGGTGTTCTAAACATGTTATTTTTTAGATAAGGCCACAAAAAGAAGTCGCAAGGTGTTAAATCGCATGAACGTGCAGGCCAGGCAATTTCAGTATTTCGACTAATTATACGCTCATCAAAAAGTTCTCTTAAATAATCCAAAGATTCTGTCTTGTTGGAAATATGCATTTTGTAGTTCATCATCATGCAACTGATTGACAAATGGTTGTAAAATTTCCTTACGGTACCTTAGAGCAGTTAACGTTCCCTGAAAAAATATTGGTCCAATGATTCGCCTTTGGCTTATCGCTGCCCAAATACCAAATTAATTACATGTGGATTTTCGCTACTCCAAATTCTTGTATTTTGTGAATTTAGGTATCCCGTTTAATAAAACCATGCTTCATCAGTAAAGATGACTCTTTGCGAAAGTTCTCCATTATTGTTCATATTTACAAACCAATTACAAAACTGTAGTCTACGTGGGTAATCAATTTCTAACAATTCTTGTACTGCTGTGATACGATATGGATAAAGTTGCATATCTTTTTTTAATAACTTGTGAGTTGTACCAACAGAAAGGTTTATTTGTTGACTCAAATGTCGAACAGATGTTTATGGTTCATTTTCCATTATTTCTTCAACACGATTGACAACTTGAGGTGTACGTTTCTTAACTGCTCCGCTGCCTGATTTTCTTAAGAGACTACCAGTTTCAGAAAAAAGTTTTAAAGTTCTATCCAAAGCATTCTTAAATTGTATATAATCTATTACAAAATGCGGAAACTCAACTTGAAATTCTACCATGCAATCTTGAACTGAATAAACCCATAAACCATCAATTTTATTACCACTTCGAAAATAAGCCTGGACTAAAAAAATTTTATGTTCTAAAGTGGAAGCCATTTTAAAACTGAGAAGCAATTTATTTAAACCAGAATCGACGCAAGATTATTTTATGCACTAACTGATATTTGTGATTGACATTATCAAATATCATTTGGATTTACGTTTATGGAAGAACAAACACATACTAATATATTTGCGTCTTATTCTATCAAAATTTCGAAGTAACCTAGATTGACTTTTCAAATGAACACACGTTACTAATGAGGACTGCAGATATCTAAGCTCACACCCACATGTACATCAGGTGCAAAAAAAAACACGGTTCACCTGTAATTCTTTTGAAAGTCAGCCATGTTTGTTTGTTATTTTGGCTTTAAGTTTACATCTTTGATTTTTTATCGACAAAGGACTTCTTCTTGGACTATTTAAAAAACAATATGATATTTATTCTAGTGTTAATAAACAATAACAATTTATGTTAACAACAATACATTTTAGAGGTACAGAAAACGAAAATTAAAACTTAAAATAGACTTCAATATTTCGTGTTGCATGTTTCTACGATGTGACATACCACTAATGAGCTCACGAATTTCATTCTGCGGAATATTCTCCCATTTTTCTTGCAGAGCTACATGAAGCTCGTTTATTGTGGTTGGTGATATTGCACGAGATCTAACAGGTTTACCTAACATATCCCAAACATACTCTCTAAGATTTGCATCCGGGAAACATGCTGGCCTCTTGATTTTTCGAATGCCAACTTCAGCCAAGTATTCGCTGATGCATCTCGCTGAATGTGGTCTCGCGTTATCCTGCATCAGGACAAAATCATCATCAATAAATGGAGCGAATGGTACCACGTGGGATCCCAAAATTTCCTCAATATACCGTTGTGCCATCAGTGAGCCCCCATTGATGAACACTATTTCTGTAGTGGCTTTCAATGATATGCCTCCTCACACCATAAGGGAACCTCCGTTATGACTAAGCCTGGGCCCGAAAACACATTGTGAAAATCATTCCCCCGTTCGTCTCCATACTCGTGTTAGTCCGATTGGTGAATGGAGAGAAAACCTAGACTCATCGGTAAACAGTAAATTACTCAATTGTTCAAGATTCAAATTGAAATCTCGCTACCCGGTGACGTGGGAGTAACTCAGGGCCAGTTGCTGCCCTGAAAGCTTTCAATCAAACTTGGTAACTGTTATAAGGTGGAGGACCATCATGCTAAAACCACATGTGTTAACGCATGTGAACACCGCAAATTGTTCCTGTATTGTTCGCATAAGTGTGGATATCTCTGTTACTTTACCACATTTTTTTCATTTGTCATTATTTTGTGTATACTGTTTTTCAGTTAAAAATAAAGCTCCAATTTTTTTATCACCCTGTATAGACACTGTAAAAAGCAGCAAGTAATTCCATAGATTTGGTTCGTAAAATTTAATAAAATTGTTGTTTTATGAAATTATGATTAACTTCAGTAATTACAAGCTGAATAACTAGAAAAGCTATTGATCTGGCACAAGTAATAAATTTGTAGTTTATTCGCTTTAAATCATGGGCTGATTCTAATTATACTTATAGCAAATCAGAAAATTTTAATTATGAAAAGTTTGCGCGATTGTTGTATTAGTCCGTACAATTATTGTATTCGATTGTATAAAAACCAAATTTAACAGCAATATTTAACAATCGTTAAACAAGAATTAATTGAAAACAATAATACAAATGTTCAAGAATCATGATTATAGACATATTTTAGCCTCCTAATGTTCCTGTGAATAATCAGTTATAATAATCAGAAAGTGGACTCGAGCGGTTGATGATTCATAGCCCATAGTCTTGTATACGCAATAGGTTTGTTTCTGTAAGCGTAAGTTTCGAACAATTTGATACGTGTGGCCAGTGCATAAGTGGCACATATCTACATATGCAGTTAATATGTTTCTGTCAATGCACAACAGAGCGAATGTAATAAACAGTTTGGTAGGCGGTAGCAACTACTGCTGAAACAAAAGTAATGCTGACAAGCGACTTACGTATCGAATTTTGAATAAAAATAATTTACAAGAACATTCACTAAGAACAGAAAGAAATGGACTAAAAAGAAGAACGAAAACTACTCCAAAAATGGGGTAGTAAATTAAACTTAATATTTATAAAAAACTATAGAATAAATATACAATATAACAATATAAAACGGATTTTTTTTAAATACTAAAAGTTGTAACCAAATAATACTGAAAGAAACGAAACCAGAAGCGATCCCTTGTAGAAGAGAATAGAAAATATACCATCTCAAGAACAATAAATACATGTAGCATGTAAACAGCTGTAAACAGGAGAATACACTTTCGAAATTAGCGGATATAATTTTGCAAGCGATTATTAGAACGAAGTCTAACGAAATAATATATAAATGTATATTCCGTCTTACACGCCACTGTAAAATATAATTTATGAATGAATAGTGACGGAAATAACAGCACCTGCTCGAGGAATGCAATTGAGCAAGGAAATAGTGGGGGACTATTATAATATGCATACTATACGTGTGACCGCCACAACGTTTTACCGGGGCAATTAGTCATTCAATTGCTTCAGTCCGCTCTCTGATAATCAGTTACAATAATCTTCCAACTTCTAATGCAGGAGAATAGTATCATATTATTAAACAATTTTAATCTGTTGATTTAGGGAGAAGTATTATGAGTTACTTACTACATGTACAACTTCTAGAGTATCAACTTGGTCACTACAAACACTAACATGCAACATGGAAACTAATATCAGAGCGAGTTCACTTTTACAGAGCATTTCGGTGATATATGTATTCTCTAAGAGAATTTATTGTTATGTACCCTTAATATCCTTTTATACGTTTAGCTGGCCTTGTAAATTAGACTACTGCTTTATATACATATATATACAATATTTTTTTTCTACGTTAAAAGAATACCACAAATTTAATTGCTGTTAATATGTCAAATATTTATTATTTATTACATTGTTCAAAGTAAACATTTTAAGTTTAAAATAGTGTAAATGTAAAACGTTATACTTGAAATTTTAATGTTAAATATACAATAAAAAGAAATTTTAAGAAATATTTAGATACTATACACCGTACTTATAAAATATATTTTACAAATAGATAAATTAGTAAAAGAAAATAATAGCTAGTTAATTGTACAACGCCTCCAACTCTATAAAATAAGAAAACAGAAAAGACAATCGAAAGAAACCATTGTCCAAATGTAGTAAATTTATTGAATTATCAATGAACATAATTATTTTTCCACATAATCACCGTTTAGTGCCACACACTTCTCCAAACAATGAATCCATTTCTTCATTCCATCCATGAAAAAACTTTCTCGTTTACTGTTGATGTAATTGTGAAATGTAGCCAAAACTTTTGTGTCTGATGAATAATGTTGACCCTTCAACATCTCCTTTAATTAGGGAACAACCAGAAATCAGGTGCCAAAACAGGACTATGCGGAGGGTGCGAAGCAAACGTTAATTTCAGATTCGTCCCTGTCTTCATTGTTTAGTTGCAGCAATCCGGTCTAATGTTGTGATGCAAGAAAGAATTCGTTCTTTCTGGCCTTATTTTACAGATACGATTCTTTAATGATCGTAAAGTTTTGCAGTATCTTATGGAATTAATCGTTGATCCCTTCGGTATGAATGATTCCCTTTGCGTTCCAGAAAATGGTTAGCATAACTTTCTGCGCTGATAGAATGTTATTCCATTGACCTCTTGCTTTCGGGGCCATAATGATGAACGAAAGATTCGTTCTCGATGAGAAAATTACCTCCCTCGTGTCTATACAGGTTAGGAAGTTCCTGATAAATGTTTTTCTTTGTTCTTTCATGGCATCTGTTAATTGTCGCGGTACCTATCTGGCGCAAATTTTTACAGAATTACAGGTGACCCGTGTTTCTCTTTTGCATCTGATGTACATGTTATAAATATAAATGTATTATAAATTACATGTGTAAAACGCTCAGTAGTTTTGTTACATGTTACATATATTTGCTGTAAGTATTTCACTATTTTTTCTCAGCAGATAAATATGGCCGAATTGAATGCTAATTTCGTAAACGATATCTTCCCCGGTTTGGTTTATTGTTTTTCGCACTGATAAATATCTGAAAAGGTTTTAAACATACTCGTATTATAAAATTATTGTTTATTGTAATAAATATAATTAATTTCAACAAAAGTATTTATAACAAATAAAAATTATTATTGTACCTAGATAAGGAATATCATTTTTTAATTTGATTGACGCACTTTTCAGGCGTAAATTCATTCTCGATCCTTCGTCATCTGCCTCGGTCACTAATTCGTTAACCATTTCACGAAATTCTTTCAGATACATTCTACTTTCACCATTTTGAAATTGTAACAATTTAAAATCTGAAGGTTTGTCTTCCTTGTATTGTACCTGTAACATTACTATCATTACAATACTAGCAATAATAATATATTTTTATAAAGCAACATGATAATTAATGATGTTATTAGAGATATCCAAAGAAGACAGTGGGATAATATGCAAAGTAGAAACAGCCAAGATTATTGATAGTATAGGTATGCCTGGCAACAGTGATAAACAAATAGAAATTTGTCAAGGAACTGTCAGAGAGAAAACAAAAGATATTTACAATTTACCATGGATTAAACAACAATCCTAAAAAAGAGAAAAATAGAAATCACTGTAAAAGCGCAAATAATAATAATAATATTAATCAAAAAAATGTATTTGTCTTTTTCTTTTCTTCCATTACGTAGCAAAAGCAAGAGAAAAAGAAATGAAAAAAAGCGAATATACAGCTAATAGAAAAAAATAGAATAAAAATCGTAAAGTTAAGTTTAGCTTTGGGTGCAAAATACCACAGCAATTCCTCCACTTGACCTTGTAATACAATTAAAATTACAACAATAGTATCACCATGTTTATCAGGGAAACCAGGCTACACTGGATTTGCTACCAGAAAATATCTAAATAGCTTGTGCAGCTATCACACTAGATACCTTACACAACATTGTTCATGCAACACTTCGGAGGTAATGACAGCGTTTAGGTGATAATGGTTGTTACTTTGAATAGTTTATAACGAGCCATCGAAAGAATTCATAATTGGAGTAGACTGTGAAATTGGGTTGGTACTTTAGCCACTTCCACATAATGACACATTACTTGATGCTTGACAGTTTCATTTGGTTTCATTGTAAAAAAAGGTTATGGCATTGAAATGATACTACAACAAAAAAGAAAACAAATAATTTATTTAATATCGAAATCATAATCAAAATTTACATATAGCTACAGAAGTTGTTGAAAATTCCACTCGTCTTAAATAATCCACTAGATAAAGTTCATCAAAACATTGCAGCTTGTATGGATGACAATATAAGACTTTTTTAAGAATGAATTGGCACGTACCGTAAGATAAATTTGTTTGTTGGGTCACTACTGAAATGGATGTTTTTGGATTTTCATCAATAATATGCTGAAGGGCTTCAATATTATCAGCTGTACGTTTAGATGGCCGTCCACTTCCAGTTTTTCGACCGACGCTACCAGTCTCTCTGAATAACTTTACACAATTTGTCAAAACATTGTTAAAATCATTGCAGTCAAATACTAATTCAGGATGTTCTTCACTAAAATCAGCCATGCATTCCGTAATTGAATACTGCCACTCGCCATTTACTTTCACACCTGTACGGAAGTAACATTCGATAATTTTTGTTTTTTGTTCTATGTTGAATACCATTTTTTAAATAAATTTAATTTTCTTAATAAGAGTTTTGAAAAATTTGACACAAACTTATAGTTTCAATGTCAAATAATAAATGTCATTATGTGGAAGTGGCTAAAGTACCAACCCAATTTCACAGTCTACTCCAATTATGAATTTTTTTTATGGCTCGTTATTAAGCTACACTTTCCCCAAAAATGAGAATTTTATTGTAATTTTTTCTAAACTTATTAGCAAATAAAGAGAGTATCCATTTTCTTGAGCTACTCTGTATATTATTAGGTAATGTAACTTACTTGTAGAAAATACTGTCCGTCCTCTTCGTGCATCTCCAATGATACACATGCCGCATAACCTGGTGAATGTTTGTACATCAAATTAAAAAACATCAAAACATAAACTATGTTTACGTCATGTGCAGAATACAAGTGCATTTTATAGCTGGACTTTCCGTTGATGCTATCTTCGGTGTCCGTCAGAATTTTTGTCATAATTCTACCTGCAAAAGAAAGTCTTCCAATCAATCATGCTTATCACTCAATTCTTCTAGAATACCAAGTATTTCTTTTCTTAATTGTTTAGTAGCCAACTCCATTTTAAATTCTAAATGGATCATATCTGTTATAGGTTGAGGATATATTGCTTTGGTCCATTGGGGCAATTTCAACCCAAAATGATCCTGTAAAAGCGAGAATATGTTAGCTAATTTAGATTCCAAAAATTGGATTCTCAAATAACTTTTGGATATGGTCTTCATTTTCATGTACGACGGGATATTGGTAATTACTGATCTTACTATATAAAACACCACAATATTTCAATATAAAATTTTATTTATTCAACGTAAGACTTACACATTTAGTAAATCAAAGCCATTTAAAAAATTCTTCGCCTTGGTCTACAAACCTATTCTCATTCTCGACTTCGTTTGTCGCAAATGTTACCTTTTAAATGTTTTTTTTTGAGTTTTGTTAATAAATTATAGTTACACGGTACTAAATGCGGCGGATGATTAACCAATTCAAAACCAATCTCAACATTTTTTTCAGTACAATTACGACACGTAAGCATGGTGTGTGAAATTTGTGGACTTCGAGGTTGGTTAACTTTTGAAGGACAAAAAGACCTGCGTTTTTTTACAGATTGGTAATCTATCTTGTGACAATTAATTTTATATATGATAAAGCATAGTTTGCAATATTATAACAGTGGTTGAAAAGTTGGACGACGTCATCGGAATATCAAATTTTGAATTTTGAGAAAATAGCTTTGTCGTCTATCAAATTAAAGTTCGATTTGTATAGATAAAAAATATGTACACTTTATTGGGTCTAAAAGGTGTTTCAAGTCAACTAATTCAAAACCAACCTCATCAATCTTTCGCAGTGCAATTAACGACTTGTTAGCAGGAACGTTTCGAATGAAATTCATGGATATTTGGACTTTGGGGTTGGATAACTCGCGAAGGACAAAAAAACTGCATTTTTTTCCGATTTGTAATTTACACGTTGAAACGAGAAATTTGAAATATGATAAAGCATAATTTGAAATATGCCCATGGTCGGCATTTAATTTAAGATTTTTATTTTCAAAATGAGTGATTAGTTTTGGCAAATTTCCAAAGTGTTCCTGAAAAAAGTACAACAGATTATTTAAATTTGGAATTTGTGTTAGTTCCTTACACTCAGAAATAACGAAATTTTGTAAACTATCGAAATTCTCTGCATAAAAAAACTAGTAGCTTCCAACCATGTTGCCATCTAGTTATTAGCAGAGAGGGAGGCAGTTACAAAGATGGAAGTTTTTCCCTGTAAAGAGCTACTCTCAATGGTGCTTTTCTGAAAACTTTTCTAAAAGCGGATACAAGTCTATCAACTTCCAGATAGTTGTCTCTGAGGAAACATATTCTAATATGCCGCATATTACTTGTGTAGCACATACTCTCCACAGAATCTGTGAATATATCAGACACGTTTCCGGAAGTTGATAGACTTGTATCCGCTTTTAAAAAAGTTGTCGGAAAAGCACCATTGAGAGTAGCTCTTTACAGGGAAAAACTTCCATCTTTGTCACTGCCTCCCTCTCCAGTAATAACTAGACGGAGAACATGGTTGTAAGTTACTAGTTTTTATGTAGAGAATTTTGATAGTTTACAAAATTTGTTTTTGTTTGTTTAAATGACGATGCTCGAAGTATTTCTGAGTGCCAGGAACTAAAACAAATTCCAAATTTAAAAAATCAATTGTACTTTAGGTATATGATTATGCGGAATTCCAATTTGGGAGTACAGCCAGAAACTCAAACATAATCAAGATACAATGTCCAATACAAAATGCTTCGTCAAATTTATAATGCCCCCTAGTATGTTACTAACAAAGAAATACACGTACTTGTACTTAACGAAACTATCACAGCTGTAAGCTCCAAATATTTAAACAAGTACATCCGAACACATTAGCAACAAACCTTCTCATTCGTCTAAATACCACAAGAGAAAACATTATTTCTGCAATACTTTTGCATAATAGAGGCACGTCAGTGGGAATTTTTCTCTCTATGTTATTTTAATATCTGGAAATAATAGAGCTATTGTTTTTTGTAAATAAAACAGAATTGCATTAAATAAAGGATGTTAAAAAAAGAAGTGAAATTATTTTTTAAAATAAGAATAAAATATAGAAGATTCAAGTTTCTTCAAAATTTTAACGAAACTTTAATTTTGGATAAGCTGCAAGGGTATGGAATTTCCGATAATATTATTAAACATCGTCGTTCGCATCTGGATTTACGTATAAACTATGTGGAATACTTCAGTTTCAAGTCTCAATGTTATGTAGTGATTTCCGGTGCCTCTTATTTGTTGCTATAGATGCAACGAGAAACTCATTGTTCGTCCAGAAACTTCCTAGCAGACAAACTCGGACATTTACTGCTAGAAGTGAACAAATTCTGTGAATTTGTAGTAAGTGCCATAATGATATCCTGTTTCTAGACAAAGACAAAGGACACAAAAGGCGATTCTCGGAACACATAAAGAACAGAAATATACAAACTACATATAGAAAAACGTTGTCATCAGGTGTACTCTTCAGAAACACTTTGAAAATTCGCCAAAACTAATCACTTATTTTGAAAATCGAAATCTCAAATTAAATGATGGATTAACCACATTAGACGTGGCTGAAAAATATTCCAAGTGGCCTTCGGCAAAAGCCTCCGGCAAAAGTTAGACGCAGTTTTTAATAGAAATCCAGATTTAATAAAATTGCGGTAATTGTGTACGGGGACAATGCCTCAAAATCTAACTGCTAAATACGCTGAAATAAAAGAATATTTCCAGTATGCACCTATAACCAGTTGCGAAGTAGAAAGGACGTTTCTTATCTACAAGGATATATTTCACTCAAAGAGAACAAATTTTACAGAAGAGAGCCTTGAGAAAGTATTGCTAGTTAATGTTAATACTCCTTTACTCAACTTGAACTATAAAATGAACAAATAAAAATGTATTTCGTGTTTTATAGATTACCACCCGCTTGTTTTCCAATTAACAGTTAAAACAACGAAAAAAGGGAACTAACTCACTTTATTTATATTACGAAATATAAACTAATAAATAAAATAAACTATTAAAACTCCTCACCCTTCTATCTATGCCAATGAAGAAAGGAGTTTAACTATAATATTGAAGTAATTGCGTCACAATTCAACGAAAAAAACAGATCTGCGGTTAACTGAATGAATACTGCTATTCAATAACTGCGTGTTGTACTTAGCGATGTTATATATTTTATTATTTATATGATCCATCGTAATTTCAGCCTGATGCGTCAGGTCTCTAGTCATTAGACTATGAAAAATTAAGTATCGAATTTTGAGAAAATGATGCGTATGTCAAATTAAAGCTCATTTCGCATAGATTACAAACAGGTGCAGTTTATTAGGTTTAAAACGTACTGTAATTGAGAAATTGAGCGAAATTTGTGAAAAAATAAGATTTTTTCTGACATTATGAATTAAAATATTGAAGAGCATCACGATGAGTCTAGCGACTTTATTTTTCTCTATTTCAAATCATTTATCGAAGTCAAATATAGGAGTCTGAGTCCATAGTTATGGTCCGTTCAAAACAGGTTTAGATTTTTGACCTCTTTGGAGTTCGTTGGGAAGTAAACTTCATAGTTTACTCCTCAGCGAACACCAGTAAAACTCATGTTTTACTGTAATATAAATGGCATGATTATTTTTAGAAGACAAAAGTACATGGCAATACTGAATTACAAAGAAATCGGTGACATAACGAAAATTGAAAATTGTTCAAAGGAAATTTAGGAAATTTTCAATTTTCGATAGGTTTGCGAAACATGCCACATATTGGTGTTGAATTTCTTATAAACCGATTGGAGTGTGTAAAAAACGAATAAGGCATTAATTTTGATAGAGAATGTGCGTGTTGGCAGATACACAAAAATTATTCCCCAATTCTGAATTCATCTTCAACTTTCTTTTTGATTCTTTATCAAAGATTCTGGTTCAGTAGAAAAATATAATCCATTAATATATTAATACAGAATTATTTTAATGTTTGATATACTAATTAAATTAAAAACTTGTATTTTAAAGAAGTTTAAATGTGCTCGTTCAGTGACAAATACGTACATGTTTTTATTTATAAAAAAAAAACAATCAAGGTCAGAAAACTAACATTTTATTGCTCGCATTTTTCCACATTAAATTTAAATAATTATAGTAACAAAGCTATAACTTACCTCCGTAATAAATGTAATATACAGAAAGAAAAAATCTCTTGGAGTGTTTGCTGGAGAACCAGAATGTTTACGAATGTACGACAGTAACGGAGCAGCACTTTTCATTCCTTCCCTGGCGTCTTCACTTTCGCAATATTTATTATACATTTGTATATATTTCTTCAATAGAACTGCTAAAAGTAACTATAAAAATGAAATTAGTTTAAAAAAAAATACGAGTTAGAAACGATTTAAAAATTTCATGGAATGGAGTATAGATGGCGGTAGTGAGTTCAATTTGTTAAAGTATTCATATTACGAAATCTATGAGTTGTTATCTCAAAAAAATGTCAAAACGATACACACTGCAGCATTTTTAAGAGTAATTTAAGTCAAGTATTAAATATGTTATTAAATACTTTGCTTACGCCGAGTTATAGAGAATATTATAAACCACATGTACATTGTTAACTTAAAAAGCGTTTACAGTTAATAAAACGATATTTAAAAGTCTTTTAAAAGAAAAGGAATTAATATTTAAACTGTAAGTGTATTGAAAGTTATAGTAGAATTAAATTCGAATCATTAGAAGACATAGAACGGAATTGCTTAGGTACTGAGCCAATTATAACGTGTGTTCATTTGAAAAGTCAATCTAGATTACTTTGAAATTTTGATAGAATAAGACGCATATATATTAGCATGTGTTTGTTGTTCTGTAAACGTAAATCCAAATGACATTTGATAATGTCAATCACAAATATCAGTTAGTGCATAAAATAATCGTGCGCCGATTCTGGTTTAAATAAATTGCTTCTCAGTTTTAAAATGGCTTTCACTTTAGAACATAAAATTTTTTTAGTCCAGGCTTATTTTCGAAGTGGTAATAAAATTGATGGTTTATGGGTTTATTCAGTTCAAGATTGCATGGTAGAATTTCAAGTTGAGTTTCCACATTTTGTAATAGATTATATACAATTTAAGAATACTTTGGATAGAACTTTAAAACCTTTTTTTCTGAAACTGGTAGTCTCTTAAGAAAATCAGGCAGCGGAGCAGTTAAGAAACGTAAACCTCAAGTTGTCAATCGTGTTGAAAAAATAATGGAAAATGAACCACAAACATTTGTTCGACATTTGAGTCATCAAGTAAACCTTTCTGTTGGTACAACTCACAAGTTATTAAAAAAAGATATGCAACTTTATCCATACCGTGTCACAGCAGTACAAGAATTGTTAGAAATTGATTACCCACGTAGACTACAGTTTTGTAATTGGTTTGTAAATATGAACGATAATGGAGAACTTTCGCAAAGAGTCATCTTTACTGATGAAGCATGGTTCTATAAAACGGGATACCTAAATTCACAAAATACAAGAATTTGGAGTAGTGAGAATCCACATGTAATTAATGAAGAATCGCTACATCCAGAGAAAATTGGTGTTTGGGCAGCGATAAGCCAAAGGCGAATCATTAGACCAATATTTTTTCAGGAAACCTTAACTGCTCAAAGGTACCGTACGGAAATTTTACAACCATTTGCCAATCAGTTGCATGATGATGAACTACAAAATGCATATTTCCAACAAGACGGAGCACCTTGTCACTGTACTGCAGAATCTTTGGATTATTTAAGAGAATTTTTTGATGAGCGTATAATTAGTCGAAATACTGAAATTGCCTGGCCTGCACGTTCATGCGATTTAACACCTTGCGACTTCTTTTTGTGGCCTTATCTAAAAAGTAACATATTTCGAACACCTATATTGAATTTGAATGATATGCTGCAGAGAATCGGACAGAAATGCATGGAAATTAATAACAATCCAGTAATGTTGCAGAATGTCATCAGAAATTTTGAACGGAGGATTTTAAAGTGCATTGATCTTGAAGGACAACATTTTCAACATTTGTTATAGTTTTCAATAAATACCTATTATTTGTTATTTATTTGTATGTATGAAACTGTCAAAATATACGACTTCGTAGGTTAAGTAGTAAATTTTAATTTACGACATACTTCAAAATGTTCTCAGTAAATCACATGCTACTAGAGTGACTTTTCAAATGAACACTTGTTATATATACATATACGTATATGTATAACAATTTTCAAGAATACTGGTAGATATGGCTTTCACTCATGTGTGAACGGGGATGACATTCGTTGTTAGCATCTCGATACGTGCGTCTGAGCAAACACTCGCGAAAAACTAAAATAAATTTTATACATTTCATTTAGAATTTTGCTTCGTTTTTTTTTATAAGAATTTTATTTAGTTTTCATTAATAATTTTATTTTTAAATAATTCTCAAATAATCTCTATAATCAGTCTATTTGGCATAGCTTCCTCTATAGCTGTATTTAGATTTATATAATAAAATGTCAAATAAATATTAATATTATATTAATTTTGTGCAACTAACATCATCGTCCTCTTTTGGTAAAAAATGATAAGGAATAGGCTGCCAGTTTAGACTGTCCTCCCAAATTAGTCCATCTTTAGGTGGAAACAAACCAGATAGAACTAGTTGTAATGCAACTTGTGTTCTAGGTAGTGAACTTGCCCAAGGATCTACCAAACCTGGAATATATATGTCGCCTAAAAATTTTCCGTATCTGTTTTTTAACACTTTTCCAAAATTATACATTGTTTGTTTTCCTTCCTAAGAAAAAACCAAAAAAGAGGTTACAATTTTTATTTTAAATATACGAGTTATATCACCACCAACAAATTTAATCTGTGTACGAAGACAATCTTACAATCTCACGATCTGACGATCTTACAATCTTACGATCTTACAATCTTACATTCTTACAACCTTACACTCTTACAATCTTACAAACTTACAAACATACAAACTTACAATCTTACAATTTTTTATCTTACAATTTACTGCCATATTCTTCTTATTGACCTAAGATAAAGGTTAACAGTTTTCGCAATGACAGTGATTTTGAAGCATTGTCGATTTAAAGGCCACTCCGAGAAGTTTTCAAATAAATCCTACATTTCATGGATCAAGAATAAATTACCACGAAGTAAGCGAGAGTGAGAAGAGCTGCATCGGACAAATAGGGAGATCGATTGGAGAAAGAGTTAAAGAACATCAGACTGACACACGAAGAAAATGAATTTGACAATCAGCGGTTGCAGAACATGTACAGGAGAACGGACACAGTGAATTTTGAAGATGCTTCAACGAACAATTACCTGTAAGAATTATTAGAGAAGCTATCGAAATAGAAAAACATCCTAACTTCAACCGTGAGAACAACTGTAGACTCACCAACACCTGGAAGAGCCTACTACTAGAATCCGTCACGACCAATAGAGCAAGACGGACCCATATGTAAGGAAGAACGACAACGAAGGTGTATCAATCTAATACCAGAACCTAAGGAAGCTGACGGTATGGATAACGAAGCGTCGAGTGAAATTACGACAACACGGCGAAACACGCAAGGATACTAGGAAATAATAATATTAAAAGGACCTATATCATTATGAAAGTTCATGCCTTCAAAAACGTAAGCTGCAATATTCTCACAAAGAAACCTTTATTAGTCGATAATATAGTGGACATTTTAAGAAAGGCAAAAGAAGCCTGTCTTGTGACCACCTTAAAAAAGCCACAAATACCTACGGGACTGAAAAATTTAAAAGACGTGTACCTTCTAACGTATTTGTTTTTCAAAAACGATTTCTATATGCCCAAAGTGAAAAAAAAAATTTAATATTATTATCAAGTATGCATTTTGATAATAGCATTGATTTATCAACTGGTGAACGACAAAAACCAGATATAGTTAAAAATGTGTGCACGCTACAATGTAACTAGAAACACCAAACGCTGACCGATCGTAGTCTTTTTTTTCTTTATTGAATACTTGCGGTATTAATTCCCAAATACAACCTGTTGGAAACAAAAACGAAGTATGAATAATTATTTACATGTGACAAACTCAGAAGTTTCACAGCTTGCACGACTTGAAAGCAACCTGGTCCTTGTATTCCCCGAGAGCGAAAATTTAAACAAAAAAAGATAAAGATGTACTACTTGCTTTTTTCAAACAAAAAAGTCCTGTTTTACAAAATTTTCTGTCATAAATCCTTGTGCTTTGAACACTGTAAAAATATTTGTAATGATTGTGTTCGTCTTTAATTATATATTTTCGGTTTTTTATATATGACACAGAATAAAGTATACCGAAATTAAATGATCTCCAGTCAAGACATTGATAATTTAAATAATACTTTTATGTCAAAGTGACAACAGTTAGTCCTGTGCAAAAATTAATATAAAGTTCAGCGTTCGTTGTAGAATGTTATTCCAAGTCATACGGACTAGGGAGAAATGGTATACCCAGTTTGCAATTTGTATCTGCTCGCTTCGGGGAACGTTTCAACAAAGCGCTCTATATTAATGCTGGTACGAAAATTTAGAATCACAGGTTCTTGTGTTATCACAACGGAAAGGTCGTTCAAGTAGAAAGAAAAGTTCCAGAATCAACGAGAATATTGGTTGGATTTTCGACAAGATTTTACGGTCTCCTAAAAAAAGCCAGCGCCGAATAGCGAAAGAGCATGATTTGTGTAGATTATGTCTACAACGCGCTGCAATTGAATTAGGGACATATTCCTACCGTATACAAGTCGTTAACAGGTTGCATAAAGGTGACAAAAGAGTAGAATTTTGCGCCAGAACGTTAGCTATGGAATACGAAAATGAAAACTTTATTTCAAACATTTGGTTCAGCGATAAATCACATGTATTGTTATCAGGATTTATCAACAAGCAAACAACTCGATATCTAGGTTTTGAGAAGCCGCAAGAATTTTTTGAAAGGTCTCATTACCCCCAAAAAGTAACCATGTGGTGTGCTGTTTCCGGGCATGGAATAGTTGGCCCATACTTTGTGGAGGATGAACATGGTAGGCGTGTAACAGTTAACCAGCAGAGGTACAGGGAAACAATTGTGACTCCTTTATACGAGGACCTAAAGCGGTTTTGCCGTGTGAGAAATTTACGTATTGGATCTCAGTTGCTTCAACAAGACGATGCTACTGCACATACTGCTAGGGAAAGCTTGCTCCTTCTGCAATGGTATTTTCCTAGACGTCTCATCTCCAAGGGAACTGATTATCTGTTTCCCTCAAACTCGCCAGATCTTATACCTCCTAATGCCTTTCTGTGGGAAATCCTCAAATAGAATATCTACCGAGATTCAGTGTCCCAGGATATTGAGAAATTGAAAAGCTAAATTCGACAAGTGTTGGCTGAAGTACCATTTTCTGCTATCAGGGGAAGTTTCGGTATACTTTATTATGTGTCTTACTAGATAAATATGTTTCTTTTTTTTCTCTTTATGTTTTATTTTTATAAATTAAGAGTGTGCAAATAAAACAATTTTCAAATTTTTAGTATTTTCAAACCTACAAATAACAATCAGATACATCTGAAAGTTTTAGGCACGACTAACGGAAGGTTAAAAGAAGGTATATTGCGTTTTCATAGAATTTCTTGCTTCCTTCCGAAAAAAAGATGAAATAGCTTTTAATGACTTCACAACCAAAGTTCTTGTTATTCGAACCGGTCTATAGGAAACCGTACGGATAAAAATCCGAATGAATTCTGGAGAGAAAGTTATGAATGGTGGAGAATTTTCTTCGAATGGCCAAAAAAATCCAGAATGTATCATTAATGTTTCATTTTTTTTGTTAAAAAAAAAGAAATCACAATTAAAAGACAATAAACATTGGTATGTTTGACCTTTTTAAACAAAATTTCGTTATTTTTAAATACGATGGGAGTTTTTTATGTTATCTACCTAATTATGAAAACAATATGCTATCGTGACAATTTTCTTACGTCAAGTTTCTGTGACATTTTACAGTGTCATCTCCAAGTTTGGTTCGAATCTCTTAACATTTGTTACTTTTAAATTAGTTTAAAGAAGAGAAAATGAATGAGTTGAAACTTGAACACAGAAGAGTCATGAAATTTTTATCAAAAAGAAGGCAGTGCTCCAAAAATATTCGTGAGAGAATGGTGACAGTGTATGGAGAAAATAACTCGTCTTATTTCCAAGTTAAATTTTGCTGTAAGCAGTTCAAATGAGGCAGAAAATCCATTCATGATTACCCAAAGTCTCGACGACCTCTGGAAGCATGAAATGAAGAAATCATCAACAAATTTGAAGATTTGGTGTTCAGCGTTAACGACGAAAATAATATATATGTATCCGAAGATAGATATATTGGAAGAGAAAACTCTTTTTCAACGGCACTCTTGGCTGTTTTCGTAGTTCCGACGAATCTACTCACTTCTGACTGTCTGATTTCTCTGTGTTTCAAGAATTTTTATCATCTTGAATATCACAGAACACGCTTTTTCAAAATCGTCGTTACCAAGCCAAATACAATGATTGGCCCTATGCATTTTCATTCCTACACCCAATGTAACCACCCTTTTCGTGTTTTCAAACACAAATTTTGCTGTAAGCAGTTCAAATGAGGCAGAAAATCCATTGATGATGACCCAAAGTGTCGAAGACCTCTGAAAGCATGAAATGAAGAAATCATCAACAAATTTGAAGATTTGGTGTTCAGCGTTAACGACGAAAATAATATATATGTATCCGAAGATAGATATATTGGAAGAGAAAACTCTTTTTCAACGGCACTCTTGGCTGTTTTCGTAGTTCCGACGAATCTACTCACTTCTGACTGTCTGATTTCTCTGTATTTCAAGAATTTTTATCATCTTGAAAATCACAGAACACGCTTTTTCAAAATTGTCGTTACCAAGCCAAATACAATGATTGGTCCTTTGCATTTTCATTCATACACCCAATGTAACCACCCTTTTCGTGTTTTCAAACGCAAATTTTGCTATAAGCAGTTCAAATGAGGCAGAAAATCCATTCGTGATGACCCAAAGTGTCGAAGACCCCTGGAAACATGAAATGAAGAAATCACCAACAAATTTGAAGATTTAGTGTTCACTGACCGCCGAGTAAAAATTTCAGTTATTGCTAGAGAAATAGGAATATCAGAAATGAGTGTTTTTAAAATTCTTAACGAAGATTTGAGAATGAGCAAAGTGTCGACACAATGGATTCCCAGGCTGTTCAGTCCCGAACAAAATTGGCGTAGACGACAAATTTGTGAAGAAAATTTAAGTATTTTATCTTAAAATGAAGACTTCTTAAATAGAATTGTAACTGGGGATGAAACTTGGGTACACCACTGCGATTCCTCCACGGCACAAGAGTCAATGCAATGGGTTCATAAGGGCTCTTCACCGCCTAAGATGGCAAAAACGCAAGGGAATTCTCTTAATTGAGTATATGCCAAAAGAGACAACAATAACAGAAAATGTCTACAAGGACACAATTAAGAACTTGCACACGGCTATACGCGAAAAAAAGACCCCACAATTTTGCTCAAAAATACTGTTTCTGCACAACTGCAGGCTGCATAAAACACGAATTGTTAAAGCAGTAATTAATGAATGCGACTTTGAGGAATTTCAACATCCACCCTATAGTCCCGATCTCGCCTCCTGTGTTTATTGTCTCTTTCCAAAACTCAAAAAACAGTTGATAGGGCGTTGGGTTTTATCAAATGACGACGCGTAAAACGCTGTGGGGTCGTATTTTGCGAATTACCAAAAGAATTTTGTTTCGAAAGGATAACGTTATTAGAATAAGGGTCTTGGAATAAATGGTCCTTACATTTCTTGTTTTCTAGCTCCTTTCTTTTAAAAAAACTCCCCTCGTTTTAATAAAAAAAAGTCCATTTATTTTGGTGTTAAAAGGTACTTTGGTATTTCTGCAATGAAGACTACGCTTTTAAAGGCGTCAAATAGCCATAAATAGACTATAATAAGTCTTATTTTTTAATAAATATTGATACAAATCAAGAAAAGACTAAAAACAGATTTGAATATTGAATATTACACCCTTGAATAGCACACTCACGATATAACTATATGAGATATTCCACTTAAAATAAAAGAAAAATGATATTTACTTGAGGTGTGTCCGGAAAAATTAAAAAAATTAAAAAAATTACCCGAAATGTATTGCAATAGAATAACACAAAGTTAATTTGCAAATGTCTGCTATGTACAAATTAGAATTGGTTGGTGGTGCAAATTCTATTTTAATTACATTTGTTAAGTGTCCACTTCCATATGGATAAAAAGTTTCATTTATATACGGATCATTGGGATACATAAATCTGGTATCTGTTGTTCTTTCACCGTGACGAAACATCTGAAATTGTTCATGTATTTCATTGCAATTTGCCTAAATATAGAATGATGTAGACTTACACTATGTACAACGAGTAATTTTGCTCTTGCTAAACCAAATAATCCCAGGAAAATTAAGAAAATTCTTACGCTCTGGACTTTTGGCATAGTGGATGGATCGATTTGATAAATTATGTTCAAAAACTGAGTGTACGGCACAAGTTCACTAACAAGTTTTACGATACACTTGGAATATATGTAAGCGCCTCCAGAATAATAGGGTGAAAAGTTTATCTAGAATTTTTTATAGCTACAGAAATAGATTATTGCATTTCAATATTCAATATTCCTTTTGTTTACATGTTTTGATGATATTCATTATTTTTTATTTGGAGCCATAAAATTATATTAATTATCAAATAAAGTAATTTTATGTCTTTATTTAAATGCATACATCGGTGTTGTGTATTTTCGGTAAGTTCAAACGAACCTGAGAACATTAAAAGATTCCTATAACATATTTTTAAGGTTAATTTCGAAATATAGAAGGAAATAATTAATAAATGAATTATTTTGAAGTTTCTTGCAAAATAGATGACCATGAGTTTACTGGTAATTACGAAACTAATGTCTGAATACTCGTGACGAAAAGTTGCTGACGATGGGTGATTAATTGAGTAGTTGTTTGGGCTATTTCTGCCGTTTGTAGAATTTGAATAATCTGACGTTTCGGCAGTCAATCTAAAAGTCAAAAAAGATTTTAAATTATAATTGGATAAATTACATTCAGTAACAGATATGTACTTATCATAATCAACTCTAAACAATTTTTAAGTTTCCTCAAATTTTAAAAATTCTCATAATCACTAATGCAAAAATTTAAATTGTTTCTTAATTGCCTGAATTGTATTACAAGAGTACGTACAGGAATATATTTTTTTATGAATTAATTTAATAGGGACACATTTGTTTACTGTAACGTTACCCATGCTGATACCATTGGTAACATTGGTTTCGATTATAATTTCAATCAAATCTGCCAATACTGCGGGTCGTTAATGTTTCTCTTAATTAACAATTGACTGATTAAACTAATAAAATTTTTGTTTTCGCTGCCACCAGCCACCAGCCATCAGAGGCCTGATTGCAACGACCGCTGTATAGCTAAATCTTATTTTCTGGTAGCGATCTCTTCGAAAGCATCGTGGAAGATAAGGGAAGTAGCCAAATGAAACTCAATTAAAAACTCATAACAAATTTCACTTAAATCTAAATGAAACAATTATATTTACAGTGTGTTGGTCATAAATCTGTACATAATTCCTATCAGAAAAGAGAGGCTGTTGCTAACAAAAATAAATAACCTAAAAAAATATTTTGAAAACTGGTTGTTACGGATCGAAAAATGTGTCTGTTGTGGCGAATACTTTAAAAACATTTTTAAATAAATGTGATTTATCAAAAAAAAAGTGTATTACTTTAGTAGGTGAAATAAAACAAAACACTTTTTTGACAAAAATAGTTTTAATAAACTAAATGTACATTTTGTGTGCTCTGCACACATCATCAGTATTACTGATGTGTGCAGAGTGGGTGTTCATACACCCAATGTAACCACCCTTTTCGTGTTTTCAAACACATATTTCTTATTACTGACTGTGTATTGTGTAGTATTGACTGTTCAGTATGTCATCCTTTAAAAATTCATTTTGCATATGTGTCAATTTATGATCCGTAACTAAACGATGGAATTTGGAATAGTCACAATCCCACAAAGACAATGAGTCTAAGAAATGACCTACTATAGTTAAGGAGCATCTATAATATGTACTGTATGTCAACACTTCAGTGATGGATAGGTACGATGTACGTTCAACAAAGGGGTTCTACCGGCCTGTGTGTGTTGCCTTTACACATTAGGTCAGTTCTCGAAACATTGAAGTAATTACTTCTTTACGGACACTCGACCTCTATTTTGTTACGGTTTACACAATAGACCATGTGCGATGGTCGCCTTGGCGATTCTAACTACTTGCATTTTTGGGTGACAAAATTTCAATTTATTAGCTTTTCTACAAGATCGAAGTTGGTTACTAATGTCCGATTTGTCACACTAAATTTACCGGTAATAGTTCTTTGTTGTGTATTGGGACTCTTCATTTGGCTATCTCTCTTACACCCCCGACGCACGATGCTTTCGAAGTGATCGTTATTAAAAAATAAGATTGATTTTATTTAACTATACGGCGGTCGTTGCACTCAGGCCTCTGACTGCTGATGACAGCGAAAACAAAAATTTAATAGTTTGACCAGTCAATGGTTTAAGCATTAATTAAGACAAACATTAACGACCCGCAGTATTGGCAGCATTGATTGAAATTATAAACCAACTTTACCAATGGTATCGTTACATTACTATTGAGGGGAGAATCTCGTTTTAGACACTCATTACGATCAAGTGTTGAAAAAATAATTCCCAATCATTAGCAGAGAATTCTCGATTGATTATATTTTAGTTAGCTTTCCGATAAGTATAGCATTTCTAAGAGTTTTTAAAATTATACTTTATAAATTTTATATTAATAAGAATTTCAATAACTTTATGACAAAGATCTTCAGACACAATAGGTGTCTCACAAGATGTAATTTTTACATTATCACACTTAGATAAGACAAGATCAAGCAAGTTCTCCGAAGTATTTCTGAAACTATTAAATTTATACAATTCAATAGCGACTCAACAAAACATTTGCTCCTCTCGTTTAATGGCGTCAAAGCAAGATTCTGCCGAAAACCCACTCAACAGTAGATAAATTGTAATGACCAACAATACAGAATATATCATCTGAAGTATTATATCTGACATATTATTCAAATGTTCTAACAAATTATTAGAACTAACATGTGATAGTATAAACAGATATAACAAGTGTACATTTGAAAAGTCAATCTAGGTTACTTTGAAATTTTGATAGAATAAGACGCAAATATATTAGTATGTGTTTGTTGTTCCGTAAACGTAAATCCAAATGACATTTGATAATGTCAATCACAAATATCAGTTAGTGCATAAAATAATCGTGCGTCGATTCTGGTTTAAATAAATTGCTTCTCAGTTTTAAAATGGCTTTCACTTTAGAACATAAATTTTTTTTAGTCCAAGCTTATTTTCGAAGTGGTAATAAAATTGATGGTTTATGGGTTTATTCAGTTCAAGAGATTGCATGATAGAATTTCAAGTTGAGTTTCCACATTTTGTAATAGGTTATATACAATTTAAGAATACTTTGGATAGAACTTTAAAACTTTTTTCTGAAACTGGTAGTCTCTTAAGAAAATCAGGCAGCGGAGCAGTTAAGAAACGTACACCTCAAGTTGTCAATCGTGTTGAAGAAATAATGGAAAATGAACCACAAACATCTGTTCGACATTTGAGTCAACAAATAAAACTTTCTGTTGGTACTCACAAGTTATTAAAAAAAGATATGCAACTTTATCCATACTGTGTCACAGCAGTACAAGAATTGTTAGAAATTGATTACCCACGTAAACTACAGTTTTGTAATTGGTTTGTAAATATGAACAATAATGAAGAACTTTCACAAAGAGTCACCTTTACTGATGAAGCATGGTTTTATAAAACGGGATACCTAAATTCACAAAATACAAGAATTTGGAGTAGTGAAAATCCACATGTAATTAATGAAGAATCCCTACACCAGAGAAAATTGGTGTTTCGGCAGCGATAAGCCAAAGGCGAATCATTTGACTAATATTTTTTCAGGGAACGTTAACTGCTCAAAGGTACCGTACGGAAATTTTACAACCTTTTGCCAATCAGTTGCATGATGATGAACTTCAAAATGCATATTTCCAAGACGGAGCGGAGCACCTTGTCACTGTACTGCAGAATCTTTGGATTATTTAAGAGAATTTTTTGATGAGCGTATAATTAGTCGAAATACTGAAATTGCCTGGCCTGCACGTTCATGCGATTTAACACCTTGCGACTTCTTTTTGTGGCCTTATCTAAAAAATAACATATTTCGAACACCTATATTGAATTTGAATGATATGCTACAGAGAATCGAACAGAAATGCATGGAAATTAATAACAATCCAGTAATGTTGCAGAATATCATCAGAAATTTTGAACGCAGGATTTTAAAGTGCATTGATCTTGAACGACAACTTTTTCAACATTTGTTATAGTTTTCAATAAATACCTATTATTTGTTATTTATTTGTATGTATGAAACTGTCCAAATATACGAATTCGTAGGTTAAGTAGTAAATTTTAATTTACGACATACCTCAAAATGTTCTCAGTAAATCACATGCTACTAGATTGACTTTTCAAATGAACACTTGTTACATTTCGCCAAACTTAAGCTTCATCAGGTGATGATAAACAGTTTATAACAAACCCGAAGAGAAAATGGATCTGTGTCAAATGACGTTCGAGTTTTTTTTTAACGAATAAAGCTCATTTTCTTCTTTAACCCTAGCATGTTTACTTGAGGTTGCAGAGGAAAACTAAAAACATATTCTCGATTCCACTTTTGATCTATTATCTAATGGTAAACTCTAAATTTCCATATGACGTTTCGGATCTATTTGGACATCATCAACGTCTTATTTCTTATAGGCACTTAGTCAAATCTATGCAACTCCAAATAAACGTACTAGAAGTAAAAGAATAAAATGAGTTTCTTTCGTTTTTTACAAGAATCTCAAACGTCATTTGACGTAGATCCATTTTCTCTTCGGGTTCAGAACAAACACAAAATTTAGTAACTTTGGTCAATTTAAACCCATCCTCTATCTCCAATAACAAGCGAGATCCCTATGGTGTTAATTAATACTCAAAGAAGAGCACATGAGTCATGAAAAATATACTTTGCATTAATAAATTATTATTATTATTATTTCGAGTTCAATAGGGGAGCTAATGCGTCGGAAGCTGCTAGAATCATTTCTGTTGTTTGTAATTGGAGATTAGAGCACGGAAATGGTTTTGATTTGAAGAGGCCCAAAAATATATTTTCTGTAATGGAAGTTGAAACACTTGACACAAAAAATTTTCAAATATTGGTGGAAAAAGTGCTCCAAGAGTACAACAGTATCGATAGCAACTAAAAATTTACCGAGAAATAAAAAATACACTTCACTATTTCTAAATTTTATCACTACGATTACTCCGAAGAGAATCCAGGATTGTATTAAGGCCTACGAGTTTATCAATGGGTTATGCCAATCTAAATATTCTTAAAAACAGGCAAAAAGTCTGCTACCATCGTAGAGAGCTTATACCTGTTTCGGAAACTAAAATAGAGCACCTTCGAACATTACTTCGTTGGGTAAGCAAACCCCACAAGCCATTTTAGCAGGACATTCTAAGAAAGAGTGAAGAAGCAACGAAAAACAAGATAGGTACTGTTAAGATTGAATTGTATATTATGTAACAACAAATACGTTGTCATTATTACAAATAATGTTTTTTTTTCCGATTGAAACAATATTGAATAATACTGCCTTGGTTACGATATATCATAACACACTTATATTTCCCAAGGGATATATGAAACGGTCATATTGTCCCAAGGGAAATATGAAACGTCACATTTCACCATAAAAATGTTATAATTTTTAATTGAAGCAACAAAAATAATCAGAAATGTTTTATTTTCTAATTAAAGCAACAAATGAACTAAGAAAGTCTTTGCATTAGTAACACTTCTTTTCAGAACCAAAATAAAAATTGCAATTCTCAAACCTTCCGCTTAAGCGATTACAACCAGATACAAACGATGAAGAATCTTGTTCGCAATTCGTCATCGACACACCAGGAACCGTAACAGATGCTGCAGATGGCTCTCCCTCCACACCCGCTATCATCTTTGCTACCTTATTTTTCTGCAACATACTGTCAGCCAGATAGCCTTCCGCAACAGACGAACTTTTCCAACCACCGTGTCTCTTTAGTGTAGTCATTGAGGATCCCGCATCGGCCACCAAAGTCGCGGATGTTCGTCTTCCACAATGGCCTGTATACGCCTTCGAATTATCCAAACCCAACCATTCAGCAACCTTACTCGGAATCTTTCCGAAGGTATTTTTGCCGACCGACTGAAGAGTACACTTCTTATTTCGATAAGCCACGAAGAACCTAAGAACACCTTGCGGACGCAACGCCGTATATTCTCTCACCAAACGAACATCACCCAGATCTTCTTCTTCAATAATTGTAAATTTCCTATTTACATCATTCTTCGTCTTTGAAACGTTGATCACGATCACCGACCCACGATCTTCGATATCGGAAGAGAGCATATTCACCAATTCGTTCGTTCTGCAGGCGCCAAAGATTTCCATAATTAAAGCGACCTTTAAAATTACGGTTGTAACAATCTATTCAACAGAGGAGAATCACAATGAAATTTTTACCTTATACATCAGAAAAATTTCATTAGGTGCTTCTCGCAAGAATTTTTTGAGCTGTTCTCGGGACAACACCTCTGATTTTTTAGGAACGTATCCTTTATTTTTATTTTTCACAAATGCTTCTACTTCATCGAACATTTTAACATTAATTTTTTAGATGTAACATTGACCTTAGCATCGATAATTTTGGCCACAACGTGTTTGGTGAATATTTATGCGACTACGGATAGAATAAATTAGTCATACGTCAAAAATAAAAAAAATTATAGCAAAATACCAAATCTTCAAAAAACGCTAGCAAAATATTTTCGTCGACACCGTTCACCAAATTTTCTCTTCTCCACTCTTGAAAGTCTTCATACACTTTGGTGTAAGCAGCTTTGGATTTCGTCGGAACCAAACATTCACGGGCTTTCGCCGCTTGTGTTAGTTAGCACATTGTTTGACATTTCATCAATTTTATTTATTTATTTATAACAGAACGCGAAAATCAAACCAGTCAACCATGATATTTACAAACACGGCCCTTAGCAACGTCACCAATCCGATAAATTCAAAAATATACAATCCAATATTTTTCCATTTTCACAAAAATATTGTTTCAATCAGAAAAAAACTATTGATTACAACACGGGGAATATGAATACATTTCCCTTGGTTGTCTATACATCCCTCGGGTTTCACCCTCGGGATGTAACTAGCCAACCACGGGAAATATACTATTCATATTCCCCTAGTTGTAATAATAGCTATTCCATTAAGTCATTGATATTTATTTCTGAAAAAATCGAAACCAGTTTACTTTTTTGAAAAATATTCTTTCGCAACAAACTTTCGATGCCTTTCAGTACTTCTCGTCTATCACGTAGCCTCTTTAAGTCATATTAGACTATAAAAGTAATTAAAATTACATCACATAGATGTTTGAAACGTTTTTTTTTCGTTTCCTGTGAAACAGACAAAAAATAGCTTAGATAAACGATTTAATTAATCAATTCCTAAATCGATTCGATATATTATTTCGAACGAAAAACATACTTCGTTATCGACTTGTTTTTTATTCTTGAATGACGGCTGATTAAATTTAAACATTCCATTTCATGTGTTAAATAACTGACATAACCTCAAAAAGAACATAAAAATTATACCTCAAAAGGATGCCGTTCGTTAATTATATGTTTTAAAGTAGCTTTCGGCATATACTTTGCGTCTGTATTTAGTCTATAAATTTTATGTATATGTAAGTTACTTCGTGACCTCTGTAGCTAAAATAATGATACATTTAAACAGATTTTATGATCTTCGACGACATAAAAGCAATTAAATGTGAATAAATATGTATGTAAGATTTAATTGATTATTACGTTTTACATTTATCATAAAATTTTTAACAAAAGTAGGTCAACAAATTATGAAAACATTGAAGTAAAATCAAGAATAATATTGAATAAATAAGTTCTTAAATTCTTTCAATGGAGACTGTGGTTAAATAAAAATTTAAAAAAGGTATATAACCCCTTACCACAATTATTAGTCGTATCCTAAATACGTATTTCGACAACTAAGTTGTCATCATCAGTAGGTAAAAACTACTAATTAAAAGTCGCACATGGGGCACAGTAAAATAAGAAAAACGCTTCCGCACAACTACTATACACTGCAACCCTGTAAAGACTGTGTCTTTACAGGGTTGCAATTTTAATTTACGACGTACTTCAAAATGTTCTCAGTAAATCACATGCTACTAGATTGACTTTTCAAATGAACACCCGTTACATTGTAGCGTGCACACATTTTTAGCTATATCTGGTTTCTGTCTGTTCACCAGTTGATAAATCAAAAATTGAAAATTGTTTTATTTGCACCCTCTTAATTTATAAAAATTAAACATAAAGAGGAAAAAAAAGAAACATATTCTAAAAATATCTAGTAAGACACAGAATAAAGTATATCGAAACTTAAAAATATTCCCCTGATAGCAGAAAATGGTACTTCAGCCAACACTTGTCGAATTTAGCTTTTCAATTTCTCAATATCCTGGGACACTGAATCTCGGTAGATCTTCTGTTTGAGGATTTCCCACAGAAAGGCATTAGGAGGTATAAGATCTGGCGAGTTTGAGGGAAACACATAATCAGTTCCCTTGGAGATGAGACGTCCAGGAAAATACCATTGCAGAAGGAGCAGACTTTCCCTAGCAGTATGCGCAGTAGCATCGTCTTGCTGAAGCAACTGAGATCCAATACGTAAATTTCTCACACGGCAAAACCGCTTTAGGTCCTCGTATAAAGGAGACACAATTGTTTCCCTGTACCTCTGCTGGTTAACTGTTACACGCCTACAATGTTCATCCTCCACAAAGTATGGGCCAACTATTCCATGCCCGGAAACAGCACACCACATGGTTACTTTTTGGGGGTAATGAGACCTTTCAAAAAATTCTTGCGGCTTCTCAAAACCTAGATATCGGGTTATTTGCTTGTTGATAAATCCTGATAACAATACATGTGATTTATCGCTGAACCAAATGTTTGAAATAAAGTTTTCATTTTCGTATTCCATAGCTAACGTTCTGGCGCAAAATTCTACTCTTTTGTCAGCTTTATGCAACCTGTTAACGACTTGTATACGGTAGGAATATGTCCCTAATTCCTTTGCAGCGCGTTGTACACATAATCTACACAAATCATGCTCTTTCGCTATTCGGCGCTGGCTTTTTTTAGGAGACCGTAAAATCTTGTCGAAATAAAATATTCTCGTTGATTCTGGAACTTTTCTTTCTACTTGAACGACCTTTCCGTTGTGATAACACAAGAACCTGTGATTCTAAATTTTCGTACCAGCATTAATATAGAGCGCTTTGTTGAAACGTTCCCCGAAGCGAGCAGATACAAATTGCAAACTGGGTATACCATTTCTCCCTAGTCCGTATGACTTGGAATAACATTCTACAACGAACGCTGAACTTTATATTAATTTTTGCACAGGACTAACTGTTGTCACTTTGACATAAAAGTATTATTTAAATTATCAATGTCTTGACTGGAGATCATTTAATTTCGGTATACTTTATTCTGTGTCATATATAAAAAACCGAAAATATACAATTAAAGACGAACACAATCATTACAAATATTTTTACAGTGTTCAAAGCACAAGGATTTATGACAGAAAATTTTGTAAAACAGGACTTTTTTGTTTGAAAAAAGCAAGTAGTACATCTTTATCTTTTTTTGTTTAAATTTTCGCTCTCGGGGAATACAAGGACCAGGTTGCTTTCAAGTCGTGCAAGCTGTGAAACTTCTGAGTTTGTCACATGTAAATAATTTTTCATACTTCGTTTTTGTTCCCAACAAGTAGTATTTGGGAATTAATTTCGCAAGTATTCAATAAAGAAAAAAAATACTACGATCGGTCAGCGTTTGGTGTTTAGTTAACGTGTGTTCATTTGAAAAGTCAATCTAGGTTACTTTGAAATTTTGGTAGAATAAGACGCATATATATTAGTATGTGTTTGTTGTTCCGTAAACGTAAATCCAAATGACTTTTGATAATGTCAATCACATTTGTTATTTATTTGTATGTATGAAACTGTCAAAATATACGACTTCGTAGGTTAAGTAGTAAATTTTAATTTACGACATACTTCAAAATGTTCTCAGTAAATCACATGCTACTAGATTGACTTTTCAAATGAACACTTGTTATAATCCGAAATACAGGTTGCTATATTATGGGTTCGCATACCGAGTGATACGAAATTAAGTATAATTCCTATATTATTTAATTAATTCCTATAATTTAATAATAATATAGAATAGAAAAAAATAAATTAATGAATTATAAAAGATAAAATTTAAAAAATTGTCGGAAACTAGCATTCGATCTCCTAGGCTACATGTACCGGTGCTTATGTGCTTTAAAACATGTCATAAAACTTGTTTCTTAATATACTATTACGTAACTTTTCTTCAGCTTCTTTAATGATTTCTCACGTAAAAAATTATGTTTAATTAGCACGCGATTTTTTTTCTCAATATTAACACAAAAACAACAAAACGCTTTCTAAAGGTGTTTCAATAAGAGCGCAAGATTTCAGTGTTCAATAAAACATGGTTTTCTGTAGCAAAGTATTGAAATATTTATTGATTTAGAAAATATACATTTGGGAATTATGTATGAAACAAAATATCTTGTAAATGGCCGCCGCGGCTTTGCTGGCATATGCGTACCATTTTGACGAAATTTTCAATAACGTTATTGAATACATGTGGTGGTATTTCATTGATACAGCGTCTAATTTCGGCTTCCAATGCTTCGATGGTTGCAGGTTTATTGGCATAAACCTGTGACTTCAGATAACCCCACAGCCAGAAGTCTAAAGGCGTTAAATCGCAAGAGCGTGGAGGCCAATTCTGGTCGCCAAATCGGGAAATGACACGACCAGGAGCAAACTCGTGCAGGATCGTCAATGTTTCACGGGCGGTATGACATGTGGCACCGTCCTGCTGAAACCACATGTCGTCAAGATCAATAGCTTCCAAATGAGGCACAAGAAACTGTGTTATCATAGCATGATAACGTTCGCCATTCACCGTTACTGCATTACCTTCTTCGTTTTCGAAGAAAAACGGTCCAATTATTCCTCCAGACCATAATGCACGCCATACAGTGACCCGTTGTGGATGCATTGCTTTCTGATGAATCATTCGTGGATTTTCTAAGCCCCAAATGCGACAGTTTTGCCTATTAACGAAGCCATCGAGGTGAAAATGGGCCTCATCACTGAAAATGATTTTGTTTGCAAAATCAGCAGGTTGCTCAAGGATCCAATTGGTGAATTCTCTTCGCTGTTCATGGTCTACTGGCAGAAGTTGTTGAGTCAGTTGGATTTTGTAGGCATGCAGCTGTAAATCTTTAGTGAGAATTCGCTGAAGAGTGCCTGTTGAAATGTCCAATTCTTGTGCCCGATGGCGAATTGGCGTCTCTGGCCTTTCTGTCACACTCTCGCGAACTGCCGTGATGTTTTGTTCTGAACGACCTCTACGAGCTCATATCGTGTGTTTCACATCACCAACCGAACCGGTACTTTCGAATTTTTCGATTATTCGTTTAACCGTAGATGAATTAGGCACATTATTTCGACCGAACATTGGACGCACTTTACGAATAGTGGCAATTAAACTTTCACCATTTTCATAATAATTTTTGACAATCAGGACGCGTTGTTCTACCGTGTAATGCTCCATGTTTACTAACTCCCATCTGTCAACTTTCGATCTGCCACGTCATAATCATGTGACATTATGACTGTCAAATGTGGCGCGCAATTCAAATCTTGCGCTCTTATTGAAACACCCATTATAACGATCGTAAAACTCATCTCAAAACTCATCTATCTGACGAAATTTCAACAGTACGCTTCTAAAACATGCCTAAAGTCAGAAATATACAAAAGAAAAATGCAAATATTCAGGCATTCAAGTCAGTACATTGTTATAATTGTTAATTTAAAAATTGTTTATTATCCAAAATATTAGTTTTCTTCGTATATTTAGAAGAGTTGAAACTTAAATATGTATGTTAAGTTTACTGTTTACTGTACAACGCAATGTCGTAATTATGTATACTGAACTGATTCTTTTTTTCTTTTTTGACCTTGCGACAAGCGACAATTTTCTCAGTACTTGTTTCTTCATTTCTAAGAATACATTCATTTATATTTTATTTATTATTAATTAAGAACTTGAAAAGTAGGTCGACAAACACATGTTAACATATTATATTAATTTAGTTTAGTAAATGAAGATAAAAAATAGGTACAAAAAAGAAATTCTATAATGGATCTACATAATACAACGAGTAACCGGTTATCTCCAGGTTCGTCATCTGAGGCGTCAGATTCATGCCTGTCTTGCAAGATTTAAGAAGAGATCTGGCATTAAATATGTGATAATGCATGGCGAGTGAGCTAGTGCAGATTAAAAAGGAGCTCTAAATTTAAAAAATTCATTCAAAAAGAAGGGTAACTTCCCCAACAAATATTTAATTGCGACGAAACAATGTTGTTCTGGAATTCTAATTGCTGCATGCCCAACCGTACATATATTACAAAAAGTGAGAAAGTCTTCCTGGACATAAACCCATGAAAAATCGGTTGACGTTACTTTCAGGGGCTAACGCTAGTGGTGATATGAAGCTTAAACTGCTCCTCGTTTATCACTCAGAGAATCCTAGAGGATTCAAGAAAAATTCTATAATTAAGGAAAGACTGACAGTAATGTGGAAATCAAATCCGAAGGCATGGGTCACTCAGATTCTTTTCAGAGAATGGCTGTTTAAAGTTTGTGTCCCAAACATCAAATACTACCTTGAGAGCAATGGTATCCTATTGCAAGCACTACTGTTATTGGACAATACACCAGGCCACCCAAAGGATCTTCAAGATCATTTGCTAACAAACCTTTCCTGGTTGACAGTTCAGCCAATAGATCAGCAAGTTATTGCGCCTTTCAAGACGTTATACACTCGCTCGCTGTTTCGTCGGTGCTTTGAAGCATGCCAATTCTCCTCAGCGATGACATTACAAACGTTTCGAAAAGAAAACTTTGACTTTCTTGAAGCTATCCGGCTCATTTAAAAGGCATGGTCAGAAATTACACAAAAACAATTTTATCATGCTTAACGGAAGCTGTGCCCATCCTGGGTTCAAGAAGACGGAAATGATGTTTCTGAAATTATGAATGAAATTGTGGCAACTGCCAGAAGTCTGGAATTGGAGGTAAACGAAGCTGATATTGAAGAGCTTATAACAAACTACGAAGAGGAGCTGACGACAGAAGACCTCCAAAACCTTTGGAACGAAAAACACCAAGAAAGTTTGGAAGTGCCTACCTCTCAAAAAGAGGACAAAAGGGGACCGATGCCGACATCTGCTAAAGATCTTTTAAGGAAGTGAGAGGATGTCAGAACGACGGTCTTAGAATGACACGCAAATCAGATTGAGATTAACAGGATTGAGGATCTCTACCATGACAATGCTATTCAACATTTTCGGAAAATGCTGAAGAAAAGAGAAACGCAATCGACATTGGACAAAAACTAAGGACTGATTGCTAATTATCTAATAATAATAATTTATCTAATTTTATGTTCTTTTTTCAATAAATAAATGTACGATAAGAAGTTTTTTTACATACTTATTTAATTTTTTGGGCCTAGAATAGATTAATTGATTTTTCATAAAAAAACATGTCAAATTGATGATCGATTAACGAACAATTCAGGTAGCGAACATAGTTTTAGTACACATTATGTTCGTTAACCGGTCATCCACTATATATACGAGTATATCGTCGAATGTTTTCGCGGTCGTTTGTTGAAGCGTTTTTCTTCGGGATATTTCGCCGCGTTTGGATGATTTCGTCCTGAGAAGGACAACCTTCTTCCTGACGTTTCGGTGACATCACGTTCACCTTTTTCTTGAGGATCTTCTCGTTGCGATGGTAACTTTTCTTGTGCCACTCGTATTATATGGTCCCGTAGTAGTGGGGACTCGTGTCTGGCTTCTTGTGATTGCCCCGTCGGTTGTTCTGTCGTTTTCGATTATTGGTCGGTCGGTTTATGTTCGGTCCGTCTTGGTGTAACTGATCTGTCGTGAGTTATTATCATTTCGTCGCTTAGGTGTAATCTGTCTATTAAATAAGGTGGGTCTCCATGTGTCAGGCAAACGTTTGTCTCACGTTTGTTCATACAATTTTGTCGTTTCTCTATTTCTAAAGCCTCTATTGTTATCGTGTTAGTTAAATTCGTACTGTGGGCTATTGTACCATCGAAGTCGATGGTGTGTCCTATATATAGTACATGTTTAGTTAGGGATGATGTTGTTTCTTTTCTAGCTACCGCATTTCTGTGCTCTGCTCGCATTCAAAGCACGGTATTTCGTAGACACCTTGGTTTTCCAGTTCTAAAGGACAAAATAGATCTGGAAAGCAAAAGTATCTACGAATAACCGAAAAACAAAAATATCGTGTTTAACTTATTCGGATAATACGTATTAATACATTTGTGAGATGTTATAAATATACATTTTACTTTTTATTGAATCTGATAAAAAGTTGAAAGTCAATTTCTGACAATCGTTGATTTTAAAACTTTCGCTTCGTTAATATTTCATAACTAGGAACAACCAGAGCGCTGCGGTCGCTGACCGTAACAAGTACATTGGCGTCTTACACCTATACTTTACTTATTTGTTGTTAACACCTGCGTCGATTTGCTTTTAATTGGATCAGTAGCGCTAACTGTAGGAATAAACGGGTACTACTTCTCACAAGGTGCGCGCTTGGATAGGAATTATGGTTCCTAAAATTTTGTAGTTTCTATTATAAACCAACGTGGTGGTGCTCGTATCGATATATATCTAGTGACTTTAGAAATTCAGAAATGTATATGTTACGTGCCTTAATTCCAAATTTTGTTGGTAGTGTTATTAACCTGTCCTGTATTGCACTTCTGATTGCACTTGTTTTTGTGTGCTGTAATGCGCCATTTTGTGTGAAAAACATATAATTTCTATATATATTTTGTGTGTTTTATATTTAGAGTTTTAGAGTATTTAATTTAGCAGAATTTTGTTTATATATGTATATTAACAGGAAAAGTGCATTTAGGTTAAAGCATTGTTATCGGGCAATTTGAAGAACGCCACAGTTTTACAGAATTACTAGAATTTTCAAAACAAAGAAAGCTACAGTATGGAATTTATGTACAATTTGTGTATGATATTATTGCCATAAATTTGTTTTAAAAAAGACATTTACAAAATATTGTATGCAACAATTTCAAATGAAATTCGTTTTGAATAATTAATAAAGTGCAATAGAGTGCCTCTATAAGAAAAGAGTTTATTAAATTAATTATTTTCAATTATTTGAAGGGAGAGCTTCCCGTTTTTTATATTTTTTCGAAAATGTAAGAATAAATATTTAAAATCAAAAAAGAAATAATTTCACATTCATGTTTGATAATTTCTTATAAAATCGGTCCTTAATGTAATAATTATATGTACTAATCAATTTAAAACGGCCTGTTTTTCAATCCATGTATTTATGTATTCAGATGTTTAATTCGATTAGATTTTTAATTTGTTAAGAGCTGATAAGCCCTTGAAAGATTCATTTACAACAGTAATGTAGGCTTTTCTCAGTTCTTGTTAGCTTAAGCGATCTGTTAATAAAATGAAAACTCATATTGTACAAACAATTACTTAAGAAAATTATTTTTATTTGTGATATGTATTTTGTGACAATGCCTGAATTTTTAAATTTTTGATTTTAATTTGAAGATTATTGTTTTTTTAATTACAATGATGTATTTTATCATTATTAAAACTTTTAGTTCATTATATATGAGTATTTTTTAATACCTATCTGTACTAAAATCTCTTCAAATGTATTTATGATAATATCAATAAATATATAAACATATTTAATTGTATTTTAAGAAATGCAATGAAAGACAAAAGTGCTATACTTTTCATTAAACTTATTTTCTAAATTATCATACAGCTGATGTAATTTGCAAAGTATAAAAATAAATTTCGGCTGTGCTGTATGTGTCTCTATTTCCGAGCTTTGTTTTTTTGTTCTTTTTTTAAGGTATACATTAATTAAAAGTGATAAAAACTTGTTTAAAGGTTTGCTCGAGACGTCTACAGCTTCTACATTATTCCACACCGGTGTATATGTACCGTCAAACATATGCTATACATATTACAACGGTGTAGAATAATGTAGACTGTAGAGGCTACGAACAAGCCTTTAAAATACTATAATTAATATATTACTAAATCGTCGGTGGGGCTTCTCACGACTCTCCAGCGACAGGCCCTGTTGGGAATCACGGGAGCTATGAACAGCACGGGAACCGCTTCCATGGAGGCCACCGTATGTCTCCCTCCGCTGGAACTATTTATAAAGGCGGAGGCAATGGCTGCGATACTGAGGCTGAAGGCCAATGACGTATGGTGTCCTAATAAGGTTGTAGGGAGCCATACACATATCACAGGAACTATACTGGAAGAGCCGATATTTCAAATGCCGGTGGACAGTATGGCACCTGAAATTATGTTTACAGCTAAGCTGAACATACTTATACCGACCAGGGAACAGGCCAAAAAGTCGCTCGATCGATTGTGGTACACTGGTACACTGATGGATCACAATCTAGTCAGGGGGCAGGTGCAGGCATATACGGAATGTGCCCTGGAAGGAAGATATCGATATGTCTGGGGAAACATGCTACGGTTTTCCAGGCCGAATTGTTAGCAGTCGCAGCCTCCACCGATGAAATTCGGGAAGCCGGCTGCGCAAGCAAAAAATTAACATAATGACTGATAGTCAGGCGGCTATTAAAGCCATTATGAACCCATCTACCAGGTCTAAGCTGGTGAAATATTGTAAACAGGTCCTCAACAACCTGGCACAAGACAATACAGTGTCGCTGATATGGGTGCCAGGACATGAGGGAATTAAAGGCAATGACAAACTGGCCAAAGAAGGTACTAATAGGAACCTCATAGGACCAGAACCTGTATGTGGAATCACTAAGGATTCCGCTAAAAGGGAGATCTGGTTATGGCTAGAAAAAGAACAAAAATAAATGGAGGTTAACGGAAGGTCAACTCCATACCAAAACACTACTAAGGGGGCTGGACGGGAAGTTTTCAGCCAACCTAATTCGTAGTAGCAAAAAAGAAATTAAAATAATTACCGGGTTAATAACCGGACATTGTCCTTTAAGGAAGCATTTGTACACCATGGGCTTGGTTAGCGAGCCCTGGTGTAGGAGATGTGAAAAACAGGAGGAAACTAGCCTTCATGTAATATGCACGTGTGAGAAACTGAAGGAACTCAGACAGAAATATTTCGGGAGATCTATTGGATCCTTCGAGTGTACTCAAACTTCCCCTGAGGAGGATAGTGGCTTTTATCGAGGACACAAGACTAACAGAGTGGAATTGAGAGATCTATTGGGGATAGTACAAAGAGCAGTGTGCTCAAGTGCCTGGACATGGTGGCGTCCACCCCAAAACAGAGAAGAAGAAGATATTACTAAATTTAAAAACCACGCTTTTTTTCAATCGACTGTGGCTCTAACTACAGTTATAACCGGAACTATAAATAAACAGGGTACCACTTTTTAACGTTAAGTTTCCCTTCTCCTCCTTATCTCTGCTACAAACTCAGACACCGACTTTTGACACGTTCTGTCAAATTAAAAGAATTCGTAATGTGTAAATTTAACTTTTATCCGGTATGGTTATGTTAGTGTCAGTTTATTGTCAGAAGCGTACACAATTTTTAAAATGCGGGAATCAAAATCAATTAAACGAGCTGCAAAAGTTAATAATTAGAACTAAGCTAGAGGACGGCATTAGCATTAGGCACATCGCAAATGAAGTAAATGTTGATAAAAACACAATAAAAGTCAATGATATATTGCCCATACCAATAATTAATACCTTTTGCCACCTACTTGTTTTGGTTTTACAGATTTAATATTCTCATCTTGCCGTGGTATTTGAGAGGTTACATCTTGAAAAATCAAGATGTCATCATTTTAAAAACGCATATATTATTGCAAAAACGTTATTTGTATTTGAATTTTTCCATTTTTCAATTTTTTTTATTTTATACGCCACTAACTTTCTTTCAGTTAGGTGATATTTTATAAACTTCAATATTAATACTATGTTACAAAGTCAACATTTATTATTTTTTAAACTGTCTTGAGTTTGTAGGGGCCGCAACTGTACATACTTACGTCTCAGGAACAAATTATTTAAATTACTGGAATTTACCGGGATATTTGAATTACTCCTTACTATTCTAATACAGACTAAATTTATCAAGATGCGTGTGTTTTGAATATTTTTTTTTAATAATAAGGTGGAATTAGGAAAATAAACAACTAAATACAAATTTATTCTATTTATAAACGAAACAATATAAAATTACAAAATTTACATTTCCATCAACATCAATCATGTAGAAACCTTGAATTATTAAATTACAAAATTAAAATCGCTAGTGCCATCTCTCACACATCGTCATAATTATCACAAATAAATTTCATTAAGTTTACGAGTTATAGGTATATTTTTCACCTCACGACAAACAATAAAAAGGCACGAATTGGAAACTAAACACATTTCACCTTAATATTATTTGTGATACACCACAATATTAGTATAGTCCGTCTAGAAAGTATCCGGAATTTATTATTCTTCTTAATTTTAATATATTTCTTTTTGTTACATCCTAATACAAAAGTAATGCATCAAGTAGGTTGTAGCGACAGTAGGCCATGGCCAAAATCATATAACATCATCAGCTGTCAAATATTGTTGATTGTTAATAGGCTTAATATTTGTGAAATAATGTCGCAAGTGGAAAAAAGAAAGTTGGTGGAACATTTGTATACCAAGGTCGGCATAAGTCAGGCAACGCTCTCGAAAAATCGGCATAAGTCCGGCAACGCTCATAAGTCTGGCAACGCTGTCGAAAAAGATTAAAACTAAGCATGTTCGTGCTTCAGACAGTTGTCTCGGTGTCATGATAACACGTGCTCGTCGAGTAGACGCGTTTTCAGAATGAATAACCGATACAAGTTCACGCTTCAAGAAAGAGTTTTTTTTGTTACGTCGCATCTTCGTACGAACGCGGATTACGAAACTATGTTTACCGAATTTCAACAACAATTTCCGAACTCGCCGCTACCAAATCGTTCAACAGTGTGGAAGATGTACCAGAAATTCTTAAAAACGGGCTCTGTTGCCGACGCGCCGCGGTCTGGACGACCGGTATCTGTAACAACTAACGAAAATATGGAAACAGTGGCGCTGGCGTTTGTCGAGCAGCCGAACCAATCTGCAGTGCGGCTATCGGGAGAACTTCAAATATCCGATCGTTCTTTACGACGAATGCTGAAACGCATGCACTATCGAGTTTACCGTCCGCCTCTCCTCCACGCACTTCACGAGGATGATTTCGATCGCAGATTGGAATTTTGCGAGTGGTACCTCGGATGCAGTCAGGATGATCCGCAGTTCCAGCGTTCCATTTTGTGGTCGGATGAAGCAACCTTCAAGCTGAACGGTACGGTCAATCGGCATAACTGCGTGTACTGGAACGACCAGAATCCTCACGTCTTCATTGAAGAAGAATTAAACCTGCCTGGGGTGTGTGTGTGGGCAGGTATCCTTGCGGGAGGTCTCGTGGGTCCGTACTTTTTTGAGGGTAACGTGACGAGCCAAAGTTATCTGGAAATGCTCGAAGATTTACGTGGGCAAATGGACAACGATCCAACACTCGCGAACATCCGTCATTTCATGCAGGATGGAGCTTCGCCGCACTACGCGTTATGTGTGCGGGAGTACCTTAATGTTCATTTTGGAGAATGGATAGGCAGACGAGGAATCGTTGAGTGGCCCGCACGGTCATGTGACCTGACACCCTGTGATTTCTTCCTGTGGGACCTTCTCATTGACCGCGTTTTTTGCAAGAGGACCACGTACCCTTCCCGACCTCCGAACTGCAATTGAAGAAGAATTTGAAAATCTTCGCGGACAGCTTGACGTGCTTCGCCGGACCTGCCTCACCGTTGAGAAACGTTGAAGTAAATGCATTGATCAAGATAGCCATCAATTTGAACACTTACAGTAACCCTTTTTCGAATCCCTTTTGCAATTTCTTTGAATAAATTCATTTTGACGCTGCATTTTTTTCTTTTAATGCAAATTTGTTGCCTGACTTATGCCGACCCCTGTAGAAGAGGTGTTCAAAACGTTAAAAAAATAGTGCAATTGACTGAACTCGGAAAAGGTGCAGTATATGAGACAATAAAGAGGACAAGAAATGGGAGAGGTATGAGCTACGGACCAGTATCCGGAAGACCGCGTAAGATTCTTGGAAACAATCTGAACGCTTTAGTGACTTTAGGAAGACAAATTCCACGCCTAGGGTTTCGAAAACTGGCTAACAGATTTGGAAATCAACGTCAAATAAGAGTTTGTCCAGAAACCGTCCGCATTTCACTGAAAAGACAAGGTTACTTAACAAGAAAACCAAAGAAAATCCCTGCAATGACTCCTCTACAAAGGCAACGAAGAATAGATTTTTGCCAACGTTTTCAAGACGATAATTTTAATGATCTTTTTTTATATCTAACGTAAGTTGTTTTCAGCTCGGTGCAAATCATCTAAAAATCCTAATAAGAGAAAAAGTTATCGCACTAAAATAATGGTTTGGGGAGCAACCTCTCAACGTAGTGCTACACCTCTCTGTATAATTGATGGCACCGTTAATAGTGCAAAGTATTGTGAAATTCTTAATGGTTTTCTTCTTGAAACCACTCATGCTTTATATTCGGAAGGGTGACGTTTTCAACAGGATAATGCAAGATGCCATACTTCTGCATACACTACAGCTTGAATGCAAGAACAAAACTTGGCAACAATTCCATGGCCAGCAGCTTCCCCAGATCTTAGTCCCACAGAAAACATATGGGGATTAATGAAAATTGAAGTAGAACGAGCAGCGCCACGAAATAAAGAAGATTTGATTCGGTCAGTTTTACAAGCCTGGACCACCATCACCAAAAGTATAGCAGTGACTTAATTTCAGCAGTACCTCAACTTTTAGTTAAGTGTTTAGAGTTAAATGGAGGTTGTATTAGTAAATAGAATGAATTATTTGTTGTGATTTTATTATTCAAGTAATAAAAATATATGCCGTAAAATTATAACTGTTCTTCTTGTTTTCCGGATACTTTCTAGACGGACTATACCATCCTACTCCTTCAGAGAAATATTTGAGTTCAGAAGTAGTAGAACAAAACTAAATACAATTTGGCATCGATGGACGTAATAATTTTGTACATATAATTGTCTATTACTTGTAAAATAGTTACGGCGATATCCTGTAGATGGCACTAAAATTGCATGGTTTGAAATTGAAGAGTTGCACAATATCGACACTTCATTATTAACCGAGTATTATTTAATATGTGTGAGTGATGCTATAGAATGTTGACTTTTTACTTCTCTTGATTTTACATTCTCAAATATGAACACATATCTTTATCTGCGAAATATTTTTTGAAAACTTTAACAAATTTTTCGAAAGTACAAGTTTTTTTGCAATTAGGTAATTCTACATATTTAGGGTCCCACGTAGAACTGTCCAGATAAAATACCTGAAAATTAAAAAAATATATTAAGCTCCACAATTTAAGAAAAAATTCAGAAACTACTTCACTTTAACAATAAATTCATTTTTAATTTTATGTATTTCTATAATTATCATCGCTCCATACGCCATTATTTTTCTTTGGTAGATGTTCAAGATTTCTAAGATGGGAACAATATTGGAATCGTGTCCCGAATATAGAAAAATTTTTCTATTTCCGTACCCTTTTGCATTGCCAATTTTTTTCTGCGTGTTATCCACTATAGTTTTAAATAAGTTTCCTGCAATTTAAAAAAATCATTATTAAGTATAACCAGCTTAAAAGTACAGTGTGATTTTAAATTATTGAGGATAGTTCAAATTTCCCGCCGCGTATTTTATTGCATGTCATATTTTGAAGATGGTTGCCAGTGTTAAACACAAATTGCACATATACGCATACGTCTCCGACGTTTTATAGTATATTTAATATAATAATATGAATAGTAACAACATTTGTATGTGTGTTAGTTGTTCACAACAATTTTCTAATTTGTATAATTTTAGACGACATGTAAAAAAATGCATCTCAACGACAATAACCTGTTGTCTTCATCGCCGTCGACAGTTCCTGATAGTTTCAAATATAAATGAAATAAAAGTAACATCTTCTTTAACAACATTTACAAATTTAATCAACGTAATAAAAAGCAACATAAACTGCAACAAGAAAAGGAAGTGGCAAAAAAAGGTAAACTGATAAACTGTTCTACTAAAGTGGTTATGATTAAATATTTTAAGGGGCTAAGTACAGAATTTGAAATTTTCAGCCATTGTGTGCTAAACAAGCAAATGTTACTATACCGCATGTGTCAAATATCATTAGGCATAGGGAATACGTATGAGTACATACGATGTACAGCAGACCGATTTTCATGTGGCCGGTTAGAAGTACCGCCCTCGAGATGCGCACGAAATTCATAGGTAGGGGAACCTCTGGCATTCAGTGTTTTACATCGTATTAAGCGATAAACACAGTAGTGCAGTGCCGTATTAAGGGAGTGAGTAATGGAGTTTAAAAGTAAATTAAATAAATGTGTTTTACACAGTCAAACTCGTGAAGTGATCTCAAATGTATTTAAATATATGCAAGAAGAAAAAACTTCAGGGGCACTCAAAATTCCACTGGATCATTTACATGAACGCGTTATTGCCGCAACGGGTGTTTCTGAGAGAAGTATTAGACGGATTGTTAAAGAAAAAAGTGAAATAAACGCAGGTGCCGGTTCATCTTTTACATCGCCAAAGAAAAATAAAAAAAAAACAAGCCAAAAACCGACTTAGACGATGCAGATAAAGGTGTGCTGCGTAGAACAATTTTAAATACCTTTACTGTTGACAAAATTGTGCCTACAATGCCAAACATTCTAAGAAAATTTAAAGAAACAGGATACACTGGAGGAATAGATTCTCTTCGGAAAGTAGTAAAAGATATGGGCTTTCGTTGGAGAAAAACAAAAACCAACAGAAAGTTGTTAATGGAAAAGCACGACATTCGTCAGTTAAGAGTGTCTTATTTGCGTACCATTCAAAGCTACAGAAATGAAAAAAGACCGATTATATATATGGATGAAACTTACATCCACAGTTCTCATACCGTGGCTACTTGTTGGAGTGACAATTCCAATGAAGGATTAATAAGGCCTATATCAAAAGGTCTAAGGCTAATTATTGTTCATGCTGGCTGCGAGACGGGATTCATTCCGAATGCTAAATTGATTTTTAAGTCTAATACCACAACGGGAGATTATCATCACGAGATGAATTATGAAAATTACAAAAAATGGTTGTTAGAAAAATTAATTCCAAACCTGCCTCCAAAGTCTGTCCTAGTAATTGACAATGCTCCTTATCATAATGTCCAAAAAGATAAACCACCGAATTCTAATAGCAGGAAATCAGTTATGATAGACTGGTTAAGGTCTAAAAATATTTACTTCGACAATAACATGCTCAAGCCCGATTTATATAATATTATTAAAGTACGTAAGCCAACATTTAAAACGTTCGAGATAGATGAAATGTTAACACAACGTGGCCATAGTGTTTTGCGATTACCGCCATACCACCCAGATTTAAATCCGATTGAGTTAGTATGGGCATCTCTTAAACAATATGTGGCACAAAAAAATGTATCATTCACTATTAGATATGTTCAACAGTTATGTGATAACTTTTTTTATGAATTTAGTGCTGCTGAATGGAATAAATGTTGTGACCACGCGATAAAGTGGGAGCAAAAGTTTTTGGAAGCGGAACCTCTCATAGACGAAGTTACAGACCAGTTCATTATTAATTTGGGTGAAGACTCTGAATCGGAGAGCGAAGAGGAAGTCAGTGATAGTGATTCTGCATAACTTTTTATATAATTATATGTATAATTTACCGTAATTTTTTTGAAACTTAGTTATTGTTCATTATTGTTTTCTCCTATAATTATTTTTTAGTATTTATATATTATTTCTTATTGTAATTATTATTTTCATTGTTATTTCCAATAATATTAGTATTAATAATATTCTTTTCTCCACGACTATTAAATAATGTTATTACAACACTCGCCTACGCTCGTTGAAGAATATACTGTTCTTTTGTACATATAGAAAGTTTACAATGTGATTATAATGAGAAAGAGATTAGCATAAACATTATTTGCCAATAATTCAGTTAATTATCCAAATTAGTTTTACTTAATCCTAAGCCTTTCTACCGTTAAGTGAAGCTAACAATCTTATTCAGTCATCCCCTTAATGTGATGTTAGTACGCTATTAGCTAGTTGATAAGGTAAGACATTTTAATTAAACATGTTACATGAAACTATGCGTTTTATTTTACTTCTATTTGCCTTAATTTAGTGAAATACAAACCATTATAAACATGTTCAACAATGTGATTTTCTGAATTTATCCCTTACTACGTCCCAATGCACGACTCGCATAAAGAGTTTGCATTTCATTTTTCCGAATACTGTCTCTATCTAACACTGACCCTTACTTGACGCACGTACAAATTCTCCCATCGGCCACATGAAAATCGGTCTGCTGTATATGTATATGGAAAAACCGATCCAATGCCGGCGAAGACCGCGACGGCCGGCAACGATTGTCTCCGATTGTTTTGCAAATACAAGTTAGCAGGAATCATTTGACCATCGACATAGGTACTTGTAATGCGTTCTAAAATAACATTTACGAATTGCAAGGGATTTGCTTTTCTTATTTCTTTCAGTAGATGCAGGAAATCTTTAAGCTGCGGTGCGTCGCATAAACAAAAGCGTAATTCTAATAAAATTAAAGAATAATCCTAATAAAATAAATAAAAAAGGATTCTAAAAATTTTAATAAATTATACAAGGGGTTCAAAAATTCCTCCTTGCACAGCAAGACATTGTCCTAGGCGGTCGTAGAAATTAGCTCTTACATTTGCTAACATGTCGGCAGTTAATGAATTCGCAGCCTCAGTTATTTTTGCTCTCAAGGCAACTAGATTTTCTGCTCTACCAGCTTCATGAGTATAAACAATATTTTTTAGATATCCCCACAAAAAGAAATCATTTGGAGATAGATCAGGAGATCGCGGGGGCCATTTAATGTTTCCTGTTCCAGTAATAAGACGGTCAGGAAAAGTACTTCCTAGAAATTCCTTTACCCTCACTGCATTATGTGCTGGACAGCCATCATGTTGAAACCAAACGATTTCCTGATTTATTCCAGTGTTTTGAATGTCGGGAAGTATTTGATTTTTCAGTAATTCGAGATACTTGTCGGCATTTAATATACCATCAATAAATACCTATAGAATGACCTATAGAATGGTCACCTAAAATACCTGCCCAAACGTTTAGTTTTTGAGGATACTGAGTGCGATTTGCAAAATGCCGGTGTTGATTTTCCGAAGCCCAATATCGAAGAACAGAGGGATTGTGCTTTCCGTGTAATGGAAAAGTTGATTCATCGGTGAAGAGAATATTTTTAACGAAATTTTCATCTCGATGTATCTTTTCCATAACGTCTTGACAAAACTCCATTCTCCGGAAATTGTCCTCGAGAAATATTTCTTGAGTTTTCGAATATTTGAAACATTTTAAACCATTACGTTTCCAAATACGTGAAATAGTTGTGTTACTTGTACCCAATTCCTCGGCAGCACTTCTAATAGATCTCGTGTTATCAATATCCGCAATACTACAAATTAATACATCCCGCCGTTCTCTTTCCTCAATTTTTTGTGGTGATACCTCCCTTGGTTTGCATTTCGTACAGTTATTGAGACAGAAACAAGTTCCAAATTTATTTATAATATTATAAATTGTTTGTCTGCAAGGTACAGAACGGTCTGCAAAAGTCAGCGCAAACAAATTCATGCACTCATTGCAGACTTGCCAGCATAAAACCATTTTACTAACTGAAGCTTTTCAGTCGGTGTATAAAGAGCCATTATACATTAATTTTATTGTACGCTTTCAAACTGCAACGGCCGCAGCTAGACTGAATGCAAAATTTCCAGTCAATCGGTATCGGAGACAATCGTCAGTCGTCGCGGTCTTCGCTGGCATTGGAATGGCTTTCTCATGTACGTATACATTGTATGTACTCATACGTTGATTCTCTATGCCTAATGATATTTAACACATACGGTACCTATAAAATTCCAGTGTTAGCTTCTTAATTATATTATTTGGTTCTCGCGTTGCCCTGTCATTTCTTCGTTTCTGTTTTTATTATTAGTTCCGTTTTATATCAAAAACTGTTCTATTCAGAACAACTATTTGAGGAATTTAATTCTTGTTTAGGTAAGCTTAATTAATAAAAAGTTCAAATCAATTCAGTAAAAGTAATTGCCTTATTTTTTAAGCAATATAAATACGCATTACCGGAGGCATCTGTGGCGAGAAGGGAAGAACGGTGAATGTTTATATTCGTTGTGATCCTATTGGGAGCAATTTATTTTCAATAAATTGCTCTAAATAGGATCGCAACAAATATTAACATTATCCAAGCAATATCCTATCATGTAAACTGTACATCGTGATCGAATTGTGGATCAAGTTCAAGATAAAAATTGTATTTGCAAGAGCAAAACCAGCAGCCGGACGACAGCTTTAACGGATAATGTTGATGATGTGAGACAATTCCCGACAAATATTCGATATTAGCCACCTAAACAAGCATGGACTTGTAACTAACATTGTTATTTTCATTACAAGTTTTATTCACTTTTACTTTTATCTTAAGCTCTACCAGAGAAGTTTAGAATAATAATTTACATACGCATCGGTACAAAATAATTCCCACACAGCAATTATTGGATATCGATTATCAAGATATCCGATAATTTGTATGTTACAGTTATTTTATAGAGTTCAATACTGTCAGTGGTTTTTTGAAAACTTAAATATTGATGATATGCTAAATGTTACATTTATGTCAGGTGAGGTTTGGTTTCCTTTATCCATTTATCAATAGCCAAAATTACAGAACGTAGGCAACTGAAAATCTACATAATTTTGTAGAAGCCAGTTTGCATCCACTGAAAGTTGATGTTTGGATAGCAATTTGGGTAGACGCCGAATTATTGGACCAATATTTGACCCCATCACTGAAGAAAGATATCGCACCGATATATTGTAGATTTTTATAGGTCAATTACATGACTATGAATTACAAAGAGGATATTTCCCACCTCATATTGTTAATGATACTTTAGAATATCTCTGATAACAGACTAATTAAGGTTCGTTGACCGTCACGTTCACCTGACTTGACACCATTAGAAAATTTTTCAAAATCGACTTCATACTTTAGAAGAACCACATGAAGCCATCACAAATTAAATAAATATGAATTCAAAAAAGGTATAAAACCCCTTACCACAATTAATAATCGTATCCTAAATACGTGTTTCGACAAATAAGTTGTCAGCATCAGTAGATAAAACCACTAATCAAAGTGTTGAGCATTGGACATATAACTTATGAAAGGGAAGTCATTGTGAAAAGTCATTCTTCGGGCCCCATATTCAACACCTTAATTAGTGGTTTTACTTACTGATGATGACAACTTAGTTGTCAAAATACGCATGTAGGATAGATATTTCTGATAGAGCTATAAGATAAACCTAAAAGTGTTCAACATTTGGATGGATGATTTTGCCTACTGATGATGACAACTTAGTTGTCGAAACATGTTAGGATACGATTATTAATTGTGGTAAGGGATTTTATACCTTTTTTGAATTTTTACTTACCACACTCTTCAAAGAAAGATTTGAAATAGATAGGATTGATCGACCAACACTCGAACAAATATACAGGCTGATTCATTTTCGGCCCTCACCATGGGGATCTCGCTTATTATTGGAGATAGAGTATAGGTTTAAATTTGGCAAAGTTGTTAAATTTTGTGTTTGTTATAAATCCGTAAAGAAAATAGACCTGTGACAAATGACCTTCGCTATTAAAAAAAAAAACGCGAAAACCCCATTTTCTTCTTTTACCTGTAGCACCGACATTTGGCCTTGTAGAGAAAATATAAAAACACATCCTTGTGGCCATTTCTAAACCTCTATCCAGTGGTGTACTCTAAATCTTTATACGACGTTTCGTTTCTTTCTGGCCATCATCAACTATCTAATTTCTTATAGGCGCCATATTGGATTTAGACATCTTCAGAAAGAGTTTTTTTTTCGGATTTCAACCATGTACCACATGCTGACTAAAGTTTTTGACATTAGGTTTTATTTGAAAGAATAAATTATAAGATTAAATAAGGTAGCCATGGAATTTCAATCTGTCAAACATTTCATTTATTGTTCATTAATAATACAAAAATGTCATACACTAACGAAGAGAAACGAGATATGATAAGTATTATTTATTCAACAGTAGCGAGTACAAGATATCTACAATTATATCCAGATCGCCAACAGCCTCATCGTACCATTTTTCTAGATCTCGACAGAAATTTGGTCGAGAATGGATCGTTTACTAAGCCGCGTAATGGTCAAGACAACAGGAATTTAAATGAAAATCGACAAGATATTTTATAAATGGTAAATTAAAAGCGTGTTTTCAAATTTCATGTTAATCTTGTATTTTTATAGATAAATAATAATCCATCAATTTCTACACGCGAAGTAGCGTCAGAATTAAATTTGTGCCAGTCCAGAGTTTGGAGAACTTTACACAAAAGTAGGTTTAAACCATACAGGATCCATGTTAGTCACTCTTTACTGCCTGGAGATAATTTGAGAAGGCTAGAATATTGTAATTGGTTAATGGGAAGGATAGAAAATGACGAAAATTTTTTAAGCAAAATCATCTGGTCAGATGAAACAAAATTTACAAATTCTGGAATGTTCAACCGAAATACGGAGCACTATTGGGCAGTACAAAATCCCCGACAAAACAGGGCTAGAAGACCACAACATCGTTTTGGAATAAACGTTTGGATGGGTATTTTGGCAAATCGTCTGTTAGGACCAGTTATGTATGAAGAACATTTAAATGGAGAAAGATATTTAAATATTTTACGTACATACGTATCTGACTATCTTGACGACAATATCCCATTAAATCAATTACAATATTTATGGTGGCAACAAGATGGCGCACCAGCACACAATGCAGCTGTTGTTAGAAATTTCTTAAATCAAGAGTTTGCAAACCGTTGGATTGGAAATAGGAGAGTTGTTGAATGGCCTGCGAGATCAACTGATTTAAGTCCGCTAGATTTTTTTTTTATGGGGATATGTTAAAAATTATATTTATAAAGTAGATGCGCCACAAAACATTGAAGAATTACGAGACAGACTTCAGAATGCCTTCGATGCAGTTCCTAGAAGAACTATACAAAGGGCAGTACAAAATGCCAGAGGGCGTGCATTTTTATTAATGTTTTTGTTATCTTGTACTCGCTACTGTTGAATTTCGTTTCGAAGAATAAAAAATACTTATCATATCTCGTTTCTCTTCGTTAGCGTATGACATTTTTGTATTATTAATGAACAATTAATGAAATGTTTGACAGATTGAAATTCCAAAGGCTACCTTATTTAATCTTATAATTTATTCTTTCAAATAAAACCTAATGTCAAAAACTATAGTCAGCATGTGGTAAATGGTTGAAATTAGAAAAAAAAACTCTTTCTGAAGATGTCTAAATCCAATATGGCGCCTATAAGAAATTAGATAGTTGATGATGGCCAGAAAGAATCGAAACGTCGTATAAAAATTTAGAGTACACCACTGGATAGAGGTTTAGAAATGGCCACAAGGATGTGTTTTTATTTTTTCTCTACAAGGCCAAATATCGGTGCTACAGGTAAAAGAAGAAAATGGGGTTTTCGCGTTTTTTTTTTAAATAACGAAGGTCATTTGTCACAGGTCTATTTTCTTTACGGATTTATAACAAACACAAAATTTAACAACTTTGCCAAATTTAAACCTATACTCTATCTCCAATAATAAGAGAGATCCCCATGGTGAGGGCCGAAAATGAATCAGCCTGTATATTTGGAAATGTAAAAACCACTTAATTTATGTTTATACGTCAATGTGGTAAAACATGCATATGCAAAATATTTTCCAAAAATAATTATTGGGGTGTTTAGAGGACTTTTAGGGAAGAAATTTATCCTAGTAAACTTATAGTGGGGAAGGCACAGTTAAGCTACAAGAAAATTAAATAATTATTAGTTTTACGTTTTCTTGTTATTACACACGAAAAAAATATGCGTCTTTACTTCTAAAAAGAAAAAAAATGAAATGGATTATTACCACCACTTAGCTTTTTAAGCTTGTCATTTTTAGCGATATAATCCCAATCCAATATCGACAAATTACTCATAGGATATGGAAATACGTCGTCCGTCCATTTAGGTAAATTTAGACCCATTTCATTCTAATAAATGGACAGAAAATAAAATATATTACATTTTATAAAATAGTTGCAATACAGTTATGATATACAAAACAAATAATAATATTCAAAGATTTAGATATTATTTCAATAAAGACCCAACCGAAGAATTACAGAGCTATTAAAATTAAAAGATTAAAATAATACACTCTGTTAAGTATACTTACTTAGCGGCAGCGACTGGCAATAGGTGCTTCACCACGATCCAAGAAGATATCAAAATACGTGTCTGTACGTTGAAGGAACTATTACTTAAATATGCGTCGTGTATCTCCACGTATACGTATACAGATATGTTTTTTATTTGTTACTCACTCACGTCATTTAATGTAACAGAACATAAACAATGAAAAGTTACTTTTACGAGCTACTAACTTGTAAAACTTTTACAGATCAGCTGTCAGTTTTACAAATTAGTAGAATACGACATTTAAAAATTAAACTTTATTATTATTATCACTCATTTACACTTTTCTACACATTATCACACTTATTTACATGAAAATAATGGTACGACTATTATTTCCCAGAATACTATATATCCCAGACGATGACATGGATTCACTTACCACTAAACCATCTACAGATTGTACTGAAGTTGAAGATATAGCATTGGTAAGTTCATTCTTGGGAAACATTGTTTTTTTCATTTTTTTTTGTTTACTGAGCCCTCCGCGTAACTTTCAAAAATCGCACTAAAGTTCATAAAGTATTTTTTTGCAGTCCAAGGCCTAATTTAAGGCATAAGAATACCTTAAAATGACTAACGTGTATAGTAACGAGTGATCATTAAAATTTTCGCTCAAGTAAGCCATGTACACAAAAAGTATGTCCTAACTTAAGTTATTAGAGGAGATCTGTCATTATAATTTCAAACGTCATGATTGTTAAAAAATAATTTGAAATGCTGACTTTTATATTAAATATATTTATAATTTTTATTTGAATATTATAAAAAATGTTTAAAATGTTGACCATTCTCCACCAAGCATAATCGCACTCTATTTCGTAGAGCATTGAAAACATTGATCAGTATTTGCGGTGAGTTATTGATGTGTTCACATTTTTCTATGATTTTATGTCTTAACTCTTGTAGATTATTAATTGGTGTTTCATAAATAATATTCTTTATATATGGCTACACAAAAAAATCCATGACTGTTAAATCACACGATCGTGGTGGATATGGAATCGCTGTATTTCTACTTATTATCCTATCGCCATAAAATTGTTGCAAAAACTGAATATTTTCAAGTGTAACGTGAGATGTAGCCCAATCCTGTTGAAAGTATCCGACCTGGAGTTCATCATTAGTCAATTGATTAGTAAAAACACTGAGAATTTCGTTACGATATTTCTCCGATGTTATCGTGCCCTCAAAGAATATTGATCCTATTAATCGGTGACGACTCATACCTACCCATACGCCTATTTTTTCTGGATGTAGAGGAACTTCTCTGTAGAAATGAGGATTTTCACTGGACCACATACGCATATTTTGCGAATTAACATAACCTTTCAAATAAAACCAAGCTTCATCGGTGAAAAAAGTATGATTTAAAATATTGTCTGTCATTGTTTGAATAAACCATTGGCAAAATTGTGTTCTTTTTTCATAATCCGTAGGTAATAGATTTTGTACAGAAGTTAATTTATATGGATACATGTGCAAGTTCTTTTTTAAAATTTTTTGACATGTTCCATACGAAAGCCCTACTTGTTGTGAAACTCTGCGAATAGATGTTTGAGGAGATTCGTTAATAATTTGTCTGGCATTTTCAATTACGCCGCGACTTCTCTTGAGAGGAGGACCGCTTCCTTTTTTCCTTAAAATACTGCCTGTTTGACGAAAAAGATTTACACAATGCATTAGCGTCACGGAAAGTTTTATAGCTAGGAACAGTATTTGGATATCTCTCTTCAAACTCCGCAAGGCAATTTTCTATTGAATGCTGCCAAATACCATCAATTTTTTGAGATGTCAGGAAGTAACATTCTACCATAAACGCTTTATGCATATCATTAAAGGCCATTACTTTTTCTTTTGATGAAACTTTAAAATATATATTTGACACTGACAGATGTTTGAAATAACATCTTAATGACTAAAGCTACGACATAATTTTTATATACACGGCCAGCTACGAGTGAAAATTTTAATGATCGCTCGTTATTACAGCGCGCATTCATGTGTGTTAGAAAGCAAACTGCAAATTATCAAATCTAGATTTCCATCCACTCGCATGTTTCAATGTCAAAATATCTCCTCTAGCATTTGCAATCATCCTTTCTACAGACCGCCGAAAAGAATGACCGGTATATAATTCAGGATGTTCTAGTTCTGGGTATTCAGCTATTCTCTTCTGAACACCGCCAATAGTGTGCTGTCCAGCATTGAGTGAGATGCATTTACCGTTACGATACGTTAAAAGCACACGCAAATTTTCTGCCTGAAGAGAACGAAGAGCTGCGTATTTTCTATATGAAACACAAGACGTGAAACTACATTCATCATCTTTTATAGTAAATCTCCTAGTGATGTGATTCTTTGTATTTCTCAAAGTGATAAGTAACGATAAATTTTCCAATATCCTTCACGTCGTTTACGTTCAGAGGCAGATGTCCGTCGCACCGACAAGTCTCGAAGATTCCAAAAATTGTAATTACTTTAGCTAACAACCAATGGTCGTCGGGAGCTTACACAAGAAATTGTGCAACTTGTTTGTTGGTTAATACTTTGGCCTTTTTCGGAACATAGCACTTATTTATTCTTTCTCGTTAGAAATGTAATGACTTTATGAAATTTACAAATTGCAAAACGCAATTTTTTTTATAATCTCCACAGAAAGCTAATAAATCTGCGAACTTCAACGTTTTCTTTTACTCCCAGGCAGCCCTTCACCATCGACCACTTTGACCATATGCTATTTGGACTAAATTTCATGGAGAATTGATTAAGTCAGCAGAACATCCTCCGTCACACCGGTTATGCCGTTTTTCTCTTACCAATTTTTGAAATGGGCATATTCTTGCTCGTATCATGCCGCAGAGTTGTGTGGCAATAAATTTCCAGTTATGTTGTAGCTTTGTTTATAACAGCTTCTGACACACTCATTGCAATAAAAAGCAAAATATAAATTTGACAATTTAAAAATAACGACCAATTGCCATAATATCTACGCACTCTTCCACGGATCGTAAAATTATTAAAAAGTGTGACATTTTGTTGTCATTGTTAGGACTAGGATCAGCTTTTATAAATACAATACATGTTGTGTGTTCTTTACGAATTAATAACAAATAAAATATTGTACATTACACGGTAACTGTTTAGACTGGTCCATCGCCTCGCCAGTCATTTCCCTCTATAGCAAGTAAAAACAGGTTTACGTTGCTAATAATGTAAAATACTATAGCAAAACGCACAAAGCATTAAAATCTATGACGTAATAGTTGTAGTAAGTACTTGTATGTGAAGCCTTGTGTCGAAATTTACGGTGAAGTTTATAGATTAAATTTATATCTAAATTGACCAAATTTTCTAAAGGCAAATTAAGTACAGTCGCGAACATGGAAACCGGGCCATGGCTTAATACCAAAATGCCGGAATTTTAGCTATGTGCAGTCACCGTTGAAATTATATCACATATGCAAAATGCCACATACAGAGTGACTTTTTCTGAATGTTTAGCATTGGGATCTCAGAAACAACTGGAGATAGAAAAACGTTTAAATGGGGAAAGATGCGCAGTTTTACGAGTTTGATTTAAAACTGCTTTTGTTTCTCCGATAACTTTCATAGCTTATTAGATATTCAAAGAAAACTAAATTTTACGATTTTCTTTAAACATGCTTAGCATCGTTAATAGTAATTTTAGAGAAAAAGTGTTCAGACAAAAGTTTTAGATAATTTTACGCCAAATAGAACTATGTAGCTAATATTTTTTTTTCGTTCACCTTTATCGAGTTATGACACAAACTTGTGTTTTTTTAAATAGAAACCATAGTTGGTTTTGACATCATTAAAAAGCTTATTTTTTGCTGATTACAATGATATAAGGTTTGATATGGTTATTTTAAAAAATAAAGAGGATATAGACATTTCTATGATTGTTCACTTTATAAGATAAAAACTTAAAAAAAAAAAAAAATGTTTGGTGTTTTGTAATTCAAAAAACGAAAAATCTGAGTTACAATAGTGTTCGTTGGAGCAGTCGAGATAAATATACTAACATTGCTTTCACGTTGAGTCACAGAAGTGAGAGCTGCTAATTTTTACTTTTAGGTCAAGTTAATTGTCAAACATTGACAATTAACTATTAATTAATTTAATTGTAACTTAACTATAAGCGGTGCAAACGGCCGTTAATCATAAGTTTGCATTGGCTATGGAATTTTCTAACGTAGAAAAACGTGATATGGTTGAATGTTACATTCAGTGCCAGAAAAATTCTACTAGAGCTGCTGAAGTTTATTTTGAAAATTATTTTGATCGACGTCAGCCGTCGCTACCTACTTTTAAGAGATTATGGGATAATTTAGCAGATTATGGTTCGTTCATTAAACCAAAATCAAAAAAAGGGATGGATGAAGATAGAGAAATAAACATATTAGCAAGTGTCGCTCAGAATCCATCTACATCGACCCGACAAATTTCAACAGAAATGGGCTCCTCTTAACGCACTATTGTCAGAGTGTTGAAGAAGCATAAATTTCGTCCCTACAAATTATCAGTATCACAAACTTTACATGAAGGTGATAACATCAGACGAATAGCTTTTTGTAGATGGTTTAAAGATCAGTGTCAAAACGATCCACACTTTTCAATGAAAATATAATGGGCTGATGAATCTCGTTTCACAAATTGTGGAATGTTTAATAGGCACAATGAGCACATATGGTCTCAAACAAATCCACTTCACGTTGAACATAGGAGACCACAAATTAAATTTGGGTTTAATGTTTGGTGTGGTGTTATAGGATCAACTGTTCTTCCTCTTTTTATTTTTGATGGATCACTAACTGGCAATCGTTATCTTAATTTTTTACAACGATTTCGAGGAAATGTTTGATCATTTAAATTTAAGAACCCGAGCAATGCTGCAATGGTTTCAACATGACGGAGCGCCTCCGCACAATCAACTAAATGTTAGAAATTATTTAAATTTGAACTTCCCTAATCAATGGATAGGACGAAATGCACCCATTGAATGGCCGGCTAGATCCCCTGATTTATCAGTTTTGGATTTTCTCTTGTGGGGTGTACTAAAGGACACAGTATACAAAAGAACATATGAAACAATCGACGATTTAAGAGAAGCTGTCTTAGTTGCTTTTAATAACATCGATAGGCGTAAAGTCCGCAATGCTACAAATTCTGTTGTGAAGAGATGCAATTTGTGTATTAATAATAATGGAGGTATCTTTGAACATTAATAATGTTGTGTGCCCTTAATAAAAGTTCTTATAGTTTTCGTTTTATTACTACATAAGATTTCAAAATAAGTTTTCGTTTGGTTTGTATTTTATCAGTTCGAAATTCAATTGTTTTCCATAAAAACCATAAAAATGTCTATATCCTCTTTATTTTTTAAAATAACCATATCAAACCTTATATCATTGTAATCAGCCAAAAATAAGCTTTTTAATGATGTCAAAACCAACTATGGTTTCTATTTAAAAAAACACAAGTTTGTGTCATAACTCGATAATGGTGAACGAAAAAAAAATATTAGCTACATAGTTTTATTTGGCGTAAAATTATCTAAAACTTTTGTCTGAACACTTTTTCTCTAAAATTACTATTAACGATGCTAAGCATGTTTAATGAAATTCGTAAAATTTAGTTTTCTTTGAATATCTAATAAGCCATGAAAGTTATCGGAGAAACAAAAGCAGTTTTAAATCAAACTCGTAGAACTGCGTATCTTTCCCCATTTAAGCGTTTTACTATCTCCAGTAGTTTCTGAGATCCCAATGTTAAACATTCAAAAAACTCACCCTGTATACTAATATATACTATCCAAAAAAATTAATAAAATTTGTTACCTGACATCGTAATATATCATACAAAACGGTTACATCTTCGGGTGTTTCCATCTTCAATCCACTATTTTTTTGAAAATAATTAAACATATCTCTGTACTTTTCGAATTTACCCATCAATTTGTCCTTGTGCATTTCGGAATTTTTAAGTACAGAAAGTGCTTTGCAATTTCTTCCCGGCAGAAACGCCTGCGTAATTTTAAAATACGAACTACAGGTATATATAAATGAATGCACAAGAAATATCGGTTCTTTCCTTTCATATAGAAAAAGTGTGTAATATTGTGCGATATTTGCGATAAAAAGAGAACTTTTTAGGACGTATAAATATGTGTGGCGTCCATTTTATTCAAAATTTGCTTATGTTTATTTTAACCGCACATGAACTATCACATCACCACTTGTGATGTTATAAAAGGAATTGAGGTATCTCATTTCTTCGTACCATTCGATACGAACCTTTTTCTGAACTTCGGTCAAATTCTGTGAAATCGAATGGGCCCAAGTCTTTCACTTTAGTTTGATGCAAGTGTGCCCCTTGTTAGTCGTTAACAGAAATGTGTCCAAGGAAATGAAAATGATTTTGATTATTTTTTTCCAAAAACCGAATAGTTTTAAATTTTACTGATTAGAACCGAAATTTCATGTACATCAATTATGTAACAACAAACGTTGAAGAAAAAATTCTTACATAGTCCTCGTCTAATGGTGCGTAATTACATATAGTGGGCTGCCAATTTAATTCTGGATGCCATTGTTCAACAGGACTAGGTGGAAACATGCCGGCCATCACTAATTGGCAAGACATGGACGTACGAGAAAATCCAGAAGACCAAGCTTCGATCTTAGAAGTGTTATAAGTACCACCCCAAAATTTGCCGTACTGATTTCGCAGATTCACGCCTATATTATACATTTTGAATTTGCCTTTCTAAAATAATGGTAATAACAATAACTTCGTTATTGGATTATGTAATAAACAGAGCCGGGATCGTGGAGTTAAAGCGGAATATTTCAAACTTTTGCTTAAATTCTTATAGATAGCCTCGATAGCCGTTTACTTTCGAGGAGTTGGATCAAATCAAAACGGGTATTTAATAATGGTGATTTTATAAGAGCAGTTTTTTCGTTAAACTTTCTATAGGATCTTGAGATCGCGTTCCGTAATTCCCTTGCCCCTATAAATCATGCTATATTTAGGATTCATTTGATCTGATCATAAATTTGACAGTTCTCACACCTAACAATTTGCTTTTGCTGAACGAAACGATGGATAACACAGGTCTACAAAATTAAATTTTTGACAGATGTTTTTATTTTGAAAACTGATTTTATATAATTTTGGTAGGCTGATTTCAAAAATTCTATGCATTTATTTGTATCACGTAAGGTTTTTTTGCAAATATTAAATAAAAAAAAAAAACGATATTTCTAAAACAATTTATTTGTTTATTGAGTAAAAAGGTGAAATACAAGTTAAAAAAGTGGAAAAAAATTCTTTACTCAGTCTTTTTTAAGTGAAATCTTTGTCTTTTTGCCAGAAAGCTGCGTTGTCCGGACATTCGGTTGTATGTTTTTAAGGGCATATCCCATTTTAACATCCAGCAGTAGTCCGCCATCATCGTTATACTCCATCTGCCTTGGTATCGCCGTTCCATTTCCTTAATGTCTTGGTGAAACCTCTCTCCCTGTTCTTCGCTAACTGCTCCAAGATTTTCAGGAAAATAGTTCAAGTGTGAAAACAGGAAATGCACTTTCAAACTCATATTATAACCTAGACGATGAAAGTGTTGTAACATATTTTGAACAATATTTTCGTAGTTTTCGTCCTTAGAGTTCCCAAGAAACTTATCAATTACTTCTTTAAATGAAACCCAGGCGTTTTTCTCGACATTGGTCATTGTGTTTTGAAAATCCTGGTCTTTGCATAATGTTCTTATCTGCGGCCCAACAAAAATACCTTCTTTTAACTTGGCATCGGATAAGGCTGGAAATGTCTCGCACAAATATTTAAAACACTGTCCATTTTTGTCTAAGGCTTTAACAAACTGCTTCATCAAGCCAAGTTTGATATTGAGAGGAGGCAGTAAAACTTTTTTGGGGTCAACTAAGCTATCTCTTAATACATTTTTGCTACCAGGTGTAAGGCTTGTTCTAGAGGGCCATTCTATTTGAGTCCAATGCCTATCCCTTGCTCGACTATCCCACTCACAAATAAAGCATGGAAATTTTGTATAACCTCCTTGTTGTCCTAGTAGCATGCACAGCACTTTAAGGTCACCATAAAGCATCCACTGATGTTCTTGGTAGTTTATTTTCTTTAAAAGAAGTTCAAAATGTTCATACGTTTCCATTAAATGTACCGAATGGGCAACGGGAACCGAGGCCAGCTCGTTACCATTGTGCAATAAAACGTCATTTAAACTACGCTTACTTGAGTCAATAAACAGGCGCCATTCTTCTTTTACATACGGCACATTTCCTAATTTTGAAATTAAGTCAGGAATATTGTTGCAATACACTAGCGGTCCGTCTTGAGTAAAATATTGACATAACTCTTTTTCGCGATCCCGGTAAAAGCTTGATGTGACGCCAGGTGCCAATAAATGTTTCTTGCGATGTCGGGAGGCTAACAATTCGGATGCATCCTTTGGAAGGTGCAAATCTCTAATTAAATAATTTAGTTCGCTCTGGTTAAACACTTCGGGCTCTCTGAAATCTGGTGTGAAATCTGAGTCATCTGGGTCGCAATTAGATTCCTCTGATTCTAACGATATGGCGTTTTCTAGTGCTTTTGGGGCGGTAGGTATCGGTACATCTGGTCCATGAGGAACTGGTCCAATAGCAGAGTCAAGATTGGGATACACAATTTGTTTCTTATTTTTTCTGTTGAATCCTTGAGCATTACACGAACAAAAATAACAATCATCACTGTGATTTCTAGGCTCTCGCCGTACCATAGGAACACCAAAGCTTAAACATTTCTTCCTACCTTTTTGCCAGTTTCTTAATGCTTCAACGCAAACGGAATAAACAGTATGAGGAGCCCAGGACTTGTCTTGGTCGCCAATTTTTTCACCAAAATAACCGTGGTATACATTTTTCACAAACGAAGTTATAGTTGGCCTCTGCTTTACTACGACATAACTACCACAGATATAACAAAAGTTATTCGGATTGTTCACACAATGTCTTCTTTCCATATTTATACGTTCTAGAACACTTAAAATACGCAACAACGAAGACAACAAGCGCGCGGACACAGTAGCACGACGACTAACACAACCAAACTGCACATAAGCAGGTTTCAACGTTGTATTGACGCTTCTGCGCCGACTCTGTTGCTTTGCTGAGAAATCTAATATTAACCAGTGTTGCCAAATCACATTTAATTTCATAAAAATCAATTCATTTAAAAATCATGCCTAACATGGAACAAACATATTCTTGTCATAGGTATGTATATTAATAAAATAACATTTTTAAGATATAGAGCGCTATAAAAAAAATTTACGTGATAGAGCAAAAATATGGCGTTTTTTGGAATAAGGGCCCCCAAACATATATATATATATATATAACATACTACGTGACTATAAATGTTTGTAACAAATATTTACTTTGGCAACACTGAAAAATTGGCTAGCCTGGTTATTCGTATATAGGTACAACTTTGTAGGTTATGTCATTTGTATCATATGGATGCGTTAAAAATCAGGTATGCTAACATAAAATTACAGAAGTGTTGCCAACTTAAGTCGAAAATTTACAATCATTTATAGTCTCGTTGTACAAATTAGCAAACAGCTTTCAAACATCAAAATCACTGTAGACCTGTGTAATTTAGTTGAATTAGATGAATCAGAACTCACGGCAACTACTACTTTCCATACAACGACAAATTTCGTTATGTTAATAACACACATCTTTTCTTGAAAGAATTTGTTAATGATGTTATAGAACCTTACCAATATAAAATCCATTGTTAGGCACACGTTACATCTATAGAGGTGTCGGTGTCGAAAGTAAGCAATTAATTTAAAGTATTTACGGATCAGGATTGTAGTAAATCCTGATTATATGATCACGATTTACGAAACTTACGAAAGTGAGCATCTTATGAGCCTCTATGTAGATGGCGCTGTTAAGCAAATAATGTGGTTATATTTTTCAAGTTTCATCCTTTAGTTGACAACACTGAAAATCATCTGTCACATACTTGGTTGTGAAATCAAACATGTTTTAAGTTCGTATTGATTGGATAACGTGAAGAGTTTAAGTAATGAAGAAATATTGAAAGAGATGAAAAGTGTTTTGTATGTAGGTATGTATTCCTTTGTATGCAATGATAAAAAACTGAGTAGCTCAGTTCGAACGCGGTCGTACAAGTGTTACGAATGAACACCGATCGGGACGCCCTAATAGTGTCACTACTCCAGAAATGGTCACTAAAATACAGAGTACGGTAATCAAAGGCCGACGGCCCAAATTAGGTGAAATAGCCAATTCCACAGGCATTTCAAAAGAACGGGTATCCAAGAATTAGGAATGAAAAACCTGTCGGCGAGCTGGGTGCCCCATTAACTCACAATGGAGCGGAAATATATGAGACTACAACTGTCACAAGAATGTCTGGACCGTTTTCAGAAAAATCCGCGATGTTTTGTGCGATGATTAATTATCACCGACGAAACATGAGTCCATTATTATACGCCAAAAACAAAACTTCAATGTAAACAATGAACAGAATTTAGCTGTTCGGTGCCAAAGAAAGCCATGATCACGAAGTCAGTTATTAGTAAGATAATAGCAACAATTTTGGGACGCAAAAGGAATCCTGATGATTGATTCCCTTTCAAAGGGAACAAACGATAAACGGGGAATATTACGCTAATCTTTTGGATAAGGTGGACCAAAAATTTTTGAAAAAAGATCTCAAAATATTATCATACACCATGAGAATGCGCGGACCCATATCAGTATAGTTTCGATGGCTAAAATTCATGAAGTGAAGTTTTGATTTGCTGCCACACCCACCATATTCCCCCGATTTGGCTGTCTTGAACGCTTAAAACTTTTTAAGGTGGACAGAGGTTTTCATGAACGAGGAAGTCAAAGCCGCCGTAGACAGCGTTAAGAAAACATTTTCCGCAATAGAACAATAGCATTAGAATATCGTTGGAAAAAGTGTATTAAACGTTTAGGGGATTACATTGAAAACTAAAAATATTTTCGTACACATAGAATCGTTGTTTCATTATCAGACTACCTAATTTTCATCCTGCCATCGTACAAAAAAATACTGTCAATTGTAAGGAACAGAACTATTGTAAAAAACGGGAAGACGCAATAAATACAACTGAAGTAGATAGTTGGTCGAAGCATGTGAAGTTTAATGTTAACTTTCATATAAAGTTAATATTTAATGCGTGACAAATAGTCGATTGCAGTGTGGTAGGACAAGAAAATGTAAACACCAAGAGATGCTTAGTACAAAAGTTAAAAAAATTGCAGAATTTTTGTTTTCGTAAGCGTAGATGTGGGTTTAACGCCAAACCAACCAGCACCATCCTCATGACAAGTGTAAGAGGTTTCCATCGGACGAACACACTCGTAACACGTCGCATGCCTACGCCACTGTAAGACCGCCTTTTAACTCCACGATTCCGGTCTTTAGCAATGAAACTTAGATATTGCTAAATCGATCTTTAATAACGATTCTCTAATGCTTAGTAAACATTCTATTAATTTTTCGACAATCATTAATATAACTTACGTTTGTTAATTCCCCAAGGCCATATGGGTAATAATATTTTTGATTTTTGTAAATATCCTTTGGATAAGTTCTTTGGGGTGTTCTATCTCCATGTCTAAACAACTAAAATTAATAATAATCAAAAGCATCTGCAGTCAACTTAAGCATATCTTCAAAATTGAATTCCTTTTTATTGTTTACATATTAACTTTTGAAATTTGTAAAAAAATGTTGTTAAAATTTTTTAAAAATGCCAACTAGTAGTGTATTGCTGTATCGTGGAGTATAGAAGTCAAATTCTATTAAGATTTATAAACAAAAAGAGCCAATTGAATTTATATTATTCTGAAAAAATAAAAACAAATAAATTTCTGTTTTACTTCTGTTACTGTTCATTTGAAGAATAAAACAAGATTGTAATTAATCTAAAACAAGAACAAAAATCTATGAATTCCAATGCTACAAATTTTTACATTTTTATATTCATTGATACGTATCCTCCACATGTTAATCCGTTATTGATATACCTATATTCGAACACCGCTTTTAAATTTCTTGAAAAACTGAATAGGAATTTCATTTTTTCATTGCGATCTAATTTTTAGGGATGTTGATCTTTTTTTAATTTATTTTTAATATTATTTCCTGAACGGTTGGTTCTGGTGTCTGATTTAGCAAATAATGTGAGATTTACCGTTATTTTAAATAATCATAACAAATTTTATATTTCTTTAGATATATCTAAGGAAATAACATTGGTTTTATATATTTAAAATTACATTTAGTATGCATATGAAAATTAATGTTTTTTTTAATTGTCATTTAATTTTATACAGTCAAAGCGCAAACACTGTAGGTACACTGCGCGACATATAAAACCCGTACAACTCTTATGAGCATAAAATCAGAGTTTTTTAGTTGCGTAAATGGGACAAATATATTCATACTGTCACTTACAGACAGACTTCAACCCAATTTCACAGTCTACTCCAATTTATACATTTTTTCGATGGCTCGTTATATAACCCCTTACCACAATTATTAATCGTATCCTAAATACGATTTCGACAACTAAGTTGTCATCATCATGTCGAAATACGTATTTAGGATACGATTAATAATTGTGGTAAGGGGTTATATACCTTTTTTAAGTTTTTACTTAACCACAGTGTCCAAAGATAGACTTTTCACTTATAAATGCAACGATACTATTCAAACGTCGTTGATCTCATCCCATTCAAATTACATTCTAGGAGAAAAGATGAATACCTGTACAGATTTTTAGAAAATTTAATACGTATATACTTTTATAATAACATTTATGTTGACTTGCCGTTTTGAGGTTATTTCCATCGAAAACCGCACTTTTGTAGTTCGTTGAAATATTATGAATCTGTTATTGAATTGGCTGTATATTCTTGTATATTCTGGATTAACTCTATATAGATACTGTTTTATAAAACGTTAAAGATAATAACAAATTAAAAAAATGCATTTATAAAGCAAAAATTCGGAAAACATTTTTCATAAGTAAAAACACAAGAGCTTTTTTTTTATCGGATAAATTTCTCTTTGTAACGAAATTATTTTGCCAATCAGTAATTTGACGAGAAAAACTTACATGAAAAAATCGCGAGACGATAGTCGAGCGATTTTTTCTAATGTAAGTTTTTCGAGCGAAATTACTGATTGGAAAAATATTGAGTTAAAAAGAAATTTATCCGATTGAAAGAAAAGCTCTTGTGTTTTTACTTATGATAAATTAACGACATGAATAAAACTTTTTAAATTGTCTCCATATTGACGATTTTGTATTTCTTGTGTTTTGCAGTATTGATCTTTTGATATTTGTTGAAATTTCCCCAAACCGACTCGTATTTTACGTTCAACGATACTTAATAGTTATTACCTGTCAGCTGCCAAAATAAATTAAGTGATGCAGGGCTACTAGATATGTAACAGGAAGAAGCATTTTTATCGGAGGAAGAAGCATTTTTATCGGTGATAAAAAGCTATGTAGGTTTTTATCGCTGTCAAAGTGACAAAAATGTCACCCGCATATGGACATTTTTATATAGGAGTTAATTTATCAATAAAATAGAAATAATGGGATGATTTAGAAACAAAAAAATAGGTTCAGAAAGTAATACATATAATGAAATGACTGAAATTAAAATAAAAATGTTTCTATAGTTTCAAAACATACCTATACCACAAGTTGAAATAAACCTATATTTGTTTACTTACAATATGGACTAAAAACAAAGTACTTTCATATTTCTTGTCTTCTTTAGAAATCACCAAATTACAACCGAATATTATTAGAAGGACTGCAAATTTACCATATAATAACATAACTAATTATAAACACATCTAAACACTTTTGGTTTAAAAAATTATGTGTTTACGTCAGGTTGACATAAAAGCAAAAGCAACACAATTGCCTAACAAATCCAAATACATTTAAATTTCTTGTTCATTTTCTCAATTTTACGAGCATGTTATTTATTGTGCAATAAACATTATCAAATGTTTGTTAAATTATTAAACAAATGTAATATTGCCTGTAATAAACATAATAAATAATCTTTTAATTTCGATATATGTACTTACATTTTTGAATTGTAAATTTGGATATGCAACACAAAATGCTCTGTTAATAAGCTATAACCTCGAAATTTTAAACATGTAAATAATCTTATCTACGAAATATATATTGCGCGTTTATTCCTACAGCATTTGTATTTTCTTAGTAATACTTTCTATTTATTAGTTGCCTTGAAATATGTAGTTGAATATATATATTAATAAGAGTGATTTAAATAATATTTTTATGACCATATCAAATATCCTATGAAAATTCAAATTTCAAATAAAGAGAACTCTTAAATCAAAAATATATAACCCAGAAATAAAGTATTCTTGGTTTGCTAGTTTGTCTACGATATAGGTATATCGACTATACCCACACAATTCCGGAAAGCATAGATCAGCTTCATATATTACGCATTATGATTCCAATAATTTCTTCAACATTATTTTCTTTATATATAAAACAAGATTTATTAAGAAGCGAATTTATTACTTGTTTCACAACATGCTTTGAAAATTAAAGATTTTAATTTCTTTGTAAGAGAAATTACATACAAAATGCCTACGTTTTGAAATATGCATGTTGTATTTGAAATTTATAGTGCCAATTAATAAGAAATCCGTTATTATTAATAAACGAGCTCTATGTTAAATAAAAAGTTTCAGTTACTAGTTCTGTGCTTAATTTATACTGCAATCATTTTTTAGATTTCAAAACTAATTTTAATAATAACAATAAATTTTATAAAAGAAAAAATAATAAAATTAGTTCTAGTACTATACCTACATAATGTTGGCAGTAACGTTAAAATTTGATTATGTTTTTGTTGTGACTTTTCATGTGGTTTTGTTGACATTGGATTTGATGTGTATAAAAAACAATAACCTTTATTAAAATGAAAAATGATTATTATATTTCATTCGTTGTATTTCCTGGTCAAGCATTTCGTAAAACTATATCAGACCGCCAAGGCAATAAGCAATTTTCGTTCAAATCCTTTGATTGGAGAAGAGGTTAGAATACATACAAATTGTATTATAACCGATAGTTTGGATATACGTTTTGATCCCCCTCTTTATAAACAACGATACGTAACAGTGCAACAAATCCTCTTAAACGTAAATTGGAAATCACGTATACGTACAGTTATCGATTTCGGTTGCGGAGAATTTAATTTTTTTCCATATATGAAACACTTATATGATATTAATGAAATTATTTGTGTTGATATTGACAAAGACATGTTATATGATAACTTGTTTAAGCTGCGCCCATTGACTGTAGATTACTTAAAACAAAGACCCGATCATTTGAAAGTACAGGTATTATTGGGCAGTATTTCACATCCTGATGCAAGATTAGTTGGATGTGATGCACTTGTAGCAATTGAATTGTTAGTAGATACTTTGGATGATACTTAATTATATACAAATTTTATATTTATAGAATAGAACATCTATATCCAGATTCTTTAGATGCATTGCCATATAATGTATTTAATTATATTAAACCATTGTTAGTTATTTTTACGACACCAAATTCCGAATTTAATATCTTATTTCCTGATTTAAAAAAATTTCGTCACACTGATCATAAATTTGAATGGACTAGGGAACAGTTTGAATCATGGTATGAAAAAGTATTTTTCTCATTAATTAGCTATATCTTACTATTTTTTATAGGGCATTAAATATAACAACCAGATTTCCAAATTATACAGTGCAATTTAAAGGTGTAGGTCTTGGACCTCAAGGCAAAGAATCAATAGGTTGTTGTACACAAATGGCAATTTTCCTAAGACATTCAAATGAACCAGAACAGCTATCAGAAGTTCCAAAAGCTTACAGGGAAATTAAGAAGAAAATCAAAGATATGAAAATTGAAAATCATAATGAATCTCATGGAATTTGTACATATTACAGTCACGTAAAACAAATTGAAAGATTTAGTAATGTAGTTAATAACATCACTAAAACAACAACAACAGATCTCAATTATGATGAGATAGAATGCATCGAGTATCCATTTCATGTTGACACTCGTACACCGGAAGAAAGGATTCTTCATGAAGTTCAGTATAAAATATATGCCGCAAGTGCTACTAGTAGATTTTATAATGATGTAGAACAGAGGGTAGAGTATCCTTTGCATGAATTAGTTTCCAATGAAGAAGGATGTTTTACAACAGTTTGCGAACTAAGGTATAATATTTTCCATAATTAGCAGCTCTTTTAGGTTAATGTTAAGTATATGACAAGTGAAAGTTATGGGATAAAAAGTAGTTGAACTTGTAAAGAACCTAAAAGGGAACAACTTGGAGTATAAACGTAACGAGGGAAACATAATTAAAAAAAAATATTAACTTTTTACGAAGTTACTTTAACAAATTGAAGATTAATATGGCAAAAATACGTGGGAGTGATGTTTAATTAATACATTAGGACATTCAGAGAACACAATTATTCGAAATTTGGCTTGTTTTTAAAATAGATGTAAAGTTAGTAAATGTGTTTTTTTTTTTCAAATTATGTTTACGTCTTTAAATTCATACTCAAGTTTATTCCTTTTTAAGTTCTTTACATGTTCCACTACTTTTTATCTCATCACTTCCAGTACCCATTTACTTAACAACACCTTTTTTATTTTCATTTTTGCATATGGCACACTTTTTGATTATAAGTAAAATAGTGTAAATCTTTAGTACCTGAGATTTTGTTAAGTTCCAAGGTGAGACTGAATTCTAGACACACCTATTGTTGCCAGCACTTTGTCTTGAATGGCATTAAATATTTTGAGAGTTTTTGCATATGTATGAGAAAAAGAGCCTTAAAATATTCCTTGTCAGCAGTGGTAAAACATTGACGACAGTAGAAATGCTCTGAATACAGTTTCAACCTGATCTCGACCATGGAAATCTACAATGTTTTGCACTTGAATTTCCAAATTGGAATAAATAGCTGTTTCAACTTATATAATGTTATTCTATAACATGTTATATAATGTTGTATAATATGATGTAATAGCTGCTTTGAAATCCCATGATAGTAATATATGTACTAACATTAAAAAGCGCAATTTGAAGTACTTTTTACAAGTAAATTAAAATATATTTGTTGTCCAAGTTGACGATGAAAATATAGAAATGTAGTGTTGTTATTGTTTTCTAACTTAATTTTATAGGTTACTAGTTCAACCCAGCAATGCTTTACTATTGCTAGATTTGAGTATATATGTATATAGATTAAATGAATGCAATTGAAAGTTTGATATCAATTATTATATTTAGTTAAAATTAGATATGTGTTTACATATTACAAAACTTAACATTAACTCAAATCAATCAAAAGTAACAATGTAAATAAATTCAATTGTCAAACCAACAGCACTCGAGCTTACTTATACGCATGAGCGACAGCATTTCTTACCTCGCGAACTTACTTCAATTCGCGAAATACTGCCTCGTGGCGCCATCTGCATTTAAATAATAGTACTGCTACTATTGATATTATATTATTAAGCTCCCAACTTTCTTTCTACTGGTCAGATCGAGGATTTCAATAGCTTTAAATTTTCTTCGGACAACGCGGACTATTTTGCAAAAATCCGCTCGTAAATCGGTCTAGTAGTTTTTTAGTCTACAATGGGATACACTTACCAACATTGCCTTTTGTATAAAAAGATATCTAACTTCGATTAGATTTAGATGTCATTTAATGTTTTGATTTTAAGCCTTATTTAAGGTTAGAGTAATCGGTTCTTTAGGAATAAAGTGACGACTTACGATGTTCCGTCGAGAATATATTTATTTGTGACGTAGTAGTGAGGATTGGTACAAGGATAGTGAACAAGGATATGTCGCGTCCTATGCTATTACAATGTGCTTTGTAGATTTTCCGTTACCGTTTATTTGAAATTTTCCCTTGTTATACCATCATTTATTATATCTAGCCTTCCATTGTTCTTCATATTATTTTAATTATAAGTGTTAAGTTATAAGTAAAAAGCAAAAAAAAATTATTTTCGAGTTTACTTATAATATTCCAAAATACACTTTATCATATATCAAACTACTCACCTCGATGTGTAGATGACGAATTTCTAATAAATAATGCAGTTCTTTTTGTGCTTCACAAGCTATCCAGCCTCAAAATCCAAATGTTCACGAATTTCACCTATTTTCACGATATTCAAAGAGTACATTTTAATTTTCTTCGTCGTGTAAATCTTTGTATACGTGTAAATGGTGGACACTTTCAAACAATTTCCATGACATTTTTATTATTTTTTTGCACGTTTTAGTAACATAATTTTTCCGTTAACTGTTACTTTGAATTATTAAAATACAAATTTCACAAAAACTATGACGATAACCGAGTCTTACAAAGAGTAACTTTTCTGTAGCAAATAAGTTACATAAACTATATTTTATACCGGAAGAAGAGGGGTTCTTCTATAGGCGTAGAAATTCAAAATGCGCAATTATTAAAAAACCCAAGTTTTACGCCTATGGGATGATGTTGCTCAAAATTTTGATCTCATAAAACTATGTCAACGATCAAATTTCAGCAAAATCGAGTGAGCCGTTTTATATTTATAATTAAAAAAGATTTCAGAAGTGTAACTTCAGCGCCGTATAACGCTTAAACTAAGCAACTTTGTAATAAGGTAAGTTGTCCTAAATCGACTAATTTTAGTGTAAGAAATATGTAGTAGGTTTTTGTAAAGACCTTTTACAGACACCTTGTATAAAAGTAACTTTAAATTTTGTATAATTTAAGCGTTTTTTGAAAAAATTAAGACAATATCTCAAAATCCTGTCGTGATGAAGCAGATTCAGAATCAGCATGACAAAAGACATAAACTACACGTATTGGTGTATAATAAAGCTAAACTGTGTTGACCAGTGTTATTAATAGCTATTTAAGTCTGAAGGAATGTAAGGACGTATTAACATTCGGGGTAGGTAAATACAAGCTGACGCGAAGCCGAAGCTTGTTGCCTGCCAAGAATGTTAATAGTCGATACATTTCGTGTGACTTATTATAGTTTTCCTGCTGCCCGTCAGAAATTAATCTATTTTTTAAGAAACCTGTCAGAATTAATTTTGATTTGAAACCCTTTTCGTGAATAATGTTACCTGTGTTACCATGTCATACAAATAGTTGACATAAATAAACCGAGAAGATTATTGAAAATTGCATGAAACGCTGGAAATCAATTCGAAATAGAGATTGATGAAACAGAAAAAGCCGTAAAAAATCGTAATTTTGTATATACAGGCTGACTTACGGGAAATTACGGTTTTCAAGTGAACATTACTCAATTGTTTTTCAATAAAGAAGAAGTTTATGTTTACAAAACGAAAGATTAATATTTACCATTTAATGTAACATTGTCATTTATGAAAAATTATATCACTCAAGTGACGGCCGTCCGCTTGAATACAGATTTCAAGTCTCTGCCAAAATTCATTCACAACTCGTGCCAATAGCTCTTGGTCAATCGCATGCACCTCTTCTGTAATGATATCTTGCAACGCAATTAAAGTACGGGATTTGTGAACATAAACACGTTCTTTCAAGTACCCCCACAAGAAAAAGTCACAAGACGACAAGTCCGGCGATCTTGGGGGCCACGGCACGTCACCGAAACGAGAAATGAGGCGCCCAGGAAACATGTTTCTCAAAACTTCCATTGATGCATTTGCAGTGTGTGCTGTGGCACCATCCTGATGAAAATAAACATTTCTGAGGTTTATCTGTCTTCTTCGTAGTTCAGGTAGAAAAAACGTATTTAACATGTGAATGTAACGCTCCGAATTCACGGTTACCGTAACGCCATTCTCATCAAAAAAATACGGTCCAATAACACCAAAAGCCGCAACCGCGCACCATACGGTCACACGCGCGGAATGAAGAGGCCTTTCACGGGTAATGCGAGGATTTTGTGGGGCCCAGTAACGAAAGTTTTGTTTATTTACTGAGCCATCCAAGCTAAAATGAGCTTCATCGCTCATTATCACTATTGGGTTTTCCTCAAACAACACTTGCATACGTACGGTGAAGTCTTCGCGTTCAACATAGTCCCTCTCGTTGAGCTTCTGAACAACCTGAATTTTATATGGGTGAAATTTCAAATCCAAACGCAAAATTCTTCTCACAAAATCACGGCTTAACTGCAACTCACGTGCATGTCGCCGTGCAGATCGACTTGGGCGCCTGTTCATTGCCTCTCTCACTGCGTCGATGTTTTCGGGCGTTCTCGCTGTTCTTGTAGGGCCGGGCGGCTTCTTCTTTGCAATATTCCCTGTTGTTCTCAACGTTTGCACCCATTTCAGGATTGTATTGCGGCTTGGAACCGCGCTATTCCGGCGAATATTGAAATGCCGGCGGAAAATTCGTTGTGTTATGATAACTGATTCGCCATTTTTGACAAAAGTATCGTACGCGAATATGCGGTGCTGTATTGTCCACTGCTCCATTGTCACTGAAACGGTAAGTCATGCCGACGCGTATGACCCCTCCACCTTCTTCCTCCCACCACTAACGCCTTTATATTATCTATTTTAAAAACGTCAGTTTCCCGTAAGTCATCCTGTATTTGATAATAAAAATGTTCAGTTTTGATATTCCTAATTTTTAGTCCAAATAAACTTTTGAACCAGAATCATGTGTTGTTCATTATTATCCTAGGAATTTTCATAATAATAAGTTCCGTTAAAACGAAACTACAAACGAATGTTATAGTCGACTTACGCGCTATGTTACTAGGGTTGTATCACAGTTTTACATGATCGGCAGCAGGAAAACGTTATTTTATAACACCCTGTCTATATTATATTGTCTTTGAAAATATATAGCTTATAATATAAATAGAGATGAGACATAATAACAGGAAAACCAAAAGTGCATTAACGCTACTTCTACAAAACAAGAATATTTTTTGAATTTGACGGCAAATACGTCAATGTTTTCACGATGATTTGTAATATTTCCATTCCACTTCTATCCTCACCCTATTTCTTTTAAAACTTTAGTCTAAAATACGTATCTGAGCCGGTATCTTCCGATTTAACGCGGACTCTATGAAAGTGTGGTTGTATATTAGGATACACCTTCCGAGAGTGTGAGAAACATCCGTAATGATTTGATATGTATAAAATAGGGACCTAATTTTTGACACTTCATTTGACAGAAACGTCATCATTCACATCAAAATCTACAGTGTTAATCATAAATCACAAAGACTCACATCTCTTTTTCAGGAAACTATTGGAAAAAGAAAACTTCCTATTGGAAGAATGCCTTCGTTTCGGCTCTAATGATAAAACTCTGTGCGTTATATACAATCCAAGGATGGACAATCACAGTTCTAGTCCGAGCAGCGATGGAAACAGTTCGGACGATAAAGGCGCTTACAAAATTCCTTGGAATGTAGCTGCTGACGAAACAGATTGGGATACGGAATACAATAAGACGGTTAAAATAAACAACGAAATAGTTGAAAACGATTTGAAAACTGAAGCAGATAAGGAACAATCTCCAAACAAAAGTAAAGATGATAATAGTGCAAACGAGCAGAAGGTCACATATCAATTTCGGGGTATTGTGGCGAACACCTCTGGAGTTGTTGAGGAAAAAACTGAAAGTAAACAAGCTAAACAACAAACTAATTCGAATTTAAAACTACCAAGCACTAGTAATGAACAAAGCACAGAAAAAACGCCTAAGAAAGGAACGAAAAATGTTAAAAATAAGGACATACGTACTTTCAATCAAGGTACTAGTAAAGATAACGACTCAAAGAAAAGAAAAATTGACAATAATTTAAGCAGTAATATAGACACTAACGATAAGAAATCCTATAAAAAGAATATCGAATTAAAAGTACACGATTCCGTACATAGTCAAGGTTCGAGTATACCAAAAAGCACTAGAAACATTAAAAATTCAATTTCCGGCGGTGTCAAGTCAAATTCCAAAGGTAAAATCATTACTACGTCTTCGTTAAAACGCTTTCCCGCGAAAACGGATGATTCGTCTTTACCTGGAACCTCCGATTTAAAAAAGAAAAAGAAAGGTAAAAAATCCGATGAAGACAAAGAAGACATGAAAGCTCTAACGGAATGTATTGTTTATAACACGCTGAATAGCGTAGCCGAAGTCTCGGAAACTGGAGACGAACCGTCGGTTCAAGAAGCGGCCAGAATTAAAAATCTCGAATGTATTATGGAGAATTTAGCTTTTAATATGGGATCGAATCTCGGAATACCCACTATTGGCGAAGAAATTATGGAGGATGTGCTGTCGAACGCGCCCTTCACCGAAAATTCCAATCATAATACAACCAACAGGAACAATATGGAAACCGACGGAAGGAAGAAAGAGCCTATGGCCGAGGCAACTAATCAAGAATTGAGTCACGCCAGCAGGGAAGCCCTTTTTGATCCGAACTCGGAAATCGACATGTTGGAAGAATTCGAGATACCGCCGCCTCCGCCAATGTCGCCTCTTTTGCATGTACCTGCCAACGAACATCACAATATCATCTTGATCGGGCTGAACACGACCAACGAAGAAGAAAGTGTAGGTTTGTATCAGTTTTGTTGCTTGTGAATTGTCTTTTGTTCAAATTTGATGTGTATTTTAGTGTTGCCCGATAATGCAGATCCCTTTCCTAATTGGTTGCTGCAATTGTTAGGAGCCAATATGGAGGAAGGAGAATCACACGATGAACCGCACTTCTATTGCCAAGGCGATGGTATAGGTAGCTTTTTGTTTTTAATATGTATTTATAAATAATTACTATCGCTTACGTATTAATGTTTCAAACGTTTCCTTATTTATACTAAATTTAAACAAAAGACATTCAATTACAAGTTATTTTATACCCTGCAATTTGGAAATAGGAACCGTAATGTAATACTTTATTAAAAAATGCAACGTTAACAATCATCTGAACATTTGTTTATTGTATGATATTCATGGTTCAGCACTTACGAAATAAGAACCTTCTTTATCATAAATCAATTTCCAGTACTCTTTTTTGTAGATCTCCAAGAAATTACTGTATGCACTACGACGCGTGTTTATTTATTTTAGGATAACATTTTATTATGCGACGTTAACAATTACAGACCTGTTATTGAATCGTATAACTTTTTTTAAATAAAATCAGTTTGTATTGCCTTTAGGATTACATTTTTTTTCATGATATGACAATCACATTCATAGATCTGTAAGTTTGAAACAAATAAAAATGGATATACAAGTTTTGCGTTTTTGTTACTTGAAATGAAGTCTACTTTACACTCCTAAAATTTGAACATAACGATGCGGGACACGTATATAAATAAAGAAAAATTAACACAAAAATACCAGGTCATTGATAAAAAGCAAAACAGCTCCGGGCCGAGAACTGATCCCTGCAGTACACCCAATTTTACATGCAAGACTGATGAATTAATAAAAATATATTTACTAAATAAGCCACAATACTGCTCACACCAAACTTCTTAAGTTTTTCAAGCAGAATGCTATAATCCGCGCAATCAAATGTTAGGTTGCAAAAGACACCAGCGGGGTACTCCCCGATGTCTAGGTGATCAGCTATTTCATTAATATGGAGGTGATCGCAGTTGTGGTTGAGCGACTCTGTCAGAATCTGCTGTTTATCAGAAATTATGTTATTTCTATGTAAATGGCCCAGCAATCTATTCAACATAGCATATTCAAACAGTTACGAGAAACCTGAGCTCAAGCAATTGGACGGTAATCGGATTCTTCGTGAATTTAATTTTTTTTGTGTATTTTACTAACAATAGGTTTCTTTATCGATAAGTATTGCAATGTATTTATTGCGTCTATCGCTTCTCTGTCGTGCGAGTTATATGATGCGCAATATATCGGACCACGTTGAAAGAGCTGATTTCATTCATCATCGGGTGACTGTAGGGTATCCAAAAAATAATTGAACACGCAATCACATTGGCTTGGTCACATATATTTCTCCCATATTTTTAACATCAATTAGTTCAGTGAAGAGATTTAGTATAAAATGCGAAATTACATTTTTGAAAAACTCCCATCTCATAAATGCTGCAAATACCTGATAAATACAATCTGGCTTCTAAGTTTCCGCCGAACGTTGTCCATGATTTCTTCTGTGATTCCGGACTGAAACCGCAAAGTTGACGCTGCTTCCTTCCTAACTAATGATTCGTCCACTCTTGTAAGAGACATCTTCAAGGCTTCTATTACTATTGTGCTGCACTGAAATCAGTTTCAGCAAAGAACATTGTCCTCGACTATAAGGCAGTTCTCGCTTCCTCTTATTCTTAACGGTGTGTGTTTGTTTAAAGTCCTATGTTTTGAAATTCTCTTTTTAGACGTGTGTATGTGTTTGTCGTCTCTCCCACTTTGTCAGGCATAACGTTAATGCCTTTTGTGCAGGTTGCCATTTGCACCGATTGGTTTGCCAGTAAATTTGATTTTCCAACGTTTTGTGGTGCCCGTTGGTTGCGTTGTTGGCTGCTGTAATTTCCCATGTTATTTAGTTTACCGGCTTATCATGCGTTTGGGCTCGTTCCGGATTCCACTTACTGTAGAAGTGGCTGGCAGGATTACCATTAGTGTCCCCTGGTGGTGGTTGTAGCTTCGGAGAGGCCGGGTTTATCGGTAGGATAAATAACTCATTCGAGAACAATACGATATAACGTTTAATTTAAATAAATAACAATATCATTACAAGTTACAATAATCACTTGTATAACATTATGACACCAGATTGACTGACGCGACTTTTCAGTCATAGTTTATATATCGTCTCTACTTCTATTAACCTAGTTAATGTGAGCTGGTTTACATACCTGTTTACTTAATGACATGCTAACTTAAATAAATGAACTAGCATGTCAAAAGATGTAGTACTAAGGACATATTGCCTTAAATTAATATTACACTGACTGTGTGAAAGAGATGTTCCACTTATCACAGTTTATCTGTCGTATGATATATTCAAGAGCCATGTTAAACAGTGTCAGAGCTAACCCGTCACCTTGTTTAAATCCTTTATTTTTCTAGTCCTTAATTATAGACGAAACACCTAGCTTTCTTTATACAGATTTTATTAATATTCAATTTTTTAATTAAAGGTGTGCACCCTTCCGTAATAGAAGTGGAAATCGACGAGGAAGAATCATCCTCAGATTCGTCGAGTAGCCACCATGAAGCGGAGGCTGGATATACAAGTTCTGATTCCGGTGTCGTACAGTTACCACCAGATGACGGTGACGAACGTAACTTGCCGGAAAGCACGACAGGTACAGATCCGTCATTACTTACTAATCGATTGACACCGGGTAGTAGCAGCGCGGCTGAAAGTGCAGACGAATTTTTCGATTCTTTAGAAGAAACCCTCACGATCAACAGTCGACCAAATTCGGAGATCAACAGGAGAAATATTTAGGATTGGTTTTTACTTCGCGAAAAATACACACCAAAAAACGCCTATAAAATGTATAGTTTATAAAAAATATATACGTACAATTTCATTAACTGTGATGTTTTTGTATTTTTAGATATTTTTTGCAATTAAAGAATAAAATTTAATATGTATTAGTATTCTATTTTTAGTGGCTTTATTAGCATGAAATTTTTTTGTGTGTGAAACACTTTTGTATTTAATATTGTTAATATTTTTTTAAGATTTTTAATAAAAACAAATACATATTTGTACAAGCCATTTTTCTACAAAATTATATAAATAAAAAAGGTCTTCCATTGCAAGATTTTTATTACATTGTATGTTTAAAATAATTCTTGTCTCGTTTTAAAAGTAGGCTATGGGAATAGAGAGATATATATCTGAAGCAATAGCTAATTTTATTAATAGGGATCGGCAAGTTCGAACCAAGTAAGAGTAAATAACATACCTTTAAAAACTTTCATCGTTAGAGACGGCTATGCTTCTTTATAATGATTAGTGACAGTGCATGTAACCTGTCACAAATGTACAATTTTGATAGTTTAGTTATTTCATGTAAATTTGTGTAATAATTTGTAATTTCGTTTTTGAAAAAATATTACAATAGTAAAAAATAATACTAAAGCAGATGTTGGAAATGTTAACCATGATTTTGAAGACAAAGTTGAACGCTACACTTCATGCTTTCAAAGCCATTTATTAGGATTTCTTGGGTTATGTTAGTACAAGAATTCACAATAGCATTACGAAGCTCAGCAGTCGTACCATGTCTGGTCTTGAAAATGATATTCTTTAAATATGGAAAAATAAAACAGTCTAAAATTGTCAAATCTGTAAATCTTAGAGGAAAATTAATAATTCTTGTATCGAAAAATTATTGCAAAAAATTTATTGTTTCTCGAAATTTGTGCGCTGGTGCATTATGTTGCTGGAAATATCCTTCTGTAAATTCATCATTATGAAGTACATTAATAAATGGCTCCAATAATTAATTTCGATATTTTTCAGCAGTTATGGTTTGATTAAAAAATATAGGTCCAATAATTTGTCTTCTTGAAACTGCTAGCCAGACATCTACTTTTTGTGGATGTAGCGTAGTTTACACAAATTCATGAGGGTTTTCAGCAAACCAAATTCTCTTATTTTGCTTGTTTAAATATCCTGAAAGATGGAACCAAGCCTCATTCAAAAATAAACATTTGTCGAGAATATTATTATTTTTATGTTACTCAAAAAGCATAGACAATACTGCGTTCTCGTAACAAAATCTACTTGTTTGAGTTCTGAAATTGCTTGAATTTGATATGGAAACAACTTTACTTTTTATTATTATTTTTTAAAATAGTATAACATGTTCCTACACTGACAAATTAACTTGTAATAGTTTTGCGATGTATTTTTTGACGAGTTGTCCATTCAACGTCGAATATCCTCTATGCAATTTGCTGTTCGTTTTCTAGGAGCTCTACTACCAGGTTTACGAGTTATTGCCCTTATTTCATCAAATTGAAAAACAAACTTGAATATGTTTTGCAACTGTGCGTAAATAACTATCAGATTAGGATACTGGTGCCGGAAATCCTGTAAGCACTGATTAATGGAATAAGCCCAATCTCCATTTTATAATTTTTGGCCAGTTCTATAGTAACTTCGAACAATATAGTTATTTATGTATGTATAGCAAGCGCCAACTAAGTTGGCGCGAGGAGGGGGTGCGCAGAAGCCGTTTTTAAAAACGTCCACCCCCACTACTCAAATACTTGTCAGAATACATTTGTCATTGACGTTTGACGGAACATAATGTCTTTGCTAGGGGATCATAAAGTGATACACGTTCAGAGGTTAGAATTATCTGACATTTGATGTGAAACCAGATACAAATCTCCCCACTACTTCTAATCCTGCGCAAACTTACCCCTCCTCGCGCCAACTTAATTGGCGTTTGCTATACCTGGGTTCGTAAGTACAGTTTCATGGTCGAGAATACGATTGCAAACCGAGACCCGTAGGGTCGAGGTTTGCATGTATTCGAGAAATGTTCAAAGATTGGTGTCACCAGAGGTATGTGGAGAGTATTTCAGAAAGTGTAATGCTGGCATATTTTCGTGATAGATCTATGAAGTTAAAATCACCAAACAGTTTATGGTGTGAATACTCCATGTTAAAAACTACCATATTTATTAACGAAAATGAAAATATTTCAAAATATCCTAAATTGAAAGGATTTTTGAAGCGTAAAAATGATGGTTTTAAGACTAAAAAGTGTAGTATCTTTACAAGAGAGGAAATGAATAAATTTCTTATTGAAGCTTCCGACGATACATATTTGTTGATGAAGGTAAGTTTACAGAATGATTCTTTTTAATTCGTGTTCATTCTATACTAATTTTTTGCAGGTTGTTAGGATTATGGGAATTGCTGGGGCTTGTAGGAAAGATGAACTAGTTAAAATGAAAATTCAAGATGTGGAAAATAAAAATGATGTAATAATAATTAAAATACCGGGATACTAAAAATGGATTAAAACGTTCTTTTACAATTATTGCGAAGGAAGAATATCTAATTAATTTTATGCTAATTATTAAAAAATACATTGGTCTGAGATTAGAAAATATTACCAATGATAGATTTTTCTTAAAGTACAGTTTTGGTAAATGTCGAAATCAGCCTGTAGGAAAAAACACTCTCGCAAAATTTCCTAGCCAAGTAGCAAAATACTTGCCGTTGGAGAACCCCACTACCTACACCGGACAAGGACAAGGACCTCGGCAACATTATTAGCCGATTCAGGAATTGATGTTCTTGGTCTGAAAAGACACGGCGGATGGAAATCTTCTACCGTGGCAGAAAGCTATGTTTCCGATTCAATGATAAATAAAGTACAGATAGCTGACCGAATTTTATATAAACAAAATATTACAGAGGCTGTTTGCTCAACTGTGATACAGAAAAATGAGAAGAAAGTTGATGATTCCATTAGGAATCCAACCATTAATAATGTTGACATTATTGAAAATATAAACTTGCCTAGTAAGAAAGAAGACTCTATTGTTCAGATAGCTAATTGTTCTAATTGTTCGGTTACATTTAATATTACAAAATCATAAGTTTTTGTACAAGATTCTATTTTTCCTAGTTATGTTAATTAATCATGTTTGAAATAAATTTGTCATAAATTTTCTAATATTGCTATTATTTCCCTAGGGTCGTAATAAATATTACAGCCCGCTACCATAGCAACTGTCAATACGGTATGTAAAGTGTCACTTACGTTTCAAAAAAAGGTGTCATAATTGTTTACTTACGCAGTAGGTGTGACGAAAAATATTTTTTCTATTTTGCGTTCGAAATGAACTCATAATAAAAACAATTTAAAAAATATAAGCGTTTATAGTTTGAATTTATGTATGACACCTGTCAGAATTTCAAGTTTTCTAAAACTTCGCATGTGCACCAATCTTTGATTATTTAATTACTTAAAAAACAACTTACCTACTATAATGATGGAAGTTTTTGATGGCACGTTACGATGCCTTCAATTAAATTTTTATTTAGAGTAGCAGTAGGTATTAGCCTATGATTTAAATAGAAATTTGGGAACATTGTGGAACAGAAGGTTTTTCGTAAGTCAAATTTTGGCAACTGACAGATCTGACAGATTACAATTTAGTTGTGTTACAACTTAATCTTATTTCTATATAGTGAAATGTTTTAAATAATAGTAGATTATGTGATTAGGCGTAAAAGTACGTTTATTGTAAAAATACTACGTTAAAGAAGATGCTCGAAATGTTGAGCTTTTGTCGCGATGCATACACGAACTCTGCAATTCGTGTTTTCAAATGCGTTTCACAAAAATAAGAGAATTATATTATCACAAACTTCTCTAATATTATCGCAAAGTTCTTCAATTGTATGTTGTGGCGTTCTCGAAGTGTGTTCTTGATGTGCGGAAAAATGAAGTAATCCAGAATTGTGAGATCTGAAGACCTTGAAGGAAAATTCACTATTCGATTATCAAAGAACTCTTCCGAACGAGTACGTGTTTGTTGAGCCGTATGTGGTGGAGCATTGTCTTGTGGGCAAAATCATTCTGTAATTTCATCGTCATGTAATTGATTAATATAGGGCTCTAATAAGTAATTTCGGCATCTTTCAGCATTTATTGTTGCATTTAAAAATATTTGTTCAATGATTCGCCTCCCTGACCGCCAGCCAAACACCAAATTTATGCGCATGTTATGGTGTCCAGTCCAGTCCACAAATTCATGAGGATTTTCTGCCGACCTTATTCTCATATTTTGTTTGTTTAAATATCCCGAAAGATGAAATCAGGCATCATCAGTAAAGAAACATTTATTAAGAACATCATCATTATTCAAGTTATTCAAGAACCATTAACAGTATCGTAATCAACGGGACCGAGTTGTTGAACAGCTTGAATTTTATATGGAAAGCTACCATTATTGCCTACTCCTAAATCTTAGTTGTCACCTTTGTCATAAAATTATCAGAACAAGATTTTAGTCATTACAATATCTGAGACTTTTCTAAATATTATATAATGCACCGTCTCAGTAAAACTCAAAAAATGAGAGTAAGAACTTGTCTGGAAAACGACTGGCGCGTGCAAGCGGTGGCAGATGATCTGCATGTTAGTAATATTTGCATTTTTAAAATAAAGCAGACGATTGACCACGGGATTGACCTAACGTGTGTGCGTGGTGATGCAAAAAGAAAAATTTCAACGTTGGAGGATATTTCATTGGAAATTTGGATTCAAAGAAACCCCTTTAGGACGGCGGAGCGAGCGGACATACCAAATCAATTTTCCGGGTTCAATTTCACAATAGCGAGGCTCGAAATTTTGGAACTAAAAATGATTCCACCTCCAAAAAGTTTGCGTTAGAGCCACAGCATAAACAGGATAGATTAAATTTTGCTAATCTATATGTGAATGAAAACGCAGATTTCTAGGAACGTGTTGTATTTTCTGATGAAAAGATATTTCAGTCATCCCACGATGGTCCGGTGCGTGTGTACAGACCTTTAAAGATGCGCTATGAAAAACGGTATTTAAAGCCATCGCACCGTAGTGGTATATTATTAGTGCATGTGTGGGCTTAGATCAATTGTTTGGCTCCTGAATTGAGGAAGCATGGGAAGAACTATCCCCAGATTATACAAGAACACTTAGTATCTCAATGCAGAATCGTTTACAGTAAGTCATCAATACCAATGGAGCATGGACAAAATATTAAAATAATTCAGATTTGCTTTCATTCTAAATTCTAGTTGTGTTATATTATATTTTAGTTAGCCAAATAATTTCTTAATTTAAAAACGATTTTATTCAATAAAACATTTGTATGTTTATTATTTGTATGGAATGGATTAGTTACATTAAAATTCATGTTCATAATTTGTAAAAATTTGAAGTTTAAAAATACGTGGTATGTATTAAATTTCCTTGGAATGCAGTTTTACACTGGGAAATTTAGAGAAATTTCAATATTTAACATTCAAGCTGGCGGCAGTATACACTTGTATTTACAATATAATACTTAAAGAGAATCATTAACTGCAAGAATAAAAGAAATTAGTTTAGGTAATGTTTTACAAATTATAGCAAACGCCAATTAAGTTGGCGCGAGGAGGGGTAAGTTCGCGCAGGATTAGAAGTAGTGGGGAGATTTATATTTGGTTTTACATCAAATGTCAGATAATTCTAACCTCTGAGCGTGTATCACTTATGATCACCTAGCAAAGACATTATGTTCTGTCAAACGTCAATGACAAATGTATTCTGACAATTACTTGAGTAGTGGGGGTGGACGTTTTTAAAAACGGCTTCTGCGCACCCCCTCCTCGCGCCAACTTAATTGGCGATTGCTATACACTTCTGTACTTCTCTAGGAATCTAAAATACCCATGTACTATCGTGAGCAAAAAAAGTGGTACAGTAGTGAAGTTAATATGTAAAGTCAATTTTTAAACATTTTAGTATTGTGGCGTTGCTAAGGTACTTAAAATCGTAGTAACGTGCAAAAGTCATTTTTGACACTTACACCTATCCAGGGGCGGCTCGTGACGACGTATTTTGGTTTGCAGTACAATGATCCGAGTGCTTCGTGTATTCTCGTGTACTAACTGTAGCGTTTGCTTAGTAAACACCGAAAACACACGAGGCACTCGTATCATTGTACTGCAAACCAAAATACGTCATCACGAGCCGCCCCTGCACCTATCTGTATATCAACGTAGTTATTTGAATATTTAAATTTGACGCGTACATGTAATACCTATATATCTACATTCACGCAGCCTAATTTAATCCGATTAAAATATGACTGTACCACTTTTTTTTTGCTCACGATAGTACAGTTGCGGCCACTACAAACTCAGACAGTGTGACAAATAATAAATGTTGGCTTTGTAACATGGTCTTAATATTGAAGTTTATAAAATGTCACCTAACTCAAAGAAAGTCAGTGGCGTATAAAAATACAAATTTGAAAAATGGAAAAATTCAAATACAAATAACGTTTTTGCAACAATATATGCGTTTTAAAAATGAAAATGCATTCCAGTTTGTTTTTCTTGATGAAATTAAAATTTTTCAAGAAGGAAGCTCTCAAAAACCACGGCAAGATGAGAATATTAAATCTGTAAAAGGAAAACAAGTAGGTGGCAAAAGGTATTAATTATTTAAAAAGTATTGGCATGGGCAATATATCATTGACTTTTGTTATATAGATACATAATACATAACTACATAACAATAACTACTGTCGTGAGCAAAAAAATCGGGACAGTGTCAAAATCGATATGTCAATTTCCTTTATTTTTTAGCGTTGTAATTTTGACGATATTTGATTAACTTTAAATTGAAAATGCCTCATCTTTCGAAAACTGATAAAGCTAGATTTGTTACTAGTTTGAAAAATGGGAAATCATTAAAAAGTGTATCGGTTCAATTTAATATTGGTAAAAGTTCAGCCGCAAGAATATATTAAAAAAATGGATGGAAGAGGATAATTTAAATCGGAAAATAATTTACGGAAGTAACAAAATTTCGAATATGCAGGAAGACGAAACATTATTTACTGAGATTAGGCACAACTTTCAAAACATTAAAGGAAGCTATAAGAACAACACAATTTCCTGTCTCATCTTGTAGCAATGGTTATAAGAGAATGAAATTTAAACTTGAGATATCCAACCCTACAGTCCTTATCTAAATCCCATTGAAAATGTACGGGGATTAATGAGATAGAGCTTCTACCCAGGAAGAATTTTGGGAGATTGTTCAAAATGCTTGGCATCAAATTTCTATAAATGTTGTACGAAATATTGTCGCTTCAATGTCTACAAGATTAGATGCAGTTAATAATAACGGTAGAATGACGAAATACTAATTATTTTAATGTAATAATTATTTTAATTTAATAAACAATCTTTCTCTATCGTTTTTAGTAATTTTTATTTACATTTATTTAAAAATGTTTAATAAATGTCAATAAGACACACATTTTTGACAATTCCTGACTTACTATTATGTGATTTATGAGTAAAGATAGCCACTTAAGTAGTCACAATTTAAACCCACGCAGAAACAGTGTCCCGTTTTTTTTTTGCTCACGACAGTAACAATAAAATCAACTTTGACAAGGCAGCATAAAAATATAGTTTCTGGAATTGGTTAAACTGTTAGTACATACATAAAATAATTACAGTTTTTATCAACGTTTATTTCAATTGCGATGTGCCCAATGCTCATGCCGTCCTCTAGCCTAGTTCTAATTATCGACTTTTGCAGTTCGTTTAATTGAGGCATTTTAAAAATTGTGTACGCTTCTGACTTAAAATAAACTGACACCACTAACATAACCATACCGGATAAAAGTCAAATTTACAAATTATGATTTTCTTTAATTTGGCAGAATGTGTCAAAGTCGGTGCCTGAGTTTGTAGAGGCCGCAACTGTACAACAAATTTAGGTGTTTAGTCGTTGGGTTTCACCTATTAACCGTTGAATTAATTGAAATTCACAAAAACAAACGTGTTTGAAATAAGAAAAATATAAAACTGATTAGATGGCAAATATACTTACACTTAAAATACAAGAATAATTAGTGTATCAAGCGCACAACCTAAGTAAAACAAAAAAACGAGAACTTCGCAGATCATGTAATAATAAAATAAAATGTGGATTAAGTAGATATATTTAGAAAATGCCTCTAGAATACCTACGTCAGAAGAAAATGAAGACTCAAAATGAGTTAAGTGGACCATTTATAAAGATTCAAATAAATGTAGGAATTTGGTAAATGATAATGAAGATTGGAAACGACATGGAAGAAACTAATTAAAGTAGGTAGGTATTGAGAAGTTATAGAAAATGTTATTGCTTTAATTGACAGTAAAATATTAAATGTAATTTATTAAATACATTTAATAATAATTAATAATAATATATTGAATATAATTCAACAACTTTTTATTCATTTACATGAAAATGTTCGTTTAGAAAGTCCTTAAAATAGTTTCAATAATGTTACACTTACTGTAACGTTTAGCAAATAGAAAACAACACCCACTAATAAATGCAATCCTGAGAATTAAGAAGTAAAACTAATTATTTATCTTTGGTGATATAAAAATATTTTCCGAATATAAAAAATCCGTAACGCTATTAAATTGAAAACAAATATAATTTTCTATCGAAATGAAATAATATTATTGGGACTAAATTCTACGGCACGGCAAAACACTTACCGTTATCGTTCCAAAATAGAATGTTTTCAAAAAAAAATCCGTAATAGGATCCTGCAATAATATAGAAAATGTAATATTTCTACTTAGAAATCGTTTTTAATTTTCCTGAAATGTATTTTTGTGTGTCTACTTTTACATTTCTGTGCGTGCATTCCGTAAATATTTAAATTTCCCTCCCATTCGCTGCCAATACACGACCCAGTAACATTGTTTGTCATAAAATATACCTAAAGATTCCAACTGATTTTTTAATAACACATGTTGGCTTCAGTTTGTCAGTTTCAGACAAGAAAAATGGTCGTTTGTGTGTTGCATTTAGTGTTTATCCTTTAGAGTGTCAAAGACTAAATTATTTGTGAATATTTTATGAAATATAGTGTTCGTGCAAGGTTAGTGTAGCATTTTACATACGATTACATTTTCATTTCGCAATGAAAATCTAATTTTCTGTTATTTTTTTTATAAAATCTTTGGGGATATATCATAAAATTATTTAAAATATCTTCCGGTGAATGAAATAATTGTTAAAATAAAATAATATAAATAAATTAGAGCAATGAACACACATCTGTGTTTGTCGTTCTATACAGCGAGGAAAAAACATTGCTTGAATCTCCAGAAAAAAAAGAGTTAGTTTATCCGATGAACTTCAACAAAAAGTTTTAAACAATGAGGCATTCATAGCAATTTGTTAAAAAAATAAACCGTAAAAATTAATTGCATTTATAATTGGCTATACTGAAAAGTTTTCTGCACCTCTTTAGGCATCATGTTTTGGCAATCTTCCAAATTAAAAGTTTAATTATAACAATCTTAAAACACACCATTTAATCGTCTAAAAATTAAGTTTTCTCCGTTCGAAACTAACCTCCGATTTCTACTTATCTGTACTTTTGCATTTCGATATTCCGTGTTGTAGTAATTTAATAAATCTGCAGTAATTTTTTTATCACTTTCGAAGATAACATTGTAAACGTATTGTCGCAAAAAAACGAAACTAGTTTACAAATTTGTATCTTTAATGAAAATCATATTTATTAAAAGACGTAACGACTGCATGCAAAAAGTTGACGCATAATGTTTATTTTTGTCTGGTTTTTTCATCGTTCTTGTATGCCGAAGCAGGTGTTCGCAATTGGAATATAGAAATATGTTTTTTTTTGTAAATTAATTGTTTTTTTATACCTAAAAAGTATGGAAGAAAATATTTTCTTTGAATTTTATTTTTATATATGAAATTTTTTAGTGTTATTGAGAAGTTTATAGATCGAAATCAAGTAAAAATTTCATTTAGAATACCTAATAGAGAAATAAGCTTTAAACGACATTATTATATACTATATTCGTTTAACTTATAGCTCATAAACACTTCCTTTAATAATAGAGTTTCTGCAAAATTAAGGGTTAGCTTCTGTGATCTCTACATTAAAAAAAAACTAAATTAAATTATAACAAGTGTTCATTTGAAAAGTCAATCTAGGTTACTTTGAAATTTTGATAGAATAAAACGCAAATATATTAATATGTGTTTGTTGTTCCGTAAACGTAAATCCAAATGACATTTGATAATGTCAATCACAAATATCAGTTAGTGCATAAAATAATCGTGCGTCGATTCTGGTTTAAATAATTGCTTCTCAGTTTTAAAATGGCTTTCACTTTAGAACATAAAATTTTTCTAGTCCAGGCTTATTTTCGAAGTGGTAATAAAATTGATGGTTTATGGGTTTATTCAGTTCAAGATTGCATGGTAGAATTTCAAGTTGAGTTTCCACATTTTGTAATAGATTATATACAATTTAAGAATACTTTGGATAGAACTTAAAACTTTTTTCTGAAACTGGTAGTCTCTTAAGAAAATCAGGCAGCCGAGCAGTTAAGAAACGTACACCTCAAGTTGTAAATCGTGTTGAAGAAATAATGGAAAATGAACCACAAACATCTGTTCGACATTTGAGTCAACAAATAAACCTTTCTGTTGGTACAACTCACAAGTTATTAAAAAAAGATATGCAACTTTATCCATACTGTGTCACAGCAGTACAAGAATTGTTGGAATTTGATTAGCCACGTAGACTTACAGTTTTATAATTGGTTTGTAAATATGAACAATAATGGAGAACTTTCGCAAAGAGTTATCTTTACTGATGAAGCATGGTTTTATAAAACGGGATACCTAAATTTACAAAATACAAGAATTTGGAGTAGTGAAAATCCACATGTAATTAATAAAGAATCGCTAAATCCAGAGAAAATTGGTGTTTGGGCAGCGATAAGCCAAAGGCGAATCATTGGACCAATATTTTTTCAGGGAACGTTAACTGCTCAAAGGTACCGTACGGAAATTTTACAACCATTTGTCAATCAGTGCATGATGATGAACTTCAAAATGCATATTTCCAACAAGACGGAGCACCTTGTCACTGTACTGCAGAATCTTTGGATTATTTAAGAGAATTTTTTGATGAGTGTATAATTAGTCGAAATACTGAAATTGCGTGGCCTCCACGTTCATGCGATTTAACATCTTGCGACTTCTTTTTGTGGCCTTATCTAAAAAATAACATATTTCGAACACCTATATTGAATTTGAATGATATGCTACAGAGAATCGAACAGAAATGCATCGAAATTAATAACAATCCAGAAATATATGGTATAGAATCCACGGTTGGCTCTTGGTGAAACATAATGAATAATTTACTAAAGAAAACACTCGGTATGTTTTGTTTCACAAAATATATTTAATTTAATCTCTAACATGTGTTTCGCCTTTTCAGGCATTATCAAAGAGTTATTTTTAAAAACTAAAATAGAAAGTACACTTCCACCACTATTTATGAGTTTTTAAGGGACTTTATTATGGCATCAATAGTCGGGGTTTGAAATAATAATAATTTTAAAAAAAATTACAAAATTACTAAAATCGTTTAATAAAAATATCGTTAAAGAAAGTATAAGATGTACTCCTGTACATCTGGTACAGCGAACTCCAGCATGCGGTTGGTTCAACATCTAGGAGTAACGAAAGCTATGGAATTCCGGAACGACATACGGAGAACATTAAAAGAAAGAATTACAAGTAACAAAGAACTGTCGACTTTGCTATGTGTTACTTCTTGGATGAAATTTGCATTTTCCATCTATCTTCGAGTATCAAAGTATCAATCAGCATTAAATGATCATCCCATAGTAAAATGGCATAATCATAATTCCTTCCGGGAGAAATGTCAGTGGCGCTTTTAAATTTAAATATTTGAATACACTGGATACCATATAACATGCATATTCTAATCTGCTGCGCGCTAAAGAGCACTAGACATATATGTTCGTAGCATTTGAAATAATTCTTCGGCTTTAGTATAACGCCACGCATTTATTGATAATTTCCCATAAATTCTGTATAAGGTTCAGATACAGACATCGGGTAGATCGCCGGAAAATTCTCACACTATATCTTATAATCTTGACCGTATGCTTCGGATCGTTCTCTTATTGAAATCGCAATGACATTTCCTCCTTAGCATTTTCCTGCAACAACATCTCAATTTGCCAATGTTTCTATACATAAATCTATATACCAGGAGTCTATGACATGACTGCCACAGCTTAAGGATGTGTTACTGAAGCAATTTCAAGTTAAAAATGTCTAATGAACATATGCCCAAACCTCTTCTGTAATTAAGTTACAAGCATTTGAAGTTTTAGATAACTCTACTAATGCAGGTATTTTGTACCTCTGCAAAAAGAATCTCATTTAAAATTATTTAAAAAGAAGTCACTTTGAATTAGTTGTTCAAAAAGGTCCACCCAATTGCTGTATACATAGTCTAGCTCTTCTTAGAATTGAAGAGGTAGTTATGCTAACAGTCTCAGGATCAACCTCTTCCGTATCTGAGCTATAAGCATTTGAAGTTTTAGATAACCTATAATATATTTTGTGTCTCTTAAATGGTCCTTAAAACATTTAAGTATATATTTTACTTGAAACTTGGCGTGTAAGGAAGTATGAATAATAACAAGAAATAAAGAAAAAACAAATAAATTATGTATTATACTGGGTTAGTTAAAAGTATGGAGACGGCGATTTATTGTCGTTAATATTCATTTTAGGGAATTATGTTCAATATAAAAGTTTGTTAGGATATTTTGATCTGCATTTGAGAATATTTGAATTTTTTTTTTCTTCAATTGTTTTTTAGTTACGCCTGTCCGCGCAGTTTTTTTTAAATGGGAACTAGTAAATTTTACTCTACCATTCGATAGAGAATTTTTTTCTCTTTACAATAATATTTTTGTTTTTTTTAAATTCATTTTAATAACTTTTTTTTATAAGAAAAGGCCGGTTCATGTGTTTAACAGATGTTCGGTACATCGCAGATAGACAGAAGCGTAGCGATAAACAAACTTGAGCGACATAATTTTATCAGTGGTTATTGTGTATGTCAAATCTTTGACAGAAATAATTCATTTATGCAATTTGTTGCTGTTAATATTAACAATGGCGAGTTTAAGTGAACATGAACGAATTGAAATACTTATGATGTTGGGTTATGGAGATAGACGCAGAAGTTTACAAGACGTTTGTAATTTATTTAATGATACCTACGCATCCAAATAGAAATCCAATTTCTAAATCCGTTGTTGGTAAAACTTTAAGACGCTTTGAACAAACGGGTAGCGTTAAAGATTTGCCAAGGAGTGGTAGACCTAGAACAGCAAAAAGCGATGATAACAAACTGGATATTTTATTGGCTGTATCTGAATATCCCCATTTATCAACCAACAATTAGCGGCCAATTTCAATATTTCACAGTCATCGATCGTGTCATTTTTAAAAAGTGAGAAGTATAAACCTTATAAGGTACACCTTGTACACGAGTTAACGGAAGATGATTTTGATAGGAGATTACAATTTTTCTGAAGAAATGTTAAATATTTGCAATAATAATGAAAATGTTGTCAACAATATTCTTTTCTCTGACGAAGCTACTTTTTGCATTGCTGGTGAAGTAAACAGACATAACTGCAGATACTGATCATCGGAAAATCCCTCTTGGTTTTTAGAGCACCATACGCAGTACCCCCAAAAGGTTGATGTTTGCGTTGGCATTCTAAGCGGTCATATTATCGGTCCCTTTTTCATCTATGGCAATTTAACTTCGTCTCTGTATTTGCAGTTATTGCAAAATGAAATAATACCTGCTTGTGCTACGCTCTATCCTCATGAAAACAATGAACAGCTGCCCAATGACAGTATCTGGTTCCAGCAAGATGGCGCCCCACCACATTATGGTGTAAATGTTCGTCAATATCTGGACAAGGTTTTTCCCCACAGATGGATTGGAAGACGAGGAACCATTGAATGGCCAGCCCGTTCGCCAGATTTAAGTCCTTTAGATTTTTTCTTTGGGGATACGTAAAAAACAAATCGGATTTACAAATCCGAATTACCAGAACGATACAAAAAATTCCCCGAGATTTTTTACAGAACTCTGTTCGGGGTTTTGTAAATCGATTGGGTCATTGTCAAATTACTAATGGACGACAATTTGAACACTTACTTTAATTTACTTTGTTTAAATTTTGTTTAATTTTTTTTGTAAAAAAGTTATTAAAATGAATTTTAAAAATAGAAAAATATTATTGTAGAGAAAAAAAGTCTCTTTCGAATGGTAGAGCAAAATTTACCAGTTCCCTTTTAAAAAAAAATGCGCGGACAGGCGTATCTAAAAAAACAATTGAAGAAAAAAAATTCAAATATTCTCAAATGTAGATCAAAATATCTTAACAAACTTTTATATTGAACATAATTCCCTAAAATGAATATTAATGACAATAAATCGCCGTCTCCATACTTTTAACTAACCCTGTATATAATACCACCAAAAAGATATATTACAAAAAATTATAAGTTAAAAAAGCAAATTACGAATCAATTCAAGTATACTTCATCTATTTGTAAAAAAATAAAAATATGAAACGATGTTTTCTCTAAAACATCGATACTTCGATGAGAAAGCATCGATGTTAAAACATTGATACTTTTAAGAACGATACATCGATGTTTTCAAAACACCGACATTGATGTCCCAACCCTACTTTTTAATAACAACGAAATCTGTAGCCGTACAAAATACCTACTTTAAACTTAAGTTACATTACACATTTTTCGTCTAGAAACTTGGACAAGTTTTCAAACTAGATGTACTTGTCGAAACTATGATAGTGTAATTCAAAAGAATCACATCGAAGTTTCTAAACTACAAAACTAGATGCGATCCCACTTTTCATCCAAGTTTCATACTTAAACGCCATTTCGATTGTACCAACTGTTCATTTTAAATAAAAATCATATAATAATTGCAGTTTACATAGTGTTGGTTTTGTTTTGGAAATTAATAGAAATCGTGTAACAATGTCCAGTAACAAAATATAAGTCCCGGATATAACGGTTTTCGAATTAATTTTTTTAATATTTTTGTATCTATAAGAGCTAATAAATAACCACAACCCGTCTAAACGTCAAGTATATAATAATAAACAGACAGATATTTTTATTTTATGTTGGTAACGCACTCAAAGTTTGGTACCCTCTATTCAACATAGCATAAATTAAAACTTGTATGAAATCTTGTAAAAGAACTTGTTCAAGTTTCTAGTACGAAAAAAAGTGTAATGTAACTCACGCTTTAGTAGGGTTATCTAAAACTTATATGCTTGCCGGTCAGTTCGAAAGAATTTTGGGCATATTGCTTCTTTAGCATATCCTTAAGCTTTGGCAGTCATGTCATGGGACACCCGGTATGATGCACTATTCGGTGTAACAGATTGATTCTATTTGCGAAAAAACATCCTCATACGACCACGTTTCCCATTCCCATGTTTCATGGTGTTTTGGTAATAACGTGGATTTAGTCTTGGTCCAATTCTTCTTTTTATTCTTTTTTTTCTTCTTCTAGTTCTTTGGGTGGACGCCAGTAAGTGCAGTAACTTGAGCACAGTGCTCTTTGTACCATCCCCAATAGATTTCTCAGTTCCACTCTGCAGTCTTGTGCCCTCGATAAACGCCTCTATCCTGCTCATGGGAAATTTTAATGCCCTCGTAGGATCCAAATAGATATCTTCCAAAATGTTTCTGTCTGTTCCTCACAAGTGCCTATTACATGGAATCTAGATTCCTCCTGTTTTTCACCTACACCAGGGCTCGCTGACCAAGCCAACGTCCGCTTATTAATAAGCCAGTAATAATTTTAATTTCTTTTTTATTACTACAACAACGAATTAGGTTGGCTGAAAGTCTAGCGTCTAGCGCCTCTAGTAGTATCTTCTGTTAACCTACATTTCTCTTTATGTTCTCTTTTTAGCTATAACCAGAACTCTCTTCAAGCGATTGACGATTCCACATACAGGTTCTGGTCCTTTCTCTGTCCAATTACTCGTTTTATATATCATGATATTGAACTTGAAATGGCCATTAACACATTTTATCTTAATATGTGTTCATAGGTTAATTTTAATTGAACTTCCTAATGCTTTTTCGTAAAAAAATCCGTTATAAAATTCATGAAATAATTGCAAAAATTGTTATCAATTGTGTCAACCTTTCTAAATATGAACATACTTCTAACTTATTGCAAACTAATAAAAAATAAATATTTCTTATTAGTTTGCAATAAGTTAGAAATACTGTAATTTCTAGTCTCATTAAATAACTTTCAAATACCCTAGACGCCGATATGAATTCCTAATAATTACAACGAGCTGTTGATACTAAAGTTCATTGACCTTCTTGATAACCATATACAAAATTTAAGAAATCTATAAATGTATTTATAATAGATATTGTATGGGCTCTATAAGGAGGTATAAAAAGTAGCTGCTTTGTTTGTCAATATTCAAGTGTGAAACGTGATAAAAATGAATGAAATAAAAACAAACAAAAAATTTCTTGATCATTTTATATTCACTATAATTACATTACTGTAGTTAGTTCTTGTATATTGTTAATTCAAGGACGTTTATAATATACGTACCATGTATGTACATGTTTTCGATTGATAAATACGTAGGTATATTTGTTAATTATAACACGAAGAATGACGATAAAAAAATTTGGTATGTTTCATCTGAACTTTTTTCGATGTTTTCATGTTATTCTTGTTAGAACGAGATTTGTCTTGAAAAAGTTGCAAAACTGGATGGACAACTCGACTCAAAAGCGATAAGTTAAAATGTTTTAAACGCTTATTTATTTCTAACATCCATTAAAAGATATTTCGCTTTGAAAACTATCCAAAATTTTAATTTAAAATTTTTATATATTGTATATTCATAGATCTATATAAATAGCAATTTAGAACAACTGCAATTAGGAATATTGGCTTTAAAATGTATTTTAATAAGTAGCAATTTCACTTGTCGACTGTTAATTATACTAATTATGATATAAATAAATTTGTATATATAATAGCGAGTGTACATTATCAAACACACATGGAAATTGTTTAATAAAACACAAGATATTGATTTAATCATTTAAATATATTTTGCCGCTATCAAAACAGGCTCTATTTAATGCAATATACTATAATTTTGTCCAAAATATTTCTCAGAAATACTTTCCTGTATGACCATCAGTTTTTCTGCGAATTTTTTATGGCTAAAATGGATTTAAAACGTCTGTCACACAGGTAATTCAAGTTTGTGGTATGGTAAAGTAAAAATTCTAACGGGGAAACGGGGTCATGTCTGGCGAAAAGGGCCGATGTATCGAATGGCGCATTATTTTGGTGCAAAATCCAAGAATTGTTTTTCTATAAATCTGGTCTTTATCTGTAAACGTTCTCTTAAAAACGGCTTATAAGTTATAAAGCGTTATAAATTATAACGTCCAAAAGAGATTGTCTCTCGGAATGAATTCAAAGTGTACAGTACTGCACCACTATAGAAAACGCTCAACATGACTTTTGTTTTCGGTCGCTTGCCATTTTTTCGGGTTCATCTGGATTATACAGGGTTAGTTAAAAGTATGGAGACGGCGATTTATCGTCGTTAATATTCATTTTAGGGATTTATGTTCAATATAAAAGTTTGTTAGGATATTTTGATCTACATTTTAGAATATGTATTTGAATTTTTTTTTTCTTCAATTGTTTTTTAGTTACGCCTGTCCGCGCATTTTTTTAAAATGGGAACTAGTAAATTTTACTCTACCATTCGATAGAGATTTTTTTTTCTCTTTAAAATAATATTTTTGTTTTTTTAAATATCCTTTTAATAACTTTTTTACAAGAAAAATTAAACAAATTAATAACAAAGTAAAATAAAGTAAGTGTTCAAATTGTCGCCCAATAGTAATTTGACAATGACCCAATCGATTTACAAAACCCCGAACAGAGTTCTGTAAAAAATCTAGGGGAATTTCTTGTATGGTTCTGGTAATTCGGATTTGTAAATCTTCGACGTTATCGGGCTTATCTTTGTAAACTTTGTTTTTTACGTATCCCCAAAGAAAAAAATCTAAAGGACTTAAATCTGGCGGACGGGCTGGCCATTCAATGGTTCCTCGTCTTCCAATCCATCTGTGGGGAAAAACGTTGTCCAGATATTGACGAACATTTACACCATAATGTGGTGGGGCGCCATCTTGCTGGAACCAGATACTGTCATTGGGCAGCTGTTCATTGTTTTCATGAGGATAGAGCGTAGCACAAGCAGGTATTATTTCATTTTGCAATAACTGCAAATACAGAGTCGAAGTTAAATTCCCATTGATGAAAAAGGGACCGATAATATGACCGCCTAGAATGCCAACCCAAGCATTAACCTTTTGGGGGTACTGCGTATGGTGCTCCAAAAACCAAGAAGGATTTTCCGATGACCAGTATCTGCAGTTATGTCTGTTTACTTCACCGGTAAGACAAAAAGTAGCTTCGTCTGAGAAAAGAATATTATTGACAAAATTTTCATTATTATTGCAAATATTTAACATTTTTTCAGAAAATTGTAATCTCCTATCAAAATCATCTTCCGTTAACTCGTGTACAAGGTGTACCTTATAAGGTTTATACTTTTCACTTTTTAAAAACGACTCGATCGATGACTGTGAAATATTGAAATTGGCCGCTAATTGATTGGTTGATAAATGGGGATATTCAGATGCAGCCAATAAAATATCCAGTTTGTTATCATCGCTTTTTGCTGTTCTAGGTCTACCACTCCTTGGCAAATCTTTAACGCTACCCGTTTGTTCAAAGCGTCTTAAAGTTTTACCAACAACGGATTTAGAAATTGGATTTCTATTTGGATGCGTATCATTAAATAAATTACTAACGTCTTGTAAACTTCTGCGTCTATCTCCATAACCCAACATCATAAGTATTTCAATTCGTTCATGTTCACTTAAACTCGCCATTGTTAAAATTAACAGCAACAAATTGCACAAATGAATTATTTCTGTCAAAGATTTGACGTACACAATAACCACTGATAAAATTATGTCGCTCAAGTTTGTTTATCGCTACGCTTCTGTCTATCTGCGATGTACCGAACATCTGTTAAACACATGAACCGGCTTTCTCTTATAAAAAAAGATATTAAAATGAATTTAAAAAAAAACAAAAAAAAATATGTAAAGAGAAAAAAAATCTCTATCGAATGGTAGAGTAAAATTTACTAGTTCCCATTTAAAAAAAATGCGCAGACAGGCGTAACTAAAAAACAATTGAAGAAAAAAAAATTCAAATATTCTCAAATGTAGATCAAAATATCCTAACAAACTTTTATATTGAACATAAATCCCTAAAATGAATATTAACGACAATAAATCGCCGTCTCCATACTTTTAACTAAGCCTGTATATCAATATCTTAAACACGTATTCTCCTAGCTGACTCTAGTTCTTCTCTAGTTTTTGCCATAATGATCACTACGTATGCTAAATATTGGGAGCTTCTATTATACGAGTGACTTTTCAAAACTTGGCAACAATTTCGCCATGATTGCTGATTTCATCAATATACACATTAATTAAGAATTTATTAATTAATTAAACATTAATTTATCAAGAATTATACGAATTAAAAAATTCTTCTAAATTTAAAGGTACATCCCTTAAAAGTTCATAAAGTAACATTTTAAAGATATTTGGATTGCATATCTGTTTTAACGCCACAGCTTATATATCCTCGGGCTAGCATAATGTAAACCCCTTTCAGTCAGTAGTAGACAGTATTTGGGGTAACAGTAATTGGTTTTGTAGTGTTATTTATGGTATTATTCCAAATGGGTGCTTGTATTCAAATAAAAATATTAAAGTTTCAAAAATATAAATATCGAATACAGTTAGAAGAATTTTATTCGATCTAAAAAACTTCCGCACGATTGATTATAACCAACTTGTAGCATAACATGCAAAATTTTTAGTTGTAAAATAAAAACTTGGTGCAACTCATTACTGCCACCCCAAAAGATAATACCGAATTTTAGGTACGGATAACATACACCAAAATATGTTCCGCGTAACACCTCACTGCTAACTACCTCGCAGAGTATGCGAGCGCAAAAACAGAAAGAACTCTTTTCACATACTCTATCGATATGATTACTCCGCTTGAGACACTCATCGATGGACAGACTCAGAAGGATGACAGAATTTTGTAACAGTAATCGTAGTTATTTAGCGATAAAGCAACGGGGCCATCAACTTCTTCAGTTTTAAATAAATTTCGTTTGTGTCTCTATGATTAATGCTTACGTTGTTAAGATTTAGCCACTGTTCAAGATTCGAAATGTATCTAGAACCAACATCGACGACCATCTCAAGTGTATCACCACTAATCATAAAAGATGTATCATCAACATAGTTCACTGTGAAGGAAGTATTTTCATGTGATAAATCTTGGACAGCATAGATATCATTAAAGTAGATCACAAACTAAAGTGGCCTCAAAATGCAGCCCTGCAGCACGCTGCAATTTATAATAGTTCCTACTATCAAAATTTCGCCCAAATCTGTCGTAATAGATAAGTTTTTACAAACGTTTATAGTAAAGTTGCTTTTTATGTTAATATGGGGAAAAACTAATTTCGTGTGTTAAACATTTTTTTACGTGAAAACCTATTAAAGAAAATGAAGAAAAGTTGCATAAATATTATAGTGAATCTGAGCCTTTCCATGGTTTGAGTTATAAGTGGCTCACTGCTTTCGAAAGTGGCCATGTGAACAAAGAACATGATGAACGTTAGGGGCTGGGCTTCATTTACAGTAACTACTCCAGGAAGTCTATACCATCATAAGAACGACCACCAAATAAAAGTATAAAATAGCTAATGCCAGAAACTTCTTAACTGAACAGGTACACAATAGTTTGCTGCAACATTTAAATATGAAAAAGCTAACGGCTTACTGTTGAGCAAATGAGAATTTATGTTACAATTCTAAGTTCAACAGAAATTTAAGATAATTTTTTCGTTGATATCAAAGTAGATGAAACTTGGATACATCATTATGCTCCAGAGGCAAAAACTGTCATAACAATGGATTTATTCCGATGAACGTGCTCCAAAGAAGACAAATACGTTTTTTCGTCCAATAAGATTATGACCACGATTTGTTAGGATTCCAAAGACGGGATCTTTATTGACTATTTACAGAAGGGAAATACAATAATTGGTTAATATTATGCTGATGTACTGAGACATTTCGATATCGAACTGAAGAAAGAACAATCGCATTTAAGCGCAGAAAAAAAAATGTTTCATCAGAATTTCGCATATTCAGCGTCGAATCTGGTACCGCATGGCTTTTTCTTTTTCTTAAACTTGAAAAAATGGCTTGGTGGAAGGGGATTCGGGACAAATGAATTTTGCAAGTTTCCGAAAGATTATTTTTTAGACGGCTTAAAAAACGTCACGTGGCTAAGTGTATATAGAATTGGATGATGATTATGTTGGAAAATAAAAAAATATCTTTTACCCTAACATAAATATTTCATTGAAAAGTCACATCACCCTCGGGACATGCTTTCTTTTAAATTTAAGTTTATTTTCCCTATGTATATTTACGGAAGGTGGTTTGATTAATGTTAAACACAGAGGATCGTCTTACAGGAGGTCTTTTTTCACCTCAAATTGCTTGTTTAGGTTTCCATATTTGAAAACTGTTTTTTTTTGTGACATGATTTTTATGAATTTAATAAAATGAAATATATGCGTATATACATATGCATCGATTTTTCAGGAAATATGCATAAACTTCGGCCATATATGCAAAGAAAATTGCGAAAATATTTAAAAATTTTACATAAAATAAATAGAAGCAGACATTTAAACATGTACTTTGTTGCACAAAAATATTTTATAACATATTTCTAAAACAATTTACAATTAAATGTTTTTCAAAATTGTGTAAAAGAAAGTTTTGTCTTCTATCGGAATACATATGATTAGATATTGAAAAGTTTCTTTCAACATCCACAGGTGCATTTTTAAACTTTGCCATACATTCTAAACTAAAATTTAAGTCGAAATCATTTACTATGTCACCTTTAAAAATTAATTAACAAAATTTTTAATAAATAAATTTCTGTTTGTTACTTTTTTTTAATTTTTCGTATATAGAATTACTTATTGTATTAACCTTCTTACATAGCATATCATATTCGTCTAACTATTTCGATTGATTCTGAGAGCGACATCCCATGCGTTTCTAGTTTACGAATGGGAACTTGAAACAAAACTACCGCGATATCATAAAGTTTCTGGGTCAACGGTGGCTATGTGGTGAAAAACGTCTGTCTTAATTTATATCATCCTCTTGAGAAAAATCTGATAAAATTTGCAGGTTATGTGTCATACTGACATTAAGATTAATATATTGACAAATTTTAACGTCAGCATGACACTTAACCTGAAAATTTTATCAGATTTTTCTCAAAAGGATGATATAAATTAAGACAGACATTTTTCACCCAATGGCCACCGTTGACCCAGAAACTTTATGATATCGCGGTATAATTTGACTTAATATACAAAAGGTTTTATGGCAATTCTGTTGATGTTATTATCTTTTTACAATTTTCTAGAGAAATACAGTAATCAGTGATTTCAAGAATTACATGTTTTATTCCTTCAAAATTATCGGCGTAAAAAATTGCAGCTTTCAATCATGTACCCATCCCGTAATTCAGGAGGCAACTGAATACCAGGAAGTCGGTCCTTATAAAATTGGATTCGCAAAGATGCTCTTAAAAATACTTTTTTGACATTGCTAATTAAATCATTAACCAACGGGAAATGATTCCTAATGTCTTCGGCTACACGATTGAACCCATGAGCTAAACAAGTGGAATCAATAATGTTACTATAAAAAAATTTTAATTTAGCGCGGCTTTTATCATGTATGGTGCAGCGCCGGACAACATAAGTAAAACCTCTTCACAAAGTACACTTCCAAGTAAATAAAAGTTTGATAAACGAAATGGACAATAGTCACATTATTTCATCTTTGAAATTGTTTACAAAGAATTAAATATGATTTGCCTAAAATATTTTTATGAAGAATTCCTATTAACAAATGAGCAATATAACGGCTACACTTATCCGTACTTTCATCTATAATTTAATAATTAAAATTATTCCAATTGTTGAATTTCGGACAATGTTTGCTGGTAACAAGAAGTGACATCATTTTTTCGTAAGGTACTTTCGTCAGGTATATTAAGTTTGCAATATTTTTGTAGAAACGAATTCAAGTTAACATTATTTAATTTTACCAATGGTACGTCAGACGAAATTAATGCTTTACATAGATCCGTATTAAATTCTTGTTCTAATTTTTGCGAATTTAATGTTACACATTTACGTATAGCAGGGATGCACAGACCACTCGGGGCCACTCGGGAAAATTATAAGCCAAGGACGGGCCACTACAAAGAATACTTATTAACACAAAAATTTTTATTTTTAAATAGTATGAATTACTACAAATGATAAAAATAAAAGAACATTCAAAAATGTTTGTTGTAATTATGTAATCGTAATGTAATCTAATCATTACAATGTAATATTTCATGTTTTATTATTTTTATGCATGACATTGCATTGACCTAACAATTTTGTTTATGTTTGGCTCCACATTACTTGTCGCCACACGTAAAATTGCTTCCAGATTTTCATTTGCCAGACGGTTTCGATTTTTTGTTTTGTTAAGTTTCATCACTGAAAAACGTTTGCTCACAAATATACGTCGATCCAAATAAGCTTGCGCATTTCAATGCATTTATTCGCAACTCTTTATAAGCGGTTTTGTCAACGCAACGGTAAAAGTTGAGTAAATTACCTTCATTAAACTTGTTTCGTAAATGATCATCATTTTGCATGTCTATCAATTCCAGCTGTATAGATTCCGGTGCATTTTCGAGCGAAATGTTGAAAGGATTGCTGAAAATGTCTAATAGAGGTTTAACTTTTTTGAAGTCTAGAAAACGATCATGAAAAGCTTGTATTAAAATATCAATTTTTTTAACATAAGCGAAATTGACATCAGTTTTATTGAATTTCTCCATAATTTTTTTGTAGTTCGGAAAATGGCTGTAATTGGCTGAATTGATTTGTGTCCTGAAAAGACTCAATTTGCATTGAAAGGACGAAAAATGATAGTATAACTGCTAAATCAATTGATCTTTGCCTTGGAGTCGCGTATTTAAGACATTCAAGTGATTTGTGATGTCTACAAGGAACGCTAAGTCACACAGCCAATCAGGGTTGTCGAGTTCGGAGACGTCCTTTTTCTTTTCCGCCAGGAATATTTTGATTTCTTCAATCAAGTTAAGAAACCGCTCTAGTGACAACCCACGACTTAGCCACCTTACTTCAGTGTAAAACAGGAGATCACCATATTCGCTTTCAGTATCCTCGAGAAATTGTGTGAATTGTCGGTGATTGAGACCTCGTGATTTTATAAAGTTTACAGTAGGTACTACAATTTTCATCACATTTTCAAATCCCAAAAATTTTGAACAGAGAGAGAGAATTTTGATGTATAATGCAATGAAACTGCATTAATTCCTTGATATCTATGTTTTTAGTTTGTAAATACTCTTTTAACATAGTTATTATCCCAGATTTACTTCCAACCATTAAAGGTGCTCCGTCAGTCGTAATTCCAGATAATTTCGTTAAATCTAAATCCATTATAAAACATTTTTCCAGAAGAGCTGTGAGCATGTCACTCCCCTTGGTTTGACTTGTCAAAGAACTCATACCAATCAGTTCTTCACTCACTTCAAAATTTTGCGTTACACCTCGTAAAAATATTAAGAGTTGAGCAGTGGAACTTATATCTGTAGATTCGTCAAGTGCTATAGAAAAATACTAAAAACTTTTCGATTTCGTAGCTAATTGCTCTTCTATATTAGCTGCTAATGTGGTAAGTCTTCTTTGAACAGTCATCCGATTTAGTTGAATTTTCTTAAACCTCTTTGCATCTTTCGGACACATTTTTTTGCGGCGATATCTAAACACTGCTTAACAAACTCACCATCTTTAAAAGGCCGACAAGTTTTCGCTATTATTCAAGATATTTCAAAGCTAACTTCAGTAGCTGTTTCAGCATCTGGTTTGAATTGGTTTTGTAAACATAGCTTGCTGGCCGATTAGTTCCCTTTGTAAAGTAGAAATTTTTTGCGTTCGATTTTCGCCGGTTAATTTGGTAAAAGTATGATGCTGGATTTCATAATGCCTTTTCACACTATATTCCTTCGGAATAGAAATACTACTCTTGCATATTAAACAGACACTTTTGTTATGCGATGAAATAAAAATGTATTTTTCGGTCCAAATATCTTGAAACTGTCGATTTTCATCTTCAACCTTACGACTACGTTTTTTACTGGGGACTGGTTTATCCATATCAAAATTGATATTATATTGTTACGTAGGTAGATGCCAAGTTCGAACGACGAAATATTTATTCTTCACAGATTACAATTCACCCGAATCGCCCTAGTTTTCCCCATTTTCCAATATGTGAAGGAGTTTCAGCGTGCTGATCAATCAGGTATTTTCTCTTAGACAACACTTACAACAACAATTGTCGTTTCATATCAAAAGTTAAAGATTTAAAAAACTGTAAAGTTTTTAGTAACTGATTGGGTTGCTGCAGGCTCGACAAAATATTTTGTCGCCATTCTTTACCAATTCAGGATATGGTTTAATCCATGAACAAATTTTTTTCAACTCGGAAGTCTTTCATTATTTTATAAACGAATGAAATTTGTTATCTTACGCAATTATTAATCATCTTCAAGGAAAATATGGTAATTATTTGGCATAATTTTTACTGCTCTCTGAAAAGTGGATGAAATTTAATTCATTTAAAAATATCGACGATGTCACGGTGCAGATAACAAAAAGAATGTTAGAAAAAGTGAAAAAGCAATTTAAAAGTTGTATTTTTTAATTAAAAAATTGAGACGTAGGATTTTTCATAAAAGTTTTTCTTCCGCTTTGAGTAATTTTATTTGAAACCACTTCGGCTAGAAGGTTTAAGAAATCGTGGCACATACATTATTATCAGTTTTTTTTCAGTGCTTTCAATTTACAATATTTAAGAACATAATCTAACGAAATAGTTTTTCAGTAATGTATTCGTAAATTTAGAGGTTATTTAAAATATTTTTCGTGTTTCTTAGACGTGTTTGCGAGCGCTCATTTATCGAAAGTTATAATTGAGAAAAAGTCTATTGTATTATTAATATTTTCAACTTTCTTCTCTAGTAAGTAACATGTATTTACCCTTCTATTTTGTTGCAGGTCGTCTTCAATTCTCACGTCTTAAAATTCAATCGCGAACGGACAAACATTCGGTATTTCGATTTTGAGCGCGTATTTCGAAAACCAAACAGATAAATTTAGTATTCCTCGTACGAAATTTATTCGCGGCGTTCTTAATCAGTTATGTCTTAAACTGTTTTTCCTATATGACAAACGGACGTAGCGTCACCATGACGTCTTTCATGACGAAAAAGAAGAAGTATAAGTTCACCGTCGAAGTTCTCCTGGAGGAACTGCTCGAAGTGCCTTTCGTTTCAGCTGTTTTGTTCGCGAAGTTGCGTCTATTAGACGGTGGAAACTTTCAGGATTATACAAATAGGTAAGTTAATCTTGACTTGAATTCTTATTGAAGATAACAACTTAATGGTCGAAACGTCGTATTTAATTTTAAGCCACATTACACATATATTATTATATTATATATTATTAGTAATGTGGATGTTAATATTGCTTTCTACATTTACGACGCTAATAATTCGAATTTTTTAATTGAAAAAATTCACCCTTAACCCATTTAGGACCACTATTAGACAAATCAAGGAAAACGCAAATTCTTTAAGGAATAAACTTTTATTTAGGTATTTATAAACATCCTTTAAAGTAAAAAAAAAACAAACCATTGATTCTTATATTTTTTGCGGTGCGTTAACGCAACAATGGGATATGCGCAAAAAAATATTACAATTATTAATTATGGTAGTCTTTGAAGCAGTGTGAATTAGAGATGGTCGAAATCGTTCCTTTTGTGGACTCGTTCCTTCTCGTTCCATTCTGCAGATGGAACGAGTCCAAAGGATTCGTTCCTTGGAACGATTATAACAACCTCGATGTTAAATGCCGATCGGAGTTGTAAAGTCCGACAAGTGACACATTCATTTCGATATAGCTTTATTGTATCGGAGTGATTGCGTTATCGTGTAGATCAACGCCTCCCATATATTTGTTATATTTGGCAATCATATTTGGTTGCGGTATAGAGATGTCTTTTTTTTCTCTACGATTGCACCGCTTCACAAACACATTAGGCAGTGCAAACTCACAATTGGTTGCTACTGTAACCACAGAATTGTCATTCGAACGGACCACGCTTATTTCATTTACGTGATCGTAACGAGAATCCATTGTACCACGAGGTTTTTTTCCTATAGACTTACAAGTCTCTAAAGGGCATTTCAGCATTCTGTTCTCACGTACAGTTCCAGTAGCAAATTATCCTTGACGTTTCAGATGAACTAATAGCTTGTAGCTCGTAAAAAAGTTATCAAAGTATACCTTATGAGTCGACTTATTTTCTAATACGTTCAAAAGATTGATGACCACTGTTTCACCTAAACCAATTTCTCTTTTGGAATTTTCACCAGTTTTTCCAGCATAAGGTATAAATTGATATAAATACCCATCGCCAGATGCCAGACACCACATTTTGAACCCGAAACGTACCAGCTTCCCTTTCAAAAACATTTTCGCTGAATGGCGGCCGAAGTAGGGTACCATTTGCTCATCAATTGATAAGTGATTTCTAAAAACACCATACTTCAAGAAATTGCTGTTCAAGAGATCAACCAGCGGTCTTACTTTCGCAAATTTGTCTGCCTTGTCTAATTGATTGTTATGTGCAAGATGAATGTTCTGCTTTATGTCGAGAAATCTGTTTCAAGACATCGCATTTTTCACAAATTGAACACTTTTATCTTCATCAGATGACCAGTAAAGTTTTACCTGTGGAAGAGTGTGATACCCACTAAAGATCAATATTCCCAAAAAATATTCTAGATAATTTTGATCTAAGGCGAATTGAGTACGGTTATTATCTCTCGCATATTTTATGGAGTTTGAAATAATAAGCTGGCCAACATTTTTATCAAACATTTGCATAAAGAAATCAAGCACAGACTTTCCATGTAGCGCCTCAACAATATTCTGTACATTCCCTTCCTCATTTGACGTAGCATCTTCCTCGTAGTTAACGGGCGTGATACACCAAATAATGTCTTCAATTCTTGCCGTTTTGCTTGGTGTAGATAAAGCTGCCTCATGATGTATACCATCCTCTATCTCAATTTCGTTATTCGGACACACTATCTCAAAAGTTCCCGCTATATCTACATGCAAATTTTCTACTCCACCTATAACATTATCATCAATGTCCTCCTCGTCCGTTATATCATCGACGTCGGGTGGTATATAACAAACATCAATTTCCTCATTCAGATGAAGATCTTCAACAATTGCCTCAAGTTCTTTCAAAGTCAACGGTCTGGTAGGATCATCTCGATATTTCACGTAACTCTAAAATAATTTTATTATCAACATCAACGACCAACACATACTTCAGAAATTGTTGTACTTACCATTGTATAATATTTCTGTAATCTTAAAGATAGCACTATTATGAACTCTAACTTCTTCAACTTCTCTATCCATGACTACAATTACACCATTTGTCCCAATGTTGCGTTTTCGCAACGCTATGTTTCAAATCCGTTTGAGAAATATTTCCGGAAAAAAGGGGATTGATTTTTTTCCAAAATAATGTTACGTGAAGTATCTTTTATATGAAACCTCTTAATGATAAATGAAAAAGTAAGCTGTATGTTATTTAATTTAAATTTGGATACACAAGTTTTTTTCTTGAAAATTCCATGGTTTTATTTTATTTTTATTCAAAATTGAAAATGCGATTACCAGTTCCCAAAATGTTTATTAGGTTGTTTAAATATTTATTAACGCTCTGCTACTGACAGTATTTTTTTTTGTGTGCGTTAACGAAACTATGGGAATAAATGGGTTAAGGAAACAGATGTTAATATTTTTTGCCTGTAGTCAGCACTAGGGCTGGGCGATACCGGCGTTTTCGGTATCGGGTACCGATACCAATCGAGGTATCGATACTTAGCGATGTATCGGGTCTGTGCACGGTATCGATTCTGAGTACTGGAATCGGTAAAGTATCGATACCTTGGAATCGATACCTTGGAATCGATACCTTGGAATCGATACCTTGGAATCGATACCTTGGAATCGATACCTTGGAATCGATACCTTGATTTGATACCTAGGAATCAGTATTCATAACCCGTTTTCTAGGTGTCGATTGTTTGATATCGGTTTCAAGAGATGTAAAATTAATTTACCGATTCTACCATAACTACGGTATGAAATTTGCAATATTGTGATATTTTGTTTTTTTTGTTTGTAATAATTAAAGTTATGTCATAATGTGGAATTTGCTACGCATAATAACCAACGTCTTTAAAATATATATTATGCATACATACTTAAAAATTCTTTACTTAAAAAGTTATTTTTATATACATTTAAAAAACGCAGAAAGATAAAATAATATAGGCAAATATGCGTGCTATTACAAAATTATACAAAAAGCCTAAAATATTCATTTCAAAATAGAAACAAACCAAGCACATTTTATACCTACAATAGCTTGATAAGAATTCTTGACCCAACTTTTTTTACCTTATTATATTAATTAATACTACATATTTATATTATATTTTGTTTATTTTAGTTCCAATTTACAGTCGTGTATTGTGCATTCTATAGAACAGGAAAGTGATTTATATTTATATGAATATGAATATCACCTATATTTCTCTCAACACTGCTTTATACAAATTATGTGTTAACAAATTTTTGCTGTTCCCTAGTTTTGATTTATTATAATTCCTACCTTTATTCGTCATCTAAAGTTTAATATAAGCACTTATATTTCATATCATTTTAAGCTTCATCACTTTGTTCTTATAACTTGGTGTAATAAGTGGATACGTACGTACCAAAATGTTGAAAAAAAATAGTGTAGTTTGGAAATACTTTGATAAAAATAACGACCAGGGCGTGAGTTGTAATGTATGTAAAAAATAATATAAGTATACTGGTAATACTACAAATATGCTAAAGCATATAAAATGTGTTCATCCTTTTACATATTTTAATATTATTGAAAAGAAAGACAAAAGAGACGGTGATAGTGAAGTTACTGACGTTGAAATATTGGCCTCCGAAAGGTAAAATTATAATTATATTAGCTGCAGACTTATGTAAGTAGTTCTTTTTTAATCCTTGCATGAAAAATAAGAAAATTCTAAATTGTCATTTTGCATAAAACAACAACTTATATACCTATGATGTACGCATACTCATTTAAAAAATGCACAAAGGTAAGCTACCCGATACATGGCTACCCGATACATCGCTACCCGATATATCGATACTTAGCGAGTACTGGAATCGCTAAAGTATCGATAGGTATCGATGCTTTGGAATCGATACCTCGCTACCCGATACATCGCTACCCGATACCTCGCTACCATACATCGATATTTAGCGAGTACCGGAATCGGAATAGGTATCGATGCTTTGGAATCGATACCTCGCTACCCGATACATCGATACTTAGCGAGTACTGGAATCGGTAAAGTATCGATAGGTATCGATGGTTTGGAATCGATACCTTGGAATCGATACCTTGGAATCGATACCTTGGAATCGATACCCTGGAATCGATACCTTGGAATCGATGCTTTGGAATCGATACCTAAGAATCGATACCTTCGTTATATGAGGTATCGGGTACCCGATACCAGTTATGGTATCGGGTACCCGATACCAGTTATGGTATCGGGTATTGGACGATGTATCGATACTTCGCCCAGCCCTAGTCAGCACTAGGGCTGGGCGAAGTATCGATACATCGTCCAATACCCGATACCTCATATAACGAAGGTATCGATTCTTAGGTATCGATTCCAAAGCATCGATTCCAAGGTATCGATTCCAGGGTATCGATTCCAAGGTATCGATTCCAAGGTATCGATTCCAAAGCATCGATACCTATCGATACTTTACCGATTCCAGTACTCGCTAAGTATCGATGTATCGGGTAGCGAGGTATCGATTCCAAAGCATCGATACCTATTCCGATTCCGGTACTCGCTAAGTATCGATGTATCGGGTAGCGATGTATCGGGTAGCCATGTATCGGGTAGCTTACCTTTGTGCATTTTTTAAATGAGTATGCGTACATCATAGGTATATAAGTTGTTGTTTTATGCAAAATGACAATTTAGAATTTTCTTATTTTTCATGCAAGGATTAAAAAAGAACTACATACATAAGTCTGCAGCTAGTATAATTATAATTTTACCTTTCGGAGGCCAATATTTCAACGTCAGTAACTTCACTATCACCGTCTCTTTTGTCTTTCTTTTCAATAATAATAAAATATGTAAAAGGATGAACACATTTTATATGCTTTAGCATATTTGTAGTATTACCAGTATACTTATATTCTTTATTACATACATTACAACTCACGCCCTGGTCGTTATTTTTATCAAAGTATTTCCAAACTACACTATTTTTTTTCAACATTTTGGTACGTACGTATCCACTTATTACACCAAGTTATAAGAACAAAGTGATGAAGCTTAAAATGATATGAAATATAAGTGCTTATATTAAACTTTAGACGACGAATAAAGGTAGGAATTATAATAAATAAAAACTAGGGAACAGCAAAAATTTGTTAACACATAATTTGTATAAAGCAGTGTTGAGAGAAATATAGGTGATATTCATATTCATATAAATATAAAACACTTTCCTGTTCTATAGAATGCACAATACACGACTGTAAATTGGAACTAAAATAAACAAAATATAATATAAATATGTAGTATTAATTAATATAATAAGGTAAAAAAAGTTGGGTCAAGAATTCTTATCAAGCTATTGTAGGTATAAAATGTGCTTGGTTTGTTTCTATTTTGAAATGAATATTTTAGGCTTTTTGTATAATTTTGTAATAGCACGCATATTTGCCTATATTATTTTATCTTTCTGCGTTTTTTAAATGTATATAAAAATAACTTTTTAAGTAAAGAATTTTTAAGTATGTATGCATAATATATATTTTAAAGACGTTGGTTATTATGCGTAGCAAATTCCACATTATGACATAACTTTAATTATTACAAACAAAAAAAACAAAATATCACAATATTGCAAATTTCATACCGTAGTTAAATTCGTCGGTAAATTAATTTTACATCTCTTGAAACCGATATCAAATAATCGACACCTAGAAAACGGGTTATGAATACTGATTCCTAGGTATCGATTCCAAGGTATCGATTCCACGGTATCGATTCCAAGGTATCGATTCCAAGGTATCGATTCCAAGGTATCGGATACTTTACCGATTCCAGTACTCAGAATCGATACCGTGCACAGACCCGATACATCGCTAAGTATCGATACCTCGATTGGTATCGGTACCCGATACCGAAAACGCCGGTATCGCCCAGCCCTAGTCAGCACTTGTTACAAATTAATTGCATTTTCGCGAAGTAATGTGAATGTAAATATTGCTTTCTACACTTTACGACGCTAATTATTCGAATTTATTAATTGAAAAAATTCAAATTGAAAAACTAAATGTCCGTATATTAACAAAACGAGGTTTCGTCCGATTAACTAATATATTTTACTATATTTGATTCCTGGCTTGCGCATTTTGCATCTAAATTAAGTGAGTCAAGAGTTATGCCAATATAGTGAGCTACAATTCTTTGTTCATAGTTATGGGGATGTTTTCAACTCGTCGGTTAGTGAAATTAGGTACTTTAAATGTTTAATACAAAACTTTTAATTGTAGTTCGAATAGTGTTTTAATTCAGGAATATCGCTTGTGTACAGTAGATACTGTATCAGTAATATACAAAATAATTAGGAATTAGCCAACCATAAGAACTGCAATTTATTTTTTTACGTCATTATTATTATTATAGTTATTTTTAAACTGAATATTGATTTTTGTCACCATCATATGTATTTATAGCAAACAGTAGTTATATATATATATATTATTCATTAATCTAGTTTAATATCTGAAAAATATAAAAAGTAGATATGCTATTTTTAGCATGCAATTATATAAATTTCATAAGGGTACTTTAACGCTCACGCATATAAAATGTTCAATATTATTCTTAGTCATTCAAGTATATATGTCAGTCCAAGCATAAAACGCCCCCTCATTAGAGGTCTCGGGGTGTAAATGTTATTCTATTGTTAATATACTTAACGTTTTCGAACTTTACTATTGCATAGTTTCGTAATTTTTCCTTATATACGAGAGCGGATTGAAAATAAGGTCCCCAACTTTCTTGTTTACTGTTGATCCAATACCGAACAGCAGCCCGAACTTCAATGTGTGACGAAAAATGTTGACCTTTCAACACCTCCATCAACTTTGGGAACAACCAGAAATATGAAGAGACCAAATTAGAACTGTACAGAGAGTGCAAAACAACCGTGAATTTCAGGCTAGTCACTGTCTTCATCGGTTCCTTCTATAATGTGGTCTGGCGTTTTCGTGGTGCTAGAAAAATTCGTACTTTGCGGATACGATTCTTTACTGAATGTAAAATTTTACGCTCTTATTGCATTAATCGTTTATCCCTTCGGCAGATATTCGGTATAACTCCCTTTGCATCCCAGATCTCGTTTAGGTGGTGAATCAGGAAGAAAATATTACGTTGACTACCACTTGCTTTCGGAGTCGTAACGATGAACGATAGATTCGGGCTCGGTGGTAATGTTAATGAGAAAATCATCTCCTTCGTGTTGATACTGGTTTAGAAGTTCTTGAGAAATGTTTTTCTTTGTTCTTTCATGACTTCCGTTATTTCAGTAGAGAACGGACACGCTTACCACCCAGTGCAGTACTGGCGAAAGGCTGTATTTCTAAAATATTTAATTTTATTTATATAATTGGAAAACGAACGGGTGGTGGTCTATAAAATTACGAAATACATATTTATTTGTTGAAAAGTTGTATTTATAAAGTTTTTAATTTTATTTATATAATTGGAAAACAAACGGGTGGTGATCTATAAAATTACGAAATACATATGTATTTGTTGAAAAGTTCTATTTTTAAAGTTTTTAATTTTATTTCTATAATTGGAACATTTTTATTTGTTCATTTTGTCGCTCAAGTTGAGTAAAGGAGTATTAATATTGACTAGCAATAGTTTCTCAAGGTTTTCTTCTGTCAATTTTGTTCTCTTTGAATTAAGTACATCCTTATAAATAGAAAACGTCCTTTCTACATCGCAACTGGTTATAGGTGCATACTGGAAATATTCTTTTATTTCTTCATAGTTAGCCGTTAGATTTTGTGGAATTGTCTCCATACATAATTGCTGCAATGTAATTAAATCTGGATTTCTATTAAGAATTGCTTCAAACTTTTGCCGAAGGCCACATCCGAAGTCACTTGGAATACTTTTCAAATTATTAACAGCCACATCTAATGTGGTTAATCCGTCATTTAATTTGAGATTTCGATTTTCAAAATAAGTGATTAGTTTTGGCAATTTTCCAAAGTGTTCGTGAAGAAAGTACAACTGATTTTTTAAATTTGGGATTTGCGTGAGCTCCTTGCACTCACCAATACTTCTAGCATCCTCCTTTAGCAGTGTTACGAAATGTTTTAGACTATCGAAATTCTCAGCATAATAACTAGTAGCTTCCAGCCATGTTCCCCATCTAGTTATTACTGGAGTGGGAGGCAGTGACAGAGACGGAAATTTTTCCCTCAACAGCACTACTCTCAATGGTGCTTTTCTGAAAAACTTTTTAAAAGCTGATACAAGTCTATCAACTTCCGGAAAAGTGTCTCTGATATATTCACAGATTCTGTGGAGAACATGTGCTACACAAGTAATATGCAGCATATTAGGATATGTTTTCTTCAATAGTCTGCCTGTTTTTAACATATACGCAGCACTATCACTGACAAATAAAAGTATTTTTTTCTTTGTATGTGGCGTCCGAATGAAGCATTTTTTGCATATTCTCCTTAATCGTTTCAGCAACTGTTTCCGTATCAACTCTATTTATAACACTTGTTGCTATTACATATGAGTTATAGGGAATAGTTGGATGTAGTACACCAGCTACGACATTTACCACACAGCGTCCTAACATATCCACCGTTTCGTCGGCGCTTATCCATATGTATTGATTTAAAAGATGGCTTCTAATGCGTTCTACTGTTCTCGTATAGCACCTAGAAACATAATATTTGCGTAAAGTTGATTCATCAGGAACATTTCGACCAGTATATTTTTGAAGAAATATATTTAAAGTGGGATTGCTAAGTTTATTTAATGGAATATTAGCTGCCATAAAAGTTTTACAGAGTTCAGATGTGTTTGCGATCCTAAGTGACGAATTTTTGACGATATTTTACGGATTTTGTAATAAATTTCGGAATCACTGACAATGGACATACAATCAGTATCACCGTCAATCCAACTCGCCATTGTTTTACAATGTCGTTCTCGACATTCTTCCATATCATGTCTGAAAAAGTAACTTAAACAATGCTCTAGATCTAAATAAATGAAAACTAAAAATGTGTGCGTAAGTTATTGAAACTGAACGAAATTCAATGCACACTCTTACGTCGAAATAATTGGTAGAAATAGATTCAATCAAACGATATTAAACAGGATCTATCACAAAAATTATGACGTAATTAACAGTTAAAACTATGAAAACAAGAAACTTACTCACATCACTTTATTTATCTTACGAAATATAAACTAATAAATAAAATACATTATAAAAACCCCGCTTCTATCTACGCTCATGAAAACACTTTAAAAAACACTATATTCTCCGAATACAATAGCTGGCTTGTCCATTGTTATCGCGGCGAGACCAGGTGTCCGAGTAAGTCAAACAAATACTTCATTGAATTACGCCGGGATGTACTGAGCGACGTTATACACAATTCCAATTGCCGATTGCGTTTTATGGAAATTGCGTCCGTTCTCTAGTTAATTGTCGCGGGACCCATCTGACGCTAATTTTTTGAAGACCTTGCATATCAATCTGCCCTCGTATGAACAGAGCTTTGTTTCATTATATTTACAAATTATTTTCATTTGTAAATTTGTAAAAATTTTATTAAATACGTAGAGAAAACAACTTTTTTTTTTACATTTGAGTTTTATAATACCAATAATGGAAATGCCACGAAAAAAAACCTTCTCACAAATTTGGAACCCTAATGTGAGATATATTATGTCTTTCCTCTGTCTGTATTCATGGATTTCAAACTGATTTGTAAACAATTTTAAATGAGTTAGCACTGTCACCGAACAAAATTGCGTAAATTATTAAATTACCATAGATTAAAAGCAACAGATATTGTTTCGTTGACCTGGTTCTACTCATGATGCTACAATTTTCAATAATTCTAGAATAAAGATGAAATTGGAGACTAAGAAATTTGTGTTAGCAAACCTGTACATGTATAGAAAGAAAGAAAACCTTTTATGTTACGAAATAAAAACAAAAGAAATGATGTTGGTGATAAATGTAAACACATGTACACTTACCTAGAAATTATGTTCTAACATGGATACAATCTACACATCACAATAACTCTTGCAAAATATGCTAATCCTTTAAAACCCTTTTTGGTTTTTTAATTTAATTTTTTGGAAATTTTATAAATTCTCGTAGCAGAAAATGTAATTACTATCGACCTTTTTTTTACAGTACAGCATGTTACTTGTAAAAAGCTGTCTCTGTCATAAAATTTGAGTCGGTAATTTATTAATTGGAGTCACTGGTCAATTGCTAAATTTGTATAATATATTGATAAAGATGATTATATTAAAATAACCCTAACTGATTCTATACTACGAGTCCTTGTGCTTTTCTCATTATTGTTTATTTTTTAAAAGAAGCCGCGAATAAAATTCTAGGCCGTCCAATTCCATCATATAATTCGGTCGATATTTGATTGCGTAGTGACAGCCATGTATAGTTGACATCACTGCGAAACAGAGACCTAGAGTTGTAAACGCCATTTAGTAATCACGGATCAGGGGAACGGTCAACAGCGTGCTTTCGCCATAAAAGTGTTTTACAAAAACAACGATAGTTTGGAAGTTCCGACGTTTTTTCAACTTCATGGTCGGGTTCCCTCAAAACATGTGATGAAAACTTGGGCTAAAACTTTAAAGAGACTGGATCTGCTCTAGAAAAGAAACCGATAACCGAGAAGTGTTACTCAACAGTATACCGAAGCTGTATGCGTTTCAGTCTTATCGAAACCACGGCGTTCAGTTCGTAAGCAAGCACCTGCGGTCGGTGTCTCAAGAGAGTGTTGAACTGAAGGAGTACGATCACCAGTTGCGATTAGAATTCTCTCAACAAATTACGACAAACATAAACGAGGACAATGAATTTCTGTACAAGCTGTGAATGTCAGATTAGGCCCATTTTCATCTCAGGTTACGTGAATTGTTACAGAACTATCGCTATTGGACAGACAGCAACCCTAATGATGTTCCATGAACGCCCTTTACCCGCCAGAAAAGTGACAGTATGGTGTGCAGTTTCGACACACAGGGTTGTCGGACCGTACTTTTTCGAGAATGTAAAGCCGGAATCACAGTAACCGTCACTTAATAATAATAATAATAATAATACGTTTATTGTTGTTAAGGCACTCATGTGTACATGTGTATACAACTCGTCACATAAGAAAAATTAAAGGTTAATTATATAACATATTAGTATAATACTAGGGTATAACTCCACTTAAAAAGAAAAGAAACAGATACAAGCAAATTCAAAATCAAAAAGATTCATCAAAATACATAACAATACAATAAAAATAAAAACTAATAATTGATGATAAATCACAGCTGTATAAAGTAACTGTAGCAGTAACCGAACAACAGAAAAAACACAAATTACAACAAGAACTCGTCGACTGAATAGTACATTTGCTGAAGCAGAAACGCTTTAAACTTAGCTCTAAAGGAGTTGTATCTCGTAACCTCTTTAATGTGTTTGGGAATACGATTGTAAATTTTAATGCCAATGTTATTGACACCTAGGCTGGTTACATGTAGCGTACATTTGGGATAATGCATCTGATTTTTTGTTCGGGTATCGTAGTCATGAATTTCTGAATTTCTTTGAAATGGCTCGACATTCCTGTAAAGATGACGACCAGCTTCCAAGATATACAAGCAAGGTAAAGGTAATATGTTAAGCCTCCGGAATATAGGTCTACATGAATCGGTATAACGGGCCCCAACGATGTTTCTCACAACTGCCCTTTGAGACAAGAACACTCGGCGCGCACCCGACGATGGACCCCACAATAGAACACCATATTGAAGTCGCGACTGGATCTCCGAGTAATATAGTGACATTAAAGTCGACGTCGAAACTTGCGATCTTAAACAGCGGAAAGCATAAGATTTGCTGGAAATTTTGTTAGAAAGGCCATCGCAGTGATCCGTCCACAGCAGCGTATCCTGAAAAGTAACTCCAAGAAATCTAATGGCATGGCTTTCCGTTAAATTGTCGTCGTTAATATGCAGGTCCAGCAAACCAACGTTTCTTTGGCGGGTGCGAAACAACATGTATTTGGTGTTTTCCAGGCTTAATGTGAGCTTATTTTCCTCGAACCACTGACAGAGGATTTTCAATATATTATTTGACAGAAATTCAACATCGCTGCTAGTGCCCGGTGTGATGAGCAACGATATGTCATCAGCATATAGTGTCACGCAAACATCCGACAGAAATAGCACGATGTCGTTAATAAAAATGCTGATTAACACAGGGCCCAGCACGGAGCCCAGAGGCACGCCGCCGCTCACAGGCACGCAATGAGACCTCGCTGGCTGGATCTGACCATTGGAGTTCCTGAATCGTATAGTCAATGAACAAACAAAACAACAAGTGAACACGGAAACACGAGAGCTAATCAAAACAAATTGTAATCTACAGCGCAGATACGATGAAAACCATTGTGCAGCAACACCCCTGATACCATAAGACAGCAACTTGCTCATTAGTTTTTGGTGGTGAACACAGTCGAAAGCTTTCTGTAGATCGCAAAAAATGCCAACTGGTGATTGCCGATGTTCTATATGCTCGAGCACATGATCATAAAAATCTACTAATGCTGTGGATGTAGATTTGCCCGCTCGAAAACCGTGCTGATACTTTGTAACGATTTCATGCTTGTTTAAGAAAGAGTTACGTCTATCTAGCATGCAATATTCAAGAATTTTTGAAATAACAGATGTTAAAGCCACCGGCCTATAATTAGACATATCAGAGACATCACCTCTCTTGTGTATAGGAATACTTCGGATCGATATGTTGCAAAATTTTGTTGCACCTGCATTGAACAATTTTCCGCAACTTCACGAAAACTGTTTTCAATAGGACGGTGCGACATCTGACACTGCAAGGTAATCACTGGTAGTAGTGCGAGAATTGTTCGGTAACCGTGTTATCTCAAGATTCGGTGACTGCCCCCAAGGTCACCGCATTTGTCCGTTTGTGATTTTTTTTTGTGGGGCTACCTTAAGAATCGGATGTACACGACTTGTCCAAGAACACTGGATGAATTGAATTAATGAATTCAAGATGGAAATTCGTGGTGTGATGTGGGCCGTTGGGTAGCCGCACGGGATAACAGGTAGGGCGACTTATGGTAAAGTAAGACACTCACGAAGTTTGGGTAACATCGTATAATTAATATTTAACACTTAGAACTGGATAACAATTATATACATTATGATATACTTATCATTAATATTATTACTGTCTATCAAAAGAGAGTATGAAAGAGGACATGATTCTGATTAAGAATCTGACTCTTGATTAAGACTGATTATGTGAATGTGAATGTCTGTCCCTTGCATTACTCTCGTTATATATACATCAGATGATCCTCGTACTACTTAGGGAATATTATACAAACCCTGACATGTAGTTTGTGTTTGCAAACAACTCGCGTTAGCGAGGACGTATTTGTAACACACGTTACACTTGCATTACGGGAACGAGGCTGTGACCTCATTGAGAATGTTTGCATACACACAACTGCATTGCGTTATTACAAGCAAGTTATTACAATATCCCAGCTGAGCGAACAATGGGGAACTTCAGCAGCAGAATTGAAGAATTCATACGTACAGGAACACGCCATCTACACCACGTAATTTTCAGACATTGATAATTTGGATTATTGTCTCTTAAATGGCAAGTTGCAGTGATTCAGTTGCTGTCAATAATTTTTTTTAATTTCTCGCATTTTTATTAGGATATTCGAATGTTACTGTTTTCTATATCATCTTGTATATCTACCATTAGTATGTTCTATTGTGAAGGAATAATTTTATTAGAACGCATAAATATTAATAAAAACCAATCGATAACGTTTGAACGATCTGTTAATGGTTGATGAATGAAAACACTTACCTAACCTATCTTAATTTCGGGACATGTGTGCGCGACGAAATATCTAGAGGATTATATTTATCAAAAACTTTTACCTATAGACAAATCTTATAGATAAAGTCCATGTAGAAGTGAATAAAACCACTCTTTATTCGCTAGATATCTAAAGATGTAGAAAACGCGAGTGTAAGAGATCGTATTGCCACATTAATAGAACACTCGATATACATTTGTTCCATAAATATGCATTTATGTATACATGTACATTACTGCCTGCATATTACTTTTAATCACTATCCAATTGCGTCTACGTTACATAAGAAATCTTGTTTACAATAAATCTGAAAGAATTTTAATAATTTTACATTCAAAGGATTTAGCATACGCGAATAAACCGTTACACACCGTTGTGTAATATATCATTTATGGCGTTCAAGGAATAACGATAAAAATGTACAATATTATTCATAACTACTGTTAACACTGGTGGTGGTGGTGTATTTTTAGTCGCTTTGAAATAAATGTTTATAATGGGCGTTAATAACGGTGCTATTGACACGGATGCTGCACAATATCACATTGTATATGTTCGTTAAGTACGTAACGGAAATGTTAAATTTACCAAAATTAATCTTAAAAATAGTATAAATATTTTCAATGTTAAATTAAACGTCCGGAAGATTCATTCAGAATCTGTCATAAATTTGGACAGTCGGGAAGTTTAGTCATATTTTCTAAATAAAACAAATGATATAATAAACTTGGAATACATTTATTATAAGAAAAAATAATCACAATTTGTAGGGTTTATCTGACAGGAGAGTGACTTTCAAGCACTTTCCAGCGAGTGTCCAATTTTTTTAAGCCATCTAAAAAAATCTAAAAAGTAATCATTCAGAAGTTCGTCTAACAAGGCATTCGTTGTGGCTATCACCTCCTCATTTGTCCCGAATCTCTTTCCACCAAGTAGTTTTTTCAAGTTTGAGAACAAAAAATCATTCGGAGTCAGACCTGGTAAATATTATGGACGAGGCACTAATTCGTATCCCAATTCGACAAATTTAGCGGTTGCCATACAGGGCGGGCGTTTTATTATGATGGAACCAAATTGAATAAATGCGGTAACTTTTTCTTCAGTTCACAAGAAATCAATTATATTTTGACCGTGTTTTTGTTTCTGGAGAATAGTAATATATATTGACGAAAAAGTTCTCTAGGATTTCGTTTGAACTTTTTAACCATATACTTATTTGTAATTATAACAGGAGTTCGCAGTTATTCAATAGTAAGTGACGCGGTTTTTTCATATTTAAATGTGGACCCGTTCGGTTCCAATGTTTACGGCATTAGCTATCTCACGCACTTCTATTTAGTAGCACCGAATGTTCAGCATCTTCTGTGCTCATATGACCGTGATCGGCCGTGTTGAGGTCACTTGGGATTTTCTTCAGGTTAATCTTGCGCAATTTACAGTGTTTGCTAAGTTTATATTTGCCAGAAGGAAAGGAATATTGACACCGGATGACCATAGTAAGAAAGGATTAATGTTTAGCTGATTTGATGCTAAGCCGAAACGCTATTGGTAGTGCCCGATGGAAAGAGAAGATAATAAAAAAATAGAAAAGAAGAATAAAGATAAGATAAAGATAGAAAATAAAGAGGTGTAGATTTTTTAAACTTTACTCGCCCGTTAGTCTATTCGTTTGTACAATAGACATTATAGTTAACATTCTGAACTTACTGCAAATGAGAATTAATGAATATTAATTCCCATTTTTACATGTCAATGTCGCCTTATGTGATGCATTAATAACTACAATCCGACAAGCCAAGTTTGTACTAGCGTGTATAACACACCTCGTCGCGACTACGATCTTACTGGTTGTTAGGATAATTAAAAATTACTGAAAAGCCACTTCCATCAACGGGAACGTACAGACGCGTTTCGCTCTAATTGAAGCTAATCAATGTACGGTATCTCGAAGCCAGACATGGTCTTCGAGATAATTAAAAATTACTGAAAAGCCACTTCCATCAACGGGAACGTACAGACGCGTTTCGCTCTAATTGAAGCCTATCAATGTACGGTATCTCGAAGCCAGACATGGTCTTCGAGATACCGTACATTGATAAGCTCCAATTAGAGCGAAACGCGTCTGTACGTTCCCGTTGATGGAAGTGGCTTTTCAGTAATTTTTAATTATCCTAATAGACATTATATTTGTATTTATTTTCAAATGTATATTGCACTTTTCACGGGACTGAGACGCTTACACCTGACCGACCCTATCACAGTTATTGCGGGAGGTCGCATAGCGTTCCCCTAATAAGTGCTCGGATGTCAGTTCCGACCATTTCCACAATTGCGCAAAGCCCTAGCATTATTTAAAATTTGTGATATTTATGCGGCTTGGGGTTTTTTGAACTGTATACACGTGTACAGTTTGGTAAGAAATTAATGCCTACCTTAATCAGTTCTACCGTTTAAGTCGGAGGTATACTATAGAGTGATCCATCTGAAAGTGTGGTTGGCATCATTGTACAGTTGGCAGTAGCATGTTTACATAATTTGCGGATTTGAACGTATGTTTAAAGGTTATCTCGTAACACAACTTAATACATATAAATGACAGGACTCAAACAAACTGTAAATAGACATGATCGGTATCTGACAAACGTAAAAATACTCTAATCTAGGGAATTTTATGGTGCCACCCCTCCATCACACTTCACTTGAGATGGATCTCTGTGTACATTTCCACTTTCCAATAGATAAACACTACTAATAATATAGAAAAAAAATTGAGAAGGCAACTATAAATTCTTATACGTCTAGACTAAATAGACACTAAATAATTTATTTTTTCTTTTTATCATTGCATTACTAAATGAAATTGTTCATTGCTCAAATATTGCATTTGGGCGAGAAAGGTCGTAAATTAAATCTTTTAGAGGCCCTAGAAATTTTTAAAAGCCGAATCAACACAATAGATATCGTTTTAAACGACCAGTTGGATCTTATATATACACCTCTTTTCCAATGTTGTATATAATAGTTAAGTATATAGTAGTAATTTTAAATAACATCATAAACCACCCCCATATATTTTTGTGTCATTTATAAGTTCTATGTAGGCCTGTAACTTTTGCAGTTTGATAATGACATTGTATGTCGAAACCTCGGTCACGATTATATGTGAATAAAGTGGTATTAACAAAGTTATTGTTTTATTTTATTTTATTATTTTGAAATTGTTCATATTTGTTAGCTTAACGAGATACATTTAGTTGAGATCACAAGCTTGATTGGAATGAAAGCTTAAACTATTGTTAAATGTGAACCTAATAAAAACAAGGAAATGATTCCGTCTTAACACTGCATATTTATGCATAAATTTAAATTTAAATCGGGGCTGTGTCGCATGATTCAATAGTAATACTGTGTATTGCGTGACGTTGCAAACAAAAGAATAATATTAAAAAAATGTCACTGCAAGGGTCGATATACATCTCTCTCAGTCAGGAGTAAAAGAGGTGTAAATGGAAGTAAAATGCTTTAAATAGCAAATCGAATGTTATCACTCAGCTGATGTTTGTTTGTGTTTATTTTTTGATCTTTAGTAAGAATATAATCCTGTTGAAAGTAGTCTGTTTTATAAAATACTCAAATTTCGTGCTATAAAGATATAGATACATATAGACTGACGAATAGAAATAAAGCTTACGCATATAATTAAGATTTTATATGCATATCATATACAGTGATTAACATAACTCGTATTATGTGTAAGAACAGTTACAACAAACATCTAAAAGAATATTAGGCTACCATTTAGTAAGGTCGACACCTTTGTTTACTATAGGATGACAGCGTTTGCGTATGCCGAAAATCAATTTGTATTTGTATCCATAATCGAATAGATAATAGTTGCTATATCTTCCTAATGTTTAATGAAATTCTTTTTCCTCCATATTACCACAAAAACAACAAAGAGTTTATTTTAAACTGTTTTTCTTACAGATTTGGGCGAAATTTTGACAGTGGGTTTCTAAAACATTAATAATGTCAGCATTATGCTAATCATGATGAAAGTGTTAAAATCCAAGAGTAGTACACCTTTGTAACCAAGAATGTTTTCTTGGTTACAAAGGGTCACCATTACTTTTCCTGCTGAAGCTTGAGATCTAAATTACTTTGCCTTTAAAGATTCTTCACGCTCTAGTAGATGCTCTAGTTCGAAGAAATAACTTCGAACCTATATTCATCACCGCCAACAATTTTGCCGAATCAGCTGAGATGCAGCATTTTCTAGTAATCTTTAGTGCCACTCTTGTATATATTAACGATTTCAGAATTTCTCCGTTTTTCTAATACTGTTTTCTTCTACACAATTTTTCTATTATTAACCTGTTCATTTTTGCATGTTAAACATACACGATGTACTACTCAGAAATTCACTGAATTTAAATGTGACACGCAAAAAGAGGGTAGTACAGCTCTATAGCGCTAGATGGTGCGACGATTTTATTGTGATGTTCTTCGGCGACTAAGAGAAAACATTCGACGCGACCTGACAGGTGGCGTAACAATTCGTAGATCTTACACCACGAAAATGCACCACCACACATGTGTGTGTCAGTTTCTAGCCTCCAGAAGATGACAGTACTACCCCACCCTCCCTGCTATCCAGATCTTGCCCCTTGTGACTTCTTCCTGTTTTCGAAGTTGAAACCGGAGGTTAAGGGGCATCGTTTTGAGACAATTGAGGAGATCCAGACCGAATCTCAGGCAGTGTTGAACACGTTATCACGCGAAGTCTTCCAGCACTACTTCCAGTCATGGACAAGTCACTGAGATCGGTGTATTCGTGTGGAAGGAGATGGTAGTGAATAAGTTGTAAGAACAATTTATTGTGTTTTTTTCACATTCCGGGAATTTCTGAATAGTACCTCGTATGTTACCTAAATCATCAACACTCATTATCTTAATATAAAACTTTATATTTTAAAATTCGAGCTCTTAGCAAGTGTAACATAAAGAAAAAAGTAAGCATTTAACATAAACTTCTTACTTTTAGATTGTTTCTTTTTAAATTAAGCAATACACCTATATTACAATTTAGAATAAAGTTCTTAATAAAACTAAAGTTGATAATGAAAGTTCTAATCAAAAATTTCCATTCTCTTTGATATAATAGTAAAATTATTATTTCCATTAAAAATTGTATTAATGAATAATTTTAAAGTCGTTTAAAACCTCTAAAGATATTTGTTACAAATAAACAAAAATATTACAACAATACGTCCGTGTTAAAAAAGGGTCTTGTAATATCATTGGGTATCCGAGAGACAAATCATTTTCGGCAATATTATTTATCTCATTCGAGCCTTTCACTCGACCTCTTGTCAGAGATGTCCACTCCAGTTCCTGAACCCGTATCCGTTCATTCTGTGGAGAGCGTTGAGCAGAACTAATTTCCTGCGGTATTCGGCGCGCGTTGGCGAACCGTTACCGTTACCATTAGAGTCCCTCTCACAGAATCTAGTAATCAAAATTGCATGAGCATCTTCTACAATACGCCCACTTAATGTCCGATTCTGTGTATTGAGGAAGGAATTTTGCCTCTCAGTAAAAATAAAAGGAAATTGAATATGGGTACTACAATATTTTAATTATATTATCCCCTTTTTTTATATAGAAATGGAATATCGTCTTTTGAACATTTACGCGAAAGCAATTTTTCTATAATATGTACGAAATTGTTATATAACATGAAACGAATTGCTTCCCCTAATCCTGGATTTGCTTCTTTTTTTAGTGTAGAGACCTTTATTTAATAATTTTAATATTTTTTAATCTAAAATCCATTACGCTAACAAGCAAGAATTATATTATAAATTTGATGTAATTTCCCTTAAGTTTCGACGGCGGTATCTTAATTAATAATATTTTAACATTTCCTGAAAGATATTGTGTAATTTGTTTTACAGAGAAACATTAAAATTATCCTCTTAAAGCTACAGCTTTAAAAACAGGAAAAGGTGTTTTGGAGCCGGCATATATGGACTCGAAGTAAAGACGATGATTCAAGTGAATCTAAGTAGATGAAATTCTTTACTCGAAAACGTTTTTGAAAGTTATTACTACTTTAGAAAACCATAATAACGATTTTTAAGTTTCGCGAGGAAAAATGCAAGTAACATCTTTCGAAAAGTCATGAGGGATTACGAATCGTTAAACTTCAATCGACCTATAGTTTTCGATAAGTGACAATCAATTTTTTCCAAACAATAGCATATTCTTAACTGTCCCAGAAAGTTTTTTTTTATGAATTTTTTTTCACACGGTGCATATGCGATATCTAAAATATTCTGCAGTAATTTGATATACAAGAACATATAATGCTTATAGAAAGAGAAAGTAGTTGTTCTTAATAAACACAATGCGTGAGTGGCATGACTAGTTAGTACACGATCCGTCTTGCTATTGGATGATAAGACTGAAGCACTTGTTAGAGAATTTTATGATGTATGGATACAGATATGCAAGTAAATAAAATAGTTGTAAAGGTTTGAGATAATGACTGAAATGGAATTCGTAAACATTAATAAAATAATAAATATTTAACGATCTTACGTTTAAAGTCTACGGTTTTCTTGAGAGTACGCGTCAAAAAGATTATAATAATTAACTTTCACTATATACGAATTCAGTATCATAATATTCATTGATTATAAAGAGTGATCCAATTAAAGCTTTGGGATTTCAAAGTGAAATATTAGCAAACCTGTACATTGGCTACCTTCATGTATTTGCCATTGTTGTAGGTTGTTGTAAGGTTATTACAAAACAACATAAAACATTTAACGCCTCAAGAACGTTGCGAAATTGTTAAAATTCTTCATCACAGGAAACTTGGTGTGGATTACGTGCACTCTATCGTGCACATCATCGACCAAGTGAACAAACAATTCGTAATGTAAAACAGAGTGTTCTGGCTAATACAAATCTGTCTGTTAGATGTCGTGTTCTGCAATTAGACTTTACATATGAATCAACTTGGAAGATTTCGCGGAAGGATTTGGATTTGCGTCCATACAAAATCTAATTGATCCAAGAATTGAAGCCTGCAGATCATTGTCTTTATCTTGGTTTCGCTGCTTGGATATTAGAGTAGCTGGCTGCAAATCCGTTTTTCATCACATTGTAATGTTCAGCGATGAAGCGCATTTCTGGCTAAATGCTTATATAAATAAGCAGAATTGGAGCATTTGTAGCGAAGACAATCCTTACGAATTTGAAGAAACACTTTTGCATCCGGAGAAAGTTACAATTTGGTGTGCCATTCATGTTGGTGGTTTGAAAATGCACAACGACAGCGTAAATAGCGCTCATTAACGGACAATGTTAAACGAATATTTTTTTCCAATTGTTGTTGCAAACAATCCTGCGTCGCTAGTTGTTTTTTCTTATTTCTCCAAAGACTTCGGGCAAACAAATGGTTGTGTATCATTCAGAATTGACCGTTCTACGATTCTCTAGTGGCACTGTAACTACATGCCGATCTTTCCCAAAAAGAAGCGACCATTTGCTTCGAAGTGCTTCATGCTTCAATAACTTTTGTTGGGTTTGGCTCATCTTGGAGCATGCTTTAGGGTTCATACGCATAGATCCGTGTATAACGTCACCTCTGTAGATGTTATGCACGGCTTTTGACGTACCAGGATTGCATTTTGTGAACATTTCTTTGCACCAATCGACACTCGATTGACAAATTATGCGGAATCCAATGCAAGCAAACCTTTTTAACGGCTAAATGTGCATGCAGTATCTTATGTATGCTTGTTATACTGATATGCCTAAGAATGCCTCAATGTCACGGTATGTCACATTACAATCTTTCATTATCACAACAACCGATTATGGACCTTCTTTAAATTCATCCGTGAGTGATCGACAGTCATGATTGAATTCACTAAACCAGTGATATACAGTGATTTTAGATGGTGCTTCATCGCTAAAAGTAGAAGTGAGTTGATCGATGCACTGTTGTTGAGATAATCCAGACTAAAGTCGTAATTTGTGCGAATTTATGCATTTTTTAGAGTCTCTTGTTAAGACACTTATCAATTCCTATCAAATTTTTGTCCTACAAAGTTGATCCACTGATTCATTCTTGTAAAAGAAACCAAATTATTTACCCCACAGACTTTTTTGACAGTTTGTGCTGTACAATTTACTTGTGCTAATTTGACCTACGAGTAGCCAATCACGAGACTGCTTTTAACGACAGAATATTAAAATGTTTCTCCGAATTAAAATAGTACAGGGTGGCCCAAAATGACCGAAGGGGTTTGAGTTCATTATAACTTCTTATTTATGACATAATTATTAAATTTTTTTTAATTTTAAATACAGTATATTAATGGAGAATATTTTTAATTTATTTATGAAAAATTATATCTCGCAAGTGGTGGCCATTTTCTGCTTCGCATATTCGTGCTCTTTCCAAAACATTTTCCATAACCTTTCGCAAAACTTCAGGTGTTATGTTGTTGATTTCGTCGCGTATATTATTTTTTAATTGCTCTATGGTTCGAGGCTTATTAATATAGACTTTTCCTTTCAAATAACCCCAAAGGAAACAGTCTGAAGCGGTTAAATCCGGTGAACGCGGAGGCCAATTAAAATCGCTTGTACGGGAAATAATTTGTTCACCAAAGATGTCGCGTAAAAGAACCATACTTGCGGATGGTTTTCCACGGCTGGCCTTAAAAAAATTTCCAACATTGTCCGATATCTAACACCAGTGATGGAAACGGCGACACAGTGTTCATTTTCAAAAAAATATGGCCCAATTATCCTTTCCGACGAAGCACCGCACCAAATGGTACACTTAAGTGGGTGTAATTCTCGCTGTTGATCTACTCTGGGATTTTCCGTAGCCCATATCCTGCAGTTTTGCCTATTCACGAACCCATTTAATTGGAAATGGGCTTCGTCGCTCATAATTAAATTATGAATAAAATCATGATTTTCTTCTGCTTTTTGACGAAAATAAATTGCATAATCAAGTCGTTGCTGGTAATCTGTCGGTTTCAATTGTTGGACAAGCTGAATTTTGTATGGAAACATTCTTATTGTATGCAAAATTCTCTGCAGCGACCCTCTTGAGAGGCCAAGTTGTGTCGAACGTCTCCTGGTTGATGTTTCTCCATCTTCCCGAATACTCTCCTGTACCCGTTCAATATTGTCATCCGTGTGCACCGTTCGTCGTCTGCCGACACCAGGAAGGTTCCTTACTGCCCCTTGTTCTCGAAAATTTGCAACCAGACGGTTTATTGTTGACTCTGAGGGTCCAACCCGCAGATTAAAATAACGACGATATGCACGCTGAGTCAAAACAATGGATCGTTGATTTGAGAAATAAAGTTCAACGATTTTGGCACGTTGTTCAATTGTGTACTGTTCCATTTTAAATTCCCCAAGTCTTCTTTACAAAATACTGAAAACAAAAAAAAAATTATAATAAAAATGTTATAAGGAATTAAAACCCCTTCGGTCATTTTGGGCCACCCTGTATATTATAGACTAGGCAGAGAAAGCTCGCTCATATTATGGCTGAGCATGCAGTTGACTGCCGAGGCAATAGAATATGTGCGCGGCAATTAATATACTTTCGCTTCCGTGAATTATATACTATTTTTTTGTCTAGCATTTAATTAAAATATTTCTTTAAGATTTTATCAATGATAACGTCGGCGTTTCACGTTTTAGGTTAGTTGTCAGAATGAATGTCAGAAAGAATACATTGAGGGAGACACTCTTCCCATGTTATTTAATAGTTATTTACGTATCAAGGGAGTAAAGCAGTCGAGACATGGATATTGCCATGTCAAGACTGTGATATTACTTTGCTCCCGTGTTGCGTACAACCTTTTTTCACCCGCACCATAATTTTTACTCTAAAAAAACATAAAAGTTCCTGAAATTAAATAGTTGCAAAATTTAGAATGCTTTATTAAGCAGAATAGGATACAATACTTATTTTTTCCCCACGTCATTATTTTTACTTAAAAAAAACAAAAGTACTGAAATTACGATATATATTACAGTAAAACCTCTAATTATGGACACCCCGACAATCGGACACCTCTAAAAAATGGACATTTTTTGTGGTACGAAATTTTAACATCACTAATTTAGATTTAAGCACATACGCATTAATTGATAATGAGTTATTTGCTGAAAATCCTAATGTTTCCATTATAGATTGTATCGATGAAATTACTGATATCAGTGATGAAATGGAAAATGAGATTGAAGAGGAATTTGTAACTAGTAACAGTTTTAACATTGCTAACAATATTTCTCAAGCTCTTCTTGAATGTGAATCTGAGATATTCAAACATAAAATGAAAAAAGCAAGACAAACAACAATTAATGATTATTTCAAGTAAAATCTAGCATAAAATATGTATGTATGTATGTGTATTAAGTATTGTAAATTTTTTTCGACTTTCGTCTTATTATGTGTGATTAAATTGATATGAGAATGAATTTTTTTTTTCGTTTTTTTTTTCACCTCCACATTTTGGACACCTCCATATATTGGACATTTTAGGATTCCCCGTCAGTGTCCATTATAAGAAGGTTATACTGTATTACGATAGTTATTTTCGCTTTCACTATTTCTCATTGTAAAGATTAAGAAAAGAAACGATTTCACAACTTTTTAATTTTTTGACAGTCACTGATGTTGTCAACTGTCAAATTGGATGTAAGCGACCGTGATGAATGTATTCGTAATTGTGTCGAATATACAACACAATATACACCACAGCTGTTGTTATTATTTTTCTTTCTCTATGTAATTAAATTTTCTATCTTTCTATCAATGTTCGGCACGTGGAAGTAATGTAACGTGTCTTCAAAAACTTTCGTCATTAGAGACGGCCATGCTCATTCAAAATTATACGTTTGTGACAGATCACGTGCACTGTCACCAAGCATTTTCAAAAAGCATGGGCGTCTCTAATGAGGAAAGTTTTTGAAGGCACGTTATTTGATTTCCATAGACTAATTATTACTAAGGTTACGTCTTCGATAGTAACTCGGTTATGTTTTCTTAACATAGTGAAGGGCGGGAAATGTATTTTTTTCAGCTCCGCCGTACAATAATAACTAAAATAATAGAGAATACATAGAGGTAGACAATCTTCCCATGTTATTTAAATACATATATCTATTTCAGCTCCGTCGTACAATAATAACGACAAAACCGTCGCTGGATAAAAATGAACTCTTTCAATATACGGTTATGAATAGTATAATATCGAAATTATTATACCCTGGAAAAAAAATAATTTCCTTGATTTTTTTAAATTTAATTGATTGCATACTCCAATTCACATTACTTAATCAAAATAATTCTGTAATGCGAGAATGTGGTTTCGATTTAAACAAAGAAACCCTTTAAGGATTACATTGATTTAATTTGAGTTTCTTAAACGCACGTCTAGTTTACTCTACGATTTAGATTTCACATAGGACGGTACGTTGGAAATAGAACTAGCTTAAAAACCTATATAGCCATGTATGCAGTACATATATATTTATGTATATAAATAAATACTTTCACGACTGTGTAATATAATAGTATCACTTTCCAATCCGTCTAATTAAATTACTTATTGTAAACTCTTTTATTTGCATGTGAGTGTGTGTCTGTGATGCAAGCCATCAAAATTTCGATTTCTGTTTGTATTAGTGCAGGTTATTACGTTAAACAAACGGAACACATTATTCCAAATACAAATAAAACGGTTCGAGTACTTGGGTAAACAAAAATCGTGACGTACAATGCAGATAATAAAAAAATTGCTCTTATCTTGTAGGTTATGTACACTCTTATGTACCCGTATCGGTTGACGTTTGCGTGGGAATTGTGTATTTACAATTATAACAGAAATGAAATACGTTTATTTCTGAAATTAGATTAAAACAATCTTTGTAGTTGTAGTACTGTGTGATATTATTAATGTGTAAATTTACACACTTTGAGAAACAATTCTTATAATTTGTTCTGAGAAAATATAATAAAAAATACAACGTGCCTCACACGTACCCTCTTTTATTTGATGTGTATCCATAATTCAAAATGGAAGTAAAACTTTGATTTACTACTCATTTGTAAACATCAATTTACCAAAACACGGTATTAATTATGAAAATTTATTTTTACAAGTAACCTGTCAGTATTACAAGTTAATCCATTATTTACATTAGATAGTTCTGTTTTATTTGTATTGTAAAATTATTTGTCTTTCTGGGTTCATTTAAATAAAACTAACGGTAATTTAAAACACTATATTAATAATAAAACACGCTAAATACACTTAATAACTAATAATAACAGTATATTTATTTACATATTTATTTCACATTTATATACTCGTATCAAGGCGATCACTCGTTGAATGAATCATAATTCCTTCCGAGCGGTTCTTATATAGTGTATAGCCCATTCGAGGGCCTTCTTGAAGCTCTTTTCCAAGAGGTCTGGGAGACGATGACGTATTCGGCGCGAGATACCGCTCGCCTGACATATCGTCAGATGACTCACATCACAGTATCATAGATGTTAAAAATCATAGTACAATTGTTGTTTATTACAAAATTTGGACGATGAGTTAGTTGAAATTTAACGATCTGCTGGTGTAGTAAATGCTGAAATAAACGACAACGGTATAGCATTTTTGGACTCGTTACTATGCAATAGTTTTCTCGACATTTCGATTTTGTTATTGATGAAATCATCGACATAACTCGTGGTAATTTCTACGCATCTACGACCACAGTTGCTCCAGTTCGGTGAAATGACCGGTGTATAACTCTGGCTCTTTTAAACCTAAATATTTCGCAAACTTGCTTTGTGACAGCGCCTATAATGAGCTGACCAGCATTAAGGAAAACGCAGTTTCCATTTCTGTATGTTAAAAAAAATCGTAGATTTTCTGTTGTAGAAGGGCGAAGATTTACGTATTTTCTGTACTACAGAGCTCGAAGCTGCAGTCATCATCAATTATGGTAATCTTCTTGTTAAATTTTTTGTTTGTAGCAATGTCACAATAACGTATTTGCTAATGTCAGTCATTGTCAGACGAAAAAGTCTTGGAAGTTCTTTTTCAGATTTTATAAATCTTTCAATCAGCACACATGTTTATTATCTAAGCCTAGTGGATGTGAAACCTTCCAAATACTAAGCTATAACACAAGGGTTTAGTTTAATTTACTATGTTAAAGCTTTATGGATTTTTGGATTTACTGAAATTCTTGTACTAAAAGAGTGTGTTATTTAATATTCATTTAGTGGAAAATAATCTCTACCGCATGAAATATTTAACTTCACACTATAAAATTTTAAATCGGATCACTACCATGAATCATTACTACAAACAAACACACATATCATTAGATCCTTTGTGGAACAGAATCCCTACGGATTCACCAAGATATCCTACGTTATTGCTCTGTTGTATAACAGAAATTATGATAAATTGATTACAAATTTATCCATATATGTACGCTTAAAAATTTCAATTCTTTAATCTATGAACTTCAAGATTTACCGTATTTCGTTATATATACAGACCTTTCTTCATTATATAAGTTATCAAACTCTTCGTGAAAATTAATTATTCGTAACAAAATCAACGATTATTAAATAAAATAATATATTTGCTTTACAGCGAATTAAACTTAAAGTGATTTTAAAACACCGTTCAAAAACGTCGCTCGCAATATAATTCTTTTTTTTTTCGTCAAAACAGTCTTTTATTAGCTCGGACGCGCTAAGTGTGTTTTTCGGATCTAGAAAAATCTTCTATTAAGCCCTTTCTCAACTTACACCTGTATTCTAAAAAGCCATGTTCTTTTGCTAATTTTGAAATCCTTTTAACCAATTATATTTGGTTAGTAATGATTATGAAGTATATTTCATTGGTAGTCAGGCTTCTTATGATTTAAATAAAAATATCGTATTTTTATCATAATTCTTCTTTCTTTGCTCCCTTTACAAAACTCAATCAATGTCTTCTTTATACGTCTAGCTCAAATTAAAAAAAAACATAGAACTCGTATTTGAAAATAGGTCAAACGACATTTTCACTCCAACGCGTTATTTTACATTTCTCTTTTCAATTTTTACCAGGCTGTATATATTCTAGTGATACATAACCTCTAAATATAACTTAAACTTGACATTTGTTTTAGTATATTGTATACAATAAATACACATCTTTATAGATATCAAATACCATATAAAGAATTATTTAAACATCGTAATATTCTTTCGAAGTATTGTCTTAATCATTTAAAATATATTTAAATTGTATCTCCACGACAAAAATAAACAATGGATACTTTTATAAAGAAAAACTTACTAGCTGTACAATAGATATGAATTTTATGTTACCATAAATGGTTTTTTATATACCTTTTTATAGTTATTTAAGCATCAAAAGCGTTTGTAAGCGTTGTTTACTGATCGAAGGCAATAGTTTGATGGCTGAGGGTACTGAACCCACCAATGCCCACAATTGCCTGAGACCGGTATCCCTTAACACTTGTGATGCTTATTACGTTTTTTGCACGATCCATACAATAACCAAATTAATTGATTTAAATGATTTTTAAATTTAAATTGGTTTAATGTCAACTATCACGAACAAAACTTTTTCTTAGCAATGCGCAATGGAAAAGGCACCAAACAAGGTGGGCAGAAATACAATAGGAAGTTGGCTTTCAAAAATCGCAAAATGCTTAAATTTGGTGGATCCACATCTTTTATACTGAGCATGTGTTTAGAACTTCAGCTACCTTGTTTGGTGAATAAAGGTGTTGATATTTTGTAGCTGTAATTAGAGTTTTTACGAAAAATTTTGCGTGAAAATACACCCGAGCAATCTATCATTTCTAGTGACATAACGACTACAGAAAATATTGTTGTAGAGAAGAAGACAGGAAGCAATTCCACACTAAATGCACACGAAAATTCTACCTTTTCTGGAACCATAAGAAGTTTATTTACCAAATGCACTGATTGTGCTTTGAATGTTGTAGTTAAAAATTATTTTAAATAAAATTATAAAACTTTCATATTTGATTACTTACTGCCTTCCGATCGGTAAGTGACAGTTCTTACCGATCTGAGATTTGTAAACACAACATACTATTCTTTTAATCCAACCAGTAAATACGTTAAATTGACTGATCGTGCAAAAAATTTGGATACGTAAGCATGTATTTTCTAAATTTAAAGTGTCTAGTAAATCGCTAAATAACCTATAGACATTGAACATTAAAAACAAAATCTGGCACATGACACACAGATGCATTTTTCAAAAACACAATCTGTTTAATTACGTTTATGCCTATTACGAAAGTCTAATTAAAAATCTCTTCACATAATGGCATTGAATTTATCCTATCTATAGTTATACTGGGTACATTTAAATACAGTCCGTTTCTAGTAGGTTTAGTTGTATTTTAGGTTCTATTTAATTTATTTAATTCACTTTACTTTAGAAAGAATCACAGCAATATGTTGCGTATGTGTGTGTGTGTGTGTAAGTTCAATAGAGGTATTAATTATAGACATTCTGAATTTATAGGCGGCACATATACAATTTTCAGCGGGTTTTTAATTTTGGGATTCGCATCGTAAGTGACACAATTTTTTGGATTCATATTCTATATAATTGCATCTTTCAATTTTTCGTACGTCTTTTTATTACAGGGACACGCGGTATAGATTTATAGCGCTTTTAAAATATTTCAGGAATCTTTTAGAAATCGAAACCTAATATGTTTATAAACACAGTTTTTAACGAGCTAAAATACACAGATAAAGATCATTTTCATGCCCTACTAATTGCGATAATTAAAAATCGTTATTCTTTTTTGTTAACTCTTGCTCTCTTTCTGTGTTTTAACAGTACCATTTGCAGTTTTTTAGGTCAGCTCTTTCAAAAGCACAGTGCTCGGCATTGGCTACTGTTACACATATGCGATGGAATTTTAATGGATATATTTGTATAAAATACGCACAAATTAATCTCAACAGCGTTGGTAGCCACTTCAAATATTTCGTTGGAGTGGTTATTAGGCTTTTAAGGGAAATTAATATCGTTGTAATTAAGAATACTTTGTTTTATCGAATATGTTACAAAATCAAAAGTTTTAATCCCATTTCTGATAAAATTTGATTTTTAAAATATAGTTTTATAATAAGAATTTTATCTATTCTACTAATACAGCTATACGACTTTGGAAAATATTGTTTATCTTCATCTGTTTACAGTATCATGTAATTGAGTAATAATAGTAATGATGTTTATTCATATTGTTTAGTCTACATGCCAGCGTTCTATGGTATTAATCAATGTCTAGTTGAATGTAAATCTTCCCCTTTTTTTGAATTTGCGAATTTAAATAAAATTCGAAACGTGTTTAATAGTACGTTAGATGCTAAGTAGGTCTTACTGTATACGAAAAAAAAAACAGCATAAAGTTATTCACATATTTTTTCCTCCTCAGATTCCGAAATAAATATTACACGCTAGACCAAGTATAAAGTACAGTGCGATCGAAAAGTCTTGCACATCAAAATAAATGTACACATTGTATTTTATAACTTTTTATAACCATATATCGCATACAATTATTTCTAACATTCTACATGTTTTACGTATGCTCAAAATGGCTGTCTTATTCAGTAATGCATGCACGAACTCGTTTTACCATGTTTGATGTTGTTAATCTCCGTTGTTATGTTCATATTCAGTTCATCCAGTATTTGTGGCCGGTTTTTCTAAATTCTTCCTTTAAAATAACCCAAAAGTAAATCATTTGCAAACGTTAAGTCGGGAAAACGTGGCGGCCATAACCTTTAGCGATGATACGCTCGCCCAAAAACTGGAGTAAGAAATGCATTATTTCATTAGATGTTTGACATGTGGTCCCGTCCTGCTGCAACCAACAATCACGTTAATCGATTTCAAGCAACGAAATAAACTGTGAAATGATGTCTTGGTACACAACGCTGTTTACTGTAATTTCAAAGAAAAAAGGTTCCACAATTCGACGACGTGATTTAGCACACCACACTTCAATTTTCTGACAGTGCAAGGGGTTTTAACGAAAGCCATGATTCTAGGTTGACCAAATTCTTGTGTTTTGACTATTCACGTATCCACTAAGGTGGAACCACGCTTTATTAGTGAAGAAAACACGGTCTAGCTCTTCAATTCCATGGTCGTCGAGGAATGTCCGAAACCATCTACAGTACACTAGGCGCTTTTGTTCTTTGTTCATCCGGCTTTTTCATCGCTTTCTGAGCACTACCATACGAAATCTGCATTTGTGTTAATAATTATAATCTTCTTAAGCTTCTTGAAGACTCAACCAGTTTAGCGTCACTCAAAATGACCGGTCTTCCGGTTCTCTTCTTGTCTGCACCTGATCCGCATTCACCGAAATGGGCAATTAATCTTGTTATTGTTGTATTATTAGGCACTGTGGCACTTAGATATTTCTCACGAAATTCGTTTGCAATACGTGCATATGAACGACTGGAAAAATATTGTTCAACAACGAAAATTCGTTGCTCTTCGGAATATAGCATGTTTACGAAGCAGTGAACTCCACAATACTAAAGATGTCATGTGTCAAATTGCCATTACAATGGCGTCTAGATTTGTTGTCGCTAGTACTTGTGGTGCTTGCGGTAGCCGATGGAAATAATTCTAAATACAACATTAAAGACGTCATGTGTCAAGTTTTCATTACAATCGCGTCTAGATTTGTTGTCGGTAATACTTGTGGTGCTATCTTGCGGCAGCCGATAGAAATAATTCAACGAGACTACTATTTTCAGTTATTTTGATGTGCGCAACTTTTAGATCTCTTTGTATAACAAATATTATTGAAGAGAAAAAAAAGGGTTTTCTGAAGATTTTCTTAGTGCAGCTCAAACGTTCGATTAAGTGTGACATGAGAGATTATACCAAAACTTATACGCAAAATAGTATTCTAAAATATTAAAATCATGCTTAACCTAAAGATACTTTATGATTAAACCAGAGGATTTTTACTCTAAACTTAGCGAAATTAAGGCTGGGGTTCCACAGGATAGTGTTCTGGGTCCGGTCCTCTATCTTCTCTAGACATGTAATAGCCATCTGTGCCGATGGCAGTGCTATCATAGCTGTAGACAAAGACAGTGAAGAAACAGCAAAAGGTCTGCATCGTTGATAAATTTCAACGCTAGGCACGAAAAAGTGGAAAATAAAACTCAACGAAGCCGAATCAACTCGTACTGCCCTTACGAATAAATAAGTAGAACACGTCTCTGTTCCTATGAATGAAGAGATAATACCATACGTTAACACAGCCAAACACTTTGGCATGACGCTTGACACCAAGCTTCGCTGAGAAGCTAATGCGAAATAGTAATAATAATAAGTTATGATTTGTAAACATTTGTTAGAAACTACAATCTTAAATTTTTCAAAGAGCTTTTCCTCGTCTTCTGACTCAGTTTTCTGCTTTTGGTTAATTTGTGCTCGGTACTTGTGTTCGATGTGGCTAATTATGTATTTGCCCACTGTGTTTTTCTTCGTTATTTTTCATCAATCGATTGAGAAATAATCTTGCAAGTCATAGAGGCCTTTGAGTATCATCTCTGTTATCTAGATTGTTGCAATCGAAATTCAAAAAGGCTAAAGAATCCAACCAAAAAAAGAGGTAATAGCGCTTCCCTAAGGCATGGAAACCTGTCCAAAGCGATTGACGAATAATAACGAAAAAAGCACAGTGTAATAGCTAAATGTATTCAAAATATCCATTTCATCAATACGAGTTGAGTTATGATCTTACACCACATTGTTTTAATCTTGTAATCAGGTCACTAGGCTCAGGGAACACACTCTAATATATAACGAGACACTCAGAGGTCTCGACAGTCAGAGTTAAGCGTTACAGAGAGAGTCAGGGTAAGAAGCAGAGTCACTGCAAAGCTAGAGTTGGTACAAGTCTAGTGCCTCATATTTATAATGTAGTGTTTACTGTTATCGTTGTTGTTATCGTTATTGAATTATGTTATTATTTAATCGTTGTCCTGCATATTATTTATCACACTGATAAACCCGCTGTATAAATGGAACTGCCTCGGCAACAATGTTACTTCCGAGACAAGGTGACATTACATGGCGATCCTGCCCACGTCTGGTATTACATGGCGATCCTACCTTTAGTTATATGATCAGATATTACATGGTGATCCTGCCATCCCATCATTTAACATTACATGCCGATCCTGCCAACTTCTGACATTACATGGCGATCCTGCCAGCCACTTAAAACCGTAATACATTAAGTGGAAAGTGGAACGAGCCCGAACATATGGTAAGCCTGTCTACCACTTATGAATTCGGGCGATATTCCGCGTGTGCAGCTGGATTTTAGAAGAACCTTAAGCTAATCGATGTTTTAATGAACTCTTTTTCTAAAGTTTGTTTGAGTAGAGGTGCGTTCTCAGGCAATTCTATTCTACTCGTGCTAAAATTACTAAAGCTAACATACATACCAAGCACAGAGCACTAGAACAGCTAAATGCAGAACATTGAGCTAACAATTTTCAATTGAAGGCGTAGACAGAACAGTTCACCGTGACGCTAATACAGTATAGTTACTGATATCGCGAGAACGCGCCTTGATTAGAACACTCATCAGAAGATGAGGCACGGCTCATTGAAACGTTGAGCATAGCTTTATTAGCACACTTATATTTCCTTCACTATTACTATAATCTTATTCTTGGATTTTTAAGTTGATTATCCAAAAGCAGAAACCTGAGTCAGAAGATGAGGGAAAGCTCTTTGAAACGCTGAGTAGCTGAAGGTTATGAATACTTCAACATCTCAAAATTGTAGTTCCATTACTTTCTTATTTTTGTAACGCGGGCGTTCTATGTTTAACTTCTTTTATTATGTCGTCCAAGACCAAAATGAACATCGCAGAGTCCAAGACCCCCATGCATCAGTCTCCCTTTTGTTTTAAATTCATCAGATTGTAAATTTCCGACTAACTTCTTCGTACTTTTATTTTCTTTGTTATAGTCCGAGAACATTCTGAGCCCTTCTCGTAATCCAATCACCTTTGCATTCTCTTACCCGTCGTGGACATTAGATTTTCAATCGCTGTGTGTGTGTATACATTTACACACATATAGAGCAACATCTAACACAGTTCTATTTATAAGGAACAAATAGTCATGATTTATCGTTCTCACTTACATCCAAAAATAGGTTTCAATTTTCCGCATTCATGAATTATTTACGCACGCCTTAGTGTGTAGTTCGCACACTGTACTTCGCTACCCTCTCCTCCACACCATCTCGCCTATACCCTCTACATATAGTACTTTCCAACCCTTTTGTTTCTATTAAAGAAAGTCGATGTCTAATCTGTAACTCCAATCTAGGCACTCAAGCGACGCAAGAAGACGATCAATGCGATGTCTTAAATTGATTACGTTATGTCACGCCATCCTATGACATCGCAATAAAAGTCCTCCGGATATTATAAATGTATGTATGTATGTGCCTTCCAAATTTATCTATGGTTTGTGTGTTTGTTGCAGTTTGCCGTAGTAGGTCACCATATCACGTGTATCGTCGTTCCATTGTTGTTCTTGGCTCCGTTTTTGGAACGCTTCCTGCATTGTTATCTATATTTCGACTAACTTTTGTCTTTATCTGTCGTTATTTCAGCGAATGTTTTCACATATCAATTCGGCCTTTTTTTGCAATTGTCGTATGGACGTTAATTTTGATCTACGTCTGCAGTAGTTTCAAAGATTAGATAGATACACGGCGTCTGTTATTACTATGAACTTTTACATGCGGTAATCGACAAATGAGCTTGGAAGAAAGCAGGCGCGGCTCGTGATGACGTATTTGGGGGCGCAAGTACAATGATGCGAGTGCTTCGTGTATTCTCGTGTACTAACTGTAACGTTTTCTTAGTAAACACCGAAAACACACGAGGCACTCGTATCATTGTACTTGCACTCCCAAATACGTCATCACGAGCCGCGCCTGGAAGAAAGTGAATTTAAGGGCAATAAATTTATTTCTACATTACGTTGATATCTGTTTTTCTAAAACGAAAACCTTTTTAAATATTATCAAAAATATTATTAAAAATCGGGTATGAAGAACACAATACAAGAGTATATTTTTGTGAAAATTGACATCCAGACATGTAGACACGTGTTTCGCCCTACTATGGACTCGTCAGTGCATGATACAACAAAAAATTTCAGAATATTACCCCATATAATCAAGGTATAAAGGAGGCATAATGTCAACATCAACGCAACGCCAACTCAACCACTCCCATCCCCATAATAAGTTTAAGACTTGCAAAGTGGTTTCCATCAGTCCAAACATACGGAAACTTGTCAGGTACACTGACGAGTCCCCATGTTTGAATGGCAATTTTCACACAAATATGAACTATTAGGTGCATGGAATTTTAAGATAACCAAGGTGAAATTTTATATATAGTGACTGCATTTCCCATATTTTATTATATTAAACTGACTTTCTTTGACAGTCGGCAAAATCGGCTGCTTAAAATCAAGACACTTATGCGTCAAATATAATTTTAATAAGTAGAATTGTAAACAAACAAAATTGTTTAAATTAGTAGTGTATACTCTCTAGTTTTAACGATAAAATGATGATTAGATCAATAGAAACACATTATAACAATATTTGTCTTAAACATTAATCTTCTTGTAACCTATTCAGAACAATGTGGATAGGATATTTAGGAAAACAACAAAAAATGTTCAATTGATTTTAATTTTAATAAATAAAATTTCGTTTTTGATTTACACAACAAATAAAGTTAATTGTTGCTTGACAATTATAAAATTATAATTATAATTGCCAGATACAAATTATGTTTTGAACAGCTAAAAAGAAAATGGTGACTTTGGTTATCCCAAAATTCCATACACCCGATTTTTAATAATTTTTTTTGTCATACAAATTGCGAGGTTTTACCCACTCAAGTATGTATCAAATCGTTTTTGTGATCTATTTATCTATATGTAGATGTTCTCTAGCTTTCAAATAGAGTGTGATAGAGTAAAATCATTTTCGGATGAGGCTGGCGCAGAAACACATTTTAGTAATTAGAAAGAGATCCACCTCATAAATGAGAGAAACAGCTAGTAGTATAAATCCGTGTACTATACGAGCCACAAACGTTTATCGATTATTTGTCAGTCGGTACCAGGCATTTGATCGGTGTGTTTCGTAGTGGTGTTGTACGTACATTGAGAATTTTCCTATTTATAATATTGTTGTGTTTTATCTATTAATTAATTTTTTTTCAAAGCTATTCAAGAGTAAGAATGCGTCCTCTTGTAAGTAGAAATATACTTATCATAAAATTCCTGAAAATTTAGTTGTATTTATTTACACAGGGTAAAATGTCTGATATGGCAACAAACTCTGTCCTGGAGGAAGTGAGCCCTTGTTCGAAATAGAGAAAGGTATTCTTGAACAATCTCGTGAAATAATTTTTAATGTATATAACTATTTTAAAAAACCAGGTGTGACAGGTAAATATATTTACAAATTAGGTGGATACATAATATTTAACCTGTAATAATATTACTTTTTTTAAGAATTTATTATTAATGTCAATAATGACTCTGAAGATGATTTCTTGCGATTTTTCAAGCGATGAAGACTGAAGATTTTAAATGTTTCAAAATATATTAGGTATATTAATTTTGTCATCAGCGAAAATAAATATTTGATTATACATTGTATGTATGTATATTTGTTTTAATAAATACAAAAATTTTTCTAGGCACATGCTTGTGCATTTATCTTCTTTTAATGTCTCTAAAGTGAGATTTTGATTAGGAGTAAAATTATAATGAGAAAAAACAAAATTAAGGTTAATGAAAACCATATTACAAAATATGGATTAATATAATAATAATTTGTAAATACAAAGACTTAAATGTGAAAGCACTATAAAAAGAAATATTTCATTGTAAAATACAATTTATAACAAATTTGTTACATAATACCAATTGATTTAATAATTATTTTATTCTTCGCGAAGTAATAAGTTTATTTTAAATCGACAACAAAACATAATTATTATGGTTTAATATAACTAAATATTATTTAAATTTAAAACTGCCGCCTATATTGTCAAGACTGCTCAATGTTTTTAAGGTGTTCAGTATTTTTGTAACGTCATCGCTCGCGCATCTTCAGTCTCATCCTAAAGTAATTTTACTCTATAAATCATAAAGAGCAGACCTTCATAAAGACACATTTATCGCAACTTTTCTACAGATTACTGAAATCCTTGTACACTTGACATTTTTTAAAATGAAAATTAATAAATAATACATCACGAAATATTAGCTCCGGAGTACCACAGGGTAGCGTAATCGGTCCATACTTGTATCTACTCCATATTGCTGACTTTTCGATAATAAAACAAACATCTTTGTCACATATGCTGAAGGCATTATAGTCTTTACATCACATTGTGATCCAACTAATGTTTTAAGAAATCCAAAGCAGAACTTCAAATTCAGGAATAACTTAAAAAAGTTTTCTAATTTAAGTTTCTCACTGACAGATGTCACAATTTAAAAGTATCGCAGTGGCATCAATCTTACTGAAGAAAAATAGCCTACTCTTACTAGGAAAGGTTTTGCGGCATGGTATATACCTCATACAAAATTAATCGAACTTCAATATAGTTTGCGTTACAGTTATATTATAATTATAACTATTTCTGCATTAACATTTAATAAACTCTTTATAACCTACCATTTTATAATTTAAATTACTTGCAGATCGAAAGTCAGAAATATCAAACACGCCCAAAAAGAAAAATAACATATTTAAAAGACTAATTTATTTTTGAACAAATTTCCCCGTCATCATATTTTTTCTGCCCGCTTACGTCATTGCTTCACAGCATTCGCTTCGCAAATTTCACTCATACAAATTTCCCCGTAATTCCCCTTGAAATAACATCATTTCAGATGACTTCTCCGAACCATTTACGTTTCCCGAGAAATCGCGGGGGAGTCGCACACGTTTTTAATGGAGACACGAAGACGTGGGAGTTCCAGAAGTCGTCTTCGTAATGATCTTAGTTCGAACCGGTATCGTTCTTTAATTAGATTCAAAGCAGAAACTTCGTAAATTTAATTTTTTCTGAAGTGTCTTAATCATGGTACGATCAACGATGCGTGTAGTTTTTTTTTCTTTTCTCTTTGTCCTAGCTTTTGCGAGCGTTGGTATTATTCAGGTTGTACTTGCGGCGTAAATGCTAGCAAAATCGCCATAATGTAACAATACTTAAACTTGAGTTTTTCTAGTTCAGCTAACTTGTACGATTTCAAGGTTAAATTTTTGAATATTTAAATAACGCGTTTTGTTTTTTCCTTGTCTTTCGAAACATGTTTTGTTGTGAATAGACGATAACTAAACTATTTAAAAATATTTAGAAATGTATTCATTCTATTGACAATATCTATTGTTTTTTTTTTACTTGAAGCGATTTGATAATATGTATAAGAAAAATGTTATAGTGTAAAACTATTGTTAAATAGATATTTCAAAACAAAATTAAAATTAAAATTCAATTTATATTAATAGTACAATATAAAGCGGAGCACAGATATACGCGGTAACAGCGGTGATGGTATAAACGGTGGCGGTCAGACTTTGTTTGTTAAATCAAATACGGCCTTGCAGACATGTACTAGCCTGGCGTTACCAGCGGTGGTACTGCGTTCTAGCTAGCGGTCGCGGTAAGATGCTGGCTGTTGTATTTCACCGCTGTTACCGCTCATAAACACACATACAATGGCAAGTCAAGAAAATAACTTTATTATTGAAAAGCTGATAGAAAATGCGGATATTTTAAAGATTGAAGGAATTGAAGGACGGTACATCGTCGAAACAATTTTATTGAAGTATATTGCTGGATAATAATAAAATTATAAAATATTTATCTCTTGGCTTATTAATTGTACCATTTGCATTTTTTTTACCAATATTTGATGTTTTAAATATTCCCCCATCACTATTTTTTCCGTAACCTCCAATGTTTACGCCAATGAATTCATATTTTGGATCTACGATAATCATTAAAGCTACAGAAAATTTGTTCAAGTAGCAGTAGTATAGTGAACCTTTATATAGTTGACATTATATATATATGTATAGTGGACATTTAATAGTTACATGTTTACCATGTAGTCTTCCAAGATAATTAGGAAATTGCCAGATATCATTAAAACCGGAAATAGATTTTTCGCACATGGAAAAAATTGTGAGATAATTACTCGAAGCATTTAAGGCCAGAAAAAAAAAACATACCCTGCAGCAAAGGAAATATATTCGTAGTTATAAGGCTTGGCCATGGGCACAGCTGATGGAAACATTCCGACAATTTATCGGTTTAGCACAGACACACTCTAATACGAGGGTGGATCAATAAATACCCGTGTTAGGAAAGAAGACGCAAGTTTTTCACAAATTTTTTATTTATTTTTCAACGTAATCACCTTTTAGTACAATACACTTTTCCCAACGTTTCTGCCATTTCTTTAACCCCTCCAAAAGATACGATTTGTCAAACTCTGCAAAATACGCTTCTGTCTCGACGATAACCTCCTCGTTTGAGCTTAATCTTTTTCCCCCGAGGCACGTTTTCATGTTGGGGAACAGAAAGAAGTCGCAGGGAGCCAAGTCAGGCGAGTACGGTGGATTCGACAGCAATTCGTAGTGCAGTTCATGCAACTTTGCCGCGACAATTCTGGATGAATGTGCTGGTGCATTATCGTGGTGAAACAGCACTTTTTTCTTAGCCAAATGGGGCCGTGTCTCCTTCAATTTTATATCGAATTGATCCAATAATTCACTGTAGTACTGCCCCGTGACCGTTCTTCCTTTCTGCAAAAAGTCCATGAGGATTATTCCGTTGGAATCCCAAAAAATCGTGGCCATGACCTTTCCGGCCGATAGGACCGTCTTTGCCTTCTTCGGTGCAGATTCACCCCGAAAAATCCATTGTTTTGACTGTCGCTTGGACTCTGGCGTATAATAATGGATCCAGGTTTCATCAACGGTGACGACTCGACGCAAAAACTCCTGCGAATTTCTCTTAAAGAGGTCCAAACACTGCTTCGACATTGACAACCGTATCCGCTTGTTGTCCACCGTAAGCAATCGCGGCACCCATCGGGTCGACACCTTTCTCACCGATAACTTATCATGTAAAATATTAATTGCCGTTCCGTACGACACGCCTACGGCCTCTGCTACTTCGCGCACTTTCGTTCGGCGATCAGCGAGAATCATGTCGTGGACCTTTTCAACGATTTCCTCGGTAACCACGTCTGCCGGGCGGCCTGGGCGCTCCTCATCAAAAATAGATGTACGACCACGTTTAAATTCGTTGAACCAATATCTTACGGTTGTCATAGATGGTGAAGGGTCCCCATAGACAGCATCCAACTTCGCTTTTATTTCTTCGCATGTTTTTCCATCCATAAATAATATAATATATATTGCTCTTTTTCCATTTTATCGAGAAACACGAAACACGTATGATACAACTGGCTGCCAAATAAAAACTAACCTATGAATCAGTCTGAAATTTATTATGGTGTTGTCTGACAGATGGTAGTACACGACGGTAATGCCAACTTCCCTCAGCAGCGCCACCTATCTTCAAACACGGGTACTTACTGATCTTCCCTCGTATATCTCTGTCGGATAAATTCGCGTATCCGACAGAGATATTGCAGCTGATTGTGAGTGACGATGAGAAAAGCACCAATAATGAAACAAACACCTCCGATGATCATCCAATACCTACTCCGAAATCTACTAATCCAGCACCAATAGCAAAGAGTAATGAATCACTTAAAACTGTGGCATAGTGCTAATACCAGAAAATACCAGAAAAAAGAAAAAAAATCTGAAAATATTCGCACTTTACCTGGAGTTGAAAATCTTTTTTCGTGTAATCTTAGCTACTTATACAAACAATGGAATTCGCCTTCTTGTTTTCGTTTTTGGTTGATTTCATGTGCCCGAACGCTTCTCCTTTTTCGTCTTCCAAAATAAATATATATTACAAATATCAAAATTAAGTACATACCCGTTTTTAACGCGCATTTCTTGTTCTTCGTCGTCATTTAGAATTGCGAGGAACAAAACCTTTTCTTCCAAATTAATTTCAATAAAATATAACATGCAAACAAATGAAATGAAATTGACGTGAGTAATCACAAATTCGCCACCGCGTAAATATGTTCGGCGAACGCTATCGCTACTACCGCTACCGCTGTGATCGCGTATCTTAAGGGGGCATATTTGAACCTGTTCTAATAACACAGGTCTGCAAAAAAAAATTGTTTCAGTGGTATGGGATGTTTTTAATAAAAATTTTCTAATATGCTGAATCTAAAAATGATTTCCTCTTCCCTACAACATAGTTTTTTCTTGCAAAATACAAATGCAAATTATTCTCATTATAGCACAAGATGCTTTGAGGCTTCTTTTTGACGAATCAAGGAATAAACGTCACTCATACGCCAATCATATTCTTTCAAAACACTACATTAGCCCTTGAACATCACTACAAAAAAACGAGATTTCCCTGTTTCGAAAATAATTTAGTGAATTCTTTCTCTCGTTACCTGTACCACGAAAATGAGGTTTCGGGTGATAGCTGGTTTTTACTTTTTAGTCTTGACCCCAGCAATTCGGCAGTATCTTTTGAAAGGCCTAAATCTCTAACCAGGTCATTGAGCGCTGAGAAAAAAGTTGAGGTCCCTCATCAACAAAAAAATCTGAACTAGATTCGTCCTGAGGAGGTAAGGTGTTTTCATCCTCAAGATATACAACCTGTATGGTGGGTATGGAACTGATACTTCAGAGTTATGAGACACTGAACGAATAGCTGAATTAAGGTTTGGCTAAGATATTTTCTTTTTATATCGAAACCTTTCATATCTATCAAACAGAAATAGCAGTCAGGTGTGGTTTTGCTATTCACGCCATATCATAGGAATGTCAAAACGAAACGAGTGTTACTTGGAAGGACGTTACAGTTGTTTTAATGCTTCTGACAGTTTAGTTCTTGTTATGTTGTTGTATGTGTCCTTAAAATCGACGAATAACATATAAATGGGCATGTTTCGTTCGTAGCGATAAATCAATATATGCCAGAATATAAAAACTTGCTCTGGCATTGATCTGTTTTCTCCAAAACCACCCTGATGTTCTCTTAATATTTTTTTCTGCATGTACCTCCACTCTTTGTTAAGGTCGCCAGTATGTACAGGCACAATTTATCCGCTTTATTCCAAGCCGGCTTTATTCCAAGCCGTTAGCATTCTTCCTCTGTCCCAAATTTAAGGTATCCACTTGAACACTTGTTCATGCAGGATGAAGAATAGGCCCTAGATAATGAGTGGTATCATAGCAGAAAGTTTCGCTACCGGAAAGTTCACCGAAATAGCAATTTACGGAATGGAAGGTTTACCGAAATAATTATAATATTGTTGTATATTTACTATTATCAACTTTCCTTCACACTTTATCCAGGCTTAGAACTGACAGAATAATCCTGGCATGTTTAAAAGTTGGAAACGATTTCCTTTGTCTTATTTCGTTTTTTTTATTGTTTTTGTAATGCGTTTTAATGTGTTCTGGTGATATCAGGATAACAATTATAATCCCCTAAGACACCCAATTACTGTAATATATTTTAAAGTATTGTGGTGATTAACTAGACAAAGTATTTAGACCACGGTTATGTGAATACGAGGCATAGTACATAATTTAAGTTATTAAATGAACATTTTGGCAAATATGTTTTTCGGTAAACTTTCCATTCTGTGAATTGGTTTTCGGTGAACTTTCCTAGACCCGAAAGTTTGACAAAATACCACTAGTTAATGGGAAAAAGCATGATATATATTATATAGGACATCGTTAACTTTTTTTTAATATAACTCCGAGTGAGTTCTGTAATCTTCTCAATGAGCAATAAACTTATATTAAGAGTCCTGTAGTCGAGCCGGACGGCGTCCGACGTTTTAGTCTACACACGTTATTAACACCGTGCACATTTAACGGATTGGCTAGCACATTTGGTCTGGTACTTGTGGATAACTTCTTTAAACTTCTTTAATGGATTCCATTAGGATATCATGTTGAATGACTTTGTTGGAAACGAAGTACGTTGCATCGACGATGGCATATATTACTTTGTTTTGGAACCTCTGCAGTTTGGTGATGTGAGAGCTTGAAACAGTGCCCTATAATTAAATACGGATGACTTCCTATAATAACATTTTGTTATCTAGAGATAGTTTCAATCTCCGTTCAGTTAGGCAATATGTTGGTTTAATTTGAGACCTAGTGCTTTTCCCATGTAAGATGTCGGTTCAGATGCATTCCTAGGCAGCTTCATCTGGAAGAAGTTGACAATCGTTAATCTTCACATATTCACACAGATGAACATGTTTTTCTGTGTAGTGTAAATGTTACAAGGGGAAATTTTGTTCTATTTGCCTTGAAATTTAAGAAGGTTTAGTGTGTGATGCCAAGACTGCCGTGTCATCGGCATATATTGCTACTGCAGTAGTTTTTGTTTTTGGAAAATCAGTTGTAGACATGATATATAAATATTGGCACGTCTTCTTAGGGAACGCTAGAATGTATAAGAAGTAAATCAGTATATTCACTGCCTTGATCTTGATTTATTAGGCGCTTGTTTGTTAAGTAAAATGTGAGTAGTTGGTAGTGGGGGAGATGGTTAAATGATATCCAAATTACAATAGAAGAAGGTGTAAATATTCTGTTGTTGGTGTAGCAGGAAGGTATTGACAATACAGGTTTCAGCTACAATTTACGATTAAGATATTTATTAAGCTTTCATTTGAAGTTATATAATGAATGTAGTCCTTTGCGGATTATACGATTATTTTATTACTTTTATTTCAAAGAAGTACATAACATATTAAATGAATAATTCTTCCTTTCATTTTATACATCTTTTAGATCGCTTACGCTTTTTGCGCGTTAGGAATTTCTGCTCTTCAACGACTCCCTATCAACGCTTCCAATTTAGAGGGAAATTCCGATGCAAATGAGAAATTTAAAACGCTTACATTATCATTTCGCTCCCGCAATCCGTACTGAACGTTTTAAAATTCATAACCTGTTCTCTCAAACGCTGTCCCCAATATTATATCACCTCGCTTCATTCAACGAACGTGTACGCATATCTGTAAAAACATTAGGTACGCATATGGGACATGCAAAGTTAGTCTGGCCGACATTACACGATCTTGGTACGGACAAAAGTGGCAGATAACGCGCTTTGGGTCGATCTGTGGCCGTCGGCAAGGATACTTTCAAGGCAGCAGCGAGCCACTTCCATTGCGAATGATTATTGACTCAGATACGGTATCACAACAATACGAGGATGGTGTAATAAATACCTGTGTTAAGGAATACAACGCAATTGCTTTACATTTAGTGAATTTATTTCTCGACATAATATCCTTGTAGCTCTATACACTTAGTCCAGCGATGTTCCAACTTTCTTAACCAATCGAAAAAAAAAGATTTCTCGAACTTTGCAAAATAGGCCTTTATTTCGACAATGACCTCTTCATAGTGTGACGAAACATACGAGGTGTGGCAATTAAGTAACGAGAATTTATCCTGTTGTTTTTATTAAGTAAAATTACATTACTTCTCATCAGAAGTTAACCCATTCAGAACCTCCGTCGTGCATTTTTGGATATCTTCAATCGTATCAAAACGGTTGCCTTTCAGTAGAGTTTTCATGTTGGGGTAAATGAAAAAGTCTGCAGGAGCCAGATCCGGAGTATAGGAGGGGTGGAAGAGCATTGGAATATTTTTATGTTGCTAACAATTGCTGCACAACGAACCTAGTGTAAACAGAAGCGTTATCATGATGAAGAAATTCATCCATTCTTGGCTAATTCTGGTCTCACCCGAGCAACTCTGCCACACAAACGCTGTAGGATGTCAAGGTAGACGGTACTGTTAACATTCCTACTCTGGGGCAGGAACTCTTTATGAATCGTGCCTTAATGTAGTAAAAAAAAATTACCATTAACTTTGAGAACGTGACATTCTGGATTTTGTAGGACGCTTTCCCCTCTCCTCTACATACTGTTTACTCTGTCTTCAAGTTTCGAGGTCAAACTAGAACATCCAACTTTCGTCCCCCGTGACAATAGTTTCCATCCAAGCTCGCCCTTCCTTTTGGATGCGTTCAACGAAATCCTGGAAAATCGACAAACGTAACTCTTTTTGCTTCGCTGTCTTCGGAACGAGTTTAGCACACCTTCTGCATCTTCAAATAAATTATTATGTAACATCTGGCGCACCGTTTCTTTGTTTATGCTTAATTTTACAGGCGGCATCCGATTGGTTAGCCGACGATCGGAACACACTAGTACTTGCAAACCTTTGATGTTTTGACCTGTGTGTACTGTGACAGGTACCCCTTGTCTTTAGTCCTTTTTCACAGGTTCGCGACCGGCTTTAATCGCGCTGCCCACTCGTAATCACGTGCTTGTGGTAAGACACTCATTGTCGTAAACATTTTTCAATTTAGTTAAAATTTCCTATGGGTTTTCTCCTGGTTTCACTAAAAATTTCGTAACAACTCTTTGCTCCATTTTATTATTGCACATTTTGCCGACGTGCAATCACTACACAGTCAATTTTAAATTGAAACTGTCTGCAACATGTAAAACGCGTTCTATTACGTTACACCGTTGCAGACATGCGCAGAAACCGTGGAATTTTAGTACTCAGTCATCAGCCCATAGCGTTCTTCGCAAGAATTCTTGTTATTTAATTGCCAGACCTCGTATGTAGCATCTGCATTATATCTTTTTTAAAACCTAAATGTTGTATTATTAATTACATGAATTATTATTAGTAGTTTTAGCAGTTAAATATCAGCAAAAAATTGCTCTGTATTTATTACAGTGAAAGCTGCCATAAGCGAGCAGTCACGGTTCCAGCTTTTTGCCCGCTTATGAGAGTTGTCTGCTTAAGCTTCCTTTGCTGTTCTTTCTACACGGCACTTCTGAAAATAACATTCCAGATTCTTGATTTGTTCAAAAGCTTTTCAGTTCTCTAATATAATTTAATCTACATATACATAATCTATTTCGTCATCTGTCTCGTTGTTTTCATTATGTTGACTGAATACAGTAACTTGATTTTCGAAATCATCTTCTGAGGGTGCGTTTTGATCGATGTTTATAAATTCGTCTAGATTTTGATCATTGGTAACATTTAACTCTTCAGCAGCTCTCATTATTGTCACTAGGACAAACGTCAGTCGTCCTCGGGGGTCAAAATGGAGGAGCTTCGTATCCGCTTTTCTGAACCTAGCTTTTCTGAAACAGTTTTCTATTGTTGCTGGATCGATAAGCCATGTCGTTTTTATGAAGCACAATGTCTCCAAAACATTAATTATTTTTGAAAGTTCAGACGATTATTTAGCACTGTCCATCTTTGATCAAATATGTTTTAAAATCTTATTGCGGTAATAATATCTTGATTCAGTGACTGGGAAACACAGATTGTATTGAGAGGTAAGAAAGTAATTTTTACATTTCTCAGATGTAATTCTCGAGAATGTGACGCGGCGTTATATAAAAACAGCAGAATTCTCCCATTTTCAATATCCATTTTTCGATCCAGCTCGATCAACCATACACCCATTATTTCCCGAGTCATCCAGGCGTTTTTATTTGATTTCCACATGACAGGTATAGTATATTTCAAATGATAAGAAACGCCTAAGGGTATTAATAATTTCATCAGCATTAAAAATATCTTTCGGAGAGTAATCTTTGCATATTGATTGCAACTTGACTTTCCAATCGTCTACATTTTGCATGTTTACATAGGCAGATTCAGCACACACACTTTTAAATGATATTTTATGTCTTTGACAAAATTTCTCCAACCAACCATTAGACGCTTTGAATTCAGTGAGTTGTAAACTTTGTGCTACTTCCAGCGCCTTTTCTTTGAGTAGGGGTCCTGACATGGGAATATTTTTGTTTCGCACCTTACAGAACCAGTTGAACACTGCTCCGTCGATTGCTAAACCACTAGTTTTTGGAAACTTCCTTTTTTGACCTAGGTTTCCATTTTTCTCGAAAAGTTCTTTTATTTCACTTTTGTTTTTCACTATATCACTAATTTGCGACTTTCCGACACCAAACTTTTCCTAAAAGTACATACATACATAATTGCAAAATTTTATTCGGCGCCGCCCGTCTTGTCTGTCCTTAATTAAGAGATAAATTTACAGATGTTTTATTGCTTCGGTGAAATAAAGGGTGTCCGCGTCCGATTTATGGAGGGTCCAATATTAGGAGTGACTATTGTTAAGAATTAGGAGTGACTATTGTTAAGAAAACCCATTATAAAATTTCGTACCACAAAAAATGTCCATTTTTTAGTGGTGTCCGATTGTCGAAGGTGTCCATAATTAGAGGTTTTACTGTACATATACAAAGCTATGTTTCTTATAATTTGAAATATACTATACATCTTTAATGTTTATGGTTTTCATCAACTCTAGGACGAGTTGATTTTCCAATCACCAATAGTTTTTCTTTCTGCCCAGTCATCTTTGCACAAAACAACACAGTTTTTCGTTTGCCAATTTTCCCGTAAACATCTTGGCATTGATATCCGAGCCACAAAGAAGGATGATCCACTAAAATTTTTGTAGACACTTTTCTGCAATTTCTTTTGCCTTTTCTTTAAAATCCCACCTGATATAGGAATGCTTCGATTTCTAGCATTACACTCAAAACATGCTTTGTCGATGTTCAAGCCTTTTCAGTTTTGAAAAAAACTCGTTTTTTGGTGCTCATTTACACAAGACTGCCACAAACATCGGATGTTCTCTTTATTTCTTGCTGTCATCGTAGCTTGAGTCTTTCCTATGTGAAATCGTGATCCTATAAGCCCGAGTTGATAGTTTTTCTTTATCAATGACATTCACTATTTCCAACTTTTCTTTTAGTATTAACATTCTTTTTTTTTTCTTTTTTTCGGCGATATTATTAATAAACGCATACTTCCGATACAACGAATGATTTAGTTGTAAAATAAGGGTAAACGTTAAATCACCCAAACGGGGAATCACCGATTACCGAACTTAGAAATGTACTTTAAAATCTAATTCGCCCGGCTATTGGAGCTTCATGGCCACTTATGAGAGATATTGCTAGTTTTGGGTACAAAGAATTCTGCGTGTACGTTTGTAGGAGCGCCCGCTTATAGGCATGTGCCTTAAGTGTTAAAATATAGAATTAAAATTCTGTTTCAAAAATTTGACCGCTTAAGGGAGATGAGCGCTTATTAGAACTGCTCGTTAAGGGAGCTTTCACTGTATACGAAATGTTAAGACAGTGCGAAATAAATACATATTGAAAAAAAGCTTTCATTAACTGTGAATAAATTAATACAAAGAGCTTGATTAAAAAATGATTCCTCTTTAATACGCATCTACAAACGCAGCGAAATTCATGCAAATATAAACATTATTTAATCCCTAAAACTTTCAACGCTGAATTCGTTTTATACACTTTCCCAAAGTTTTAACGAAGCCCTTTCCCAACATTGACTCTTTTCGCCTGACCCTCTCTAAAATATTTAAACGAAATCCCCCATTTCGAAATGTTCAACATGTAACAGCTTGCAGAAGAGACCTTGTTTTTCGGTTCTTTTTTTTTTGTAAATGAATCCGGTCGCATTGCTAAATAAATATTACAATATTGCTTCGTGTCGTTTCGTAATTTGTACGCCTTTTCTTTCCATCGTCAATTGATATGATTGAAATGATTTCGCACTTATGTACTCGCCTCTACCATCAACGCGAGATTTGTTTAAATAGATTTTAAATCAACCACGGGAATGCCAAATAAAACATAGGTCAAAATGTGACATTTTACAATCATGATCGTTTAAATTCGCCTACTATTATATTACTTGATTGGTTATATTTTAATTTTGCATAAGTTGTTAATACGACTTTTATTAGGTCAAATTAAGATTGACACAGTCTGTGCGGATTTATAAGGAGAAACTGGAAAAATTTATCTATAATTCCGTCAAATAGATGAAGACATATTGAAAGGGCGTGATTACGACTACATATACACGGTGTCCAAAGTTATCGGTGCACTATTGCTATCTCCGGTATTTTTGGAGCTGCGGTTTTGGTGAATTTAGCAAATTATTAGAATTTTTAACGCTAATTAATATGTAGTTCATGAAAAAACAATTGAATTGCATATTTATGAGAAATTATACATCGGGTGTTTTTTTAGCTGCATGAGAACTATCGATATCGATAACTATGGTTTGACAGCTGAGAATGTCAAACTGTGTTGACATTTCTGTTCAGTAAGGTTTGGCAAGTCTTCATGAATCGTTTAACGCCAGAACAACGCTTCCAAATTGTGGAAATTTACTTTGAAAAAAATAAATCTGTTCGCGAAGTTCATAGAGCACTTCGTCCATTTTACGGTCAACATAATCGGCCTAGTGAGCAAGCAGTTCGTGCAGTTATTGATCGTTTTCGCACTAATTTTACTCTTCTCGATTCAAAACCATCAACAAGACAAAGAAATGTGCGTACCGAAGAGAATATTGCTGCTGTAGCGCGAAGTATTGAAGAAGACGCCGAAATGTCGATTCGTCGTCGTTCTCAACTTGTTGGCCTTTGTCCTTCGACTACGTGGAAAATTTTACGTAAGGATCTAGGCTTACGTGCCTATAAAATACAGCTCGTGCAAGAATTGAAGTCAAACGACCATCGTTTGGGTCGCATTTTTGCTGATTGGGCTCATTTGAAACTGGTTGAAGATGAGCATTTTTGTCAAAGAATTGTGTTTAGTGATGGATCTCATTTCTGGTTAAATGGCTACGTCAATAAGAAAAATTGCCGTATTTGGAGCGAAGACAATCCTCAAGCCGTTAACGAATCACCATTACATCCATTAAAATTGACTGTTTGGTGCGGTTTACACGCTGGCGGCATCATCGGTCCTTATTTCTTTCGAAATGAGCAAGGAGCTGCCGTTACGGTGAATGGCGAGCGCTATCGAGCCATGCTGATTGAATTTTTGTTTCAAAAAATTAATCAGCTAAACATCAACGACATTTGGTTCCAACAAGACGGCACAACTTGCCATCCAGCGCGCTTAACAATCGATTTATTGCAAAACCAATTTGGTGACAACTTTCTTTCCAGAAGTGGTCCTGTTCACTGGCCCCCTCGTTCGTGCGATTTAACGCCTATGGATTACTTTTTATTGGGATATGTTAAGTCATTGGTTTATGCCGACAAACCAGCAACTCTTGAAGCATTGGAAGCCAATATTCAAGCCACCATTGACGCCATGCGGCCAGATGTATTGGAAAAAGTAGTCAAAAAGTGGACTGATCGAATGGACCATGTAACTCGTAGCCGCGGCGGACATATGCCGAAAATCATATTTAAAAAGTAAATGCCATGAAATTATCTACCAGATTATAATAAAAAAAATGTCATTCCAACAATATTTCTGTCTATTATCATTTTAAGTTCTCAAGCTCTTAAAAAAACAATATAATATACTCCGTATATTTGTACATATTTTGAAAGAGTGTAATATCTTGAACAAAAAATATTACATAGTTATCTTTAACTAAAAAAAAAACCAACGAGAAGCGTTTAAAGCTTAAGAAATTGGTTAACATTTAATTCCGTCGGTCGTGGAAAATAATAACAAAATAAATTAAAAAAAAATTAATATCAAAATTCACAATACGAAAAAAACAGCATACACAATAATAAAATAAGTGTCCTTTTGTATTACCTATTCAACATTTTGCCTAACTTAATAAATGTTCAAAAAATTTGCCTTACTGTTCAATGCATTTTTCGGCTCTCGCGACAACGCTTTGTTTCTAATAGTTTGACTAGAAATATTATTTAGTGTTTGTCTAATACTAGTTTCGAGTTCCATCACATTTTGATATCGCCGCTTGTACACCTCATACTTTACAAAACCCCAAAGATGAAAACCTAGAGGTGTCAAGCCAGGAGAGCGTACAGGCCAACGAATGGGTGCGCTGGTTCCTATACATTTTTGATTAAATGTTCCGTTTAACAAATTGGAAGTGTTAACGTTATTATGGGGAGCTGACCCATCCTGTCGAAAATAAGTACAGAGTCTATCAAGCACTGGCATATTATCTAAGAGACCATCCAGAAAATCTGTTAGTAACCATACATAGCGGTCTCCAGTTGAAGTACCATGATAGAAAACTGGACCAACAATTCTGTTGTCCATTAATCTTGCATTTTTTCTACAAATTAGATATGCCCCTAGCATATCAAACTTTTTTAAATGCGTTAACGGCATTGTTTTTAATAAATATTGAAGAATAAGTGATTATAACAAATTATTAGATTTTAAAACTGTTTAGCAATAAATTGTTTAATAAAAAAGTGCTATGGAACACAATACAAATTTAAATAACCAACTAATTTAAATACACCGTACGTTACTGACAATTTCAATGGGTTTACTATTTGTTTTGGCTTGAAGTGAAAGAATCCTACTTAATAATAATGTTTCTTTGACATGAACTAAAATTCAACACAACTAATTTATTATTCGTTTAATGACAATAGTGTATTGAATCTTTTATATCACAAATAAAGGTATCTTTCAAAATATGTACATTTAAAAAAAAACTAAATTCCAAATTTCTCATAAATACATAACTCAATTGTTTTTTCATGAACTGCTTACTAATCAGCGTCAAAAATACTAATAATTTGCTAATTTGACCAAAACCGTAGCTCCAAAGATAACGAAGATAGTAATAGTGTATTTATTTAAAATTGCTTAACAACCGATAATATGCGACGTTGTTTTAAGGAATATAACATGTTTTTATTATAGCATTTCAAATTTATTTTCATAGTATCTACGTATGCATGCTTTGTGTTAAAGTGTCAACGCAAACAATATGAGGAAACGTGATTTTTTCGTGCACAATCTGTAGAATTTAACGGAGACATTACACAGGCCTGCATTTTTCAACACTTTGAAAGTTGATTTAAAAATTTTAACTGTTTTCTAGTAATTGGGTAGCGCTGATTTCTAATCTGCTTTTATTTTTTTTGTATCATTTAAGGTTATTTTTCAAACCAGTAAAATCAAAAAATATAGAAAAAACACGATTTATTTCATTTATAAGCTAGTTTTATATTATATTAAAAAAAAATACAAAAATATACACATAGAAACTATTAGAAATAGTTATTTATTCTTTATGCTTCTTAAAAAAACGTTTTCGTTTTTCAGAAAAGCTTCGTTTGGTTGTTTTTCTGTCATATTCAGCTAAAGGAAGGATCTCTTCTCAATGTCCAACAGTAATCGGCCATCATTTTTGTGTCCCAGCGCCCTTGATATCTTTTTTCCATCTCTTTAATATCCTGGTGAAATCTTTCTCCTTGCTCTACACTCACGTCCCCAAGGTTTTCTGGGAAATAGTCCAAATGGGAATGTAAAAAGTGAATTTTTATGCTCATATTGCAACCAAGAATCCTGAATTTTTCCAGCATATTTTCAAGGATCTCAACATAGTTTGTGTCTTTATAATTCCCTAGAAATTTATGTACAACTTCGTTAAAAACATGCCATGTTTTTCCTTATCTTCCATCACATTTTCAAATTCTTGATTTTTCACCAAGCTCCTAATCTGCGGGCCTACAAAGATTCCCTCCTTTAATTTTGCCTCTGACAGAGTCGGAGATGTTTTACACAAATATTTAAAACAATTACTTTCTTTGTTTAATGCCTTAACAAATTGTTTCATAAGTCCAAGTTTTATGTGAAGCGGTGGAAGTAACATTTTTTGAGGGTCAATAAGACTTTCACGAAGAACATTTTTGGTTCCACGTGTTAAAGTCACCCTTTGTGGCCTGTCTCTTTTTATCGAATGCTGTTCTCGATTTCTGCTATCCCGCTCGCACAGGAAACATTGAAATTTAGTATATCCAGACTGCTGACCCAAGAGAAGGCCTAAAATTTTTAAAAGTAATTCCTGTAAATTTTCATAGTTTTCCTTTAAATGAACAGAATGGCCGACCGGAACGGAAGCAAAAACATTGCCATTATGTAAAAGAACAGCTTTAAGGCTCCTATTTGAAGAGTCGATGAAAAGTCTCCAGTCAGAAGGTGTGTACTCAGGAGCTCCGAGGAAAGGAAGTAGATCAGCAATTGCTTGGCAGTACACGAGTGGTCCGTTTTGTGCAAAATATTTTACAAATCCAGCCTCACGATTTCTATACCAAGAGAAGGTAGTTTCTGGGGCAAGCAAATTTTTTTGTTTCAACCTAGACCCCAGTACTTCAGAAAGATCTTTTGAAAGTCCCAAATCTATTACTAAATCATTCAGTTCGGCTTGTGAAAATAGCTGGGGTTGGTTTTGACCTGAGCTTCATGGTTCAAAATCACTATCCATCTGTACGGAGCCGGAAGTAGAAGAGGTTTCAATATCTTCTTGTAGTACTTTGGAGGTATAGGTATAGGTACATGATCACTGTGAGGAACTGGTCTATCTGATTTAATATTGTTTGGGTACAAAATATGTTTCAGTTTTTCTATTATGCCCCTTAATATCACAAAGACAAAAGTAGCAATCTTCATGATGATTTTGCGGTTCTCTCCAAACCATCGGTATTCCAAAAGGAAGGCTTTTTCTATTCCCTTTGGTCCAATGTCTTAAACCTTCTTCACATACCTTACAAACAACGTGTGGTGCCCAATCTTTATCTTGATCTCCTAATTTGATTTTGAAATAAGCATAATATGCATTTTTCACAAATTCACCAATTGGTCTCTTAAACTTTTTCAAGACGAAATATCCACAAATATAACAGAAATCATCTGGTTTGTTTTTGCAACACCGGCTAGACATATTTTTAAGCAATGTTTATTTATCAAATACCACGCACAACACTAAAGACAAATTAATTTTACTTGTTTACTGATCGACACTCAGAGCTATAATGAAGTAAATGACATTAAAATATACATTTTGTTTGGAGTGATAAACTTGAAATCCTTCTTCGCAGTACTAATAAAGTGAAAGCATAATAAATAGGATTTAGCAGGTAAAAATTCCCGGAAATCTTGGCCAAAATTAATACATGCAATAAAAGATTTACATCAGGTAATGAGAGCCTATTTAACAAATTTCTTTAAAACCACAACAGAAAATCACATTATCTTCATACTACTCCACTAAACACCTAAAGTTAGTGTGTATTTTATTGTTTTTTTTTTATAATAGATTTTAAACATATTTCCAGGATAAGACTATTATAATAGTTATTTATGTATCAAGGGCGCAAAACAGGTGTTTATGGACCGCGACGTGTAACACGTCAAAGTCCATAAACGCTATTTACGCCAGAGATTCATACAACATTTTATGCAGTACCGTTTTAATGATCCTTTCATAAATAATAATTCTGATTAAATTTTACATACTGTCAATTAAATGAAAATTGACACGTCGTCTGCCATCTTTTCTATATAAAATTTTACATCGTAGGCATCATACAATTTTTAAAAATTAATAAAATGCAATGTTTCTATGACAATTTTGTCAACAAAGCTAGAATAAGTAATCGCCATTATTATTGTCAATTTCTTATAATTGTAAATAAAATAGTTTTCACCTATAATGGAATGTAGTGACGAAGAAACAGTTTACAGTACACCACCAGAAATATCTAAAGCAGAAGATGAAGCAAAATTAAGCTTATTACCTATAAAATCAAAGGAGATGTACGACAAGATCTACGATGAATTTGTTACCTGGTACAATATACAGAATGTTAAAAGCAGTAACTACATATACAGAAAATGTATTTCTTGCATATTTTCTGGAAAAATCCAAATGCCGTAGGTCCTCATTTATGAGGTCATACTATTCAATGTTGAAGGCAACTCTAAATTTGCATAATAATATAGATATCAGTAAATATTCAAGAATAACAGCCTTCTTAAAACGAAAATCAGACGGTTATAAACCTAAAAAATCTAAAATTCTAACCAGAGAAGAAATAGAACTATTTTTAAACGATGCTTTAGACTTTAGATAATTTATATCTTATGGTAAAATAAGTTACACTATTTGTCTGTTTCGACAATTATGTTAATCGGAGTGCATTCATTTTTGGTATTTGTGGAGCGTGTCGTCGAGAGCAATTAGCAAATATTACAACGGACGACATTCAAGATATAGGAACAACCCTATTAGTAACTATACGAGCATCAAAAACTAAGTTTGATCGTATTTTCAGTGTGATTGACAAAGAGTGGACGTCATCAAGTTATCTCGACATTTATAGAAGATACGCTTCAGTACGCCCTAAAAGTACTAATCACAGACGTTTTTTTGTGTATTATAATAATGGAAAATGTTCCAGTCAAGCACTTGGAAGGAATAAATTTGGTCAAATACTTTTTAAAATAGCAACCTGTTTAAAGCTGTCCACTCCAAAAGACTACACTGGCCACTGTTTTAGACGTTCCTCAGCAACTCTGTTAGCTGATGCAAGCGAGGATATCCTTAACATAAAATGACATGCTAGTTGGAAATCTTCATCTGTGGCGGAAGGATGCATTAAAGATTCTATGACAAATAAGACAAAAATTGCCAAAAAGATTGTAAATAGTAGTATGCTCTCCGCTGCTCGCTTCAGTGAACCTGAAGATAGTGCCAATTTTAAAAATGAATTTTAGAATATGAGTACTGATTCTTTTGATCCTATACCTTCCAGCAGTAAAACAAATTGTAAGGAGTTATTGAAAATTTGTAGCCAATTACAACAAAACGAGACAGCAAATCCTACCGTTTCCATAAATAATTGTTCAAATTGTATTATTAATATAAAATTCTAAGTGGACAAATTATGTAATTTGTGTTGTCTAGAGTGTTTTAATTTATCTGTTAAATACTTTACATTATTAAATACAAATTATTATACGTAATAAATCTGTTTTTATTAATATATAATGTTTTTATTTATTGTAAACGGTGAAAATCTAGTTTATCGCCCGCAAAATCTAGTTTACCTCCCACGGGCGCTAAAGTAGTCCGTGGGTAATAATGTGACACTTTGCGCCCGCCAATGTGATTCATAAAATCTACTTTATAGCTTGGTAGTGCATCAAAAAAAGACTGTAATTATAATCATTTTTTATTCAAATATATTTTTAAATGACATAAGAAAATAAGGTATGAAATAACCAACGTGAAGTTACCTGTGATGTCTCAGCTCAAATGACCTTGAAAGACGAAAATGTAGCTCCATAAGAGAATACATGGGATTTTGCGCTCAAAACTCTATTGCTTAGCTACTTATATCTTTAAATTATTGGCATGTCAAGCACAAGAGTAGACAAAAATAGAAAAACAAAAATGAAAAGAAACTGTCTTATGTTAGATCTTCGAGGAACTCTGGAATGAAAAATAGATTCTGAGAATTGAGACCCATTACACAATACATGAATGGGGACACATTAATATAGCTTCTCACATGCGGTTGTACCATCAGATGAAAGCATTTGGCTTAGTTCTGCATTTGTTAATAAGACAGTGTTAGTTGTTTCGGCGTTTGTCAAAGGGCAGCGCTGAATGTTCTTCTACGCTCTCTCTTAATAACTTCTGTGAGATAGCGAAGTTGTTGTTTTGTGAATGTATCTCTCTAACTGGGGCGTACCGATGATTCTGTAGAAAGATGAAACATGTGTCTACGTCTGTGGAGAGATACCTTCACAAATATATGAACTTGTATTGTGTTCTTCACACCCGATTTTATATAGGAATTTTATATTATTAAAAATATTTTTGTTTTATACAAAATTTGGTTAGATTTGCCTTATTCAAGTATGTTTCAAATTATTTCGTTAATGGACTTGTTCATTTTCATCCACTTTTAGCAATTCTTTTTTAAATACTTTTGGATATTTTTAAAGGTAATATCTCAATGTAGATATCATATTCGTTCTTCAGATTATGTAATAAAAGTATAGGTAAGAATTATTAGAAATTATTTTAAAAAGTCGTCATTATTTGAAGAAAAATTAAAACTGGGTTATCACATTCTTATACTTTTGTCCAATACTGTACAATAGCAATTTCATGTTATCTCTTTACGACGAGCAATTTAAAGGAAATATTCGAGTATGGAATGTTCGTATCCAGCGGAAGCTGTAGGTTTGTCATTCACATCAAAGGAGGCGGTATGAAATGATTTGCTGAAAGGTCACCCGAGCTCGGGGATCGTCCATGTTTCCCGTGTATGTTTATCTCTTGCCTTTTAAAACCGGAGCGAGACACCCGATGCATCATAAAAAGGAAAGGAAATCAAAACAACACGCATAAATTGCGAAAGAAAAAATCTGTCCAAAGGGACTGACATTGTACCGTTCAGTAAAAGAAAGTGAAATTTCCGAAATAACTTTGTTTATTGTCACTGTGTGTTCGTTTGTTGTGTATTTGCGCCTGTATGTGTGTATATGTGTGCGTGTCAAGTTAAATGACCCTTCAGAGATTCAATGACTCCCACGAGTTTTAACAGTCGTATCTGGGGCTACTTTTAGATGTAAAGGACGGAACACGATTGGGACAACGAAGAAGGGAAGGGAGGAATATTCGATTTACTTACACATGCAAATATACATTACGCTGATTATATTCTTGGCTGTAAATATATTGATTCTTTTCTATTAATCAGAGGGATATAAACAATGGAAACTTACCGTGTGTCGACCCCGGTTTTTATGAAATTTGTAAAAAAAAGTGAAGTAATTTTAACAATCGTGCCATTGAAATGATAAAAAAATGGCAAATGGTAACCATTGATAAAAAAATATCACCTAAAAGGCAAAGTAAATAACGAGAAAATACGCAAGTTAATATAATACAAAGCTAGATGTGTATAGCGCCAAAAAAAAAGAAAAACCGGTGAAAGGTATACGTGAATAATGCCTTCACACAAAAAATCGCGGTCCAATGATCTCGTAGTAACGAGAAAATTATTTTTCTTTATTCTAATTCATATATTTAACTGCAGTAGGCCCCTATCGCAGTTAAATACATATATGGGGGGCAATACAGGTTTACACATCTAATTCATCATTCATTCTCTTTGCCGACGAATAATTACATCGTTCTATCAGTATTTGTCAGTACCACACGCAAATTAAAAAAATTATATGTAAATAATTCCATACAAATAATTAAAAACCAAGTATCTATCCCATTACACACGCTACATAAAGCTTTTTGTTCTGTATCGATTTTTGTTTTATTATAAACATAATAATTTTACTTTTAAAAGAAGTATGACGTTCAAACTATTTAATTTTAATCACAATTTAACTAATGCGGCATAGGTTTGTCGATTTATTCGACGTAAAGTCTATTATTGATATCCACAAAGAAAAACGTAATAAAAACCACCATATGTGTGTGTTTTCATATAAAAAATCAACATTTACCATTTTTATGAATATGAACTTATATTAAATGTATCGTCTAACCAATGTTAAAGAAATTCATAGATTTTTTGTAGGTCGATAAACCTCAAAAATTTGGAAATTTTTGATGATTTACAAATAAATTTCTTTTTTGATTTTCAGTTAGACATTTATACGAATTCTTCAGATTCGCATAGCTTTAGCGCTATTCAGTGGTAACCCTATATAATAATATATCTTGTCGTAGTTAGTTACATACAATGAACAAGAGAGCCCCCTCCCCCCGTACGAGCGCTTCCTCTCGAACGGCTAGGCTGCTACCAATGAAGAGAAAGAAATGCGTAAAATTGTGAAGTTTATAAACTCGTAACCAGACGACTCATTATACCAAAAAATAGGATATCGATGTGTAACCACATCAAGTATTTCTGATATCTCTTGTCAGCTGACGATATAAGGTTGTGCTTATCTTGCGGGATCGAATCTCAAGACGTCTTCATAACTGCACTGAGGAGATCGTTAGATCGAAACACATGTGTTTGTAGTTGAAGTGACCATTGGTTAAATACGTTGTGCATGACCATCTGTACAGATAAAGATATGTTTTTAAGATATTTGTATTAATTTGCACTCATTAAATCACATCTCTTATTTATTCAGCATAGTTTTGTTAGAGGCAGATTTACTATTGCCATTTTGATTTGAACTTGCCCAATACATGTAAAACTTTGAATGTTCGACTGCAGGTAGATATTATCTATACTGATTTTAGTTTAGTATTCGATACAATCGACCACTTTGTTTTACTGTCAAAATTACATTTATAGGCGCTTCGCCGATAACTGTATCCTTTTTCAAAAATTTTTCAAAGAAAGTACACTATAATGAATATATTTCTAACTATCATACTTGTGCCATAGACTGTCCACAAACTAATCTTGGCTTGCTACTTTTCAATGTGTATATCAATAATGTTCTGATGCTCCTAGATTGCAAGATTCTACGAGTATGCAGATGATTTAAAAATTTAAGCATTTAACATTGTCTCTCAATCAGATTGTTTAATTCTGCAAATCTTCTGCTGGTTCATGAATAGTGTGCAAATGATCAAGTGTGCTTAAATTTTGATAAATGTTACTATTCTTTCATTCTAATAATTCTTCAGGGTTGAACGCCAGTAAGTCCAGACACTTTAGCACAGTGCTCTTTATACCACCTCCAATAGATCTCTCAGTTCCACTCTGTTAATCTTACATCCTCGATAAAAGCCACTGTCCTCCTCAGGGGAAATAATGATTACCCTCGTAGGATCCAATAGATCTCTTCTGAAATGTTTCTGTCTGAGTCCCTTCAGTTCCTTATAAGTTTTTTCACGTCTCCTACACCAGATATCACTAACCAAGCGCATTCTGTACAGATTCTTCCTGAAAGAACAATGGCCGGTTAGCAAGCCGGTGATAGTTGTAATTTTTTTTTTTACGACTTTTATTTAATTAGGTTGGCTGAAAGTCTAGCATCCAGCTCTTCTAATAGTGTCTTAGTATGGAGTTGACCTGCCGTTAGCCTCTATTTTTTTTATATTAACCAGACCTCCCTTCCAGCGGAATTCTTAGCGATTCCACATACTATCAAGTTCCTTTTGAGCCCTCCTTGGCCAGTTCATCGGGCATCTTTTAATCTCATCTCCTGCCATGTATATCGGTGACACAGTATTGTCTCGTGTCAGTCTGTTGAGGACTAGCTTATACTGTTTCACCAGTTTAGACGTGGTAGATGGGTTCATAATAGCTTTAATAGTCGCCTGACTAACGGTTATCATTTTAAGTTTTTTTTTATTGCGAAGCCGGCTTCCCGAATTTTCTCTTAACAGGCCCGCAAAGATCGTAACAGTTCAACGGTATTTCTGAGTGCATTGGAATCGGATATGGTACATGTTTGCGAATTATGACTGAAGAAGTGGGCATGTACCACATTGCCGCGAAAATTGTTCCGAGACTTCTGACTTACGATCAAAAGAAGGAACGAATTTCCATTTGCACTAAACTTAAACGATTTGCTGCATACGATTAAAACTTTTTGTCGAGAGTAATTATTGGCGAGGAGGATGATTCTGAAACTAAACAACAATCAAGTCAGTGGAAGAGTCCGAACACGCCAAGATCCAAGAAATGCCGACAAATGGAAAGCAATGTGACAAACATGCACATTGTTTTTTTTTTTTAATATATAAAGGGCATAGTGCACAGAGAAACCATTCCAGTTGGTCAGACGGTCAATTCCGAGTTCTCTCGCAATGTTTTAAAGTGACGATATCAAACGCAGAGAGCAGGACTACATCATGACAATACGCCGACTCACTGTTCATTTTCACACAAGCCTTTTTGATCTAACATCAATGACTACCGTTCTAGATCCCCTACTACATTCGCCAAATTTGGCATATGCCATCCTGCAACTTTCCGAAAATGAAACTGCAGCTATAAGAAAAATTCAGGAGGAATCGTGGGCAGTACTTGTTCACAGAAAACAGCTTCCTGAATATATTTCAAAACTGGAAAAAACGCCGCTGGGACTGGTACATAGCTGCCCAAAGAAATTACTTCGAAGGTGATAGTAACCGCCAGGAGTAAAAATTAAGTTTCGAATTTTTATAGCATCAGTTCGAAAACATCTGGCTTGCGACCTTGTATACCTAAAAAATTAACTCAGTGAAATTCAGAATTACTTAGTTACTAATCTAATAATATGTACAAGACTTTAAATAAGTTTCAACCATATACATCCTAGTATTAGCATTTTCGTGCTAAGCACTAAGCATATATTTTAATTTTATAAAGTAGTTTATTAAAAACAGATCAATAAGAACAGATTTTATGATAATAGTTGCCAAAATAATCCTTTCTCCTCGTCTAACATCAAAATATGATCGCTTGATATCGACTAATTTTCCAAATTTAATACTTTAACACTATTATACTTTGATTTAAGTTGAACAGTCAAATTGAGATGGCAAAATCCTTTAATTTAGCAACGCGAAATGTGCGATTTAGAAAGAGAATGCCAAGATAATGTATAGCGTGTAAAAATGTGTTCGTGACGAAACTCCATCAGCTAAATTAATACATTTAAATTGCACATTTAGTAGGAAGTATACATTTTCACTTTCCTTTTTGTATACGAAAAAAAAAAGCACGAAATAACCCATACGGTCTATATTAGGTACGTAGTAACTCGTTTGAAAATAGTATTGATCCAAGAATGCTTGAATATATATTAACGTAATAATTTTTGCCAGTTCATGTTAACAGTTAATTCGTATATCAACGTATATTTAGTTGAAAATGATCGGTTTATACATTGCATAAGAATATGATAATGAAAGGTTATATTTCACAGGCCAAGTCACTTAATAGTAATTCATTATTTGTAATAAATTTTACTTATGTAACTTAAAGTATAAATTCAGCGTCATCTGGTGAAGAAATATAATTTATGAAAGGGGAATTACGAGTACTCTCTTGTGTTTTTTTAAATCCCTAAAAATAGTATTTAAAAATTTTACGTTAAATTTTTTTTAATGTGGGGTCCCATATTCGTAAAGTTTGACATTTCTAACCAATATCTATCTATCTATCTATCTATCTATCTATCTAATTCTTTAGGTTGGACGCCAATAAATCACCTTTGTACCTTTGCACCTTTGTACCACCTCCAATAGATTATCAGTTCTACTCTGTTAATCTCGTATCCTCGATAAAAGCCACTACTCAGGGGAAATTTGAGTATCCTCGTAGGATCCAATAAATCTCTTCGGAAATGTTTCTGTCCCCTTCAGTTCCTCACATTAATATTACATGAAGTGTAGTTTCCTCCAGTTTTTCACATCGACTTTACTAGGGTTCGCTAGCCAAGCCCATGCTGTACAGATGTTTCGTTAGAGGACAGTGTCCGGCTATCAAGCCACTAAGTTTTATTTTTGTTTCTGGAGTTTCATCAGTTTCTATTATCAACGGAGTCTCAGTAGTCTCCTCAGGTTCTGAATTATCTTCAGGCTCCATCTTTTTGAGTTTATTTTGTTTTATATCTCGGTTCATTCTGTTCTCCCGAGTACGGAAGAAGTATGAAGTCAATGCCCGCAGATGAAGGCGTGCCGCTTGGTGCCTCCCAGGGGATCGTTCGAGATCACATATACCCCGTGGCCATGCAGCTTTGAGCACGATATCTTACACCGTAGCTTGGGAGAGCTGGTCCGCGGTGATAGCTTTCGCTAAGGATTAAACGGTTTTTAAGCCTACCCGTCCCGCTTATGACTGCCACTAATCAGGTTCTCCAAGAGAGACCTGACCATTTCCTTATCCGCCACGTAGGGACGCGCTTGGTGGGTAGCTCAACTCCGCGGAAAAGATCGGCGAACCAGGTTCTAACCAATAATTCAGTTAACATTTTGTACTTGAATGAGTTAGTTTTGTTTAGACAGCAAGTAATTTTGTGTAAAAACCGAACTGAAAATTTTGGTGTCATCCAAGAGAAATTTTTGCAGTTGATATGCCGAATTTCAATAGATGCTTCACTTTCAACGACGAATTTTGTAAATGTCGTACATCAACGTCCGTTGTTACCAATAATGTTGAAATGATTGAACGCGATACCAGATACCTTGAAATTAAGACATACGATTTTGCATGCACAGTTGAAGGTTCGGAAGCTTTGAAATGGTTGCAAACCACATAATTGGACACCAGCTAAAAAACAAGGCCGTGTCGAAGAAATATTTAAAAAAATCGGTTGTTCAAATGTAGTCTACAGTCAAAGTAAACGTCTAATAGGATTGTTCAATCCTTATCTTGTAATGTATTTCGAGTCACGTGATAGCATGACGTCATCTGTGTTCCAAATATGTCGTGTCTTATTCTATTCCATTGTAATTTATGACCATCTATTTGAAATTTAACCTTGCATTGTTCTTCATATTATCAATTATAAGTGTTAGTTATACGTAAGAAGTAAATATATGCTCTCATGTAAGATATCATATGTAAAATTCTCAAAATAGTAGTATTTTTTCGCAAATTTTCTTTTCTGAGCTCATTTCCTCGATAACAGTATGTTTTAGTGTCAACAAACGATACATATTCTTAATCTACGCAGACTTTAATTTGATATACGACAAAGCTTCATTTTTTCAAAATTAAAAACTTGCCTTAAATTGATAGCCCGATGACGAAACACCTCCCCCAACTTTTCAACTACTGTTTTAATTTTCCAAAATTAGCTTTATCATATATCAAATTACTCGTCTCAGCGTATAGATTACGAATCTCTAATAAAAAATGCAGGTCTTTTTGTCCTTCACAAGCTATACAGCCTCAAAGTTCAAATGTCCACAAATTTCACCAAATTGCACGATTTTTTCTGCTAAACCATACAATTCCCGCGCTTGAGCTTTCAATATCTTACACACACATCCATCCTATAACGCCCCATAATTTTTTCAATCAGCTAAAGTGTGTCCAAATGACCCAGATATTGCTTCGTTCTAAACCCTGCATGTCGCCATGTAACAATTCATATCTGGCAACCGGCACATTCTCTGTCAAAATTAATGCTGGATTCGCTGTGTATGTATTCGAATTAGTTTATAAAAAATCAACACTAACATATGACATGTTCCGCCAGCCCACCAACAATCGAAAATTTCCCAAAAATGGTCAATTTTGGTCATGCATTAGGCCCACCTGTATCTATCCAGCGGTCGCCAAACATATTGTTTAAATGCTCACGCACTTCGTAGCTGTTATGAGATGGAGCACCATCATGCAAAAACCATATGTGTTGAAAAGCACGTTGCTCTAGGGGGTATTCCTGTGTTGCTCGCATAAATGTCCATATCTTTGTTACTTTACAACTTTAATCACATTTTTTTTTCATTTGTCATTTTTTGTGTGTATTATTTTCAGTTAAAAATTAAGCTCTAACATAAATCTAAAATATTGTGTCAATTAAGACACGAATCCCGAAATTAAAAACATCCTGAAAAGAGTATTACGTGACGCCTATGAATTCAAAATATTAAAATGTGTATAAATAGTAAATATCTCACACACATACGCTAGAGCGTGTGCTTACATACGTAACAGTTAGACGAGATGGACAATAACAAAACTATTCTTTTTATTATTATCGGTCAACTTTAAGATATCGTCTTTTGTAATATAGTCGATCGCACAGTGGCGTGACAAATTTTTTTTTATTATCTTTGTAATTTTTTTTCTCGCTTATGGGAGCGAATTTTGGGAAATTATTTTGGATTTATATTCTATATAATTACATCTTTCCATTTTTTCATACGTTGTCTTTTTATTTTAAGGATATCCGGTATATCCTTATATCAAAAATTTCATATTTCGAAAAAATTCTTTTCGCAACAATATATTTTGACAAACTTTTTATAACAATATAAGGTATTATTAATTATGAGATTTTACCTGTTTTCTCATTTAATACTTTAAATATTTTAAAATATTAAATTTATAATTCTTTATTCAATTTTTTAACTTCTCAATCCCATTTTTCACGTTGCTAACAATCATAGTAAATAATCTCCTCTTTTTTTTTGAAACATCCAAATATGCTTTATCATATATCAAATTACTCGCCTCGGCGTGTTGATTACGAATCCGTAAGAAAAAATTGAAGTCGTTTTTGTTAGTTTCGAGCTATCCAACCTCAAAATCCAAATATCAACGAATAAGATTACGAATCCTCAATTTGAGAGGGACGAAAATTCTCCTAGTAATTGGAAGTATGCATCCAAGAAGGAGTGTAATGACGCCAAAGGGAAATACTTTACTAAATTTAGTTTTTTTTTTTTTACTTTGTTTCCAGAAATATTCCTAACATCCCTCGTAGTATTTAACCTAAGCGCCCTTGTATGTCATTTTCATATTTTACATATTGTCTTACACACTGACTGGTGTATTAAAAAAAAATTAAGGCGTTTTGAGTTATGGTCATTGGAATTGAACAACTGGTCTATAACATGGAATTCATTTAATAAGACCATTTTCTAGCTGTAATTTTCTTTGACCTCGATTAATACGAATACTTATTAAAACAAAATTTTTGCCAATTCACCTCAATATTTAATTGGTATATTAACATATATTTAATTGAAAATTACAGGTTATGCATTGCATAAAAAAATATGTTAATGAAAGGTTATATTTCACAGTAACATGTGATGATTCACTATTTTTACTTCTATAATTACCTCATGCACTAATTATCAACTATTTGATAATAAAAATTATTTTGCGTTAGTAATTTAATAAGTCGTTATCAGATGAAGAAATCGCATTTTTTAAAATAATGTTGAAAAAATCGACATACGAGGAGGATTTTCTTAGTGTTAAACCTAACCACTAGCAGTTGATACAAATTGGTATAAATGTCTTTGGAATGTTTTCATTTTCCATTTTTTTGTGGATTTAACAAAAGTAATATATCGAAGAAATACTGTGGTATATTACAGTCATTTAATTTTAACACATCTTTTTTTATTTCTCCAAGAATTTTGTGTGGCAGTTATAGATATATATATATACTATCCCAATGAATAGCTTCTTTTCATAAAATTACTATTACACTTTTCTGTTGAAATTCAGTAGATCAACAGACTGCAATCGTTTTAACCGATGCACTTACACTATCGGTGATTTTTAAGTCTATTATCATGTTTTTGTCTAAATTACCTGAGCACCAGTATTGCCAGACGTAGAGATTTTTTCCCTACATGTAGGGACGTAGGTCAGGATATTTTAAAATCGTAATTTTGTTAATTTAAAAAAGGTATATAACCCTTCGACAACTAAGTTGTCATCATCAGTAGGTAAAAAACTACTAATTAAAGTCACACGGGGCACAATAAAGTAAGATAAACGCTTCCGCACAACTACTATACACTGCAACCCTGTAAAGACTGAAAGAATTTTGTTGAAAAATGACGATTCTAGAATAAAGTAATTACTTTTCAGATTTTTTTATATAGTTGCGAGTTATTTGATCTAATAATAATAATATTTTTCAAAATCAAATAATATAACATATTTTTTTTACAATATTATTAATCATGGTGTCATCTATTGGATTATTGTATTACGAACATATAGAGTAATAAAAAGTGCGTGATCAGAATGTGATAGTTTTGTGATCGGTTAAACGGATGTAAACATTGCGAAGTCGAAACCTTGCTCACACATTGTTTGAGTTTGTTATGAGAGTTTCATGAGGATATGTATATCTGACTTTTTCAGCTGATATTTTGCAACGTCACAAATGTTCACGTGATCAGTCTTTATGTTCCTAGTACAGGGTATATATGTATAGTACTTTTTAAATTTAATATAACGTAATGATATGAATAAATATATCCCTTATTTGTATCTTTATTATTTAGTTCTGTTTTTGTGCACATTAGTTATTGCTAGTATCAATCGCCTATTTAGAAATGTACTTGGGCGCAGCAATTCTTTATATATTTATGAGTATATAAAATCTTTAGTCAACATATTACATTTATAATGAACTCAAATAATAGAAAATTAGTTGCTACGGAAATTAACACAGATTCTGAAACTATAGAATTTTAACTTAAACGCTTAGAAAACCAAAAACGGTCAACTTGTTCCATACCCTCTACTTCGTCGTTCTTTCAGATAAAAAGCGATTTCAAGAGTAGAACTGAAAGTCTAATATTATATTTATTTCATGCAAGGTAACTTTTACTAACCCATCAGTCCTTTCACTTAAATTTTTAAAAATTCTATAGATTCTTTGGCGGCGTAGGTACAAGTAGGGATGCTTTAAGTCATGATTGATGGAGACGTTAGCACGCCGTAACACATTCTACGCAATGTTTAATTAGCACAAACAGTAGATTTTCAGCCAAAAGTTAATAATAATAAAGCTAATAAAGTAGCAATTAGAATTTTAGGCAGAAGTTAAAGACAGTTTTGACAGTCTTCAAACTTCAAATTTTAATGTATTGAGCAGCTACTGCTGACCCGCTTTTGGCATTCATTTGAACTACAAATAGATCATGCAGATCCCATCTTTTGATAGCTGTAACTAATTTGAATATATCTGTTAAATTTTGAATTCATAATTAATGTCATATTTTAATTATAAATTAGACCAAGCAACCACCTTTACAAATTTCCTGCAACACTCCTGAACAGTTCATTCACTGAAACATCTGGAATATCACGTTGAATAACTTCATTAGGTACATAGTACACATACAGCATCGACAGTCATATGCAGAATCTTATTCTGGAATCTTTCAAGTATGGCGATGTTGAACTTTCTTGCAGTTCCCATAGCTAAATTTCATAAGTCCAGACTGGTTTTGAAATAGCTTTATGGAGTAGGATTTTATTTTCTACGGAAAGTCGTGACTTGCACCTTATGATCCAATACATCTGTTGAAGTTTCAGACCAAGTCGCTAACGCTTAATAAAGAGGTGTTTCTGCCAAGTGAGACGGCAATCCAAATATATTTCAAAATATTTTGGGGACCTGTCCCGGATCTTAAGGAATCTCAAATGTTGCCATATCTACCTATGTACGCTCGGCGTCGATTGATATTTGTCTCGTCACTTACCACCAGCCCAATGATAAGTCCGTAAATAATCGAAAGCCGAAGATTTGCATATTATTAGAGATACATAAGAGTCAATGCATGGAACATAATTCGAATAATTATCGAAAAATAGGTGTGGAACGGCACAGGCCTTGGCTCCAATAAACCTCTTTTGCACATAGAGCTATTGATATTAAGATGAATTTGACTTTTTATTTATATAGAGGTAATAAAGAGATTTTCTTGCACTAATTTTTTTACGACATTGCATGTTTTACTTGGTGTTCCTTATTTTTCGGCGCTCATTGTCAATTTCAGTGCATTCGTAATGGCATTTTGCGAACAATTTAATGTTTCCGCAATAAATTCATATGTTTTACCCATAGCTCTCAATGGATTGCAGTATTTATTGCACCCCATTTCTATTATCAAGTTTCATCAAACCAAAGATTTTATCGCGTCATATGGCTTAGAACAACTTGATCACCTTTCCTACAGCTAACGTTCAGTAACTTGTTTCGCTTCATCTTCTCAGATTTTTCTTAATCTGCTTCTTCTATTTTTAGGGGGTTTGATTCCAGTAAGTTTATCTTTTTTCCACTTTTTATTATCATGATCTAACCATCTTAATCGTTTTTGTTGAATTGTTCCTATCACAGTGACATCTATTTTTTTGGGGTTTGATTTCTCTTCCAGTAAGTTTATCTTTTTTCTACTTTTTATTATCATGATCTAAACATCTTAATTGTCTTTGTTGAATTGTTCCTATCTCAGTGACTTTATTTTTAATTTTTCCTCGAAGACCTTATTTATAATTGGGTCATTAAAAGAGTAATAAAGTCTGTAAAACTTTTGTGTAGAAACGTTGGGACACTGCATTATTCAGAGTTAGTTAAAAGTATGGAGACGGCGATTTATTGTCGTTAATATTCATTTTAGAGAATTATGTTCAATATAAAAGTTTGTTAGGATATTTTGATCTACATTTGAGAATATTTGAATTTTTTTTTTCTTCAATTGTTTTTTAGTTACGCCTGTCCACGCAGTTTTTTTAAATGGGAACTAGTAAATTTTTCTCTACCATTCGATAGAGAATTTTTTTCTCTTTACAATAATATTTTTGTTTTTTTTAAATTCATTTTAATAACTTTTTTATAGGAAAAGGCCGGTTCATGTGTTTAACAGATGTTCGGTACATCGCAGATAGACAGAAGCGTAGCGATAAACAAACTTGAGCGACATAATTTTATCAGTGGTTATTGTGTACGTCAAATCTTTGACAGAAATAATTCATTTGTGCAATTTGTTGCTGTTAATATTAACAATGGCGAGCTTAAGTGAACATGAACGAATTGAAATACTTATGATGTTGGGTTATGGAGATAGACGCAGAAGTTTACAAGACGTTTGTAATTTATTTAATGATACGCATCCAAATAGAAATCCAATTTCTAAATCCGTTGTTGGTAAAACTTTAAGACGCTTTGAACAAACGGGTAGCGTTAAAGATTTGCTAAGGAGTGGTAGACCTAGAACAGCAAAAAGCGATGATAACAAACTGGATATTTTATTGGCTGTATCTGAATATCCCCATTTATCAACCAATTAATTAACGGCCAATTTCAATATTTCACAGTCATCGATCGTGTCATTTTTAAAAAGTGAAAAGTATAAACCTTATAAGGTACACCTTGTACACGAGTTAACGGAAGATGATTTTGATAGGAGATTACAATTTTCTGAAGAAATGTTAAATATTTGCAATAATATCGAAAATTTTGTCAACAATATTCTTTTCTCTGACGAAGCTACTTTTTGCCTTACCGGTGAAGTAAACAGACATAACTGCAGATACTGGTCATTGGAAAATCCCTCTTGGTTTTTGGAGCACCATACGCAGTACCCCCAAAAGGTTAATGTTTGGGTTGGCATTCTAGGCGGTCATATTATCGGTCCCTTTTTCATCAATGGCAATTTAACTTCGGCTCTGTATTTGCAGTTATTGCAAAATGAAATAATTCCTGCTAGTGCTACGCTCTATCCTCATGAAAACAATGAACACCTGCCCAATGACAGTATCTGGTTCCAGCAAGATGGCGCCCCACCACATTATGGTGTAAATGTTCGTCAATATCTGGACAACGTTTTTCCCCACAGATGGATTGGAACACGAGGAACCATTGAATGGCCAGCCCGTTCGCCAGATTTAAGTCCTTTAGATTTTTTTCTTTGGGTATACGTAAAAAACAAAGTTTACAAAGATAAGCCCGATAACGTCGAAGATTTACAAATCCGAATTACCAGAACGATACAAGAAATTCCCCGAGATTTTTTACAGAACTCTGTTCGGGGTTTTGTAAATCGATTGAGTCATTGTCAAACTACTAATGGACGACAATTTGAACACTTACTTTAATTTACTTTGTTATTAATTTGTTTAATTTTTCTTGTAAAAATGTTATTAAAATGAATTTTAAAAAAACAAAAATATTATTGTAAAGAGAAAAAAATTCTGTATCGAATGGTAGAGCAAAATTTACCAGTTCCCATTTAAAAAAAAATGCGCGGACAGGCGTATCTAAAAAAACAATTGAAGAAAAAAAATTCAAATATTCTCAAATGTAGATCAAAATATCTTAACAAACTTTTATATTGAACATAATTCCCTAAAATGAATATTAACGACAATAAATCGCCGTCTCCATACTTTTAACTAAGCCTGTATAATCACAATATCATAATATGTAAATTAATGTTTAATTTTCGTTTAAATTTTTTTCGGAAACGGGTCAATATTTATGGCCAATATTGTATATGTACAATGCATCAAAATAATCAACTTTTTAATTAAAGGAAACGTATATATAACTAAACTTATTAATCTTGAATTGTTCATGTCAGATTATAAGAAAAAAATAATTATTTCCACCGAGGTTCAGACTACCTACATCCTGTGACATAATTAATTAATGCATGCACACACGTATCCTGTAGGAAACAGTGTTCCATATACGCAAATGGTGCAGCAATCGAAAGCTATTCGTCTATATAAACGTCACTGTCGTTTAATTGTTTAACCAATGCAACGTAAAGGAACACAGGCACTGCACATCCTATTTTGAAACGCCGCGCGCCGAACAGTTCCATGTCGAGTTTGTTTCGTTTTTCTTTTTTTTCTTTTTTAATCATAACATCCATATATCACACACACTCCAGTTCTGCTACTGTTAGCAGTTGTTTATGTCATTTGGTGTTGATAAACAAATATTCTCTTTGTGTGTGATGTGTTAATTAATGCATGCAACGGCTATGATGCAATGTATGTACACTATCGTTCATAAGTATTTGGACAGCCTTCATTACGAAGAAAAATCATTAAAAACACAAATGAAAGAGTGAATTTATTATTTACAAATGCATTTGTAACTAGTAGGATTACACTTTTGATTGGTTTATTTTTTATGATATGGTAGCGCATAATCGAAACGGAGCGTTGTTACATTAGCTTTGATAAGGTTTCCAGTGTTAGTCGGGCCTATACTTCTTGTATTTTTTTCCACATATCAGCAAGCGGTGTTGGTGTTGATTTCTGCACCTCCTGGGCCCTCGAATTCCCCCACAGTATTTTAATAGGTTAAATCTGGGCTCTGGAGAAGCCAGTCCATAACTTTCAAAGATCTGTCTGCTTCTAATTGTAAATATTTTTTACACAATTTAGATGTGCGTTTTAGGTCATTATCTATTCGTATTCCAGAGTGAACAGCCTTTTTTTTATAAATTTCTAGATATTCTTTCTTTAATATTCCATAGATTTTTACAATATCACCCACGGTAGTGACAAAAAAATAAGTTTCTCAGATCATAACAGAACCATTGCTATACTTAACTATATACCGCCTGATTCTGAGCAAACGCAACGATCCGAACGTATGAATATTTCTCCCGCTTCGAATACAATTCCCCTGAACGCGTTTAGCCAATCACAAACCAGTCTGTCGCGCAACCATTTAACAACTAATGTCACAAATTAGTGTCACCACTGTCACCCTATACGGAGTCTCTTAAGCGTTTGAATAGTGAAAATAAGAAATAAGAAAAGAAAATAGACATTACTGGTTCTGTACAAAATTTAAAACCATTATTCCCAAATCGCAGAGTTCCTAATGATACGTCCATTTTAGTATGCGCTGCAATAGAACTAAATTCAAATTTGACAGTTAGCGATATTTCCAACGATTTATGCATATGCGGCTCTTCCGTTAACCGCATACTAAAATTAAATGGTTTTCGTAATTATAAATATTCCAAACATCATCAATTATTTTACGGTGATGAGTTTAAACGGATGAATTTCCGTTATTATATAATTAATTTCTCATTATGAACAATTTATTTTATTATCTGTAAGAGTAAATTTTTCTTAACATTACTAGAATTTAATTTAGTTTTTATTTATTTCTGAAGTTTATTTAGTTTACTTTGAACAGTTTTTGTGACCATTATTATTAAAATTTAATTTATTAAATCTCTTGATGCCTTATTTGCAATTTTCTTAACCGCTTATTAATAATTTCATTACGCTTTGTAGAACAACGTATTGCAATTTACTCATTACCATAACACAGGACTAAACAATTTATAGTCCTTTAATAGTAATTTGGTAATCAGATAATTTTTCTTACGTGGCTCCATAATATGTAAGTATGTATGATATATGACATTGATGTTGACACGCCTACAGCATTCAGGGGAATTGTATTCGAAGCGGGAGAAATATTCATACATTCGGATCGTTGCGTTTGCTCGGAATTAGGCGGTATATGGAACAATACATTGTTATTTTCTACCCTTCGATCACAACACGAACACATCCTTATAAACCGAAAATTTCAAATTTAGATTTATCAGTCCATAAGACTGCTCTACTCTTCCACCGTCCAATGTTGGTTTCAATTATTATTTATTTAGAAGGAAAAGATCAAAAACACTTATCTGTGAAATACAAAGAAATACACGCTGTCAAGAATTCTGGTCATTTGGTTCTTATGAAAACCATCCGGTATATCGTCAACCATTCTTTTTTTTCTGTCGTAAGTATAAAGCCAGGATAAAGATTTTATGGACTGACTGACAGAACTCTAGTTCATTTAGCGTTGGCTTCCATGAACGCGTTTTAAATATTTTCACTTATTTTGCTCACATAGTAATGTCTTTTTCATCGTAATTCGTTCATGTAGACATGCATCGCGCAAGCGACATTTTACGGTTGTAACAGTTGCTGACTTCTGATGAACTGCATTGATTTCCGTTGCTATTTCCGGGTCAGTTTTTAACCTATTTCTCTTGGTGATTACTAGAGCAGACCAATTTCCGTGCGCGCCATGTGCGCCGATTCTTATTTTTCGTGTGTTTATGCATAATACTTTAATAGCAGAAAACTAAATGTATATTTCATTATTTCTGATAGAATAAATGTCTCTACTTCTATACTTATATCGATAACCAGCTCATGTTGCGTCCGTATTCTATCGCATATTCTAATATATTACGAATTACACTCACATACCGGCGCTCATGGCGCGCACGGAAATTGGTCTGCTCTACTGATTACAACTACCTTCAATAGATGTCGCCCGTGATCTCCCACTTCGTGTTTTATACACCAAAGTAAATTCTTTAGCATTTTCGTGGTTTCTTTTGCGAGCCTTACAATACGCGATTATAAGCGCATGCGTTTCTATGCTTAGCTCTTGTTTCGACCTTTTTAACAGCTTTAAGAACACCAATGACCCAGGATGTTTTCGCGACAAATACGAAAAGATGATTGAGAGTAATTTCGATATTGTACCTTGAAACTTGTATAAAATCATTTAAACATCATTACTTAAAGGATCGGAATCAGAAAGATAATTACAAGAATTTCCAGACATTTTTCATAAACTCGTTTATGACAGTAATAACCGATGTCGTGTTTACTGTAGGTAATAAGGTAATTTAAATAGCATTTGTGATCTTTCCTATAACCATTCAGTAGTACTGTATCGAATTTCGGCATTTTATCCCCTCCCCTTTTTTCTGCCTCACTTGACCACGTCACAGTACCTGCCAAATTCAAACGCCGAAGAACAGGTTCGAGCAGGTAATGAACAGGTTCGAACAGGTAGAAAACAAGCCTGACCATATAATGAACTGGCTAATCTTTTTCATTACCTGCTCGCACCTGTTCATGAGCGTTTGACTTTCGGGTATGGTGTGACGTGGTCACGTGAGGGAGAAAAAAGAAAAATTCAAATTCTATATTTAATTTAATAAACAGGAACATTCTTATCTTAATAATAGCTATCATAATATCGTAAAATTATTAAATATATTAATAAATAATAATAATAAATAAAGAAGCCTTCAAATAGAATTTAAAATTTCTTATATTTTGGCGACTTGTTGAAGAACTATCTCCAAACAATTATTAATGCATGTTAAGTTTTCATCTATATATGTACTAACAATAAGTGAAGTGTATTACGATATCAAGTTCGCTAAGATATTTTTCAATATTTAAAAGGAGACAATAAACTTCTTTTTTAATGGGAAGTGTAGTAAAAACAGTATTAATTGTATATAATAAAATAATTTGAAATATCTTGAGTAGGTAAAACATCACGAAATTGTGTATAAAACAAAAACATTTACAATAATATAAAATATTATTAAAAATCGGGTGTGGAGAACACAATACAGTGTAGTTACAGTGAAAGTATCTCCAGTGGTGCGCACTGATGAACCTGCAGTAGGATGAAACACGTGTCAGCATATCTGGAGAGATACTTTCACCCAGATATGAACTTGTATTTGTTCTCCACGTCCGATATTTAATAATATTTTATATTATTAAAAATATATTGGTATTAACTGTGTTTTGGAGTTATTATTTATCTTGGTCTAATTAAAGCGTTTCCTCACCTCTATTGACAATAACAACTTAGTTGTTGAAATACCATAGAGTTTCAAATTACTTTTTTTATAATGATTTTGAACTTAATTTAACCACAGTTTTATATTTAATTAAATTTAAAAAGAAAACATTTTTTACTTAATTTTTCAGTGCAATTAATAATTTGCAAACAAACAGTACAAGTGCATTTAAATTAAAATTAAAGTTGAAAAAGAAATACACTAAAAATGTCTGTTTTCTAGTTTTCCTCACATAAAACGTCTCAACATCACCTAACAAAAATAAATACTTTGTTTTACTACTATTATACGTAGAGGCAAAACAATAAGTGCTTTCTCTCCACAAATATACCTCGTATGCCTTTCATATGTTCGCATTATGTATGATTTATAACTAATGAAACTAGTCTAGACATCCGCGAACGTGCACGCGTTAAGTCGTATGACTCTTACACGTATACCGTAATTAAACAGTCAAATAAATGCATAATGTACACTTACACAGTCGTGGACAAAAAGTAAGTGTGAGGTAATGCAGATATTGTAATGATTCCTCTTATACAGTATGTTATATTTCGTTTTATACATACAGTTTCAAATTTAATAGACCGTACAATATAAGGAGTTAATTCATAATGATCGAATTCATTTTTATTTTTAGCGAAACAAAATACATATAATGAATGGTGTTATTAACTATTCTATTAGACATAAAGTAATAAAAAATGTCGATATTTTATCTTCAATTATTTTACATTTAATTCGTCTGGTGGGTATGTATTGCTCGTCTGTAAACACGTTCTTATCAATGTAGTTGGTCGACTCGGTTTGTTTGAATAGATCGGCTGTTAAAATAATAATACCTACTGGTATTCTTATAGGACTGTTGTTATTATTATGATTATGAGTACAAATGTAATTTATAATTAAATAAAAAGTTTGTGAAATTTTATGAATTAGTATTTAATAGGAATGTATGTATACCGTATGAACGCCGGGTAGTGATTGATCTACCACAATGTAGTAAGACGAAGACGAATAACGAGTTTATGTGGTTAGGGTTGAGAGAGGTATATTCAATCTGTTCTACTGTCTAACTGTACGGGGCGTTCCATTTCTTTATCCAACACATTCTACATACGATCTAAGTACGAATCAAATAATCTCTCTCTAACACATTGAATATTCCTATCAGTCGCTCATTGTGTTCAAGCAAGGCGAATATACTTGCAGTTGGCCAGTCATTACTTATATATCCATCGATCGCACGACGTTGTGCACACGGTATACATACATATATACAATACAAAATATAAATAAAATTAATTGTATTCTAGATTGATATGCGATTATCAAATACTCTATAAAAACATCAATACAACACTAAAAAGTACATCAAAAAGATGATTGTTTGGAAACGCGCTATAGGTAAACTGCTCTAATTTCTATCCTTCAGTTAGACATGTTACAATTTAACTTAAATATAGGAACATCTTGAAAGACGAGAAAGAAATGTATAGGTAACTCTTTGGGAAGTTCCTATTCCAGTTGATCAACGCAGTCTAGTTCTGATCGTATCGTGTCTATGCATTTCCCTCTCGCTAATGTCAAAGTGAATTTGCATTTCTTTCTAACTTTAAGGGAGTGCATATACGAGTATAAGCTACTCTTTTTTGTCAGCCTCAGTCCAGCTGGGACCGAAACAACGCCATCGATATTTTTTGTCCAAATCTTATAACGCATTTTCAAATAGAACAGAAATAAGTAAGTGTTGCGATAATTTTTGGCGCAGTGTAAATATATTTTCTGACGTAATTTTTTAAATTAAAATATTACTAAAGAAAGAAATAAAATAACCAGAAATATTGTATTAATTCACTTCATTGACATCACACTTTAATACATCATTGTCAACACAAGCAATAACAATGATCAATATTCATTTATACTTCGTGCTGATGGCGATGATTTAATTTTCAACCGCGATAGATCCAATAAAACAACTCGAAGATAAAATCCCACGACAGCATCGCGCTGTTTCAACGCTGCTAGCAATGAGATTACGTTTATATCGGCGACTCCTATACACGGTACAAATGTGAACTTGATTGAAATTATTTATCGTTCAGTCTATCTATTCAGTCGAAGAACGCATACATACACGTGCCGCGAATATCGCATTTACTGAATAAATGTGTGCGTTTGCGTTAGTGTACGTGTGGACCGTAGGTCAACTGAAATCACGTCGACCTTGCGGGTAGCACGAGAAACCCACGCCGGTTTTCGAGGCAGAGGAAAAATGAATATACCGCTTATAAATATCAACTACATAACCAAATTTATACATTGGATGTTGCGTAAGGACAACGGACACGTCGAAAAAGGTGGATGTTATGTGTCATGTCATGAGTCAATTTATTGAAACTTTCTGTAATAGCATGTTATTGTTACATAAATAGGTAACGGTCATTTTCCACGAAAACGTTTGGTAATAATACTGAAGCTATTAATATAATTTCCATTGAAAATAGATAATTGTCGTAACTTTTCATTTATTTAGATGAGAATTTACAAATATGTTAGAATCCATTAGGAGAAGCTGGCCTCAGAACTGTTCCATTAAATAAGTTAGTTCGAGATATTTAATTTTTAATTTAATATTGGAATTATCATTTATAAATAAGTCCCACTCAATTCAGTGCAAACCCTAAATTAAATTTAATATCCAAATATATAGGTAATCAGTCACAGATGTCGATTCGACTACAACTCAACGTAGTTATTGTGATAGTTCAAGACGACGATACATCGTCAAGCGACGCCGGAAGCAATGGCCGGACAAGCGAGAACAAAACCTGATAATAAACCCCGAATACGTGGACAAATGTTCACCCAAGACACTTGAAGATTTAAAAAATATAATCAACCAACTCACCGACGAAGAAGATATCCAGGATGCATTACAAAAATCAGGGAATATATTAATGGTTAACCCAGAAGAACCGACGATTCAAATTGAGTTAAAAAGCAACCCCACAGAAAAACAAGAAGAAGAAAAGCCTCCCGTAAAATCGAAGAAGAGCCAACCGGAACCGAAAATCGAAAACGACGCATTCAGACACCCGAAAAAAACATCAAAAAGACAGAAAACCGACCACACAACGCCATCAATCGAAACAAAAAATTCCTACGACGCCCTCAACACCAAAACCGAAGGAAAAAATGGAAGAAGAAGTAACCGAATTCACCCCACAACCGTCAACATCAAACAGCACACCCAGGGTAAGTGACAAAAATAACACCACACAAAACACAAACACCGAAACACGCAAAACACACAAAATCGCACCAATCATAATAACAGACAAAGACAAATGGGCACATATACGACAAATACTTAAGACACACAACATTAACACCGTACAAAACAAACTTGTGAATCCTGGCATTCACATCGAACCGAAAATTGACGAAGACTACCGCACACTTAAACACATACTCAACACAGAACACATTCAATTTTACACGTTTCAATTATGAAGCGAAAAAACACTAAAGGTAGTTATGCGAGGCATTCCTACCTTTATCACTGACACAGACATTACAAACGACTTGACTGACCAAGGCTACCCGACAATAAAAATCAAACGAATGAACGGTAAACACGACATACCTGCACCACTTGTTTTAATCGAACTGACGAGACATTATAAATCAATTTATAACTTACACGACTGCTGCGGACTCACAATTAAAATCGAACCATTAAACAGACGGACAGACATAATGCAATGCCACAAATGTCAGACTTTCGGACATCAACAAAGACACTGTAACGTACACTATAAATGTATGAAATGCGGAGACGAACACTCAACACACCTATGTACAAAACCCAAAACAACCCCACCAAAGTGTGCAAACTGCGGTGGTCCTCACTTATCCACTTTCCTTAACTGTCCTAACAATCCAAACAACCCTGTAAACAAAACCACACCCAAACCCGAATACATACCAGCACCACCCCCAACAACGAACCCATGGACACAAAAACAAGGAAACACAACACCTAACACAACTGATGAACTAGCACTTGCCTTAGGCAATATGCTAATAACATTACACTCCACAAACGCAACAACAGAACAGATACAATACTTCGTAACGCAAACACAGAAAATAATCACACTCTACAACAACAAACATTAAACACACACATGACTGAAACGCAAAAAACCGATGACCAGTGACTTAAACGCAAAAAGCGACAAACACACAGACTACACATACGCAACACAGGACCGCACAAAAACACACAACACACGATTATTTATTAATCAGACACAAACACGTCACAACCCTGGGAAATACGAAACAATGGAGTGGAAATGGAGGCAACTCCATTATTATTAGGCGTAGCATTAAATGAACAAACTGAATTTAATTTTTCAGCCCTCCTACAATTCTAATATCTACGCCTAATAATAAATTATTAGGCGTAGCGTTAAATGAACAAACTGAATTTAATTTTTCACCCCTCCTACAATTCTAATATCTACAATACATCCCCACTGTTAATGTGTTACATACATGAGTGTGAGACTATATATATTAAGTTGTTTTATTGTATTATCAGACTATCAGCACCTGATGAAGCCAATGTTTGCCGAAACAATTGTAGTGTTATTAAAACGTATTTGAAACAAACGTATAAACGTGTTTTATTATAATTTATAATGGAGTTTCAACATGTATCTGCTAAGTCAATTAATTATATAGGTAATTCTTAATTCCCAAAATTAAAAATTGTACAGAGAACAAAACATGTGTAGTGAATGTATTGTAGAAATCTACACTACAACTGTAATTTATTTTTAAACAAAAAACTAAATCCAAACAGAGTAAAAGTACTAGAAACTTGTGTTTTCGTAGTTTGGTATTGTGTAGATTTTACAAACGTTTAATATGTAAATAAAACGATACTTTTCGAAGTTAACATGTTGTGGTAATACACAACACAATTAACAGTCGAACAAAGATGTGAATATCAAATTTGACCATTCTAAAAGTAACGTTAATTATTATTTGTTGTATGAAGAACAATGTGCATTCGATCCTTATCGAAATAAATTATTAAAATCGAAATAATTAGTATTATTTGTTATAAGTTATACGATGCTGTAATAATAAAATTATAAATAGTTAATTGACGAAGGAGATACTTGTTGAAACTGCATTATAACGCTAAGAAATAAGTAATTAAACTTTTAGTTTCAAAAAATTCTATTTATTATAAATATCACAACAATATTGTTTCGCCATACAATGGCTTCATCAGGTGGATGAATACTGAATATGTACAATGCAAGTTATTGGGGAATGGTGGTGGAAAAATTTTTACAATCTTAAATTTAGTAGAGAGGAGTTGTTTAAATCTAGTTGGTCATTTAAAGCTAATCCTAAACTATTGTATCTATTAATTTGTAAGTTTTCTAACAGGTTAAGTTTTTTTTTTACTTTTTCCTTGAACGTGTAAAATTTTGAACTCTATATTAAATCTATGATTAATTTCTAAACAATGATTTGCGAAAGTTGAACAGATTCAATGAAAGAACACGAGAGAAGCCATAAGGAAAAGAAAACAGATTCAACTGAAAGAACACGAGAGAAGCCATAAGGAAAAGAAAAAAGAAAACAGATTCAACTTTCGCAAATCATTTTTTAGAAATTAATCATAGATTTAATATAGAGTTCAAAATTTTACACGTTCAAGGAAAAAGTAAAAAACTTAACCTGTTAGAAAACTTAGAAATTAATAGATACAATAGTTTAGGATTAGCTTTAAATGACCAACTAGATTTAAACAACTCCCCTCTACTAAATTTAAGATTGTAAAAATTTTTCCACCACCATTCCCCAATAATTTTCACATAAATATTCTAACTTGCATTGTACATATTCAGTATTCATCCACCTGATGAAGCCATTGTATGGCGAAACAATATTGTAGTGATATTTATAATAAATAGAATTTTTTGAAACTAAAAGTTTAATTACTTATTTCTTAGCGTAATAAAATTATACATTTTTGATTATTATACATAGTACTATTTTCTACTCTAACGATTCCTACGCCGATTAGGGACGATATATGTGTAATAATATTATACAATTGACAGCAGATAATACGGCAGTGTAGTAAAGATAACAGTATTGCAATTTAGTCAAACTGACATGACTGTGGTCAGTTACTAGATTATGGGTGACCAGTAAAAAGAAATGGTACTACGGTTAAGGGCGTTCAGACCATCGACGTCTAAAGGTAAAAAGGGATAACAGAATAAGAAGGATTATTTATTATACGTAGTACTATTTCTGTACATCAACTCAAAAAATTCCTACACCTTTCTAACCACAACTTGTTATACTATCTGACCACAACTGCATTGTAAAAGAAACCACAATAACGTTACATTTTTTATCGTAGTAATTATCGTTTGTAGTATCGTATATCGCAATTATAGTAACTTATGCTATATATATTTCCCAGTGTTATTGTAAAATTAAAAGTGTAAAGGAAAAACCCATTGCATCGTCGGAGAAAGCCAAGATTTGTTCTTAAACTTTCTATTAAATATGCTTCGAAATATCGTGTACTAAAATACTAAAAAGTCTACAAAAATAATTTTATTGTTTTTTTTTTTTAATAATCATGCTGTAGAAATTTATAATTTCAGCAAAAAGTTATGCTTGCTTGGAAGTTAAGTAAGGCAATCTATTTCAACTTACTACTATATCTTGCTTTGGAAAGATAAGAATAAAACAAAATTTGCTATTACTCCTTGCAGTCGTAACTAATGGTGTTTCTAAAATCACGCAGATTCATTCGATAACTTGAATCAGAGTATCGGTTAGATCATTTTTCATTTAAAAAAACTGTTTACTACCCTATACATGACACATTTATTCAAAATAATCCTCGTATGCTCCGCGTCATAGGACACAATTAGTTAAAAATGGCAATCTAATCTTTATCTATCCTTAAACATTAACTAAAGAACTGATTTATTATTCATCCATGACATATATAGGAAAGATTTTAGCAAAAATTAGTAATTTAATTAAGAAAGCAATTCCATAACGGGATAGTAGCTTACAAAACGGATAACACTCTAGGAAGTTGTTTAAAAAACAATAACTTGAATTGACAGGAAGATGAACTCCGGAGTTTATAAGCTAACTTGTGAAATAATTTGGTTTATATCGGCCAAACAGGAAGGTCCTTTGCCAACCGGTTATTGGAACATAAAAGAAGCTATAGAGATAAGAAATCGGACTCTACCTTTGCCAATAAATGCATAGAAGATAATCACAAATTCAATTACAATTTTAAAGTCCTACATATTAAATATAAAAGTAAGAAACTAGATATCCTTGAAACATTAGACATTTATAGATATAAAAAAATAGGCCTAGCTTTAAATGATCTATGTAATTTCCCACTCCTTCAACTGAATGACATATTTACTATAAACCCTATATTCTGTCGTTAAAACATCATTCATCCACCTGATGAAACCGTAATACGTTGAAACAATATTTTAGTGGTATAGATACTAGATAAATAGAAAAATACTTTGAAACTAAAATCTGTACAGTATATTTATTTAGTAAAATAGTCTATTTACAACTTTTGTTTATAGTTTTTCATTGAATGCATTTTAAGTTATGGCTGATAAATGTAAATGACAAAAGACAATATCAAAAAAATAATACTGACAACGTTGTGAAGGGGTATGTAAAACAACGTAATATATCAAATAATATAACAAATGCAGCAATAACAGGTCCCGCATGTTAGCAACTTGTGTCCTTTAGGTTACTACGTTTGATATTACTGATTATGATCTGCATATTGTAAATATAATCTGCAGTATATTTGTCTTTGCTGGATTGGTACGGAAATTCTCCGAACCTACAGGACCGTGCAATTGAATTAGAGCCGTTACAAAGAATTGCATTTTTCTGATTAAACTGATTCAAAATAGAATAAATGTTAAACGTTTTATTTATAAATCCGTTCATTAGTGATATTTGCATTAAATATTAAAAAGTGACAATAAATTTTAATATTTTTTTAAACCACTTTGAGTGTTTGTATTAGAGGCCGCAGTAACGTTTATATTGTTGACGTTCTCTTACTTAAGACTTGTCTTTTATTATAATACATTTAAAAACTACATACATTTGGTTTCAGTAATAGTGTTATTTCATTTTTCTTTTCATACATAAGCAATAGAATCTAATTCGTTTAATACAGGGTGGTCCACGGGAAACGGACGTTTTTGAATCGCGCAGTACTTGGCGACTGGTGGAGGGAGAAACTCGCGGTGAAGGTTATTCAACTCCCCACTCCATGCCATTTAGTTGTCATCATGCCGCTGTGGACGAAAGATCATCGCGTGTTTGTATACGATACCTTTGTAAAAAGTGGTGAGTCTGTTATTGAAACTCAACTATGCTTTAGGCGTCACTTTCGTATTGGTCGTCATGGTGAAGTCCCAAGTCGGAATACAATTTTAAGGTGGGTGAATGCATTTAGATCTAATGGATCAGTAATGAAAACAAAGCCACCCGGCCCTACTCGTACTGCACGTACACCACAAAACGTGGATAGAGTGAGAGATGCAATTCAGCGCAGTCCCGGCCGTTCCGCAAGGCGTCACGCAATGGAACTTGGACTGAGTAAGAGCACAGTGAAACGCATCTTACACAAGGATTTAGGGTTTCATCCATATAAAATTATGATTGTACAGAAGTTAAATGAGCCTGATCATCAACAACGCATTACGTTAGCTGAGACAATGTTAAACATGTTTGAAGAGAATGAGGATATGTAAATTGTGATGAGTGATGAAGCTCATTTCCATTTGAATGGGATTGTTAATAAACAGAACTGCCGTTATTGGGCCTTGGAAAATCCTCGTGAGCTACATCAGAGACCATTGCACAGTCCAAAAGTCACCGTTTGGTGTGCTGTAGGAAAATGTGGGATTTTCGGACATTTTTTCTTTGAAGAAAACGAAAGTACTGTGACTGTGACTTCTGAACGATATGTGAATATGATGACAGACTTTTTCATTCCGGAACTTGAAAGACAAGAAATCGATCTCGATCACGTATGGTTTCAGCAGGACGGGGCTACTGCTCATACGGCCCGAGCCTCTATGGCCTCTATGCAGTTCGAGCATTGTTCCCAGGGCGAGTGATCTCACGGTTTGGTGATGTTGCGTGGCCACCACGTTCACCGGACTTATCAATGTGTGACTTCTTTCTATGGGGTCACCTGAAGGTACATGTTTACAAAGAAAAGCCACGTACTCTAGAAGAATTGAAGACTGCAATTCGGAACCAAATTGAACTAATCAATGAACAGTTATTGATAAAAGTGGAAACAAGTTTTCGAGAAAGACTTGAAATGTGTGTCCGTTGCAATGGCCGTCATTTGGGTGATGTAATTTTTAAAAAATGAATCAAGGTATTTTTTTTGTAAATGGCATAACCTTACCTTTATTTCTATAATAATAAAATTTGTCTATGTTTAAAACTTTAAGAGCAATTGTTTTTTTAATCCATCCGTTTCCCGTGGACCACCCAGTATAATGGTTATCAGTGGCGGCTCGTGCTAAAAATTTTAAGGTGTTCTGCAAGTTTTACAAAAAAATTTACCTTGCACGGGCAGTAAGAGGTTGTCTCCCATCGATCTTATCGTGCTTTCTTCGCCTTCCGCACTGAAGTAATGTATTTCTGGAACGATTGTCAATTGTCACACAAAAAAATAAGAGTCACTAAGCACTACTTTACTAACAAATTATTTCTTATAAATTAAATCTATTCTACGTTCTTTTCGATTTGCAAATTTTGTTATCACTTTGTCATTAAAATTGTCTATTTCGGAGATAAACTTTTTTTCGATAGATAGCATGGAAAGAGATGTTAAACGATCTTCGGTCATTGAATTTCTGAGAAACGTCTTAATTCGATTTAGTGTTGAAAAGCATCGTTCGGCCTCTGATGTTGTCATGGGAGTTGTTATTACAATTTCTAATAATTTTCTAGTCTCCTTCAACGTATCTCCCAGATTGTTTTTTATTAAAAATTTTAGAAGAGGTAGTGCGCCTTTTAAAGATCTACAATCAGTTCTTGAGTAAATAACAGACAATTCAGTTCGTAATCTTTCTTTATCAAGAGTGGGATAATAGGAGCATGCGGAAGTGAGTTTGTCCTCAGGAAATTTACTGCAATACTCTCCAAAGCATTCCGAAAAAAAAAGTGATGCCACTACTAGATGCTCTTTAAAATGAAATCGATCTTTTGCACAATTTAGAATAACATCACACACCTCTAAAGCCGAAATTCGATGATTAAATCTGCTGTTATTTGGACGTTTGCGTTTTTCTGGTGGTGGCTCATCGCTTATTAAATCTGTTTAGTCCATTTACTAATTTAACGTAACTTATAAACAATGTAACCCGCTATTTTAATAATGTTCCTGTCACTTGGCTTTTGACACATTGTCGAAATTACTTCAAAAACGTCATCTTTCAAATATCTCAGTGTTATTTAAATTCTTTTAATAAAATTTGTATCGTATATGTTGTCTTTTCTTCGATCCTACCTTGAATAAATACAATAGTGAGTGTATTCTCTTAAATATTTAATCTTCCTTTCTTGAGATCCTTAATTTTTGGATTTTATATCACTTTATGTTTAACTTCTTTCTATAACAGCTTCTCTGTGCCTGTTTCCTATTACTTTTCATTCTCATTGAACTTGTTATTAAATTCCTTCTGCCAATACTATTCTTATTCCAGTTATAATTTTTCGATTGTCAATTTATTACAAACAAAATGAATATGGCCATCGCAATACTACTACATTATATTATAACATTATTTTCTTTAGATTGACATTTTTAAATTCGTTATATCTTTTGAATGGAATGTCCGATTTTATTAATTTAAAAAGTATTTTACTGGTATTGAAATGGTCTTTAATAAAATATCATTTAATAGGATAAGAAATAATACAGAGGTATGGATAATATGGTTTGATTATACATATATGGATTGGCCTTGCCAATGATCTCAAGATTTGTCCCCGTGTTAATGATTTCAGTGATGTATTGACTTTATAACATAATTTACCATTACTCTGGTTTTGATGTCAGAAAAACAAACTAAGTCCCAATATCAACAACTGTTGTACGCTATTCTCGTTGTAAGAGTACTTACATTTGCAACTACAATGTGCTTGAAGACAATCTAGAGAATTCTCACAGTATTAGAGACTTAAGCGTACTTTTTGATATTTGTTTAACCTTTGCAAGCCATATAGACGGTATGATGCAAATTGCAGCTATATCTCTTGGTTTAATTATGAGAAACTCTAAATATTTGAATGACATGAATGTGATATCTTTGTACGAAATATGTGCGTTCTGGTATTTGAATATTATCTCCTTAAGTTGTTCAATTGACATTTGTTTATTTTCTAGAACTCTTAGAACGATAATCCTATCTTCTCGTTCCCTTATTTATTGTATACCACGACAACATGTTCGACCCGGTCGATGTCGATGGTAAATTATGTGCTACCGCAAATAATTTACCATCGACATCGACCGGACTCAGCTACCCTACTGACACTTTGATATGAAACGCATTCTTTCGTGGCTATTTCTTGATAAGAAAAGAGTCCTCACTCCAATAAAACTTGTATTCTATTGCGTTTTTCACTTGTCTCTTGTCTATGTTTTATTAAATAACTTTACCGTTCACAATTATTAAATTTCAATACACAAATAAACACTAAAGACGAATCACTCGCACCTATCGCTTTCAACTGTCTATAAATAACCCAAAATCAAGGTACAATAACCCCTCATTTATCCCTCAATATTTGTCTATAACGGTATTCGCTCTTGCGAAGGGATTTCCGTGACTAAGCGGATTAATATATTGATTTCCAAGGGATGGTGAATAATGTAATTAAGAATGTATTTACTCAATAATAAACGAGAAATTCTAACCATATCTACAACCCCAATCAAAATTTATTCTGACAAATTAGAAATATCGCAACTAGCCCTAATTAGATCGCGTAAATTATATGGAAAACGTTACAGAAAATATTATCTACTTTAGGAATTATAAAAAAAGAAAAATCGAAAATATGAAGGAAATTTTAGGAAACAGAAAATAAATAAAAATGGTAATAAAGAAAATCTCTAGACAGAGCAGTAGCTATGATAGAGAAAAACCATAATTCCAAATATTAAAATAAATTAATACACAATAATTTGTTTAATGAATTGAAACTACAATTCAACGTTGTCGTGTTTGTGAAAGTTTTTTGTTCATAGATATTTAAGTAATAAAGACTTTTGTTCACCATTCAAAACATGTGTTTGTTACGGTATATTTATGTAAAGATACTTCCATAAGTTAGTTATATGATATGTCTGACGAAGCTCCTGTGAGTGAAGCGATCGTAACTTTGTAAAGTAAAGAGTACTGAAATTCATTAAAATTTGTTTTATTTTATCCAGATAATGGAAAGTCACATAGTGCAGAGATGGTTTGTTCAGTCTTCACAGTAGTACTGGAACTCGGATACTGAAATCGCTTTAAGCTGGTCGATTACGGTTCTCCAATGTTCTCCAATGTCCCGAAACAGTGTTCTGAAGTTAATTTTCAATCTTGGAAAAACGAAAAGTCGCGAAAGCTCAAGTTTCATGACTAAGAGATCTTGCCATGTACTCGTTAATTTATCTTGATGAAATCGCTGTGTGGCTAAGCGCTTCGTCGTGATGCAGTACTACCCAGGCGTTTTTCCTGTTCGGTCTCACACGAAAGACTCTTTCTCGAAGTATTTCAAGAACTTCTCGATCAAAATGATGGTTACACTCTGACCTCGAGGCATCAAATTCTTTATGGACGATCTCCTGCCTGTCAAAAGAACAAGTCAGCATGTTTTTGATCTTTGGTTTGCTTATGCTGGCTTTTTTTTTTAGCCGCGATGGAGTTGGAGTGTGGCAGTTTTGGCTCTGACGCTTTGTTACAAAAAAGTTACAAAAAGAGTGATTTTATAAAAAAAAATGTTGACTTTTTAATATGACAAGAACTAACGCAATATGAAATTTTACTTTAAAATATTATGTACCAAAATGATTAGAAATTTAGAATAAAATCAAATACAGTAAAAAGAATAATATTACGTTAAAAATAAAATCATTAACCACCAAAGCTAATTATAAATATGTAGAATTCAAATCGTAACTAGATTTCAAACATCTTATTAAAAAAATATATTACTTTGCACAAATCATCCAAATATAAATGAATATTAAATTCGAAACGTTACTTAAATTGTAGATTAAACAGATAATTTATTATTAAAACAATAGATAGGTAAATTATCAGTAATTAATAATCGACGAAGGAGATACTTGTTGAAACTTCATTATATAGATATAATAAAACACAGTTGTATAGTTTCAAAATAATATATATGCACTACATATGTTTCACCACACTGTTACATAATTACATTAACACTATTCACCCAAACATCAAATTTACCATTGAAATAGAAGAAAATAAATCCATAAACTTTCTAGACCTCACTATAACACACACAACTAAAAAACATGAATTTTCTATCTACCACAAGCCTACACATACAGACACAACTATACACGCAAATTCGTTACACACAAATTATCTGCTTATCAATCAATGCTTCACAGACTAATTAACGTCCCGTTGAGTAAAGAAAACTTCGATATAGAATTAAATAGAATACACGTTATAGCGCTAAATAACGGTTTCACCATAAATTTAATTAATAATATTCTAAAAAAACTACAGAAATCTAAAACGATATCTTCAATTTACCCCACAGTAAAAAACAATAAAACATTTAGTTATAATTCTAGCACATACATCGGTACAATTTCAAACAAAGTAGGAAACTTAATAAAAACAAGTAAAGAAGAGACCATTTCATTCAAAACCAACAATTCCTTACAAAACGCTATAAAAAACAACAAAGATAAAACGGACAATAGATTAAACTCAGGGGTTTACAAGTTGACATGCGAAGATTGTAAAAAAGTGTATGTCGGACAAACAGGACGGACATTTGATATTAGAATGAAAGAACATGAAAGAAGCCACAGAGACAAGAAGACAGACTCAACTTTTGCCAATCATTGCCTAGAACATAATCACAAATTCAACACTAATTTTAAAACTTTGCATGTTCTAGATAAAAGTAAAAAACTTAATATGTTAGAAAGTTTAGAAATTAACAAATATAATAAATTAGGTATAATTTTAAATGACCAACTAGACATAAATAACTCCCCCCTACTAAACTTAAAACTCATACATGTCCACCCCCTCTTAGAATAAGATTAGTTCTGTACTTTGTATTGATATATATATAAGATCTAATTGATATTTTGAATTAGTATATTCATCCACCTAATGAAGCCACAGTGTGGTGAAACATATGTAGTGCATATATATTATTTTGAAACTATACAACTGTGTTTTATTATATCTTTATCAGTAATTATTAATTACGAATTTAATGCTTTGAAGTTTAATTACTAATTAAACTTCAAAGCATTAAATTCGTTCTAGAGGTAACATATACTACAGCATTAAAGAAAGTTCATACGAGTTACTCTGTTTCTACTATACGTCCACAGGAAATTGCCCACCAGTCGGTATTCACAGCCATTCAACCGGAAACAAAAGTCACATGGACATTGCATGCAAATTTTACGTCTTCTTCTCCATTACTTGACACTGGAGAATCAAATTCGTCGGTAGTTGCAAACTAAGGTATACGGTGTCTAGGATTTTTGTCTTCGCAAGAGTAGTTTTAATTAAGCCGAAGTCCGTATAAAGAATGCCGCCATAAAAGAACTATACTTGCCAGAAAGGAAGTTTTCCCCTTACAAGCTTCTCAAACTTCAAAGTCGGTATACGGCAAATCTATAAATATCTCACGCTCTACGCCTGAATCCTCATAGGCGACTAAAACTCAAAATGTCGTAGAATTCGTGAAATTAAACTTCCTCTTATACGAAAAGAACACACACTACTACTGAATTCGATCACGACCTCTGTCCGAATCCTACACGCCAGCCGCAACCCCGACGAGGCAAGGGGTTGGGCGATATGGTTACAATATATTAAAATCAGAGGGCGATACTGTACGCGTTGAACGAAATAAATAACTCGCAAATCAAAAATAATATACCGGGGCAGGATGATAAGAATAAGACATTACTAATGTAATAATACCTCGGGTATGTATATACGCTTTCGGATCAAATCGCTGTCACTGCAAATCCATTCGTTTGCCTACATGAATAAAACTATGCTGTAGAGGTGAGATATAAGATTTTCCGATATAAAATATTGATACATGCAAAACCTGTTCAAAACCCGTGAAAAAATTAGATAATATGGCTTAATAGGTCTGTAGTTCACAAACTGAGACAAATCGTCTTTTTTAAAAACAGATAAACACTGTATAATTAATTCGTATTGTATAATTTCAGAAATAAAATCATTCCGACGTGTTCTACATTCAATTTAATTCAATTTAATTTTAATTATTGGCAATAAATACGGTGTTATATTTAGCATGCCTATAATTGAAACACGTGTAATATTGCATAATTTACAACTTTCTTAACCGAAGTATGTAATTATTAATTTAATTTTTATTACAACGTTACTGTTCCATTTGAATTATTGCTTTTAATTGTTCGCGCGTACGAACCTAAAATACTCCTATATAAAAATTTAATTGCTTCGGTTTCTCTTAATAATATAGCTCATCTAACACTGAAATTAGTCACAAAATCGCGAATCTGACTGAAATAACTTCTTTAAGTGCCCGTTAAAGTTGACGCATTATAAAACCTAATACAATAGTAATCGTTCCTATAAATATTCAAAAGGGGCTTCCCTCTTATTATGTACGACAAATGGCAGCTGGGAAAGTCACTCGACAGAATCGATGTTTATTGGCAATGAAGAACTTGTGAGATGCGAGTTGTGTGCGTGAAAGGTTCGTTAAAAAAGTACATTCACTTGGAAACGGCTCTTGCAGCTTTAGGAATGAATAAATTGAAGATAAACACGGAAATTACCGCGCATGTACGCAAAATTTTCTGCGAATTAATCTCAATTATGTCGTGCAAGAATGCGAATGCATCAACAAAAACAAACCGTTTAAAAAGTTTTCTGATGATTTTATTTAACATGGAACTACGCTCAACAATTACGATGGGAGTCAAATAAATATTAACCTAATGATTGCATAAATTGTTTTTGTGTTATTAATTACGAGGGACGGTCGGAAAATTTCGGGAAAAGCTATAAAAAAACATTTAATACGCAAAAAACGGCTTTATTATTTTTAGAAATATTCATAGGTTATATCCTGAGAGCTGTCAAATTTATCATATAAACTGCTTATAGCTGTTTTTCGCAAAATTTTGCTTAGCAAATGTTCGAGACTCTTTAATTTATATTTTTGATAAATTATTAGGTCGGGAACATTTGCTTACAAGCAAAATTTTGAGAAAAAACCCGCAGTTTGTGTGATAAAATTGACAGCTCGAGGAGTATATGTTAAGATTATTTTTCAAATGGCATATACCTTATAAAAGGAATGTGTACAATTTGACAACTTGTGTCAAAATCGTCATTCCTTTGAATGAAATTTGAAATTTAATTTATTTATTTAAACTATAACAAGTGTTCATTTGAAAAGTCAATCTAGTAGCATGTGATTTACTGCGAACATTTTGAAGTACATATGTCGTAAATTAAAATTTACTACTTAACCTACGAGCCTACATACAAATAAATAACAAATAATAGGTATTTATTGAAAACTATAAGAAATGTTGAAAATGTTGTCCTTGAAGATCAATGCACTTTAAAATCCTCCGTTCAAAATTTCTGATGATATTCTGCAACATTACTGGATTGTTATTAATTTCCATGCATTTCTGTTCGATTCTCTGTAGCATATCATTCAAATTCAATATAGGTGTTCGAAATATGTTATTTTTTAGATAAGGCCACAAAAAGAAGTCGCAAGGTGTTAAATCGCATGAACGTGCAGGCCAGGCAATTTCAGTATTTCGACTAATTATACGCTCATCAAAAAATACTCTTAAATAATCCAAAGATTCTGCAGTACAGTGACAGGTGCTCCGTCTTGTTGGAAATATGCATTTTGAAGTTCATCATCATGCAACTGATTGACAAATGGTTGTAAAATTTCCGTACGGTACCTTTGAGCAGTTAACGTTCCCTGAAAAAATATTGGTCCAATGATTCGCCTTTGGCTTATCGCTGCCCAAATACTAATTTTCTCTGGATGTAGCGATTCTTCAATAATTACATGTGGATTTTCACTACTCCAAATTCTTGTATTTTGTGAATTTAGGTATCCCGTTTTATAAAATCATGCTTTATCAGTAAAGATAACTCTTTGCGAAAGTTCTCCATTATTGTTCATATTTACAAACCAATTACAAAACTGTAGTCTACGTGGGTAATCAATTTCTAACAATTCTTTTAAAGTTCTATTCAAAGTATTCTTAAATTGTATATAATCTATTACAAAATGTGGAAACTCAACTTGAAATTCTACCATGCAATCTTGAACTGAATAAACCCATAAACCATCAATTTTATTACCACTTCGAAAATAAGCCAGGACTAAAAAAAAATTTATGTTCTAAAGTGAAAGCCATTTTGAAACTGAGAAGCAATTTATTTAAACCAGAATCGACGCACGATTATTTTATGCACTAACTGATATTTGTGATTGACATTATCAAATGTCATTTTGATTTACGTTTACGGAACAACAAACACATACTAATATATTTGCGTCTTATTCTATCAAAATTTCAAAGTAACCTAGATTGACTTTTCAAATGAACACACGTTTACATCCTTATACCGTCAAGTGTCGGATTTTAATAGTACATTTCAAGTTAATAGTGCATTTATTATACCCTTCCATAAGTTTCTGTTCTGTGCCAAGTTTCTTGCTTCACACCACTGTATACCACGTTCTACGGCTACCTGTCGTACGTGTTCTTCCCATTGTATTCTAGGTCTTCCTATTCTGTTCTTTCCCTGTACTCTGGCTTCATACACCTGCTCTGATGGTCTATTGATTTCGTGCATCCGATGAAAGTGTCCTAACCAACCCAGCTGTCTCTCTGCGATAACTCTCTTAACCGGCTTCAGGTTCCTTCTTTCTATTATTACCTTATTCCTAATTCTGTCTTTTCTTGTAATTCCTTCAATTTTTCTCAGGAAGCTCATTTCTACTGCTGTTATTTTGCTTTTATTTCATTCTGTAATCGTCCAGGACTCGCTACTATATATTAGTGTAGGTCTTGCTACTTTTTTGTATATTTCTGTTTTATGTCCTTTGATATTTCCTTTTTTTCAAAAAAGTGTGTCTTTAAGAATGTTATAAATTCTTCCTGTCATTTCTATTCTCTCTGCTATTGCTTTATGTACCCTTCCAGATTCTTCTATTACTGTGCTTAAATATTTGAAGCATTTGGATTGTTCTAGTTGTCTTCCCTCTAAACATATTTTCTGCTGCTTTTCCTTTTCTGACATTATCATTGTTTTTGTTATGCTCGTGTTAATTTCCATGTTTATCTTCCTGAGTTCTGATTGGTATATATTTAGGTTCTGTTGTAAATTATTTTCTGAATCTGCTACCACCATGATGTCTGCAAATAGTAATTCATGCAAGGCGACTTGTTACATTCTCCGTCCACCAATCAACAGTTTCCTATCCCTGTTTACAACTAGTTATCGGAAATACTATTGGTATTCAAAGCTAGAGATCATTTAATCAGTATAATATTGTTCCTATTGGTTTGAATTTGAAATTTTGCAAGATGTTATTGGTAGATAGAAATAAGGGAAATAATCACCATTAAATTATATCCACTTTATCATTCGTTCAAACTAATATCATTGACATATTTACGCCATTCCGAAGTTGGCGTATTCAAAAATGTGTAACTTGAATAAAGTGATAGTCTCTTTTAGACATGAAAAACAGTGGCCCCTCATCTTTTTTTTTTATTGTCGGACACATAAAAAGTATTTGGGGCCAAGCCAGGGCTATTAGCTGGAAGAGTCATTAATTCGACGCCTTTACTTCGCATATATATGAACAGGCATATTTTGTTATACTTAAGTTGGCAATACTGAAACACATTCTTGTTTCACACTCCGTTCATGTTGAGTCGAAAACTTTCCATAGCGATAATTTACAAAATATACGCTTATAATTATTCAAGTAAATTTGTTAATAATATAAACGAAAATGGCATTAGTACAAATGAAGACTACATACTATATAATGCCAAAAAAATGGATGTTTTATGTGTATTTGGATGTAAATAAAAGCTACATGTTTAGTAGTCATTTTCAACGTGTTTTATTATTTTTTAACTTAGCGGTGCCTTTCTCCCTATAAATTTATTAGGATAAATTGTTTCCTCTAAGATCCTCTAAACATCCTAATAATTATTTTTGAAAAATCTTTTGCGTACGTAATCTATAAGATATATTATTTACCTTAGCCATCATATTCCTATATATTGTCTATTCCAATTAATAGGTAAGCTCACTCAACAAATAATTAATCTATTTTTCTGCTTTCCTAGAACCATTTTAGAACCTTCCTATGAATGCTTGTAGGAACCTGAAAAAAACTGCTCATTTACACCCATATATATTTTCAATTATACAAGGTGTGTATAAATTGTCGCAAAAGCTACACGTAGCGACATTCTTCGTTCGGTTTTGAATAAAAAATCTTAATGTTAAAATGTCGTGTCATGCTTCGTAAATTCGTAAATGTCAAAATTTGACAGTAATGATTTTGATTGAACTCACTTTGAAATACAAACTTATTGGTCTACAACGTTGCCAAATGTGTTTTTCGTGGAAGTACGTTAATGAATAAATGTTTAAAACAAGCTTTTAAATCAAAAAGAAAACGTCTACGAAATAAAACTAGTAAAAATTTTTTCTTTAAACTAAATTGCATCTATCTCTATTAACAGATATCGAAGAGCAAAGGTTAGTTACGCACTAAAAGTCTGAACTTCAAGAACCCCGTGAAAACAAACGAAGCATGATACGACATTTTAACATTAAGATTTTTTATTCAGAACCAAACGAAGAACGTCGCTGCGTGTAGCTTTTGCGACAATTTATACACACGTTATATATCCATCAAATTGACCCACTTAATTTTTTACAACGAATCCAGTTTTGTTAGTGGTATAACTTGAACTTTTTACAACGAAATTTTTTTTTAACAATGAGATACAGAGGTTATAAACGCCTTCGAAACTTTCGTCAGGTTCAGATTCTCTTTCAAAATAGTATTTTTAAAAGCCCTTCTTAGCCTTTAAGAGACCGCATTAAATCCGATGTTTTATGTGGTTCAACTTAATATCTCATTGGCTTGCAAGTTTCGCGGTTACGTGATTGCTTCTCGGATTCCGGGCTGGAATCACGTTCTTTACACTCCTTCCTTCTTTACCTATATTTCGGCCACCGTTGCAAGGGCCGCCTTTAGGGCTGCTACTACTGTTGTCTTCGTTGCTGCGCTGAACTGCATTTTTTTATCTATATATTTTTATATATTAAGTAATGAGAGTGAGTTTTTTACGTTCAATGTGGCAACACTGCATCAGGCTGGAGACGACTACATGTGAGTGGAAGGGGTAGGTACGCAACCAGAGAAGGTGCTGTCCACTCAGTTCAGTATTAGCGGTGTGATCGCTAGTTGTTTACAGTTGTGATTCATTACTGTGTCACACGAAAAATGCAGGCAAATATCGTACAGTGATATTCAATTAAATTCTGCGTTAATCTGAAAAGAACTGCTTCAGAGAGACTTCAAATGTTAAGAACAATATGGAGATGTTGCTTTGTCTTCAGCACAAGTTTTCAGATGGCACAATGCTTTTAAAGAGGGCCGCGAAACATTGAAAATGAATATCGCTCCGGACGGCCGTCCACATCGAAAACCGATGAAAACGTGTCGAAGGTGCGTTCTGCGTTAGCACGAGACAGGCGGTTAACAGTCAAGATGATTGCACATGAGGTAAGCATGTATAAGAATACTGTTCATCGAATTTTAACAGTGGAACCAGGCATGAGAAAAATTTGTGGAAAGCTGGTGCCCAAAAACTTGGATCGCTTGACAACCGAACTCAACTTCATGTATAGAGTGATAACACGTAACGAATTATGGATATTTGAAGACAATCCTGAAACAAAAGGATAAAACGCTGAGTAGCGCACACCATAATCACTGCGGCCAAAGGAAGCTTGCATGAACAAATCCCGAATCAAGTTGGCAGTGAACCAAACCTTTTATCGCGAAGCCCTTGAACGTTTGCGAAAAAGGGTTTTATGTGCGCGACTTGACATTGCCAGCTTTTGGATCTTGCATCACGACAATGCCTCCAGTCACACCTCATTGTCAAATAGAGGATTTTTGGCAGAGGAAATCATTCCAGTACTGTCACACCCACCCTACAGTCCAGGCATGGCTCCATGTGATTATTGTTGTTCTTTTTCCTACACTTAAGTGGAAGTTGAAAGGTCACCATGACAATATCCAAAGTTCTAAACAGTCTAAAGGAACAAAACTTCCAGAATTGTTACCAATAATGGCAAAATCGCTGGAGACGTTGTATGCATTCCCGAGGAGCATACTTTGGAAGGGACAATGTTAAATTTTAGATACATTCAATCAAAAACTTTAAAATAGATCATTCTCGTTACTTCTGAGACATACCTCGTATAATTAATTACAAGTTAAAAATAAGAAAACTATTTCAATAGATTCTTATATATGTACCTTTAAATGCACTTATTACATAGCATATCTGTAAATAAATACACCAGAAAAATACATATTTACCTCCACGAACTGGAATTCGAAGATATTCGATTTCCATATTTCATATTAGACATCCACGAGATTGCGAAATCTCCCAGACACCTATCAAACGCAGACCGATATTTCAGCGATTATGAAAAATAAGTTAGTGTCAGACGTGTAGAGCAAATAACGTTGACGGCAGATAAACATTTTTCCGAGAAAAGACTCGGAGGTGAAAGCCCGTGTAAGAGTATGGATTGGATTAGTAGCGTATGTATTCGCAGAAGTGATATAGAGACTACATTTAACTAAAGAGAGGGTTCTTCGTTCGCCCTCATCGTCAACTCAACTGAATCATTTTATTGATCGATAAAAGAAAAAAAACGTGTAGTCAGCGAAGGTATATTTGCGCCTATTGGTTGCTAGCAGTCGCGATATTGTATCATCGGAAATTTCCATATTTTTACATGAGATGAAAGCTGAGGTTCTTACCGTACTTGACATATAATCGAAATTGATTTTTCCCTGTAAAATATGTGTAGAAGTTGGGTATCTAAAGAATGTTGTTTTTAATTATGTAACACCATATGTATATTTTGTTTCAGATAAATTATTCATTTTTATGATGTTACTATTTGTAATAATTAAGAACTAGCAAAATATAGTTAATTCAGGTATAACATTAGGCAATCAGATTCTAATCTACATAACGATGTCCACTATAAATTGGTATACAAGAAGTGAAAAGATTAAGCAACTAAAGACTAAATGTAACTCAATTTTACTTTTAACAAATACACAATTCAGCAACTTCTAAACCCAAAACATAATACTGTACGAGGTGCATTCAAGTTCTAAGGCCTCCGATTTTTTTTCTCCAGACTGGAAAGAGATAGAAGCATGCGCATTGTTTTAAAATGAGCGTGCGTTCGTTGTCAATACGTCACAGATGGCAGCAATATACGGCAGATGGAATTGTAGCGGCAGCGTCGAGAATGAGAACTGTTTTAGATACTTAAAATGGCTACGTTTTCCTTACTTGAACAGCGTGCAGTCATTCGTTTTCTGAATTTGCGTGTTGTGACACCAATTGAAATTCATCGACAGTTGAAGGAGACATGTGGTGATGGAGTTATGGATGTGTCGAAAGTGCGTTCGCGGGTGCGACAGTTTAATGAAGGCAGAACATCGTGTGACCACAAACCGAAACAACCTCGGGCTCGCACAAGCCGGTCTGACGACATGATCGAGAAAGTGGAGAGACTTGTTTTGGAGATCGCCGAATGACAGTTGAACAGATCGCCTCCAGTGTTAGCATTACCGTGGGTTCTGTGCACACAATCCTGCATGACGGCCTGAAAATGCGAAAAGTGTCCTCCAGGTGGGTGCCACGAATGCTGACGGACGACCACAAGGCTGCTCGTGTGGCATGTTGCCAAGCAATGTTGACACGCAACCAAGGCATGAATGGGACTTTCTTTTCGTCGATTGTGACAATGGATGAGACGTGGATGCCATTTTTCAATCCAGAAACAAAGCGCCAGTCAGCTCAATGGAAGCACACAGATTCACCGCCACCAAAAAAATTTCGGGTAACCGCCAGTGCTGAAAAAATGATGGTGTCCATGTTCTGGGACAGTGAGGGCGTAATCCTTACCCATTGTGTTCCAAAGGTCACTACGGTGACAGGTGCATCCTACGAAAATGTTTTGAAGAACAAGTTCCTTCCTGCACTGCAACAAAAACGTCGGGGAAAGGCTGCGCGTGTGCTGTTTCACCAAGACAACGCACCCGCACATCGGGCTAAAGTTGTTGCGTAACTTTAGCCCGATGGTCACCGTTTCACTCGCTACGTTCCGCAATCGTCATCAGCTGCACTTTTTTGTGTCTTCTTAAAGTTCCGTTTATTAATTGCCCACATTTTTCGATGGGACGTAATTCTGAACAACTTGGAGGATTGGTAATTTTTGGTATAATTTCACCATTATCTAAATACTAACCCAGAGTAGCTTTAGAATATTGGTCTGTTAATAAATCGGATCAAAACATCACTGAACCATTGTGGCTTTGAATTATTTGCAAGAAATGTTCAAACAGTCTTTAATGTATTTTTGCTAGTTAATTGTTTCGGTAGTAACAAATATCCTGTTTTTTCTTTAGATTAAAAAAGCAAATTGCCTGCCATACTAGAAATTTTACGCCGAATTTATCAAGTTTCTGAGTTCTTAATTTATCATCAACATCGCCTCGTTGATGTGCAACATAAAATTGTTGACCTAGTAATTGTTTAAAATCGACTTTTATACGCGTGCGTCCCCGATAAAAATTCTGTCCCCAATTCCTAAATGGTATGAACAAAACAAAATACATCTAAATAACTAAAAATGTTCTGTGATTGCAAGTAGGGATCAAACAAGGGACCGGTAGTCATACTTTTTGATTTACAACTAACTTTTTCGAAGCATATAACATCAATCTGTCTTTCAACTTCCAAATCTCTAGGAATTCTTATAAGCTACGTGTGTTCCAATATCCGCACTATTAAAACTCTGTATTTTGTTTGTAACAAATGAGATTATGCTGCTCTAGTCTGTTGAATGGAACAGTTGAATGGATACAAAAGAGATTTTTTAAATACTATTTTATAAAACTACTACTGGGATTTTTCAGAATCGTTGTACTCATCACATGAACCTGTTCGACTCTTGTAATCTCCAAAGTTTATCTCAAAGACATGAACTGTCTAGTAACAATTTTTTAATAATAAAATTGATTGTCCTTCCTTGGTTTCTTAGATCAGTTTTCATGTGCCTACGCGTAATACTAGAAATCTTAACACTAAAAGTTAGAACTAATATTTTAATTAGATCTTCATTTTACCATGTAGTTAGTAATTGCAATAAACACTATACTGACTCCTCTTGATGAACAAAATGTATGGTAGCGAGGTAGGCAAGGATAAAGGAAAAATAACTATTTTTATTATACAATATTAGTTGTATATAGTGACCAAGAAAAAAGGGGTGAAAGATATATTATACGAGTAATGACTTTATACAAAAATGTTCACGTAGTAACGAAAAAATGATTTTTGTTTATTCGTGTCCGGCCCTGTCGCAGACCTGTATACGGGCGGCAATATGTGCTTCCACCTCTAATTCATCAGTAATTCTCTTTACCCATGAATTACATTGTGGTATCGGTATATGTCAGTATCACCATAAATTTAAAAACAAAAAAATTATACGTAAATCATTCCATACAAAAAATTAAAAACCAGCTATCTATCTCATTGGACACGCTACGTAATGCTTTTTGTTTTATTATAAATATAAAATTTCACTTTTAAAAGAAGTCTAACGTTCAAACTATTTAGTTTTAATCACATTTTAATTAATGCGGCATAAGTTTGTCGACATATTCGATGTAAAGGCTATTATTGATATCCACAAAATAAAAAATTTCGAAGGGCGTATAGCTTTGGGATTTTCTGATGACCAGCTGTGCAGATTTCTCAGATTTGTAACACCACTTTTCGTGAACGTAGATTTATCTGTCCAGAGGACTGTTCTGCAGAAATTAAAATGAAGCCGTGACTGTCTTAATATTCAGGTAGAATAAACTAGACGAGCGTAGTGGTCTGCCTCAAGCAAACCGTGTCCCCTGCGATAGTGATATGGATATAAGCCCTCACGTTTTAAAATTCACCAAACTGTCGTTCGTGGCACTCCTAGTTGTCTAGCGATTCGACGTACACTGAGAGTTGGATCCCTTGTAACAATAGCTACTGCTTCTTCCTCTAAGTCTGCTGGCAAATTTACTCCTCGGTCGAAAAGATAATCACGCAGTCCGCATTCCCGAAAAGGTCTGTGTACTTCCAGAAACGTTCTGTAATGAGGAATGCGCCTATCGGGAAACCGATGTCGGTATTCAATAACTGCTTGACGTGCACTGCCATACACAAAATGCATGTCCACATACTCTTGAGAAGAAAATCGGTAAGGGATTTTGAATAAAGAAAACGTGTCCACTCACTAATAAGCTGTTGTATGAACTGAAACGTAATGGAATCCTTTACTAAAAATGCAACGTTAACAGTCATCTGAATATTTGTTTATTGTATGATATTCATGGTTCAGCACTTACGAAATAAGTAAGAACCTTCTTTATCATAAATCAATTTCCAGTACTCTTTTTTGTAGATCTCCAAAAAATTACTGTATGCACTACGACACGTGTTTATTTATTTTAGAATAACATTTTATTATGCGACGTTAACAATCACAGGCCTGTTATTGAATCGTATAACTTTTTTTAAATAAAATCAGTTTGAATTGACTTTAGGATTACATTTTTTTTCATGATCTGGCAATCACATTCATAGATCTGTAATAGATCTGTAATAAAAATGGATATACAAGTTTTGCGTTTTTGTTACTTGAAATGAAGTCTACTTTACACTCCTAAAATTTGAACATAATGATATACGATATAAACAAAGATATAGACCGACTTTTACTACATTTTGGCCCTTAAAATTTGGAAATTTTTGATTAATTACAAATAAATTTCTTTTTCGATTTTCAGTTAGAAACGTATTTTTCAGATTCGCATAGCTTGGGCGCTATTTAGCCGTAAGCCTGTATATTTTCAGAATTTAAATTTATATTTTGTTGGTATATTTTTTCATTAAATGTATTTCTTTTATTATTTGCTGTGGTTATATTTGTTTTTTATGATTATTTATTCCATGGCAAAATTAGGTAAACTATTTGATTTTTCTATTTATTTTTTATATTGTGTATTATATTCTAAATTTATAATACTGTTCAATCGATTGTCTTTTTGTTTTACATTATAATTGTTATCCTATAAATAGCTATGCTGGTGGGCAATAAAGTTATTATTATTATCGTCGAGTTATCTCGCACTTCCCCAGCCGGAAAAGATTTTATTCAACCCACATATGTGTGAGTATAAGCTCGATGGTAGGCGGCTCATGTTGCAGTGTATATCATGACACAGTATTTACTACAAGTCCTATAATTATCTTATTATTGTTTTTTCGATGATTCTTGGGATTATAGAAGTCTATAGCGGGATGTTTAATCAGCGATTCCAATTCTAGTTGTAAAAATTTACGGACTATACATGTGTTGAGTATTATTCGCTGCATTCTTTCGTGGTGGTAAATTTGACAACATTTATTATTATTATTATACGTGTTTAGTAATACTTTTCTTCGTATTTTGTTTTGTTCACATTCTAATTAATTATATTTCATTTGACTTCAATTGAATTTACACTTCATGCACATTGATCTGTCAAAGTGACACATGATTACCTTTTGTATTACTATAATTATCAGAAAATTGCTAATTATAATAATTCTCAATGGTTGAGTGGCGCAGTAGTAAAAATACTAGGTACGTAAAATAGACAATTACTAGCAAGGATTAATTATTCCATTCGCCCGCTGCTATCGTCAAATATGTGTGTTGAGATGTGGTAAAATATTAAACGTAAGTGTCCCTTCACTATGCAAGAGAAAGTGAGGATTTTTTTCAGCAATACGTAAATACAATTTACAAAAAAATATGTAAAGGTTAATGCTTCATTCACGAACATTTTCAATTGAAATTTTGAATTGAAAATATGAAATAAAGTACGGATATAATTAAAGAAAAACTTCCGGTGTAAAAAGCAAGAAAACTGCGCGAAATTCCCTGTTCGTTTTGAGTTTTCAAAAACCCACGCCGATACTTGGCGCTAATAAATTTCCTCTGTGGATTCAATAAAAGCTTTTAGCTGTTTCCTCGTTCTCTCGCATTTCAAACAATTCCGCCACCTCTGAAAACATGAAAGAAAACGTTCTTATCTTTTAAAGGGGGTGAGGAGGATATTCTTTGGTAAAGTGGCCTGTGCAACAAGGGTTTTCCTTCCCTTTTGTGAGAGATTTTTATTTCCAGACAGTATATATACACTAGGATAAGAAAACATTTATTAGGAGGGTTAAGTTAATTTTGGTAATATTTCAGGTAGTTTAAAATCCGAAGGAAGTGAATGTATTTTTACAAGTATTCTCTGGTCTTACGTTTGTGGATTTTTCTTTCTATATTTTCAATGTTCGTTTAAATTATTGACCAAAGAAGCTATATGAAGTCAATAAATATATATACATTATCCACAGAATAATATAGAAATACAAATAGATGGACATACGTTGCAGTGCTAATTCTACGTACAAATTAAAATTAATTGATTTCCCGCAACATAAAAAGACTATTTCATTAATTTATCAAAAGTATCCACATAGTACATATTTTGATTTTTCGCCATATAAACTATTGAAGCTATTCTATTATATTCTAATTCTTTAGGATTGAACGACAGTAAGTCTAGGCACTTGAGCACAGTGCTCTTTGTACAATCCCCAATAGATCTCTCAGTTCCACTCTGTTTGTGGTCTTGATAAAAGACACTATCCACATCAGGTCAGGGGAAATTTGAGCACTTTCCTAGGATCCAATAAATCTCTTCCGAAATGTTTCTGTCTGGGTTCCTTCAGTTCGTCACATGTGCATATTACATGAAAGCTAGTTTTCTCCTGTTTTTCACATCTCCTCTAACAGAGCTGGCTAACTAAGCACATATTTTATAGATGATTCCTTAAAGGACATTGTCCGGTTATCAAGTCGATTATAATTTTAATTTCCTTTTTATTACTACGAATTAGGTTGGCTGATAGTGTAGCATTCATCTTCTTTCGTAGTGTCTTAATGTATAGCGTTGATCTTCCGTTAACATACATTTCTTTTTATGTTCTCTTTCTAGAGATTTCCCTTATAGCGGAATCCTTGGCGATTCTACATACAGGTCCTGGTCCTATGAAATTCCTTTTTGAGCCTTCCTTGGTCAGTTCATCGGCCATCTCATTGCCTTTAGTCTCCTCATGTCATTGGCATCCATACCAGTGACACAATATTGTCTTGTGCCAGTCTATTGAGGACTTATTTACAATATTTCACCAGTTTGGACCTGGCAGATGAGTTCATAATAGCTTTACTAGTCGCTTGACTGTCAGTCATTATGTTAATTTTTTTTTGTTTGCGCAGCTGGCTTTCCAAATTTCCTTAGCGCAGGCTGCGACTACAAATAATTCAGTCTGGGAAACCATCGTATCCTTAGGCTTAATGATATCTTCCTTCTGAGGCACATTCCACATGTACCTGCACCTGTACTCCGATTCGATTGTGATCCATCCGTAAATCAGGAGCTGGCACCACAATCGCTCGAGCGACTTTTTCCCTACATTAACTCAGGTGCCTTACTGTCCGCCGGTAGATGTAATATCGACTCTCCTTGTATAGTTTCTGTGGTATCATTAATTATTAGGACACCATAAATAATTGGCCTTCAGCCACGAGATCACAATCATAGCCTCCGCTTTCGCAAATAGTTCCAGCGATGGAAAACTCGCAATTACTTCTATGGAGGCGATTTCTGTGCTGTTCATGGGTCCCGTGATTCCCAGCAGAACCTGTCGCTGGAGAGTCGTAAAGAGCTCCACCGCTACTATTGGAGCTTTAGCCAAAATATTAGTCCTCGCACGAGGAATTTTGCACTCCCAATAAATTTTCTCAGGTTGAACAAGTCCGATCAAGGTGTTCAATAGCTCAAAATTTAGGCAATTTACTTCTCTACTGAATAAGTTGTCAAACTTTTTTTGGTTCATAGAGTTTTTTTTATTTACGACCTGTTTAATTTTTAAAAAAAATTGGAAAAATACAAAAAAAGATTTTGTTAAGCTGTTTTGGACCGTAGCCACCAAACCAATAGTGCGATTTGGGTCATTTATAATTAAATGTTTTGTCTGGGCCTATACTTTCATATCCATCTGCTTGTAGAAGTGTTCCAGTGCAAAAAAATTTGAAACCGAAAATTTTTTGCACGTTTTTGTGAATAAGTTGAAAACTGGAACCAATCGGAAATAACTGACGACAGTTTTTGAATCAGCATAAAATGTTATGTTAAAAAAGGTATATAACAGCCTTGGAGATTTTTCTTGTAAACTAGTATTTAATACTTATGCCTGGCCAGCTTTTAAAATTCTTGTGTTCATAATTGTATATTTGTACACACATCTTTCTTATATATACATACATATATACATATATGGATTAAACAAGAACTAAAATCGTGTACTTATTTCTATTGCATGACTCAATGTTAAAGAATTGTCGATCCTTGTATCGTGTATCTGTTTAATTAATGTCGTTGGGTAACGAGTGCATATCCAAAAAGAAGCAAGTCTTTAGCGCAAAAAATATCCACATCGTGTACAGACACACATGTATATTTAAGTGATGTGATATGCATTTATGCAATATTTATAGCTTTGTTGATGAGGATGTGTTATGGAGTGTGCTGTTCTGTTCGTGCTATTGCATAAAATGATTAGATATCTGGAGCGTTTTGAAATGTTATACAAAAAAGAACATTGAGTTCGAATTTAAAAGGAATTTGTTTATTTCACTTGCATAACTTCGTTTTTGTTCGGGGAAAAAAGATGTCAAAATAAACTGCTGATTTAGTTTGGTTTTGTAAATGTCATTCATTATTTAATGTGTAAAAATTTTTGTACGCAGTACTCGATGGAATGCCAAAAGAATGTATTATTGAGAAATAAAATTTCTAAATAATTTCTAAAATAAATACTCATATCGAAATGCTCGTTACAAAATTTTAAATAAATTTAAAGTCAATCCGAACAATTTCCATACTCACACACCTAAATACTCGTTGCAAAATTTTAAATAAATTTAAAATTAATCCGAACAATTTCCATATTTTAACCTTAATTTCCAATAAGCTATTGTTTGTTCATCAACTTATATGAAAAGAAAACAGAACGCTAAAATATTAATATTGAAGTTAAGACATTATAACCGGTGACTATAAATGATTGAAAAATGTTGGCAACAATTCTATAACTTTAAGCTTGCTTGATTTTTAAACTTAAATTTGTAAAAAAATGTATAAAGTAAAAGTCAAACAAGCAAAACACTCAAACAATTTGTTTTTTTTATTTTCAAAATGTACTTTATTATCGAGTAAAATACAATTTACCTATTTTAGAACCGGTTTGCAAAATAAAGATGGATATATTCCAAGCAGTCGATTTATAACCATTTTATAGAAATGTATCTAGAAGAACAAATTGAATTAAATACCGTTACTTTTCACAACACAGTGTTAGAATTATTGAACGGTTTTTAAATACTGATAATGTAGCTAAAGGTAAATCTACTGGTCGTCCCACTGTTATTTCACCCAATATTTTGAAAATTGTGAATAAAATTGTTGAACAAAATCCTCCTATTTCTTTCTGTACAGCATTCATCTATTTCTAGTCTGGTCTGCTAACCTTTTCTACATCCTTTCTAGAACATTCCCATAAATCCTCTTGTAAGAACTTGCAAAAACAGCTACCAACACCAATCACTTGTCCTCAAATTCACCAACATGGTTTTTACAATAAATCCAATTTTGTCTGGTTATATTAAATTCCAGAATGGTTATGTTAAATTACAAAATTATAGAACTTGGTCGGCAGATAATTAACACAACACTGGTTGTAACACTGGATATGATTGAATACAATTGCATTCAATTAAAATTACTGTTTGGGTGGCAATGTTAAGACAACGAATTAGTGGACCAATATTCTTTTAAGAAACAATTAACGTCAAATATCGTATGATCAAAAAGTCTTTGGATCGCTATTGCCATGGAATTTACGAGATATCTATGAAATTATTTATTTCAATTAGTTTTGACATTTACTTGACAACTTTCAAGTCAGCTGGTTATAATTCAAAATGTTTCAATTAGAATTAGAAGTAATGGAAATATAGGTGAAAATGGTAATTGGGTTTATTCACCTCGTTTATGTTTGAATGAGTTCTGTGAGCGATTTCCCAACTTCGCAATAATCGAACGAGTTTTTTCTCGGCAACTTCAACGAACTGTGGACAAATTTGAAGGAACTGGTAATATCAGCGATAGTGTTCGATCTGGAAGAAGACGGGCTAGAAATAATGATGTTATTGATCTGGTTAGGCAACGCATGCAGGAAGAACCTACCTTATCCTTGCGTAGATTGAAACAAGACATCAATTTAAGTTATGGGACGTGTCAAACCATTTCCTTATAAACTGCAGATGTGTCAGAAGTTACTGCCACCAGATTATCAGAAGAGAGTATCGTATTGTACCTGGTTTAATGACCATATGAATAATAATATCCTTGATTTAACATTTTTTACAGACGAATTCATGACTTTCACGTTGGCATTCGTTTCATGGCTATCACGATCCAAAGACTTTTTGATCATACGTTAATATACGAAACCATTATTTTAGAGTCGTTTAAATCAGTTGGATAACAATGAATTAACTAACGGATATTGACAAGGGATTCTGTCACATCACACTCCATACGATTATGAATTTGTAGCAATTTTCAAGTTAGTAGATTAACATTTTGAGCATTTTCTTTGCATAACTGTATTACTTGTAAATAGGTGTGTAAATTTTGTTTCAACTATCATTTTGTCTAAATGACTGGCCAAACCAATTTAATTTCTAGTCAATAGATTATTTATGCAAATAAATGATTGCTTCAAGAACTTTATTCTTAAGCGAATACTTGTTTCTCCTTTTTTAATATTGAAAAGTTAGCTATTGTGATGGTAGGAAAAAGTACGTAATTATGACACAAGTTATTATGTTAGAATGATAAAGAAAGAAAAGGCAAAATTTCCCGAAAACGTAAGTTTTTTGACACGCTAGCAAAAAAGTAAACGTGGCTGATCTGAATCTGGTTGAACACGCTTCTGCCAAGAACTTGCAATGGCATAAATAACATTTTCTTTTCAATTTGAGTTCCTAAAGCTGATGAAGATACCCAAAATTACGTTTAACCACGTCATTAAGAAGTTATTTTTTTCTTTAAAAAGGTGGCGTTCATATATTTAAAAAAATGATAAACTATTGTAGATAAGTCTGATAAATATATTGTATATTGTAGAATTCAATTTATGTAAAAAAAAACAATAATTTATTTTGTATTTTTTCCACCAGAGTCAGTGGCGGCTAGCGCATAAGCGCTGCAGAGCTCCCAAAAAATTGGGCGGGCGAACCTGTATTAGTTATAACTAGTTTTCTTTTACATAATTTTTCCGACATTTCTGATGTTTATAAAAGCGTAACATATTGTTATGAAAATTCTCCCCCTGTATATCAAAAAATTTGCATATTTTTCTACATCATCCTGTAAAGGACATCAAACCCTACAATTTGACACCTCAATCATCAAAATCCGACAAGTAGAAGCCGAGAATTCGCTTCCGAAATTCCAAATAATATTCAATAGGCGACCAGTGGAATAACCAACCTAATTCGCGCAATCGCTCACTTGTTCCTTATCTGGTCCACACGAGCGTGCGCTCAGAGCTCTGTCAAACACCCGCGCGCACCCCGCTACCCCCGCTGGTGTCTAAAACCAATGCGTCATTTTAGCAGGCCTGGTCACTGCATTAAATGCAGCGAAATGCAGTGCATTTATTCCAGCGCGGAGGGCGATATGATTCGGTCTACGATAGGTCCAACTCGCAACGGGCCATAGGCAACAATATACGTATGGAACGTAATGCGGTGTGGCAACGTGTGTACGATGCCTATATTGAGTGACTTTCTTAAAATTTAAATTTATTTTTCAGAATTATTGATTTTTTTACTTTTATCTTTTAGAAAACGTTATTGTTTTTTTATTACTTAAAATTACTTTATATGAAAAATAGTATACCATAAAAGTGTAAACAAAGACAGTATACATTGAAACGAATATTCATTCAATTGTATTGTCATGAAATTGAATTTGTCAATCGTTGTTAAATTTGTTAGAATGAATAGATATTTATATTTATCGGAAAATACTAATACTTAAAGCAAACAAATAAGGTGTAGTGTTTTGTTATAGGAATGAGGAATGTATAATATCCATTTCTTCCTGCATTCAAGTGATTCATTTTTGTCACAAATCTTTTCAAACTAACATTTTATTATTCGTTTATGTATGACTTAAATAATTGCGCTAATTACAAAAATCCATGTAAATAAGATACTCTTTGAAATAGTGATTTTTAACTATGAAATTTTAGGAATACTTAATATTAATTAAAATGTTTAAGTCCACAACAAAAGGAATTAAATCTCCTAATAATACATAATAGTTCTGTATCTATAAGGAACTGCCTTTATTTAATAAATATTTAAAACGTCACAGCATACTATAATTATATATTAAAAAATGGTATGACTAAGACGATTTAAAAATATTTATGCATTTTTGTACTAGGTAAGTTGGCAGACTTCTTATTACCTCATAAAATCCTCTAAAAATGTGTAACGCGTCTTTAAGCATTTAGTCATTAAATACGTAAGTTATGAACGTGGTCTGGTTCTTTTTTCTTATTTTCATATTTAAGACAACTCATTGGAAACATATTCTTTGATCATCACTATTATTAATAGATGTCTAATCGAGGCTATCGGTAAATTAAAATTTTAATTTATGTATTTTGCATTATAAAAATGTTTTTTCCTATTTGAATATTCTCGCTGATAAATTAAAAGCATGTGTGTAAAACTACATTTGTTTTTAAAGCACAATCTTAGAATAGAATTAAGTATCGATTGGTGTCATATTCATGCGTACTTTTGCGTCTTAAATTAAGAATAGAAATTTCTTTTTCACTTCTTTGTTAGACAGTTCGACTGAAATTCCATCTACGTAATACGCTTTTAACGTAGATAAACAACCCCTAGATCAAAGTAAGATAACACTAAGGACACTAGCAACCATTCTAAGACAAGTCGTTAATTACAATACTATAGGAAAAAGAAAGAAAGAGCGGGCAAGTGTTAATAATAACAAGGCAACTCCAATAACTCAAGCTTGAAGCGAGAGACTAGTAGCATAAGAACATTAGACAAAAGAGTCTGAATGGCTTAACATGCGGTTCATGAAACTAGTAACTTCATTACCTCAATACTGTCGAAATAGCAATATATCATTTGTTCCATTGGGAGCAATATAAAGAGGATGAAAGAAGTACAGATGTATACGAGGATAGTATGATTAATACCTATGTTAAGGAGTACAACGCAATTGTTTTGCATTTATTAAATTTATTTCTCCATATAATCTTCTTGTAGCTCTCAACATTCCAAATTTCTTAAGCCATCTAAATAATATTTGTAGAACTCTGCAAAATAGGCCCCTGTTTCTGCAGTGATCTCTTCATTTCACGTGAACCACTTTCCGTCCAGTTATGTTTTGAATTTTGGAAATCTGGCAAATATAGTGGATGGAACATCAATTCGTACCGTAAATCGACTAGTTTTACTGTCGCAATGCTAGTTAGTGGGCCGGGGCATTATCATGATTGTAGAGAATTTTTTCCTTGCTAGCTGGGACCTTCGTCACTTTAGTTCACCGTCGAATCGGTCCAATAAATCACCATATTACTATCCCCTGATTGTCCTTCCCTTCTCCAAATAATCGTTTAAGATTATGCCTTGCGAATCTGAAAATATTGTCGCCATAACTTTTCCTGCTGATGGCACCGTCTTCGCCTTCTTCGGTGCACGTTCGCCGAGAAAATCCCATTGTATCGACCTGACCTTTAGTCCAGTAAAGTTAGACTTGCTCTGCGAATTTTGGCCCGGCAGGAAGGTAGGCTGGAAATTTGTATACACCTTCGTTTTGACGTTTCAAATCTTGTGTCAAAAGTCAAGAACTCAGATGTTCCGGCTAGCAAAGTTATTCCAGGTAAAATCACGCAAACTTCGGGTTTTCGCGAATAACTCGTTTTCTATGCTCTTGATCACTTCGATACCTATTACTAAAATTAAAGATCATAAAATTCTCTACAAGTTTACTCTAGAATTTTTTTTTCTACGTGCAACCGTTTTTGAGTTACAGAATTTACAATTTCACCTCAAATTTTCAATTTTTCGATAAAATTCGGTTTTTCGAGATTAACTGTGGTTCTATGCTATTTACGACTTTCAGACCTATTAGAAAAATTGTAGAGCGCAAAATTCTCTATTAAAATAGCATTCGGTGATATTTTTCACGTATATCCATACTTGAAATACAGCGCGCTGAAGAAGCCTCTAAAATGGATGATTATCGGCAATTTTCGGCAAAATTGATTTTTCGTTATTTTCATCTCGTTTCCTATTCTTTTTTTGACTATATAGTGAATGAGAGAAGTTGTAGAGCGTGAAATTCTAGCATAGAAAACGAGTTATTCGCGAAAAACCGAATTTTGCGTCGTTTTACCTCGAATAACTTTGCTAGCCGGAACATCTGAGTTCTTGACTTTTGACACAAGATTTGAAACGTCAAAACGAAGGTGTATACAAATTTACAGCCTGCCGGGCCAAAATTCGCCGATGAGGTCGAATTTGGTCTAATTTTACTGGACTTACTTTGGTTTCTGGCGTGTAGTGATGTATCATTTAACTAACAGACGCATTTGGGCCTATATTTCTGGAACACTTTGCAGACATCAAAAGTGAAAAATCATCAGAATATATTACTGTCCAGAAGCCTGCACAGCGTTTTTAATTAAGTTTTTTCAATTGATTAATTGAATTCTATTTAAGAAAGATTTCTTTGTAATTTGTAATTTATTCACTTCATTCAGAGGGACTTGGTATTCCCCGTTATTAATGTTTATGGCAGTCTTAAACACAATTTTATAACGTACTTTTACTTACTTCATTCTTCTTAGAAAATGTATTTTGAAATACGAATTTATCATCTAGTTTATGGTTATTTATTCAGGCCTTTTTCTATTTTGTATTGTTTCCACTTAAGGTGTAGCCGCTATGGTCCCCAAATTTTTAGGCGCATTAATATTTTAATCAAAAGCTCGCCGCATATTGTGATAAACATGCAGTTAAAAATTTTCATTACAGTTACATTTTCATAGGTATCTTGTATTAAACAATAGCATTTCGGAGACACGATTTATCTAAGGTCGAGTCTGGGTAAAACCGTGTATCCTGTTTCGTCCACTCGTAAGAAATAAGGTGGAGCCCTATGATTGCATTTTTCTTTACCTGCGTAATATTTTTGAATTAAAAAGTTTAGTTTGCTAAGATCTATCAACGGAATCACACGTGCCATTTCAAGCAACTTCAAGCGTTACTAAAATTAGAAATGTAACCAGTTTTTGTAATAACTATTTTGCTGTGGCTTATGTAACATTAGTTTTCTGTATTTAATAATTAAAGAGTGTTGTGTCTTCAACAACTGGTTTTTATTCTGCGAACCATTAAGCAAGAGAAGACCTATTCACAAGTGGAATTAACGGCGATTCAACAAAAATTAGTTATTACGGATTTACGACCCGTGATTACGCAGAAGTGTCAAATCAAGCTACATACGTCCCAACAATTACCATGTCGTCAGTTGGAATATCATTTACATCGATAATATACAACAGAGAACCAATACACTACCCTGAGGCACTCCACATTTTAAAGTGCATTTACTCGATGTGACTTTATGAATTTGCACATATCGACTGCGATTGTCTAGATAACTTTGAAGCCATTCTAACGGTTTACCATTAATTCCGTAACACGTTAGTTTTTCAATTAACATGGTTTACCATGTTAAAAGCTTTTCTCAGATCAACAAAAATTCATCTATATTTTGATAGAGTTTATTTAAGAACTTTGCAATCGCAGTAACTGTGATATGTCCTTTCCTGAAACCAAACTGAAGCTCATTGAACAATTTGTATTTCTCCACGAATCTTGATTAATCTACTAGCAAACAGTCTTTCTAAAACTTTCGCAAATACCCTTAATAGAGAAATGTTTTTATATTATATAAGGTATGCCAAGTTGTTGTCTCTTTTCGATATTAGACTGCCAGCGACGTCGATAGAAATAACGACGTATTTTCTGTGGATTACCATTGTCCAAAGTATGGACTTAACAATAATAAAGTTAATTTAGTCGCGCCATATGAATTAAATTTATTTAATTGTAGTGCTTTTTTGAAGTATCTAAACAAGGACGATTTAAAAAAGTCTTTCTTTGGAGACTGTGATTAAGTAAAAACTCAAAAAAAGGTATAAAACCCCGTACCGCAATTAACAATCGTATCCTAAATACGTATTTCGACAACTAAGTTGTCATCATCAGTAGGTAAAACCACTAATCAGTGTATACGTGGACGCCGTGTAAAGTAGTTGCGCGTTTATGTGTTAGCTTTACAGTGCCCCATTCGACACTTTGATTAGTGGTTTTACCTAGTGATGATGACAACTTAGTTGTCGAAATCGTATTTAGGATACTATTATTAATTGTGGTAAGGAGTTTTATACCTTTTTTAAGGAAGATTTTGATTTTAATTAGAAGTTTTGTTAATTTATAAATTTTATTATTAGTATAGCTTATTATTGTAGACATATTTTAGGATTTAGGCGTCTCCTAATATCTAAATGTATATTAAAGAAATAAAGCTTCCACTCTTTACGTCTTCTTTATCCTTCCGTAAAGTATCTATTCCAGTTATATTACCTCTTCTAAATACTCACGAAACAATCACATTTTGTTATATCAGATATAGTTCAACAGATGTTTGATTTTCACTTCTAACACCCTACTGGATATATACATTTATATTCCATAAAAATAATGTTTCTGTGCCTTCCAAACTCAATAAAAATAATGAAATTACGCACTTTATATCGGTTTTACTGACTCCATTTAGGTGATACGTTTATGGAAGCAATTAACTGTGTGAACTACCACGTACTATTGACTCTCAAAGTTGTTAAGTTTAGGGTTCGTAATTTACAGAATTTATTAGGCAAAAATAACATTCCTTTCTAATTGAAAGACTCTATACAAACACGGTTGTGTTACACATAAAAAAAGGAATATCATTATGTAAATCACGAACTGACAATATAATTTTATTTAACGACTTCCCTCAGATGCTTTCGGTTTTTCTTTATAGTTAAATCGTCTTAGATAATCAACGCTCTTATGTACCTGCCGTGAATTCGTTAAAAGAATCCGCTTCAATGATCCGGAAATTGTTAAAGAAGGAAAAATATAGAAAGAAAACAAGTTAATACTAACGGTTAAACCAGACGGGCGATTAATAATAGATTTTTTTAACGAAGTAGACAGGTCAGGGATTGAAAAGGTGACGGTTTTGTATCGGATTTTCTAATTATACTTTTCATAGAATGAGTATTATATATACAAGGTGCGATAAAAAAAATATGGTGAATAATTTTATTACGAATAAAGTAATAAGTTTACATCAAGTTTGATTAGTCTAATTCAAAGTACTCTCTCCGGCTAGCGATGCACTTATCCGAACGTTGTTTCCATGATTTGAAGCAATTCTGGAAAGATTCTTTCGGAAAGACCGTCAGTTGTTCCGTCGTGACCCTCTCAATGTCGGGAATGGTGTCAAAATGTTTTTCTTTTAGGACGGTTTTTATTTTTGTGAAGAGATAACGTTAAATCCGGGGACAGACAGGAACCTTTTTTCGGCCAAAAACTCGCGAATTAGAAGCAAGTTATGACATGGCGGGTTGTCGTGATGAAGGAGCCATTGGTCGATTTTTCTGATCTCTTTCTAAGTATATTGTTTCGCAAACGTTACAGTATACGCTTGTAATATTCGAAATTTACAGTCGTACTCTTTGGAACGAACACTCCTTACTATCAACTCAACTAAACACAACCAACACAACTAAATGCACTCAACTAAAAATCATTGAGCATGACGTTAACGTTCGACTTTGACTGACGTACTTTCTTATCGCGAGGAGAGCCACTTTTCCATTGGCAACTCTGAATTTTTGTCACTGGGTCATAGCCGTACACCCAACTTTAATCTCCAGTTATATTTTTGGCATGAAGTCCGGATCTTCATCAAGACGATCCTTCAGTTATGTGTAAACTGTCACACGATATCACTTCCGTTTGTCAGTCAAAAGCCTGGGAACAAATTTCGCACTCACTCGTCTCATTTGCAAATTTCGGTTAAAATGCTTTGCACGGACCCGGACGAAATGTTCAGTTCTTTCGAAAGCTCCCCAATCACTTGTTCGAACAAACCATTTGTACCACTTTTTCGTCTGTTTTTGAGATCGAGCGACGTCTTCGTCTTTAACTGATTCATATCCGTTTACTACGCTCATACTACTTGTAAACAATCTTCAGAGTCACCACATTATCGCCATACACTGATTCTAATATTTATTTCATGGGCTTCTTTGGCACTTTTTTGCAGCTTACAACAAAATGTTAAAGTTAACGCGTTGTTTGAAATCCATAATGCGCATAACAGGCACGGTAAATCTCACTCTTCCAGCTCTGAAAGCCGGCTAACATGTCACAATTAGTTCTAACGTGGTGCTGACTGTCTCAAGAGGTCTCCCGGATCTGCTAGAAAAGAGCTACGGGAAGGCTCTCGAATGAGATATAGACTGGGAAAATCTAGAAGCCGTAAGCGGAACATATATATATATATATATATATATATATATATATATATATATATATATATATATGCATATGTATATTTAGTGTTTATAAGAATTTTATTTTTCTTATTTATTTTATTGGCCGTGTCTTAATATTAAAAATAATAGACTTTTTATTGGTTTAGCGACCTTTTATTGAATTTTGCTGTTTTATTCTACGACGTTTCGACTTTTATTATTATTCAGTCTTTTTCAAATTTTCAATTCATTTATACAGATTTAACCACTTTAATTTTTCCTTGCTAATTATTAATCTAAGTTTAAATTTTAACTTTAATTGTTAATGTAATTGATAATTCAGTCTTTAATACAGTTTTAATTCTAATGGTTAATTTAATTGTTAGTTCAGTCTCACAAAAGCAAACACAGCTCTCACGTTTTCATTGTAGTAATTCTTGGTTCTAGTTACCTGACTGTATTGTAGTTTAATTCAAATCTTCAATTCATTTATACAGATGTAATCACTTTAATTGTCCTTACTCATTATTATTTTTAATTTTAACTTTAATTGTTAATCTAATTGGTAATTCAGTCTTTAATCTAAGTTTAATTTTAATTGTTAATTTAAGTGTCATTTCAATCTCACATAAGCAAACACAGTTCTCATGTTTTCATTGTATTAATTCTTGTTTCTAGTTACTTGAAAAAGACTGAATAATAATAAAAGTCGAAACGTCGTAGAATAAAACAGTAAAATTCAATAAAAGGTCGCTAAACCAATAAAAAGTCTATTATTTTTTATGTATATATATTCGGAAGGGAGACCATTGATAATTCAACGAGTAATCGCCGTCGTGTGATATTATATAGATGTAAATATTCATAAATGAATACATATTGCGAAATAAATGCTCTTATTGTTAGTTATTAGTTTTTAAGTGTTATATAGTGTGTTTTGTTTTATTGTTAATATAGTGTGTGTTTAAATTATCGTTAGTTTTATTTACAAAAAACCCAGAAAGACAAATATTTTACAATACTCTTCCTTTCTGTATACCACATTTTTTCCTTTCGACGTCGAGGAACCAAACGGCCCGAACCGCAGTGTTATTATTTTACTGGTCACCCATCCAAAAGCTGACCACGATAAGATCGGTTTGACCATGTATGTAAATTGCAATACCATTACCTTAACTGGGCTGCCGTACTGTCGACATTAATAATTCTCAATAACAAAAATCAAGATAACAGTTTCAGTTTATAGAAGATATAATCGTTTCAAATTAAAAACTTTAATACCAGATTTTTTACTTCTATTCTATTCTAATTAGTAAAATGAATCTCGCAATTAGCAATTAGAATTTATCATGTTTATTTCTGCATAATAAATATGTTTGCATGTAAAGATCGAAGTTCATGTGCAATTGATTCACTCCGCTGACGTGTTCTAAATATGAGTTTTGAAGTATTAATATCGAAAATCCTCAATTTATCCACATACGAAAAAACTCATGAAAATAATTTAGATAAGATTATTTGTATAGATTATAGGAGAATTAGCAAATTAATTTTTTATCATCACTTATTTATATATGTATCTATGTGTGTACTTTTGTCTCCTTTGATTCATGTTGATGAATAATGTGTTTACAAAACTTTATTAATATTCTTTTATCTAAATTAATATCAAGGTCAGCAATTAATTATTTTTTTTTTATAGAAATGTAGTATACTGTATTCTTTTAAGCTAGAAACAAAAGCAAACATAACATTTTTTTAAATGTTTTCTTTATATGCATTAAGGATAATCAAAATATCAACTTAGAATTGAGTATTTAATAAATTAATATACATTATAAAGAAAGTGCCTTATCTATAATTTTTTCGACAAGTTGTAAAACCGATGTATTCTAAATACACAAAACTCGCTTTATGTTACTGCTAATAGCAAAAATAATCCTTTTGTCTATTTGAGTGAAACAAACAAATTAAAAATAGTTGAGATATCGCAATTTTTTTGGGAGACCATATTCTAAATTCTGCAAAATGAAATTCTCTGTAATTTGGATTATATTATCATTTATTATTCAAGAATATCAATATTTATCGTAATAAACTCTTTAACAGGCAGAATTAATTTGGCGATTCTTAATACGTCGCTAATACTTGCTACATTAGAATAATTAATTATTAAAAATCGTAGAAAAGACGAGTATATTACATAACGAGAATGGAAAGTGAGTGATATCGTGCGAGTGAGAATCTTGACGAGCAAACGATAGACACTTTCCAACGAGTTCTATACAGTATTTTTCGCGGCGACACTGAAAAAAATTATATAATTTATTGCAAAAATATTTTGCGGCTTCAAGTTACTTCTGGTGGTGTACATTCCATATATCTATAGACGAATCGTTGTCGATATCCATCGTTTTCTACAAAATCAATAATAATATAACAGAAAAACCCATGGTAAGTGTTAAAAACTTACCAAATTCCGTATTTTTGAAAATAAATTATTAAGTTATATTAACGTATTGGTTTTTGATAGATCAATGAAATTATCAACTTTCATGCCTACTCAATTGTTTGAAATTAGTGTCGTAGGAAATGTAATAAACACAATTTAAAACAACTTAAAGTAACAACTTTCTTGTGTATACAAACAATACAAATATGCATAAGTACATATTGCTATGAATAGTGGTTTGAAAATTTAGCACGCCACCATCCACAACTAGTTTTCCCAACTAGGTTTCTCAGCCGGTGAATTTTCAAATATGAGACTTCTAACTTCTCGGGTTCCACTTAGGAAAGACGTGTCTATAATTTGAGTTGAGCGCCAGTGAAATGTTCACAAAAATTTATTTACTTATTTTATATAAGTTAAGTTAGAACATCAATATTGGTATGATTAAAATGAAACCAACGCAGGATAAAATTAAAATGAATATTTAATACAAAAATAAAGTATATATCTTTACAAAGTATAAAGATGCTGTATTATACAAAAATACTTGAGGTAAAAACATTCATTGAAAATTGACAGCTAAATGAATGGAAAACGTCCGCTAAATGACACCGATCAAAACTTATCTAAAAATAATCAAGTTTAATATTAATTTCTCCCCAGAGAACCACACTGTATACTCAGATACTGATACGCGAACAAAAACTTACACGTGTGCTATCGACACGCACAAAAACCCTTGAATCCTCTCGAACAAACTTTTCAATTATAATATTAACATAGAATTTTAATATTTAACTGTATTATCTATATTCTTAATAATTAAATCTCTTAATTACTTGTTTCAATATAATAGAAATATAGTTACTCTATTTATGCTTATGACGTCATACAATTCTAAATACTTACAAAAACTAAAATGGAGACTCTAACAAAGAAGGTGCATAATCAATTTAAACATGAATAATACAACGAGAATTTATCTCTATAAATATCGGGACTTTAATAACAATATAACAAAAACACTTTCAATCAATCAACCCGAATATTAAAATATATTTAAATATATTTCACAAAGCAACCTTCTTGTTCAAACTATAAATTTCGTCTCCCCGTAACTTCGATCTCTACATGAAATCTCGGATAACAAGTTTTTTCCCTTTTTAAATTTATATACTTTTTCAATGTACAGTTCTATCCAAAGTTAATTTATTTTAAAATATTCAAATATTATTTTATAAAAAATCCATAGCAATATGTATCTGTACATATGAATATACACCACGTATTTAACGAGTGGACATTTCAACCACAGAGGCATGCGTTTCTGTCTTACGACTTCATCGGTGCGGGTTTATGAAGTAACGTTTAAAAGCTTGCCTTTTGCCAAGAAGTAAACTTTATCCTATCAGGTGACATCTGATGGACAAAAGAGACGGCGCCGATAAAACCGCACCGATGAAGTCGTAAGACAGAAACGCATGCGTCTGTATATGAAGTGTCCACTAGTTAAATACGTGGGTGTATGTCTATCTGTGCAGACGCAGATGTGCTCATGCATATTTGTATTGTTTGTGGACAAACGCTTGATGTGAACTTACGCATCGACATGCTATATTATTTTGGTGTATTGAGCCATTCGGCTACGACTTAATGGACACACTAATTCCGTATTATTTTTCTTCTTATGTATTGGCGTAGCTAGTCAAGAAGATACAGCTTCGGCTAAAAATACTTTAATTATATTATCATCGTATGAAACAGATGTATAATTACTATTTATTATTATTTTATTTTGCACTTAAGTATTATTTGTACATTTCACCTTGGATACGGTTACCATAAACACGGCCATAATAACCGGGCGATATGGCCTATAACGCCCGGTAATTTATTCATAGTTTTTAATGTTGTGTGAGTATAAATAAGGCCCAGGAAGAAAGGATATACATTTTACAGAACTAATAATTTTAATATTTAAGAAAGTCTAAAGAAAAAAGCAAAATTTTAGCATTCTTTAATAAAATTAAGAGTATCTAAACATTGACAACTTGATAACTTCAAAGTGTGAACAACTTTCATTTAAAATACGTAAAACTTAATAGTTGTTTATTTTCAACAATTTCTAAAGAAAGAATCAAATTTTTAACATTATTTAGCAAAATTAAAAATACAGTTTTCGAAATGTCCTGAAGCTTTCCAAGTTTTTGAAAGTTCTTGGTGGGAAAACATCTCCACTAGTTACTTTGACAAGCGAACAAGGAGATATCTGATACTGTAATAGAATTTAATATCATGCTGGATACTCTATTCTTAGGAAGAAATGCATTTTTAGGGTCTCGAACGATGCACCGGCCTCAACATATTAGACGCGTAACGACGCTCAACGATATGACAGTTGACAGAAATCTCGGAACTTTTCCAATGTAATTTGAATTTTCCTCTTTTTCATGAAAAATAAAATCCTGTATGAACCACTGGCGTTTTGGCAATTATATTGCAGTCGGTCGACATTCATCCCTCGGACCAGAGGCCCTCGGGCTGAATTAACGTCCACCTCAAAGCAATATAATACCCATAACGCCCTTGGTGCATAAATAACTATATTAAATATAATTAATTTCTTATTCATTTTAATGTGTATTACAAAGTAACGGTAATTAGTTTTATTTATTAGTTTTTATACAAACTTCGTGCTATATTTTACGTAAGGCAAAATTTTCTAAAAATATTTTTCACCCCAAAAAAGGATGAAATTCATAAATTATCTATTCTTTTTTCTTTCTTATGTTCCGCACATTTTTCACGTATTTTCCGCGATAACGCACCTGCGAGTCTTCCAATTGAATTTTTCCCTACTCTCTTTTCTTTTCTGTTACAGAGAAGAGGTAATAGATCACACGGTGAAATGGGGAGCCAAGTTTCAGTTCACGTGCAAGATGATGGCCAACGCGTCGACCGGCGTTCTAGAACGTTGCGTGCTCAGGATATCCGTGAGGAAAGAGTGCAAGGGCGGCCGCTCCTTCACCAAGCTCGGCTTCGTGGACTTGAACTTGGCGGAATACGCTGGTTCGGGCGTAACTAGTAAGAAAGCTCTTTTGGAAGGATACGATAGCAGACACCGACAGGACAACAGTATGATCAGATATTCGGTTAAGATGTGCATGCTGTCCGGAGATATATTGTTTAAAGTGTAAGTATTGTCGATGTTTTTGTGAAAATGTAAAATATGCAGGGTGGGGAAGTGAAACTGATTTTAAAATAACTACAAAAAACTAGCAAGCAATTTTTTTATAAATTTACATATTTAGACCACGTTGAAGTACTTAAAAAGGAATTAAATAAAAGTTGTTTTGTGTATATATATATATATATATATATATATATATACACAAACAACTTTATATATATATATACGGATTATCTACGGCTGACGCCGCTTTTCCGTCCCCAGCTTCCATATCCTTCTGTCGTAACACATGTCTTCCTCTAAATTTCTTGCATCCATAGCTTCGGTAATGTTATATTTCCAACTTCTTCTTGGTCTTTCTCTCTTTTGCTTTTTTTGGAGGTATCCATTCTAACACTTTCCTTGGCCATCTGGTCTCATTCATTCTTTTTGTGTGTCAAGCAACACTCCTTTGCCTATCTCAAATTGCAGAGCACATGATTTTTCGGACTGAAATTGTTTGCTTGAAGTTTACTTTCTTGGGTGATGTTGAATGTCTCTATTTTATGGACTTATGTTTTGATGCCGGTGTAACGTGAGCAACCTATGCTTGGTTACCAGTGACAATTTAACGTGAAACATATCCTTCGGCACTATATCTCTCGACGAAACTCTAGAACTGGCTAAACGATCGCTTTTAAACAACCCAGTTAGCATTTTTCGTGCCCAACACAATTTCTTAGACAACACTTCTTGAAACTTGAGGAAACTCATTAGTAAACCTGGACAATCGAAAGAATATACGACACGACATTATTGTATCTAACTTGTGCAGATGTAGCAATTTGAATAAATGTGTTTTTTTTCTCACAAATGGAATTTCTCTAAAATACTGCTGCGTTGTCATATATATTACGACACGTAATCTAGGACACAGTAGAGGCATTTAATTCAGATCACTTGTCCGAATAGTTATATATCACAATACAATAGAAGTATTCAATTTAAAAGCGGAATTTTACGTAAATTTCGATTGTGAGGGAAAAATATATATTTGTTTGGATTGTTACAGGTACAATAGGTAACACATATAATGTCATTTTCTCTTTACTTTGTTCAGGTTTACTCATTAGAAAATGAAGAAGACGTAAAGCATCGGTTTTCTAGTACTTTTTCCATGAACATTCTTGACGCGAAAATGAATACAATGAAAATCTGGTATGATTCCACACATTCTAAACGTAGAAATTCAACAAATTCATGAAGATATGGTTAGTGTACTTTGAGATGATGCTCCACCGTATCAAGTAGTAAAATATGGTCTAGAGGGTTTCAGTGCGGTAGAACAACTGGCGAATATGCCAAAGGTGCTGGTCAGATGCAAACTGACTAAACCACACAAGAAAATGTTGATCGTGCGTGTGATTTGATTAGATAAGATCGTCGATTAATTATTAGACCGTTAGCAGAGATAATAGGCATTTCAAATGGTACAATTGGAATCATAATCAACGACTATTTGGGAGGATAGTGGCTTTTATCGAGGACACAAAACTAAAAGAGTGGAACTGAGAGATATATTGGGTATAGTACAAAGAGTAGTGTGCTAAAGTGCCAGGACATGCTGGCGGCCAACCCTAAACAGAAGAAGAAGAGACTATTTGGGACTTCATAATACCTCACGATTGGTGCCTCGAATGTTGACGTCCGAACAAAAGCGATCGAGAATCATCACTTCAGAAGCAAATTTAGCGTTGTTTTGTTTAAGAGAAATCCGAAAATTTTTCTGGCTAGGATTGTCACGGTTGGTGAAACATTGGTTCATCTGTTCGATTCCGAGTCTAAACTCCAAAGTAAAGAATGGCGACTCAGAGGATCGCCACCACCTGGCAAATTTAGGGTTCGTCTCTCTCAGCGGGTAAGATTATGGCTACAATTTTTTGGGATACTGAAGGAATACTATTAACTGATTATCTGGAACGTGGCCACACAAATCACAGCCCAGTATTATGCAACCTTAGTAAATAAACTTCGTCGATTGCATTAAAGGAAAAATAAGACTGAAGTCTTCTAGTGGAATTCTCTTTCATCAGGATAAAGCTTCGGTGCATAAAAGCCCTTGTTTCTTTGCAAGTACTTCACGACGCTAATTTCGAACTGATGACACTTCCATAATATTCACCTGACATAGCACCTAGTGAATTTTATTTATTTACGAAGTGTAAAAAAAGTATTCGGGAATTCAGATTTGAGAGCGACGATGAGGTTATGGCAGCAGTTCGAGAATTTTTCGTGACAAAGATTGGAACTTTTTTGAAAAAGGTGTCTCTATGCTAGAACATAGGTGAAATAATCGTCTTCAAGTACAAAGAGATCATACCGAAAAATAACCATGTTTTATATGCTAGGGGCCATAAATACTGTAAATCCCTCGTAGGTGAATCCAATAAATCTTTACCGAAATGTTTTTGTCTTGAGTTCCTTCAGTTCCTCATAAGGAGCTACTTTGAAACAAACATTTCTTATTATTATTATAATTGATTTTTATATTATTAATTAAAACATTGTGAGAATAAATTCTTCATTTTAAATTTATTTTTATTCCAAACTTTTAGTGTTACATTTACACTAAATGTTTGGATTATGGAAATAATAATAGCAACTGTCCGAACATCCAAGAGTAGGAGTGTACGTAAATGAATGCATAAACACAATGCAGAAACAAGAACACGAAAGTATTCTTTAAATACGAAGCGTTCAAGAGAAAGTAAAAACCGAGATAACCAATTCATAACGAGTTCTTTTGTAAATCACAATACTGTTCATTAGTACCGATGTGTCAATAATCTTGAACAAGATAAAAACGAAGGCCATTGAAAGCAAAATTTAAAATTTACCAAGCGAAAAATGTATTATCTTTATTAAAAAAAACTTCAGCCTCTGAATAGATTATACGATACTATTCAACGAGTTACGGGACAGAAAATATGAAATAATCGAAAAGCTTTTACTAATTGGAAAAGAGGGTTAAAATACAGGCATACTTGTCAGATAGGAAAGAGGCCAGCTTATTTCAAGACGATTTATTATAATGTAATTAACAAACAAAAATATACGGGGTGCGAAAATTAAATAACGGGATTAGAAAAATATTCTTTATTGAAAACATATTACAAATAGCTGGTAATTCCCTTCAACATAATACTCCATTTGCCTCTCTATACACTGTTGCATACATGTTCTTCATTGTCTGAAGCAGCGCTGCAGAATTTAAAGTATTACTTTCTTCAGTAAGTTTGTCTTTTGCCTTAACCTCTTCTGCAGATTGAAAATGTGTGCCCTTTTTATGCATTTTTCACGTTTGGAAACAGAAGTCGTATGATCCGAGATATGGAAAATATATCGAATGTTCGAACACAGTAATTTTCTTTTCCGCTGAGAACTGCTTCACATTGTGAACCAAGGCGTTGTCCTGGTGCAGCATCCATGGGTTGTTGTGAAAAGACCACACATCTAGTCTATGTTTCCTCAGCCTTTCTCTCAGCTTGGTCAGGATCTCAATGTAGTACTTATGGTTTACCGTTTAGACCTGAGGTATCCACTCCGTCATGATGATACCCTTAATATCGAACAGAACAATGAGGAGAATGACTTTCGATTTCAACTTACTCATTCGATCTTTTTGCTCTTTGGCGAAGTGGGACTTTGCCATTCATGTTTCGTCACAGTGATGACTTTTTCTATCAGTTCAGGCTTTGCTATAAATTGCTGATATCAGAACTGATATTTTTCCCGTTCTCTTGCTCACGTGTGGGATTTTTGTTATCATTTTTTCGCAAACTATCGTCATTTGCAAATTCCCATGTACAATTTTTCCTTTGTCTATCGTCATGTCTTCCACATCCAAATACTCAAACGTCGGTCTTTCCACACAATTTTATTAATCTTCTGAGTGTTTTCATCAATTATTGATGTCACATGTCGACCAGAACGTTTATCTTCAACCTCATACCTTCCAAAAATCGTTTGTGCCATTCAAAAACTCGAATACGTAACATGCAATTATCGCCAAACACTTTCTTCAACAATTGAAAACATTGAATTGGAGGTCTTTTAACTTCACTAGGAAGTTGGGATAAATGTGCTTCTAGATTTTTAAGCTTATCATAATCGCTGGACTCAGATAAAACAACCCAAGCAAGCAGTGACAAACAATGAAACAAGAAAAAAGCGCAATATGGCTTCACCTGCACCGGAAGCATAAAGGTCAATGTCATTCCCCCTCACCAAACCAAACAACTAGGGCATGCGCAGTCCCGCTATTTAATTTTCACTCCTGGTATATTAGTATTTAACATTAGGATTATCTCGCTTATTAATAAACCCCCCAATCGCCATTGTTGTCGATTATCGCGTCACATCATCAGGACATGCTTTCCATTAAATTACGGCGTATCCATCCAGTAAGAATCATCATATTACGCGAATTTATCAATCTAATTGCTTAACTGTCGTCAGTTTTTTTCCGCAAAGTTTATACTTCACGTACGCCGAAATATTCTCTTTAGGATTTGCGTCCAGAGATTGTGATGGCCTGTCCAACAGATTGATCGATTTGCAGCTTTCCACAGCGTCCACCATCGATTTCCATGTATTGGATCATTGTCGTCTTGGAGAATCCATACCTGATTATATGTCTTCCAAATCATTTTTTGGGCGAATGGTAATAATAAGATTTTGAGAGTAAATCATCGGTAAACAAGGTATATATTTGTCAAATGTTTGCAGAAGCAACCCCAAACGTGTAACATCTTTGGTGTTTAGCAGTTCCCTGAATACCTTTACTGTTTGGAGTCGACCAAGTGCGATTTATTCAGTTCATCCAAAAAGAAGCTTTATCAGTAAAAATTACATTTCCCCAGTTACAATCGCGATTTTCTGTTCCCAAATAATTATTTTTCTTACATGAATTTGATGTAGTTAGGGTTTTTTAATTTTATATTATGTTGTTTATATGATACCTTCTGCTTTAATTTCATATGTCAGTACAGACACGTGTTTCGATCTCCTCTTAGATCTCGTCAGTGCTTATGCACATAAACACATGTCTTTTCAACTTTTTTGTATTATTATATTGTCACACTTTTTGTGATGAACTTGTCTTTCGGGTTCGATTAAATAAAACTAACTGTAATTAAATAAAAACGCTATATTAATATTTGCTTCTAAAATCTTCCGGCGACTGACGTTTATTTGAGAAGGGCCTCGAACGTCTTGACGCGTACGGTGGGTGATGTCTTTACATGATTCACATTACGTTATTAACATCGATATGCTAAGGAGTGAAACACAAAAAAGTTTTTAGAATATGCCATGGATTAAATCAGTTATGTCTTAGATTGATTAAGTGATCTAACCTACATTTCGTACTATTAGTAATAGGTTAAATGGTAACTTGTCAGTTTGACTTATCATTATTTACTAATAACACTTCACCAATTCTCTCAGACCTCAAACATGACATATATGTCTATCTCAGTCGTTCATGGCCTACCTAGGATACAAATTTTGTGGCTCGCTTGATATCTTTTCATGGTATATTGGAGCCATCTAGACTACGAGTTAATGGACTTCACATTTAAAGGTGTATTTTCTCCTTAGTAGTAACTTGACTATTGATGTCTCTACAGATGTCTCGAGATGTTCTCTTGACATTTGACGTGTAAGATTGTGTTATTATACTCAGCTTAACCACGTGCATTGACGAGATCTAAGAGGAAATCGAAACACGTCTGTACGATGAAATAACCCTTGTTTAAATAAGCGTTTTGTATGTCCATATATACATATACAGATATGTTTTTGTATTATTTGTATTTTTGTATTTACGTTGTCATAGTGTTAATCCTGGATTTTTAACAAAAATCTGCAATACTTCTTTGTTCGCCCTTGGTGTAATTTTCCTTCCTGTGACACGTTCTGGTAGGTCATAGGTTGTATTTGTGTCTAAATAACGTTACATTCATTTGTTAACAACTTTTCGACTTTTTTGTGTATGTTTGGCAGCTATGTTTCATGGGATTTTGGGTTCTTTCGGATGCGTAAAGACGGAAAAGTGGTTTCTAATAATCTTTTTCCTGAAGAACTCTGTAAGTACAACTGAGGACTATTAACGTCGTGGATAAACTTCCACAGTTTTTCTAAGAATTTTACTTCTAACACCTCCCACTCTTCGATTAAACCGATCCCTTTCCCACTTAAGTAAAGTGTTTGGCCCTGGAAGTTTATAAACGCGCTGTATATCCATGAATAACATAAAAAAGACTATAACATAATGAATTTTGGTTTAAAAAAATGTAAGTTTAATTAAATAAATAAATGGGAAGTACATTGAAAAGATCGTGCTACTATAGCAACACCGACTTTATATGACGATGTTGCTGCTTTTAAAGTAATTCAAAATTAAACGCGTAGTAATTAAAATAAAAGGAAATTAAGAGAATTGCTGCCTTGAGGTTAATTATATGTTCTTTAGAATCTAATTCAATGAAATGTCTGAATTTATAATAGTAATGATAGCTATTAAATTAAAAGAACTTCCACATCAGACCTTAAACTGAATCATTCTTATTATTGGAAGATATGGCATACAAGGCAAATACAGCAGGACAACAGGAAGTGTAATACGATAACAGTAAGCGCGAGGGCAATGAAATATTTTTTAAAGATATTACATCATTTTTTTAAAGTTTATTATACAAAAAAAAACATATTTCTTTTTTATTATCGCTTCTATAAAGTAAAATAAGAACATTTGGTTTTGTTTTAAATGTATTTCCTATTGCATATTGTTCTTAGTGTTTTATTAGGAGATGACATCATATTTTCGCCTACGAATCACATAAATTTATTTACAATTCCATTCTAACAATATAAGACAAACTGTTTACCTCCTACTGGGTTTTCATTTGGCTATTTGTATGTAACAATGTAATTATTTACTTGTATTAGCCACTTAGCTGTATTACGAAAAATAATCAAAGGAATTTTTCGGGAAAATAAAAGATGTGGAATTTTGGGCAATCTAAAAATAATAATTTTGTTTACATTTTTACGAGATATTGTTTAAATGAATTGTTAAGCTACTGACATTTAATTGAAAAGTATATCCAAAAAGTCCAAATATGAGCTAAATTTATTACAATTTATAGTGGTGGAATATTCAACTATTACGTTATATATAACTATTACCTATTACGTATTATATTGTTGTTTCTTTTGTGACTTTGCCTAGCAAATAAGTTCATGAAATACAGTTTATTGAACCATTACACTTTAATTTCTTCAAATATATTGTAAACTATTTGTCTTTCTGGGTTTGTTTAATTAAAAGTAACGGTAATTAGAACACTATATTAATAATAATAAAACAAAATACACTATACAGGCTGATTAAAATTAAGTGCGCACTATTGCTACCTCTGTTGCTATTGATTCTAGAAAGTAGGCTAAATTAGCAAAGTATTAGTGTTTTTAACATTGATTAGCATGCAGTTCATGAAACAAAAATTGAATAACGCATTTTCGAGAAATTTTGAAATTTATAATTTTTTTAAATGGAGCAGCCTGTATATTTTTTAAAATTCTGAATGATAATGTTCTTTGTAATATAAAAGTTTCAATACACTATTGTCCTAAAACGAATAATAAAGTATTTACGGTGGAATTTAGTTGATGTCAAAGATAGGTACTCTTTCATTCTGTAAAATCAGTAGTAGGCTTTTTTCACTTTAAACAAAACTAATAGTTAGGCCCTTTGTAAATGTCAATAACGTACTGAATATAAATCTTTCGCACGTTTAGTTATTAAAAAAAATTTTTGTATTTTGTGTTGTGTTCATTAGTTCTCTATTTATTTTTCTAAACATTTTGGTTTTACTTTCGTTGCTTAGTGTTTCAATATTTCACTATGGTATTTCCTCATTTGGAGAAATGCGATATGTTGGAAGCATACATTTTATGTTCTTAAAAATTCAATAAGGACTAGCGAATATTATGCTGAACACTATCCTTTACGACAGCAGCCAAATCGACGTTACTTTCGAAAACTTTACAATTAGTTTAGACTGCATGATTGCTTATTTAGAAAGAAAAGAACAAAGAAAAATATCGTCGTCAACGAAGAAGTAGAAATTACAGTGTTAGCATATTTTGAAGCCCATCGCGAATTTTCCATTAGGGATGTTACTAAGGAATTGGCATTAAGTTATTCATCAGTTCAAAGAATTTTGAAAAAGCATAAGTATATCCCATTTAAGTTCAGAATCTCTCAAACATTACAGCCAGGAGATTAGTTTTTGTGATGAAAATTTGAATGGAGCACAGTGTATTTTATGGAGTGACGAAACAAATTTTTCCAATAGAGGCATGTTTAATAAGAAAAATAGTCACTACTGGTCTCAAGAAAATTTATTAATAGTTCGTCCACATGCTGCATAAGTTCGAGTGGTGCGGATTAATTGGTTCGGTAGTCGTTGGTCCGCTGTTCTACAATGGTACGGTGACAGGAAACAGATATCTGGAATTTATTCGTAACGTTCTAGAGGATTTCCTTGATAACGCCAATTACCTGATTCGCCAAAATTTATACTTTCAGTAGGACGGTGCTCCTGCACACAACTATCACCTAGTGCAAACCTACCTCGACACCATCTTTGCCGAAAAGTGGATTGGTACAAATGGTCCAATTTAATGGCCAGCACGCTCCCCTGACCTCTCACCCTTAGACTTTTTTCTTTGGGGATACTTAAAAAATGAGGTGTACAAAACGCGATACGACAACGTGCGCGAATTGCAAGACAAGGTCAGAGAAGTTTTTCGCCAATTAGATAGAAGGACAATCGTAAGAGCCACCCAGAGTGTACTGAAGCGAGCACGAAAATGTATTGAGCAGGAAGGTGACACCTTTGAGCAGTATCTATAAATTATACATGTACTTTCTTCTTAATTTAATTTAAATTTAATTTTGTAAGCTGTAATATGTTCAAATAAACATTAAACACAAAATATGTATCTGTTTTGGCAAAAGTTAGCGGAGCAATGACAACATTTAGAAGGAAATAGAAACTGCTATAACTACTTTATTATTCGTTTTAGGACAATAGTGTATTGAAACTTTTATATTACAAAGAACATTAGCATTCAGAATTTTAAAAAATATACAGGCTGTTCCATTTAAAAAAATTATAAATTTCAAAATTTCTCGAAAATGCGATATTCAATTTTTTCTAATCAATGTTAAAAACACTAATACTTAGCTAATTTAACCTACTTTCTAGAATCAATAATAACAGATAGCAATGGTGCGCACTTAATTTGAATAAGCCTGTATAACACTTAAAACTATTACTAATAATTAATAGTATTTTGTTTCAATATTTATTTCACAGTATTCATTTATATCACAATACTCGTTGCCGGTTGCTGGCAGTTTCCTTGCCTTCGTTAATTCCGAGTTGTTATATAGCTATACAGCTCATTCGAGAAGCTTTTCAGTAGCTCTTCTAGGAGGTCCGGGAGACTTGATAACGTGTTCGGCGCGTGATATCGCTCGCCTGGCGTATCGTCGGATGACTCACATCACAATATATTACACGTTACATGCTTGTCTTAAGGATGATTGCTAACTCTAAAAAACAAAAGGAACAAATTGCTGGATTAAACCTATTAAAACTAAATACACTTTGCCCTTATCCAGTAATTAATTCATCCCAAAACTCTTAATAAAAAACTCATGCTTAGGTCTAAGTAAACCCTTTGCTAATACATTAGCTATCATTTCTTCAGTTGATACATAATTGATCACAATATTAATGTAACGGGTTATCATAAAATAAGGGATATATTTTAAATTATTATAACTTTTTAACAAATTAAGTGAATAACAAAAAATAAATGAAATCTAATTGCTTAAGCAATGGGATTTAGTATGCACCAATTGCTCAATATGACCTGCATTTTGTTGTTGTTAAATTACCAACCTTTCCTCCAAATTGTACACAGCATTCTGTAACATTTTTTGTTGAATTGCACGAATTTGCTCCATAATATTGTCGTTTAATTCTTGTAGCGTTGTTGGTCCTCTTCTAAACATTAAACTTTTTAAATAACCCCACAGCCAGTGATCTGCTGGGTTAAGATCAGGCGATCTTGGTGGCCATGAATTTGCGAAATGTCTGCTTAACACACGATCTTGAAGAACGTTGGTTAACAATTCTTTGACTGGTCGGAAAATGTGCGGGGGTGCTCCATGCTGCATAAAAATTATGTTTTCAATTCCGTGGTGCTCGTTTTGCAGCTGTGGAATAACATAATCTCTTAAGATTTGCAAGTATCGTTCACCGTTTACAGTTACAGATACGGCTTCTCCATTCTGCATTTCCTCGTAGAAAAACGGACCAATGATAAAATCAGCTGTAAAATCGCACCAAACGGTGACTTTCTTGTCATGAAGACCTTGTTGAACGATTTCTTGTGAATTTTCTGCAGACCAGATTCTACAGTTTTGAGTATAGACTCCACCAGTCAGAGTAAAATGTGCCTCATCTGTCCATCAAATACGGAATAACCATTCGGGTTCAATTTCCATCTGAGCTATTACTCGCAAAAAGAAATCGTACCTAGCAGCCCTATATTCCTCGTTTAATTCAAACAGCATTTTCAGTTTATATGGATACATTTTTAGAATTTTGAGTATAATTTTTCAAACCGTGGTATACGGCACTTGCAATCGCTTGGATATCGCATTTGCACTGCTGATTGCTAGTGGATTACCGTTGGCTATGTCCTGATTTTCATGAAGAACCTCCGCAACTTGGACATCAATGATTCTTGGTTTTCCTGATCTTGGTAGGTCAGTTACAGACCCTGTTCTTTCAAATTTTTGTATCAAATTGCAGTACGCTTTCATTTGACAGGGCCCCGCTCTCAAACCCATTCTCGTGCCAAATATTCGTAATCCAGCGATGTAATTTCTGCCGCATTCATAATAACACTGAACTAAAGCAATTCCTGTTTGTAAATCCATGCTATTACAGTTTGAGTCGTTTGAACTCTACGTCTACTTGAGTTTTAATTTCAAAATAAAACTCCAAATTAAATGATTTTGTTTTGACACTCATGTCAACAATTGTAATGACAACTCTTTTGTTTTTTATAGATACAGTAAAATCCAAATCCAAAAGCAACTAGATTCCATTTACTTTTTGCAACTAGCTCGATTTCTTAAAATTATATAAGACTTTAAAGTATACTCCTTACTTTATGATTACCCTATCGCTTTTCGAATTTATAGTACTTATTGTCAAATGCGAAAAAAACATTACGATTATGTTTTCTTATTCCAGACCGTCACCATCACATAAGCCAGTAGGTTCCGAAGAGAACAACAGCGATTCCAGGGGACCAGACGATTACTCGGGCGGTTCGATAGCTAGCGGAAGCTCGGGATTCGGCAGTCTACCAAAGAAACGTACACCGCTACTCTCTTCCGGTTCGTCAAACGTACCAATTTTCGCAAAATTGAATTTTAAATTGTAACTTTTTCTTTCGCAAATTGTACAGATTTAGTTATTGGACATGCCGTGCCAGAAAACAACGTTCCGGTCACCCTCGCCGTCGAACAATCTGGCGACAACATTCCTTCTTTGACGACGGAAGCGGATGAAGTCCATCTTGAACAGGGTCATTCGAGAAATTCCTCTAACACGAGCCAAATGTCGAAGGCTTCCGGTTACAGCAGTATTCATTCGCACACTCACAGCAGACAGTCGAGTTCGGGAGACTCGGGACATATTAGGTAAGGAACAGTATTAATTCGGGGATTGTTAAAAATATAGCTCTCGAAGAGAACATTTTACAAACGATGATGAAATAAAATTGAATTTCTGAAGATTATCTAAAATATTTTGGATGGGTACGTTGCTATTAATTTGGTTTTTAGGTTAAGTAAAGCTTGTTTTAGGTGGCCCTTGTATATTTTTAAAAAATGTATAAAAACAGCTTACATTCCTTAAAAAGTTGCCAAAAATGCTAATTAATTAATCAATTTTAGCGTTAACTTTTTACTGAAATTCCGCAGGCTTTTGCGGCTGGCGTCGCTAACAATACGGGTTCTGCCATGTGGTCTTTGCAATCATCGACGTTTGTCTCTGATTAGTTACACGCTTTCGAACTACTAACATAAAATTCCTATTCAATTCTATTAATGTTGGAACAATTTAAGTAAGAATATACCAATTATTTAGTAGGATTAACAGTGTTAGAGTAAAATTACTTTCGGATGAGACTGAAGATGCGCGAGCGATGACATTACAAAAATACTGAATACCTTAAAAACATTGAGCAGTCGGCAGCGGGAGCAATGTACGTACAAGACCACTACGAAACACAGATCAAATGCCTGGTATCGACTGACAAATAATCGATAAACGTTTGTGGCTCGTATAGTACACGGATTTATACTACTAGCTGTTTCTCTCATTTATGAGGTGGCTCTCTTTCTAATTACTAAAATGTGTTTCTGCGCCAGTCTCATCCGAAAGTAATTTTACTCTAGTAATATTGCTTAACAATTTTTTTATTAGGTGACCAACCTTTCATGAATATAGTGATTGTACATATTTATTTTAACAAAAATAACGCTGATCAACACGGATTATTTTTTCTATAAATTAATACGTGTATCTTATGTGTTGTTACATCCTGATTTTGAAACTACAACTTTAGTTTTCCCTAAAATACAGTGAGGACGCGTGGGTTGGTACAAATTCATTTAAAATTCATGGGTTTGTTTTCGAAATTTTTATCTATGGAGTTATCGGAAATCCAAAGTCTACTTCAATAAACCGCAAAATATTGATAAATTGAAGAATATAATTATATCCGAAATACAACAAATTCAGATTGGCCACAATCTGAATGTTAACTGAAGTGCAAATTTATTGCATTTTCGCGAAGTAATGTTAATGTAAATATCGTTTTCTACATTTTACGACGATAATATAATTAATCGAATTTTTTAATAGAAAAAATTCCCCCTTAAGCAGGATTCGAACCCACGTCCATGGCTTGCCGGACCGTTGCTTTGACCACTAATCTATCAAGGGACTGTGATTTAAATTTTTGCTTTTAAAACATTCGATTAATTAGAGTCGTAAAATGTAGAAAAACAATATTTACATTAACATTACTTCGCGAAAATGCAATAAATTTGCAAAAACTGCCGACTACGGGCACATATATCATCCGTTTCCTTAATGCGATTTTAAGGCCTCCCACAATGATTCGAAATCACAGTCCCTTGATAGCTTAGTGGTTAAAGCAATGGTCCGGCAAGCCATGAGCGTGGGTTTGAATCCTGCTTAAGGGCGAATTTTTTCTATTAAAAAATTCGATTAATTAGCGTCGTAAAATGTAGAAAACAAAATTTACATTATTACTTCGTGAAAATGCAATAAATTTGCAAAAACTGTCGACTATGGGCACATATATCATCTGTTTCCTTAATTCGATTTAAGGCCTCCCACAATGATTTGAAATCACAGTCCCTTGATAACTTAGTGGTTAAAGCAATAGTCCGGCAACCCATGGACGTGGGTTCGAATCCTGTTTAAGGGCGAATTTTTTCTATTAAAAAATTCGATTAATTAGCGTCGTAAAATGTAGAAAACCATATTTACATTAACTGAAGTGTTATGAGAAATTGAATTTCGACTTGCCTATTGTCAGGAAGTTAATGGTCAACAGCTTGAACATTTAATTTCATTTGTAGTTCTGTGTTTTTAATAAATTGGTCCTTTTCAAATCACAGAGTGAAAGAAATTTTGTAGGATACACTCTCAGTTATTGATATGTTCATTTGTAAATTTCTCGATAACGTTGAATTTGGGTATAGGAACATGGTACTTGAAGCATACTTAGAATTCGATGCAGAATTCAAAAATTAAATTAAAAATAGATGTTGCCATTTGGAAAAAATTAAATTGATGGTCGTAACTTATTTTTGGGTCACCTATGTATATGAATTTACCATCAGTAAACCCGCAGCCAAAAATAAAAATCGACGTGTCCGAGCGTTTTTTCAACAGACAAAAAAAAAAGAATTTTAAATGAATTTATTCCAGCCCACGCGTCCTTACTGTATGTTAAATGTTAATATACACATTTAAAGTTATATTTTATTTTAGAAGATTAAATGCAAAATATTAGAAGAAATATTGTAGTAGCCTGTTTTTGCTCTACGACCAGTATTAAAAAATTAAAAATTCTGTGGTATGTGGATATACAGAGAGGGGCAGAGGAACCTGACGATTTTTCTAAATAAAATAACGCAGGGAATTTTCAATTTAGTGTTTTACATTAGTACAAAGGCAACTATGCAATTTTATTTTTTAAAGAGAACACCTGCGAGATGGGCTCCACCGATTCTTACACACTGTTGTAATTGTAATGTTCTAAGATTTCGTATTATTCGCTCCTTTGCGCAGGAATGGCTACAATTTCGTCTCTTATTCGTTGTAAGTTTTGAATAGGATCGGCCCGAGAAGTGTATACTTTACCCTTATTATCAGTAATCACAAAATTTTGAATCGGGAGAACGAACAGGATAAGGAACATCGCCATATCGTGAAACCAAATGTGCAAGGAACATTTCTCGGAACACAGTCATTGTTGCCCCTTGCCATGTGCGATGTCGCACCATCTTGCTGGAACCAAACAGTGTTACGATCAATTCTCAATTGACGCAATTGAGGCTCCAAGAAATCACGTAACATTTATACGCAACGGTCTGACGTAACCGTAACAGCATGACCTTCATTGTTTTGAAAGAAGTAAGGGCTCGCTATGCCAATTGATGCTACTCCACACCAAACAGTTACTTTTTGACTGTGAAGGGAATGCTGGTGAACTTCCTTTGGGTTTTCAGGTGCCCAATATCTGAAGTTTTGTTTGTTGACGCGACCAGATAATTCGAAATGAGCCTCATCTGACATGAGTAGATGATTCTCCACATCCTGTTATGTTCAGATTTTAAGAAATTGTTCCGTAAAAGTTACACGTTGAATTAAATCCTCATTATTCAGCTGTTGACCGACAACTATTTTATATGGGTCAAAATTAAGGTCCTTATGCAAAATTCGACGTAAACTTCGACTTGTAACGCAATGCTGTGTCTTCTGGCGGAAGAACACTGGGGATTTTGAATTGCTGCTCTCACATTCGCAATGTTTGCAGCAGTCATTCTACGAACACGACCTGGTGGGTTTGTGTTTTAATGAAGCACCACTATCCTGAAAATTCTGCACCCACACTTTAATGGTGTTACGACTAGGAACCGTATAATGTCGAGGTACATTGAATTGTCTTCGAAATAATCTGTGCCACAATAACATTCTACATTTTTAAATAAGAATGTCTCTACAACAAACGTACGATGTCGCCCGGACCACTGTTCCATGGCTACTGAAACGGCATGAAATACACATCTACCCCCTTACATTTTATGCGGTCAGCTCAGGCAGTAGGTGACCAATGATGCTTAAAAATCGTCAGGTATCCCACCCTGTATAAAACGCCTACTACCCACGCGATATTCAAATCAAATTAAATCAATTTGTGTTATCGAACTTGTGTTTATTTATAACAATGTCTCACACGAGTATGTGAGTAAGTAATTCCAACAACTTTTGTTATGTATGGAGATAATTCCTTGTTCATAAGTATAAGTGAAACATCACACCTCTAATACGAAGTGTTTGAGGATCGACGCTGCAGCACAAGAATCTAAAATAATCACAGCGCGCACCGATAAATGGTGGGAGGTATGTGTACATAGTGCGTGTGAAAAGTTTCAATGGGATTGACGCAGTTTTCGTTAGGTTACGTGTTTTAAGCTCGAAAAAATGGCCAATGAAACATATCGAATGATTCACCAAGCATTCGGCGAACAATTAATGAGCCGAACATAAACTTTGGAGTGATTTGCACGTTTTAAGACTGGTAAAACGTCCATTAATGACGACGAACGAACAGAGAGATCTTCGACGTCTACCACGCTCAAAAACATTGCAACAGTTCAACGGCTCATTCATGAATACCGTCGCCGGACTATTCTTGACTTCTGCGATAAAGTTGGAATCGGATGTGGTACATGCCAGGGAATTATGAGTGAATAATTAGGCATGCACCGTATTGCCGCGAAATTTGTTCCTAGACTTTTGACTTACGATCAAAAGCAGGAACGAATTTTTCATATGCAATGATCTTAAACAACTTGCGGTCGACGAAAACTTTTTGTCAAGAGTGATTACTGGCGATAAGAACTGGAATTATTGATTATGATCCGGAAACTAAACAACAATCAAGTTATTGAAAGAGTTCGAACTAGTCAAGACCTAAAAATCGTTTGTTAGAAACGCAACAAATGAAAAAGGTACGATTTGAAAAAGCTAGAAATAGACTGGCACAAGAAACATAGTGCAGAAAGTAATTTTGTACATGAACAAAGGCTCTCTGGAATGGGCTGGCATGTAAATTCTAGGTTAAATCAAGAAATTATGCGTGGAAAAGAGAGTTGTCTGCATTTAATACATTAGTCTTTCAAATGAATCTGTCGGGCAATGTACTCATCGGCTCAGTTTAGTACATAAGCGTCTTTCAATTACCCGTCACCATATCGACATTAACATGAAATTATAATACGATAAACTCACATGTTTCGTAGATACAGGCCTTCGATAGAGTACGCTTAAATGATAAGTAATCACAATGAGATCAACAGCAAAAGAATGTAACCAAAAAATATATAAACATAGTTAAAGAGCTCAACAGCCGAATAAAAACTGAACGTGGGATGACAGAACTTAATATATCAGCGGGCATTACACAAGGAAATAGCCTCAGCCCATGTCTGTTTAACATAATCATGGATAGAATAATCGAAGCAGTAAATGAAGTTAATGCAAGATACAAGATGGGTAACCACTCATTGAGAATTTTATGCTATGCAGACGACGCTGTACTTACAGCCGAAAACGACCTACAATGTTTCCTGTACAAGTTCAAAATAGTAGCCGAAAAACTTAATATGACAATATCGTACGAGAAAATCTACGCCATGGTCACAGCGAAGGACCCCATCAGAATGCAAGCACATAATAAAACAGGTGATGGACCTCAAATATGAGGGGGTTGAGATATCGGGCGACAGACATCTACAGCATGAAGCGAAACGACAAGCAAATAAAGCAGGTAGAATATCAGGATACCTAGGAGAAATAATATTGGCGAAACCATTTCATTAGTAAAAAATGTAAAATCAGATTATATAGCCTGCGTCAAACCCGTGCCAATTTACGCCGTTGAAACAAGGGCCAAAACATCACAAACAGAAAGAACAATGAGAATAACAGAAATTATAATATTTAGGATTAGAAATGACACCACGCTTAGTGATAGAATAAAGAACGAAGACATACTAAGAGAAATCGGAGGAAAGGTTGTTGCACATTAGACCAGCACTCGCTCACTATTCCGGGGGCGACCGGCAAACCGAATGCTGTTAACACAAATTTTTCAATTTATATTATGTAACAGTGACAGGTACATCAGTTTGTTTGCAATAGCTCCGATGATGAAGAAGTTCTTGTAGTAGTCGCCACATTATTAGCTGAAAAAGAAAACATAAGAAGATAACGAAGAGGAATATGTGGATTCATCCCATTAATCAAAAGAGAGCAAATCTTGGAGAGTTTCATCATTTGTCTAACGATCTAAAAGAATATGAAATGAAATTTTTCCAGTATTTTGAACAACTACCTAAATACTACAAAACAGATTTGCACCCGACAGGTTTCGGCAAGTTAATACTGGCCGGTGATGCGCCCACTAGACCAGTCCAGCCCCATACATCCCGTCGTTTGTCGGCGAGGATCGGAGACTAGCAATCCTGTCCGTCGACATCGTCGCTGTGCAGTGCTGTGCTGGTCTAGTGGACGATCGCCTATTTATTTGTATTGATACGGTCCTATCTGTTTTTTGACTGGCCTCGCTGTGCTGTGCCGTTCTGGTCTAATGTGCGACAACCTTAAGATGGATAAGAACACGACGCCATTTCTGGAGTGATCATGTTGATAGGATGGGCCCAGAAAGACTGACAAAAACGCAGAAACTGAACACCAAACGATTGATAGGAAGACCATCTAAGCGCTGGGTGGAGAATTGGACATCGCTATCACAAATGGGAAAATGACAGAAAACAACAGGACTAAGTCCTACTAGAAGAAGAAGATAAACTCATGTATATTACAAAAAAAAATTATTAGAATAGTAAAGATGTTTATCTTTATGGAGAAAATCATTAATGAGTAAGCAAACAAATAGGCAAAAAGTTCTTTTTGTTTATGCTAGGCCAGTACCGGCTCAGATGATATGGGACCATGTACAATGCACTCTCTACCAGACGTTCACTGATTTTAATGATTCTGAATGCGATAAAAAATGTTTATGACGAATTGATAACCTCATTTTTGGAAGGCGGTTAAAAATATCGAGAAATCCGAACGAGAATTCATTTATTGACGGCATCTGTCGTGAAAGCTTACGAAATTAAAATTTATTCGGGAATCAATTGATTATAAAAAGGTTGATAAGTTGATTAGCGTAATGAAAATATTTTTAGTTATTTTCAAGGCAATTTCTTAAAATATATATTCATCCCTGTGTATTATTGTTTCATTTACACTTGAAAACAAGCTTACCGAAGGAAATAGGTATTATATCTCTTTCTTAAGTTTCATTAATTACCTGGGTGCATCTATTTATATTATGTTTTTATTTATTATTGTTATATTATCTCTTCACTCACCTTAATTTTGTTATGATCCGTTTCTATTATTTGTTTTTTTTTTAATTTTTAATGGCGAACCTGTTATACTTATTAAAAAAAGCAACGGTGGATAATTATTACCTTGCATGCATACAATATTTTACGTTTTGTTTAAATATAGGAATCTACACAAGCAGAAACGTGGGACCGCCTTTACCATACCCAGCGCTTTTCCCGACTCACCCGAAATTTTACCCAAAATGAACGGTTTCTTTAACGGTTCACCATCATCACCCCCAACCCTAAATGCCTCTAACACAATATACGGTACACCCCAAAGCTTACACAGTCAAATAAGTAACGTCAGCAGTAACAGTACTGATGACTATAAGACACCAGAATGCACTTTGGACAGTGAATGGTTCGAAATTCAAAAATCGTTTTCTTGCGATACTGTCGGCTTGATGACGAGGGCCAATAACGACGTCAACGGTGAAAATAATTTCGAAGAAAATGTTAAAGAGGGCGTGTTAAGGTCTAAAAGTGATTACCAGATTCCTAGGTACAATAGCATACAGCACACTTTTGAGAAATTCGTGCAAAAATCGGATAATTTATTTTCACTTTTGACGCCGGTTGCCAAAAGGAAAAATCTGGACCATTCGACACCAATACGTAGTGCTACTACAAATTCCTTTAAAATTCCCTCCTCTCCTCTTTCCAAACATGGCCCTTCAATGCAAAATCGCACCAGTTCTTTGACCTCCTTGAAGCATGGATTTGTTGGGATGGACTTCAATCAACTGCGACCCCAAAGGTAGGCAATCACAATAAAGACAAACAAATCAGATTTTTTTTTAGATTAAACTTTTCTGCGTTTTCTAATAATATTAATAATAATTCTTGTTTCATTTTTCTTGTTTTCTTTAACTGTGGTGGATTTGTTTCTTGCTTTCTTATAATCCTTTTCCTATCTATCCCGAATGGCGCCATCTCTATCTGTGGCAGATAAACACACAATTTTTCATCGCACACACGCACACGAAACATATAATTTTCAGATCTGGCATTGGTCTTCATATTTGCGTACGTATTACTATTTATATATAAATATATTTTAGACAGCTACGGCTTTATTTTGGAGTGACATTTGCTTTATTTTCTGAGGTTGTGGTTGTTGGTGCTTGCTAATTTGTTCTTATGAATTATATGAGAAGATATTGATTATTTATTGGGTTAAATAAAATACCAAAAAATAACAGTGAAATAACATTTTATTTTTCTTATAACATGCAATATTACATCAAAGATAAAATAACATATAAGACGGTGAAAAGGTTATATGAAATATAAACCGGCTGATAGCCTAGTGGGCTGTGCGAGTAGGTTTTCGTGGTTTTTCTTCTCGTTTAAGGCGAATTCCAGCAGGCGCAGGCGTAATAATAAGTAGAGCAGACCAAGTGCGCGCCATGAGCGCTGGTATGGGAGTGTAATTCGTAATATATTAGAATATGCGATAGAATAGGGACGCAACATGAGTTTGTTACCGATATAAGTATAGAAGTAGAGACATTTATTCTATCAGAAATAATTCAATATACATTTGGTTTTCTACTATTAAAGTAATATGCATAAATACACGAAAAATAAGAATAGTACATATTATAGCAGCGTTGTATGTACCTATAAATAAAATGGAAAATGTATGCAATCAGTGATTGTGTGCACGACAGAGGATTGTAAAAAAACACTTACCGTTTTAAGCGTCTTCCAAGGATTGACAATCTGGAGAAACTCGATTGTAGGGTTATTTCTGAAAAACATGTCCGCCGTGCGGAAAAAATATGTTTACATTCGGAAAACGAGCGTTCTACATCTAGTGATGTTATATTCGCATAATCAAAATAGCAACTTAACGCATTTGTAGACGTGCCCCCACAAATACGTGTTAAGGTGTCAAAATCTGCATTTCTGTCTAAAACACTTTCAAATTTAATTAGAACACTTTCACTTTTTGCGTCTTCTACAGCACACAGTTTTGCGTGAACATCTTTAACGATTTGCAGTGATTCCTCTAACGACAGCGACAAATTTTCTAATTTTGTTATTGCTTCTTCTAGTCCCAAGTAATTGTCACGAATACTTTGTAAATCCATTTTAATCTGGGCATCTTGAAATTTTTTCTGGCTTGTATTGATAGCTGCACTTTCTTTCGGATCGAATGATAAAACCACGTCCTTAATTTTTTCAAAATGTTCATGATAGTAAAACCCTGCCCGTAATCATGTACCCCAACGTGTCAGAATCGGCTGTGGTGGCTCAGGGGTATGGGGACACAATTCGTGAAATTTCCGAACATGTTTTGGAGATTTCAGGAATACTGCCTTTGTACTCGATATTAAAGCATCTACATCTGGATAACATCTACGAACCTGTTCTGCCACAAGGTGTAGAGCATGGAGTTTACAAGTAATATGTAACAAGTTAGGACAATATTTTCTAAGAGACCGGCCTACAGAACACATGGCTGCGGCACCATCGGTCATAAACATTAATACTTGGTCTTTCGAAAGTTTAAATTTTTCCAAAGTATCTAATAGCACCTTTCGGCATTATACGTTGTTCTAGTCGTCTGGATGCTAATAAAATTGAAAATGTTGGTTGATATGGTTCCATATTACGCGCCATCACATTAACTACAGATTGTTTTTTGCTGTCAGTTGTTTCGTCCACACATAACCACAGTTTTTTATTTTTCAGTTCGGCTTTGATTTTATTTTCAACCTGTTTACGTACCGATGGTAAATTCCTTCGTAACGTTGTCGTGCTCGGTAATGTTTGATTCGCGTATTTATTCCAAAATGAAATAAATGAATCATTACTTAACAAGGTATACGGCAGTGTACACACAATCATGGTTACACATAGTTCATGTATAAACTGTTGTCGATTCATTTTGTTATTATTGTGCTTCGAACTGCTTACGTGTTCTTTACAATGTGTTTTTGACCAACACATTAGATATGTATTGCACACTAAACATTTAATTTTTGAGCCATCGTATATTAAGTCCGGAAAATCCATAATAAACTTATTCACTTCGTCTGACAACGGTCGTTTTCTCGATTTATGTGTCGACGGCATTTTATTACGTATGCTTACACTTACATGCAGTCTAAGCAAGTACCAAACACATACTAAATGCTTTTTATTAGTTCTGATGCAATACAATCATCCTCACATCGGCGCACATGGCGCGCACGGAAATTGCTCTATAATAAGTCATAGCCTGGCAATGGCCCCTGTCATTGGCGTCAAGCTATTGAGGGATAGTAAAGCATGAATTATTATTATAGTAAATGTTTAAGAAAATATTATTTATCTAATAACCATTTCCTTGCTTAAAATAGTAGATAGTTCTTACCATTTTAAGGTAAATTATTAAACACTTTGCAAATGTAGTTTGGTTATAATTTAAATTTTCAGGTTTTACATTCAAAATATTGGATCTTGTTTTCCAATTAGTACCGGTATTATATATATATATATATATATATATATATATATATATATATATATAGAGTGAAAGCTCTCTTAACGGACATCTCTCATGATGAGCGGACATTTCTCTTAAACGGATACTTCTGTGGTGACCAACCTGATACATACGATTTTCTTGAGACGCCAAGCTCTCTTAAGCGGTCGCCCTGTAGAACGGACGCGGACACCGTGAGACACTCCGTAATCGGCAAAAAGCTCTCTTACGCGGACATGACGCTCTCTTGAAGTTGAACTGCATATTTTTTCTAAACACTGAGTAAATCCCCGAAACGCTGGGTAAATTCCCGTTTAAAAATATCGTTTTTATCCCGTATTCTGCACTTTTTTCACGTCGCGTCGTTAGTGTGAAGTGTGCCGCGTATGTATGCAAAATGAGCGCTAACAAGAGAAGCTTTTTAACTTTAAAAGAGAAAATGGAAATTATTAATACATATGATAAAGAAAGAGTTAGTGTACGTGCATTAGCCAACCGATTTAAAATTGGAAAAACCCAAGTTGGTAAAATAATAAAGCAAAAAGAAGAGTATAAGGCAAAATGGCAATCAGGAAGTAACATTAACGAGAAAAGAAGATTCTTCAAAACTGAAGGTCTCAATGTGGATAAATTATGTTACGATTGGTTTGCAAAAGCCAGAAGCAAAGGCATTCCAATATCTGGACCTATAATACCAAGCAAAGCTAAAGAAATTGCAGAAGGGCTTGGTTATCACAATTTTCATGCGTCTGATGGGTGGTTACATAGATTTCGTACACGTCATAATATCAGCTTCAAGTGCATATCTGGGGAAGCAGCCAGTGTTAATGCAGATGATGTTACTCAATTTTTTGAAAAGATTCCATCTTTGTTACTAGGTAAGAAAAGTTAGTTCAAATTTAAAACAAAAAATAAAACATCAAAAATTAAAAAAGATAAAAATCTTACTTTTGTGAATTTTGATTGGGCTTGTAGGTTATCAGCCAGAAGACGTGTACAATTGTGATGAAACAGGACTTTTTTTCCGAGCTTTACCAGACAAGACATTAGCTTTGAAGACAGAAAAGTGTTCTGGGGGAAAGTTATCAAAAGAGCGACTTACTGTCTTGCATTGTGTGAGCATGTCAGGCGAAAAAGAACCGTTGCTGGTCATTGGAAAAGCAGCACGACCACGAGCATTCAAAAAACTTGATTTAAAATTGTTACCTGTGGTGTGGAAATCTAATAAAAGAGCGTGGATGACTACAGATATCATGATGGACTGGTTGTCAGAGTTTGATAGGAAAATGGGCAGACAAAAGAGAAAGATTTTATTATTTATGGATAATGCAGGTTCACATCCTACAGGTATGAAATTGAAAAACATTAAAATATTATTTTTGCCTCCCAACACTACAGCTTGTTTCCAACCTTTAGACCAAAGAATCATTCGCAATTTTAAAGTATTTTATAGACAACTTATTTTAAGACAAATTTTATCTGTAATGGATAACATTAATTCTGCACGTGAACTTTCAAAATCGATAGATTTATTAGAAGCTATCTATTTTATACACAATGCTTGGCAGAAGGTAACACCAGAAACAATACGAAATTGTTTTTCAAAAGCAGGATTTTAAAAAAATAATATGCAACAATATGAGCAATGGGAGGCAGATGATCTGCCTTTGTCCATACTATCGGAAATGCATAGGATTGCTTTAGAAACTGGAATAACAGAAATCAATTTAGAAGATTTCATAGCAATTGATGCAAATTTGGCAATCGAAGATGACATATTGGAAGTCACTGATATGACTGAAGAATATGAGGCTAGTAGATCAGAGGAAATCTCAGATGATGATGTGGACCCAGAAAAAGAAAATGAAGGTCAAGAAGTAACTACGTTTGAGGAAGTTTTGAAGATAATAGAAGAGATAAAATTGTTTGCCAAGAACCAAGATGATTTTATCGGTTTTCAGATGATTAAAAATGTAGAAACACATTTTCAAAAAAAATATTTAGAACGTAAACAAACTAAAGTAAGACAAACAAGCTTGCTTGAATTTTTTAAAAAATAATGTACATATATGTATATGTATTTATGTATCTACTTTTAGTACTTGTGTACCCCTCATACAAATAAATAAAAAGTTAGAGTTGCCATAATTTTTACTTCTCTTTAAAATGAGAGACCTGTAAAAATGAGCTGCTTCTCTTGAGAGGACACCTCTCTTGTGGGGACAAAATTTAGGGAACCGTCGATGTCCGCTCAAGAGAGCTTTCACTGTATATATATATATATTGAAAAAGAAGATTAATTATTTTTATTTTCGCTCCTTTTCTCCCATTCCGCGAACTTAAAATCGCTCCTTTGTAAATAGAAATATGCCTAATCATTGGTCGTTAAAATCATGCCACTTAACAGTTTGGATTTAATTTTGTGACCTTACCTTAAGAAGACCATTTTTAAAACACCTGTGCAGAATTTTAATGAACTATGGCCAAAGAATTATTGTATAATTTAATGAAATTAATAAAAAAAAATGTATCGACGAAGAAGGTAATACTTTACATCCTTTATTTACTATAGTATAGTAAAACAGTGCTGCAGTTCTTCAAGTATCACCCTCTTCGCCAAATCTGCTGTTTTTGCCGTTATCTGTTGTACAGACCGAAAATTTGTGCCCTTTAATACACTTTTCAGTTTTGGGGACAGCTAGAAGTCACATGGAGGCAGATCTAGTGAAAGCGGTGAATATTCGAGCACAGTAATTATCTTCACCACTAAGCACTGCTTCACAAAGAGTGCATTGTGGGCCGGCGTATTGTCCTCGTGCAACATCCATGACTTGTTGTTCCACAGATTTGGTCTTCTCTGCGCAAACTTTCGTCATGTCTGCAATCATCCAAATACTCAATTCATTAATTTTCTGAATGTTTTCATCAATTCTCGATGTCACAGGTCGATCAGAACGTCCAGCATCTTCAACTTCATTCCGACCTTTCAAAAATCGTTTGTGCCGTTCAAAAACTCGAGTGCGTTTCGTGCAATTATCGCCAATCACTTCCTGCAACAATTGAAAACATTCAGTTAGGTATTTTTAACATCACGAGGAATTTTGAGATTAATGCGTTGCTCGATTTTTAGCTTATCATGATCGTAACAGACCGACAAAACAACGCCCTGCTCAAGCAACAAACAACTAAACAAAATAGAGAAGCGTAATATAGCTCCACTTGCACCGGAAGCGTCACGGTCAATTACATTCCATCCACGTTCCCCCACATCAAGCCTACCGACTAGAGCATGCGCAGTCCCATTGTTAAATTGTCACCCCTCGTATGCAGTAAGGCAGTTGTTAGTGTGGTGGATTTTGTCTATCTCAGCATTATGCACTGACGAGTCTATAAAAGGACGAAACATTACTCTGCATGCCTAGGTAGCAATTTTCACACAAAAATGAACTTGTTATTCTCCACACCCTATTTTTATATTATTAAAAATGTTATTGTTTTATACAGCATTAGTTCAAAGACAAAATTATATTTGAAATTAAGAAAACAGATTGTATACTTAATAAATTTACAAATTTTCAGCTTTCGTATCAATTTTAATGCTTCTTCAGAAAGATTCATATAATTGTATAAAAGAAAATGAAAAAATGTTATATCAATGAGCTTACCTGTTTAATTACCACTCATTCTTTTTCAAATTGATTTATTGCAGTCGCATTTTATTTAAAATATCATAACTAACATTTTAATATTTCAACTGAGATGATTTGTAAATACGAGTAGGTGAATAGAAATATATTTTTTGATTCTGTTTATTACAAGTGATCTAAGAACGATTCCCACGTTTCAGAAAAGAAAAAGATTTTTATCGGCGCAGAGAACCAAGGTGTTCTATCTTTATATTCTTTTATTCTATAAAACTCCTTTATTTGAGAATTGCAGTGTTATTAATTGAACCTTTAACATCGAACTTTACATTTCTATTATTTTTTTTTATATTTGTAGACATCAACATACTAAATTCACCTGAACAGAGTTTATTATTTATAACAGGTATTATTTGTTTGTTTGTTTGGTAAGAATATTACGTTTTATTTATTAAAAATAATCGAGGTCAACTACTTACAATATCTTCTCCTATAATTTATTTTGATTGCTTTTTATAATATTTTATAAATACATGATGAGCTTATACATATTATTAATAATACTTTAACTTATGAATATTTTAATGACTTTTTTCTGTAATTTAACTAAAATTCCTCTTGATTTCATAGCCTTAATCTTGTTTATGTAAAATTCTTTAAAAGTCAATGGATATATAAATATAACATTAATTTTTTTTTATTTGTTAAAAATGTATAATATTTAATATATTTTCAGTAACTATTTTTACATTTCTTTTGTAATTTTTTTAAAAATTATTTATTATTTTAACCCTTTAAAAATATCACGAATCCGGCAATTTTATTACAATTATTTATTAAAAATATTAACAATTGCTTATTTAAAACAATTGGAAACATAATTTTATTAAAAAATATTTATATTAAGTACACCCAAGCTTGAGATAAAATATTAAATTTTTATCATTACCCATACTTTATTTTATACCTAAAAAAATATTTTTTTAGATTTGTTCTTTACGAACGCTTCAATATTTATAATTAACTATGATTAGAAAGAAAATGTATTTAAAAAAATCCATTTACTGTCCAAGTGCAATTTATTAATAATAATTTTAAGCCTTCTTGAAAACATAACAAGGTCAAATTAACAAAAATAATGAGAAGAATAATTATATTAAAATTAAAAACTTACGATAAAAAAACTAATCTGTCTGTCTAATGTACATCTATTATTATTATATGTAATTATTTGTTTCCACCGATATACACTGTCGTTCAAAATTATTGGAACAATCGAAATATTTCCGGTAAATAAGATAAAATAATTTTTCATAAGTAGAGCAGACCAATTTCCATGAGCGCCGGTATGGGAGTGTAATTCGTAATATATTAGAATATGCGATAGAATAGGGACGCAACATGAGCTTGTTACCGATATAAGTATAGAAGTAGAGACATTTATTCTATCAGAAATAATTAAATATACATTTGGTTTTCTGCTATTAAAGTAATATGCATAAATACACGAAAAATAAGAATAGTACATATTATAGCAGCGTTGTATGTACCTATAAATAAAATGGAAAATGTATGAAATCAGTGATTGTGTGCCCGACAGAGGATTTAAAAAAACACTTACCGTTTTAAGCGTCTTCCAAGGATTGACAAACTGGAGAAACCCGATTGTATATTTTCAACATCAGGTGCGTTTCTAAGGTAATTTCTGAAAAACATGTCCGCCGTGCGGAAAAAATATGTTTACATTCGGAAAACGAGCGTTCTACATCTAGTGATGTTATATTCGCATAATCAAAATAGCAACTTAACACATTTGTAGACGTGCCCCCACAAATACGTGTTAAGGTGTCAAAATCTGCATTTCTGTCTAAAACACTTTCAAATTTAATTAGAACACTTTCACTTTTTGCGTCTTCTACAGCACACAGTTTTGCGTGAACATCTTTAACGATTTGCAGTGATTCCTCTAACGACAGCGACGAATTTTCTAATTTTGTTATTGCTTCTTCTAGCCCCAAGTAATTCTCACGAATACTTTGTAAATCCATTTTAATCTGGGCATCTTGAAACTTTTTCTGGCTTGTATTGATAGCTGCACTTTCTTTCGGATCGAATGATAAAACCACGTCCTTAATTTTTTCAAAATGTTCATGATAGTAAAACCCCGCCCGTAATCATGTACTCCAACGTGTCAGAATCGGCTGTGGTGGCTCAGAGGTATGGGGACACAATTCGTGAAATTTCCGAACATGTTTTGGAGATTTCAGGAATACTGCCTTTGTACTCGATATTAAAGCATCTACCTCTAGATAACATCTACGAACCTGTTCTGCCACAAAGTGTAGAGCATGGAGTTTACAAGTAATATGTAACAAGTTAGGACAATATTTTCTAAGAGACCGGCCTACAGAACACATGGTTGCGGCACCATCGGTCATAAACATTAATACTTGGTCTTTCGCGAGTTTAAATTTTTCCAAAGTATCTAATAGCACCTCTGAAATTTTTTCGGCATTACGTTGTTCTAGTCGTCTGGATGCTAATAAAATTGAAGACGTTGGTTGATATGGTTCCATATTACGCGCCATCATATTAACTACAGATTGTTTTTTTGCTGTCAGTTGTTTCGTCCACACATAACCACAGTTTTTTATTTTTCAGTTCGGCTTTGATTTTATTTTCAACCTGTTTGCGCGCCGATGGTAAATTCCTTCGTAACGTTGTCGTGCTCGGTAATGTTTGATTCGCGTATTTATTCCAAAATGAAATAAATGAATCATTACTTAACAAGGTAAACGGCAGTGTACACACAATCATAGTTACACATAGTTCATGTATAAACTGTTGTGGATTAATTTTGTTATTATTGTGCTTCGAGCTGCTTACGTGTTCTTTACAATGTGTTTTTGACCAACACATTAGATATGTATTGCACACTAAACATTTAAGTTTTGAGCCATCGTATATTAGGTCCGGGAAATCCATAATAAACTTATTCACTTCGTCTGACAACGGTCGTTTTCTCGATTTATGTGTCGACGACATTTTATTACGTATGCTTACACTTACATGCAGTCTAATTAAGTACCAAACACATACTGAATGTTTTTTATTAGTTCTGATGCAATATAATCATGCTCACATGGTGCGCACGGAAATTGGTCTGCTCTAGTCATAAGTATAAATGTGTTATTTATATCAACCAAAGAAACTTGAAAATAAACTTGTGCAAATTTGTCATTTCCGTATATTTTTAAATGCATTCTCACAGAGTAAAGCTTTCCTAAATAATTCGGAAAGCTTTACTTGTGAGGAGAGAACTTTATGTAATTTACCCAACCATGAAAAACAATGACAAATGGCAATGATTTTTAAACATAATATTTTTGAGTTTAGGGATGACCCAAAACTTATACATAATTGAATGATTTCTGTATATGACCAAAATGGTTTTATCACATTATGAAATAATATTCTGGTAGAAACAATTTCATTTAAATTGAGAATCCTTTAAAGATTATTAAAAATCTGGTAGACTTCTCAAGATAAAAACACAGAAAACAATAAGAAAAATTGATGCTTTAGTTAAATTTTTACGTGAAGATTTTGCAATGAATAAAATATCAGAGAGATAGATTCCCAGGTCTCTGAGAAGTTTGCCAGGAAAATTTGGAGCTGCCGTTTTGTTTATGGTAATCTGCGCCTCAAAATCCATAAAATAAACTTTACTGAATATCAAAAATCGACATTTTGTATTTTACCCTTTTCGCGAATATCTCAAAAACTAGAAGAGATACGAAGCTGTGGTTTTGTTTATCGTAATCAGCACATCAAAATCCATAAGATCATTTGAATCGCATTAAAATCTTCTGAATATCAAAAATCGATTGTATTTTATAGTTTTTCGCGAATATCTCAAAAAACAAAAGAAGTCAAAGCTGTGGTTTTTTTCTATCGTAATCAACGCATCAAAATCCATAAAATCATCTGAATCGCATTAAAATCTTCTGAATATCGAAAATCGACATTTTGTATTTTCCAGTTTCTTCGTGAATATCTCAAAAACCAAAAGAACTACAAAGCTGCGGTTTTGTTTATCGTAATCAACGCATCAAAACCGATAAAATGAACTCTTCTGAACATCGAAAATTTAGCATTTTACCGTTTATGGTGAATATCTCGAAAATCAAAACCAAGAGATATGGATAGTACTATGAGAAAGTAGAAGAAAACTACGATGGAATACTGTTGGTTGAGTTCAAAAAGAGCACTACAATTAAACGATGATGTTTATAAAGAGACCATGAAAAATGGTGCAATCGAAACAATATACCTTCGACATTTTACTGAAAAAAAATTTACTATTGCAAGTTAACTTCGGGGTGCATAAGACTCAAAAATTTCAACAAGTTATCAAGGAATGTAGTTTCCAGGAATTGATACATCAACCACGTAATTCGTATCTAACATTCAACAATTTTACCTAAATTGGGAAAAGATGTTTATAAGGGCGAAGATTTTATTCAGATAGTGATTGAAAAACTACTAATTAATGATTTTAAGGAATTACTGAAAGAAGTTTTTTAACTCCATAAACGTTGGAACAAGTCTATATAAATTTAATTGCTTCGATTTTCTTATATCCGTAGATTACATTACAATATCCCCTCGTGTTAGAAAATAGTCATGGTGAAGAACGATCCTGCGTCGGTGGTTGTTTTTTTTATTTCTCCAAAATTTTCTGGCAAACAAATGGTTGTGTTCCATTCAGAATTAACCGTTCTATGTTCCTCTGATGGCGCTGTAGTCACATGTACATTTTCCCCATTTGTACCATTTGCTTTGAAGTGCATGCTTCTTGCGCGAATAACTTTTGTTGAGTTTGACTCTTCTTGAAACACCCACACAATTGATTGCTGTTTGCTTTCGGGATCATACGCATAGATCCTAGATTCGTCACCTGTGTAGATGTTACGGCTTTTGAGCATTTCTTTGGACCAATCGACACAAGTCTTTTAGAGCGATTGGTATCCAATGCGAACAAATCTTTTTCATTGCTAAATGTTCATGCAGTATCTTATGTATGCTTGTCATGCTAATACCCATGGAAGCCTCAAACTCACAGTATACTAAACCAATGACATACAGTACTTTTAGATGGTCTTTCATCGCCAGAAGTCGAAATGTGATGATCGATGCGCTGCTGTTGAGATAATTCACATCGAAAGTCATCGTAAATCACACGAAAATTTTCACGAGTTAATTTCATTTTTTGTCTGATATAAGTCACTGTAAGCAATTGTATGACAAAATGTTCAAGTACATATACCATCAAAAATATCAAACTTTACGATGGATACCTAGCAACGCTAGTGTTGACAGTTCAGGATACATAAATAGCAATTATCATAATTTGAACTTTTTTTACAAAAGTATAAGTTAAAACTGTTTTCTAAGGAAAGTAAAATTATTATTATCATAAGTTATCATAACTGACATTGGCTATAGAAAATTTTACATTGCTTTTTAGAAATACGAAACACATATTAACATCATTAAATTTAATTTGTCAGTAACGTTTTTTTGTATTGTCGAAGGTTTTTCAAATAGTTTCTACTTCCCTGGAATCAGTTTTTGTTCGATTCAAAAATGCAGGAAAGGCGACTAGTCATGTACGAAATTTATTTTAAAATTTTAAATATTAAATTAGAAAATATGAATAATACATTTTAGAAAATGAAAATTCTATTTTCCAATTTGATCAAATAATGTCAGATACATTTTTTTTACTAATGTACAGCGATCCATTCAATATATCCAATTGTTTTTTTTTAATGTGTATATTTTAAACGCTATGCTATTGTCGTCTGTCCTTTTTCATAAAGGATCGACGATATTGTCCCAGAAACGTTTACAATTCTCCTTCTATGTTTTATGTAAATGTACATATTTCATTTTGATTTACTTTCTTTGTAAGGCAGTCGGCATAAAACCCCTCCCAGAGGTTTATCTGAAACAATTTTTTTAGAACGAAAATTTCGTACATGACTAGATGTATTTTCCGCATTTTTGAATTGAGTATAAACAGATTCCATTAAGAGCAGCGTAGAAACTAATTTGAAAAACGTTTCGGAATACAAAAAAGATACAAAAACGTTACTAAATTGTAAAAAGACAAACAAATTAATGTATTTTCTAACAGACATAAAAAATTCAAAACCAATTTCAAAACATTATATAAGGTGTACCATTAAGACCGCCTATTTTGAATTTAGCGCCTTTTTTGTGGCGGTCGTATTACGTTGTTGTTTGACAGCTGTCATGTGTGGAAATTGAGCTTTAGTCATGAAGAATTATAGGGACGCACAACGCATAGAAATTGTGAAATCATATCGCACCTTCTCGCCGTACAGTGATCTGATTAATAGAGGCGATTGGTTCCAGTACAGTGCAGCTCGATCTAATGAAAACGTTTCAAGCAATTAGTGAGAGTGTTGACTAAGCGATTTTTTGGAAACAAGAAAAAATAATTTGGAGCCAGATCTGGTATGAAGCAACAATTCATATCGTAATTAGACAAATTTAGCGGTGGCCATAGGAAATGACTTAGAGAGGTACCCTGAATGTTATCCTGATGGAACAAAAGTTTTTTTTTCTGCATCAGATTGGCCCGTTATTGTACTTCTCTTTTGTAAATAATCAATGAAAATTATGCCTTTGGAATCCCTGGCTCTCTTACGATGTGCCAACATTTAAACGAGAATCTCATCAGTGGAGGCAACGTTACAGTCCTCCACCAAATAAGACCACGACGTTGCCTTCGGCTGGAAAGGTAATGGCCACGATTTTCTGTGATTCGTAAGGGCTACTTATAGACTATTTTGCAGAAGGCAAAACTATCAACGGGACATATTATGCTAACCTTCTGGATAAAGTGAAAAATGCCATTACCAAGAAAAGACCCGGAATGGCCCGGAAAGAATATGCTATTCCATAATGGCAATGCACCGTCACACATCTGTCGCATTGTTCGGGAAAATCTCGAAGAATTACGATTCCAGGTTGTGCTCCAACCATCGTATTCATCAAATTTAGTCTCTTCAGACTTCCAAAATTTAAGCTGTATCTCGCCGGAAAGGAATTCAACCCAGACGAGGAATTCATTGCAGAAATAGAGTATCTTGACGACGTTGGTGCTAATGACTTTAAAACTGGTATAATGCATTCCAGTACTACTGGACCAATTGTATTAATGTTGAAGAAGAATATTGTGAAAAATTTAAAAAAAAACGTTGCCGTAATTCAAGTATTTTATTTCAAGTACCACCTTCCATCAAGTTATCCTCGTACTGTGCAATATTTTATCAGAAAAGTTCTACGAGAAGTTGTAACACCTCCGATTTTTTTTGTCAAGACTGGGACTCTTTGTGAACGCGTGACAGAAATGACAGCACTGTACGGTACACAGGACAGTAGCAGCAGCGGCGAGAGTGAGGACTGTTTTTGATACTTAAAATGGACGTTTTTATTACAGAACGGCGTGTAGTCATTCGTTTTTACCATTTGCGTGGTGTGACACCGATTGAAATTCATCGCCAGTTGAGTGAGACATGTGGTGATATTGTCATGGATGTGTTTAATGTGCGTTTGTGGGTGCGACAGTTCAAAGAAGGTAGAGCGTCGTGTGACAGTAAACCAAGACAATCTCGGCTTCACATCAGCAGGTCTAATGATATGATCAAGCGAGTGGAGAAACTTGTTTTGAAGGATCACCGAGTGAGTGTGGAATACATCGCCTTCAAAGTTATCATTTCCGTGAGAAATGATAACTTTGATGATAACAATCCTGCATGAAGACTTGAAAATACGAAAAGTGTCCTCCAGATGGGTGCCAAGAATGCTGATGGACAACCACAAGCCTGCGCGCGTGGCATGTTGGCAGGCAATGTTGACACAATGAATAGGACTTTTTTTTCATCGATCCTGACAATGGATGAGACTTGGATGCTGTTTTTCAATCCTGAAATGAAGCGATTTTTCAGTGGTCAAAGAAGACTCCTAAAGAAGCGTTCGCGGCGGCCATGGAATCATGGCGTCGGCTTTGTGAAAAATGTGTACGGCTGCAGGGAGATTACGTCGAGAAGTGATACAAGTTTCACAGGTTTCGTGTGATTAGTTTGCGAGATAATAAATCGAATGTGTTATAACTGGAATGCATCTCGTAATTACTTCCATTGGATCTCCTAGTTTAAATTTATCAAGAAAGTAAATGTCGAAGTAGCGTTCAGAATAAATAATACAGTTTCAAAATATTTTCAAAATAATAACGATAAAATTCATAACACCAGGAAGTCAGAAATCTATAAATTAATACGTGGTACATACTCGAGAATTTATGTTGGACAAACAGGAAGATCTTTAAATAAGCGGATACAAATTATATAAATTGATTCCTCTTTTGCGAATCATCTAATTAACAACAGTTGTTTGTCTAAATATGATTATAAAATATTGCATATAGGAAGTAAAGTACTAAAATCAAATTTGCTAGGAATCTGAGAAATAAATAGACTTAAAAGATCAAATAGTTTGATAAATGAACAAACAGAGATAAATAATTCACTATACCAAATCTGTTTGTGGAATATAAATATAAAAAATATTTAACAGCCGGCAAGGATGTATTTCTCACTGTTTGAACATATGGTGTTTGGTTCGCAGGTGTATTTACGCACGATTCCTTAAAGTTTTGCTATGTAAATTAGTTTTAGTTACTTCAAGCATTTGAAAAAGACTATGAAGAAATAATTATCAACAAAATATAGAAAATTTAAAATATCCTGTGTGTTTATTACTAATACTAACGACTAGAGCAGACCAATTTCCGTGCGCGCCATGAGCGCCGGTATGGGAGTGTAATTCGTAATATATTAGAATATGCGATAGAATAGGGACGCAACATGAGTTGTTACCGATATAAGTATAGAAGTAGAGACATTTATTCTATCAGAAATAATTAAATATACATTTGGTTTTCTGCTATTAAAGTAATATGCATAAACACACGAAAAATAAGAATAGTACATATTATAGCAGCGTTGTATGTACTTATAAATAAAATGGAAAATGTATGAAATCAGTGATTGTTGTGTGCACGACAGAGGATTTAAAAAAACACTTACCGTTTTAAGCGTCTTCCAAGGATTGACAAACTGGAGAAACCCGATTGTATATTTTCAACATCAGGTGCGTTTCTAAGGTTATTCCTGAAAAACATGTCCGGCGTGCGGAAAAAAATATGTTTATATTCGGAAAACGAGCGTTCTACATCTAGTGATGTTATATTCGCATAATCAAAATACTTTTTTAAGCATGCTCTACACCTTGTGACAGAACAGGTTCGTAGATGTTATCCAGAGGTAGATGCTTTAATATCGAGTACAAAGGCAGTATTCCTGAAATCTTAGAAACGCACCTGATGTTGAAAATATACAATCGGGTTTCTCCAGTTTGTCAATCCTTGGAAGACGCTTAAAACGGTAAGTGTTTTTTTAAATCCTCTGTCGTGCACACAATCACTGATTTCATACATTTTCCATTTTATTTATAGGTACATACAACGCTGCTATAATATGTACTATTCTTATTTTTCGTGTGTTTATGCATATTACTTTAATAGCAGAAAACCAAATGTATATTTAATACAAAGGTATTTTTAATAATATAAAGTATTATTAAAAATCTGGTGTGAAGATAATAATATTTATATTATATATTTAATAATATTTTATATTATTAAAAATACCTTTATATTATACAAAACTGGTGGGGTTTACCTACTCATGTGTTTCAATTATTCTGATAAATGCATATTTAATTATTTCTGATAGAATAAATGTCTCTACTTCTATACTTATATCGGTAACAAGCTCAGGTTGCGTCTCTGTTCTATCGCATATTCTAATATATTACGAATTACACTCCCATAGCGGCGCTCATGGCGCGCACAGAAATTGGTCTGCTCTACTAATGACTATAGAAATGTATTTGAAAGTATTACATTGTCAAATATTTGTTGAAGTAAATGACAATATTTCTAACTGAGTTACTATTAGTTATCAGTATTCTAACTCTAAATTAAAACTTTAATATTTTAGCAAACATGTTGACATTATTTAAAATTCTTATTCGTTTTTTTTTGTTTGTTGTGTTCTTTGATTTGATATTTTTCCGTTGTGATTATTATTTAATTCAGTTAACTAACATTAATAATAAAAAAACAAGTTTTACGACACATACGTATAACTAAAAAAAACTTTTGTTAATGCAATGTTACATTTTTTTCTGAGAAAAAAAAACAGAGGATTCTGTGGTTGATTTCCAGGGTTATGTCGCATCGGAAACTGTTAGATGGCACTCAAGGAGGTAAGCTTGCTCCGGTCATCATCAGCCCAGACGAAACACCCGCCACTGTGACGTGTGAATGTTCACAAACACCCACTATACGTCGCCCCAGCGTCACAACGTTAGTGTTTTGTTAATGTCATTTGTCTTTGTTTCTCGTTTTATTTTTTTGTTTCGAGATGCTTGGCCTTGTCATCAGAACGAACGCGTATTTAATTGAAGTGTTGATTCGATTTTTTGCTGTTAATTAAGCTATTTATTGTGTTTGCCCCCTTTGCAGAGTCTTCGTTGTCATTGATGTCAGTAGTAGCTGTTTTGATTTAACGCTTTTTGCACAGTATTTTCTCGAGTTTTTTGTATTAATTTTATGGCATGATTTCGGCATGAAAAGTTATTTTTTTTAAGATAATATACACAGGCACCCAAAAGAAATTAACAAATTTTTATAATTATAATATGTAATCATATCTAGAATGTGTATTATTTTGCAAATATATTCGAATATACCAAAATATCAAAATTAATTTAATAATTATTAAATGAAGTTGCAATTTTTAAATTTCTTAAATTTTAATGATTTTGTTGTGTGCTGATTTGGTGCCACAAGAATTTAGAACATAATTTAATTAAAAAAAATGAAAAACACCCACTTTTTTAATATTTTAAACTAAAAATAAGTATTCAAAAATGACATTGTGGATAACTTTGTTTAAGCTTAGTTTATATTTAGGTAAATTATAATTAGATAATAATAATTATAATCAGAATAGCTATTCTCTATTATACAAGCTATGCATACACATTTTAAAAAATTAGCTAAACATTGAACTACATTAACAAAAATGATTAAAAATAGCAATCCCAATACATTTCCAATAATAGAGAAAATCAAAAAGTTGGGAGTCAAAATACACATATGCACAAAATGCACAATTTGTATGTAACCCATTTTGTCATGAAAAAATTTGGTTAAAGAACAAAAAGAACATTTTTCCATTATCTTTCTAAGATAATATGCCATCTTTCTAACATAACTTTAAAAAATTAACCATAGATGTCAAGACAGTACCATAGAGAATATCTTATTTCAACTGCACCACAATCATCAATTACTTGATCGAATTGCAGTCTACAGTTTGCTTAGAGAAGTAAATCCTTTCTTATGGGCACTATTGTGTGATTTGTCTTGCCATTTATGTTTATTCTTTCAATTTTAATTGAGGGTTAATATGTCCTTAGTAATATTTGTACCAATTTACATATACTGGATTAAAGAATCCTTGTGAAGTCCATTTAATCCATACGTGGCAGAGAGGATCTCTTCTTGATCCATTGTAAGAGCTAATGCTCTTTTATATTTTCCCATTGACCACCTCCTCTCTACTTAGCGCTAGAAATTATTAAGACATAATAAGAAAATGAAATACATTTTCCAAAAATGCCTTCTGCATAATTTTTGCTCAGGCACAAAATCTCTGAATCCAATGCACCCTAGCTTTAGCGTGCTCAAAACTTCGTGTAATTTTTTTACTGACAACTATTTCATATGTTTCTTCTAAATTTAAGATGTAATTTCTTCTCCAAAATCCAGTATGTTTGAAATACATTCTTCAAAAAGCAAACGGACACAATTAACTTAGAAATTATTTTTTTTATATAACTACTCATATCTGCCAATTGCAAAACTTGAATCTCTTTATCGTAGACATAAATTTGCTACCAATATAATTAAACATAATAATACACATTACCTACGAGGTTGATTTGACGGAAGGTAAGATTCGCCTATCAGTCTTTATGAAAGAAATTAGTAGTAGTTTCGAGTAGGCCATGCTTTTAAAAGAGGCTGTTTAAATTTTCACTATCGTCTGACGTTTAGTTTGACAGATACAATTGCTTAAAGAAGACATGTTTGGTGAATGTTGTAAAATGGATAAAATCGCTATTCTTGGTGCAATTGAGTACTTGTCATTTCAGAAGATGAACGTAACTGAGACTATCACATATGCAGCAAACATTGGGCACAGATGCTCCTTCGAAGCCCACGGTTTGTCGCTGGGTTGCTCGCTTTTAACGCTGCGACATGAGTCCCGAAGATGAAGAACGTACTGGACCACCAAAACGTGGTGTTCCAGAAATGGTTGAAAAAGTTTATGACGTGTTACGTGATCGAAGAGTAAAAATGGAGAAGTTTCCAAGACTGTGGGCCTGTCTATTGAACATATACATCACATTTTGCAAGTCAAATTAGAGTGAAGAGCGCGAATTTACAATGACTATTCGAAGTTCATTAACATCAACCCTGTATATTTTTTACGTCGTTTTGTTACGGTCGATAGAACTTGGCTTTATTTTTATGTGTCAGAATCGAAACGGCAATCTCAGCAGTAGAGGCATCGTGACAGTCCTGCGTCAAAATAGACATTTCCTTAGACTGGAAAGGTAATGACCACGATATTTTTGGATTCAAAGGGGATACTTCTTAACAGAGCCAAGCTATCAATGGGACATATCTTGTTGGCTTTCAGGATAAAGTGAGAGTTTCTATTACCGAAAAAAACAATCGTAATGGCTCGAAAAAGAGTGCCATTCTATGATAACAATGTACCGTTACACACCAGTAACATTGTTCAGGAAAAACTGGATGAATTACGATTGCGGGTGGTGTCCCGACAACCCTCTTCATCGGATCTAGCCCCTTCAGGCTTTCAGTTATTTTCAAAACTCAAGCTGTTTCTTGCTGGAAGGAAATTCAAGAGAGGCGAGGAAGTTATTGCAGAAGTAGTATTTTTAAGGCCTTGGTGCTGTTGGTAATAAAACTGATATATGGGCAGTGCAGCGCTGCTGGTCTAAGTGTGTCAATGCCGAAGGGGAGTATGTTGAAAAATTTAAAAAATCGTCTCACCTTCCGTCAAAGCATCCTTGTATTCTGGGCACATGTGCTTTTTTGCCAAAATTCTTCAAAGTTTGTCTATTTAAATTAAATGACTAATTTAGTAATTTAACATTTTTTATATTCTTTTTACAACAATATCTTGCTGAAATATCAATTATCACAATCACATATATTGTCCAAAACTTATAATTGAAATTATAATTAAGTTAGACATGTAAATGTAGTGTAATGGCAGGCGAAAACCATGTGAACATCTCCAAAACTTTATCTCGTCACAATTCAAATTTCTTGTATAAATCAATCATGCGAGTCGCATCTAAAATCATCAAGTCCATCTAAATAAAACTCTTTTGGTAAAGAAATATATTGCTCCATCATAATCTCATGTAATATGGTCCCACGTAAACTTGAGCCTTGCATGCCTGTTGTAGACAAGTAACAACGAATAATTTGATATTTTACATGTAAATTTTAGTCAAAATATCTAAAGAAAACGAAACATTAATAAACATCGTGTCTTCTTCAAGATACTTTCTAATCGTTCTCTTTATATTTTTTACCGTTTAAGTTACTTAACGTTTTAAAATTATTAACAAGATGATTAGATTATCACCTTTGCTTAACCATTGTAACTGTTCTAATCTTTTTCCTTCTTCATTCAGTAATTGTGTATATATTTTGTTGTTGAATATATTTAATAGTAAATGTTCTACCGAACACTCTTAGAAACTTATTTAAATTGGAAAAGTACTGAACCAAGAAACTTCACTTACATTACACTATGTAAACATTTAGATTTCGAGAAATTACAAAATTATGCGAATATACAGTAGGCGGCTTTATATTAGAACATAAGGATCGTACAATCAAACACAATTCAACATAGTAGCAGGAATAGACAGATGGTAAACAGTGTTTGGCATTCGCTCTTTTTAATGAAGTCATAGCCAACTGTGAGTGTCATTTAAGAAAACAAAAGTTTGTGTCATAACTAGAAAATAGCAAGTCCGATAAAAAATTAATTCTAGCTACCGTAATATTTTCCCTTTTCAACTTTTCTCTAAATTTAATAAAAAAGTAATTAGACGAGATTAAAGAAAATTGAGAAATTTGTTTTTTTGCAAATATCTAGTAAGCTGTGAACTTTTGCTGAAATACAACAGCAGCACTAACTCAGTGCAGTCGTAAAACTACAATTCTTTCTCCATTTAACCAAATTTCTATTTATTGTAATTTCCGAGATCCCCATACAAAAAATGAAAAAAACACTCTGTATGATACATGTGCATTGTGTAATTTTGTTTGAATACAGTCCTGGTTGAGTATCGATATGTTATAATATTTCTATTCGCTCGTTTGTATAAACATATCTGCCGCTGTGCCCGTAACAGCTTTAATCCTTTAATCGGGTCGCTACATCGTGGAGAGAACTATAATAATAATAATAATATATCTTTATTCAAAAGCCAATATTATGGATTGAAACATCAAAAAAATACAAAAAAAAATACAACAAGAAACACAATAAAATACATTGTCAGTAATTACAAAATTGTAAAATTGCAGAAACAACTACATATTAAAATACTCGCCCAATTCATAAAACACTTTCTCTTGAAGAAACTCTTTCACATTTCTTTTGAATCTTCTAGAGCAACTCTCTGTCTGTATCTGTTTCGGCAGTTTATTATAAATTTTCAAACATATATACTGGTGACTTTTCATATAAAGATAGACCATGCCTAGGAACAGCAATCCTATCGCGATGTCGAGTAAAATATTGATGATAATTACCATTTCTGACAAATCTATTCAAATTGTCCCTAACATATAGCACAGTCTTATAGATAAAAATGCTAGGGAATGTAAGAATTCTTTCACTTTTAAAGATATTTCTACATGAATTCCTGTGCGGTATATCAAAGATTAACCTAATAATTCTTTTTTGTGCTACAAATACTCTCTTCCACTCCGTTGCACCGCCCCAGACAATGACGTTATAAGACATAGCGGAATATACTAATGCATAATAAACATCAAGCAACCTATCACCACTAAGCGATGACTTTAACTGTCTTATCACATAATATGAACTACTCATTTTCTTATAAACGCTGTCAAGGTGCAGGTTCCACGTAAGTCTGGCATCAATATACACACCCAGTGACAATACACTGTCTTCAAAATTTTTTGTTGACACATTATCCGGAACAGTTTTGCGTTTATGAAAAATTTGTTTTATCACGATTCAACAGCAAACGATTAGACTCACACCACCCACCCATTTCACTAACTGTTTCGTCCAACCGCCGCTCAAGCTCATCAATCGTTGACCCAGTCACCATCACAGAGGTATCATCTGCGAAAAGTACCGGATATCCATGCGAGAAGACATGCGGCAGGTCATTCACCATCAGCAAGAACACCAACGGTCCAAGAACCGAACCCTGCGGAACACCCAGATCAAGTTCCGTCTCAGACGACACACAATGGCCCACCCGAACAATCATCCTTCTGCCACTCAAATAGGAGGAAATCCAATCCAGTGCAACTCCCCGAACTCCTAGATTGTACAATTTATCAGTTACAATACCGACGTCAACACAATCAAAAGCACGCGATAGATCAAAAAATATCCCCGCTACGTACTTGTTATCATCAATAGATCTGTGGACAAACTCAGAACAGTCAAAAATGGCACTTTCAGTAGATCTATGCTTCCTAAATCCATGTTGGCTGTGACTAAAGAGCCCATACTTATCCACAAAATCCACCACTTGATCATGAGCCACTCTCTCAATAAATTTGGATATCGAACTTAAAACCGATACAGGTCTATAATTTTCAATTTTCGTAGGATCCATTTTTTTATATAAAGGTGTAACAGTTGCAATTTTTAGACATGATGGAAACCTTCCTTCACCAAAAGATCTTTTTATTATATGTGACAGCACCTCGGACACTTCATCCCTCACTGATTTCAAGATAAAGTTACTTATCCCATCAGTTCCATATGACTTGTTACTCCTCATTTCTCCAATATATCGCTTCACAATCGCCGCATCCACCGATCGAAAACAAAAGGTCTTATGAAATATTGTTCCGCAAACGGGCAACTGTCCAGGACCACCATTTTCTTTGCACGGGCATGATACTGTTTGCTGATTGATACTGATGTGAATCAAACTACATTCATGTTTATTGCATAGCAAGAGATGCGCGTTCGACTAACGTATCAAGCATATGTTCTTATTTAAAGCCTCGCTTACTGTATAGAAGTTTCATATATATAAAAAACTTTATCAATTATCTTTATTAACTTTAAAGCTAATTATGTTATTGATCTACACTTTCCGCCGTCACTGTATATACACATTTATGTATATAGTATTTATTGTTTCTGGAAAGTATGTACACACACTTCAATGTTAATGATTTTAATCGCATTTTCTGCTGTGGGAAAGATCAATATTTATGTTTATGTTTCGAATAACAGATCCACACACATACCATACATACTAATATACATATTTAGAAATTTCAGAAAGTGTGTCAACAGAAAGTTTCTTTATATTAATTTTTTGAATTTTGTTTTAATAAAAACTACAATTATTGTTAAAATAACTTTAGAAAAATCATAAATATTAAAACATGTAATTAGAGGCAATGACCTTAATACGTTATAATAAGAAAACTAATTCTTTTTCGTTTGCTGAATTATCTTCAATTTGTTATTACTAGAGTTCGGTAGTCAGGGGTATATTCCGTTCCAGGAAGAAACTTAAATGAATTTGTAACGAGGCCGATCTATTGTTAGTTTTATTAGTTACTCGAGTTCTATTGCGTAAATATGTGATACATAGCGACACACCAATGCCTACACATCTAAGAGAATCGAAGAAACTAATGCAGAATTTATATCACGTAACGTAACTTCGTGTTTGAAATCGCTATAGGGATGAAAAGCACGATATAAATAAAGAAAAAGAGTTATTATTTGTAACAAATGGAACTGCATATATGACTCTTACAACAAACATATTTCACGCATACTCTTCATCGAGTATCAGAGGAAGTCAGCAAATGCTATACTCAAATGCAAATGAATTGATATTTTCTGTTAAAGAAGTTTGTCACGCAAGAATTTATTTCGTGAAAAATTGCCACATGTGCCACTACCAACAGAACCTGTTATAACGCGCTGGGGCACGTGGATAGAAGCAGCATCCTATTATCATATGCATTTTGACCACGTTAAAGTGTAATACAACTACTGGATTCGAGTGAACAAGTATTTATGGACCCAACTATTCAGGTAGATTTAGCCAATATTCATGGACATTATTGCAGAATACCTGTAATCATCCGCCATCTAGAGGTTACTCCGACCAACCCACAATATTCTATAGCCACGTATATGATCTTCGTTAATTCCTTTCCAAACTATCTAGAGTTGCTGCTAATAATGTAAAAAAAATTTGTACGCCGAATTTCTGGTTTTATGTACCATTGTTTGCATGAAAATCTGCGACAACTCTTATGAGCTCATTTTGACGTGTTTTGAATCTTGTAATACAGACTTTAAAAATGACAGCGATTTGTATTTAACCTAAAAGTTGTTTTTGTATCGTAGAGTTAAAAAAAGTATTTCGGAAGTTTTAATAAACATTTTTAATGATAACATTTGTAACTTTACACGTCTTTTTGGCATTGATAAAATGACTAATTCGTGCCATAAATTTTAAATATCATGCCACAACTCCTCAGATGTTTGTGGACGAAAGTTTTTCTTTTAAAGCTTTTTAACAATTAGTCCCGAAATATTTTCCAAAGGGTTCAAATATGGACCGATAGCGGGCCATGACAGAACTTCAATATTTAGGTTTTTGAAGGCTATCGGTAACTATATTGGCTATGTGCACTGGACCGTTATTTTGTTGATATATACAGTTATCAGGGTATAGATGAGTTACGAAAGGAAACATTGTATTTTCTAGAATAATTATGTAATTCTGAGAAGTAAATTTGCCTTCAATTCTCTGAAAAAGGCCAACGCCTTGATAACTAATCCAAGCCCACACTTTCACTGAGAAACGGCCTGAAGTTTTGGTATTATTTGTGTACTATTCATTAAGTTTAGTGTTATTTGGTCTATATACTCCAAGTTTTGAATTCTTTGTTGATTGGAATACTTTCTCGTCAGTAAAAATAACCTTTTTCCAATAATCTAGGTTTTTGTATATATTACGTTCAAAAAAAAACCTGTCTCTAGTGAGCCATGATTTCTAAGTAACATAAAAAAGCATGTCGTAACTTTACTAATATGAATTTCTTAAATGCCAGTTACCTAAATGACAGACGGCTTTAGAAAATTTCAAGGTTAATTGCTAGGTTATAATCTTCCTGTCACGAATAAATAAAATTCCGTGTTATCGTTTGTATTAGATGACATTATACATTTGACAATTCAGAACGGTGCGATTAAGTTACGACATACCTAAAAATTTCATGGCCAACTCTGAGGCACAATATAATTTAAGACAAATAATAATCTGGCTTGTTTTTGTTGTGTACTGAGCTAACAAGGAACACTTTAATAGCTACAGCTCTATATTTCAATTCTGATTGCTTCATCCTTCTGTTAACTGTTGACAGAGATCCAGGAACGTTTGATAATATTCTGGCGCCCTTTGCAGTTGTAAACTGATTTTTTCTTAAAATATGTAATAGAATCTTGTGCAACACTGAAGATTTTGTAACAATCTGTTCCAGCTTTTCTCGCTAATGTCCTTATTTCATTCCATCGTTTCTTAATAGCAAATACTGTAGTTTTATTCAGACCAAAATATTGTGCAGTTGCTTTCAAACCCATATTACATTTACGGGGCATTATTAATATTTCAATAATTAACTATTGTACAATACTTGTCAATTTACGATAAACATAAAGAGAAAATTTGACATTATATTTCACAATTGACATATTTTACAAAAGGCATGTTTACAATGGGTAACCTCAAAATAGTAGCGTTTGTCCCAGATTTTCATGCAAGCAATGGTACTTTAAATATGCCCCTATTTCATCGGTAGATATTGAACGGTCGTTTTCAGTAATTTTTTACGGATTTACGGTAACACAATTACTAACACATAAGCATATGGGACAATTATTGGTGATTTACTATCATATGAACTGTGGATATAAACGGGACACACGCAGGATGTGCGATATGTTTTTTTTTATAATAAATATGAAATTTACTGGAATAATAAATATTCGAATACATTATTGATAAATCGAGGGGTTTCGCAGGAGTCAACATTAGGTCCTCTGCTATTTCTAATTCACGTGAATGATCTGCCTTACCATAAATCATCAGGAGAAGTTACCTAGTTTGCGGATGATACATCCCTTTCGGTCAGGAAATGAGAGAGGGAAATGTAAATTTGGAACAGGCATTAATGGAAGCAGGCGAATGGTTTGGCAGTAACCTCCTGAAACTCAATCACAATAAAACACAGCAGTTAGCAAAGAGAGTATCAAATTTCTGGGTCTACAACTGACCAGTGGCATGAGTTGGGATGGCCATGTAGAAAATCTGTGTCGCCACCTGGCTGCAGCTGTTTATTTCATTCGTAGGCTAAAACAGGTAGCAACATACGAAGCAGCTATAACGGTCTACTTTTCCAATTTTCAGCGTAAAGCTACATATGGTATCCTAATGTGGAGTGCGTTGGGTGCAGCTGAGCCATTAGGGCTCTTATTAGTGTGCCCAGCAAAACTAACTGTAGGCAACTGTTTAAAACACATAAAATACTTACCTTGCATCCTTGTATGTACTTACCTGTCTTGAATATGTCCACAATACACCCCAAAAGTTCTCTTTAAATAGTGATCTTCACAATTACGGCACCAGGAATCGAAATAACATAGTGATACCTTACCATCGTTTACAGAAGAGGCAAAGGAGTACAAATTACTTAGCCCTAAAAATTTACAATAAAATTCCCAATGGAATGAAAGGCCCTGTACCGTGAAAAATTTAAAATCAAAGCCAGACATATTGCTAAAGGAGTGTTTTTACTCGATAAGTGATTTTTTCAATCATCAATTTTAATGTTTTTTTTTTCTTTTATTGTTTATTTTGTACTTTCGTCATTTATATTTTATACTGAATATTTCAATATGACGTATGTATGCATATATACATCAATAAGTATTATTATTATTATAAACGCTGCAATATTCTTTCCGGACAAGATGTATTTATGCTTACTTTGCAAGTACATACTTGTTTCGCTATACGTATTTTGATTCGCGTGTGAAAAACGTAAAATCAGTACTCATGATTGCATAGCTCCGTCCCTGGTACTGACGTCATGTACCCCTGACTTCCGATCCCTAACTATTATACAACATTAAATTAAAGATTCTCAAGTAAATTTTCAACATAAGTGAATAAAATTTATTATAAGAAATTCACAATACTTCCACATATGAAACCGAATTCTGAAATATCGCAAACAAATTACAAAACAAGGAATTAATTTGAACGCACGAATGCGAACGTTGTGAAACTCTTTGATTTGATAGATTAGCTGATAATAAACGATGCTCATAACAGCACAATGCACATTCCAGTAAATGCGATTTTTACATGTGAATATCACCCTGGTATAAATTGTAGCTAACATGCACAAGGTAATGTTTGTACTGAATTCGTATTTGCTTTTGATATTTTAAACGTTCACCCACGCATATGATTTGTCGTTTGTAAATCGTCAGAATGTTATAAATGAATCGATTGCACTTGTTTCCCTTGTTAGTTTGTTGTTTATTTCAGTGTCGCATTTGAAATGAAACACGAATCATCATCGGAACACCACCCACCTAAATTTAGATGTGCATCTAATTTTCGATTTATGCAATTTCAGAAATCCCAGTTCCAGCAGTTTAGTTCTGTCGGAGACCGGTTCCTTAGACCGAGCTAAAGCCGCTCTGGAAAGGAGGAAGAAAGCGCAGTTGCAGGAAAGTGAGGGCGGCTCAACAACCGGCAGAGTTGAAGAGACCCGAGTGAATCCAGACCACCTGATCGCCGAAATATTGAAGAATACAAATCTCGAACAGGGTGATGATTCAGCGGAGAGTAAGTGATCGCACACCGTACACCTGTTGTAATCAAAATGTTTTCATTTTATTTAGACCAATCATTCCTTTTTTGTCTGCAATAATTTGAGTTAAATGTTTTGAAAGTAGTTAATTCTTCAAATGTTCGTATAAAATTTGTCTTGTAAATCCTCTTTCCTTTCGTTAGTGGTTTTTTTTTTCAATGCGACCCTCGTCTCTTTTCGTTCATTATCTGTATTTTGTATACCTTCTTTTCCTTTACTAAATATTATCTCCAATTAATTCGTTAAATAAATTTTTCATGCTCATTAGCTTGAATGTTCATCGCGACTCATCAACACGCAAATTTACTCTTTCTCGCTATCATCATTTCAACACTTGACATAAAACCCCGAATACCGAAAACAATTCACCGAAATAATAGTTTGTGAAATGGTTGTATTCTTACCATTATCAACTTTCCTTCACACTTTATCGCGGCTTAGGACTAGCAGAATATTTCTGGCGTGTTTAAAAGTTGAAAACGATTTCCTTTGTCTTATTTCGTTTTTTTTTTTTTAATTTTCTTTACAGATCACATAAAGTTAATACGGAAAATGAGTTCTCTTGTCATATTTTATTATTTTCATGTCTTCGTTATTCCTGTTCATTTAATAACTTAAATTGTGTACTATGCCTCGTAGATAATCGCATATGACGTCCATGATGTAATTATGAGCTAGTCGCGCTATCTTTGCCGCATAATCTCTTTATATTTTAATGCGTTCTGGTGATACCAAGATTTAATATTTCGCATTTTAATGTGTTCTGATGATATCAGGATAATAGTTATAATTCCCTAAGACGCTTCATTACTGTAATGTATTTTAATGTATTGTGGTGATTAACTAGACAAATTATTTACACAACGGTTATGTGAATACAAGGCATAGCACATAATTTAAGTTATTAAATGAACATTTCGGCGAATATGTTTTTCGGTGAACTTTCCATTCGGTGAATTGTTATTTTGGTGAATTGGATTTCAGTGAATTGTTTTCGGTGAACTTTCCTAGGCCCTTCAAATCAAACAGAACAAATTCTCTGTGAATATGGACTTCAATACAGTCTCTCTTGGCACTAAAGCCTGGTTTCAAGTAGAGCAAATCGCATAAACCGATGACACAATACTAATGATTCTAATGAAGATTATTCTTTAAGGCGATAAAAAGATACAATAATCAGAACATCATATATAAATATATGTATTCAACGTAAATTATATGGGCTAATTTGATGACGTCTCCAATAGTTTCCCAGTGTAGGTCGTTTGGCCATCATCTTTTGATTGTTTTGGATTCGTAATGGTGATAAGACGATATCATTAGTAACAAATAATTTCTTTTTATGGAAATGAGTAACAATTATAAACCAAGGAATATTAACTATCTAAGTCTGAGTTTGAAGGATAACAACTTCCACTTCCACCACTGCTGAAACCTTGAAATTGTTTAATTTAGACTAGGACGAAACGTTAGCAGCAGTTAAGCATATAATATTGTTGTAATGTGCATATTGGTCGCATTGTAATATTAGACATGATCATCTTGTAGGTCCCTTCAGAAGTTGTCTAAAGATAGGCGTGGTTGTTTCCTGGTTGTATATGTTTATGTTCCCTAGGTCGTATAACATTTCAAATAGTATCTGTTGCAGACTAGTTTTTGTTGTTGTTAGAGGTCCTTCATTGACTTTCTCGTCGCGGTAATAATAGATGTCGATGTTCAGCAACTGTTAAATTCTTTATATATCTTTATTGTGCATTTTTTCGATATTTTTTTAACTCTATACCATATACTGTGTTCCATCTAGTGTATGATTTTCCTTTATTTTCGAAAAGTTTGGCTTATTTTTGGAGAGAAGGTATAGTATATGATTGTTTCGGCCTTTACTTGATGAAATTCCATTATAACTATTAAGATAAAATAAAACAAATTTTATGAATTTCACTTTAAAAAGTGAAATTCATAAAATTTGTTTTATTTTATCTTAATAGAAGGTATAGTTCTTTGAATGTATTGAATGTACGAGGATGTTTGACGGAAGGTGAAGAAATTTCCTGGAGTGCCATTCTACCAGTTTTATATCAGTATCAAGGTCATCGAAATACTGCCCCACTTCTGCAATAACTACTTTGCCTGTCTTGAATTTCTTTCCGGTGAGAAACAGCTCGAATTTTTGGGAATAAATGGAAATCTGAAAGAGTAGATCCCGTGAATATGGTGGTTAGGACACAATCCAGATTTTCCCGAACAATGCATTGTCTTGATGGAAAAGCACTCTCTTTCGAGCCATTGTGGTTGTTTTTTTCGGAATAGCAACTCTCACTTTATCCAGTAAAGCAACATGTATCCCATTCGTAGTTTAGCCCTTTGCAAGATAGTCGTTAAGAAGTTCCTCTACGAATTCCAAAATATCGTGGCCATTACCCTTCCAGTCAAAGGAAACATCTTAGCCTTTTTCGGCGCAGGACTGTCACGGTGCCTCCCGAGAGATTGCCGTTTCGATTCTGGAGCATCGTAACAAGTTTTATCGACCACAACATAACATAACGATTGTTAAAGAACTTCAAATTGTCGTTGGATATTAGCGCTCTTTCGCGTTTTTTTAATCTATATTCAGTAAAGCGCACCCACCTGACAAGATACTTAGGCATGCCTAATTCGACTTATAAAATAATGGTGTATACGTGCAGTAGACATGCCCACAGTCTTGGCAATCTCGTCCAATTTCATTATTTGGTCACATAACATCTTGAACATTTTCAACCATTTTTGGAATGGTAACACGTTTCGTCGATCGTCATCTTGGAGACTTACGTCGCCACATTTAAATTGAGCAAGCCAGTGACAAATCCTGGCCTTCGATGGAACTTCGTTGTCCAATGTTGGCTGCATATCCGTCAAAATCTCAATTGTGTTCATCTTTTCAAAACACAAGTATTGAAATTCCACCATGAATAACGATTTTATTTTATCCATTTTACAACTTTCATTAAACACGTCTTCTTTAAGCAACTGTATCTGTCAAACCAAATGTCAGACAAGAGTGAAAATTTAAATAGCCTCTTATAAAAGCATGGCCTACTCGAAAATTATATAAATTTTCTTCACACACAAACACTGATAGACGAGTCTCACCTTCTGTTAAATGATCCTCGCATAGCAGTCGAAAGGGAACTGGTTTGGCACGTTCTTCAAAATTATGTTGAAAAGAAAAACAAATAAGAAAATTCTTATTACATAAGAATTTCCCTACTGTGTTTCTCATTTTTTATAAAGTTTCACTATATATTTCGTATTCCTTAGCATGTATAGAACTTTACCTTTTGTGATAAATCTTCTATTCGGTTCGTTGAATAAAACACACGGTAATTAAAAATAACTACATATATTCATAAAAAGTACACTAAATAAAAACTAATAATAAATACATAATTTAAGTATTAATGTAATTTATATACATTTATGTCTACGATAGTAGTAAGTTCACGATGATCGCGACTTGAATGACTCATTCTTCTCCTTGAGCGTTTATATTGTTTTTGGGTTTTCTTGATTCTCTTGTGTCTAGACTATTCGGGAAAATCATATGCCGGTAACGTCATCGCTTGTCACCAACAGATGTAACGTCGCATTACGCACATCACACTTTTAACACTTTTTTTTTCAGATTCTTCACTTTTAACAATTTTAAGTTGTTATTCCCTGAGATATTGGTTCTTTAGTGTATCTTATTTTACATAATGCTGAAATTCATTTCTTATATCTGCGTTTTACGGCAACTTCCATTATTTTATAAATTGAAAATTAAAAATACTTAATAAATTGCAAGGAACTTTTGTTTTGTATTATTTTCAACACCGAATTTCCAACGTTCTAAATTAAATCTTTACTTCCAGCTTCTGGCTTACAACTGTTCATCGCTAAAGATGGAACGGCGGCACTAGGCAATCACGAGATAAAATCGCAAATGTCGAATTCGATGCTGTTCAAGCAAGTGGTGGTGGAAGACAACAGGTAGCCAACGTTGAAATTTTAACTAGAGCAATTCTACATTAAATGAAGGACAGACTCATCAAAAGATTGTTGCAACAAGGAACTTTATATACATACTATCGGTGCGATTCGAAGACAATCGCTCTTCATGTGAAACTTGGACATATACAATTTTTGTTGATAATTGTTTTTTAGTGTATAGGACTTTTAAAAAAATAAGAGGTTAATAAGAACGATATTTTTATAAAATGAAAAAAAAAAAATCAAGACAAAACACTTTGTTACGTATTGCTCACATTGACACAACAGAAGGAAGACGACTAAAAAGACGATGAGAAAATTAAAAGCAGATTTCTTGTGTATACATATGCGTGATATATATCAAAAGAAAGTAGATAACAAACAAAAAAAAAAGAAATTGACAGTACATACCTTTCCTGTGAGAATATAAAGTTTTCCTTAATTTTTTGATAATCAAATTTTAATTTTTTTTTCTACTAGATCGCGGATGTTCAGTATTATTATTACAAAACGAATGTATAATAACAAATTCGACAAAATCGTTTTGTTATCCACATAAGTAATGAATTAATATAATATTTTCCAGTGTTGCCAATATTTGTGATAAGAAACATTTAGTGCAAATTTTTTTAATGAGAAATTATGAAAATTTAAAAAAAGGGAAATAAACATCACCAATGCAGACATATGTGATGCCAATATAAGGTGACAATATTATTTATTGTAAATTATTCAGTACTGTATTATACTCGTGTATTATTAAAAAAAAATAACAATAAAATGTTGTTTTATTTGTTGCATCCTTTATCATTATTTCTTTATTTACATTAATGGACAAAAAATAAGCAGCTCTACAAAAAATAGAACTTTTTTTTATAGAATCAGCAAAAATATTAAGTTTTAATTGAGAGAGGATATCATTCGAGAAGTGGGAAATTTAAAGTGACTGTCACCGATAAACGTCTACTGATATCAGCCATAAATAAACTAGGGGAGAATGGAAGTTTAATGTTAAAAAAATTAGCATTGAATTTGACATTTTGCGCCAACTATATGTATAATCAGGAACTATTGACGCCATTTTTTTAGACGCGCGCTGTTTAAACACCTGTAAGCAAAGGTGAAAATTCAGGATAATTATACATCTTACCTTTCTGCAATGGAGCATTCAATCAAAACAACCCCTTCTAATCTCTGGAGTTTTCTTCGCAATACACAGCGCTGCAGTAGGATACCTAATTCACTTCATGACGGTAATGATAATACTTTTTCGGATCCCAGTACTATTATAAATGCCTTCGCAGATGCGTTTTCTACTGTGCCAACCTCCTTGTCGGGGTTCACTTGTGATGGATCGGACTACCGTTCCCTACCCTTTTCGTTGACCTCCGAGGATGAGTTAATCGATTTAATGAACAGTTTTCCTAACAAATACACCACTGGAGATGATTCCTTACCGAATTTTTTAATACGCGACTGTAGATTTGTCCTGGCATATCATCTGAAATTACTTATTAATCTATCTATAACAACTAATATCTTTCCTGATCGGTGGAAGAACACAAGAATTATCCCTGTGCATAAGAAAGGAGATCATGCGTTGATTAATAATTACAGGCCCATCTCTATTATTTCTAACTTCGCCAAACTGTATGAGAAGGTATTATACACCAGGGTATTTAGTGGCACGCGCTCTCATATCTCACCGAAACACCATGGTTTTGTCACGGGTAGATCTACTGTCATCAATTTGGCGTCGATTGTTCAGCATATCGGTGAGGTTTTGGACGGCAGAGGTCAGGCTGATATAATTTATACTGACCTATCCACGGCTTTCGATTCAATTGATCATGAGATTTTACTTCATAAGTTGGGATCTTTTGGTCTCGTTCCAACTTCTATCAGTCTTCTTCGGTCTTATCTATTTCAAAGAAAATGCTACGTGACCTATAATGGGTTCTCCTCCAGTAATTTTGTCCCTTTTGGCGTTCCTCAGGGATCAAATTTTGGTCCTTTGCTATTTGTTTTGTTTATGAATGATCTCCTTTTCCAAGTGAAGTGTCCCATTCTCGCCTATGCAGATGATATAAAAATATATTCCCACAACTGGCGATATCGTTAAACTACAGCAAAATCTGGACGTATTAGTCGCATGGTGTGACCGTTTAAAACTTAAATTAAATATCGACAAATGCTGCGTGGTCACTTATACTCGTTCTGCTACGCCTCACGAGTCTTATTTTATTAAAAACAATATCTGAACCAGTAAAACTGAAATAAAGGATCTCGGAGTCTTATTTGACTCTAATCTTACGTTCAGATCCCATATAATCCATGTTTTCCGATGTCTACAAAAGTTTGGGATTTAACGGGTGTTTTTTTATAGAGGTATAAAACTTTAAGTCGGCAACACTTTTTTAACTGGCGGCCATTTTGTCAGCTGTCAAGTGATTTATGTTTAGTTTGGTTTGGCAATTCAACATGAATAGACTGACGCCTGAACAACGCTTCCAAATTGTGCAAATTTATTTTGAAAATCATGGTTCTGTTCGAAATACGTATCGCGCACTACGTCCATTTTACGGTCAACATAATCGTCCATCAGAGCAATTAATTCGATTAACTATGGAACGTTTTCGCACCACGTTTACTCTAAATGATAATACGCATCCACAGAGACGTCGTACAGTGCGTACAGAAGAAGTCATTGCTGCTGTAGAGCGTAGCATAGAGGAAGACCCGTCAGAACGTTACAGTCAATGGTGACTGCTATAGAGCCATGATTACTGACTTTTTCGTTCATCAATTGAACAACCATGATGTGCAGGAGCTGTGGTTTCAACAAAACGACGCAACATGTCACACAGGTCGTGCCACAATTGATTTATTGAAGGAAACGTTTGGTAACCGCATAGTTTCACGTTTCGGACCCGTGAATTGCCCTCCAAGATCGTGCGATTTAACGCCGCTAGACTATTTTCTGTGGGGATATGTGAAGTCGCTAGTCTACGCCGATAAGCCCGAAACGATTGACCACTTGGAGGACAACATTCGCCGCGTTATTGCCGATATACGGCCACAAATGTTGGAAAAAGTCATCGAAAACTGGACCTCCAGATTAGACTACGTCCGAGCCAGCCGTGGCGGTCATATGCCAGAAGTCATATTTAAATTATAATGCCAGAAGATTATCTTTCGAATAAAGTAATTTTCATGTCAATTTAAAAAATTCATCTTTGTTTTATTCCATTTCAAAGTTCTATACCTCTATAAAAAAACACACTTTATTATGCGTATATCAAAATACTTTAAGACATCACTTGCCTTAAATCACTGAACCATGCTTATGTTTTGAGCAAAATGGAATACGCCTCATTAATTTGGTATCCCATTTATGCTTGCGATTCCATTCCTTTGGTCCGTGTTCACCGTAAGTTTTTGAAGTACCTCACTTTCAAGACTGATGATATCTACCCAGAACGTGGTGCAACCCAGGATGATTTGCTTTTGCGTCATGGCATGTCATCACGTAAGCGTAAGAAGAGATAATATTTGTAGGAAACTCCTTATTAAACTGATGGAAAACACTATTGACTGTCCGTTCATATTGGAGCGAATCTCGTTTTTGGTTGCTTGTATGAACTCTAGGTACGAAGTTACATTTATGGTTCCCTTCGCGAAGACAAACGTCTTGAAACGGACTCCTACCTATATTCTCTCCAACGTGGCCAATAGAATGCAGGATGACCTATTTGCTTGAGATTGGACAGCACTATTTAAGTCTATACTTCATTTGATTGCACTACCATGTCATGTAATTATAATGTACACCTTGTAATTGGACCTAGCCTGTTGGGTATTAAAGAATATTATTATGTAATAAAATTAATTTCGTATTATAGTTTAAACTTAGTATTTGTTGCTCAACATGTTTTTTTTGTCAACTTCTTTCGAAATAATTAACAAAAAACAAATATTAAACCTAAAACAAAAGAATTTCAATGATATTTAATTTTTTGAACAAAATATAGATCAAATATGAAAACTATTAATAAGCTATATAATCAAGTGCTAAAAATATAATCATAAAATTAAACAAGAAAAAGATGTGTACAAGTATTTATTTTCTTTTATTGTTTCAAACACTTTGTTTTACAATATTTGTCACTTAAAAACCGGCAGGCTCCATTATGTAATATTTAAAAAACCAAAAAAAAAATCACCTGAACAAAGTCTATAAACACTTTAGACGCTACCATAATAAAGTCTAAAACACAAAAATAAATACAAAAAATCCGATAATAAAGTCTATAACACACAATACACACACAACAACGAACACTTCGAACAGAAAAACAAATTTGGTGGGTGACCAGATGCCCAGTGATCATCCCAAAATCCAATGCATGACGGGAAGCAAACCGATTACAGCGCTAACTACATGTAGAACCTTGTACTAAAATATTATTTGCCCTAATTTCCTATTCAACCTCCCACCCCGTGATATCAGCTAGAGTGCGACCAAATAGAAATGGCAAACCGCAAAAATTCCAGCTATGCATTCTCTTAACTCCGAAACCGTCTAATCCTCATATTTCATGTTTTACAGTCCCGTGTAAAAGTTGGTATATTGTTTATGTTAAATCTGATTCCGTTGTCTTTTATTTTCATTTGTATTTCGTTGGTTTTTAAACATTTTGTGCCTTAATATAAATAACAGCTTGTTTGACGATTCTTTCATTAAAATATCAGTATGTTCTGCATTTTCAATTCGTATTTTTACAATGTTTACAACAAAACATCTCTATTATATTAAATTATTTGCTTTATTTCTATAAGTATGGAACATTAGTTTTGAGAAAAAAGTCAAAGGTAAAAATCGGTTAATAGCAAAAATTTTATTAAAACAAACATGGGGAAATTATTATACACTATTGCGTCATACAAAAACTAAATTCACAAAGCTGATAAGGGCCCATGGTCCTCAATGGCGCGCAATTTTGGTAGAATTCTCCCCATCATTCTCTGGACGACGTTTATATTCACTTCTCAGATTTTCTAGAAAATTCAGGCTCGTAACTCTACTTCACTTTGTGTCTTCCCAACTTGACATAAACTTTCCTGCTCAGTAGTGTCCAAAATTCCTCATCGGGGCGCGCCTGGGGTACGTTATGGGGATTGTCAACCTTAGGTCAATAATTCACGTTCAGTTAACAGTGATTCTAGCATAATGACATGAAACCAGATCGGGCCAGAATATTACATCATCATTTGGATGATTATCATTAATGAAATTTATTAATTTAGATAGACATTTGCGAATATAGACGTTTGCATTCACAGCTTCACCTCTAACTCTCCAAACGTAAGGTCTTGAAATTCCTGCTTGAGAAATAGCGCACCAGACCATAATCTTGTCGGCAAATTTCGGTTTGAATTTTACGTTGTCAGGACAATTTGCAATATTCTACGTGTAAAAACCATCGTTACCCTCTATTGTCGAATAGGATGTCAAATCATTCTTATCGTCTAAACCAATAACTCTGTTGCCAATAAAATGTTGACGCCTTAATCTTCGGCGGCATCTGGGAATTCTCTCTAGCTGGGTTGCGGTATATTTGGGACACCTCCTTCTGTTTCGATAATCTAATCCATTTTTAGTCAAAATTCTGCGCAAGTCCTATGTGCAATTCCAAATCTACGGCCTAAAGTGCGCGTAGACGTCCCAACTCTGTCTTGAGCAGATTGGATCAGTCTGTTTACTTCATGTGGGGCCAAAACTGGAGGTTGTCCACTTTTCGGTAAATTCATGCATGGCATACCTTCTTCACATTCCTTAATTGTGCGGTAAATGGTTGAGAGTCCTATATTTTGGGCTCGAAAAATGTTAACAATCTCGCGTTTAGGTACTCGTCCAACTAAATTATATATAGACTTTCGTATTTCAATCTTGTATGACATTTTTCAAAACTATTTCTGAGAAATCTAACATGTCACCATAGTAACTATCAAACAAGCATCTTTTCTAGCCCAGTGGTAACTAGTTCGGACCATTTTTGGTAATAACATTCCTCCTCAAAACTTATGCTCCATACGTTATGTCGTCCTTTTATTAAATTATATAAATACTAGAATCTTTTTGAGATAAAACAATTACATATTTAAAAAATTACAGAGCTTTTGAAGTAAAATAATTATATTTTTAAAACTTGCTTTATAATGACCATATTGTAGATAATATTAAAAAAATCATGTTAAAATTGTGTCTCTGACTGTACTGCTTAAAGCGACTGTGCTGTTTGATTTGCCATAGATACTTGGTTTGACTACGAGGTTTGTCCGGAAAATACGTATAAAAGTTGAATAATAACTTTATTTTACAATTATTCAGGTATTACAATATGGTCTCCTTCAAAGTACTCCCCCTGAGACGAGATACACTTCTGCCAACGCCGTTTCCACTGTTGATAACATTGCTGAAAGTCTTCAGTTGTGATGCTGTTCAGTTGGCGTGTCGTTTCTGCCTTGATGGCTTCCACATCTCCCAAGTGCCGCCCCCGAAGCACCATTTTGCATTTCGGGAACATGAAGAAGTCACAAGGGGCTAAATCGGGTGAATAAGGCGGGTGATCTGTCACCGTGATTGAGCTTCGGGCCAAAAACTCACGCACAACGAGCGACGTGTGAGCGGGCGCATTGTCGTGATGAAGGATCCACCTGCCCCCTTGTGCCAAATCCGGTCGAACTCGGGCCACACGAGCTCTGAGACGTGTCAAAATTTCAACGTAAACATTTCCGTTCACTGTCTGGCCAGGAGGGACAAATTCCTTGTGAACAATGCCCCTACAATCAAAGAAAACAATCAACATTGTCTTCACATTGGACCTTGATTTTCGCGACTTTTTTGTTCTCGGTTCTCCTGCTAGCTTCCATTCCTTGCTTTGAGATTTGAGCTCCACATCGAATTCGTAAAACCAGGACTCGTCTCCAGTGATGACTCGGTTGAGAAAGTCCCCTCTTTCCTCTGCTTCCAACCAATCCTCACAGCACTGAACCCTCTTTGCTTTCTGTTCAGGCGTCAAGAGCTTCGGTACGATTTTCGCACACAATTTCTTCATTTCAAGTTTTTGTGTCAGAATTTCGTGAACGATTGTTTTGCTGATTGACAGCTCGTCAGCAATCATTCTGACTGTCAATCTACGGTTTTTAAGCACACAAGCCCGAATTCGTTCAACATTTTCATCAGAACTCGATGTCGACGCGCGTCCTGGGCGAGGGTCATCTTTCACTTCTTCTCGGCCTTCCCGGAACCTTTTTAAACACTTGTTCACGGTTGGTTCCTTCAGAGAATTGTCTCCGTAAACTTGTTTCAAACACTCAAAAATCTCACGGCCATTCTTGCCTAGCTTTGCAAGAAACTTGATGTTGATGCGCTGTTCCTCAATCAGAGAGAGCTCCATGCCGACGGCAGGTGAAAAAGGGTAACTTTCAACAAGCAGCCGCACAGTCCTACTTACACGCAGAGCGCTCTGACTCGAACTGAGCGTTGATGGGATTTGTTACAGCAGTATTTCCCCCAGGCGGTGGCTGCAAACTGTAAAATAAAGTTATTATTAAACTTTTATACGTATTTTCCGGACAAACCTCGTATACGTTGAAGTGTACATGTGGAGAAATACAAACATGCTCGATTTGAAATGGATATGTTTTTAGTGAATTTGTATTTTCAAGGAAATTCATACAATGAGATCAGAGTTTTGTTTCCTTTGTCTTACATTGACCGACATATTCCATCTGTGCCTACAATATCCCGTATTAGTAAATTCAAAACTTACGGCTGTGTTGCAAACTGCTATCATTGCAGAAGCTATGAACAACCACCTAATGAAGATGTAGAAGTAGTAATATGCGCTAGCGTAGAGAAAAATAAATAAATCTCCGTGATATTTCGGGAGAATTGTTTTGAAGAAAAACAAACATCGGTCGTATAAATACCAGAATCATCTTGAAATTTTTGAGGATCACTTTCGAAGCATGGAGTTTTGTCAAAACTATAATCAATATGCAAATGAGATAAATCTTTTTATTGAGAATATCTGTTTTACATACCTCCTCCTTTAGCATTCATGGGAAACAAAATCCTAATATTTCTCGATACTGGTTCAGAGAAAATGAACACCGAATGGTTCAGACTAGAACACAATACCTGCAAAAATTAAACGTGCACAACAATAATATTATAGTGCCACTTTTGATTGACGGCAAGTTAAATGGACAACGATATTTAAATCTTTTGCAACAACAAATTATACCACTGCTTCAGGATATTTCCGATAATATTAATAATGTATAGTTCCAACAAGGATGTCATGTTGGACCCATACATAAACCTACACATGAATACAGATATGTGCAAAATGTATTTCAAAATACATTAATTTCCAGATGTGGCAATATTCGATGGCCTGCGAGGTCTACGGATTTGTCACCTCTTGATTTCTGCCTTTTGGGGATATGTCAAATTTATAAAACATACCAACAACTTTACCAGAGCTGCACCAAAAACCTGTTTATTATTTCACGTTAGAAGAACATTTTACGATAGAATAAGGTATTGTTTGTTGCTAGAAGGACAAACGTGAACATTTAATTTAATTGAGAATTTTATTTTATTTTGAAGGATTTATCTCTTTTTTGACAATAAACAAGTTTATTAAGAATATTCCAAAGAAATAAAAGAAACACGCACTCCTAATTTTAAGTTACGACGCCAACACGTCCAGGCACTTAAGTAATAGTGCTCTTTATACCACAAAACACTTACTAAAAAATACTATTTGTATGCAATAGATAAAAGGAAGATATAGTCAAGAGGATAACACAGTCAGTATAATTGTTTATAATATCAAGGGTATTATAAACGTTGAATAAGGAAGTAAATTTATTTCCTAGGAGTTTATGGTATTCAATTTTATTTGAAATAAATCTCAACTTACCTAATTAGATTAGAACCCAACAAACTTCCAAAACGTAACCAATAAGATGTAGGTGGTGTTTTATTCAAATGTATTTTAATTTAGTTTCAATAAAGTTGCATTTACCTTTTCATACCAATGCCTATAAGTTTTTCTATGCGTATAATATTATGAACAAATATTTAATTTAAATTATATTGCAAGGTGATGCCCTCAGTTGGCAAATAACATAAGCTCAAACGTATTAAAATTTCGGGCTTTTTTTGATCTTATATTTCATAATCCACAAATTTACTATATTACTTTATTATATTTATTTGACAAATTACAATTAGGAATTTTTTTTCGTCTTTATAATATAAGCTCTAAATCAGCTAACTCAAATCTTTACATATAGGTTATGGTTTTTTCAAACAAGAACAAATCTCTATCAAATAACTACAGCCATCTGTTAGTCACATGAAAATGTTATAAAAACGAATCAATTTCTTTTTAAGTAGAAACCAACTTACAATTTCTACCAATCAAATTTTAATCTTTCATTTTTTTCATAGATGGCGCATTCAATTTATTTCATATATTTTCGAAGAAAATAGTTTTTTTAACTCTTGGAAGTAATTTATGTAATAATATTCTTCATAATATTACTAAAAAATTATATGAATGTATTTATCAAATATAAACACAAAGGAGTTGCTTTCCTGTTACAAATTTTATGAATATAGAAAACGGAACTTCGGAAATATAAGTTTATTTTAACGATATATTTATTTTATAGCATTGTTTTTTGAAGGTATCAATATATTTTGCTTAGTTTTTAATAAAAATTATGTACCTATCCCTAGTTATGCTGTTATTTACTATATTTAGCATTGTTAAAAAAATTCTTTCTTTGGAGACTGTGGTTAAGTAAACACTGAAAAAAGGTATATAACCCCTTACCACAATTATTAATCGTATCCTAAATACGTATTTCGACAACTAAGTCGTCATCATCAGTAGGTAAAAACCACTAGTTAAAAAGTCGCACATGGGGCACATTAAAGTTAGAAAACCGCTTACGCAACAACTACTTTACACCGCGTCCACGTATAGACCGATTACCTACTGATGATGACAACTTAGTTGTCGAAATACGTATTTAGGATACGATTAATAATTGTGGTAAGGGGTTATATACCTTTTTTAAATTGTTCCTTATATTATTTAATGACAAGTAAAAATGAGTAATGTCATAAATAACGAGAATACCGGACAGTTAGTTGTCGAAATACGTATTTAGGATACGATTAATAATTGTGGTAAGGGGTTATATACCTTTTTTAAATTGTTCCTTATATTATTTAATGACAAGTAAAAATGAGTAATGTCATAAATAACGAGAATACCGGACAGTCATTGTGCAGTTGATCGTAACTAGGTAAATAAAATAATGAAAATATTTTATTTCACCGCTTTCTCAAAAGAATATGGCTTCGACGACTATAAAAGAAGAATGGATCAGACGTTGTCGAAAAGCTGATAAATTTAATGCGAATATTAGTGAAATATAGTTCATATTTGTGAAACAGAGTACGAACGAGATTTACATGAATTACTAATTGAGTATTTTATACAAAATCATTACTTTTTACATAATTTTAAAGTTTAAACAAATACCCATATAGCGGTGTCTTTGAAATAAAGAGACAAGGTATAAAAAATTAAAACACGTAATATATAGAATATAAACTCAAAATATTTTCACAAAATTTCCTCTCATAAGAGAAAAAGATATTTAAAAATTTTTATCAGGGCACTGTGTTATAAAAAACGACATTTTAAAGTTGACCGACAATGTCAATAACAAAAAGAATAGTTTTATTACCGTCTATCTCATTCAGCTGTTACGTATCTGCAAATGCGTTTCCCAAAGGATAATATGTATTTTCGTTTAAAGTTTGGCGCGTTATTCAAAAATGTTTCTTTTTTGTCTTTAAATTCACTACAATTTAAACTAAAAGAAAAACTAATGAGAGAAATGAAATATCTAATTATTATTAATTTATTTATTTATAATCAGGTGACACTACATCAATATTATAAGGGTTAACAATCTTCACTTGGTTAATTTATTATACGATCTTTCGTGAGGCCTTATGCGTGGGTAATTATGTATATTATAATGTTTATATTATATATATAATTGTTACAAATGGTCAACATTTTCACGCTGTATTTTACAATTTAATAATAATATATACCTACTAACAACGACATCATAAGTTAATAATCAACAATAAGCAATATATGTTAACAATATAACAATTCGTAATAATAATACGAGAAAACGTCTTTCGTTCTTCAAAATTTTTGTGCATGTTTTATCTGTATATAGAATGTTCGATTTTTCACTGTTTTATAAAACCCAGTTATTTCGAACAATTTATATACTGCTGTGCTATATATTTTTTCGTGTTTTCCAACGTTTTATTTTCCGCTTTTTCGTTGTTTTAATTATATTTCAACGACGTTTATATCATTTTTAAAAGCCAAATCGTGTATTGTCGATAAACCTATCCAAATTGAGGTTACACATGTTATATTAAAAATTCGGAAAGTAAAGTGGTACAATGTAATCATACAATCTACCCTAGCACAACATTTAAAAGCTATTTTTGAGTCTTTTTTGTTAGCATGCCCACATGAATCATGATTTCTAAATTTCTTTGATATGTACTTCAGCTATGTCAAAACATATAGAAAAAACGACTATAGCTGCCTTTAGACTTTTGTAATTTTGTTGAATCTATTAATTCTATTTTGATGTTAGTGAAATGAATGTAGGTAACCTTTAACGGAGTGGATAGTCTAAACACTGAATTAAAAACGAAAAATTAAAAGCTTAAACACCAATCTCAAAGATGTACAAGTATCACTAATAGTTTTGCATAATGAATATTACAGTGGAACTTCTCTAAGTCGAACTTCTAAAACTCGACTTATTCCGTAAGTCGAATATTTTTGGCGAACAATGAAGTTTGAATATTATTATATAGTATTTTTGTCTCCCTAACTCGACTTTCTATTTCTCGACTTTTTCTATTACTCGACATAATATGCGAATACGTAGGTACACATAACTCGATATTTTCGGGGAATTACGGAATTATCTCTTGGAATCAGCAATATGAACAGGCAGAAACGTGTGCTGGGTGCTTTCGGAAGTGCAGTTGTGTAGTACGCGTGACAAAGTGTACGGTAAATATGTCGAAGCGAAATTTAAAGTGTTTAACATTGAATGAAAAAATAAAATTAATAGCAGAGGTGGAAAAAGAGGAAAAGAAGAAGAAAGACATTGCGGAACTATTTGGGATCCCTCATAATACGCTATCGACAATTTTAAAAAATAAGGACAAACTTTTGGAAAGAAAAAATGATACGTTTAACAATAAACGAAAAAGGCTTAAAGCTTGTGTTAACGATGATATTGACGAAGCAATGTTCAGTGGGTTACTACCGCACGTGCTAAAAATATTCCTCTTTCGGGGAGTTTAATTAGAGAAAAAGCGAAAGAATTTGCCGCTGCCTTGGGACGGGAGGAATTTTCAGATAGTATAGGCTGGTTCGATAAGTTCAAGAGTCGACATAATATCGTCCAAATGTCACTGTGCGGTGAAAGTGGTTCTGCAGATTTTCAATGTGGTGAAGAATGGCAGAAAAATGTTTTACCGACTTTAATCAGCCAGTATGACAAAAATAATATTTTCAATGCTGATGAGACGGAGCTTTTCTTCATATGCTTGCCCAACAAAACCCTTGCATTTAAAGGACAAAAATGCTTTGGTGGTAAAAACAGCAAGGAAAGAGTAACGGTTATGGTTGGGAGTAATATGAGTGGTTCTGAAAACCTAAAATTGCTTGTTATTGGCAAAACAAAACATCCACGTTGTTTTAAGGGTATAAAGTCACTGGAAGTGGATTACGAATATAACAGAAAAGCGTGGATGACAAGTGAGATTTATGAAAAGTTATTAAAGCTTATTAGAGAAAAGTTTTGCTGTTCGTTGACAACTGTCCGGCGCACCCCAAAACCGTAGCAGGAAAGCTGAAGAATATTAAATTGGAGTATTTTCCTCCTAATCTAACCTCAATCTTACAACCGATGGACCAGGGAATTATAAAAAATCTAAAGCAACATTACAGAAAACGGATTATTATGAAAATTTTGGCTCATTTGGAAGAGCCAACATTTACTTCAAATGTTTCTTTACTTGATGCAATTAAAGATCTAAACAAAGCATGGAATAACGACGTAAAGACGCAAACAATTGCAAATTGCTTCAGAAAGGCGGGCTTTGGTAAAGATGATTTAGTGCAGGATGCTAACCACTGGGATGAAGATGATATCCTTCCACTGTCTGAATTAAAAAATTGGTGGGTCTTATACAGAACTGCAATAAACACAAATGATGTTGAATTTGAGGAGTATGTTGATGTTGATCATGATGTGTCAACAATGGATTTCCCAAGTGATGAAGACATTTTAGAAAGTGTAATACAGCACCTTGCTCCTAATGAAATAGGTAAGTTTACCCATCCATGTTTTCTATGTTCCAAGATGCCAAATTTTATTATTGTCTTAGATACAGATGAAGACGAAGATACTAATGAAAACCAGACTGATGCAACTGGCATACCTACACTCAACGAAGCGTTTTCTGCCATCGAAAACTTAAGAAGATTTGTTTCATCTAGGGAGAATGTGCCATGTGCATTGCATGGTTCCTTAAATTTACTAGAAGATTTTATAACGAATGAAAAATGGACCAGTGTAACTCAAAGAAAAATTACTGATTTTTTCAATAAAAATTTGATGCAGCTTTTTTGACGTTTTAACAAATTTTCTAAGTTACTAATATGTAGTATTAAATGTATAATACATATAAATAAACTTTAAGATTTAATTTTACGTAATTTTCCGTAACTCGACATTTCCCTAACTCGACTTTTATTCCCTGTCCCTTGGAGGTTCGAGTTAGAGAAGTTCCACTGTAGTAATCTGATAATTCGATTATGTAAACTATGAAAAATTTTAGTTGATAACATCGAAATGGCGCTCAATGACGGATCCGAAGTAATTAATAAACGTGTCTTTTTGAAGGTACCTAATGTTTTTATATTATTGAGTTTAAAATATGGCTTCTGTGGCAAGGATTGCTTGTAAATCTTCGCTACAGAAGCCATATTTTGATTAGAACGAGATCTGCTTCACGTTTAACTTTGTTTGCCTCTATGTCATTTATATTTATTGCCTTTAAGAGCAAAATTTGTAGTTAAAAAAAGAAACTATATTTTTAATATATTATACCGAGTGACTATAAATGATTATAGCAAATATTTAATTTGGCAACTCTGAGAAATTGGCTTTATATTTGTCTTTTGCCGTTAGATTATTTTCTATAAATATGGATGACGTATGGTTAGAAATACTTGTTTGAGTTTTGCTTTGTCAAATTTGAGTTTAAAAATCAAGCATGCCAGTATATCTTTGCAGAATTCTTGCCATCTTAATGACAAATATTCCAATCATTTATAGCCACCTGTTAGATAATACAGAGAGATCCATCTCAAGTGAAGGAGGTTGGTATGGGAAAAATTAGTTTCGCATCATTGTACAGCGGGGAATAGCAACTTTAATATATGTTTAAAGGTTATGTTGTTAAATACATGTAACTTTCAAATTATGACAGGACTGTCAAACAAACTAAATAGCCATACTAGGTACCTGACAAACGCAAAAATGCTCTAATCTAGGGAATTATGGTACGGTCGCGTCAAAAATTTAAAATTTTGTTGTGTAAATCAAATTTTCTTCGTTTTTAACGTTTAAAATAAGTTTACACCGCCTAAAATGTTTTTGTATTTAAGTGTCTGAGTTTTCAAGGGTCGCGATTTTACTACCACACTTCGCTTGAGACGGATCTCTCTGTAATTCTCAAGTAGAATTAGTCTCTTAGCTATTTTTTCCAAGTAACTAAGTTGGAAACAAACCGTAAGTAATAAAGTTGATATCACTTGCAATCTCGTCCAAATAATATAGATAAATGTTACATTTATAAGTTGATAGATTATGAGTCGTGAGTAAGCTACTCGAAGTATATTACCGCAAACACGTATTTTTGACTAACCGCAAACTATTTGTATAATCAGTGATTATGCGGTGAACCAAAAATACGTGGATTGTTAATCACAAATAGTTGGTTCGTTGTATTAATCAAATTGTATTGTAACAGGTTAAAGCCTATTACGGGAATATTATTTTGTGAATAGCAATAATCAAAATAACTTCGCAATCCATTCATCATATGCAAATCAGAACTCAACTTTTGTTCAGTTTACTTTATCAATTAATTGCTTTACATGATTACTCGGAATTAATAACATTTTAAATTGCAGTAAAACCAGTTAACATTGACCGGTGGAAAATATGCGAACTGTATCGCCAAACAGCCTAACCTCCGCCACTCCGACCCTAATGTACATTTTTATTCACAATATCGGCTATTGTTATGATCCTTACAAACTCATGTATCTTGAAAAAAACTTTTGGAATCATCGAAGGACCTCAAAGAAACTAATTTGCCTTATAAACTAACGGAGGGAAACGTACTCTTAGCACAAAAAAAAAAAATTTAAGCTTGAATTTTGCATATCTATTATCAATCCAAAACACCCAAAATACGCCAAATTTCGAATAATCGTGTTATTTATATGTGCCCATGTATAACTTAAACTTCACTTTAAAGTATTTATGCTATAAAGTCAGCATGTTAGTTAGTTAACCAACTTAATTATCACTTTATAGTTATTTATGTACCAAGGGCGTTATGGGTATTATATTGCTCTGAGGTCGACGTTAATTCAATCCGAGAGAGATTCTGTTACAGCATCAGATAAATCCTCGTTGTCTTGTCAACGCACCAGTGGAGATATTTTCCTTTCAAGAACTTTAACAAACTGGGAAAGTTTCCGATCACATAATTTTTCTGGACATTTCGAAAACTGTTTTTTTAATATTGCTAAATAATGTTAAAAATTTGATTCTTTCTTTAGAAATTGTTGAAAATAAACAACTATTAGGTTTTACGTATTTTAAATGACAAAAATTTTTAAAAAATTAAAGTATTTATGCTGTAAAGTTAAATTATTTATTTATTTTTTTTTAAGGGTACGTTTCCGTCCATTAGTTTATAAGGTAAATTAATTCCTTTGAGGTCCTTTAATGATTCCAAAAGTTTTTTCAAGATACTGGAGTTTGTAAGGATCTTAACAATATAATAAATAAATAATATTGACTAAAACCTACAAATTAATAAAATAATAATTTAGTACAAATATAGGGCATTGAAGTTGATTTTCTTTGCATTATCAAAAACGACGTTAAATGAATGTTCTTTTATAAATATAAAACATCGTATTTATTTACAAGTTCCGTCAAAAATAATAAATATAATTAATTTAAAATCTAAACATTTAGTTACATAACCTCATCATTTTCGTGCCGTGATGTTTACATTTGACACTTAAATTTTGTACTCGCATTGTACTATTCAAAACGACAGTGATGCTTAATCGGTCAATTTTAAATGGTTTTACTATATTTTGGTTTAGTTTCTATTCACTTCTAAAAATTAAAAGAGACAAACGCGTTCATAATGTTTTTTCTTAATAGTTTTTTATATTTATTTGTTATGTAATTTGTTACAATTTAAATTATATATATACAAAGTGCACAACTCTTCTTGTTAAATTGTAAAGTGAATTCTTCACTGTTTAATTTGATTGTTTACTATAGGTGGAAGTAAATAACACAATGTATATTAAAACAGTATGTATGTGTTTTCTAAGTACGTTTACTCAGTCAGCCTAAGAAAATGTATTTGTTGAATTATCATCAACAAAGGAATCTAATTGCATAAAATAAGGAAAAAAAGTAAGCGGTTATACACAATAGATTTTCACCTAACCTAAACATGTATTGAATATATAAATTATAGAAACTTATCCTTTAGAGTTTTTAATAATAAACTTAATAAATAAATTACTTTGAAACAGAATATCAACGATTCACGTAAGCATTCTTTTCTGTCATTTACATAACGAATATTGTATATTCTCTAAAATATACATTTTTTTCTTATTTTTAAATGTTGTATTATAAATCACGTTCCTTAAGAAATAAGTCGACATTCATTCATTATATTAAGTCCATCTAGCAGTACTAACTATTCATTTTATATTGGAATATATAAATTGGAAACATAAATGCAGCCTTTACATGTAAAAATTGTATTCATATCTTTTAACTTGAAGACTTTTTAGTGGTCTTTCGCACTGAATAACTTTGGATGCAACATATAATTCTTACTAACGTTTGGGAAATACATGTGCTTAGAAAAAAAAATATTTTATTAATGGTTGAAGAATTACATCTAAAAGAACAAATATGTTATAAATAAGAGAGCAGGTGGGCTGGTGGAGATCAAGCCTGCATCGGATTTTTCCAAAAATAATTATTGAGACTTTTTTGAATCAAAGTAGCTTTAGTTGGAAATTCATAATTAATGAAATAAAAATGAAAAAGCAATATTACTTAATTTCCACTTTATTGAGATAAACAGTGTCTTCCTCAGAAGGAGTTGTATTACAAACTAAACTAAAAAAGGATGGTTTAATAATAGGCAAAAGTGCTTATTATTCAACCATCTTTCTGAGTATAATTATTTTTTCATTATAATAATTCATTAAAGTTTAAATTTGTTTAGTTTGCAATACTCCATCCAAAATTGTAATGGGATTTAATTTTATTAATTACCTCAACACAGTGGAAATTAAGTAATATTGCTTTTTCAATTTCATTAATTATTGAGACGTTGAAAGGACCTTTGGGGAATCAATTTATTTGGCGCAAAGGCACCGTTAACCTATAAAAAAATAAAATGCGTTTAAAATGACTACTCACCTATTACGTTACGTTTTCGTCACAATACACATAAAACATCTATTTTTCTCGTCATTGTATAATTGTATGGTATTCTTAATTTATACTAATGCCATCTGAGTTTATATTTTGTGTATATTCGTTTTAATTAATCGAAAATTTTGCAAATAAATTGAAAATTTAACTATCAAATGGAACTATATATCAACAAAAAATTACTGTAGAACTGCCAACTTGTGTGTAACAAATATAAATATTACTGTTCAGATATATTCTTCTTAACATCTTTTTTACAAAGAAAGATTTATAATTTTTTTTATTGAGTTGAGTTGGTTTAAAAAAACATTACATTTTAACCGAGCTTCAAGCAGTAAATTTACACTTATTAATGTGCATATACATTTCTGTTAGAAAAATGACGTTATGGAAAATAATTTTGAAATATATACATACAGTAATACTAACTTTTCCTTCCGCAGAAGTTTGCAGATCTGAAGCAAATTAGTGTTCACAAATCATTCCTTGTGCCAGTTAAATTTTCAATTGCAAAATTTACGATGAATTAAAGCGAATTTACAGAAAATATAAACTTCAATAATCAATAATACTATACATTGGCCGGTTTTCTAAAGAACGAGTGCGACAAAAGGCTTTATCAAACGAGTTTTTTATATTATTTTTCTATTTTGCATTTTTTACATTAATAAATTGAAACTATTTAATTTGAAAGTTCAGAGTTTTATTTTTATATAAAGTATGCAGTTGGTTACATTGATACTTGACATTTTCAAATTTAAATATAACTACTATACGCGAAATATTTATTAGTTTTCATTAACATTACTTGATATTTTATTTAAAAATATAAACATCAGTGACAGAAACTAATAGATAATGTTCTTTTCTAGGTAGATCTTTCTGTCAAATGTACTTAAATTCTTAAAATAAAATGACAGAAATAAGATATTTTCCGCAAATCGTTAGGAAATTTTGACATTCCTGACAAAATTTCTTAAAGAAAAAGTCAACATTTCCTAACTGTTAGGAAATGTTGACTTTTTCTTATACATATTCGTACTTTTCTCTTGATTTATTTGGCAATAATTCTAATGAAGCAGTATTCACTACCTCAACCAGCTCTGGAGGAGTCCCAGATATGGAAAATTCATCATAACTTATCATTTTACACTGTTTTGCTATCGAAAACACCAGCAGTTAAATTTATATGCGTCAAGTTTGACAATTCAACATTAATTCGTTTCCATAGTAACGCAACCAATTATATTACGAATTTCAAAACACCATTTATTTGTGAATAAAATTATTCGCGATTTTTTCAAAATTAATTAATATCTGTCGAATTTTAAACGATTTGCGGAAAAATAGTATGTTTACCTCGTAGGAAAAGCCACATTTCTGGACTTTGTGTTGCTAAGTCTCGGCTTGCGCCTCGACTTAGCAATCTTCACAGTCGTCCAGGAATGTTAGGCTTTTCTTACTCGGTAAACAATATACTATTATTTCAGTGTTCGAACAACGCCAGCATTGGAAAATGAAAAAAAGCTCCTTTGAGTTTCATAATGAGTTCATTATGTATCAGAATAATTGAAACGTACATGAGTGGGTAAAACCCCACCAGTTTTGTATAATGCAAAGGTATTTTTAATAATATAAAATATTATGGTGTTCTTCACACCGGATTCTTAATAATAGTTCATTATGAACGCCAAAAAATAGAAGAAATATCTTTTATGTGTATTTTGACGTGCAAGGTTAGTGTTCATTTTGAAAGTATTTTCTTTTTTTTAGATTAACGGTTCCTCTGCGCCTAAAACTTTATTAGAATAAATTAATTCACGTAGGGTCCTCTACACGGCCCAATAATTATTTTTGGGAAAATCGGTTACAGATTGGAGCTCCACGAACAGCATTATTTAACGTTAAAGGTCCAGGATTAACAAATTTTTTTTCAATCACATGTATTGATAACAATTAGTGTGTAACTACATTTTTGTTTCGTTTCATAAAAAGTATTCGTGTAAAAAGTTCAAATTCTTATTTTATGTATCATTAAAGAACAATGAATTACAAATACTTGTCTTTTTATTTTTTATTAAATACATAGTTTGTCCATGACTTACTAAATACAACAATATAGATATATGTATACCACACCATAAAAATTCTTAAATAAATTTTGTATTACAATGTTGCGTACCTAGCGTACAAACAGTATTCCTTGTTAAAAAATTATTTGTTACATACTTTTATATTAATGTATAAATAATGCTTTAGATTGTGTTTAGGCGTCATTTAAAATTATGCTAGTGTGTTTTAGAACCGCGTGACATGTTGCTTTGATTTAATCGAAATTTTCCGATTCTTGCTGCACCAATTTGAAACGTCTAGGGCTTTTAACAGCTATAGATCCGTGTCCGTCGAAGGATATTCTGCCTTTGTTGCGTAGGTAGCGTTTTATATATCTAGCGACTAGTGTTTGCGGACGAAGTTGGTATTCGTTTAGAACTTCTTTTGGGGTAGACACCTGAAATTAAATTTTGTTGTAAAATCATTCAATTTTTTCGAAAAGAAACCACGCGTTCACATCTGTACATGCACTGTTCAAAAATTGAACAGTGAAATTGAAATGAAATTGAACAGTTGAAATTGAAAAGTGGATATATGTATTTAAGTTAATGGTTCAAAGTTTTATTTGATATTTCATTTCGTTACTAGAACCGTAAAGTAAATAAAATACAATTCTTTCGTTTTCAATATCCTCTTTTTGTCTCCATTTTTTCGATAGTGGAATATTTTAACACATGTTCTATTGTCTATTATCATGTGTGACTTAAATTTCATTGCTTCAACATTAGTTTGAAAGCCCTGCAGCTTCTGAAGAATAGGGTTAAACGAAGTTTTAATCCGACAAGAATTTGTTAACCGGTTACAAGTTTCTAAAGCGTGGAATCGATACAGAATCATAGGTAGCGCCACATATGAAAACGAGTTGACTTATTCGCGAGATTGTCTAGAATAGGCCGTGAAATAAAAAAATACACGTCGCATTTTGACAACCGATGCCTTGTCAGTTAACTGTCAGTGTTTGATAAATTTGTGACAAAACGTGTTCCGTAGGAATTTTTTTTAATTTTATTTTGCTACTAATTAAGTGTAAATAGATCATTTTGAACATCGTGTTTCTTTTAAAGAAAGGTATGTCCTTTACCGAAATCCATGTTGGTATGCGAGGTACACTGGGTGAAGGTTCTCTTTTGTATACAACCGTCATAAAATTAGGCAGCGGGAATTTCGAAGGAACGGGTGCTTTATATTTTGCACGAAGAACTTGATATGAAAAGCTTTCGGCAAGATGGGTGCCATGTTTACTGACGACGGAACAAGGACGTGCTCGCTGTCGATGAATACTTTAGAATTTTTAAACGTAATACAACAAATTTTTTGGCACCGATTTATTACTTGTGACGAAACATGAGTTGATTATTACACACCCGAATCTAAACAACAGTCGAAGATGTGGACCAAACGTGGAGTACTAACTCCAAAGAAGATCCTGACAATTTTATCGACGGGACAGGTGATGCCATCGGTATTTTGGGATGTAAAAGGATGGACTATCTTCGACAGGGCAAGACCGTAAACGGCGAATATTACGCAAATCTTCTAGATCGTTTGAAGACAGCTATCGCTGAAAAGCGTTCGGGAATGACGAAGTAAAGAAGGTACCCTTTCATCATAATAATGCACCTGTGCATTACAGTACGGTTGCTGCAAAAAATCGAAGAATTAAGGTTCGAATTAGTACCGCACCTTCTATATTCGCCAGACATATCTGACTTTCATCTATTCCTTAAATTAAAATATTTTCTCGAAGGCAAAAATTCTGCACAAATGCGGAGCTAACTTCAACAGTATACGATTATTTTGCGGGGTTAGAAGAAAATCACTTTCGAGAAGGAATAAAGATGCTTGAATATCTATCTATCGAATTAAGAGGAGATATGCAGAAAAGTAAAGTTTGTTTATTTAAATTATTCCTTTATTTCTATACGATCGTGCGAATTTATCAACCCGTCCTTGTATATTTCCAGCTTTACAGCATCTCGAATGAATAGCTTATTTAGTCAAGCTACAGACGGAATAATTTGTGGTCAAACAGTAAGGAATAGTTGCTGCATAGTCGCAATCTAAGGCCAGGAAAAGACACTAATTACCAATAGTTAAGCAGCCAGAAGCGAGGGCAAAGAAATCGTTGGGCTAGTGAATATGGCAATTGGGATCTGCACAGATAGAAATCCTTCCTTTTAACTAATAAGAAGGATGCCCAATTGGGAGCAAACGCAGTGTTGCAGTGGAAAGGGATTCGGTTGCACACGCATGCATTATATTTTATATGACATATTGCTGTGTTCTCTTGTAACCGGGATAAATTGAATAATTAAATAAAGTTGAAAACAATAATGAAAAATTTAAAACGGGTAAGTTTCAAAAAACACCCTGTATAAACATCGTCATAAAACAAATCTCATAGTCAATTTCATGAAAAGTTTCTTGTTATTTTCTGTAATAAGTTTTTACATGCAACAATACAGATCGTGTTCAGAAAAACACATCTGAGTATATTTAGTAAAGTTATATTGTATGTAAAATGTCATGTAAATTACTATATTTCTTTACGTTCTAGTTTATAATTGTTAATAACTTAGAATTGAAATTATGCTATATATACCAATTTATAAAAGAATATTTTGAAGTTATAGTAAGCTTGATAATCAATACTTGAATTTTGAAAAACTTATTAAATACATAAATATTGTTTTTGTAACAGTTACGATGTACGTAAAATTTCAAACAAAGATAACGTGAATTGTAAAGAAAACACGGCTTCGGACGGTAAAAAAAGGACCACTTGAAAATAAGAACGCATTTAAAATATGAAACATTATTAGAAAGAAATATTAAAGAAAATGTAAATCAGTATAAGAACGAAAGTTTTTAAATATGGAATATTATTTGGAAGAGTATTTTAACATGAAATGTATTTATTTACGTCACCTAGCATATATAAATAAAATTTCTCAAGGAGAGAGACACTTATCGAAATATCGTTTTAAAGCGGTGGTCTTAAAATATAATTGTGCTTTGATTAAATCTTTAGAATTTTTATATTTTTAATTTAAAGAAAATTATTACTTTAGTTTGTTTAATATAATAATCAATTCGATGTAACAAAGACACTCAAGACTTTGATGTACTAAAATTAAACTTATAAGTTAATTTGTTTTATGTGGACATTTTATTTAATCGTGTAATTTCAATTTTTGTATTAAAACAGATAATAAAATAAATAATAAAATAAAACAAATCTCACGAACATTTAAAAATATCTTAGTTTAAAACTTGAAATTTTAAACTCTCGTTAAATATATGAGATACTAATTAAAATATATCGTGTGTTATTGACGATTTTATATAGCAGGGTAAAGTCTCGCCACGTAAATATGAAATAATATATTTTTCGTTTGTAATATTATCCTTTAATACTATTAAATCCACAAACTTTACAATTTATTCATTTTTAAATAAAAACAATGCTTCATGCTTTAGCATCTTGTAGGGTATACAAACTCACTGGTCTAAAGTAATACACAGCTGTGTTTTGAAAGATTAATATTGAAATCTAAATCTTCAAAGTTGTATTTATATAGCTATATAAATGTGAATATTATCTGACTAGATATAAGATTGGCGTACTATGTTTTACTAATAATTGACGATATTTAATACAATTGAATATTAATGTATGTCTTGACAAAGTGTGAATAATAAATGGATTAAACTTAACATGCTATCGTATTATTTCTCTCCTTATTAGATTAGATGCTAGGCCTAGTTGCAAGGAACCCTCTTTGTAAAACAAAAACCCCGAGGGCAATTTTAAGAGTCTAAAAATACAAAATATGTGTGTATGATGATTCATGTTTAATAATTAACGATTCGTGTTCCATATATTGGCACCCTTTTTGAAAATCAAAGTACACAGCAATATGTTTCCGATATGTGTCCAATCTCAAGGCGGCTGCGATATAGTACAGTTATTTCGTGTAAAGTAAAAAATAATAAATCAATGATACCGAAAGCTATAAAAAGACAGTTCTACCACGAAGCACAGAATAATAAGTAGATTTCCGGATTTAGTTTGCGCTGGTATTATAATAAAATGCAAAATTTGTGAAATACCGCTCTCGAGTACAACAAAATATAACTGCCAGAGGCATGTCAATAGTGCAAAGCATATACGGAAAAAAATGGTGACGTATTTGATTTGTTCAAGTTATGTATAGACGTTTAAAACGGTAAGTATTCCAGCACGTTTTATAAATTTATAACTTTATTTATTATTTACTATCATTCATTTATAAGTATACGTATCAGTGCGCATTGGTATTTTAGAGGAATAATTTTAATCGCTATGGGCCGTTATCACCGCTATCGGAAACATGTACATATAATAGATGCGTGTGCAACCCAATCCCTTTCCATTGCGACACTGTGTTTGCTCCCATATTAGCATCCTTACTAATAAGTCCGGATTTCGGCTTTATAATTCCGATGATCGAATTTTATTGTGGAGAACGCGGGGAAAACGATATAATGAACATTTCATGACGCCAACAACTCTTTTCGCTGGTGGATCAGTGTGCGTTTGGGAAGATATTTGCTTTGATAGTCGCGCAGATGTGGTCCTAATTCACGAGACCATGACAGCGGCAAGGTATTGTGAACTGGTTATAGAAAACAATTATTGTACCAATTACTCCCGCTATCGGCGACAATATTACTGTTATCGTCGATAATGCTTGACCGCACCGCGCCAGAATGGTATTGACCGAATGAATTCGCCAGCTTGTTCTCCGGATCAGAATTGTATTGAACACGTCTGGGTTGAAATGTCAAGAGAACTAATCCCAATGTTTTGCCAAAACATCCTTCAGTTTTCCCTAAACATTTAATTGAATCTATGACGAATATAGTGAGGACACGACGGAGAGCTAAGGGTTGCCCCACACGACATAAAACCGGGGTACTCGATATTAGGAGAAGTACCATTAAAATCCATGTCCGTTGACGGATACTCTGCCTTCGTTGAGCAGGTAGCTTTTTATGTATCTGGCGACCAGTATTTGCGGACGAAGTTGGTATTCGTTTAGCACTTCCTTTGGGGTAGACACCTAAAATAAGATTTTATTGTAAAATCGCTCAATTTATTTTTTTAACAAGAACCCACACGTTAACATCTGCACATACACTGCTCACAAATTGAAGTTGATATATGAAAGAAAATTGAGTTTTTATTAATTAAATTAATGTGTTAAGGTTTTACGACATTTCGTTGTTAGAACCATATATTAAACGTAGGCAAGACAAAATCTGTCGTCCAAGCTCGATAGAAACGAAAAGTAAATAAAATACAATTCTTTCGTTTCAATATTTTTTTGGCTTCAATTTTTCGATAGTGGGATATTGTTTTGTCAATGTAGATTTATTTTGTAGTGTATTTTTATTTAGGTAATTATATACTGTGTGGAAACTACATCGGTAATTTCAAAATGAATGATATTTTTGTAAAGCACTAGAACAGATCAACTTCTATTTCAAATTGGGTTGGTTTTAAATTACTGCACCTATCAGAGCAGTGACGTTATACGTATCCTTTTAATGGAATGCTACATTTCTTCATAAATTAGTATTAAAAACATTTTCAATGAATCCACACTAGTTGACTTTATTTTCAACAGTTCCTGAGATTTTTTACATTTTAACCACAACAAAAATTATAAGAACATCAAAGTTTACTGGCTGTTTTTTGATCAAAGCAAAATTACTATTTTTCTTGTATTCTACTATCGCCAAGTCTTCTCAAATTTATCTTACAGTTTTTTAGAGTTGACTTTTGATGTGAAACATCTAATGGCGCACCACGGGGATAAACTCGGCTCTTGAATGCCAACACAGGATCACGGAACGACCGCTCGGTCATCGCTCCCCCCTCTTCGCCATACGGCGCTCCCGTCTCTGCAGCGCGTATACTGTGTGTGCGTGTATATCGGTGAACGCTATAACCTGTGCGTATGCTAGCGCCCCCTCTCTTCGCTATCCCTATAAGTTAAACATTAGGTGTTCGCCGCTTTTTACATGTGTGTTAGTATGTGTGTCCATCGGTGCGTGCTATAGTCGCTTTACTTGTGTAAACGGCATCGTCTCAAGTTTTCATTTCAATCGGAACGTCCTTTCGAGTATAACAAAGTATTTCCAAACGAATACGTCGCAAGTGAATGTAACAGTGATAGTGACAATCTAAAAAATGCACTGCAACTGGCCAAGAAAATAAATTTCACGATGAACAAATTGCTAGTCACAGTAATATGCCTTCTGCGTATGAACGTGTATTGTACACAACACAATCAAATGATTCAACCCAAAGATTTGTACATTATCTACTTTCTCTGTTTGTATATAGATATTTATCATATTTTATCAGTCACGCATGTTTTCTCTATCACATTTGAGGTTAGGCACATCTCACATCTGATATTCATAACATCAACAAGCGGTTATCTTGCTGCGCATGCATACAGAAAATGCGGGATATGTATACAGATGCATTGCATCTTTTTCCTGTATATTATATAACAATAAAGAAAAATATATTTTTTTTTATAAACTCAAAAATATTTCCTTACTTTACACTATATCTCCTTCTTTCGATAACAATCGATTTCAATGTTTCCCATCTGCCAGGCGTACCGTGACGGCTAATTTTTTTCTTTATGGATAGTTTTGTGCGATACATTTAAACCATTATTAATTAAATCACTTGCTGTCATCAGTGACAATCCGCCATTTGATTAAAATCGACATTTGTGATTGAAAGTTTGTAACATAAATGAAATATTTAACGGAATCTCTAAGAATTGAAATTTTGCATACATGAAGGCGGCTGGTCGGCTCTTACAAACATATATTACAGTAGTATGACGCATTTCACATATTTCGCACGTGCTCTTTATCGAGTATCAGAGGAAGTCAGCGAATGCTACCCGTATGCAGATAAATTGATATCTTTTATCAAGAAAGTTCTTCTGAAGAAACCTACACGCAAGAAGTTATTTCGTGAAAAACTACCACAGGTGCCACTACCACTAGAACCTGTTATAACGCGGTGGGTCACATGGACAAAAGCAGCATCCTATTATCACATGCATTTTGACGACGGTAAAATTATAATACAGCTACTGAATTCAAATGATGCTGTTTCTATTTTAGACGCTCAAGTATTTATAAACGCAACTATTCAGGTAGGTTTAGTCAATATTCATGGACATTATTCCAGAATACCTGCAACCATCCGCCATCTAGAGGTGACTCCGACCAACACAGAATATTCTATAACTAACGCCACGAATATTATATGTGATCGTAGTAAATTTCTTTCCGAATTACCTAAAGCTGCTGCTGATAATGTAAAAAGAAAATTTGAAGCAGTTCTAAACAACAATCCAAAATTTCGTACTGTACGCAGAATTGTTGACTTGTTTGATGGTAAAGAAGTAGATTTTCCAAACTGGGGATAAATATGCCGTCACTAAAAAATTTTATGTACTTTAATATGCCTCAATTTCATCGGGAGATGTTGAACGACCGTTTTCAGTGAATAAATGGATTTACGGTGACAGACAATTATTAAGACATGACCATATGGAACAATTATTGGTGATTTATTATCATTTCCATTTGAACTCTGGATATAAACGGTGAATAGTTAGGATGTGTAATATGTTTTATAAACTCTGCAATATTCCTTCTGGAGAATATGTACTCCTACTTGGTAAGTACTTGTCTATACGTATTTCAATTCGCATGTGAAAAACGTTAAATCCGGAATCATGATGTCCTCGCTCCGTTTCTGACACTGACGTCATGCACCCTAATCATCATTGTTGCATGTTTAACAGTCAAGTAAGTGGATTTGTAGTATAAAAAAGCTTACACGCGTGTTAAAAGAGAGCTTTTACGATATAAGTGGGCAGTTCATACCAATTGTAAAAAAGCTTGGGATTAGACAATTACAAATATAAGCTGGATCATAAGCAAGAAATTTATGAAAAATGCGGTCCTAATTTAATATTGTACATCAATATGAGACGCTGAAATATTAATGGCGCCCAAGCAGCACATCTAATCACAAATTATAAATCTAAACGAAATTGTGAATCTGATATGAAAGCGTTTTCTAATTATTATAATTAGAAAATTAATAACTAATTAAAAGCGTATTTTTACCTGATCTCCTTTAAGTCTATCTAAAAGAGCGACGCAGACGATTCCAGCTTTGATACCCGCGTGATGCGTTAAGGCAGCGAATGGAATGGCTTCCATTTCAATGTTAACGACACCCTCATCACGTAATTCATTCAAGTATTGCAACTTATCTTGTTCGGTGTATTCGCAGAACGCCCCGTCTAATCTGCCTTGCTCTGAAATTAAAATAAGGAATACGGGTATTAATTAAAAACAGAAATGGAGCATAATTTACCTTCATAGAAATCAGATGTACACATGGTCTTGCCGACAACAGTTTCGTAAGGATCTTCGGCACTTGCTAGTGACCTTAATTCTCTTACTATTTTCTTGTCCAATTTTGCTGGTCTTTTAACTATCTTACCTAACATTGGCTAAGGACAGAAACAAAAAATTAATTAAATAAGTTCTTAATTAACTTAAGTTAATTTTTCAAAGATACAATATTCAAAATTAGGAACAGAATTATTGTCTTTCAAAGTATTTCGATTTTTAGAATTAAAATAATCCACCAAAGCAGTTTGAATATCGCCTTTGAAACGAATGTTTTTCGTATATGGTTCAGAGACCTGGAAAATGATTGGTACAGTTCGCAAAAAAGTGTTTATAAAGAGGTGTTTAAGGAATATTTATTTTATTCGTATTGAGAAACGATGAAAATTTCAGCAAGATATGATAGTAACAATTCATACAGGGCGGCACAGGAAAATGGAAAATTTTGAAGTAACATCGCAGTAATTCACAGAATTAAAAAAAAGAATTTCCAAGTTTTATTGTTACAGAAAAAAAGTAAATTACATGTACCAACAAACAAATTTCAATTTCTAAAAACAATGTCCAGAAGAGGATGACCATTCGAACGTATGCATTCCTGGAAGTGTATGCTGAGATTATGCTTAGCACTTTGAAACACTTCCATAGGAATTCCAGCGATTTCTTGTCGAATCATCGTCTTCAACTCAGCGGTTGTCGTTGGGGAAGTGGTACACACTATGCTTTTGTGGGAGCCCTACAAGAAAGAAATCGCACACGCAATATGGTGAACTAGGGGGCCCATGAATGTCGCCAAAACGTAAAATTACGTGGTTACCAAAAAGCTGTCGGACGACTGCCATTAACTCCTAAGCAGTATGGGTCGTGGCTCCATCTTGCCGAAACCAAGGATTATGATGATCGAGAAAGTTTTAAAGATGTTCAGCTACAAAAGTTTCGAGCATACAAGCATATCGTTCGGACGTTACTGTGGTTGCATTCTCTCTGTCATCTTCAAAGAAGTAAGACCCAATCATAGCTTGCTTCAATATACATGCTTCATCCGGCGTTAATAAAATTTGAGTTGTCATTAATTTTTTCAATCATTTTCTCACAGAATTGTCGCGCTATGTACTCTAATGATTTCACTTCTTGTGCAACTTGAATTTTGTAAGGGTGGAACTTCAAATTATTCGAATTCGAAGTATTCAGCGGTCAGTTGTTCGGTTTATATCCAATGCTGTAGCGGGGGCTCCCTGCAATTGAGGCCCGAACTGCTTCAATGTTTTCTGGGGTTCGTTGAGTTCATTCATCTCCTGGTGGTTTCTTCTTTTGAGCTGAAGCCGTTCCATCGAAATTTTTAACCCGTGTATTGATGGCGTGGCATGATGGAACGCGACCATGACCGTCACACCGTCACCATTCTTGTAAAATGCCTTCATGAAAAATGTACGTTGTGAATCTACCCACTGGTCCATGATTATTAAATGACAAGTAGTTGTGCGCAGAAGGATACCACTGTCACCTTACTACCAGCTCCTCAGGGCTGCCACTACTAGTTTCAAAATTTCCTGTTTTCTTGTGCCCATGAACACTAAATCATGCGTCTATTTTCATCTGTATTTTACGCATTCAGATAGATAATATTAAAGCATACTTAATATTATGGAATCAATGGTAGCCTGTAATATGGTATCCCATGCTAAAATCCTTTTTCGAAGAACATCCACATAGTGTGGAGGCGGTTGTAAATGATTGATTCTCTGTCATACCATCTTCCACATCTTTTCTATTTGTGGTAAGTCCACCAAAGGGAAAACCATGGGAAGCGATCAACGTTAGCATTATGCAGAAATTTATAGTAACCCTAAAAAAGTTGTCGAAAATATGATATTAACACTGGTTCGAAAACCTTATTGACGTAACAAATCGCATTTAATGATCCTTGAGTTACTACTAGAAGATATCTACTTTCATAGCAAATTTTCTCACACACTATCGCGTCTTGAGTAAGATCTTTACGTCGCTGTACAGAAAACTGCAAGTTTCTTCTTTATCGGCGACATCTTCTGGCCACTCTACGACCATCTACGGCCTATAAAGAAAATCGAGATTCGTCACTGAAGACGACTTGATTCCATTCCTCATGCCAATGCAACCTTTCGTTACACCACTCTAGCCGTGCAGTTTGATAGTGTGAAAGTTAACAATCGAATTCTTCAATATATTGATCGTAGGGACATTTATTGATTAATGAAAACTCTCCATGCATCAACAATTTCCCTTGTTGACTAAATAGTCCCTAGAGCCACAAGCTGAAAAGCATGATCTTTATGATCAGTGAGAAACGGGTTGTAAATGTCGTAGTTCTTCACTATTTACTGCTCATTTTCGCCAAAATCAGGATTTGTAGCGACACTACGTCCTATACGACCAGTAACATCACGAATGGATAATGTGGCTTCTCGTTGGCCGATTATCCAGCACGTTAAAACTCAGTTAATTGCTGAACATTCGCATATTGTCGAATAGGAGGCAATCTTTTACATTCGACTAGGGCTAAATGAAGTTATAAGTGTCACTTAAGTTAAATGTCAACAGGAAATCAAAAATATTTTTTAGTTAATTGGCAATACATACTACCTAATTCAAGTGTATTTTGCTGAAGTTTTCATCGTTTGTTAGTACGAACACAATACAACCTTCCTGAAAATTTCAAGGACATTTCTTTATTTATGACGTCCAGTATATATTAAATATATGGTAGAAGGAAAATATCCGGAGAACTATGAAACTAGGACTGGAGAAGAAGAAATGAGAAGAAGATAATAGGATAGCTGAGACATATATTTAGTAATTAAGATTTAAAAACTTGTAAGGAATTTCTGAAATGAAGTTCTCAATGAAAACGTAAGCGGGATATCAAGAGAAATATGGATAAAATCCCTAGAAATGGATAACAACATGTCTAAGCAGAATTACAATATATGTATTACTAAAGGTAGAAAGGGTGGATCTCAGAGCACCTATATGCTTCACGGGGTAATAATAAAGCGTTCTACTACTACTGCTATTACTACAACTAAGTTATTGCTAGAGTTGCCCACTTTATCCGGAATGCAGACAGGTATTGTATTGTGGGACAGCCGGCCGAACTAAATAACAGCCGTGAGCGACAGTCTGAGTCGATGCATTCAACAATGGAGGCGCATATATTACGCAGCGTGGTAATGAATTCAGTACGCGGGCTTCATAATGTAACTTTAATAATTAATAATTTACCGCGTAACAGTTATCGATCTGTTAAATGTACATCCACATAGTACTATGTAAACTGGTGCACAAAAAAATTGTCCGACTCATTTTGACGTTTGACAGCATTTTAAAGAAATTAACACGTTGTGAATAATTTTTAAAGTTTTGAAAGTTATTGAGATGCAAAATGTCAATGTAGATATATTATTTGCCATATGGATCTATTTTATTTATAACCTATAACAATTCATATGATATTTTTGAAAGATCGATAACCCATTTTACAATGAAAAAAAATGAGTCGAACAGTTTTTTGTCCGCCAATTTAATATAGCTTGGGTCTAACTACTCTCAGTACTGCGCAACTCTAGTTATTACTCATTTAGAATATATTCTTACCACTTCATAATAATTATTTTTTAGGCTGTCGACAGCGTCTTCTGATATAACGACAGTACCGCCTTCTACGCCTATACCTCCACATGTACCTATCCTGAAGAAAATCGGATCCTTCGCTTTCGCGTGGTACATAAGCTTGATCATTTCATGAAGTAAAATACTAATTGAAGGTACTCCCATTCCATGCTGTTTTGAAAAATTAAAAACGGTAATTGCTAAATCAACAAGCTGTCATTTGTACTTACACTAACTGATAGAATGGGTCCAACTTTGTACATGCTATATCTATACGAGTACTGACTGATATCGGATAGGCATGTTCCAGGTGGCAGTTTGTGTCCAATTTCTTTCATTATGTATTCAGCAAAATCGTACATTCTCTTTGGTGTACCGCCCATACAAACAAACTGTAATTTGAAAAAAAAAATTGTGAACTATTACAAATCATATTTAAAGTTATACATTTTAGTGTTTTCGAAATAGACACGGAATTTATATGAAAATTTCTTATATGTATTTGCGAATAGATGCGAAATATACCAATTTGTGTTTTTTTTTTATGAAAAGATTTGAGTCTCTTCGCAAAATGATTCAATTCCCGCTCTCTCTCTTTCTCTCATCTCCCGCTCTCAATCGCTCATCGCTCGCCCGCCGTATCAGTCACTCAACTCACGCAACAGTTGCCAGTTGAATGAGTAAGCAGTGATGCCAGATCAGGGAATTTTTCCCTAGTTCTAGGGATTTTTTGTCAAATCGGGAAAAAGGGAATTTTTGTAATTATCTAGGGAATTTTTGAGAAAGACTTGAAAAAACTCCAAGTGCATTAGAAAAGACAAGAAACGAATTACCATTCTGTAGTAATTTACTAATTACTTTTTCAATTGTTTCTATATTTTAAATTCTTTCTTTTTATATTTAATATTATTTAATATTTAGTGCCATCTACTAGTTAGTTATATAATATATAAACAAATAATCGGTAAAAATAGCTGCAACAAGGAATTAAAAAAATTATGAATCTCTAGTTTAAAATAAGACACGCCAAAAAATACTAATAATTTTTGTTTAATTTTTGAAGCAAAATTATCAAATATATATATATATATAAATGTGGTGATTCGCCCATACATTATAACTACATAAATATTTTCGTGAAATACTTGCTGTTTTCAACTAGTTAAATAGTTTTCGTAGTATAATCATATCAACTATTCCAAATAACAGACGACAATGGGAGAATTTTTCCCTCAATCTGAATAGAGGACACACAGAGTTGTTTGATTTGGTTGGCAGTTTTATAAGAAAGACAAAAATATTAAGGGTATTCTTTTAATAAAATCATGGGGAAAGCTGCGGGGAAAGCACATAATACTGTTCACTATAGACGTCGAAGCACGGACAGATGATTTTAGTTTACCGTAAACACAAGTTAAGAGAAAACGTTAGCTAGTTTAAGTTTAAGCTAATTTTTTATTTTTATTTATTTACATAAAATTATGTAGATATCAACTTTCTACTTCGCGCGCTATGACTCCTGTAAAAAGGAAACATCTAGACAGCATGTATACGCCCAGAAATTCAAAATGGGGAATGGCTTCGAGATCCTCGCTTCAGGGGTTGGCTACTCGAACATCCTAAAGAGAAGTTCCTCTGCAAGTGCCAGGCATATAATGTTGAGTGCTTCAGAAGTCGCATGGTGTTACTTCTGGCTCTTCCTAAATATAGAAACCGTGCCAAAAGGAAAACGTTTTGACACCATTCCCGTTATTGAAATGGCCACGGCGGAACAGCTGAAGGCCCTTACGAAAGAAGCCTTCCAGAAATACTTCGAATCATGGAATCAACGTTAGGATAAGTACATCGCTAACCGAGGAGGTTAATTTGAAGGAGGTTAATTCAAATTTGATGTAAGATAATTACTTTATTCGTAATAAAATTATTAACCGTAATTTCTGATCACACCTTGTATTTCTACATCACACTACACCACCCAATGGAACTAAATTCTATTATCTGGCGTTTTTATTTAAACTCTAATCTGTTTTAAAATCGATTAGCGTTCTTCAATCGATATTTCTTTCACAGCCCAACATTTTCGTTAGAAAGTTTACAGGCGTCCGCTTCCCTCATTATTTTAAAATAAAATTTACCGCTTTTAAATAAAAAGAAAGAACACAAAACTTTACAATGGAAAAATTCAAATTCATAAACATTCAAAAAGATTCTGTAATTAATTTTATTTAATTAAAACGACCAATCTCACTACGAATAACACAAGGTCAGACATTTACAATTGTGTGGATTAGTGCTGACGTAAAGACTGGCAACATGGTGCTAATTTTTTCAAACAAAAACAAACGTGACAAACACCTAACCTAATATATATAAACAAAATACTAAACAGAGGTGACGTGGCTTTATTTTATTTGGAAAGTGTTATATTGACACGTATCTTATCTCCGTGGGAACATAATAATCTAGATAATTAATTAAACCAAAAAGTCTGCACTTTTTTTTTAATTTGCAAGAATACTTTTATAGATAGCTCAAAAAATATTCGATGAATCTATGCTTACTATAATATCCTATCTTATTTCTTCTTCCCCTGGTATTGTTCTGACAATTTCCCCAGCCAAATCGATTTTTACTTGAGCATAATGGACGCAGACGTTACAAGACCTTTTATTCCCGGCCCAGGGGCCGAAGCTACACATATAAACGTTATTTTCCCGTTCATTTACATAATTTGGAACAAGCTTTTTATAACGCATAATGTAATTCAGGTAGATCCCTCGGTAAACTCGGCATATAACCGTTGTAGGCACTTACGCAAACAGGATCTATTCAATTTACCTTTTATTCGCGTTGAAGTTGCATTTTCGCACAGTTGCGTTTTTGCTACGTCAAGAAGAATGAACGGTTGAATAAGCAAACGCTAAGCAATTCTTTCTTGTTAATTTAACAGACAGACGGATGCATGTCGTTGTAGTCCATAGCAAGAATTACGATGTCTGTATCGTAAATGGAACAGTTTCGATTGTCGCGTAACCGCCCGAGAGAATTCCGATATTAAATAAATTCTATATTTGCAATTTGTCGATATTTCGATTATAGCTGTGATAATTTAATATACCGGGGTGTGTTTGAGATAAAAAGACAACGAATGATAAATAGAAAGATTAAATTATATGTAATATATACCCAAAATATTTTCCGAAAATTACCTCTCATAAGCGAGAAAAAGAGTGGTTAATATATTAAAGAAATTTTGTTACGCCACTGTGCGACTGAATCTAACATAAATACTATCGGAGACGATATCTTAAAGCTGATTGCACAATAACAAAAAGAATAGCTTTCTTATTGTCCATTCGTTTTAAGTTTCGTTCTGTTGTCGATCGTTACGTACGTGGACACAATTTTTCAATTAAAGATTGTACGTTAAATGCCTGTAAAGCACACATCTTGCACGTCGTTTTAATCTACCATCTTCAACTCTTACTTGACTTTCGGTACTAGGTTATGGAACCCTTACCATAACAAAACTTAGAGACAATGTTATCGCTTTTATAAATAAACATTGCCGCCTTCTAATAGCATAATTCTGAATCGATAACTCTTACTTCTTCTATCAAAAGGACACATTCTCATAATACACATGAAATGAATGATCTCAGTTCTAATAAAAGCCCACAAACTATTTTTAGTATGATATTTAAAATAGATTTGGTTATAATTACAAATATTGCATTACTGACGTTTTCTTTTTTAAGTAAAACGAAAATAATTTTAATATTTTATTTCGAAATTTAAATCTATCCGCATAAATTATATACAATTTCTATGGTTAACCTTGAAAACTTACATAGTTTGTGTACAACATTCTATCTGTGGTTTAAAATATGATTCAATAATAAAAAATTGTTTGTAGGAAACGATTGTTACTGCGAATAATATTATTTAAAATTGTATATAATTGACCTTTTTTGTGTTTCGTAAACGTGTATACAATATCTAAAATACAGAAGAATTCGCAACATTACATTGACATACCATACTTTTGCGAATATTTTTACAGAATAAATGTAAGAAATACATTATTAACGAACAGCAAATTCTTCTTCTTTTAACAAAGTTGAAATTCCTACACATTCATCATTGATTAAATGATGTAGTTGGTTCATGATTTAGAATTAAACTTTTAACTTCTATAAACGCAAAAAAAATAACAAACTGGTTAATATTGCTCTTTACATTTTACGACGATAATTATTCGAATTTTTTAATTGAAAAAATTCGGCCTTAAGCAGGGTTTGAACCCACGTCCATGGTTTGCCGGAGCCTTGCTCTGCCACTGAGCTATCAAGGATTGTGGTTCCGAATACATCGGAAAACCTTAAGTTACACTAAGGAAACAAATGTGGATGTTTTTTGCCTGTCGTCGGCATTTGTTGCAAATTAATTAACAGACTTGTAATTAAAACTTAAATGATGCTTGAATTCTAACAACTTCAACGACTCAAGAAAATCTGTTTAATAAAACTTGAGATTAACTTTCGGCATTTTCCACCAGAAATGTCAAAATTACTTTGCAGAATGAATAATGATAAATAATTATGCGTTATACCTTGACATCTCCAAACATTTTCGCCAAATCGTGCGATTCACTTCCCAATGCTAGATGGTACAATATATCCTGGTCCATAAGTTCGATGTGTGGGTTTCTAAGTTTGACAGAGCCATCGGGGTATCTGTAACAAGCAATAAAAATAATTACTATTTTTTTACTTTAGCAAACCACTACATTCGCGAAATTATTAGAATTATTATAGATCCCAATAAGAGGATTAAGTGATTAAAGATGAATATGGAGGAGTAAGATGAAAAGTAGGAAAATATCAGGGGATGTAAAGACACAATAGCTTGTAAATTTAAATGAGGAGAAAATTGCATGGAGAAGTGATCAGTGTGATCACCTTCCCCATTTAGCCGACGTTCTACTGCTAATTATGACAACTTAGTTAACGAAATTCGTATCCAGCATTAGAGCTATATTATGGCAGAGGTTATTTTCAAATAACTTATAGAAACCACCAAAATGAGTTTAAACTTTTAAAACGTTATTCATGGTTATATCGTCAGTTTTTTGTAAATATTAAAATTTTGTTAATATTAAACAAATATACTGATGCAAAAAAGTTGTAAAAAAATAGTAAAACAAGGAAATTAAATCTGATCTTTATATCTTATACTTAAGGATGCACATTTGGGATCAGATCAGTGGCGGTAGCTGTATAAGGCCGCGAAGCCGCGCGCCCCTCGTAGAATTTGTAATATAACAATTTAAATGTTTATTTAAATTCTTTCAATGGAGACTGTGGTTAAATAAAAATTTAAAAAAAGGTATATAACCCCTTACCACAATTATTAGTCGTATCCTAAATACGACGAATTTTTTAAATGTTTATTTAAATATTTATTATTACTATTCATTTTATTATTATTATTCACATAAGTAGTTAAAATTTCTAAATTTCAAAAAACCGAATTGTCTAACGTTGTTAGAACCCACAGAATTATATTAAGGCGCAAATACGCCGCGGCCTGCATAAATCATTATAGATTCCTGGTGAATGTGACCCGATATTGGCCGATAATACACTACCGATTCCATAAAAACATTTGGGATATTTTACGGCGCAGTTATCTAGCGGCCAGTGTTTCAGTGCCGTCTACGGGACTATCGTACCGTATCGTATAATATATGAAGGACCGCAGAGCGGATTTTATTTTAAAAAATATCCACCCATTTTGTCTAGTTTAGTCTGTGTAAATATGCTGTTCTTTCTTTTTCCTACTTATAAACCGTGGCTACCTACTTTGTGAAGTGATTTTTTATGACATTATAAAAACTATTCCGCTGTTCCAGCTCTTCGTTTTTGCAAACTTGAATTTTAAGGTAGGTGGATTTTTGTTTAAAATGAGCCCCTTATTTTGGATTTTTTCCGTTTTGATTTACCATTATTATTGTTTTTGTCGTTATTGTAGGTATTAATATTTTTTATTTCCTATGTATTTATTCAACTTAAATAAATGTTATAAATTGATACTTTTTCGCCGAATTTGCCTATATGTTATTTGGTATTTGATTTCTGGTGCGCCCCTCCAAACTCAAACCCCACGACACGCCACTGGATCAGACACAGTCTTTTTAAATTTCAACACGACAAATATAAAATTTATATTCGGAAAAAAATCCACCAAAATATGGGTCATTTAAATAATTTTTTATAGTAAGCTACATTCACATTAAACATCCACTGGTGCTGGCATCTAGTAGTAAGTAGTTTAAATTTTAGCAAAGTTCATCTTCTGATAAATTCAAATAATATCTCTTAAATAACTTAGAGGTTATTCGGTAAAACCCCGAAATTAAACCCGCCCCGAGGCTATATATAGCCAAGGGAAGCGTCGCTGTGTTCATTTTCGCGTCAGTATTGTGAACGAAATTCTACTAGATAAGATTTAAAAAGTTTAATTATGTATTTTATACATATATTACAATAGGTAAAATGTATTTTGCATTTTTTTAAAGTTTAGTTTTGTGTTATGTTTTTTTTTCGCAATACATATTCACTTTTTTGTTGTTTTTAGATTTTTTTATTTATTTATACTGTTTTTTTTTATATAATAAATGTTTAAACATATGCTTATTTTATTAAAGTAAAACTATTCATAATTTGGTAAGCTAAGCGACTTTGGCGACATCTCATGACTTTGTCGCGAATTCTCATTAATTTCTGATCGTTTTCTCATGAATTAAATCGTGTATGTACAGTATGTTTCAAAATAAATGCGAAAACTACGAAATATTTATGAGCAGCCAACATCGCACTGTTGTAATGTTGGTGATCGCCTCTCTTCATACCTAGTGATACATAATCCGTAATTCTCTGTTAATATATTTAACGTGACTACATTTTCCTTTATTTTTTAATTATTTTGTAATTTTTGAAATTCTAAATGTATAAAATGTGTTGATAAATAATAAATTAATTTAAAAAAAAAGGTAGAGTCAATGTCTATAATAACTGAACGTATTCTTTAAAAATTGTCATCGGGGAATCGATCGTACGTCTCTGTCGAAAAGCCTTAGATAGATAGGGTATATAAGTGCATTTGTATACTGTAGTAGTTGCGGTATATATTATACATATACGTGTATTTTTGTAAGAGCATGGGTAATACGTTTTATGTATTCCTTAATGAGGGCCAGCGCTCTAACGTTGATATAAATAAACATATGTTGGATTCATAACTATATACAAAACATCTGTTTCTGTGTATTTTTTAGGAAGGTGACAACATAATTTTTCCATTTTTTTTTTTTTATAAATACTATGCGATTTTCTGTATGATGTTTTAAAAACATTTTAAAGGCTTCTTGTAATATTAAAGTAAGTTCTTAAATTACTTAATATTTCAATAAACATGTTTGACATAATAAAGAAATTCATTTCTATTTGTAATTTAACCAAATTTACTTTTGTCCATATGGAATTAGTAATTTGGTTCTTATTTCATTATAAAAAATCTCTATCAATCTTGATAATGTTCATTCGTATGACTAAAAATATGTATGCGGACGACAATGTATTCTGCGTATATAAGATATACCATTTTTTGTAGTGATAGGGTTTATAAAGAAGAGAATTAAATAAAAAAACGCAACTATTCTTATAAATACTAACATAAAAAAAAAATAAAAAAAAATTACAAAATATTGAGGAATTAAATTGGAACAAACAATAAATTCAAAATAATATTGTAAATGCAAATATTCTTCAATTAAGAACAATATGCTCTGAAATTTAAATGAGAATAAAAATTCTTTTTTCAAAAAACCAATTTCCACATACTGTTGAACAATTTTAAAATAAATGCTTAAATGGGTTTCACCCAAAAAAGAAGCAACCCAAATGTTGAAATAATCTATGAATAAAAGTACATAAACAGACTATTATTATATGATTAAATATTTTAGTACATACTATATTAGGTATGGCTCTTAAGAAAACAGCGATTAAAAGAAATAAATTTAAAATTATTAACAAATTATTTGCGAAAATAATACGCGTTGCCTTCCGGCTCTAAAACTATATTTTAATATTTGGTCCAACGAACATTATTATCAATAGTTGATTGCAGTCGCCTTTCCATGGAATTTACGAGGTTTTCAAAAATTTACGTAAACCTGTAATGCTCCAAAATTGTGCTGGCATGCAAAAAAATTTCTCATACATTTCTTATGCGAATGTTTCCCCGGAAGTCATCCCATCGCCGCACAATGTCTGCCCAAAGATTTTCAATGTGGTTAAAGTCCAGGGATCTAGCAGGCCAATTCGTCAGTATGGATTGAGGGTGGTTGTCAAACCATTCTCTAACAATTATAACAGTATGCACCGGACAATTGTCATGCACATACATTAGAGCTGCGTCCCCATAAACTGCCTGTAAGCTCGGTAGCATGCTATTTTCTAATAATTGCACATACACCTTTGCATCCATTCGTGGGTCTACGCGTACAAGTTCTCCGGGACCTGCTACAGACATCCACCCCCACATGTTAAGGGATATTCGGCCGCTCCTCTTCTTTTTGAGTACATTCCGCTATTGGTATCTCGAATTCGGCAACCTGTACAAAGGTTTCCGAGACCCAATTTCGGAAGAGAACACCTTTTCGTCCGTAAAAATCGTGTTGTCCCAATATCGTCCTATGTTTGCTTGTGCGAACTGCAATCTGCGTTCCACATGAACCGGAGTTAAATCGATTTTCTGTGCTGGACGTCTGCATTTGTATCCGCTGTCCTTGAGTCTCCTCCCAAGTGTTGGGCGGCTGCAATTGAAATTATTTATCTCGATAACCGTTTGCATGGAAGAAAACGGTTGTTGAGAAACGTAGTTTATCGCGTTATTCAAGACATTTTCATCCAGTACTCGTTTCCTTCCACATCTAAGCCGTTTATTGAAGAATTGAATTGCTTCTTCGTCTCATTTCTTTTTCCATCTATAGACTTGCGAGACCCGTGAAATAAAATTAAACGAATATATAGTTCGCGAAGACGATTTTAGAACAATCTTAAGAGCAATATTTACATTAACATTATAATGTTAAAGAATCTAATTTAAAACGTATTTTGAACATAATTATTAAATACATTTTTTAATAACTTTATAAACATAATTTTATTGTAGTAATTCCCCTTAAGGAACATTTTTTTTATATATAGTCACGGAGTCAAATACAGCTTCCTTATCCTAATAGAATCCCTAAGTAGCTCTTCCTAAGCTGTTTATGGAACACATTGAGTTAAGGAATAAATCAAATGAAGATACCTTTTTTCAAATCTATGATATTTTTAATATGGGTTTCTTCGAATTATATATACATAAATTAATAATTTTCATAAAACAAAATAAAAATCGATTTATTCGCTTATAATTATTTTATTGTTGAATCGAATAAAACTATTTAACAATAAGCATGCTAGACTGATGTTTTTAAACGTTAAAAAAACAAACTTTATTGATTACTTTATTCAATTTTTTTTTAAATTTGAAAGTTATTAAATATTGTTTGAGAGTGATTAATGGCTCATAAAAAATTGTATCAATATATTATATTGCAACGAAATATTTATTTTTTACTGTTAGACCTTTCAATCCGTATAATAATAAAACTGATAAATGTCTTTAAGTTAGCCAATATACTAACTAAAAGACCACATTCATACTGTAGGAAAATATTGTGAATTATAATGTTCGCCTCAAAGTGTAAAATGCTATGTGAAAGTGTGTATGTATATACATTTTTAATGGTTTGTTTTCCCCATTTCAAGAGATGTGTTAGTAATATAAACAAAACCAGATGTAAAGGGACGAGTAGAATTACGCGCCTGAATGAGACGAAAATTAGAATTCATATGGAAAGGGGGCTGCAATCTACTATTGATAATTATGGTCGTTGAAACTATTATTAAAGTTTTGTTTTAGAGCCGAGAAAGCTACGTTTTTTTTTTCGGCAAAAAATTGTTTATAATTTTGAATTTTTTTTGGTCGATTAATATAAATACTTATATTAGCAATTTAATGTCTCACTATTAGTCAAAATTATTTTTAGGGCCCTACCTAACACAGTACTAAAATATTTATTAATAAAATAATTAGGGTTTGCTATATTTTCTGTGACCACGCGCGAATTACGTGCTCATGTATTAATAACCCATTGAAAGCAATATTATAAATAGAGTGGACCAATTCGGAGCGAAAGTAGAGGCGTGACCAACGAATTGGTTCCCGTATGCTTAACATTATTAATATCTAGAGAAATACTATCGCGACCGAAGCTGTTAATATCTTAGATACAAAACAATGTAAGACGGTTTTTCTAGATTATGAAACGTTCTCGATGATACGTATTAAAAATAAATTTTAAAATGTATGTCATTCGAAGAATAAAAAAAAATATTACCGTCTTATGCGTTTTCCGTGTCTTGAAAATCTGGAGAAGCGCGATGAAATATTGTTGACGGAAGGTGCGTCTCCAAAGTTATTTCTCGAAAACGCGTCCGCCATTAGGAAAATATGTGCTTGTATAAAGAAAACGATCGCTACACATCTAGTGATGTGATGTTTGCATAATTGAATTAATCTTTGAAACAACTTAATACATCAGCAGACGAACCATCATAAATTTGTCTAAGTCTGGCCAAACAATAATATTTATCTAAAACACTTTCAAACTTACTAAAAATACACTCATTTGTTGCGTCTTCTTTCGAACATAGCTGTGCGTGTGTATCTCTCACAACTAGCACTGATTCCTGTAACGATAGCGAAGAATTTTGTAGGTTTTCTAATGCTTGCACTATTCCGAAGTAATTGTTGTCAATAGTTTGCAAATCACATTTAACCTGACTATTTTGAATTTTTAGTCCGACTTAAAAGGTCACAAATACGCAAACAATCAGACAGCTTTAAAAAACACACCAGATGACACAAAAACATAACTTTGATTTTGAAAATACCTAAATAATAACAAAGCACAAAAATAGAAAGGATAGGGAGGTCTTAGAAATGATCCATATTTTCAAAAACAGCAGAACAATCTACGACCATGACGAGATTGATGGACTTTCTAAACTCTATAATCCACTAATTAAACAATAGAAGACAACTAATCCCACCCACACGGCCCAAAATTAAATTTTTTATTTTTGTTTTCCGTTGTAAATATATATATACTATGATTCCCTAATACATGGCTTGACCATGCAAATTTTAAAAACAAAAAAAAAAAAACATTTATCCAACAAAGACATTTAGTCACACAAAATATTCGGAATGACGCGATCGACCCTGGAAAAGTGTCGGGCAGGTCCGACCATACAAGTACACAAGTATGTGATTTGAAACGTAATAAATCGGTGAGTTTTATATCATTTAATTTTCCTTACTTTATTAGTATTTTAATTTTAATTTCTTATTCATTCATACAAATGTATAATTATTGTCTTACCTTTCGTTGTATTAATTTTTTGTTTCTATTCATTTAAGAAAGACTTAATAATAAAAAGAGTCGAAACGTCGTAGAGAAAAATCTTGAAATTCATGAACGGTCGCTAAACAAATGAAAACGCCTATTATTTTAAATATTAAGACACGGGCAATAAAATAAATAAGATATTTAATTCGTATTAACATTAAATAAATAAATACCTATATATATATATATATATATATATATATATATATGGTAAACCTAATCAGTGGGCGATTAAAGGTCTGTATATTACTTCAAAATATATGTATTTAAAAAACTCTACATGTTTCGGCTGTGTACGCCTTTATCAAGAGAACACAAAATATGAATGACAGGATATAAATGTCAAGTAATTAAGTTGCTATGGTTTAAATGGTTTAAACCATAGCAACTTATTTACTTGACATTTATATCCTGTCATTCATATTTTGTGTTCTCTTGATAAAGGCGTACACAGCCGAAACATGTACAGTTTTTTAAATACATATATTTTGAAGTAATATACAGACCTTTAATCGCCTACTGATTAGGTTTACCATATCATACCAAGGTCACGAAGTTATTATATATATATATATATATATATTGATGTGAGTCTCCTTTCTTCTTTAATAAATTCTTTTACTAATAATATTTCGGTTTCAAGAATGTTATATCTACAATATTCAGATTTGTGCATTATTACTTTAACGTTAGAATTTTGTAATAAATTCATAATTGGTATTTTAAATCATGATACCGTTGAATATTGTATGTAATATTTAATCTATTTGCTAATTATCGAAATTAACTCTAATTTATTTTCAAGAGGACTTGAGATTTCTAAAAAACCAACTAAGTTTTATCTTACTTTTGAACATATATCTTCAAATTATGTTATTTGTTTGGCTTCTTTTAACTTCATTTTCATAATTTGTAATTTAGATTACGTGGGTGAATTTGAATATTATATTATATTTAGTATTATTTTAGAAACCTTTGTATTAATTACTTAAAATATCAGATTGATACTTTTACTAAATTTCTGATGTGAGTCTTGACGGCGAAAACAATTGGCATTGAATAAAATTGTTTGGGATGGATTGGAAAAATTTTTACCTTCATGACATAAATATTGTTTTTTAATTAATATTCCCTTTATAGTCCTCATATAAATTGTTTATGGGAATATATTTATCAAGCAGAAGCAGTGTAATAAAATACAGTTGACACATGAACCATATAAGGAGAATTTTAATATACATACGATTGCGGAAGAATGGATTTATGTTAATGCTACGCTCATAAAGAAGAATTCATATTTCTTTTCAATTATTTTGGAGAAGAACACCACTTCAGGATTTTCTATTGAACATAACCAGGTGGTATACCCTGCAAGATTGGATCATAAATTTATCAGCGCCTAGGAAATTATCCAGCCATTTCAATCAAGAAACTGACAACCAACTTTGATGTTCCAGTTGGAAATATTCCTGTGAATCTCGTCCAAAGAACCTGTTGAAATTGATATCTTCAAAATTTAACGCATCCATCAGGTATTTAAGTGAAAATTGTAAAATATGTGTTTGTAATAGATATAACATTTCTTGCAATCACTTTTCTATATATCATTTAATCACGTCATCACAAGTGTCATATCATTTAGCTTCTAAATGTCAGATTTGGTAGTTTTATTTTAAAATCTTGGAACTTGTTTAATTTAGATATAGACATAGGATTAGGTTTTCTATTATTTGAATAGGCAATACATCTCTTTAAAAATATTTTTTATTATCTTGTGATAATCGAAATAATATCATTAAATATATTGATATACATAACTTTACCTTTTACGTTTTATTTTATGTATGTTTAAGTGTTTGTCTGTGTATCGAGAACTTACTTCGAGACCCTTGAGTTTAAGTAGTTTTCTGGCCTTCTTTTTCATTTATAACCTAACTATCTTTTTTTTCTTGAGCTAGCCATTCTGTTATTACATTGAATTTTCTCATTCCTTATTATTGTATCGCATTCCGCGTTACTACAATATATATATATATATATATATATATATATATATATATATATATATATATATATAATTTGATACATTACATTATTATAGTTTTTCGGCTTTTATATGAAATATTTACAAATATCGCTCCGGCTTGGTCCACCATATTTATAATATTGCTTTGAATGGGTTACTTACACATGTGTATGTGATTGCCGCGTGGTCACGGAAAAGATCGCAACCCTAATAATAATAGTCTGTTTACGTACTTTTATTCTTAGATTATTTCAACTTTTTTGTAGCTTATTTTTTATGTGAAACCCTATTAAAACTTTTTTTAAAAAAATATTCCACAGTACGTGGAAATATTATTGATTCGCTTGATATAAAAAAAAATTTTTTGATTTCTATTTCACAGCATATTGTTTTTAATCAAATAAAATAGCCTGTACAATATTGTTTTTTATGTTTAATATTTATTGTCCGTTAAAATAAAGTTCCACAATATTTTGTTATTATTGTTGTTTTTTTTTGTTTGGTTATTATTATATGTAATATATTTGCCTATTTGCATTTTATTATTTACTTATTTTGTTTATAAACCTTATCAATAATAAAAATAGTATATATTATATACGCAAACAAAATTGTCGTCCGCATACTTCTTTGTAGTCATACGAATGAAAAGTATCAAGATAGATAGAGAATTTTTATAATTAAAGGAAAACCTATTTACTAAATCCATATGGACAAAAGTAAATTTTGTAAAATGACAAATAGAAATGAATTTGTTTATTATGTAAAACATGTTTATTGAAACATAAAGTTATTCACAAACTTACTTTAATATTACAAGAAGCCTTTAAAAAGTTTGTAAAACATAAAAAAAGAAATCGCATAGTATTTATTTAAAAAAAAAATTGATATATAATGTTGTCACCTCCCAAAAAAATACACACAAAAAGAGGTTTTGTATATAGTTATGAATCCACCATATGTTTATCTCTATCAACGTTAGAGCGCTGGTCGTCATTACGGAATACATAATACGTACTACCAATGATGCATATATATATGCCGCAACTACTCAAGTATACACATGCACTTATATACCCTATCTATCTAAGGCTTTGCGAAATAGACGCACGATCGAATCCCCGATTACAATTTTTAAAGAATACGTTCAGTTATTATAGACATTGACTCTACCTTTTTTTTTAAATTTATTTATTATTTATCAACACATTTTATATATTTAGAATTTTAAAAATTTCAAAATAATTAAAAAAATAAATGAAAATGTAGTCACGTTAAATATATTAACAGAGAATTACGGATTATGTATCACTAGGTATGAAGAGAGGCGATCACCAACATTACAACAGTGCGATGTTGGCTGCTCATAAATATTTCGTAGTTTTCGCATTTATTTTGAAACATACTGTACATAAATATAAAATACTGTTATTTGTAGATAGTTATTTTTACTATTACTTATTTTTATTAATATAGTTAATTCTTAATTATATTGTGTTTTATTAATCGAACCCGAACTGAAAATTTATCACAATACGAGTAATAAAATATTGTGTTGAAGAAAAGTACAAACTTGTAAAAAATGACGAAAGATCTATTCGGATATTTTTAAATTTTAAACAATAACACGATGTCATTACCAAGGTGAAGGTGGTTATGTAAAAGATACCATCATAAAATGATCCAAAATTAGTTATATTAACTTAATTAATGAAAAGTAATAATAGAATCTTATTAAAGATTTCAAAAGATAAATATCGAAACAATAGTAATTTAGAAAAAATTATAATTTATCAACAATCCTATAAATTGTACAAAATGAAGATAATGAATATTGGGTGCCAAAATTATCTATTTAATTGTAGCTTATTCTCACTTTTAAATTTATTGGGTTTTGTTAATGTTATTTCATCGAAAGTTTAATAAAATTTGCTTTCTAGAATATATTTTTTGCATCAATTTATTTTGTTTCTAAAAATACCTGTCTGCGATACCTTCATAATATTTATAAGTACTTGTAGCTTAGAACTAGACGTAAATGTGGCAAGGTTATTATATTTTTTAGTATTGCCCAGTTTTAAAGTATATATAATTACTGTAATTTATATACAGTAGGTCGAAACAGTCTTCGTACACTTATCTTCAATACAGAAAAGACATATTAAATAAAATAAAAACCATTTTATTGGACGATAATTATCCACCCACACTATATAATAGAATAATAAAACAAAGAGTGCACAAAATGTATAATTACCAACAATATAGAATTAATAAACCAGCAAACACAACGAAAAAATATCTATTAATATCTATTTTTCGCAACTATCTGAAAAATTAAACAAATTTTTTATAAAAAAGTATGATATCCACATTGCTCACAAAAATTACAATCATTTACATCAAATTACATCACTAAAACAAAATTAAAAGCAACCATTCCACGGGAAAAAAAATCATATGTAGTTTATAGCATACCGTGTAATGATTGTAGTCGTGTCGTGTATATAGGTCAAACAGAGCAACATCTAAAAGAAAAAGTCAACAGTCACAAATATTCAAGAAAGCTTTAAAAACAACATGAAACTAAAAATAACCCCTCTTTCAATTACAAAGGAGTTAAAATACTACAAACCGAAACACATTACAAAGCAAGATCAGCATTAGAGTTAATTTATATTAAAAAAACACGAAGAAAATCGTCATGAAATTTCAAATCTGTCAAAATTATTTTTCTCATTAATCTAAAATATTCGTAATATAAATAACGTAAAAATTTAAATCCAATAATACTTAAATCTTTTAAAAGCAAGGACAACACAAAAAATTAAAATACATACATACTTTAGGCCTACTAAAATTCAGTTTACTTCCATATGTTGAATGTACAATGTGCCAATTTTATATTTTAAGTAAAATTGTTCAAACTGTTAAAAAAATGTAAAAAAGGGAAAAACATTAGTTATTATATTATTATTAGTTATATTATTATTAGTTTAAATTCACCTTTGCAAGAAAACACCTAGTATTGTAATAAAATTTATTCTGATGAAGACAAAATAAAAGTCGAAACGTTAAAATGAGCATTTTTATTTAATGAATAATAATAATATTAAACATGTTAAAATAGATCGAATCTTTTTTAACATGTTTAGTGACGTCCACTGCTAATTTTTAATTCTGTTTTTAATCTCCTGAAGAAGTAGCAAATGGCTACGAAATATCGAGGTTAAAATAAGTGAGTCTTTTAGTTGACAGACCGTTAACCCGATTATTTAATTATTTATTTATTATATATATAGACATGCTTATTCTACAGTTAATCTTTAAATTATTGAGAGTGGTATGTATAATAATAATTGGTGCTCACTGTACCAATTGTATGTAAATTTACAAAAACGGATGTTGTAATACTAATAAAATCATTCAAGACTAAAGCCAATTTTGGTTACGTATTTGCTTACGAATTAAAATTATTGATAATTTTTTATGATCCCATTATGCAAATATTATCGCTTCTGATATTATTTACAGATATATGTTATACAATATGTCGCTGTGTATGTTTATTTTGCGATAATAATTTGAAACGTTGGAATGTTATTTTTATACATTGCAATTTTAAAATAGTCCTTTTCATTCTAACTCTCGAATTCTCAAAGACATCCTCTTCTTCTTTTATGTAGGTTGTAGGGTATCCTTCACGTTCGTTTTATGCTAGGGCATTTTTATTTTTTATTGACGTGAAAATGCAACATAGTACCTTGCTTTTAAACAATATGCTAGGATTTTGCTTTCATTTATTAATAATATTAACAATCACCCTGTCTTTATCGGTTATAAAGACGAGATGATTCTACAATTTTCATGTGTTCACAGTTCACACATATAATTTTTCATTGTTCTGAGCATATTACTTCCAAGTAATACACTGACATTTAAAATCGAGGTTTCAGTTTCTTGATTAAAGTAATTTAAACCGTTGTTGTGTAAATATTAATGTTAAAGAACATTAAATCTAAACATTCTATTACCGGGTAGTATTTTTTTCTTTTTAACAAAGTTAGAAAACACTCATTAATTCATTAGTCATTACAACATGAAAGCAGTTATTATTTAAAACTAGTAGAGAATATAATAAATATGTATTATAAAGTTCAATGTGAGGATAGGTTTGTATATAAAACAAATACAATTTCTTAAATAAATTCATTTGTAGTACGTTATTGGACCTCCGTGAGATTTGTTTACGGTTGCTAACCTACGAATTCAGAAAATCAAATTTTCTGTAAAATTTGAAGGGATCTTTGGCCATTCCTGTTATAATACTAACGGGTGTTCAGAAACATTCGAAGTCAAAGTAGTCCTTGAAAATATGAAGTCATGTCTGAGATAGATTGATTTTTGACAGACACAGTTGACATTTAATAATTATTACAAATCAGATACCTAAGTAAAGATATACGATTTTTTGTTCAGAGCCCACTTGACTTCGAATGTTTCTGAACATCCGTTACATTTAGGCCCGGTATTTCCACCTCCCTATAAACTCCCAAATAGTTATGAGTCGAATAAACTTATTAGGAACTTTTATTTGCCGAACATCCGAAATGCGTCTTTCCAAGCCTACTTTACTCGTCGAATAGTTATTCGACACATCTACGTACTTTATTACATTGGCGACACTGCTATTTAAAATCAAAGTAGGGAAGTTTAATGTTTGAAATTAAAGTAGGAGGAACTTACGTTGTTGTATGTAAGTTTACCTAATAAAAGAGAAACGGAAAATAACCCATTTCTTTGTGTAGTTGTGCAGTATATGATAATAATAATTTATAATAAAAACATGGGGGATAGTAATAAGCGATATAGATCGATGAATTTTACCCACACTGAAACTCGATTATTAGTAAAACTCGCCTTAAAATATAAAAATATTATCGAAAACAAATGTACGGACGCGATCACATGGAAAAAAAGACGAGGCTCGGAGCTAAATTGCTACCGAATTTAATTCGTGTGGGCACGGATATAGTGAAGCAAAGGCACTGCGCCTAAAATACGATATCATAAAAAGGCAGTTGAAAAATAAAGGAAACAAACAAAAAACTTGAAATATTCAAGACAGGCGGTGGAAGCCTGACTGAAATACAGTTGAAATACAATTTATTTCATCAATAATCTCTATTTCTTCCAACTCTAATAGCTCGTCGATTTCTCCGTTTACCATTTTTAATTAATTTGTTAAAAAATAACCCACACAACCAATATGACACATTTGTATTCTAACCTAAATTTTAATGTCAGTTCAAAAGCGTTTCGTTGATGTTCGCAAACAATCGGAATTGATTCGGCACTTTATTTGACGAATAAGCCCATAATCGCAAGTTCACCTTACTAATAAGTTATTTGTCGAATAACTACTCTTATCTCTCGAATAACCATTGGAAATACAGAATAACAAAGATATTCTACGAATACTCTTATTGCGAACTTTATTTGGAGGTGGAAATACCGGGCCTTAATTGTTTAAATTCGGTGCCTAGGGCGGTGAACGCAGTTCTTTACGTATGCATGTTGTATAGTAATTATTCTCGCGCAATATTAGCTCTATCAAAATTTTATTTTAATCTTTGCAAAGCTTTGATAAAAGCAAATATACCCATTTATAAATCGAAAAACAAATACTTCAAAACGTTTTTAGAGACATATTTGGCAATAAACATTCCTGATGAAAGCCATTTCCGCAAAAATTATATTAGTTCCAGTGCTGCCGCCACCAGTTCTAAAAACGCACTGAATCGAGAAAAATTTATCAATGACCTTCTTTTAGTCTTAAGGGACAATAAAATACATCACTAACATGTGTACATTTTTACATTTACATTTTATAACTTCGTTGTTATCTTCAGGGAAATAAGATATTTTCAGCGAAAACGAATTACAAGAAGTCCAGTATTTCGCATTTAAAAAATCCCCAACCATTTTTGAATACATATTGTATACATTCCCAAAATGTTTGTCACCTATTTGTCAACAGAGGGCCGAGCAAATAATGCGAATTATAGTTACCTCTTTAAAGTATAGCAGCTTATGTGCTTCATAGCAGATAATTTAAAACAAAGAAATGCATCTTTTAGGACATGGATTTAATTTAGTACTGAAACTTTCAAGTTTGTACTGAAATTAGCTCTTTTTGCGAAATGGCGTACTGACGTGAATTTGTAAATAGTGTACTGAATTCGGTACAATTGTACTGAAACGGCACCACTGATTAGTTCAGTATACAAAGAAGTTGTTCAGGAAATAAAAAATATTATTGGAAATAACTGTGTAGACGAAACAACAGATGAATGTGGACGATACATGGAAAATTTAATACTCGTAGTATTAAATGATGAAAATTCGTCAAAAATTTTCTAATAAGTACGAAAGAATTAAGTAAAACAAATAATGATACAATAACTAGATTTATTCACGACGAATTAACACATTTTTTCTTACCAGAGACGGTACCAAGTGATAAAATTTTACTCATGTTGTCAGACGCAGGTGCATATATGGTAAAAAAAAGCTACATCTAATATGAACATTTTTTATCCGAATTTAATTCATTGCACTTGTTTTGGGCATGCATTTAATCGGGTGGCTGGAACTATAAGACGTCAGTTCCCGTTAGTAAATAAATTAATAACATGTGGCAAACAAATTTTTGCTAAAGCTCCTTTAAGGGTCGTAATTAGGGCTGGGCGAAGTATCGATACATCGTCCAATACCCGATACCATAACTGGTATCGATTCCCCGATACCTCATTTAACGAAGGTATCGATTCTAAGGTATCGATTAAAGCATTGATACCTATCGGTACTTTACCGATTCCAGTACTCGCTAAGTATCGCTGTATCGGGTTAGCGATGTATCGGGTAGCGATGTATCGGGTAGCGATGTATCGGGTAGCCATGTATCGGGTAGCTTACCTTTGTGCATTTTTTTAAATGTACATAAAGGATGCAATAACTTTTTAAGTAAAGAATTTTTAAGTATGTATAGCATTATATATATTATATAGTATATATTTCAATGATGTTGTTGAATTTTATATTATGCGTAGCAAATATCCATATTATAATAGAAACATAATAACTATAATTATTACAAAAAAAATATCACAATATTGCAAATTTCATACCGTAGTTATGATAGAATCGGTAAATTAATTTTATATCTCTTGAAACCGATATCAAACAATCGACACCTAGAAAACGGGTTATGAATACTAATTCCTAGGTATCGAATTAAAGTATCGATTCCAAAGTATCGATTCTAAGGTATCGATTCCAAAGCATCGATACCTATCGATACTTTACCGATTCCAGTACTCAGAATCGATACCGTGCGCAGACCCGATACATCGCTAACTATCGATACCTCGATTGGTATCGGTACCCGATACCGAAATCGTCGGTATCGCCCAGCCCTAGTCGTAATGTTTCGAAATAGATTACCAAATAACCTATTACTTCCAGTTACCAGTTATAACGACATGAGGCACATGGTAAGGCTATATACTTCACAAATACTGTTACACTTCCTATAATAATAATGTTTAATTTAATTTTAAATAATATTTCTTCAAATATGTCGTATTTAAAATATTAATTCAAACATTTTCTGTATATATTCGTTTGCAAAGACTTTCTTTTGTTATCATACTGGTCAGCTGACCCTTCCAAGAAGAAATCTACCTGATTGAACGGTTAATTCACATTCAACGTCCTTTTCGAATCCCTACATTGTATTTCTTTTAAATTTAGTTATTTAATTAATTACGAACACTTCTTCACACTTATGTCATGTCGCATATCATTTTTAAACTTGTCTCACAAGGAATATTTTAATATTTAGTTCATCGACATCGCAATTCTTAGCTTGCGTCTTTGGTTAGTTCTAAATTCTAGATATTACCTGCTTGGATATGATCCCTCTTAACTTTGGGCCATAAAACATGAACCTTTTCCAAATCAATTTTCTCTTAAGCCTTGTACACACTGTATCCGCAACGTGCAGTGCAACGTGTAAAGCAACAAATAATGCAACGTGTGTGGGCATGCGTTGCATGTTACAGCTCGCGTTGCAGATATTGCGCGCTGCTGATCCGTCGGTTGTCGGTTTTTCGTGCGAACACAAAGGGATTCTCGGTTGCAGTTTCGACGAGCATATGAATAATTGGTGAGTGTGTTGACATCGAATTTGTATAAATCTGTCGTACGTATTAAAAATACGTTAAAAATACCAGAAAACTCATTTCAGAATCATGGCATGAAGAAAAATCCATATTGCTTGTTCAATTATATAAGCAGAAGGAACTTTTATGGAATCCTTCAAATATAAATTATAAAAAAAGGAACCTAAAAGGAGATGCGGGGTACGATATCGGCCAATGCATGGGTACGACGGGAGATATTTGTAAAAATAAAATGATTAATCCCTTATAATCTTTTAGGCGCGAAAAAGTCAAAATAGATTGGTTCTCCACCATCTTTGTGGATTCCTGTCAGTGGTTAATTCATGTATTGACATATATGGTCGCACGCTACGGCTAGATGATGATAATAATAATTATAACTAAAGGAACACTCTATGTTGCTACAGTGCTTGTGAACCACTAGTGGAAACAACTAGATACGGTTGCACGCTCTCAACATTGCGCTGTCTATTTCAAGCCGTCCACGTTGTGTTACATGTTGCATTACAGGTTGTATTGCACGTTGCGACTGCAGTGTGTACAAGCTTTACACAAAACTCCTCTTCGTTTCCAACTCTTGTAAGATACACATCGCTCAAAACTCGACACGTGCTGTTCCAGAATCCAAGCGCCGTCGGCATTGATTTTCATATGTCTGATCGCGACATGCTCGCAACATAAAGGTAATCCGTATTGTTCAAATATATATATTATTCATTTACTTAATTCACATTTAATTTACTGAATAATTTAAATTTCTTTCCAGTCCACATTTCTTTATGTTAATTTTATTAATTACTTATTCGACGTTTCTTGTATATATTGGTACTTTTATTTAATTATTTTAATGCAATTTAAATCGCTCAATTTCTTATGTAAAAATTAAATAAAAACTTTAAGGACAACGTTGGTGTGTTTTGTTTTATTAAATAAGTTGTGATAATTCATTTCAGCTTATTACACACGTGCTGGACCTTTGATGCATCATCATCACCACCATTTATTATGTAAACATTTTCAGTATTGTCAGGACACTCTAGCTAGCCCGGAAAAAGCACCACGAGTCACGTCCATCTTGTATCAATTTGGCGCTCCCGCGTGGTCAAATACAGATACAACATAATCCCAAATAGCGTTTTCGTAAAAATATCTTAGACGGTTTCAAAAAATAAATAAATGAATTTCCAGCTATAGCTAGTCATAAAATACAAGATTGTCAGATCGTACTAAAAGAAGTAGAATTACAAAATAATTTGGCATTTATATAAACCAATTACAGTTATGTAAGTGACTATAAAATTATTTGAGAAGCAGAATTTGCCTTTAATTACTGGAGTACAGATGATTAAAAATTTTCAAGACAGCACATAGGTATATTGTACCGGGACATATTGGTCAAATAATTATAAATAAATTAAACGACGTTCTGCGTATTCGATGCGAAGGACACATAACATAAAATTGCATGAATTTTAAATGGTAAAATTATTAATTTTATTATTAATTAGCATTAATTACAAAATTTAAATATGTGCAAATTACAAGTGTTGTAAAGAGAAGTTTTTCGGCTTACAAGAATATGTTCAGTGATAAAAGACACAAGTTTACAATGGAACATTTAAACAATGTTTAATAATTAGTTGTTTTCGGGATTTGTAGTTTTTTTTATTAAAGTTTGGTTTCAAAATGTATTTTTTCTATTTTGCGTTCGAAATGAACTAATTATGAAACCAAAAACAGTATCGAAATGAGCTCTATTTCGATACACTTTTTTTCATTTTTCAATGTTGGCGTTGTTCGAATACAGAAATAAATATCATTGCTGTCATATGATTTTAAGAATTTATGTACATTTGACAGATATGATATATGTTCGTATTTTACACAAACAACGTATATTGTATACAATTGACAACAACATATATATGTTTCTATGTCACTCATGTTTATATTTTTAAATGAAATATCAAGTAATGTTAACGAAAATTAATAAATAATATGTAATATAATATACTTCGCTGATAGCAAGATTTAAATTTGAAAATGTCAAGTATCAATGTGACCAACTGCATGCTTTATATAAAAATTAAACTCTGAACTTTCAAATTAAATAATTCCAATTTAAGCAATTTATTAATGTAAAAAACGCAAAATAGAAAAAATAGTATAAAAAACTCGTTTCATAAGGCCTTTTGCCGCATTCGCTCTTTAGAAAACTCGCCGCTATCGCGGCTCGTTTTCTAAACTGATCTCGTGCGGCAAAATGGTGCCTTATGAAACTCGTTTTTTAATATACTATTTCATGAAAATAAAATGTTATTAGATAAATAGTTTTCTTTATATAAATTTGTTTAGAAATGTATATTTGGTGAAAATAAAATGTTATTAGTTAGTTCTATTAATTTTTGTGTTACTTATCTAATCTGTATGCCTGTTTAAGTAATTTTTTCTGTTTTTCAATGGTTTTTAGTCCGCTCTTTATATATTATACGCCTGCATTTTTGGAATATTTTACCATATCAGGTCAAAGAGTTATCATGTTAATCGCTCTTTTTACGTAACACCTAAACATTACCAATTATGTATGTTATGTATTTGTCTTAAATAATTTTGTAATTTGATGCATTGACATCATTGAAATTTATTTATTTTCGTAACAGTGTGTTTTTGTGTTGTTATATGATCATGTGTGCTGATTTTTCGCGTACCTTTAACACTACAAATTACGATATTTTGCTATCGAAATTCTGTTGTTTTGGCTTTACTCCATCAGCGCTGAAACTAGCGCTAAAATTTGTAATCTAATTATCCATTATTCTCTTAATTATTTCACAAGCTAAATCACAATTTCGAATAATCATTATTCCTTTCATTATGTGACATTATAAAAGTAAGTACATACATATTTCACGAAAAAAAAAACGTTAAAATTGCACAAACCCAAATTCAATCTTTGTTTCAAACAATTTTTAATTTCGTCACAAGCAAGATCAACAACCGGAGAACAAGCGGGATTTCGGGCGGGGAGATCTGCCACGCTCTAAAATACCATTAGAAAAGTGGAATAAAGAAACACATATAGCTTTCATTGATCTTGAAAAAGCTTATGACATGGAAAGTATTACAGTATCACATTTATGGAAAGCAGTGGAAAATCTCGACATTAGATCAACATTAATTCGAACCGTTCAACAATATTACAAACAAAATTATATTGCAATCAAAGTTGGGACATCATTAACTCAATAAAAAGACATGGGTGTTGTCTGTCTTCTACTTTATTTAAAATATACCTAGACCTAGACCAATCCCTAAAAGGCTGGACACGCAAATGTAAGAACATGGGTAATTTTCAATAAGCAAGGAAACAGCAAAGGTCTGAAGGTCCTCTAAACGTCCCAGTAAGTATGTATTTTTGCGAAAATCGGTGGCAAAGGTATGCTTTACCTTAACCATATCAGTTGTATTTTACAAATTTTAACACGAAAATTTGCTTACATATTTTGCCCAGGAGAACTGTAAATTATTGTTGAAATTCTTTTAAGCATACATTAGATTAGATTACCACAAAACTACGAGTCATTTGAAATCGCTTTCTAACTATATAAAAATTCCATAAATAAGGTGTATAAAAATGTAGATAGTAAATTTTGTACTTGCGCAGAAATGTAATTTTTGACACTACTTTTCGATAAATATTTGGCAACGAATTATAAGGAACAATTTTCTATATATACGTAAACGATACCTAAATTAGTACAATGTAATCAAATATTAAGGAAGTGAAATAAAATGTGACCTTGATAATTGAAAACGTGTTAGTATATTCAATGGCGTGATAAATATGTAGATATTTATCGTTGCAAAATGCTTGTTAACCTGCTATAGGTAGGAAAGTAATATCATTGCCTGGGCCTAAATTTTGGTAATTGAAATAGAAAATATATATTTTTAAAATATGTTCAAAGTTATATGTATTTCTATTAAATTTCTCAAATATAACGTCATCTGTATTTAATAGAAGTAATCATTTTCTAGTACGAGGGGAATACTGAAATAAATCTAGAATGGTCATGTTTCTAAAAAAATATATAATTCGTTTTTATTTGACAGTTACTTTTTAATGTTTTGCGACTTGATTTCCGTGTAGTTTGTTCAATATGCTCTAATAGTTTGTTAATTATCATAATTTAAAGATTTAGTGTGCGAAAAATGAATTTGAGTATAGAATATTTACGGGCTATCATTTTTACGATTTTAAATCGTCATTAACGCTTAAACAATCGGCTTAGAAATGCATTTGGCGAAGAGGCAACAATTTATAATTGATACAACGAATTCAAATGAGATCATTTTTTCTCGGTAAAGAATTTCGTGTAGGGCACGCAAGATCTACTGTTACTGATGAGAATATTTCCGCTGTTTGAGCAATGTTTGAGAAACAGAGACGGACATCATATGAATTTATTCAGGCGATATTGAGCATTGATATAAGTCAAGACCAAAATATTTTACATCAACAGTTAGACGTGAGAAAACTTTGTTGTCGATGACAACGCATCGTCGCATAAAGCAAAACTAACAACTTAGTATCTCGATCTCCTAAACATTAGCTCCACCATAGTGCCCTGATCTAGCACCTTGTGAATTCTTTTTGTTTCCAAAAATTAAAGACAAAATGTGTGAAATCACTTTTACGTCATCACATAAAGCAGTGGAACATTATAAAAAAACCTACTTTCTGAAGCGCCTCAAGAAGAATGGCATTATTACTTTAAGAACTGGTTTCATTGAATGCAAAACTGTATTGGTGTTAAAGGCGAATATTTCGAAAAACAATAAAATATTTTTTTGTTAAAACAATTTTTTTTAAACTCGTAAAGTTTTCAGTATCACCCTTGTATTTTACAAAACGTTATGAAAACTGTGGGTTCTTCTGTAAAAGTTAATTTAAAAAACCCTTGCCATAACATAGCTTTAAATCCTGGACACGTATTATGACAACTAAGTTGTCATCATTGGCGGTAGAAAAAGGATTCCTAACACACACTTTACGCAATCAGAACACATCATGTAAATTGTGTGGTAGGGCTCCGACCCTAGCATTACGCTGATGATAACTTAGTTGTTAGAAACCATTACCATATACCACGATATAGCTTTAAATACTGAAGACGTATTTCGATAACTAAGTTGTCATCGTCAGCAGTAGAATAAGTTTTACATTCGGAAGTTTAGCATCCAATTTACACAAATAAAACACATCATGTAAACTGTGCGTAGAGCTCTGATTCTAATATATTTTGTATTGGTAATGATGATGATAATTTAGTTATTAAAACCTTTTCCACAGAATAGCTGTAAATCCTGGACACGTATTTCGAGAACTAAGTTGTAATAATCAGCAGTAGAAAAAGTTTTACACTCCGAACTCTAGCATACATTTTACACAAGTATGTATAACACATTTTGTAAATTGTCTGCTAGAGCTTCGAGTGTAATAATTGTTCTACTTCTGATGATGACAAATTAGTTGTTAAAACCCTTGCCACAATATAGCTGGAAATCCTGGACCCGTCTTTCAGTAATAAAGTCGTCATCATCGGGCGTCAGAAAAAGCATTACACTCGGACTCCTAGCATACAATTTACACACGCAAATCACGTCATGTTAATTGTGTGCTATAGTTCCGAATGTAATACTTTTAATACTGCTGATGATGGCAAGATAGTTGTCGAAACGTATGCAGAATTTAAAGCTATATTGTGATAGGGTTTTAACTTAGACTTAAATAAATTAATCGAAATGGCTTATGCGTAGAGCAAAGGCGATTAATAATAATTCTTCTATTTCATGTGTTCGGCAAAACCGTTAATCAAAATTTTTAGTGAAAAGTTATTAATTTTTTATAATAGCTGTTATAACATTTACCGTTACTTAACCTAGAAAAATATCAAGTTTAGAAATTATATTATTAAATTAGACACAAATAACGTTTACTTCAATAATAAAAAAACCTTAATTTTCATGATTTTATAATATTTTTTTATTAAAATAATAATAATATTAATAGCAATACCAATAATAGTATTAATTACCTTCCATTTTCACAATGAATACAAGCAGTATTACTACTTTTGTTCCCTATGTCGCTTTTAGATAATTTCTCCTTCAATTCGTACTCCCAACAACCACAATTACAATAAATAAAACCGTTTTCGTCAGTGTCACTGCACCCGTTTTGCGACATTTTATCGTCGATATTTTACGATCCAAATAGTGCAAAAAGAAACCTAGTTTTCTCCACGCAAGTTAGACACGAACTGATAAATTCGCGATATATTCATCTGTTATATTGGCGAAATATTATCGACATTGTTCCGGTTATGCGGCGCGTCCGAGCTTTCGGTGCGGTTGTGGAAGATCTTCCGACATAGCGACGTTGCAGATGATGATGCATGGGGGTTTTACGTCAAGGTATTGAACGTATTAGCAACGTTCGACTATACGCGTAGTATAGGGAATTTCTTAATACGAAACTATTATTCACGAAAAACGTTAAATTGTTTGTTTTACTCGAATTTTACGGGTGAAGAAATTATAAAAAGCGATGAAATTATGGAGAATGCGGTCGCTTATTTGTAACAAATCACGATCTTAGGCGCTGTATGAATTCGAAATTTAGAACAAAACTCGCGAAAAGAATAAAAAACGCACACAGAGTGAGTTGTGGCTAAAACTTAACTATTGTAGTGTTTTATTTATTTAGTATGAGAAACAATGTTTAAAAAAATTGAGAATTAGATATGAGTGTATAATAGTATATTAAAAAACAAGTTTCATAAGGCACCATTTTGCCGCACGAGATCAGTTTAGAAAACGAGCCGCGTTAGCGGCGAGTTTTCTAAAGAGCGAGTGCGGCAAAAGGCCTTATGAAACGAGTTTTTTATACTATTTTTTCTATTTTGCGTTTTTTACATTAATAAATTGCTTAAATTGGAATTATTTAATTTGAAAGTTCAGAGTTTAATTTTTATATAAAGCATGCAGTTGGTCACATTGATACTTGACATTTTCAAATTTAAATCTTGCTATCCGCGAAGTATATTATATTACATATTATTTACTAATTTTCGTTAACATTACTTGATACTTCATTTAAAAATATAAACATCAGTGACATAGAAACATATATATGTTGTTGTCAATTGTATACAACATACGTTGTTTGTGTAAAATACGGAAATATATCATATCTGTCAAATGTACATAAATTCTTAGAATCAAATGACAGCAATGATATTTATTTCTGTATTCGAACAACGCCAACATTGACAAATGAAAAAAAGCGTATCGAAATGAAGCTCATTTCGATACTGTTTTGGGTTTCATAATGAGTTCATTTCGAACGCAAAATAGAAAATAATATATTAAAACACAAGTTTCATAAGGCATCATTTTGTTCCTTATGAAACTTTCGATTGTCGCTATAATTTGTTGCATTAAATTCTACAGTCCGGCAAATCACTTTTGCTCTAGATTGTAGACGCAACGATCCGTGACGTCAACTGTACTTTTAAACTTATTAATTTGGGGAATATCGGTCAATTAACAACATTTCCAACCATACATATAATATTTTTCAAATTATTTTTAACTAATAGCTAACTAATAATATAGTTTCATTTTTTATTTAATTATTGATATATTTGATGAAATTCTGAATGATATTTAATGAAAAAAAAAACAATTTTTTTACTTTTACTTCTATTCAAAAGTTCCTCAATAGGTAACACAGGCCTGCATTTTTCAACACTTTGAAAGTTGATCTAAAAATTTTAACTGTTTTCTAGTAATTGGGTAGCGCTGATTTCAAATCTGCTTTTATTTTTTTTGTATCGCGTAAGGATATTTTTCAAACCAGTAAAATCAAAAAATATAGAAAAAACACGATTTATTTCATTTATAAGCTAGTTTTATATTAAAAAAAAATACAAAAATATACACATAGAAACTATTAGAAATACCTACTTATTTATTCTTTATGCTTCTTAAAAAAAGTTTTCGTTTTTCAGAAAAGCTTCGTTTGGTTGTTTTTCTGTCATATTCAGCTAAAGAAAGATCTCTTCTCAATGTCCAACAGTAATCGGCCATCATTTTTGTGTCCCAGCGCCCTTGATATCATTTTTCCATCTCTTTAATATCCTGATGAAATCATTCTCCTTGCTCTTCACTCACGTCCCCAAGGTTTTCTGGGAAATAGTCCAAATGAGAATGTAAAAAGTGAATTCTTATGCTCATATTGCAACTACGAATCCTGAATTTTTCCAGCATATATTCAACGATCTCAACATAGTTTGTCTTTATAATTCCCTAGAAATTTATGTACAACTTCGTTAAAAACATGCTATGCATGTTTTTCCTTATCTTCCATCACATTTTCAAATTCTTGATCTTTCACCAAGCTCCTAATCTGCGGGCCTACAAAGATTCCCTCCTTTAATTTTGCCTCTGACAGAGTCGGAAATTTTTACACAAATATTTAAAACAATTTCCTTCTTTGTTTAATGCCTTAACAAATTGTTTCATAAGTCCAAGTTTTATGTGAAGCGGTGGAAGTAACACTTTTTGAGGGTCAAGAAGACTTTCGCGAATTACATTTTTGGTTCTAGGTGTTAAAGTTACCCTTTGTGGCCCGTCTCTTTTTATCCAATGCTGTTCTCGATTTCTGCTATCCCACTCGCACAGGAAACATGGAAATTTAGTATATCCAGACTGCTGACCCAAGAGAAGGCCTAAAATTTTTAAATCTCCACACACTTCCCAGTTGTGATTTTCATATTGTATTCTTAAAAGTAATTCCTGTAAATTTTCATAGTTTTCCTTTAAATGAACAGAATGGCCGACCGAAACAGAAGCAAAAACATTGCCATTATGTAAAAGAACAGCTTTAAGGCTCCTTTTTGAAGAGCCGATGAAAAGTCTCCAGTCAGAAGGTGTGTACTCAGGAGCTCCGAGGAAAGTAAGTAGATCAGCAATTGCTTGGCAGTACACGAGTGGTCCGTTTTGTGCAAAATATTTTACAAATCCAGCCTCACGATTTCTATACCAAGAGAAGGTAGTTTCTGGGGCAAGCAAATTTTTTCGTTTCAACCTAGACCCCAGTACTTCAGAAAGATCTTTTGAAAGTCCTAAATCTCTTACTAAATCATTCAGTTCGGCTTGTGAAAATAGCTGAGGTTGGTTTTGACCTGAGATTGATGGTTCAAAATCACTATCCATCTGTACGGAGCTGGAAGTTGAAGAGGTTTCAATATCTTCTTGTAGTATTTTGGAGGGTATAGGTATAGGTACATGATCACTGTGAGGAACTGGTCTGATAGCTGATTTAATATTGTTTGGGTACAAAACATGTTTCAAAGTTTTTCTATTATGCCCCTTAATATCACAAAGACAAAAGTAGCAATCTTCATGATGATTTTGCGGTTCTCTCCAAACCATCGGTATTCCAAAAGGAAGGCTTTTTCTATTCCCTTTGGTCCAATGTCTTAAACCTTCTTCACATACCTTACAAACAACGTGCGGTGCCCAATCTTTATCTTGATCTCCTAATTTGATTTTGAAATAAGCATTTTTCACAAATTCACCAATTGGTCTCTTAAACTTTTTCAAGACGAAATATCCACAAATATAACAGAAATCAGCTGGTTTGTTTTTGCAACACCGGCTAGACATATTTTTAAGCAATGTTTATTTATCAAATACCACGCACAACACTAAAGACAAATTAATTTTACTTGTTTACTGATCGACACTCAGAGCTATAATGAAGTAAATGACATTAAAATATACATTTTGTTTGGAGTGATAAACTTGAAATCCTTCCTCGCAGTACTAATAAAGTGAAAGCATAATAAATAGGATTTAGCAGGTAAAAATTCCCGGAAATCTTGTCCAAAATTAATACATGTAATAAAAGATTTACATCAGGTAATGAGAGCTTATTTAACAAATTTCTTTAAAACCACAACAGAAAATCATTTTTGGGTTAATACCTAGAATTTGAAGTAGTACATTCATTTTAAAATGTATTAAAACGCCTATTATAAGATTTTTTTTATATTTTTTTCTTTTTCTTTTGTGCAAAAAAAAATCTGTGGGTGGTAGAGACCAACTGTATTTTAATTAGTTATTGCTATATAAAAACTGAGCTTAACAAACAAAAATCACGTCACAAATTTTATGCAGGCCTGTGTAATATATTGGATTGACAAATTTCTAATACTTTTCTCATTTAGAATTTAAGTATGTATTAAATTATCACCATCTCTTTAAACTAACGATGATTAATAAAAAAGTTATTATGTTCTAGTGTTATTTTATCAGCTATACTAAACACTAGTAAATCTCTGATTTCAAATGACCCTATGGCAAACATCGGCGCTTGCGACAATTTTTCTAGAAAATTAGGGACTTCACCCAGTTAGGCACATGAACAGTTTTAGGTCGACCAGTAAAGGGGTAAAGCGGGTCACATCACAACATCTTGCGAGCAGACATAATTGTGCTTTAATTAACATAAAATACGTTATAAATATTCTTTCTACACTTTACGACACTATTTTATTCGAATTTTTCATAGAAAAAATTCGCCCTCAAGTAGGAATCGAACCCACGACCTCTGGCTTGCCGGACCATTGCTCGACCACTGAGCTGTTGAGGCGTAAATTAGAAACTTTTATGGGTATGCTTTGAGTTACATCAAAGGAAACAGAAGAATATATCTTGCCCGTAGTACGGCAGTTGTACAAATTAATTGCGTTTTCGCGAAGTAATGTAATTGTAAATATTCTTTCTACACTTTACGACGCTATTTTATTCGAATTTTGCATAGAAAAAATTCGCCCTCAAATAGGAATCGAACCCACGACCTTTACTTTAAAAAATCACTCTTACTTGCAGGAGACATATTTTCCCTAGATTTTAAGCTAATTTCTCCTTTTCCCTTAACATTATCATTTTTCCCTAAAATAGGGAAATTTCCCTAATGTTGGCAACGCTGGTCAAATGTACTTAAATACTTAAAATCAAATGACAGCAACTATTTCTGTGTTCGAACAACGCCGATATTGAAAAATGGAAAAAAGCGTATCGAAATGAAGCTCATTTCGATACTGTTTTTTGTTTCATAATGAGTTCATTAGGAACGCAAAATAGAAAAATCATTTTTATGACAAAAATAAGGTTATAAAAATAATTTATACCCTAATATCCAATTCTTCAACCAGTTTAGTGTTGCAGGAGCTGTCTTGCTCCCCTTGTGGATGCCACCAGTGAAACTTCTTCTGGGACAGTCTATTATGTAGGTCATAGTTTGTTCTACATTTCTGCAATCGCAGAGTCTAGTATTTGCTAATTTCCATTTATATAACATTGAGTTATACCTTCAGTGACCTGCACGGAACCTATTTAATTGAGACCATTTCCTTTGTGCGAGGGTTATGCTTGGTAGAAGTCTTGAATTAAGGATGTTGTTCGAGAAGGACTATCCAATAATCAAATAAAATAAAACAATAACTTTGTTATATATACCACTTTATTCACATATAATCGTGACCGCGGTTTCGACATACAATGTCATTATCAAACTGTTTGATAATGACATTGTATGTCGAAACCGCGGTCACGATTATATGTGAATAAAGTAGTACCTATAACAAAGTTATTGTTTTATTTTATTTTATTATTTTCAAAATGAATTACCACAAAGTTACGGCTACCAGTATTAATTTTCTTATCCAATAATCACTCACATTGGTGGGGTGTTGAATTTATCAAGGCAAATCGGTCTTCTAGATTTCAGTTGGATCCTGGGGACGCTTTCCAAATAATTTATAGGAATATCAATGTTTTGATAATCTTAGCCCATTCCGTGCTGCAGCGAGACGTGTGATGCAACGCAAGACAATGTTAGAAAGATTCGGTAATCAGAGACTACGTGCAGATCTAACAGTACCGGTGACGATCCTCATTGTATCGTTAAGTTGTATATGTATATTGTTATATTATAAATGATGAATGTATTAAAAATGTTATATTATGTGTGACTGATAGATGCGTGTGAATGTATGTAATAAAAATGTAATAAATTATTATGATGATATTGAATAAAATACTTCTCTTTAAAAATGGCTAGCTCTAAATCTCTGAATCTTCAGGGTTAAGGTCGGCTCAGATCTCTCCACTCCAGTTAACTTATATAGCTTAATCAATCAAATTGAACAACACTTCAAGTAATGAAAATGCAAAATAAAATAGTAAAAATTAACTTTATTGTTCAAGTAAGTTTAAAATTCAAATTTCAAATTTCGTAATTCGTATTTCGTGGCACAACACTCGAGTAAATAGGTGTCTAAAATTGGTACTAATATAAATCAATCTCAATATGGTGAATCCACATGTGATTATACTTATCGATCTATTAAATTATTTTATGTGCTAAATTAAATCAAGTTTTAATATTATAAATAGCGCAAAGTGATATTAAATAAGTTTTAAAAAGGATTACAGTGTTTGAAGAACAGTTAATCAAAATGTAAGTACTAATAGATTGAAAAACAACAAGTTTTCTGTGTGTTCATGAATGTTCTAAATGGCGTAAATAAATTTGTTAAATAACCTGAATATTCGGGATATAACTTCTTGTAATCTCTGACAGTAGGTAGTGGATGGGTTCTCAAAGTACGAAACAGGAAAATAAAACAGGAAAAATCCCTCTGGATGACTCAATATGTGGTGTTTCCAAATCCGAAGGCAGCTTATCTGATGGCGGCTCGCGTGGCGTCCAATAAGTTTGCTCGTGCTCGGTAAAATTTTCACTGCGTACTTCGGCGTGTGTTTTATGCGTCCAAATTTTTGAAAATTAATAAGTCAGGAACGGAATGGTCTTGTGTATTGAAACTTGGTCAAAAGGTAGTCGGCAGGTAAGAAAATAGTTTGATATACTTTAAAAACTTGTATATGTATTTGATATTTCCGCAGAAATATTTTAATTTTGTCGGAGTAAATTTTGCGTGACCTCTTGTTACTAATACGGATGGAATAGACGCCGTTTTGTCATTTGTTTTTAAGTAAATAACTTGTTGTAAATTACCTTATTTTTACTTACATTATCTTTTGATATAAATATAAATTAAATATTATTACAATGTAAATTGGTTTATAAAATTATATTAATATTTATCAAATATGTTTGGTTAGGAATCACATGTTGATTTGTTTACAAAACTCTGTCAAACATATTTTCCTACACCGTTCATTATACCGTTTGAAATGAAGGCGGGGCTTAGTTAATTTGAATATTTGAATATAAATACGTTATATATGTTTTTTAAATCGCGTTAATTATTAATTTGAAATAGAAAATGAATTGAAACATAAGTAATATAAATAAAAAAATATAAGTTAATTATTTTAAAGCAAAATCTGTCGTCATAATAATGTATTTATATTTCGAAGTGATTTTTCCCCTCTTCTGTATGACAAATATATTTTACACAAGAATATAATTATTGACCTTTTTGTTTCTCTTTCAGAGGAGGAGCCTGCTCGTGAAATGTATCAATATATTAGCTTGGAGTGCAAGCTTCGATACCAGACAGCCGCACAGTATTCAGCAGAAGAGTAACCCAGTGCAATAGCTACCGTTCGCAAGGTCTTCCTATTTGTTTCTCATGAATTGCTGGCAACTTTATGTAATATATTATTGCGGGTCTTCACCTTTTTTCACTAGTTTTATAGAGGTGCTGTCTGAATGTCAGAGACCGGTCTAACGTTGCGCCCAGATATTTAGGGTGGGGGTTGTGGTCCAGATTTTAAAGGGTTTAGGTATAAGCGCCATTTCTTATAATATTCGTCTAAAGCTTGAAGATCTTCAACAAGTTGTAATTCTTCATCCTCTAAATTCTTGTACATTTGTGTAAAAATTTGTCCATAAGTTAGTTATATGTCTGATGAAGCTCAGGTTGGAGCAAAACGATCGTTACGGTGTTAATTTGAAAAGTGAAATTCATTAAAATTTGTTTTATTTTATCCCGATAACAGCTCTAAATTTGTGTTTTGGGTGCATAAATTCAGATCATCTGCATATAGAAATTTTCGTGATTTCGTGGGTGGGAGAACATTGATGTAAATGTTGGACATCAGAGGAGGCAGAACCGAGCGTTGGGGAAAGTAATTTTTCAAGGTTTTGCTATTGCTAATTCGATTATTTAGGCAGAATGTGATTTGGCCATTGCCCAGCATTGATGAAAATTAATGAAAAAACGCAACAATAAGTTTATGTAAAATGTTGTTTTAAAATTGTGAAATCAGCTTCGGAGACTTATGATCTATTAAAAACAGCATTCAGGGACAAATGTCTGAGTCGATTAAATGCTTTCATCAAGTTTCAACAGATTTAAAAACAGTCGCTAATCAATGAATATCTGGCAGACCTTCCATTTCAAAAATCAGCAAAAATTCAATTAGAGAAAGGGCCAACCAACTGTATTTAAGTTTTTTCCCGGTTCAGTCAATTTTAATTGAAGATTTGAACATGCGTGCAGTGTCCATGAAGTTCATTCTGAAATTACTGTCAGACGAGCAATAAGAACGCCCATCTCAATTATTCGATCTTTAAGAGATCGAAAAATAAAAAACACCACATGCAACTGGGTTCGTAACATGCTGCGTAGCAGAGTAGTTCATGCCCAAATGCAAAACAAAACGATCTCCATGAGGACAACAAAAAGGGTGTCCTCAAGGAGGCGTATTGTCACCACTACTATGGAGTCTAGTAGTGGATAATCTCCTCAGGACATTAAATGACCAGGGGAATATGGACGCAGGGGTTCGCCGATGACATTGTCATAGTGTCCCAGGGGAAATTCCCGGGGATAGTGGCGAGCATCATGCGAAATGCTCTGCGAATTGTAGAAAGATGGTGCCTTGAGGAGGGATTAACTGTCAATCCTCAAAAAACCAAATTGGTAGCTTTTACCAACATGAGAAAACTAAATGATCTGGGCAGCATAAAGCTGTTTGAACAAGAGGTAGAACTAACCAATGAAGTAAAGTATCTAGACATAACACTTGATGCGAAACTGAATTGGAGCAGACACCTAGCCAAAGTGGCAGACAGGGCGGCGCAGCTCTTCTGGAGATGCAGAGGAGCTGTTGGCAAGACCTGGGGACTAAGACCAAATGTGGTACACTGGTTGTACACAGCAGTAATAAGACCAACGATTACCTATGGGGCAGTTGGCTGGTGGAGGAGGACGGAGCGGACATCGTCGGTGGGCTCCTCACGACTCTCCAGCGACAGGCCCTGTTGGGAATCACGGGAGCTATGAACAGCACGGGGACCGCTTCCATGGAGGCCATCGTGTGTCTCCCTCCGCTGGAACTATTTATAAAGGCGGAGGCAATGGCTGCGATACTGAGGCTGAAGGCCAATGACGTATGGTGTCCTAATAAGGTTGTAGGGAGCCATACAGATATCACAGGAACTATACTGGAAGAGCCGATATTTCAAATGCCGGTGGACAGTTTGGCACCTGAAATTATGTTTACAGCTAAGCTGAACATACTTATACCGACCAGGGAACAGGCAAAAAGTCGCTCGATCGATTGTGGTGCCGGCACCTGGTACACTGATGGATCACAATCTAGTCAGGGGGCAGGTGCAGGCATATACGGAATGTGCCCTGGAAGGAAGATATCGATATGTCTGGGGAAACATGCTACGGTTCTCCAGGCCGAATTGTTAGCAGTCGCAGCCTCCGCCGATGAAATTCGGGAAGCCGGCTGCGCAAACAAAAAAATTAACATAATGACTGATAGTCAGGCGGCTATTAAAGCCATTATGAACCCATCTACCAGGTCTAAGCTGGTGAAATATTGTAAACAGGTCCTCAATAACCTGGCACAAGACAATACAGTGTCGCTGATATGGGTGCCAGGACATGAGGGAATTAAAGGCAATGAGATAGCCGACAAACTGGCCAAAGAAGGTACTAATAGGAACTTCATAGGACCAGAACCTGTATGTGGAATCACTAAGGATTCCGCTAAAAGGGAGATCTGGTTATGGCTAGAAAAAGAACATAAAAATAAATGGAGGTTAACGGAAAGTCAACTCCATACCAAAACACTACTAAGGGGGCTGGACGGGAAGTTTTCAGCCAACCTAATTCGTAGTAGCTAAAAGAAATTAAAATAATTACCGGGTTAATAACCGGACATTGTCCTTTAAGGAAACATTTGTACACCATGGGCTTGGTTAGCGAGCCCTGTTGTAGGAGATGTGAAAAACAGCAGGAAACTAGCCTTCATGTAATTAATATGCACGTGCGAGGAACTGAAGGAACTCAGACAGAAATATTTCGGGAGAGATCTATTGGATCCTTCGAGTGTACTCAAACTTCCCCTGAGGAGTATAGTGGTTTTTATCCAGGACACAAGACTAACAGAGTGGAATTGAGAGATCTATTGGGGATAGTACAAAGAGCAGTGTGCTCCAGTGCCTGGCCGTGGTGGCGTCCACCCCAAAACAGAGAAGAAGAGCCCATCTCAAGTGCTGCTTAATTGAGGCTTAAACGAGTTAAATTTGTTAAATAGAGGCAGGCGACAAATAATGGATTTATGAGTATGACTCAGAAACAAAGGCAGAAATATCGCAGTGAAAGTGCAGGTTCGCTGCGACCGAGAAAAACGTATCAAAGTCGGTCGACTGTGAAAACAATCTTGTTGATTTTTTTCGATACGTTTATTCTACGTCATGAATATATTGACAGTATGCCCTTGGAGGCATACTGTCAATCTAGTATATTATAAAAATGACCTTCAGCGTTTGCACGAAAATCTGTAAAAGAAAAGGTCTGCACTCTAGCGAGACAAGAATTGGATTGTTCACCACGAAAATGCATCGGTTTATTGTGCATTTTCAATCAGAGAATTTTTGGCAAAATTCAAAATTTCTTCCGCAATCCCCCTATTCTCCTGATCTATCCCCCACCGACCTCAACCTGTTTCCTAAATCGAAAATTTCGCTGAAAGGGAAGTGATATGACTCCATTGAAGATATTCAGGCAAATATGGAGAAACACCTTTACGAAAGAAAATTTCCAGGAATGGAAACATCATTGGACTCCGTGTGTTCAGTCAGAAGGGGACTACTTTGAAGGAGATCCATCAAAATAGCCTGTACATATTGCTATTTTGAAATTACAAGCCCAGTCTTAAAACATTCCAATTATACCTCGTATGTATTTGCAGTGCGTTAGATTTAAGGTGATTCAAGTGCTTCAAAGAAGCAAAAAAACAGTTTAATTTACTGAGAAGGTTTTTTTTTTTTAATGTACATATTCGTCGATTATCTTGACAAAGGAAAAAGGATCGTCATTATAGGAGAATATTACGCAGCATTACTGAACAAGTGGAACACTCAAGTCACAAGTAAATGACCATATTCGGGAAAGAAAACATGTTTTATCACGATAATGCACTAGCTCATTCGCCATTAATTAAAGCATTAATCATGTATGACTTTTTTATTGGCAATATTGCCAGTATTCGGATACCCAAATGAATATAAATTCACATTTGTCTAACAGAAACTATTTCTTGTCTTAGTCTCCGTTATACAAAATTCTTAAATCTTTAAATTTTATATATTCACACAAGAAATTAATTTATTATTTTAATATCAACCGGGGCATTAACAGAGTAATTATTGTGTTGTTCTTTAAAAAAAAAAAACATGATGCCGAAACATGTAAGACATATAATAAAATATTGTATAATTAAAGACCTTAAGACGTCCACTTACACACATTAGAAGGTCAGGTCTCAAGAAAAATACTATTAGTGGGCAACAGCCTACAAATGAGCTTGAACGGAAAACAAATAATTATTTCACTTAATTATATTGACCTATTTAAAGATTCTAAAGTAAACTAATAGTAAAAAAGAAAAGGGTGATCCAAAGAATATATTTTCATCGATTTGGCAGATTTTTTTTCGAAGTTTGACGCGATGTTTCTTTTAATTTTTTTCTCATCGACAGACATCCATCTACCCTATGAGATATTTTCACGTAAAAAAATAACCTGTCTATAAGACGACTAAAAAAAAACAAATGAAATTTTTACTTATAATTTGAAATAAAGAACAGTTATTATTAGAGAAGCCAAATTAAGGTGCGCTTTATAGTATGTACATTTTCATGACCTGTTGTTTCGTCCACACATAACTGCAGATTATTATTTTTCAATTTGTATTTAATTCTGTTTAATACGTTTCATGGACGGATGGTAGAAAATTTTATAACCCTGTCCGACTTGGCATCCGATATTTCGCGTATTTATTCCAGAATGAACAAAATGACTCATTGGACAATAAAGTAAACGGTAGATTACACAAAATCATTGTTGCACATAAATAAAATAAAAAAATAATCTGTCATTTTTATTTTATTTTATTGGCCGTGTCTTAATATTAAAAATAATAGAAAAATATAGAAAATAATAATAGAAAGGTCACAAATACGCAAAAAATCAAACTGCTTTAAAAAAACACCAATTGACACTAAAACATAATTTTGATTTTGATAACACCAAAGTAATAACACAGAAAAAGAATACAAAAGCTAGGGAGGTCTTAGAAATGATCCATATTTTCAAAAACAGCAGAACAATCAACGACAGAAACGAAATTGATGAACTTTCTAAACTCTATTACCCACTCATTAAACAATAGATAAATAACCCCCCTCCCCCCCCCCCCCCGCACACATAAACACAAACCAAAAAAACATTTTTTTTTATCAGTTCCCATTTGTAAATACTTTAACTATATACCCCTAAACATGGTCCTGACCACTTTGCTAATTCCTAAATAGAACAGAAATTAACCTCTCTGAACCAAGCCACAGACACTTACAATATTTGAACCAGTGCGGTCGGTCCTTAATAATAAAAAAAGTCTCGGATGTCCCCGATAACACATGTTGCACAGAATGCGTGTTTTTGAAACCCAACAAAAGAAACGGTGAGTTTATTGTCATTCATTGCTTTCGTTACTGTATTTGTAGTTTAATTCAAATTTCCAATTCATTTAAACAGATGTAATCACCTTAATTTTTCCTTACTTATCATTAATCTAATTTTAATTTAATTTTAACTTTAATTGTTAATTTAATTGGTTAATTCAGTTTTTTAATCTAATTTTAATTGTTAATTTAATTGTTAATTCAGTCTCACAAAAGCAAACACAGTTCTCATGTTTTCATTGTATTAATTCTTGGTTCTAGTTACTTGAAAAAGACTGAATAATAATAAAAGTCGAAACGTCGTAGAGTAAAACATCAAAATTCAATAAAAGGTCGCTAAACCAATAAAGTCTATTATTTTTAATATATATATATATACATATATATATATATATATATATATATATATATATATATAAGGTTTATAAAACCATATATCAACTTTTTCTAATTTATTTAAATCGGATAATATAAAGAACTTAGGAGATGGGGTATTTTTTAACAAACAGCCTGTATACATACGCTGTAGGAGGATAAATTAAGTGCTTATTTATGTACGCATTTATTAAGAAAAAAATATATGGTGCGTTGATATACATTGTTTAACTAAATTGAGAGACTCATTATCAGCACTAGATAAAAAAAGGAATATATAAATGACAATAAATTATGTAGGAGTGAATCAATAAATTCTGATTATCGCTTATATGCCAAATAATAATAAAAAATCTATGTAAAATTCTTGTTGTTCTAGGTTAAAAAAATCATGAACAAATAAATAAGTGTTAGAAAATATTCGTACCAATAACGAGTAGTCATAAATTTTTATTAGAAAGTTTTGATAGAAATACAAGCAAATCACATTTAAAATTTCATATACCGTATAGTGCTGCGTTTTTTGTGCTATTCGATAAGGTGTCAGTAAAAGATCTTTACAAAAACCTTCTACATAATTCCTTATACCAAAATAAGCCGATTTAAGAAAACTTACCTTAGCACAAAGTTGCTTAGTTTGTTAGTGTTCTGAAATCGTTTTTTTTTATTATAAATATGAAACGGCTCATGCGATTTTACTAAAATTTGGTACGTTGACATAGTTTTTATGAGGCAAAAAACCCATATTAAAATTTTGAGTAACATTATTCCATAGGCGTAGAAATTTGGATTTTTAATAATTGCACATTTCAAATTTCTCCGTCAATGGAAGATTTAGTATAAAATTTAGATTGTGTAACTTATTTACCACAGAAAAGGTACTCTTTTGTAAGACTCGATTACTGTCATGGTTTTTGTGAAATCATTTTGTATCATTTTCAGATTTCAGAAAAAAAAATTAAGTTACTAAAAAGTAATTTAAACTTGTAATCCAATATTCTTTAGATGGCCTTTTTTTACAAACGTGTTTATTCGTATCGGCGTATTTCAAATTTGTTTTCCATTTTGACCTATTTTTTGTTCGCAAGATATCTAGTACGGGGGTTGTCTTTTATATTTTGCATATCGAGCTGGAATGAAACAGTAAATAGCAACTTTGGAAGCTGTTATTCCACTCGTTTGTTGGTACAGTCAAAATTGCGTTTTTGAATGAATTGACTGTTCCTTCTGATGACTGGAATCTTTGACCACGCATTTCGCTTTTGATTTTCGGAAAGGTAAAGAAATCGTTGGGACTTAAGTCGGAACTGTACGAAGGATGGTCTAGCAATTCGTTTTGTTGAGTTAAAAATTCAATTGTCTGGCGAGATGTGAGCAAACTTGCATTGTCTTGGTGGAGGATAATTTGTCGTTGTAGGTTGGTTTCTCGGAGCTCAACGATGGCTTGCAGCAAACAAATGGTTGTATACCAATCGGCAGTAACAGTTCTTGAATCTTGTAGAAAAATTTTTGCTACATGACCTGCTTTTGAGACAAATGTCCCGACCATATTTTTGGAGACACTTCGTGAACGGATGACTTTTGTCGGCTTTTCTTCACCTTGAAACATCCAAACAGACGACTGGCGTTTATTTTCTGGCTCGTATGAATAAATCCAAGATTCATCACCACTCACGATGTTGTACACGTTTTTAGAGTTTCCTGCATTGAAGCGGTATAGAGTTTTTTGACACCAATTCACTCTAGCTGTTTTCTGTTCTTCGGTCAATAGATGCGATATCCAACGGGAAACTAATTTTTTACACTCAATTTTATATGCAAAATTTTTTAACTTGAGGCCTACGAAATCCCCAGTGATGCCTCAATTTTGCGATATGTCAAACGTCGATCTTCGTTGGTGACTTTGCGCACATTATCGACGTTTTCCTGAGTGACTGCCGTTTTTTGTGCATCTGTTCTTGTATCGTCGCTAAGACTAATCTGACCACGTTTGAATTGTCCACAATTTAATTTACCAAGAACCGCCAAAATTTTACCACGATAACATATAAACTTACACACTATTACACATGCGCAAGTGCAATTTTTTGTGTATAATAATGCACGGATATGATACACGCTCGTACAGCAATATCGAAAAATTATGAGAATTGTTGGAATATTTTTCAAGAAAATTTACATGTAAATTTATTGCAAAATGTCGCGGGCCTAAATAATTTCGCTGCTAGTTTTGTAGAAAATTTAGCACGTATTGCTTTGTTTTACCCGTTGCGAAATTTGCATATAAATTTTCGTAAAAATTTACAATCAAATTTATTGCAAAATTTCGTATCGTGTCATACGGGCCTTAGATAAATCAGTGGCTGTGAATTACTTCTCCAAGAGAGAAATATGTGTTTTATAGACCACATTTTACACATACTTCCATTGTTTGTTTTTTCTTTAGAACGAAAAATATTCATGTAATATAAGATATTCAACAAATATATCTATGCATTTCAAAATAGTTATTTACGATACAAGTGTTAAAAGTGCGATTTTATTTCACGAGTAAAAGTAAAAAAAAAATTACGAGTGAAATAAAATAGCATTTTTAACATGTGTATCGTGCAATATTTTTTCTACAAACACAATTTTTATTATAAAATATAATGAAACTCCACTGACCAAATTTGACAGCTCATGAATACGTTTTGACACAACTGGACGCAACCGTTAAATTACGTCAAATTAATTTGTCACAATTCATACAAAAGATGAGTTCGTGTATTAATAAAGAAAATGAAGTAATACCGAGTGCAGTAATTGAAACCGCTGATAAAGCGACATTAGATTTGTTGCCCTCAAAATCTAGGCAACAATATGAAATTGGGTCCAAAAGGTTTATGGAATGGTGCAGATGCAATAATGTGATAGGTAAATTTTGTGAAAATGTTCTACTAGCATATTTTAAAGAAAGATCTAAAATTTGGAAATCTTCTAATTTTTGGTCACATTTTTCGATGATAAAACTTGCTAAATATAAAAGACAACCATGATATTAGTAAATATTATAAACTTATTGCATTTTTGAAACGGAAAGGAGAAGGTTACCGACCACGAAAATCAAAAATATTGACAAGACAAGAAATTGATAGATTTATTTCTGAAGCATCAGATGAAAAATATATGCTGTTGTTCAAAGTAGCTGCTGTTATGGGTATATTTGGCGCTTGTCGCCGGGAAGATGCCGTATGATTGTGAATGACATTGAAGATAGAGGAAATATGTTATATATTGTATATTATATATGTGTAATACTCAAAGAATATTTACCGTTATTGGCTCATATATAAACTTGTATCGCAAATACAAAGCATTACGTCCATCTAATATAAAACATCGACGTTTATTTATTAAATACGCTAATAATAAATGCACAAGTCAAACGGTTGGAATAAATTCGTTTGGCAAGATGCCTGCAATTATCGCAATGTTTTTGAAATTGCCGAATCCAGAATCTTAAACGGGACATTGCTTCCGACGTTCATCTGCTACTTTGCTAGCAGATTCTGGTGCAAGCTTATGCTCAATTAAGTGACATGGAGGCTGGAAAAGTTCCACCGTTGCTGAAGGTTACCTAGAGGATTCTCTAGAAAATAAAAACAAAATTGCTCACTCCATCTTCCCAGATCTATCTAATAATTCTATTGCAAATTATAATTTAAATCACGATAATTTAGTTCCTATGAACTATTTGTCTGCAAATAATTCTGCAAGTACAGCAACACAAGGAATAAATATCTCCAATTGCACAAACTGTACATTTAATATTAATTATCCAAAGAATATGTAATTTTCATTGTAATAAAAATCATTTGATATGTACGGAATTTTCTCTTGTCATTTTTGACAAACTGTCATTTATTTTTAACACAAGTGTTAAAAGTTGCCTTTTTAACACGCTACGCTATAAAATCGCATTTTTAAGTGAAGTTAGCCGTGTCAAAATGTCAACTTTTAACGGTGTTTATAGAAAAAAATTATATATATTTATTTAAATAACACATTTTTCATTCTAACAAGGCAGAATATCCCTAAAGTAATATTCAGGCTGTTCCGCGACTCGACCGACAAATTTATACCATATACCCTGGCGGTCATTACGATAAAAAATGTTATATGACCTATAGGTGAATTCCTCTTTGTTTCGTAGATATCAATGGAATTTAAATTTTAAAAAATGTAGAATAGAAATTTTTTTTCACAAATTAGTAGATAATTAACACAAAATTACAGTAAATGTTTAAAATGAGAACCTCCATTTTCTAAACCAGCAGCTATTCTTCGTGTCATAGAATGTTGCCAGTTAATTGATGCCAATTCATTCTTTAGAGAATTAGTAGCTTCAACTATACGGTCAGTCAACTCTTCGCGTGTATCCGGTTTACCGGTGAGGCAATCCCACAAAAAAAATCTAAAGGCGACAAATCAGGTGACCGAGTTGGCCAATATCAGAACCACCTCGTCCCGGGAAGTTTTCATTGAGAAACACCGTTACTTGTCTCCCAAAATGTGGTGGTGCCCCATCTTGCTGAAACCACAAGCTACGACGAGCTTCCAAAGGAATATCTTCCAAGGAATTCGGCAATTCTTCTTCCAAAAGGTGAAGGTAAGTTTCTGCATTAAGACGTTTTTCAATAAAATGAGGCCCCAATTAGATCATTATTTAACAAGCCGCACCACACGTTGACGGAAAAACGGTGTTGATGGTTAAATACGATTGTTTCGTGTAGGTTTTGATCCGCCCAGATATGAGAATTACGTGTGTTGTTTATACCATTCCTTGTAAATTGAGCCTCTTCCGTAAAAAGTATGTGTGCAATAACCTAAATTATTTTGTAACCACTGGCAATACCGTACTCGATTTTCTAAATATCCAGGAAGTAAATGCTGGACTTTTTGTAAACGATAGGGATAAAGCCCATTAAGGTGCAGAATTCTCTATATGTTGGTTTGAGGAATTCCCGGTGAATGAGATATTCTACGAATACTGGTTGAAGAACTTCGTTCAACTTCATTTAAAACTACTTCAGCGTTTCCAAATCTATCTTCTTCCACACAACGATTTGGGAAAAATCCTGTCTCTCTTTTAAACAGTAAAAAAACGTTTGAAAATGTTGTGTGGTGAGGAACAATGCGATCTGGGTATCGCCTGATGTACTCTACAGCTGCAGAACGTTCACTTCTATTGCAAAAACCATGTCAGCATATTCTGCATTAGTAAAACGCGACATAATGACTTAAATTAATATTACAGCACAAAAGTCATTAATTTGTCAATCATACGTTAATACGTCAAGGCTTATTAAATTAGAGGAATTCACCTACAGGTCATATAACATTTTTTTATCATAATGACCGCCAGAGCATATGGTATGAATTTGTCGGTCGAGTCGCGGAACAGCCTGTATATGTGATGTATTTGACAATGATTTTTCATGTAATCCATTGTTGTTTAAATTTAATTGTATACCAAACAAAAGCTATAGAAAAAGTTTAGTGCATAACAGTGGATACATATTTATAAAAAATACAACCAAACATACACATATTATTTTTAATATTGCAAAGAAACACTAGATGTCGCAGATACAATTTTAAATTATACCAGCTTTTAAAGAAAATATGAAGAACTTAATATCGCATCTAGAGTCAAAGCTATGCAATGCTAATGATCAAATCGTGCAGAAATACAGTTGCGGACAAAATATTTCTGGAAGGCTACAAAAGCGAAGAGCGTGATGTTGAGTAAAAACTCTAGTGTGAAAGTGGGATACTAGAAAATGCAAAAAAAAATCAACGACTTAGAACGCATAGAGATGGAAATGTTGAGAGAAACCAATTTAAGGCTGGGCGGTATCAACGTTTTCGGTATCGGGCAGGCGCGGCTCGTGATGGCGTATTTGGGAGTGCAAGTACAATGATACGAGTGCCTCGTGTGTTTTCGGTGTTGACTAAGAAAACGTTACAGTTAGTACACGAGAATACACGAAGCACTCGCATCATTGTACTTGCAGCCCCAAATACGTCATCACGAGCCGCGCCTGGCGGGTATCGATGTCTGCGCACGGTATCGATTCTGAGTACTGGAATCGTTAAAGTATCGATGCTTTGGAATCGATACTTTGGAATCGATACCTTGGAATCGATACCTAGGAAGCAGTATTCATAACCCGTTTTGTAGGTATCGATTGTTGATATCGGTTTCAAGAGATATAAAATTAATTTACCGATTCTACCATATGAAAGTTACAATATTGTGATATATTTTTTTTTGTAATAATTGTAGTTATTATGTCATAATATGGATATTTGTTACGCATTATGTAAAGTTCAACAACATCCTTTTAAAGATATATTATATAATATATACAGGGTTAGTTAAAAGTATGGAGACGGCGATTTATTGTCGTTAATATTCATTTTAGGGAATTATGTTCAATATAAAAGTTTGTTAAGATATTTTGATCTACATTTGAGAATATTTGAATTTTTTTTCTTCAATTGTTTTTTTAGATACGCCTGTCCGCGCATTTTTTTTTTAGTGGGAACTGGTAAAGTTTGCTCTACCATTCGAAAGAGAATTTTTTTCTCTTTACAATAATATTTTTGTATTTTTAAAATTCATTTTAATAACTTTTTTACAAGAAAAATTAAACAAAATAAAAACAAAGTAAATTAAAGTAAGTGTTCAAATTGTCGTCCATTAGTAATTTGACAATGACCCAATCGATTTACAAAACCCCGAACAGAGTTCTGTAAAAAATCTCGGGGAATTTCTTGTATCGTTCTGGTAATTCGGATTTGTAAATCTTCGACGTTATCTGGCTTATCTTTGTAAACTTTGTTTTTTACGTATCCCCAAAGAAAAAAATCTAAAGGACTTAAATCTAGCGAACGGGTTGGCCATTCAATGGTTCCTCGTCTTCCAATCCATCTGTGGGGAAAAACGTTGTCCAGATATTGACGAACATTTACACCATAATGTGGTGGGACGCCATCTTGCTGATACTGTCATTAGGCAGGTGTTCATTGTTTTCATGAGGATAGAGCGTAGTACAAGCAGGTATTATTTCATTTTGCAATAACTGCAAATACAGAGCCGAAGTTAAATTGCCATTGATGAAAAAGGGACCGATAATATGACCGCCTAGAATGCCAACCCAAACTTTAACCTTTTGGGGATACTGCGTATGGTGCTCCAAAAACCAAGAGGGATTTTCCGATGACCAGTATCTGCAGTTATGTCTGTTTACTTCACCGGTAAGGCAAAAAGTAGCTTCGTCAGAGAAAAGAATATTGTTGACAAAATTTTCATTATTATTGCAAATATTTAACATTTCTTCAGAAAATTGTAATCTCCTATCAAAATCATCTTCGGTTAACTCGTGTACAAGGTGTACCTTATAAGGTTTATACTTTTCACTTTTTAAAAATGACACGATCGATGACTGTGAAATATTGAAATTGGCCGCTAATTGATTGGTTGATAAATGAGGATATTCAGATACAGCCAATAAAATACCCAGTTTGTTATCATCGCTTTTTGGTGTTCTAGGTCTACCACTCCTTGGCAAATCTTAACGCTACCCGTTTGTTCAAAGCGTCTTAAAGTTTTACCAACAACGGATTTAGAAATTGGATTTCTATTTGGATGCGTATCATTAAATAAATTACAAACGTCTTGTAAACTTCTGCGTCTATCTCCATAACCCAACATCATAAGTATTTCAATTCGTTCATGTTCACTTAAACTCGCCATCGTTAATATTAAAAGCAACAAATTGCACAAATGAATTATTTCTGTCAAAGATTTGACGTACACAATAACCACTGATAAAATTATGTCGCTCAAGTTTGTTTATCGCTACGCTTCTGTCTATCTGCGATGTACCGAACATCCGTTAAACACATGAACCGGCCTTTTCTTATAAAAAAAGTTATTAAAATGAATTTAAAAAAAACAAAAATATTATTGTAAAGAGAAAAAAATTCTCTATCGAATGGTAGAGTACAATTTACTAGTTCCCATTTAAAAAAACTGCGCGGACTTATTGGTAGTGTACTAACCTGTAAAATTATCAAATGTAGTTATCAGAAAATCCTCATGTGTTTGTTAAATATTATCTTCATCTAATAAAGGATAATATGGATTTGGATTGTATTATTATACCATTATTTTCTTAAGAAACAATAAAATATTAAATGTAGACTATATAAATGTTTCTTTTATGTATAATTTTATAAATGTAATTTGACAACATATATTTACAACTTTCAAAAGGTTTTAATTCTTTTTCAAAGAGTTACGAACATAACTTTTACATTCTTTTCCAATATATTTAAATTTATTTAAAATATAAACAATATATAAGTTAAGTAGAAATCTAAATTATTCATCAAATTAATACATTCCCAATCTTCTTAACCCAGATATAGTGCAAGAAAATGATTTTGGTAGGTATGTCGTTCTTAATAATGCAAACATTTTTAACACTAAAGATCTTTTCAATACCTCATTTCACTATTGATATCTGACTTGAAATATTTCTTTTTAAATAAATTTTTGATGGAATATTTTCGTGAGTTTATAATTATAAATAATATTTAAAATAATTTGTTCAAATATTAAAGTAATAATTTCGGCATAGTTTTCTTGGATAGAATATATTTATACAGAACTAGAAAAGAAACAATACTTTTGAACTATTAATGTTCCCACTTTACTCATTATTATTATTTTGACATGTAGGTTATGTATATGCTTTCTTTGGTTATATTGCAAGTAACATACTAAAATTTTGACAATATTGAAACATGACGTTTATATTTTATGATGACAAACGGTTGTTTCCGCGATTGAATACCGACTTCATTTGACTCTGCAGTACTGATTTGAATCATATGCTTCGAATTTGACCTTGAACTGAAAACTTATACTTTATGAACTATACTTAAAAATTCTTTACTTAAAAAGTTATTGCATCCTTTATATATATTTTAAAAAAATGCACAAAGGTAAATAATATATACAGATATGCGTGCTATTACCAAATTATACAAAAAGCCTAAAATATTCACGTTTTATATCTACAACAGCTTTATAAGAATTCCCGACGCCACTTTTTTTACCGTATTAATGCAACACAAATGCAATAAATAAAAAAATACCCTATTAAATAAAGAAAAGGAAATTGCTACAAATACCAAGAGGCTTGTAGTAGTTTAACCAATTCAATGATAAAGCGATACCGACATACTATCTTAGTATCGATACTTTGGACTTACTTAGAGTCGATACCTTGGAATGAATACTTCGGTATACATTGATATCGATTCCAGTCATTTCTATAGTTAGCATCGATTTCATGGTATCGATACCTTAGTATCGGTTCCTTGGTATCGATACTCTGGTATTGGTTTCTTAGTATCAATACCCAGGTATCGATACTCTAGAATCGATACTTTCGTTTTCTGAGGTATCGGGGAATCAATCCAAGTTATGGTATCGGGTATTGGATGATGTATCGATACTTCGTCCAGCCCTAGTAACCATAGATAATGATGATTTTTAATATAACCTTTCAAATCCACCTTTATACATCAAGCCTGCATAGGAAATATGAAACATTGCTTAGCTAATTATAGACCAAATGCCGGAAAGGTGGAGGTAGATCGAATGATCAAATGATTTCAGAGAGCAGAGTGATGACAATATATTTAAAGCTTTACTGAAAATAAAACCAGAAATTACAAAAAAAAAAGAATGTCAACCACGTGCGAAAATGCCCATTCTCTTCTGCACAAGGCTTCGAAATGTTTGAAAAGTACTCTAGATACTGGAGGAAAATAGTTCGGAAAACTAAATTATAAAAGAACTAATTATTAATTACAGACTAACCATCAAACACCATCATCTGCAATTTGTCTATCGGCTTCTACAAATTTAAATTTTCTTATAAGATATGGTCAAAACTGCAGTAGTGTAAGTTTACTTATAACCCTACTAGTTTATTGCAAAATGCCCCGATCGGACAGAGAAAGAGGTAAATACACTTCATGTATTTGAGTCTTTAAGCAAATAATAATGATGGACAAGAAGGTGCCAAGCTGATACAAGTTGTGGATTCCAGACCTCAAAAAAAGTCAAACAAAAAATCTTATAAATGATGTCAAGAAAAGGATAAAATATACATTTTTTGGCATTTATAAGATTTTTTGAGACATTTTTTAGGATCTGGAATCCACAACTTTTATCAGCTTGACACCTTCTTGTCCACCACTTTGATTGAAAAATTTAAATATTATTATTTCTATAAATTATTTTTATGACCTTTTTGTCATAAAAGTGATTTATACACTAAATATCTAGTTTTAAATTTTTAAAAAATTTATTTAACATTGGTTCTCATACGAAATAATTAATAAATAAATATACGTAAGAATTTATGAATAGTCTTCTTTGCATTTTTTATATTACATAAAGGTGCTTTTCTTCACATTACTAGTGCTTACGTATTTCGAAAACGGAAATGCAAGATTTCAACTTAGAAGGTATAAGTGATATTTAACTGTGACTAGGGAAAGACATTAACTTCTCAACAAACTGTACCTACATACATCATAACTTATCTATTAAACACAAAACTGACTTCTAAAATATGTATTATATAGAATTAAATAGGTTTATATGGCTTTATATGTGTTTATCATACACGTTTTCGAATGTGTTATCGTATAAAATAGACTGTCTCTCGTTACTTCTCTTAGTTAATTTTCACTAATGTAATGTACTCGTCATACTCGGTATTTTACCATCAGCAAGAGCAAGAACTAATGTATTAGCTAAGTCATCATTATATCACATTTTAACGAACTACAATAAATATTGTGTTCTGCAAGTTTCATAAGGATAATAAAAAATATACTTACTGTTATGTGAAACAGAAATTTTATTAACTTTATTTATTGCTATTGTATTTAGATTATGAGCAAAATATTTTTTATCTCTGTATATTAGATAATATGTATTATGTACTTATAATTATATTATGCCTTCGATTGTTATTTTTTTCCGCTGTTGATTATGTATTTTATCGTGGTGTAAATGGCAACACTATTAAGCATTAAAGGTTATTATAATAACGCCTCTGAAATGCATGTCGTTTCCTGCTAATAAGTAAAAGCTTGTTTGTAAAATTACACTTACGAGACTTGGACTTCTAAACAGTTCCAATTAACTAATAAATTCAGTTAACGCTCCGAAGTTTTTATAGTAATTAAAAGGGTCGCCAGATTAAATAGTTTCGTGGGCGAAATATAGATAGCGCTACTTTGACGTAAAGGATCGGTCTCTGTATATTTATACATTGTGACGTTAGCAGTTTATAAAATTATGTAGTGGTCTGTCGGCAGTGTTGTAGTATTAGTTGTACAAATCTTTCAATTTTGTTACTATTAGTCAGTTGAAGTCTGGTGAATATATAAAAGATTTGATTTTTTTTGTTTATGTTTAGATTAGTTCTAACATGTTTATATGAACTTCAAAATAAACAAAAATTGATTATTTAGATAGTTTGAGATGAAGTAAAGATAAGTTATTTATTGCCGTAGTGTTTCAAAGCTTGTTTTGTGTTGGAAACTATTATTCTTTCAGGAAATAGAGTAGAATGTAAACGCTGAGTAGTATACAACTTTTGTTTCCCAAAAGTTTTATTTGAAATGCGAAAAATAAATACAAGTTTGTACACATCGCCAAAAGTAATGAATTATTTACGACAAGATAATTTGAATCATACTTGAATAGGTAAACCTGACCATATTTTGCATAAAACAGAAACATTTTTAATAATATAAAAATATTATTCAAAATCGGGTGTGGGGAACAGAATACAAGTTCATATTTGTGTAAAGATATCTTTCCAGACATGTAGTCTTACTAAATATGGTGAGGTTTTACCTACTCAAGTATGTTTCAAATTATTTTGTCATATACGCTATCGGTTGTGTCCCATGTGGAGTGGAGGCACGTTAATACAGTTTCCGCAGGTTGCGGCTGTGTCCTTCAGAAGGAAACCCCTGGCTTAGTCTTACACTTGTCATGAAGACAGCGATTGTTGTTTTGGCATTCATGACGTTGACGTTAGTTAATGAGCAGCGCTTCGTCTGGATGATTTTTGTAATGTAGTAAGGGTGTTATTTATGGTCAAAGTATCTTTCCAGCAACTTTCTATAGTAAGATAAAACACGTATTGCTTGCCTGGAAACACATTTTCACACAAATGTGAACTTGTGAAAATATACAGGCTGATTCATTTTCGGCCCTCACCATGGGGATCTCTCTTATTATTGGAGATAGAGTATAGGTTTAAATTTGGCAAAGTTGTTAAATTTTGTGTTTGTTATAAATCCGTAAAGAAAATAGACCTGTGACAAATGACCTTCGTTATTTAAAAAAGAAAACGCGAAAACCCCATTTTCTTCTTTTACCTGTAGCACCGACTTTTGGCCTTGTAGAGAAAAAATAAAAACACATACTTGTGGCCATTTCTAAACCTCTGTCCAATGGTGTACTCTAAATTTTTATACGACGTTTCGTTTCTTTCTGGCCATCATCAACTATCTAATTTCTTATAGGCGCCATATTGGATTTAGACATCTTCAGAAAGAGTTTTTTTTTCTGATTTCAACCATGTACCACATGCTGACTATAGTTTTTGACATTAGGTTTTATTTGAAAGAATAAATTATAAAATTAAATAAGGTAGCCTTTGGAATTTTAATCTGTCAAACATTTCATTTATTGTTCATTAATAATACAAAAATGTCATACACTAACGAAGAGAAACGAGATATGATAAGTATTTTTTATTCTTCGAAACGAAATTCAACAGTAGCGAGTACAAGATAACAAAAACATTAATAAAAATACATAGAAAAGTAAACAATAAACAATTACAGTAAATGTTCAATTATCTGGATATCTTCGGTAATGCACAATTGGGCACGCCTTCTGGCATTTTGTACTGCCCTTTGTATAGTTCTTCTAGGAACTGAATCGACGGCATTTTGAAGTCTGTCTCGTAATTCTTCAATGTTTTGTAGCGCATCTAATTTATAAATATTATTTTTAACATATCCCAATAAAAAAAAATCTAGCGGACTTAAATCAGGTGATCTCGCAGGCCATTCAACAACTCCCCTATTTCCAATCCAACGGTTTGCAAACTCTTGATTTAAGAAATTTCTAACAACAGCTGCATTGTGTGCTGGTGCGCCATCTTGTTGCCACCATAAATATTGTAATTTATTTAATGGGATATTGTCGTCAAGATAGTCAGATACGTATGTACGTAAAATGTTTAAATATCTTTCTCCATTTAAATGTTCTTCATACATAACTGGTCCTAAGAGACGATTTGCCAAAATACCCATCCAAACGTTTATTCCAAAACGATGTTGTGGTCTTCTAGCCCTGTTTTGTCGGGGATTTTGTACTGCCCAATAGTGCTCCGTATTTCTGTTGAACATTCCAGAATTTGTAAATTTTGTTTCATCTGACCAGATGATTTTGCTTAAAAAATTTTCGTCATTTTCTATCCTTCCCATTAACCAATTACAATATTCTAGCCTTCTCAAATTATCTCCAGGCAGTAAAGAGTGACTAACATGGATCCTGTATGGTTTAAACCTACTTTTATGTAAAGTTCTCCAAACTCTGGACTGGCACAAATTTAATTTTGACGCTACTTCGCGTGTAGAAATTGATGGATTATTATTTATCTATAAAAATACAAGATTAACATGAAATTTGAAAACACGCTTTTAATTTACCATTTGTAAAATATCTTGTCGATTTTCATTTAAATTCCTGTTGTCTTGACCATTACGCGGCTTAGTAAACGATCCATTCTCGACCAAATTTCTGTCGAGATCTAGAAAAATGGTACGATGAGGCTGTTGTCGTTCTGGATATAATTGTAGATATCTTGTACTCGCTACTGTTGAATTTCGGTTCGAAGAATAAAAAATACTTATCATATCTCGTTTCTCTTCGTTAGTGTATGACATTTTTGTATTATTAATGAACAATAAATGAAATGTTTGACAGATTGAAATTCCATGGCTACCTTATTTAATCTTATAATTTATTCTTTCAAATAAAACCTAATGTCAAAAACTTTAGTCAGCATGTGGTACATGGTTGAAATCAGAAAAAAAAACTCTTTCTGAAGATGTCTAAATCCAATATGGCGCCTATAAGAAATTAGATAGTTGATGATGGCCAGAAAGAAACGAAACGTCGTATAAAAATGTAGAGTACACCACTGGATAGAGGTTTAGAAATGGCCACAAGAATGTGTTTTTATATTTTCTCTACAAGGCCAAATGTCGGTGCTACAGGTAAAAGAAGAAAATGGGGTTTTCGCGTTTTTTTTTTAAATAACGAAGGTCATTTGTCACAGGTCTATTTTCTTTACGGATTTATAACAAACACAAAATTTAACAACTTTGCCAAATTTAAATCTATACTCTATCTCCAATAATAAGCGAGATCCCCATGGTGAGGGCCGAAAATGAATCAGCCTGTATATTTCTAATGAGAATGAAATACTAGTATATGTACGTTTCGAGACAGACGTGGCTTTTATACATTTTTCATATATCCTCACAATCTGAATGGTCGACGTCGCGACGTATTGCGTCTAGATTCTTTGGCAGGACTAATCTTCTCAGATAGTAGAATTAACGTAACAAATTAACCGATAATTGCATGTGATATGCAATTTTAATAATAAATAATTCTCACATGCATTAAGTTCAATATGAACTTGTATTACGTTCTCCACATCCGATTTTAAATAATATTTTTATACAGTGACTGGCCGCAAATCCGAATGCCTTATAATCCAGATGGCCTTGTAATCCGCACAAAATCAAAATAAGCAGATTTAACATTAGGTGTCTTGTAATCCGGGCCGACCATTGACCTTTTAATTCGGATCGCACGTCTAGTGTTTTCGGTTACATTGTTTTGCGTGTTATGAATAACACGGGGATTCCCGGTAGGCAAGTGTGGAACAATAAGTAATTTCTTATTCAGTTTTAATCGCCGTGGCACAGAAAAAAGTGCAAAAGCTGAATAGTGGTGTAAGTGGGAAAGCACTTACTGAAAAATACGGTGTGGTACATCCATAATTTCTAATGTGAAAAAGAATAATGAGAAAATAATGGAAATAGTTGTAGATCTCGGTTTCCGGGTTGGAACCGCGTCGAGTTAGGCGTAATTGCCAACGTTTCGTCCACTGTTTCAATGGACATATTCAGGGCTGTACGTACAATTCGTGGTTTCGCAGTAGCTTGAAGAATGCTATGACAGAGACCGGCACAACTTATATAGGGGAGACCGGATCAGATGGTGGCCTGCTCAGTGTTGTTCCGTGACCTGTTGAGATAATCGGTAGAATGGTTCGTGAAAATTCGGTATAATTCGGTAGATTTTTTTATCCTTAGTTTAAAATCAAACAATTATATGAAAACAATTTTAATTTCTAAAATACATATAATAATAGTTATTAATAGTATCATATAACTAGTAAATATAATAAAAATGTAAATATATATGAAGCACACTAACAATAACTTATATTGTTATATACATGATGTTTTATAAAACTAATGACGTTAATAATAATAATAGTTAATAAACTCTACTCGTCATCAGGTATATTTTTTAATGTTTCTTCATTTATTTTCAATATCAATTTTTTGTCTATTTTAAAATCGAAACAGCTATTTTTATTTATATATGTCTTACTATGAAGGAGTCCTGTGACTGTTTCCGTGCTTAATTTAGTACGTTGTTTAGTTTTCATTAAATTGATGGAGGAAAAAATTCGTTTCACATTTGCGGAAGAATGTGGTAAACACAACAAATTTTGAATAAAATTACATAATAATGGGAAAGACATTCGATTCATCACCACGTTTTATTGCCCTGACACTAGCCCAGAATTCCAACATATCTGTGCTGAAATTTAGGCGTTCTGTGTAATTTCGTAATTGCCTCCATTCGCTATCTAAATTTTCAAGTTCGTTTTGTGGTATTAAATTCGGAAAAAGTAAAGCTATATCTGCTATTGAACTTATAGTTCCGCTTTTTACTATCTCGGGGTCAATGAAATGAAATTTTTTAAGTGGGTTGTTTTTTAGTGGAAATCTAGTCGTGATTTGTGAACAACTTTCAACGTAAAAATACAAATAACGTAGTCGCAAATATTTTATTTGTTCTGAACTCAATTTACCTTCTTCTAGATAAATTCTAACATTTGCTCCTAAATGCAGATCTTCTAATGCTTGATAATTATGTGGATTTTTAAATTCAATGTTTTCTAATGCTGTAGATAATAAATAGTTACGTTTTAGGAAACAGTCACAAATTGTTCGAAAAATATTGGATACACTATTATATTAAGTGTAAAGTTTTGGCGATTCTGATTGCATTTCACGATTTAGACTATTAAAGAGTGGCAAAACATAATCTAGAAATAATAGAAGGATTTTGGTTAGCGGATTATTTAAATGATCGAGTATGTTTTCAGCTGTTGAGACATCGCCATCTGCAACAGCAGTTGTAAAATATAATCTGAGCGGATTGTATTGTTCTAGAATTCGTTTAATAGCTGAATCAACCGATAACCATCTGGTTTGGGACGGGTGTAAAATTTTGTGGATTTTAACATTGCAAAATAATTGATACTCTTGGAATTCGCTGATTCTTTTTGGACTAGAGTTGAAGTAATTAAAAATATTTCTTGTTAAATTTTCAAGGAAATTTGGCAATTTTTCGCATGCGTATGAAGCAACTAAGTGAAATGAGTGGCAGATGCACTTCATGACAAATAAATTCGGTATATCTTTTTTTAGTAATGTTGTAACGGAATGATGTCTTCCCATCATTACATTTGCTCCATCAGAAGCAAAGCCAATTATATTATCTTTATAAGGAACAGAATTTGAGACAAATGTATTTATAACATGATTATATAAAGTTTCCGCATTCGCACTATCTAATTTCACAAGAGCAAAAAAACAGTCTCTGATTAAATTGTCTTTTGCATACCTGACGACGAGACAAAGATGTTTTATCGCTGAGCGATCTGTAGACTCGTCTATAAGAAGGGAAAATTTATTATATTTAATATCCTCACATATATTTTCGAAACATTCAGCACCTATGACATTTCGAACAATAGCTGTGGTTTTCTTTCTGGCGCACGATATGCCTTGAGCAATCTTTGAATCGGGACAAATGTTAGCTATTAATTTTGGCAAATGATCCATTACCAAAAATGGCAAATTATGTTCTGCAATAAATGCAGACAAGCGGATCTCGGCTAAAACCAAGATAATTAAAATTATTGTAAACATGAAATAATTTAAATAATCATACCTTCGGCAATATTATTCTTTATCTGCGCCAATTCTGCTATACCTGCTGAAAATTCGGTTAAACGCGGCTGTTTGCGTATCATCCTTGCTGTATGTTTATGAATTATCGAAAGACTGTGTTGCATTAGAGAATCTATTCCGCTAGAAATATTAATGTCTTTACTGCAGATCTTACATCTTGCAAATTTTTTTTCCTTTTTACTTCTAGAAAGCCATCTCTCAAAGTCTTCCAGCTTTTTCCAATCTTCCTTATAATTTTGGGATTTTTTTTTTGCTATATTACTTGGGCCAGCTTGTTCACAGTCACTGTCACTACCCATAGTTTAACACTAGGTATATTAATTAAAAAAAAATCAAGTGACACCTATGTATGTGTTCTTCTAGAACCGATATAGGATACTGATTTCAACTTTTAAATGCAAAAACAGAAACAAACCCTTCACTCAAGTTATGCCCCACTGTCTTAAACTCATAGAAATAAGCAAATAACCAAATAGATATCGCTTTTATTCATTATTGAATGATATGTTGTATTTATTTCATTCATTCATTTGTTCGAATGAAAAGGATTATTTCATTGGTGTAGTATTTTGAAATAATTATTTTCGGGGGAATAAGTATTTTTATTTGAAAAGCAATGTTTCTTTAAGATAATTTTTAACCAGAATAGTCCCTTTATTTAGAATAAAGAGCGCTTGAGAAGCGTGCAAATAAATACCTACCGACATACATAATTGTTGCCTTTGAATTCAAGCATTATATCGACTACAATCTATAGTAGCTTTTATTACTGTCCCTAATCATAAAATTGCTTGCCTGTTTTAATTTTCTATTTATTATAGTCATAGATTAAAGATGAATGCCATTATAGTAGTAATTTATTATATTGTATTTTTATTCTTTATTATACATTAAAAAAAAACCCTATAAATATTTACATTAACACGTATTATTTACATGAATATAAACAGTTTTAGCACAATTTTTTTTTTCTCATTCGTTTAAAAATCGGTAGATATGATGGCTTCATCGGTAGATCGGTAGAAGTGTAGAAAAATCGGTAGATCTACCGAAAAATCGGTAGACGGAACAACACTGGCCGCCTGCTATTGGCTTGGGACAATGAGCTAATGGCATGCGTCGTATGGGCGTGGTAATTCTTAGTAGAGTTTGCCACGTTGGATGTAAAGAATAGCCATCGTCTCTATTGAGATTGCGGGGATGTTTGTAAATTTCAATAGATTCACGGATTTTCCTAGGGAAATAATGCGATTCACGGGACAGAAGCTTGACACCTTTGAATCGAATTTGATGACCGGAGTTGAGTTTGTGTTCTGCCAGCGCTGAACCGGCTATATGTAACAGTCAAGTACAACGTTCATGTTCGGACACACGCACACCGACCGGCCGCTTAGTTTCGCCAATGACGCCAATGTACACACTGCCACACGAACACGGAATGCGATACACTCCTTGTGCTTGGAGCGGAGATATTTTGTCTTTAACCGAGGGTAAGAGGTCCGAAACTTTAGAATGGGGTCTGAAGACAGTTTTGATTTTAGTTCTATGTAGAACCTTTCCTATATGATCGGTGATACCTTGAATATACGGTAAGAAGGCGGTGCTGATGTTAGGATCGGGTTCACTCCCGAGGTTTGGGGTTACGATGTCTCACTATAGACGGTGTACGTCGTGGGCGTTATAATTATTCTGGAGTAGGGTGTTAGAAACATGCTTAGGTTCGGAGGGTAGTGCCCTAGGTTCTGAGATAGAAAACGCACGATATACAAGAGTATTGATGACCGCTTGTTTGTGTGCCGGGTGATCCCTTGAAACAGTGGACGAGACGTTGGCAATTATGCGTAACTCGACGCGGTTCCAACCCGGAAACCGAGATCTACATCTAGAGAACGACCGCGGAAACCTACACCTATATTAATGGAATTAGTATTTTGCTTTGTTTTTAACAGAATATTCATGGTGGTGGGTTTTTCTATTTATTATTTAATAGAGATTTTAAAGGCACCATTAGTTAAAAGGTGTCTTTAGTTAAAGTTGTGATTATGAAACCTGCCATTAACTAGTTAAAATGTAAAATTAGTCCTGACTAAAGTCCTAATGTTGTCTATACTTTTCGAAAGATGTAATTGAGGCGTTTAAAAATGAAATGTGTGTGTCCTCTTCTCAATTGGAAAAATGTTAAAAAAATTAGTTTATTTACATAAAAAAATGTGTTAATTCTAGACATTTTTGGTTTTCTGCTATTCCGAAGTTTTAGCAGCAATCCTCGTATATGTAAAATTAAAAAAATATATATATGTTCAAAAAGGAAAAACAAAAACTAATAAAAAAGGAACGAATATTCTTCTTATTTTTCGTCTTTTTTTTAAAGTGAATACAGAATTAAACCAACCAAATAGCAAGAATATATTGTAAAGTAATATAGATAATAGGGTGAATGTTTTGCCCAATTATTTAGAAAAATATATATATTTTTCGTTTGAATTTTAGCTTAACGCAGGAGGAATTATATTGAATTTAATTACGAATAATGGAAAGTTAAAAAAATGTATTATTACATGTATTACCTTGTTTTTTTACGAAGGGCACATTCTGGCTGTTCGTCTTCTTTCGGTTTCTCGTCCTCCTCTTCGCAGTTCTCGTATTTAAAATACCCACAACTACAGTATACATCATTGCTTTCGCAAGCAGGACTCTTTTCTTCTGACATGACGTTCGCGCAATTAATTTGCCACGTTATTATACCGCGAACTCTCTCTATATTAAACGTTAAGTTTTCAAAACGCACTGTGTGACTTTTCTGCCGAGTCAAAGGATTTATATGAACGCGTATTAATCAATCTTGCAAGATTATATGAGCTTTAGACGTATCGCATCGCAAAGGTGTATTTGCCAATTGCCTTCCAGGAATCTTACTGATGATATCGACATCCTGTTTTTTAGCGAGAGCTTTAGACAAGACAAGATAAACGATGTCTCGCTAAAAAGGGTTTTATTTGCGGGTATTTGGAAAGTAATAATTGGATTAAGTGCGCTATTGCTGATTATTTATTAATTTTATAAACAATAATTAAATTCATTAGAATGTTCATTAACAAGCGTAAAATGTACGTTATCATTTTAGGAATTTGAATAGAATAAATGCCGCGCTAAGCATGCAATCTATGGATCACAGATTCCATATGCTATTTTAATTTGGAACGATAACGATGTCAGGATCGATTGAGAACGTATCGTGCGTTCAAAAAGAAGTGCCTCAAGTAAGCCTTGATTTCACTGTGTCATTGCATTTAGCTGTCATTTCCGTATTTAGTTTCTTTAGTTTATTTACGAGAGCCTATTCTTCTTAAAACATATTGTTAATTATAAATGAAACAGATATGTGTTACACATATCTGTATCTGTACACATGGATATACACCTCGTATTTTCCAACGTTCCCTTCAGCCAAAGACACGTGTTTCTGTCTTAATAGACGTCATCAGTTTGGCTAACGAAGTAAAGTACTAACATCCTTTAGGTTTAGTTTGCAGTAAAACTCCATCTGAAGAAGACACGGTGTGTCGAAACAATTGTAATGGGGATTTTACCTCATTAAAGTGAAAATTAAGTAATATTGCTTCTTCATTTTTATTTCGTTAATTTAAGACAATTGAAAAAGTAGTAAATAACTTGTGAAACGTGAAGTATAATTTTAAAAAAATAATTGTTAACATGAAGAAACTAAACTAGAAAAAAAAACATTTCGATATCAATGGTCAAAAAGCAAAAACTTTTTATGCAAACTATGGTCACTTTTCTAAATTTTATTTCGATTTAAAATATCGTTTGGCATCCCAAATAATAAATTATCATTTTATTTGGTAAATTAGGAATAATTAGACATTAATAACACAAAACTTAAAGTGGAAATGCTTCCCAAAATGTAATTTTTCTTTTAGTATAAATTTCTTTTATTCATATCTTAGGTTAGGATAAAGATATTGAGATGCGGTTCTCACTGGCTTGTTAGGCTCTTGATTGACTATGTAATGACGTAAAAAAAGTGATATCATTGCATTTAATTTTTTTGCAGTAAGTTAATTTTTTTGCGATTATTTCAGAAAACGCCATCTGGCGGCAAGGTAAGCTAACACAATCACCTCACTCACAGTTCAATTGATAGTCTAGGAAACCCCCTTTTTAACGACTCCAAGTTTATTAAGATACGTTAAGCCTTTTTAGAGTTATCGACATTTTTTTCCGAAAATATTCTAGCGCCCCCCACCACTTTCTTTTCAGAGATAGAGCAAAAAGCATTTAACAAAAAATATTTGAATTTGTCTCAGCTTTAAAATAGTATTCACTATGACTATCATTAATATAAGATAATTTTGCAGAAAACGGGGTTTAAAATTCAGGATCGCAATTACGCCCCCTGGAGGCCATTTCAGAAACTCGAAAATAATTTCCAGCATTTTCTCTTAGCCGATTTACTCAACTATTTTTTTGTTTCAAATTTCTAGGTACATCCGTTTCCCTAATACCGTACCTCGTTACCCTTGTTGGGACACCCGGTATAATGGCTCGTCTTAAAGTTAAGTAGTCAATTTTGTCCCATCAGGTGGCACCAGATAATCTAGTGACATCTGACTGACAAAAAGAATAACGCCAAAAATAGCGATTTTCTCTCTATCAGCTATGCCGGTACAGAAGGGAAAACTATAGTTAATTATTTCATTTTATTTTGCAATTCGTAGTCGAATAGTGAAAACATCAAACACACACAGAATTTTGGTGTCACACCATAAGTTTTATAAACACAATGGTTACAAAAGATGCACAAGGAAGAGCAGGTATTTTACACAATTTTTACATTAAACAACTTTTTAATTATAAATACCGACTGCATTTAAGCGCTTTAACATTAGATTTAAACATTAGATTTTTGAGTTAAGACCCCCTTGAAAACTATTTTAGACAGATCCAACAGAGGGGAGGTAGATTCACAAATCCAACATGTGGTGCTTTTGGTCGATACTTAAAATATCTGCTGGGCAACAATTTAAGTAGCAGTCGGTTGGTGTTAATTGTAAAACGATAACAGCAACATCCTAGTAAGTTTGAGACGATTTATAAATGTGAATTAGGTATAGTTGCGTTGTTTGAATCTTATGCATACAAGGATTGTTCGGAAACTACGTGGCCTAAATACAGAGATAGCGCGAATCGCAGAAATCTTCTTTACCATTCTGTAGAATCATCCTTCATGGATCGAGTTTAGGTCCTTTCCTTTTTAATATATACATCAATGATTTGTTTCCATTAATGTCTTGTCAAGTATTAGCATATGCCGATGATGTTAAGCTCTTTGATTGCATACATAATCAACGCGATGTAGACATGCTTCAGGATAATTTGAGTGTACTGGCCAATTGGTCCGAAAGGAATAAGCTTGATTTGAACGTTAGCAAATGTTATGTTATGACTTTCACTAGGAAAAACCGTCCATACTTGTCGCCCTATTCAATTTATGATGTTCCACTCACCAGCATGAGTGAAATTAAGGATCTTGGTGTGTCATTTGATTCATCTTTATCGTTTAATAGTGACATTCAAAAAATTTGTTCGTCTGCCTCAAGAATGTTAGGATTTACTATCAGAACTTGTAAATATTTCAATGATGTTGCGCTTCTGGAGTCTTTATATTTCGCTCTTGTTCTTCCTAAATTGGGATATGGGTCTGTCGTTTGGTTCCCCTCATTATATATCGCAACAACTTCCTATTGAGCGTGTAGAGCGACGCTTTTTGAAATTCTTGATTTTCAAAAATACTGGAATGTACCCAGACAGAAATGTTTCCTACGATAAACTAAGGCTACGCTTTGGGTTCCAGATCGGAGGATTGAACAAAGTGCTCGTTACATATTTAAACTTGTCACCAATAGTATTGACTGCGCTGGGATATTAGCTGCTGTTCGATTTAATGTACCTTCAGTTAATACTCGCTATACGAGTACATTCAACTTGAGCACTGCGAGGACCAACTTACTAATGAAATCACCTGTTTACAGCGATATATTTGCTGATGACATCATTACATGAGTTTACGTACCTGTTCCTAAGTATTTTATGACTGTCACATACTTTATTAATGTATACTTTTTGTTTATTTATGTCTATCTGTAAATTAACTTTTACCATATTTTTCTTTTTTTCTGTTTTGTCATATGTATGTATCACAATTTTGGGTATGAACCTATTGGGCAAATAAACAATTATTATTATTATTATTATTTAATAAGTTAAATATGACAGTACAGAGCGATATGGCACTTAATCTGCTTTTGACAGTACGTCAAACGTTCGCTTTGATTTTGTAATAGTGGAAAAAAACTGAGTTAAGAGCAGTGATAAAGTATGTACTTTCATTTGGAGGGCTTAACACCAACCGAAATCAAGTAAACAGTGCAAGAATTCACTTTACAATTTAACAAGAAGAGTTTGTGCACTTTGTATATATATAATTTAAATTGTAACAAATCACATAACAAATAAATATAAAAAACTATTAAGAAAAAACATTATGACGCGTTTGTCTCTTTTAATTTTTAGAAGTGAATAGAAACTAAACCAAAATATAGTAAAACCATTTAAAATTGACCGATTAAGCATCACTGTCGTTTTGAATGGTACAATGCGAGTACAAAATTTAAGTGTCAAATGTAATCATCACGGCATGAAAATGAGCAGGTTATGTAACTAAATGTTTAGATTTTAAATTAATTATATTTATTATTTTTGACGGAACTTGTAAATAAATACGATGTTTTATATTTATAAAAGAACATTCACTTAACGTCGTTTTTGATAATGCAAAGAAAATCAACTTCAATGCCCTATATTTGTACTAAATTATTATTTTATTAATTTGTAGGTTTTAGTCAATATTATTTATTTATTATATTGTTAAGATCCTTACAAACTCCAGTATCTTGAAAAAACTTTTGGAATCATTAAAGGACCTCAAAGGAATTAATTTACCTTATAAACTAATGGACGGAAACGTACCCTTAAAAAAAATAATAAATAATTTAACTTTATAGCATAAATACATACTTTAATTTTTTAAAAATTTTTGTCATTTAAAATACGTAAAACCTAATAGTTGTTTATTTTCAACAATTTCTAAAGAAAGAATCAAATTTTTAACATTATTTAGCAATATTAAAAAAACAGTTTTCTAAATGTCCAGAAAAATTATGTGATCGGAAACTTTCCCAGTTTGTTAAAGTTCTTGAAAGGAAAATATCTCCACTGGTGCGTTGACAAGACAACGAGGATTTATCTGATGCTGTAACAGAATCATGCTGCATATTCTATTCTTAGAAGAAATGCTTTCCTCTATCGTTGATTCCAGGAGTCATATTAGATGGGTAACGACTGTCAACGACATGACAATTGACAGAAATCTCGGAATTTTTCCAATGTAATTTGAATTTTCCGCATAAGAAATTTATTATTCGTGAAAAATAAAATCTTGTATGAACCACTGGTGTTATGGCAATTATATTGCTCTCGGTCGATTCAACACTGGATTCAACACTCGCTGGATTCAACACTATTAGAATCCGTTGCTTCGTTTTCAATGGTTAAAGACTGGGTTGCCAAATTTAAGCGTGGTCGTATGAGCACAAATGATGAACCCCATAACGGACGTCTAAAAACTGTTACTGTACCGGATACGATTGAAAAAGTCCACCGTATCGTCTTGAATGACCCTCGAGAAAAAGTGCGCGAAATAGCAGACAGCTTGTTTAAATATCTTGGTGGTCCTAATTTAAAGAATAATAATAATAATGATACTTCAGTTTTGGGTATATTATTTAAGTAGATTGTTGGAATTAATTTAATATAAATGAGAATCCAGAGCGCCGCGCATATGACGTCTTCGAATGTGCTCCGCGTTTTAGATACCAAATTATAATTTGGTGTGATTTTGACGCGTTTTTTATTAATAGAACTTTGATGAGATGTTGGTTGTTTTCCGGAATAAAGGCGAATTTGGGTTTTCGCTTTTTTCCCTTTTGGGGAGAAAATTCCATATTAGAGATAGCTGTCAAAGTGACATTTTTAAATCATACCAACTCTTATTGTAGTCATTATTTCCGAGTTTATTAATTTATCCAACACCTCCTAATAATAGACCTATAACTATGGCGATTTTAAATCAATTATGTAGCTTATAACTCACTAGTGAGTTAAAAACATAATTTTTGTACTCGCTTATCAAAACCTGTCATTTCACGATTCGATTTGCGTGCGTAAAAAGTCACTTTAAACACGAGTGCGTAAAAGTAAAGTTGGTACTTCCTGGAACTTGATTAATTTAGTGACATTTTAAAATCATAAATCCCTAACCTTAATAATATGCTACTCAGTTCGTTGTTTTTCTATGAAAATAAAAAGAAATGAAATAGAAATTGTTATATTTGGAAGGTATGTAATTCAATGTCAGAACAGCAACAAATATTATATAAATTACCATTATTCATTCTTTTCAGAAATTGAAACGGAACAATTATTAAAAATTTTGATTGGGCAATTTTGACAACCAGAGATTGATACCGCAGGGATTAACTGGTTTGTTTGAATTGATCTTGATTGCGAAGGTAGAGTAACGTTGATTGTATTATTACATATATCTTGTATTTCAGATGTCGAACAAGTTGCAGGCGGAGTCGATATCTCTAACGGGGTCATTGTTTTAGCTAATTGAATTCTACTATGCAGAGAATTTTCGATATATCCTTCTGCAACCGTAGATGATTTCCGTCCACCATGCCTTTTAATTGAAAGCAAGTCACCTCCTTGGTTTGCCAACAATGTCGCTGAACTCCTTCGAAAACAGTGACCTGTGAAGTTACTTGCGCTATCAAGCTGAAGGTACTCAGCTATTCGCATTGGAATTTTGCCAATTGTATTAAGACCAACAGGTGAACAAACACACTTGCCATTGCGATATGTTAAAAAGAATCGCTGCTGGCTGTCCGGTCTTAAATTGGCATATTGCCGAATTAATGCAATCCATTCAGGCTTAATGATTGCAAATGTACGGCTGTTACCTGTTTTAGTTTCTGGAATTGTTACGATAATTAAATTCGATTTAAATTCTATGTCTCGCAATGACATTTTGCAAAGTTCTTCACGTCGACACGCTCCAGAAATACCCAATATTAATACAGCCTATAAATACATATAGTGTTGTATGGAATTTAAATATATGGAAATGACTTTACCTTCATTAGTAGGAACAAAGAATTTGGTGCTTCAACAATAAATTTAGTAATTTGTTCTTCGGTTAATACTGCTGATTTTTTAGGCTGATGTTGCTTCGTTATCTGTTTTAAATACGCTATGAGTTTTGCATATTTAGATATATCCATATTATCATATATTATTAAGCATGATTTTAACATAGAATAAGTGGACCATAATGATTTATTTGATTATAAATTTTGAAAATAAACTAATAAACAATTTTCGGAGTATTTTTCTATATTTTTAGATCTAGCCCAAGTTTTTTGATTTTATGGGTAATAAATTATCCACTGCAATATTTGCAGCTTCGCGAATTTCAGGCGGTGTACATTGCATTTCATTATCAGAATTCATGTTGTTGGTGAAGTTTTTATTTTGTATGGAATTTTTTGAATTTGATAATTTTAAATTAAATGTCACTTCAAATAATCAATACTCCCAACTCAAATTTTTTAAATAAAAATCAAGAGATAAGTAGTGTGTCATAAACGATAACGTATTTAACAATATGTATTATTATTATAGTTCTCGTACAAAAAATATTGTACGAACTTCGTGCGTGAAACATTTCGCGAATGTCACTCATTCGCGAAATATGATTTCACGCACTTGGTTCGTAAATAACTATTATCTCACTAGTGAGATAAAACAAGGTGAAATTTAGATTGCATAGAGACATTCAAACTGCTATAGTATTAACACATTTATATTCATTCTAAAGGGTAAACAATAGCAACTAATTAACATTTACATTAATATTAAAGTTGAAGGAAATCCTCTTTGTATCTGACTCTGAATTCAGGTTATTCGAATTTAGAGTTATACTAGAAGACGTATTTGAAGTATCCTGAACAGAAATTTGATGACCAGAAGTCGAGGACGTTAGACTGTCTGGACCTTGTATCTTTCTGGCTATATCAATCTTGTTGGATACTGAATCTTGTATATAACCTTCTGCCACAGTGGACGATTTCCACCCACCATGTCGTTTAACTGTTGTAATATCAGCTCCTGCGTTTGCCAGAAGAGTTGCTGACGAACGTCTCAGACTATGTCCTGTATATAATTGAGCTTCTGGTAGGTTCAGGAAAGATGCAACTTTCTGAGGTATCTTAGAAATGGTGTTAATTCCAACTGGCTGGATAGTGCATTTTTCTTTCTTGTAATTTAGGAAGAATCTGCCATGTGGAATACCTTTTGGTCTCATACAGACATATTTTCTGTAGAGGTCAGAATATCTGTTGTAAATCCTTCTGCCATAACAGTGAAACTTCTAGATACGTTTGTCTTTGTGTCAGGTATCGAAACATTCAAGTATCCTCCTTTATCTTCTATATCGTCAACTTTCAGCTTAGTTATTTCATCACAACGACACGCACCTGATATACCCATTATTAAGGCAACCTGCATAGAATACACGAACGAATAATGAATAAATATTTTGAATTAAATATAATAAAATAAATAATACCTTCATCATCAAATATTTATTGTTAGGAGCCTCATTCAGAAACTTCTCTATATGTAGCCTCTCCAAGATTTTCGCCTTTTTGGACTTGTGGGTTCTTGCCTCACTCTTCAAATAGAAAATCAGTTTTCCGTATTTCGATATGTCACTATTCATATACACTTTCAAAGTACTTCTTAACATGGAATACTTCGTCCACAATGAAGAAGGTGCTATTTTCCTTCTATAAATATGGAAATACGCCAGCATAACTTCTTCGTTAATTCCAGTGATACTTTGCTGTTTTCTCCATTCTTCAAAATGACGAAATTCTTTGTCGTAATTATCCTTCGATTTTTTTGGCAGTAATTTATAACATGCTGCTTGAGCTTCTTTCTTAACTTCTAGCGGAATGAAAACAGCCTCTTGCAACTCTTCCATTACCATAAACTTTTAACTGCAGTATTATTAATCAATCACTAATTTTGTTTGCTTGTTGATTTGCATTATTTATTCTCCATAGTAACTGCATTACTGTATATGAACTTTTTGCATTAGTCGTTTATAATTTAAATTTGACATGGAACGTCAAATTTATAAAACATTAAAAGCCATTTTGAACGGATCTTAAGAGGTGTTGGATAAAGTTTTGTATTGCACACGTGTGTTAATTAAAAATAAGTCAGTTGAGAAAAGTAGCTCACTCGTCCTAGCGGACTCGTGAGCTAAACATTTTCTCGCGTGACTTATTTGTAACATAACACACTTGTACAATAAATAACTATTATTTGTTTGCTGATTATGTTCTTGTTTTCACCTACTTTTTGATAAAAATGTTTAATTTTATAATTAAATCTCATTATGACAATTTTGTACTAATTATTTTTTCTTCTTTTTGAATTGTTTTAATTCTGTTAGTAGATGTAAGTGTGGATTACTTCCTCGTAGTACACCCGGGGCAACGTTAGGCTACGATGTCTAACCATTTAATTACTAGATTTCATGAATTTTCCCAGCAGTGCTCATATAACACGAAATTTCAATCGATTTTACATAAATTTAGCTTAATGGAAACAGAGTTTTAGGTTTATAGCCTCATTCTGAACCAAATTAATTTCAATCTTCGTGGAAGCTAAAGTTTAGACGGTGGCATTTTAGAATAAATAATTTCTTTTCTTGTTTAATATTTGATTATTTTCTTCGCACATTTGTTAAATAAATAATAAATCAAATTTAATATAAATTTAATTAATTCAATTACGTGAACGAATGCTTCAATTTTAATAAGTCTCAGGGTAGTACTAATGATTTTATTCTAAAATATCATTTAATGAATGATAATTGGAGATTAATTATTATAAAATATTTTCTGGGAATCATAATCTTAGTTTTATTTACCAATCTTTTTATATAAATGAATATTTATTCATGTAATTTCAGTTACGTGCAGTTTATCAGAGATATAAAATGTAAATATTATATCTTTATCTATGGGATTCCCAAGTACAAGTAATGCAATATGATTTATCATTCTTATATCATATTTTTTAAATTTCTTTTTTATTTCTAAGAAATCTTAATCTTTTTCATTAATCAATTTAATGTAAACGAAATGGCTTTTAATTAGCTTGAATTGACAGGTTAGTTTAGTATCCAATGCAGATTTACTCTAAAATTTTCAATGTTTCATGTACGGTCTTTTTTGGACATTTTAAAAAACTGGAAATCATTGATTAAGTAACAAATTCCAGATCTTATCCAATGTTAAACCAATTAAAACAATACAAAATACGAGGTGCTATTCAGAAATTCCCGGAATATGAAAAAGCACAGTAAATTGTTCTTAGAACTTATTCACTACCATTCCCTTCAATGTACTTTCCTTCTGCGTGAATACACCGATCCCAGCGACTTGTCCATGATTGAAAGCAAAGCCGGAACTATTCGGTGTTAACGTGCTCAACACTGCCTGCGATTCTGTCTTAATCTCTACAATCGTCTCAAAACGACTCAGTTTCAATTTCGGAAACAGGAAGAAGGCACGGCACAACTTGCTCCTTGTGCCTTCTGGAGGTAGGGAGGGGGGGTAGTACTGTCGTCTTCGTTGAGACTATAAACTGACGCACAACAAGTGATGTGTGGGTTGATGCATTGTCGTGCGTATACGAGATTCATTCAAGTTATAACACCTCCGACTGGGAACAGATAAAAACATGCGGTTTGTTGCAAAATGCGCGCATATTCTTTTTGAATGCGTGACAGAAACGGCAACACTGTACAGCACACCGAACTCGGCTAGACTGAGGACGTTTTTGATATTTAAAATGGCGACGTTTTCATTAGAAGAACAGCGTGTAATTATTCGTTTTCTCCATTTGCGTGGAGTGACATCGATTGAAATTCATCGCCCGTTGAGTAAGACATGTGGTGATGGTGTCATGGATGTGTCTTGCCGGTCTGGCGACATGATCAAGCGAGTGGAGAAACTTCAAATTCAGAAAAACATTGAAACACACATTTTATAAAATCTCCTAAAGCATGTCATGTTTTGACGCTGAACTCGCAAGTAACTATAAAATAAACACATGCAAAATGGAAAGATGCAATTATATAGAATATAAATACAGAATATTGTGAGTCAATTACAACGCGAACCACAAAATTATAAACACCCTGAAAATAGCATCATGTTCCGCCTATGAATTCAAAATATTCAGTTTCTATAAATAATAAATACCTCTATTGAAGTTACTCACACACATACGCTACAGCGTATGTTTACATACGTAACGGCTGTCGATGTTATAGAAACTATAACATTGTTGTATGCTAAGGTCAATAACTTCGTGCAAAATCAGCTGTTTATACATTCAAACAAATTATTAAAAATTAAGATGTGTGTTACATTAATTTACAAAGTTATTTTAAAAAATCATACTAAAAATAATTTGTGGACTTTTAGAACTGATATCATTTCATGTGTATTACGTGTATGTTTTGTTACGAGAAGTATGAAATATAAAATGTTAATATGGATTCAGAATGCCGCTATTGAATTTAGACGCTGTAATGTTAATGTTTATACAAACGCTAGAAGAAAACATTGTGTATAAGTTTTGTATGATACAGGTTCGATAACCTGCTACAAAAGTCAGCTGTTAAAAATTTATACTTGCGTCTGAATTTTTAAAGACGATGTATTAAAAGAACGTGTAAGATGCGTGCTCTACGGGCATTTAACGTCCTATTTGGTAACAATCTATTTTTAATCGAAAACATAAATGTAACGTACTATCGCAGCATTTAAAATCCGGACGATTAGATATTCATTTTCGCTATAATTAAGCATTAATTCGGTTTTTGTATAATTGAGATGTTGTGTAGATGACAGCATACTGACATTTATCTGTAACCTCTCACACAAAATTATGTTACACATTTTGTTACAAAATTATATTATTTAGTGAATAAATGAGACAAGAATTTATTAATCAGAAAACTACAATTATTTGGTTTTAATTTTTAATACTTTATTTCAGCACCATTTCTGTCTAACACCTTTTGTAAACGTCTAGGAATAGATGTTATGACATTATTTATAAACTCTGGTGACAGATCATTTCGAATATCCTCGATCTTGTTAGATAATTCTTAGACATTTGCTGGTCCCTAAAATTCGTTCTCGATGGGGTTCATATCTGGACTTCTAGAACACCACGGCAAACACTGTATTATTTTCTCTAAACCACTGAGAAACGACTCTTGCCGTGTTGACTGGACAATTGTCGTGTTGAAAGATGACATTTCAGGATACTTACGAAGGTAGAAAAATATTTTCTAATATTCTAATATAATTGTTAGGTACTATTAAATCTTTCCCTGATAATCCAACAAACTCTTGGCCCATGTGCGCAAATCCAGACCCAGACGTTTACTGAGAATCTTCCGCTCGTTTGTAATTTTTGAGTATACTTTTCGTCAAAACGTGAATTAGGTGGTGGTCTATAAACACGGATTCGGACATTATGAGACAACTAAACAACTTTTTCATCTATTTTTCCAAAAATTAAAATTATGCGGCATCAATTCCAACGCAAAACCACTCCTTACTTCTTTATTCTGCGCATTAAGATATGTTTTTTTCACAGACGCCCGATTTCTCATGTCTGAAATTTGTTTCAGCCGTTTTCTTGCTGTGTGGACACACCCGGGGAAATGTGTTGCGGTCACTGCATTCACTATTGTTTCGAACAGATCGTTTCATATAAAATTAATAAGATTTTCATCCTGTTCGGGAGTTGACACACGTATACCACCGGAGGCTCGTTTTCTATTAATAACTCCCGGACGCAACCTTTTAATTTTGATATCTGAAATGATACTCTTCCTCACACAAAATCTATTCGCTAATCTTCTAACTGACAATCCTTCTTCTAGTAACGTAATTATTTGAGTTTTAGTTTGATTATCCAAATGTGATATATTAACCTTATATTTTGACAAACCTGAATATGACACTGACGGATCTGTTAACAGAAGCAAATAGATACCTATCTACTCTTGAAAAGCCATATTCAAACCAAACAAATTAAGTGTCCGATTTTTAAATGCCGCAAAAGTACGTAAAGATCCACAACTAGACGAAACTTCAAAACTATTTTTTTTGTTAATGCTTTAAGATATCGTCTCTGATACTTTTTATTTCATCGTTCGCACAGTGGCGTAACAAAAATTTTTAAAATATCTTTGTCATGAGGGGGATTTTTGGGGCAAATATTTTGAATTCATATTCTATATAATTACATCTTCGCATTTTTCATACTTTGTCTTTTTATTTTAAGGACACCTGGTATAACATATTTTTTAAGGCACCTAAATTTTATAAATTTTTATCTCAAAATTTAAAAATAGACGCATTTACAACATGCTTCTATGAATTTACCCAAATATACAAATAAACATATCAAAAATTCTATTTGCATTTCATCTAACATTTTACTGTCTTTTGCATATATTATTTATTTTCCTCGATTACTACTTATTTTTGTAATACATATAACATGTGCCAACTATTTAATAAACATTTTTATTTAATATGTTCTATTTTCGTCTATAAAATATAAATAAATTAGATATTTTACTAATTTAGTCTAAATTAGATTATATGACGTAACCTGCAATCTGGTATTTCCCATTTCATCATTTTTATGAATACATAAATCATACAGGCTGTCAATATGCACAGTAACTTTATTCATATTGCAATGACATGTTAACGTATCGCTAAATCTGAATGACTTTTTTTATTGTACTCATGTTTGTGAAAAGGAAAATGAAACTCACAAGATATTGAAATAGTATAAATTTAAAAATATTAATATACCTTGATTCTTGATTGTAGAAGTACGTACAAGAGAATATCAACAAATTAAACAAGATAAACGTTCAAAAAGTACAACTGTTACTTCACGAGAAATGGATTTTAATTCCAGTACCTAGCTATGTCGGTAAAACAGGAAACTTGTACGTTTAAAATCTATACGCATTAAAAGCAATAAAAATATTTATTGAGATATTGCGGTGAATTAATTTATTGAAAGTTGAAACTGTTATAACAGTGAATCGCTTAAATTACAAATATTTATAGTAAATATTGAGTTCCAAACAATTAAATATATTGATTTGCACTATTTTCTTGGTGCAAAAACGCAGTGATATTTAATAGGTACATAGTTACTCCTATTCACATAATTTTAATTGTACAGTAAATTAACAATGTTTCATACAAATATTATAAATAAAATATCACTATGCACTTTGTAAATAGGTCACCACAATCTTGATATAAAATCTAAGTACTTACTTTAATGATGTATCGTATTTTGAAAAAACATAACCTAATCAAAGATAAAATATTTAAAAAACATTTGATATTGTTACTCACTCGTCTCTTTCTTCATCGGATGTGGACATTTTTGTTTAACAATTTATGTTTTTCGCTATTAATTTTTAACACTTAAACGATTTGCTTTCACAGCCACAAAAAAAAGCAGGCAAACACGATTTTAGACCGTTTCAGTCGTGAACAATTCAAAATTAGACCGTTTTTAAAAGTGGAAATAACCGGAAAACGCAGTATCCTTACTTATATATACAATATATACGGCAATAGGGCGCGACGAACGTTCTGCAAATGATCGACCGTTTCAATCGAAGGGCGTCTGTGCGAAGTTGTAGGGGATGCTAGAACAGAGCCCTACAAATCCGGCATATTGACAAAAGGCAAGGGTGTCAACCATTTCTATATATATATTTATTTTGCCTTTTTTTGAGTAACACAAGTCTGCGCTGTAGATATATCTAAATAGATACTGTATAGGCTATTACAGTGCTGTCTGATTTTATTATATAAGTAATTGATTTATTCGCTGCGTCGATATAAAGAATAAAGTAGTTTAACTCTGTTCAGTCTGACAAAATCAATAGTAGGTGTGTATTATAATATAAAATAACTCTATTAAGTTCATGTAATTTTGTTAATAAATCGAATTGAAGGTTAAATCATGACAACCATGAATTTTTTAAAACTGTATAGGAAGTGCTCCTAAAATTATGATGCAGTAATTACTTGATATTAGTTAAACGTGGTATCTTACATATCATATTTATGGTATAAAATTACGAATTATTGGGAATTACTTTTTATTGTTGTACAGTGCGTTTTCCTAGCTAATTGCATTTTTGCCGCCTCGATATGTCATAGTTGAGTTTTTTTTTCATTTTTTCTGGGTATTTTATTTACTTCTGCATCTGTAAAACACATTGCATGCATTAACATTTACGAATGACATTACAACCACTTGTAGTTATCTGCACGTAAATTTCTGGGTTACCTAACTCGTGCAGACAAACTTTATATTATGCCTTTGTAAGAAGTAATCTTATTATATTGAGAGAGGGTTTTGGAGAGGGTATTTGGAGAGGGTTCAAAGGAAGCGCTTCATAAAATATCTTTCTTTTAAAATCAACCACATCTACCCATCTAGCAATACCGATTGGGATGCTTTACTGAGACGCCATTTGTTTCAATCGTTTGCTGAGCGCTGAGAGGAAGGTTGCCGGAATTTTCATTTAAAAATTCGGTATTTTGATCAATACCTCTAATTCATTTCTGAAATAATATCAAGAAAAACAACCAATTTGTTACAGTTAATTATTTACAATATAAAATACCCATGAATTTAATTTTGAAAATCCTTCGTACGTAATCAATTCTATCTATGTAATCCTATATACAATGTTAGTCGATTCGGCTGGTGTTCTCAAATGACCGCACTATTTTAAATGTACAATCGTTTAGCGAATTAAAGCGAAGTAGGCATATAATAATATTTATGTGATTTAACAACTCTTTTGGGAGAACAGGCCTGTTTCGTTTTTGTTTTCTTGATAGACGTGGCCGATGATTCTTGATGAAAAATTTATAAACTTAACGTAAATAATATAACGCTTGATTTGTTGCATTAAATTTATTAGATATTTCTAACATTTTTTTCGGTATATTATATAAAAGTATGAGGATGGATTGTCAGTGTTGGAACTAGAGTTATTTGGAGGATTGAGAACAAATTAAAGAGTTTATAATATCGAAATATATTATCTAATATAATCCTGCCATCATTGAATCTATTTGATAACAATCTTCTGTTTCATCAGTACAATTGCCCAGTGTGTAGATCTAATTTAATTTGACAGTGTCTGACACTGCTAATGTTGAAATTTTGGCAAGGCCCCTGAACAGTTCTGACTGAAATCCAAATGTTTGGGGAACAATGTTTTGAAAGATTTTATTTTCCAAACTTCTGAGGAATTGCAGGAGAAAATCGAAACTGTTTGGGGTTAAATTTCGGAGGAATAATGTATTAAAGTCATCCATTCCATGCCTTCGAGACTTCAAGAAGCCATAAGAAATTACGGGGGTTACTGATTATTGATCTTTTTATTTATTTTTTTCGTAACTATAAGTGTGCCTATAAGAAAATTTTATTTTTATTTATAACAATATAAAAAATTATTGTATTATTTTATGTAACATATTTAGAAAAAATTTAATATATAAAATATGATTAAAATATTTTTTTTTGTTTTAATTAATGTATTTTTCTTAAAGAGAAATTCAATTATTTAGGGAAATTTTATGGCAGTTGGCAACGTTTGCCTATGTTTTAAAATCTAGTTGTCTATGGTTGTAAATATAATTACCAAATAATAAAATGTTTATTAATTATCAGTTGTAACCTTAAATTACCGCTATGACTACTGACTTATAGACGTAGTGTGACCAACTTAAAACTGAATTCCCTAAATGTTCGATGCTTTAATGACATATAAAAGCACTCATTTTGAATGCTTTTATAGATCTCTTTAGCAACGCTATTTGCAAAAATAGTATATTAAAAAACAAGTTTCAGAAGGCACTATTTTGCCGCACGAGATCTGTTTAGAAAACGAGCCGCGATAGCGGCGAGTTTTCTAAAGAGCGAGTGCGCGAAAGGCCTTATGAAACAAGTTTTTTATACTATTTTTTCTATTTTGCATTTTTTACATTAATAAATTCTAATTATTTAATTTGAAAGTTCAGAGTTTTATTTTTATATAAAACATGCAGTTGGTCACATTAATACTTGATATTTTCAAATTTAAATTTTGCTATCCGCGAAGTATATTATATTACATATTATTTATTAATTTTCATTCACATTACTTGATATATTATTCAAAAATATAAACATGAGTGACATAGAAACTAATACATCGTGTTGTCAATTGTATATAATATACGTTGTTTGTGTAGAGTGCGTACATATATCATATCTGTCAAATGTATATACATACTTAAATTCTTAAAATCAAATGACAGCAATGATATTTATTTCTGTGTTCGAACAATGCCAACATTGAAAAATGAAAAAAAAGTGTATCGAAATGCAACTCATTTCGATACTGTTTTGGGTATCATAATGAGTTCATTTCGAAAGCAAAATAGAAAAACATATTTACCGCATACTTCAAGTGACTGACATTGACTCAAGTAAAGACATTTTTTGTTTTAGTTATTCTTTCACAGAAATCATCGCCGTGAGTGAATTTGGCAACAATTAAATTCATTCCTGAGAAAAACTGTACGCATCTTAACGTTAAAACGGTTTATAGTGTTTTCATTTGACTACTTCCTCTTGCACAACCAGAGATTGTAACTGTCCCTGACTATGTTTTTACTATTGTTATTTCAAAATAAGTTTAAAAATATTTTAAAATAGATGCAAGATTAATAGTCTTCAAAATGTGAGAAAAGTGTAAAATAATATCTCTTTGTATTTATACAAGATGTCCCGTATCGTTATGTTCAAATTTTAGGAGTGTAAAGTAGACTTCATTTAAAGTAACAAAAACGCAAAACTTGTATATCCATTTTTATTTGTTTCAAACTTACAGATCTATGAATGTGATTGTCAGATCATGAAAAAAATGTAATCCTAAAGTCAATACAAACTGATTTTATTTAAAAAAAGTTATACGATTCAATAACAGGCCTGTGATTGTTAACGTCGCATAATAAAATGTTATCCTAAAATAAATAAACACGTGTCGTAGTGTATACAGTAATTTCTTGGAGATCTACAAAAATGAGTACTGGAAATTGATTTATGATAAAGAAGGTTCTTACTTATTTCGTAAGTGCTGAACCATGAATATCATACAATAAACAAAGGATCAGATGACTGTTAACGTTGCATTTTTTAATAAAGGATTGCATTACGTTTCAGTTCATACAACAATGTTTTCTTTATTCAAAATGCTTTACCGATTTTCTTCTCAAGAGTATGCGGACATGCATTTTGTGTATGGCTACTGTAACGGCAGTGCACGTCAAGCAATTATTGAATACCGACATCGGTTTCCCGATAGGCGCATTCCTCATTACAGAACGTTTCTGGAAGTACACAGACAATTTCGGGAATGCGGAATGCGTGATTATCTTTTCGACCGAGGAGTAAATTTGCCAACAGACTTAGAGGAAGAAGCAGTAGCTATTGTTACAAGGGATCCAACTCTCAGTGTACGTCGAATCGCTAGACTACTAGGAGTGCCACGAATGACAGTTTGGCGAATTTTAAAACGTGAGGGCTTATAACCATATCACTATCGCAGGGGACACGGTTGAGGCAGACCACTATGCTCGTCTAGTTTATTCTACCTGGGTATTAAGACAGTCACGGCTCCATTTTAATTTCTGCAGAACAGTCTTCTGGACAGATGAATCTACGTTCACGAGAAGTGGTGTTACCTGCCTGCCGAGCAAATCCGACAAAACAAGTATGGAATTCGGATAAGTACTTCTTCTGTTGGCTTATGAGCACAAGACTGCATTCAACAAGGAGGTGGATATTTCGAAAATATTATTAATTGAACTTTTTTAAATAAAATCAGTTTTTATTGGCTTTAGGATTACATTTTTTTTCATAATCTGACAATCACATTCATAGATCTGTAACTTTGAAACAAATAAAAATGGATACACAAGTTTTGCGTTTTTGTTACTTGAAATGAAGTCTACTTTACACTCCTAAAATTTGAACATAACGATACGGGACACTTGTATATACCGATGTTAGTTTGTAACTTACTCTAGCATGCACCAAGTGAAGCCACTGTGTTGGCGAAACAATTGTTGTTTTACGATGACATATTAATAAAGTGAAGATTTTAACTATTAGTTTTAGGATTTCTATTTTAAATTATGGATCTTCATCAAGTAGAAATCGAATCAATTTAAGTTATTAGAAATAATTATAAAAATAAACATTTATCGATATCTTTCAAAAACATTGTCATTGATAAAGACTGAACAATGTAAGAAAGATTATAAATACATCTAGTGGAATGTAAAAAAGATATATTATTACGTTTTACCTTCATGAGGCCGTACTCTTTAAATAAGGTCAAAATAGATTATACATATTCAAAGCACTTACACAATAAAAACAAAGGTAAAGTCGTTCATATCGCTGGAGATAAGTGATAAGTAAATGTCATTTTTAACAACAAAATTTGCATATCTTTCATAACAACAGAATCTTGAAGATATTTTAAGTAGGTATATACTATAATACTACAATATTCAGAATATCATTTGCGTATCAAAAAAAAAGAAAAAAATTAATACAAACTTTAAAAAATTGTTTTACTGTAAATAATATAACGATTAGAAAAATAAATATTTTAATATTTTGTAGAGCCCCCATGGTTATTTAAAACAATTCGTAATCTTTTGGGCATAGAATCGATTAAATTTCGCATGTTGTAATTTTGGCGAAAGTGATGCCAATCATTTTAAATTGCATTTATTAATTCGTTTTTGTTTTGTGGTCGAAACAAATAATTATATATTTTTCCGGTCATGAATCCCCAAATATTTTCAATTGGATTTAAATCGGCGCTTCTAGCTGGCCACGGAATTACATTAATATTACTTTCATTCAACCAATTCCTTATATGAATTGGTGAATTATCCTAAAAATAAAAGGATTATTATTGTTATATCAAAATGAAATTGTATAATATTACATGTTGGAAGATAAAATTATTTTGAAAACTATCTTGCACGGACGGACGCATCACATTGTTAAGTATATTAACATATGGTTGAGCGTTTAAATGGCCATCAATATACAATGCTTCTGGTCCTTGGACTGATATTCAGCTCCACATAGACGGAAAATCTTCGACTACTATCTGTTTTCTGTATGAATTTATCCTCGAATTTCTGACCTCTTGGGCGATACACTCTAAGTTTTCCGTTGTATGTTGACTGAAATACCTTCTCGTCTGTGAACACTACACTGTCCCAAAAATTCGAAGCCTGATTAATATTGGTTGGCGAACTGACTTCTTCTTAATTTATTTTCATCACTTAACCGTGGTTTCATTGCAGCTACACTGTTTAAAAGACCTGCATCTCTTAATCGTTTTCTAGCTGTCCTTACTGATGCAGAAAAAATTATTTCTTCACATGCTTTCTTCGCAGTAGTAAAAGGCTGTTCATTTACATACTCAATTAAATTGTTGTCCATTTCTGGAGTTGACTTCTTTGGGGCTCCAGAACCAACTTTCCTACCTAAGTCGTGCGTTTGCAGCCATTTACGTTTTATATTAAAAATAGTGACTTTGCCGCAATCAATGTCATTTGCTACGCGTTGCAATGACCACCCTTCTTCCAGTTTTGCAATAGCAAAACCATTTTCAGCGTCCGTAATAACATAGTTTGGCATTATTTAATTGAACAGTTATTAATTAAGTAGCAGAGATTAATAAATTAGTTTGGTGTTTAATTTTTTGTGCAATAATTTAAATATTTTTTATTATTAATTATGTTTTCTAACGAAGAAAAGTTTGACATGGTGGCATGTTTCATTTCGTGCAACCAAAATCGTTCTGTTACAGAGCGTATGTATTTGCAGAAGTATCCTGAAAGGAGGCAGCCAAATAAAATAACTTTTAGAAAATTAGTAACAAACCTTAAAGCATATGGTTCTTTTAGAAAACCTGTAGTTTCCCGACGAAAAACGGGCAATGAGGAAACCGTACAAAATGTTTTGTTGGCTGTCACTAAGGATCCCGGTACATCAGTCCGGCGGATTGAACAAAACATTAGTATACCAAAATGAACAACACATTGTATTTAAAAAAAACAAAAATTACATCCGTACAAGTACAGAATTTGTCAAGTACTTAGACCAGGTGATTTAGAACGAAAATTGGTACAGGTCCGTACTAGGAATTTTTTTGATTAAGGTCGAAAAAATTACGAAACCGCAATGAAATGATAAAGTATGATAAGTCGTTGAATTCGTAATAAAAAGGATTTTCGGAATCTAATATAAACAGATCAGGGCCGTATTTAAACAAATTAAGTTTATGATGGTTCCGCAAAGACGAAACGTTGGATTAAAAAACTAACAACTAAGGTGGCGACCTTAAAGAGCATTAGAAGTTGCTGTGGAGAAGTGTTATTGGTTTTGCCCTAGGTCAAATATTAACGCCAGGAAAAAATAGTTTGTAAAATCGAAAAATTCAATTTTTTCAAAATTTCCTTTCTCTTTTCAAAAACTAAAAAAATTTTCGGGAAAATCTAAACGCCAATTTCTTAGACATTTTATTACGCAACTTTTCTCCCTTATAACCAAATCTGTATCTCTTAAGGTTGCCAAGATCCCCATAGTGGCCCTCTTTATCTCGGACACATCGTATACCTACATCCACGCAACTTAATTTAAATCGATTAAAATATGACCGTACCACTTTTTTTTTATTTCGATTGTACGTAACAGCTTGATTTGACTTCAAACGGGATAAAATTCTTTAATAAATGCAAAAACTCAATTAACGACCTAATGATTGGCATATTTTAAAATTAAAATATTCGCATTTTTTAGCCTAATTTTTAATTATGAATAATTACAATTTAACAATATCATTAAAACGATTAAGGAATAGGAAACATGGAGGAACACATTACTTAACTGTTAAATACAACAAACCACGTGTTAATCCGAGCTTCCTCAAAGTTCCGAAGGTTTTTTCTTTCCAATAACACATACACAGTCACGACAATTACGAAATATACATATTACACACTTACGTAGAAGACAAAGTCAATCAACCTGAGTGCCTGGTATCGCTTTCAATATAAATTTGGGAACAATTATCGACATCAATCAGTCAAGAACTAGTCACATCTTTCGTACGTCGAAACTCCGCAATGATTAAAATTTACTCTTGCATAATCTTGTTAGTGTTATTTGGAGCGGGTGAAATTAAGAGTGAAGTACCGATACAGGGTTACAGATATGAAGCGAAAGATGTGATGGAAACTGCGGCCACAACTGTACCAATAAGATCTCATCGCTCCTTACACGAAACTTACTATCCACAAGGTGGCGGAATTTTAAATGGATATTCCGACGTTGAAGGCTATGGTGGCCGATCTTTTATCGGCGGTGGATCTGGAATCGGATTAGGAGGAGGAATTGGGGGCTATCAAGGAGGAATAAGTAGAATTGGAAGCGGCGGATATGTCGGAGGTATAAATTCAGGCGCGGGCGGTGGATTTGCTGCAGGAGGCGGTTTACACGGCGGTGGATTGCAAGGTGGTTACGTGGGAGGTGCAGGATTTCAACCGGGATTAATTGGAGCCGGCAATATACAAGGTGGATTAGTAGGCGGTCCCCATTTGCATTCTGGTTTAATTGGAGCCGGATCTGGATTAAGAGGTGGTTATATCGGAGGCGGAGCAGGAATTGGTAATGGAATTGGAATCAGATCAGTTGGATTGGGAGCTAGTGGAGTTGGATTAGGAGCAGGTGGAGTTGGATTAGGAGCAGGTGGAGTTGGATTGGGAGCAGGTGGAGTTGGATTGGGAGCAGGTGGAATTGGATTAGGAGCAGGTGGAATTGGATTAGGAACAGGTGGAATTGGACTAGGAGCAAGTGGAGTTGGAATAGGAGCAGGAGGAGGTGGATTAGGAGGCGGTTTTATCGGCGGCGGGCAAGGCGGGTTAATAGCTCCACTTCACCATATTCACGGCGGCGAAGTAATCGACAAGTCCGTTTATAGCGGTGGAAAGAAAAATTTGAACGACGGAAGCTTCGAGAAAGCCAATGGGCAGAGTGGCGGTCAACTAAATCAAGGTCAAAATAGTTTTAGCCAGGGTAATACTGGCGCTCAAAGCAGCCAGGGTAATTTAGGTTACTATAATGACCAAAAAGCAGGGAAAAACGCTGCAGAAGATGGTAGATCATATACTGGATCGCAGCAAATTAACCAATTAGGTAAGTTAGTTTGAATTCGTTAATATATTATTAAAATAATCGGTTTCGTATCTTTACAATCCTTTGCAATACCTTCAAAACTTCAATTAGGGCTGTTAACTTCAAAGTTGCACACCAAAATCATCTTGAAGATACACTTCATGATACACCATTAATTATACTTAATATGTAATTTCAGGCCAAAATGCTGACGAAAAGAAACAACAGGCGGGACATAAAAAAGGCCACGTCGTCAAAGGCTTTAAATCGTCCCATCACAAAGACGAAGATGGTAAAACCGAAGAGTTCTACGACGAAGCCCATGATGATAGCGACAATTTCAACTTCCAAGGTCAAAACGGCCGATTCGGACAAGGTTCTCAAGCAGCCTTCCAAGGTGGACACGACGACCGTTTCTTCAATGCTGACGAGAGGCAAAATAGAGGAAATTACAACGCTGGACAATTCCTCAACAACAACAACGGCAACCAAGGGCAATACGGTCAGAATAAATATCTAGGAAACGGTCAAGCTTATGGCGTTAACAATGGTATTGACCAGCAGTCGCTGCTGGGGCATCAGGAGTCTAATAGATTCTTCAAACACCATCCTTACTTTCATTGAAAAGTAACACCAGCATTTTTATATAATTGGTTGAGGTTATGTCGTGTTTGAATGAAAATTTTTAAACAAATATGAACATGACGAAAGATGTTTTGTTAATGGTTTAACCTTTTTAAGGTCTTTATTAATATTAGGCATATTTTAATTGTTTTTTAACAATTGCTTTAAGATTTTTTATTGTTTTTATGTATATAGAATTAAGAAATAAAATAAAGTTTTTTTTTCTAAGATTGTGCTATTTATTTTTCGAATTTTACGTATTTTCGTCACAATCTCTTGATTTGAAAATAAACTTTTACATAATAAGTTGGGCAGAGAAAATTATAAAAATATATTCATTCCATAGCAAGCTTTTAAATAATTTCGCATAAAATTAAAACATTAAAACTTCAAATATCGAAATAAAACAAAACACTTTTTTCACACAAATAGTGAAAAAAGTGATTTGTTTTATTTCGTTATTTCAATATTTCACAAATGCTCAACATAACGGGTGTTCATTTGAAAAGTCAATCTAGTAGCATGTGATTTACTGAAAACATTTTGAAGTATGTCGTAAATTAAAATTTACTACTTAACCTACGAAGTCGCATATTTTGACAGTTTCCTACATACAAATAAATAACAAATGTCATTGACATTATCAAATGTCATTTAGATTTACGTTTACGGAACAACAAACACATACTAATATATATGCGTCTTATTCTATCAAAATTTCAAAGTAACCTAGATTGACTTTTCAAATGAACACACGTTATAATACTATTAAAACTTCATTTAATATTATAAATTTTATTTAATATATATATATAAACGAGTACGAAACAATATTAGATTATATTACTTAAGTACTAAAACAATAAACGTTATAAGATTACATATTAATATATTAGCTGGTAATAAAAAAAGGAAAAAACGAATAATTTTTCGGGTGGTCCAGTATCTGCCTCTTGTGTAAATATATTCGATAACGAATTTTTGTGCCAATCAGGGTTCTACTCAAAAAGACTAAGAATCAATGACTTTTTGCTGTACGAAACATATTATAGTCCAATTTCACTATACAAATTCGAATTACATAATGTTTTTACATTTTACACATCTATAAATTGAACAAGATAACAAAAAAAATTTAAAAAAATCAAAAATAGATTGATTTTATTGGTTTAGAAATTGTTTCAAGGGCAATTTAATTTAATTTCTTTTCTTCATTTATGTAAATGACCTGCCTCGCAGTGTTTCTGCAGGTAATGCAATTCAATTTGCCAATGATACATAGCTACTGGCAGGAGTGGGGGGGAAATGGTGCTATACATATAGTGGAAGATGATTTAACAGTAATTCCCTGAAACTAAATGAAGATAAAACACAACTGATTTTAGTAATGACGCGAAAAGTGACCCAAAACCTACACTTAAGTTTTTTTTGGGAATGCATGTTACCAGCAATATAGTTGGAATTGCCATATGGACGATCTCTGTCAGCGGTAAGTCACTGCAGGGTACATTATATAGACGGTTAAAGCAAGCTGCGACTTATGACGAAGCAGCGATTTTAGCAATTCTCAAAGTCGAGCAACATACACCATTTTGTTAAAGTGTTAAAGTGGACTTTCTGCAAGAACCAGTTGCAGAAATCTATTCAAATACTACACCTTTACTTTTTATACTTTTCTGTCTTGATTACATCCATAAAAAACAAACAAAATTTAGTAAAAAAGGACTTTCATCATAATAACACCAGAAATGGAGCAAACATCACATTCCTCTCCATAGAATAAATGAAACGTAATTAAGCGTAAATAACCTGGGTATTAAATTATTGTATTTTATCCTCTGTCACATTCTTTGATTTCTCGGACTCAGTTCAGTCCGTAGGATGAAACTTTTCAGCATTAAAATACTTTACCAGACTACAATTTTTACAAGATTTATTCAGATTTATACAAACAAAAATACATTAAATATTAATGTTAATACGAGTATGTGCAGTACAATTAGAATTCCCTTCAATGTTCATTGGAAAAGGAACGGATTTGGTTTGAATTGAAGAAGTCGTTGAAATCTCGTTCTTCCTGTTGCATCGCGCCGATGTTTAAAAAATAATTTTGTGACATTCACAGTTTTTTCAAACGAAATTGCCCACAGGATGAAATAAAACGTTGTACGATATACGTCCGATAAAATATTTTCCACAGTTTCGTTTCGAAATTCTTAATTCGGTTCCTTCATCGCCTCGTCTCACTCATAACTGTAAATCCTCATTTGCCGAATTTATAACGTAAATAACTATAACAAGCTGCCAAACGAAATAAAAGGCATGGGCGAAGATTCTATGCTGTAATGAAAAAATGGCTTGGGGAGCCAACTTGTATGCTGTTGAAGAATATTTCGTTTATGATTTTACTGTGTTGCCTCAAACTGCAATGTCATATGTATTTTTATAATTCTTTTTTTATAGAGGATCTGGTATTGTTTGTCTATCTTGTTTTTATATAACTGTATTGACATTTTAACTTGCCTTTAAATTTACAACAATAAAGATGATAATTATTATTGTTATTTATTTAAAATACTTAATTTGACGAATTGGAGCATCTTATAATTGTTAAAGTAGACAAAGATATTTCGATCCATGAGTATTAATTCTTTTAAGCAAGTTGTTAAAAGGTTCATAAAAGTTGAGATGAACCGAATTATATAATTCCGCAAATTAAACAACATAACGAAAAAAAATTAAAGGAAAATTCAAAAATAAATCCCTTGGAGTGTTAAAGAATTGTTTCAGGTCAAAATATTTATGTAAAATTGTTAGTTTGCCAAAATTTGAGTATCTAATCTTGTAAATGAAGAAGATATTTCAGTCGATTAGTATTAATTCTGGGAAAGGTTAAATCAATTACTAAATGCTTGTCAAAACCATCGATACATTTCCGATCCACGGTCAGGTCTTTCAAAACTCGAAAGGTAACATATTAATTGATTTAGCTAAAATGAACGCATTGATGAAGATAAGAAATAAAAATACGTGAAAGATTCATAAAAAAAAGTTCAGAAAAGGTAAACTTCGCAAGCAGTAAATTGGTAAAAAAAGTAAAACACCAGTCGATGATTCTTTTGGCCAAAATCATTAAACTCCTAATGATATTAAAATAGATTAAACGTCAAAATCTAAAGCAAAACATATTTATATATATTTAATGGTGAAAAAATGGTACATGGTGATATTTCTTGTGTAACCCAGAGGATTCTTGATGTCCAAGGAGGGATTCAGCATCTAAACCGGAATTAGATCCAAAAACGTCGCCCTTAGACAAATAATTACTGCGTCCATAGTTCCCTTGGTCAAGATTATTTGTACCCAAGAACGCTGCATTATCATAGCGTCCCTTATTTTGTTTTTGCCCGGTGTTATAATAGCTATTATCAGAAAGTCCTTTGTAGGCTGATTGTCCATCAGCTCCGTAACTACCTTTCTGTCCTTGATAGCTTCGGGCATCACCTTCATTGTGTTCCTCATCGTAATATTCTTCGGTGTTACTATTTTCATCGCTGTGATGCGAGTTTTTGTAGCCTTTGACAACGCGACCTTTTTTACGGTATGATTTTTGCTTCTGTTGGTCTGAATTTTGTGCTAAAAATTACAAAACAAATTTTTATATTTAGAAGAAGTATTGACAAGGGCGAAATGCTATAAGAATTATGAGATGAGCTTATGTAATAATTAGATTCTCCAGAGCTATTAGCAATATTGTTGGTACGTCAATATTTTTTTCTTAAAATATTATATCAGGCAAAACTTTTACACAGAAAACCCTAATTCTGCGTTGCCAAGCTTCGAAATGTATGGTTCAGTTAAACTTCGCCTGAACCATATTTCTACAATGCATTTCTGGTTAACTCGCGCTTAAATATTAAGCTTGATTTTGTAAAGCTCATATTTAACCTGTCATTGTACAACTAAGCTGCTCATACTACGCTTAAATTCAATAATAATGGACCCAGCATTAAATGGGTTGGATCTCAATTTGAGCAGATGTTTCAAAAGCCTAAACCATCGAACAGTGATATTTTGTACGTTATTAACTAATTCAAAACGACTGGCAATGTTAACATACAACGAAAAGGCAAGTCAGAACGAAAGAAAAGCGTTTGAGTAAACGAAAATCACGAACGAGTAATGCTGCAAGTCTTACAATCACCGAAACGAAGCATACGAAGAACTGCCTTGAAACCGGATATAAAAAGAGAATTTGTGCGTTTAATGGTCAAGAATATTGGTGGTTTCTCTTACAAAATTCAAAAGTGCTATAAACTGAACTAAAATAATAAAAACACAATGTTTAGTTTACTGTGCTTGGATCCTGGCTTACATTTATGAACATGATGAGCTCTTGACTAATGTCTGGTTTTGAGATGAGCCCCATGTTTCACTTTCTGGTCATATTAACAGACAGAGTTTTAGAAGCATTGAGTTTAGTCCTCTTGAGGAATTCATTGAAACACAACTTTATATGGTGTGCAGTTTCTGGAAATGGGATTATCGGCTCTTATTTCATAATTGATCATGAAGGGTGAACTGCCACCGTCAACAGTGAAAGATATCAGCAGCAAGTTCTGATCTCTTTTATAAAGGACCTCAGACGATTCTGTAGATCAAGAAATCTGTTGTTGCATCGACAGTGGTTTGAGCAAGTTACACCGCTGGTCAATCGTTGAGAATGTTTAGGGATCATTTTGGTGACAGAATAATTTCCCGAAAAACAGACTTTAATTATACTCCACATAGCCCGGATTTTACTCACCCGATGGGTACATCCGGGACATGATGAAAACAGTAATTTTTCAAAACGATCCACCCACTACGATTCCGGAATTAAGAATGGCAATTATTCGTTTCTTCCGAAACTTTGCAACAACCTACGTTTGAAAACATGGTACGAAATCTCCGCCTTGAGTTGCGCGTTATAATGATATTAAGTTCGTCAATTTTGTTAAATTAAGTGAGCAATAAATATTTTTTAATTCAGTACTGTATATTTCTGATTATACTGTATATCAACATAATTGCGAATGCATATTTATGTTGGTGCGAATGTCTAGTGTTGACACATATCGTTCATATTTTACATGTGTTTGTTTACTCTTGGTTTTGAAAGCGTTTTGCAGACAATGTAGTAAGCGACTTATTGCATCCGCGATTGCAAACTGTAAAGCAGAACGCGATAATGGACCGTTGTTGCCCTTATCAGCTATGAGAGAAGTAAAATTGTATTTATATTTTGTTATAATTTCATATTACATATTGCACTTATAACCTAAATACTACAAGTTTGACATAAGCGCTTACTACCCTAACCTAAAATATAAAATCGATTTTGCCAATGGATTTTGCATATGATTTCGCAACATTGTTTTCACATCATGACGACGTGCACGTCTTCGAATCGTGAACGGCGTATAGGAAATCATTAGATATTTGATAAATTTTATTAATTTAAAATTATTTGCAGTACTTTGTGTTCGGTACAGTGACGGAGTAGAAATTTTAATAATAATATTTACAAAGAAATAAATTTCTTAAAATTTTTGGTTGGGGAACAGAGTTGGCCTAGGCCATCCGGGCCCACCCGTAGTTACGTCACTGCCCAAATGTCTGATTTACCTTTATAAATAATAAAAACTGTTTCTTAAGATTCTTAAACTCAAAATTTTCGCAAAATTAAATTGAGTCAAATAAAAAACAAAAACAAGTATATTAAGAATGACGTATAATAAGAATATTTCTAGAAAAGAGATTAATAAACTTAGAGTAGGCTTTTTAACAAAAAAAATATTTCATTTCGATAAAAGCTATGAAGAATATAGCAACTCCCATGCTACTCCGGCTTAAAACTTCACAGATCCATTTAAAAAAATCACAAATATTATAATCAAACGTACGAGTATGTCTGCTAAATAAAATATTCAATATTCATTTGGTACGAAGTACATAGAGCATAAATTAAATTAGAAAATCAAAACAGAATAATACTGTTCTATGTAGTTTAAAAACAAAACATTAAATACAATAAACAATACATAAACAAAAAAACAATAAATAAATTTTTTAAAAATGTACTAATTATTAACCATCTCAGAAATTCAAGTTCTCACGACAAATTACAACTACATTAGGGGCCAGTATTATAAACAGCGAATAAATCTCTGAATAACAACTTGACGAATAAATTGAAATCTGGTATTATAAAAAATGCATTGTTATACTTTAAAAATGATCCTTACACCGTTTGGGCATTTTTTAATAGTTTATTTAACTTTATTGCTAATTCTAAGTCATCATAGGCTCTTTCAAAATTCAATATTATCATTTAATATAATTTATTTACTTTAATTGCTAATTATCGAACATCATAGGCTATTTCAAACTCTAATATCTTCATGTAACGTTTGTATGTTAAAATATCTTGGATGTCGCTATGACTATTTTTAAACCGGAGCATTGGATCTACTCATGCGCAAGGTAGACATCTTGAAATATTATGCGAGTCATCGTTCGTATATTTGAATTTATATTTCATTATTGTTCCTTTTGGGCAATTTTAGGTAAACAGGATATCGTTATATTTTTTATTAGAATTGTGTAAACATAATAGGATTATAGGTTTAGGTTGTCGTATAACCATTTTTCAATTAATTTAAGTCTTTACATTTTTGGTTTGTTTGACAAGTCATCTAGGTAAGACTCTCTTAAACTCTTTGCTCTAGATCGCTGTAACGTTTGGTATAATTTTAATCGATGCTGAATCTTTAATTAATCCGAATTAATTAATTAATTTTTGATTGTGGCTTCCTCATTTGCTTTTTAATCATGTCATGATTATCAATCTGTTATTTCAATATCCCGTATGGGGATAGTACCTTTTTTGTTAATAATGACGTATCCATCTACTGTGCTTAAATTAAAGGACAATCATTCTTGGCATTCTCTTCTTATTAGTCCCGCTTTGAAGTAGGTCGACGAGTGTAAAACTAGGAAGTCAATTTGAGTTGATACAGTGTTAGCTGTTCTGCATGAAGGCAGGCTTTGACAAATTGGCTTGTTTCATATAAATTCACTAGCGTAGTGATAATTTAGTCGAGGGTATTTTTCCCCGGATTTGAAAGTTTTACGCCCACGTGTTTGCTTCAGGTGAGTTCTGAGATAAGGGGACGGCTGTAATTATATCACGGCATTGTTCTCCATTTTGTTATATTACTCTGGAATCTTCCACTTATTCTTTTTCTCATTTATTTAGGGCTGTATCTGCTAATAACGGCACTACAGGCGGAATTGCGTTAGACTGGTTATGCTGTGAATTCCGTAGGTGAAATCTACCAATTAGACGAGAGGTTGATTCATCCGCAGTCATCTAATCACCCGGACACAGGAAATCAGCGTAATCGGATCTAAGGATCATCTTTCACTCCAGGTAGTGTGTAGAGAGTAACATTTTTGTGACAGAGTCCCGGAAAACAATATTAATAGTGATTTTGAAGGAACGCATGGCGTTCTAAAACATGGTGTTCTACTCACCATTTTATTTTTTTTGTTCTCTTGCCTCATTGTAAAATTTAACTCAGTTCATTTTCATATATTAATCGCGTTAATCAGTTTTCTAGTTCAAATTTTAGTAGTATCTCTTTTAATAGTACCAATCTCGCATATCAGATTGTTTAAAGTAAAGAAATTTTAGTAAATTAAATTTTAGTATTTTTTTTAATCAGTAACGGATTCCGATGTAATTTTAATAGCAAAATTTTGTTTAAATAAATATATTTTCCATTTATTTGGTAATCATTCACAACTATAGAATAACATCTTAGTTACATTTTTTTATATATCTTAAACACATTATTTTTGCATATACAGGCTGATTACTATCTGATTGGAATCTCCAATTATATGAATACATTGACAGTTAATTATTTATTGAACTATTAATTTCTATTTGTGTGTACCACCTAAGTACGTATTGCATATACTGTGTGTATCGAATCTGTGTAAGGTTGATTAAAGCTTTAATGAATCACCGATGCAATATCATATAGTTTTAGGTACGATAATTAATTTTGTTCAATAGTATTCCAACTGTGGAATAGTTTTTTTCGTTTTGTTCCATACATATGTATATAGCTCTGGTACAGCATTTTTTTTTAATTAATAAATATAGTTGTTATTGTTATGAACTCTGAGTTTTTTTAAATTTTATTGTCAACTTATTTGGTATTACTAATTTATGCACTTACTACGGCAGAATCTGTGTTCTCTGTTGGCTAAAGGAAAACATGATGGCGCCCTTTCTTATGTAAGAACCTCCCCTCAACTCGCCTCTATAACTGAGTTAGCCCTTTAGCCTAAAGATCTCCGGAGCAACCATAAAGTTGAAGGTAAGTTGGATAGATTTAGGATATTTGTCGGCGCCAGTCTAGTGCTCGTGGGGGCACATAGCAGCATGCAAATAAAATAAGTATTTGTAGAATAACTCTGAATAGCTATATATTTTGCAGTTTAGCGTTTCGATAAACGATGGAGCCACTGAATAAAATGAAAAAATACAAAAAATCCTAATGCCTTACATTTATTTTTGTTTATATTTGTAAAATACAAACCGATAAATCGAGCATTATCAGAATTCAAGTTGTCAAACGCACACAAAATATAAACTTTTAAAAATAAGGTTATGTTTATTTGAAACAGTGAAGCAAACAGCTGTTCGCATTTAACCAACGAATAAAATTTAATACCACGATTTTCTACGGTGTAAATTAAGTTTTCTTATTCGCCATTTTTAATATAATAATACCCAATCTATAGAGTAAATTAAATTTACTTGCTTACTAAATAAAATCTGCAGATTTTATCGTTTATAATACCGGCCCCTAGAGTAGAATATTTTTCTATTAAACACAGAAAATATCATAGGCAAATGTTGATAAATAATATCAGTGTTTGCTGCTGGTGTATTGAACAAATTCATGTTTACTAAACACTTCGCACTGTTTAGAATTAAAATATCTCATTATTAATAATAGACAGACACCCTTGATGTAATGTACTGCTATATATGTTTGTTTAGTAAGTGATTTATATTAAGGTATTTCAGTTAATAAAAAATATTTTTTAATAATATAAATCAGGTTTGAGAATTGTGTCGCTTCGCCTGGATGTTTGTCAAAATAAAATTATGTTTTTAGGTAATAACTTAGAGAACGGACGCAATTTCCATAAAACGCAATCGGCAATTGGAATTGTGTATAACGTCGCTCAGTACATCCCGGCGTAATTCGATGAAGTATTTGTTTGACTTACTCGGACACCTGGTCTCGCCGCGACAACAATGGACAAGCCAGCTATTTTATTCCGAGAATATAGTGCTTTTTAAAGTGTTTTCATGAGCGTAGATAGAAGCGGGGTTTTTATAATGTATATTATTTATTAGTTTATATTTCGTAAGATAAATAAAGTGCTGTGAGTAAGTTGCTTGTTTTCATAGTTTTAACTGTTAACTACATCGTAATTTTTGTAATAGATCCTGTTTAATATCGTTTGATTGAATCTATTTCTACCAATTATTTCGACGTAAGAGTGTGCATTGAATTTCGTTCAGTTTCAATAACTTACGCACACATTTTTAGTTTTCATTTATTTAGATCTAGAGCATTGTTTAAGTTACTTTTTCGGACATGATATGGAAGAATGTTGAGAACGGCATTGTAAAACAATGGCGAGTTGGATTGACGGTCATACTGATTGTATGTCCATTGTCAGTGATTCCGAAATTTATTACAAAATCCGTAAAATATCGTCAAAAATTCGTCACTTAGGATCGCAAACACATCTGAACTCTGTAAAACTTTTATGGCGGCTAATATTCCATTAAATAAACTTAGCAATCCCACTTTAAAAATATTTCTGAAAAAATATACTGGTCGAAATGTTCCTGATGAATCAACTTTACGCAAATATTATGTTTCTAGGTGCTATACGAGAACAGTAGAACGCATTAGAAGCCATCTTTTAAATCAATACATATGGATAAGCGCCGACGAAACAGTGGATATGTTAGGACGCTGTGTGGTAAATGTCGTAGCTGGTGTACTACATCCAACTATTCCCTATAACTCATATGTAATAGCAACAAGTGTTATAAATAGAGTTGATGCGGAAACAGTTGCTGAAACCATTAAGGAGAATATGCAAAAAATGCTTCATTCGGACGCCACGTACAAAGAAAAAATACTTTTATTTGTCAGTGATAGTGCTGCGTATATGTTAAAAACAGGCAGACTATTGAAGAAAACATATCCTAATATGCTGCATATTACTTGTGTAGCACATGCTCTCCACAGAATCTGTGAATATATCAGAGACACTTTTCCGGAAGTTGATAGACTTGTATCAGCTTTTAAAAAAGTTTTCAGAAAAGCACCATTGAGAGTAGCTCTTTTCAGGGAAAAATTTCCATCTCTGTCACTGCCTCCCACTCCAGTAATAACTAGATGGGGAACATGGCTGGAAGCTACTAGTTATTATGCTGAGAATTTCGATAGTCTAAAACATTTCGTAACACTGCTAAAGGAGGATGCTAGAAGTATTGGTGAGTGCAAGGAGCTCACACAAATCCCAAATTTAAAAAATCAGTTGTACTTTCTTCACGAACACTTTGGAAAATTGCAAAGACTAATCACTTATTTTGAAAATCGAAATCTCAAATTAAATGACGGATTAATCACATTAGATGTGGCTGTTAATAATTTGAAAAGTATTCCAAGTGACTTCGGATGTGGCCTTCGGCAAAAGTTTGAAGCAATTCTTAATAGAAATCCAGATTTAATTACATTGCAGCAATTATGTATGGAGACAATTCCACAAAATCTAACGGCTAAATATGAAGAAATAAAAGAATATTTCCAGTATGCACCTATAACCAGTTGCGATGTAGAAAGGACGTTTTCTATTTATAAGGATGTACATAATTCAAAGAGAACAAAATTGACAGAAGAAAACCTTGAGAAACTATTGCTAGTCAATATTAATACTCCTTTACTCAACTTGAACGACAAAATGAACAAATAAAAATGTTCCAATTATAGAAATAAAATTAAAAACTTTAAAAATACAACTTTTCAACAAATACATATGTATTTCGTAATTTTATAGATCACCACCCGTTTGTTTTCCAATTATATAAATAAAATTAAAAACTTTATAAATACAACTTTTCAACAAATAAATATGTATTTCGTAATTTTATAGATCACCACCGTTTTCCAATTATATAAATAAAATTAAATATTTTAGAAATACAGCCTTTCGCCAGTACTGCACTGGGTGGTAAGCGTGTCCGTTCCTTAAATTATAACCTTGCAATCAGTTTTGAAATAATATGAAGTATTGCATAACAAGCAACATAGTTTGTGACATTTTCGACATATTTTGCTTTTTTATATCCGGAAAGGTAAGAAATCTGCTAAAGCTCACAAAAAGATATGTCAAATTTATGATATCGATTGCTTAGCAGTACGCACATGTTAGAATTTGTTTAAGAAATTATAGCAAGAGCCAAATAAGATGGCGAGAGGAGGGGCTACGCAGAAGCCGTTTTTCTAAACATCCACGTTATATATTTTACTCTAATAAATTATTAATTTATTAAGTGATAGATGTGTAGTTTACGCCATCTATGGTATCTTGCAAATTGATGTAAAACTAAATACAAATCTCCCCAATACTTCTATCTGGCGCTTGCTATACAATCGGAAGATTTTTCACTATAAAAATTACCAATGTTCTGGACGACCTACTGAAGTTGCAGACGACTAAATCAGCGACGATTTAATCGAATCGTCAAATAACTGTGGGAAAGATTGCAGAAAGGTTAAATGTATTATACACAACAATTGAAAATCACTTAAAATTTCTTGCACTCATTAAATAGCTCGATATTTACGTTCCACATGAATTGAAAGAGATTCACTTAATACAATGAATCAATGTTTGCGATACGCATTTCAAACGCAATAAAATCGACCCTGTTTTGAAACGAATTATCACTGATGATGAAAAATAGGTTGTCTACAATAACATTAATCGAAAATTATCAAGTGTAATGAATAAGGCTGTCAGAAAAGCGCTGTGCGCAGAGGCGTACGCATCGTAACAAGTGTAATAAAAATAATTACACAAAGTAACTAGTAAGAAATGCACTATACTGTTACAAGTAATTATTAGGGCCCGCAAATTTGCGCCAACAGCCAGTGGCGGCCGCTTAAAAGTTGACACATAAAATAAATAATAAGACGTAAATTATAAAACGTGGTCAAACACTCTCCGTATTAAGAGTCTTCCGTGAAATCACAAAGTGGATAACATCTCTTAAATATTTCAATCACTATATATGTATGCATCTTTAAAATCGAATTAATGCGGTAACAAGTTCTCCGAGTTCCAGCGTTTACTCGAAAACCGATAGAGCTAACGCCGTTTTGAGATTTCGGAGGGCCCCCGATGAGCACCAAGGCCTCGAAAAGTCTCATAAAGTAACGTGTGTGTCTTACGCTTTCTTCAAAACCAAATTGCAGCATTTCGCTACTCCTCTAGCAGCTAGAGTCGTTTTTGATCTCATCCACCCACCCCTTCATATCATGACCTACCACCAAGGTCCTTCAAAGTCCTCATGTAACATGAGTACGTGACAGGTGGATGACATCAAAGGGTAGCGAAAGCGCTGAGACTCAGAGATGAGTCACCACCGACTAACGCGTCTAATTATTTCTATAGACGCTATCGACTTGTTGCCACATTAATTCTATTTTTAAAATGCATACATATCTAATGATTGAAATATTTAACAGATGTTATCCCGTTTGTGACTTCACAGAAGACTCTTAAAATGGCAAGTATGTGAGCTCGTTTTATATTTTACTTCTTACTATTTATTTTATGTGGCGACTTTTAAGCATAGATGTAGGTAGATGATCATCAAAAGTCTTGGAATAAAACGGAAAATATATAAATGATTAAAGTTTATTCTTTACGTTTTCTTTTCATTAAAATTTAAGAAAAAACGAAATTACTTTTTTGCCAGCCTAAATTTATAAACTTAATGAAAATAATACGTAAGTAATTTGCTTTATTTCATTAAATTTCTCTAACAATGTTGCTTCGGTATATTGTGCTATTATTAAAGAGTTTACGGAACTAAATGAAAGGGTGCAACTTTCTACATACATTTATGTATTTATGTGTTTGCAAACTTTGTTTCATAGAAATTGTTACTTTTTATTTGAAAGCATGTGATACATCAATGGCCGAAATTAATGAACGCTTCCGCTTCATTGACTAATAACACAGGCCTGCATAAAATTTGTGATGACGTGATTTTTGTTTGTTAAGCTCAGTTTTTATATAGCAATAACTAATTAAAATACAGTTGGTCTCTACCACCCACAGATTTTTTTTTGCACAAAAGAAAAAGAAAAAAATATAAAAAAAAACTTATAATAGGCGTTTTAATACAATTTAAAATGAATGTACTACTTCAAATTCTAGATATTAACCCAAAAATGATTTTCTGTTGTGGTTTTAAAGAAATTTGTTAAATAGGCTCGCATTACCTGATGTAAATCTTTTATTACATGTATTAATTTTGAACAAGATTTTCGGGAATTTTTACCTGCTAAATCCTATTTATTATGCTTTCACTTTATTAGTACTGCGAAGAAGGATTTCAAGTTTATCACTCCAAACAAAATGTATATTTTAATGTCATTTACTTCATTATAGCTCTGAGTGTCGATCAGTAATCAAGTAAAATTAATTTCTCTTTAGTGTTGTGCGTGGTATTTGATAAATAAACATTGCCTAAAAATATGTCTAGCCGGTGTTGCAAAAACAAACTAGATAATTTCTGTTATATTTGTGGATATTTCGTCTTGAAAAAGTTTAAGAGATCAATTAGTGAATTTGTGAAAAATGCATATTATGCTTATTTCAAAATCAAATTAGGAGATCAAGATAAAGATTGGGTACCGCACGTTGTTTGTAAGGTATGTGAAGAAGGTTTAAGACATTGGACCAAAGGGAATAGAAAAAGCCTTCCTTTTGGAATACCGATGGTTTGGAGAGAACCACAAAATCATCATGAAGATTGCTACTTTTGTCTTTGTGATATTAAGGGGCATAATAGAAAAACTTTGAAACATATTTTGTACCCAAACAATATTAAATCAGCTATCAGATCAGTTCCTCGCAGTGATCATATACCTATACCTATACCCCCCAAAGTACTACAAGAAGATATTGAAACCTCTTCAACTTCCGGCTCCGTACAGATGGATAGTGATTTTGAACCATCAACCTCAGGTCAAAACCAACCTCAGCTATTTTCACAAGCCGAACTGAATGATTTAGTAAGAGATTTGGGACTTTCAAAAGATCTTTCTGAAGTACTGGGGTCTAGGTTGAAACAAAAAAATTTGCTTGCCCCAGAAACTACCTTCTCTTGGTATAGAAGTCGTGAGGCTGGATTTGTAAAATATTTTGCACAAAACGGACCACTCGTGTACTGCCAAGCAAATGCTGATCTACTTATTTTCCTCGGAGCTCCTCAGTACACACCTTCTGACTGGAGACTTTTCATCGACTCTTCAAAAAGGAGCCTTAAAGCTGTTCTTTTACATAATGGCAATGTTTTTGCTTCTGTTCCGGTCGGCCATTCTGTTCATTTAAAGGAAAACTATGAAAATTTACAGGAATTACTTTTAAGAATACAATATGAAAATCACAACTGGGAAGTGTGTGGAGATTTAAAAATTTTAGGCCTTCTCTTGGGTCAGCAGTCTGGATATACTAAATTTCCATGTTTCCTGTGCGAGTGGGATAGCAGAAATCGAGAACAGCATTGGATAAAAAGAGACTGGCCACAAAGGGTGACTTTAACACCTGGAACCAAAAATGTAATTCGCGAAAGTCTTATTGACCCTCAAAAAGTGTTACTTCCACCGCTTCACATAAAACTTGGACTTATGAAACAATTTGTTAAGGCATTAAACAAACAAGGAAATTGTTTCAAATATTTGTGTAAAACATTTCCGACTCTGTCAGAGGCAAAATTAAAGGAGGGATCTTTGTAGGCCCGCAGATTAGGAGCTTGGTGAAAGATCAAGAATTTGAAAATGTGATGGAAGTTAAGGAAAAACATGCATGGCATGCTTTTAACGAAGTTGTACATAAATTTCTAGGGAATTATAAAGACACAAACTATGTTGAGATCGTTGAAAATATGCTGGAAAAATTCAGGATTCTTGGTTGCAATATGAGCATAAAAATTCACTTTTTACATTCCCATTTGGACTATTTCCCAGAAAACCTTGGGGACGTGAGTGAAGAGCAAGGAGAAAGATTTCACCAGGATATTAAAGAGATGGAAAAAAGATACCAAGGGCACTGGGACACAAAAATGATGGCCGATTACTGTTGGACATTGAGAAGAGATCTTCCTTTAGCTGAATATGACAGAAAAACAACCAAACGAAGCTTTTCTGAAAAACGAAAACGTTTTTTTAAGAAGCATAAAGAATAACTAACTATTTCTAATAGTTTCTATGTGTATATTTTTGTATTTTTTTTAATATAATATAAAACTAGCTTATAAATGAAATAAATCGTGTTTTTTCTATATTTATTGATTTTACTGGTTTGAAAAATAACCTTACGTGATACAAAAAAAATAAAAGCAGATTTGAAATCAGCGCTACCCAATTACTAGAAAACAGTTAAAATTTTTAAATCAACATTCAAAGAGTTGAAAAATGCAGGCCTGTGTAATCAATAAACTTATTTATAGTGACCATTAGAGTTGTCAGATTTTACCCACATTCCACGATCCTACTCAGTATAAGTTAATATATACGTACGAATGTTTTCAAAACACATCGGGATTTATAAAGAGCACGTGCCCGTATGAAATTATAACTCAGCATTTTTGTTAATATATACAGTCCGATAAGATTTAAATATTAACAAAGAAATTACGTATCGTAAGAGATGTTTACGAAAAGTTTTGTTTTTTAAGAGACGCACACAGTTACGAAAGAAAGATTGTGACTTTGAAGATAAGCAGGTTCCTTGTATGCATTGTATTAGGTCGCGTATGCCGGCCAGATGTTTATATTTTGGTTAAGCGTAGATCTTGACGCGAGGCGGTTGAACTTGTGATGTCATAAACACATATATCAGTATGTCGAACGAAAGAAAACGTGAAAGACAACCAATGTTTGACACAGTGAAAAAGATTATGGGAGAATTTCCCGATTTATATTATAACGGTGCTAAAATTAAATGCAAAGTTTGCGATAAACCGTTGATGTGTAGGCGTTTATTACTCCAGTTTAATTTCTTAAACATTTATACATATTAATTTGTACTAAGTAGGACTCTGGAATGTGGGGAAAATAACAACTCTAGTGATCATTTATAGTGAGATTTGGATAGATTATATGTAAAATGCTTATTAAATGCATCAATACATATTTTCTCAAGTTTTCAAATATGTAAAATAAATGTTTACATATTTAAGGAATTTTTGTTTCTTAACTGATCAAGAAAGACCAATTAACTACATATTTAAATTCATAAATGCATTTTTGCATGCATATTTTGACCATTTTTTAGTCCATATTTTCCGACCTTTAGTGATGTGGTCGGTATATAAAAAGAATATAAGAATTAATTTTGTTATTGAAAACTAGTTAAAACTAATTTTCCCAGTGTAAATGAGGTGAAATAAAAAACTGAACTAGGATTTTTGTAAATGTTTTGAAACTATACCAATCCTTCAATTATTTCTTAATAACGAACTTAAACTTTTCAGAAGCTTTAAAAATTATTAACTATATTACAAATATTGCTACTAACTGTAGAGAGAAAACCATGACTTTCAAGATTAAAAAGATTAAAACACCTTTTACGAAATACTATAGGTCAAGAAAACCGTCTGCATTGGCAATGTTAAGTCCATAAAAATTTAAAAAAGGTATATAACCCCTTACCACAATTATTAGCAGTATCCTAAATACGTATTTCGACAACTAATTTGTCATCATCAGTAGGTAAAAACTACTAATTAAAAGTCGCACATGGGGCACAGTAAAGTAAGAAAAACGCTTCCGCACAACTACTATACACTGCATCCCCGTAAAGACTGTCTTTACGGGGATGCAGTGTATAGTAGTTGTGCGGAAGCGTTTTTCTTACTTTACTACTACTAATTAAAAGTCGCACATGGGACACAGTAAAGTAAGAAAAACGCTTCCGCACAACTACTATACACTGCATCCCCGTAAAGACTGTCTTTACGGGGATGCAGTGTATAGTAGTTGTGCGGAAGCGTTTTTCTTACTTTACTGTGCCCCATGTGCGACTTTTAATTAGTAGTTTTTACCTACTGATGATGACAACTTAGTTGTCGAAATACGTATTTAGGATACGACTAATAATTGTGGTAAGGGGTTATATACCTTTTTTAAATTTTTATTTAACCACAGTCTCCATTGAAAGAATTTCCATAAATATTGTTTATGAATAAAATACCCAATTTTTGAGTTTGAGAATGTTGAGTTTTAAAAAATATATTCGAAAACTCAAAAATTGCTTTGCACACGTAACTTCAACGTTTTTTTCTCCAGTTGTAGTAATATAAAACTAGACTAATATAAATTTAAAAAATGTCACCTACAGTAATTACGGCGACTACTGCAATTGCGTTGAGTTGTCTTGGTTACGAGTGCAAATAAAAAAGTGTCAAGAAATTTGTGTAAGTCGGTTAAAGTTTGATTGCGAAATTTGGGTCCCAATGGAATCCAATGATGTAAGCTAAAACCTAGAGATGAATGAAATTGCAAATAAAGCAATTTCTAGCATTTTGCGCGTCAAATCGAGATACCAATATGATAAAAATTTTCACAAAAAAAAAAGACTGCATACTGAGATTCATGAAAAAAATTTCACGTCGCGTACAATAAACACTTACTTTTTGTACTTGTTGCATAAATAACTACAGTTCTCCACAAATAAAACGGGACACGTCTTATTACGATTTTGGCTTAATTTTATTTGTGTAACTAAGTCTTTTTCTAAAACAATTAATGTTATGAATTTCCTTGTCATTACATATTGCTATGGTTTTTTCCCTAAATTATATTTAAAATTTATTAAAAATGTACGTACCATTATTTTTTAACTTGATTGTATATTTATGTGTAAGCAAAAACTTGTATGTTTGAAGGACGGCTTTATGTGCAAGCCATAGCGGGTGATGTGGACAGACGAAGTTAAACCTTTAGACAAGAACGTTCTTTTTATTTGAAAAATATATAATTATATATTTAAGTAATTCGGGTTGAATTTGATTGAGTTAATTAGTTGTTGGTGGTTTTTATTCAATTCCCGTATATTCTACGAGATTGTGTTCTCGTAATTTTGATTGTATTTGATTAAACAACGTTTTCTTGTCAAAGTGTCTCATATATAATTTTTTATGTAAGTAAAAATGTAAGACGTCTTATTAATTCAAAAGATTTGAATATTGTATTTCAATTGTATTAATATTGTTATTTTGAGATTTAGTCTTAATTAGTTGAGGTAAATGACAAAGAATATTTTTAAAATTTCTACGTAAAAAATATAACTGTAAAAATTTTATACGTTGGGAAGTTCAAGGTTATTTTTTCATGTGTTTGATGGTTGCACATGTGTAGATTTTTGATCGTGTTTTCAAGTTTGTTTATTTTATGTTGTTCTCTGGGGAGAAATTAAAAGTAAACTTTGTTATTCAATTAACTTGATCGGTAGTCATTAGAGGATGTTTAAATTCACTTAGCGATCATATTCAGTGAATTCTTTTACCTCTGGTTGTAAATTATAAATTACACAGTCTTTATACTTTATAAAGATAAATTTTTTTTTCTTTTTTTGATTTTCTTGTATTAAATAAATTTTATATTGTGCTCATTATTTCTTATACCTTTCACCGTGCATTTTTAATAAGTAACTTAAAGAAATATAATTATAACATTTATCAAGAAACTTTGATTGGCGGCTAAATAACATTTTTATTTTCCACGTTTTTCCGATTGGAACCCTGAGAAGAAAGAAGTCCCATTTTTTTAAATAAACCGACCGAGTATCCTAGTTGGGTAGATTAGTTGTGGATGGTGGTGCAGTAAATATAAAAACCACAATTCATAGCAATATGTTATAAATGTCAAATATGTATCGCGTGGTTTAATGGTAAGACGCATTAATAAACAAAATCTTCATGTGCATAGCAAAGAGGAATTATTTCCCATAATATAAACGGCCTGTGCAGAAATGCCTGAAAACCATTTCATTAAGTTAGTAAGATCAATGCCTGAATGAATTAATGCTCTGATAGAGGTAGAAGGTGCTCTTACAAAATATTAATTTTGATAACATGTTTATGTTATTATAATTTTCAATAAAAGGTTTTTTTTTTACTTTTCGCCATTTAAATAAATATGATTTAATTGTGGTTTTGGCATTTGGGTACTGTGAGACCGATAAATAAAATTTTCCATCTATTGCTAACTTTTAATCAATAATTAATAGCTGTAATCCTGACAATAATTAAAAAAAGTGTCCTGTTTTATTTGTCGAGAACTGTATTATCCAATAGGATGATAATAATAATCCAGACTTATGAAGCATAGAAAGAGACTTTATTATCTAGTAGTGAAATAATGAAGATGTACCATAGCAACTAATAAATGACCCAGCCTGACACATTTCATTTTATGAATAAGAATATTTTTTAATTAAATTTCGAATAATTCCATTCCATAAAACGTTGTATTGCCTGCCTGTTTTAGGTGCATTTTATTCACTTTAAGAAAACACTCTTGCATGGATAAAATGTTATCTAAAACACTTATACAATAAATAACTATTATCGTATCATCAGTATTCAGTTCATTTAATATTAAACATTTATTGATCATTATTGAGACCATAATATTATAAGATCTCAACATTATCTTGGTTACACATAATACATTGAATACAAACTCATAATATATTAGATAGAAAATCATAATACAAAATTATTTTTGAACATGAATTTTGTCGCAGTTATTAAATGTGAAAGATATGCTATGTCGTTCGTGTGTGCGATTGCCAGATCTTCAGTTTCTTTAGCATTTGCATACAGTGAACATTCCATTGATTCTTCAATATTTGACACATTGTTTATTGAAACGTTAGTTAAATCTAAAAATCTGTTCTTACACTTTTCACTGCCTCGAAAATTAATTATAATCATGATTTATTTTCGTCTTTGACGATACGATAAAGCTTAGAATATAAATATCATATTAGCGATTTAAAGCATCTCAGACGCTGCGCAGGTGACTTGGCTCTGCCTCGTCACCTAGAAACGTCCTCGATTATTATAATCACGTTATATTAATAGCTATTAAGACAAAACACTTGCAAAATACTAACCTCCCTGATTTACATATTTCCCACCACTATAAGCTCTCCCATCTTCAGCTTTCTTCTGACCACCAACTTCACCAAAATAACCGGCTGAATCGCCATTTGAATTATGCAAACCATACTTTCCTCCGTTATAACCTAATTGATCCTGGTATTGATTCCCTGCGCTATTTCCATAAGCTTGGTTATAACTTCCATCGTTAAGGTGCTTGTTACCAGAATTATAACCTGATTGACTCAGTGATTGACCGCCGTATCCACCTAACGATCCCAAACCACCTCCATAATAACCACCGATTCCGTGGTGCAGGGAACCTCCAATTAAATCGGGATGTTGGTAATAGCCAAAGTTTCCAATCTGACTCTGAGGATAGAACCTTCTCGCATGGTAACTTCGAAATGGAATGTGATACGATTCGCTGGGAATATAGTCATCATTTGGTAAATGCAACGGTGTGCCACGATCTGCATTGGCAAAAATCGCGGAATATTCCAAGATAATTGTTAATAATACAAGAAACATCTCTGATATTTAACAGTGAAAGTAATGATAACACAATACATGTCGGTTAAAAAATGTGTTTGTTAATTTCGAATTTAAATAGCTTCTATTTGTATATATATACCACTCTGATACGTGAGAAACCGGTAGTTTGCTTTAAAGAACTTCCTCTTATCCGTTTACTGCATGCGATTTACTCTCTGAAGACTTCGTGCTATTTAATTCGAGGCATTTTGGTGTCGCCTTGACATGCATTAATAAAACAACAAAGGAAATTGGAATTAACATGTGAATAATTGATGTTTACATGGGTTGAAATCGACGAAATATCATTAAAAATGTGAATATAAGGTGTTCGGAAATTGGTTTTATAATGCACTAACTGAACCCGGAAATGCTTTGCTGTTGCTAGATTTGAGTGTATTGATTAAATGAACGTGATTGAAAATTTGATATCAATTATTGCTTTTACTTAAAAATGAGATATTTATATATACATTATTATAATGAACTTACTGTAAATGAGAACTAATGAGTATTAAATCTTATTTTACATGCAAATCTCGCCTAATGTGTAGCGTTGATTTCTACATTTCGACAAACTAAGTTTGTAGCGGTATGCAGAAACGCTACACGTTACGACTCTACATTCCTAGTTGGTAGGATAATGAAAATTCGTGAAAAATCACCCTTTCGGGATAGGTGTGATTTTTCACGATTTTTTTCATTATATTTTTATGTTTTGGATTACATAAATTGTAGTTACTGTTGTAGGTATTCAACTTTAAGTTCATTACAATGCTCTTGGATACACAATGCTTTTGGTGATTCCATTTGGCCTATATACAAACAAATCCCTTGATTTTCTTACACGGAAGCATGTAACGTTTAATTGTCCATGTGAATTTCAATAGTCACTAGACAATAGCTACTTGCGCTGTTACATATTCGTAGCTGATTGGTTATCATTTGTATTGTCATTAGCCACGCACAATTAAAATTTGAAAAGTAAAATGGAAAATAATAATTTTTAATGGATATTATATTAAATGAAAACAACATAGAATGTTGACGATATTTTCTATTTGACGTTAGATTTAGCCGATCCGTATAATGAAGAAAAAAGACAAGAATTAGTCAATATTTATAATAATATAAAATTATATAATACAAACACAGTATTTTAATGCATAATTATTTATTTATACAATCTATTTTATAATTTTTTTTATTCATACCTTTCCCAGAAACAGAAACTATAATAAACTTTAACTAATTTAAAATAACCAAAAGAAAAACTGTTTGCCAAAACAAAACAGCATAAACTAAACGTCCTAACGACGTAACTTTTGAAATAAGAAATAAAGTGATTCTACCAATCAAAACGCTTTGCTAGCTAGCTGCTTGCATCGACACCAAGCATCTTGCAAATATGGCCGCCGCTTGCGATCATGTTTTGAATTATAAACAACCGGCCACCATGGTGATTGCAAGCAGCTACCCAGCAAGTACGTCTGCTGACCGCGGCCAATATGAGAAGTATTGTCTCGTGGCGCCATCTAACAATGAACATTTAAATAATGGTACTGCTACTGTTACATTATAATATTAGGCCCCTAACTATCTTTCTACTGGTCAGATCGAAGATTTCAATATCTTTAAACCTTCTCCGGACAACGCAGATCATTTTGCAAAAGCCGCACATATTTCGGTCTAGTAACTTTTTAGTCTATAACGGACAAACAGACAAACATTGCATAGACAGATAGATAATTAAAATTAATTATTTTTTCGAGACTATATAATTCATTTTTCTCTTTTTCTGTTGTAATACTTTTACTTGTAAACTTTTCAGTAAACGTCAACTTGACAGTTCAGATTGCTATATATAGAGTTTGTACCGTATGTAGTTTTCAAAACATCCATTTTTTGTGCTAGTTGTAACTTACCATTATTGAAAGAGTTTATCTGTCAAAATTAAGAGTTTTCTGTGACTTTGCCAGACAGTAAGTAACAGTTTAAAGTGGATAATATACCGATAGAACTTACTGTATGAGAAGATTATGGACTACCATCAATGTGCGTCGATTGTATTTACATGTGATACACTAAAATAGCCAAGGCTCCTATCACCTACAAATGTCACAACAATCCTTACTGGGATATAGGCAGTGGCGGCTCTTGATGACGTACGATGTGCGCTGCTGCACGGATGAGACTACTTCGAACTATTTCGGTACGGTTACTTGCTTCTCTGTATATATGAAAGCTTAAACGAAGCAGTCTCATCCGTGCAGCAGCGCACATCGTACGTCATCAAGAGCCGCCACTGGATATAGGCGAAAATTTTCCTATTTTTAAGTCCACGTGAACTTCAATATAAGAAGTACTGTCTCGTGGTGCCATCTACATTTAAAGAATAGTACTGTTACTATTGATATTATATTATTAGGTTCCTAACTTTCCTTCTACTGCTCAGATTGAGGATTTCAATAGCTTTTAACCATTTTGCAAGAAATCAGTTCAGTAGTTTTTTAGGCTACAACTAACACACATACGAACATTTCCTTTTTTTATATAGGTTTTGCTCATAAAAGTTCAAAGAAGTTTGTAAAACTTATTAAATTAGGAAAGTAAAAAGTTAAAATTTAAAATATTTCTTAAACATTTACAATTAAAAATGATTTCTTAAGGAGAGTAATAATCGTGGTTTTACTTCTTCTTTAAGATGAAAAAACTTAAGTTACTTCATGAGCGCTAGGCTAAGAATAACTTATTACTTGCCAACGCCCTCTGCAATTGGTTTTACACTGCTGGGGGATATGAAGGCGTGGATTATATTATTATCATTGTGTTAGCAAATTATAGGTAAGGAAAGCGACGAATAATCTGCCGAATTTGTATGGGCATGATTTCTTAAATCAGAAGCGATCAGCTGAAGAGGGAGATTTAGTGAGTAACTGTCGTCTAATTAGATTTGACCGGAAACGAATTGGTACTAGCTTATTAAGATCATCCACCATAAAATCTTTGATAAATCTAAAAAGAAGTGGTTGCATTCACCTAGATCGTATTTATCCGATTGTAAGCGCTTAAGATATAAGCGAGTTTTCTTTGTGTGAGCAGAATGTATAGAAAAGAACTTTCAAGTGTTCATTTTATCATTATTCTGTCTAATCTACTAGTTTTACGAAGTTTACGAAAATTATAGCTGTGCTTAGAAACCCTTAGGTCATATTAAGTTGTTGGGATATGAGAGAAATAAGAAGGCAGTTCTGCTTGCTAAACAATAATCTGAAGTGTTGTTCGCAAGATCGGAGCTTGCAACGGGTGTTGTCCAAATTGTTGCAAGACAGTGACTCATTTACAGTGGCGGTTCTTGATGACTTACGATGTAAACTGCTGCACGGATGAGACTGCTTCGTTTAAGCTTTCATATATACAGAGAAGCAAGTAGCTGGAACCGAAATTGTTCGAAGCAGTCTCATCCAGCGACAGCCTACATCGTACACCATCGAGAGCCGCGCCACGACTTACATATTAGATGAAAGAGCTACAATGAAGGTAGGCATTCAAACATTGTATATATAATAATCATCAAAAAGGAATAGCTGAAGGTCAAATCATATTCTATATGATTGGAATCAAACGCTTATAAAGTCCCGAAGAAGACGATTGGGACCTCCTCAACACATAAAGAATATACATCTCTTTTTAATGACCAATTGATTTTATGAATGCTCGAGTTATGTTGGACTATTCAATATAGGAGAGATCTTGAAATGATGGATTACCTACCATGGAAAAGATTCGATTTCCAGGTGGCGTAGTATAGCAAAAACCAATTGCATGTCGATGCGACAATTCACATCAAGCTTTGATACAAAATAATACAAATCTGTATAAAAACAAATTTGTATCTGTATATGCATGCGTGTGTCCATGCAGATACAGATACAAATTTGTTTTTATACAGATTTGTATTATTTTGTACCGTTTGTTAAAATTTGATTAAACTCTGGTTCTTTTTAAAGACATGGTGAGAAAAACATCTGATACGTGCTGCTATTATCAAGATGCACAAAGCAAAAATCGTTCCTTCAAAGATTGTTAAAGACTTTGCACTCGTCCCATTAAACGTTAGGCAGTGGTTGGAGGAATTTTTGGGCACAAAACGAAGGGAAGATCGCGCTTCGGTTCACACATTGAAGCTTATCTAAGCTGTCAGAAAGTGGATCACTCGAAATGTGACCCGAAGCATCTCCAAGATGGGTGTCTCGAGAAACTTTATGGAGAGGGTGATCAAGAAGTACATCTGGATGCGTTCTTATGGTATCGGGAAGGCAGCTATCCTGAGTACGCCCAATTGACAGGCAATAATTCAAAAATATCGCGCACTCTTACATCGGACGCACAACAGCCACCATTGAATAGTATTCTCCGATAAACAGCTGTTCTTTGTGGAGAGCAAACTTTCAACTCTCAAAACGTACGTGTGATTTCCGGTAAGTTCCAGGAAGCTGCACAGAGCATAGTTTGGCGCACTAAAGTGTGCGCCATGGGCAAAACACCCGAAGTCTGTAGTCACAGATCAATAAGGAGTAGATACTACAAGTACATCCTGTAGGAAAGCCTGCTGCCATAGTCGTAATCCCACTTCAAGACCACAAAACTCGGAGCCTATTCACAAGGAAAAAGTCGTACAGGAGCGGTGCAAGGTTTTAGGCGTATCTGGGTTAATTCTGAAATGTAGGGTTGATACAAAATAAATAAGCACATCTTAAGGCAGAAACTTTATTTTTCACATTGTACAATATATTCTAGATTACAGAAAAATAAATATTTTTTTGAACGAAGTTAAATTAAACCAACGCAAAGGAGATGTCTTATATACACTGGTTGGTTTCTTTATATAAAGAAAAAACATATATAAACATCAACCTTTCATCTAAGTTCTACAATGTAAATGTTATTTAGATTTCAAACCAAATGTATTCTCTTACAGTTGGAGTATTTAAAAAAATAAGCAACACTAGGTGTTTAGAAGTTTAGCAAGTTCATTCGAGCAATAAAATAATTCGTTTTCCTTTTACAATTTTAAGGTATATATAGATAACTATGAAGTTCAGTTATTTTCGTTTATTACGATTTTTAAATATTTTATAAAATATTCATAAGTAATTATAAATTTCGAAAATTTTCAAAACAAAGTAATAGATAATAATAATAGGTAGTGAAGAAAATAGGATTTACAATTATATATGGGAAAACATAAGAACTAAAAAAATAGGCACAATATCAACTAAATGAACTTATCAACATATTGCGCAATGTTTTGATTAACTGCTTGGAGGGACGAAAAAAAGCTAATATCACAATCGAAGGTATGCTATTAAAATTCTGGTACATCCTTATGTACCAGACTTTTAACCCGTACGTCCTTACGTACGGGCATATGTACACGAGTGTTGCAAACCGAATCGAGAGTCAAGTACATCTATTTGTCGAAGAAGATCCGACGAGTTTATAATACCACACAATTTTGGAAGAAACACGCCTAAATTTCAAGGAAAGCAAGTCGAAGCGTGAAAATAGTACGCGATGGTCGATGTTTCTTCCTGGATAAATTCGATCAGATTGAAGCCACATAAATTTTGCAAATTTCCGTTGCACCATCTCCAGCTGACAACAATAAGTTTGGTAGTGTGGATACCATACCACTGAGCCGTACTCAAGACCAGAACGAACAAACGAAAACGAGTTTTCAGAGCCCGTTCTACAGAAAAAGTACCACAGTTTCTAATGATAACCTCCAGGGGTTTTCTCGCTGATAAAGTAATAAAATTAAGATGTCTCACTAAATGTAAGCTTCGCATCAAATAATATACTCAAGTCTCTAACCGACTCAACACGCTCCAAACACAAATTATGCAGTTGGTAATTAAAAACAATTCTCTCAGATCCTCTGGTGAATCACGTTACTTTGCACTTGGTTATATTTAGAGGAAGGTTGTTAACCGCGCACCATTGAGACACCTTTTCTAGATCACATTGAAGCAGACTGCAATCTTCCAGGCAAGAAATCACTCGGAAATATTTTAAGATCATCAAAGTAATTTATCCGAAGAAATAGTACGCCCAATATCATTAATAAAGATATTGAAAAGCAATAGGTCAAAATTTTATTTAAATAGTTTAAATTGACAGAAGACTGTTCAAAAACGCAAACTATATTCATCGCATTCTATAACTAATAACTATCAATAACTAGTTATTAGTCTAGTTATTAGAATTTCTATTGGATGCGAGAATATTGTTTATTATTTAAGAGATAATTAAAATCGTATATCCTATAGATCTTAGGACGATTAAAACGAAATAAACGATAGGCGAAATAAAGAAACACAATTTGGAAAGAAAATACGAGGAACAATCCGAAAAGTATGCAAAAAATGCAAAGAGAAATATAATAACTGATAATCAAGCTAATTTTTAAGCAACTGACACGGGGAAGTAGAGGTAAACAAAAATAAAGATAAACGAAGATGGAAATAAATTCTCAAATAAAAAAGGACATGAAAACGAAAAATTAAAATCAAAGGCATGTAGAAAAATGACAAAAAAATTAAATAGGATTAATCTAAACACATCGAATATATCCAGATGAGTAGCAGGTTGAAAAATTCTCATGTTGCCACAGACCAAGCAGATAATAATAAAAGTAGGTAAAAATGTATTTATCTTAAAAATAGAAGAAATATGATAACATTCCGTAGGCTTTCACGGCCGTTGTCACTTGTAGTGCAGGTTTTGCCGTGTTGTCGTAATTTTACTCGACGTTTCGCTGTCCATACTACATCTTCATGCGTAAAGTCCGCAAGAAGATTGTACTACAGAAGAAATACGAGTCGGCGCATGATCTTATTTAAAAAAAATTGGCTCAAGGAAGCTATTAATTTTATTAAGCAATATTTACTAGATAGGAAATAGGAACATAGAGAAATTAGTTATTATCTCACACAGTTCATGATGGGGCATAGCAACTTTGGTGAATACGCCACCAGAATAGGCAAGACCAGTTATGTCACTTGTGTATATTGCCATCTTTAGGACACTCCAGTACTCCTTGAATACATAAAATGGTCAAACCAAAGCAAAAGATTATGAGGACAGTAGGCGAAACTTAAAGCGTGGACATCATAGGAAAAATATTAGAAACAAAAGAGATCTGGAAAACGATAGAAAATCCCATAATCTCAACTATTAAGTAAAAAGAGGACAACCAATATAAACGAGGAAATTAGCGACAAAACAAAATCTAGGCCCCTAACCCTTTAGGTAACGCACAAGTGATTCCAAGGTACAGGAATGATAGTTTTAGTGGGTATACAGTGACTGCACCCACTCCACTAGAGTTCCACAATTTATCCATGCACTTAGTATTCATAAAGGGTTTCCACATATCAAAGTAAGAAAAACTAATGTAAATATTTAATCGTTTAAAGTCAGTTAATGCATGAGATGGACACATCAAAGACAAAAATTAATATGTTGATAACATGATGGGGAAAGTGATAGAAAGTGATCTGAAAAACTGTAGTAAATAACATAATCTCAATCATGAAGCAAAAACAGAATATAATATAAACGAGGAAATTAGCAACAGAATAAGACACCATAACCCAGGCGCGGCTCGTGATGACGTATTTGGGGGTGCAAGTACAATGATGTGAGTGCTTCGTGTATTCTCGTGTACTAACTGTAACGTTTTCTCAGTGAACACCGAAAACACACGAGGCACTCGCATCATTGTACTTGCACCAAATACGTCATCACGAGCCGCGTCTGCCATAACCCCTGAAATAATGCACAAGTCGTTCTAAGGTGTGGTGAGAAATGGTGGGTTTGGTTAGGTATACACTGCACCGATTTCCATCCACCAAAAGAAAACTATATTTAGTCGTATGCTGAAAACTAATATAAGTCACTTGGTTTAACAGATACAGTAAAAAATAATTTAAAAAAAGTTTACATTTTCTTAAATATATTACCGAATTAGTCAATATTATTATTATATCATTATAAATTCGATTAAATCTTTAAAAAGAAATATAAAAGAAGAAAAATGTTCAAATTAAACTAAAATATTTTTATATATTCATTCTCAAAAAACATAACCTCTATATATAAATATTTATTTAATATATTTATTTAGGATATGAATTTATTTAAACTTTACAATAAATATGTACCAATTACTTGAATCTTTCAAATTATTAATCTTGAAAACTGGAATTAGAAAACTAATTTGGTTTAAAATCCACAATATTACCTATCGTAACAAGCCAGGTATGTTACTGTATTAAAGAAATTTGACAACTGAGAAGTATAAATATTAATAGACTAGTAAAAAGTAATTAATAATATCGCAATTTAAATAAAATAAAATCACAATACCTCATGTAACGTTTTGACAACCTAACTGCTGAAATAAACGCACTCTCATGCGATATGAATTAGCTATTGTAACCTTCGATAAATGCGTTTTAATTTTATAAAATTGCAAAGCGATACCTGGCTAATTATGTTACTAAACTTATTTTACGTCACTAAAATTACTTATACATACACCATATGTATTATATTTAGTTTTAGGACAGTTATTATATATAATATTGAAAGCTAACAATCACCTAAGAAATCACATTCATATATGAGCCGTATTGTTTAAATTTATAGCAATTTATATAGCATCTTTATAGCTCAAAATAATATTTTTAGTTGCACACTGGAAATTGTCTTTTTTAGTGAATAAATTATATAAATAAATACGTATAAATTATATAGGAATTAACGTTTATCGAAAAAAAGGCCTGTAGACTGGTTAATAAATTAAAATGACATTGACATATGTCAAAATCTTTTCATAACCTCAAATATATTAAGTTAATAAATTAAATATTATATACAGTGGTGGAAGAAATAGGTACAGAGTAAATTACATTGGCGTCAGACTTAACAGATTTGTTAATCGTTTACTTAACGCGTGTCATTTTAATAGTTACCTACTATGAGTGGCAAACTACTATTGCCTGTATGTCCATGACATGCGCATAAGTGGTCATGAAAATAGAAACAAAATTAAAAGTTATTACAATATTTTAAAGGTTAAATTATTAGTGGTTAAGATTCATGGAATTATAATAATTATAAAACAAAGTTTATTTGCAATCGAAGGAAATAATTAATTTAAAAACTCTTAGAGTTACTGCAGCATTATTAAACTGTTATCCAAACATAGATTAAAACCAGTATTCAGAGAAACCAGGACAAAACGAGAAGTAAGCATCACACATTCTTCAATATTTTGCAGATTATCGTCACAAGATTTATTTGGAACAACATTCATAATAAAACAAACTAGATATTCAGTACAAAGTGGCCAGTTGTAGAATTCATGCAATTATGCAGGAACAGTTTGTTAAGTGTCCGTAACGTTCAACATTTTATTGTTTCGTTTTACAATCAAATTCATTATCTCGTTAATATATTTTGTATTATTTGCAACAAATCTAAAAATTCAACAAGTACGGTGAAACAAAGTATTCCACGTAATTAACAAAAATATGAAAATTCTCAACTAACAAGTTAATGTACGGATACTAGTAATTAATATAAATCTGAAATTCCCCAAATATGTGTTAAAGAACGAAGTTACATTTGAAATTACCCAAAATTAAATTGAACGATTAGAATAAAAAAAACCAACTCGTAAAAATTGAACGTAGACATTCGATAAATCGTTCTACGAACGGGAACACAAAAAAAAAATCAAAGTTAAGCCGGGTTTTTTTTTTTGTTAACACAAAACACCGGAGTTATTGTATGACGCGAGACTAAATTTTAACAACACTAGATCTATGAAATTTTTACTAATATTAAATGGTAAATTGAACAAAAGAATGCAATAAAATCTTAGCTGGAGTTCCAACGAAGAGCGGCCTTTTGTTTTCCTCTAGAATGAAGAATGTCGATGGCGGGAAAACTCGCACAATGGTGCAAGATGTTTCCGTCGTCTAATAACTGTTGTTTTTTTCTGCCTAACGGCCACACCATCTACATAAAAGGATAACAACGGCAATAATGGAAAAGAAAATTAAATAGCTCTACATACCAATTAGTGCATCTGATGGCGTTTAAAGAAAATTAAAGCGTCGATTGGAAACGTATAACAGACGGAGAACTTTACCTAACACTTTTGTATCCTCGCAGGGAGTTATCGCATAAAGCGAATTATTGAAAACCAGTTCGATCGATTAAAATCCCCAATACAGGACCGTAAATTACAATCAGTAAAAAAGTACGGCTACAACAATCGAACTTAGTGTTAGGTAAAGACGTTTCTCCTCAAAGTTCGATAGCGATATGTTTTTCAAATGTAAAAAGCCAGATTCGTATGTTCTTAGCAACGGAATCAAAAAACAAGCAGACACTAAGGTCAAATGCATACAAAGAAAAAGAGCTTAAAAAAGAATAAAATATGAATTTAAATTGCAGATACAAAAATTATACAGCTGGATTTGTTGCAAGTAATACAAAATATATTAACAAGATAAATTAATTTGATCATAATACGAAACAATAAAATGTCGAACGTTACGGACACGTAACAAGTTGCTGTGCATGGGAGAAATATGCAAAATTAATTTCATTTTCAAGTTAAATTTTGATATAAACTCTTTTAATGAGGACCCAAAGTCTAGGTGATACTTATAAGCTCAAATTCAGGTGATATAGTATGAATAGTTGAAAATATAATAGTGTGCAAGATCTGCGTTCAAAAGTCTCTATTATTGCCAATGAAGTCTATATTACGAAAGCAAATTTTACATGACAGATTTTGATATAAGAAAGATTTCTCCATGATGAATTCCCAGATTGCTAACACCAGAGCAAAACTTGTTGAAAAAGGGTTTTACACGAGAAAAAAAATTTTTTCTGAAATAATCTGATAGCAACAGTTTTGTGGGATGTTGAAGAAGTCCTGCTTATTGAATTCACGTCGAGGGAGGTGGCTATCATAAATGGAGAAGGTCTGTAGAAACACAATATAAAATTTAGAAATTATTCTATATTCAGACCGAGAGAGACATAGAAGAAAACAAATAAATAAATATTAAATAAAAGAGAATGGAACAATATTGTCGAATCAATTTGTAACATGAAACCAACTTAAATTCACCTCTAAAAAACAGGAGAAATGGAAAAAATACTTGAACAAGAGGGTTAGATCTGTTATGCTTCGCATATATAAAAATGTTTAATTCTATTTTTAAATTATATTTATTTCTTTAAATGTTCCACACTTTAAAATATTAAACTTCACTTGTACATATTCGTTTGCAAAGAGAAAGCCTTTCTTTTGTTTGCGCCTAGCCGATAGACCCTTCGAAATCTACCTGACTTGTTAACAAGCATTTAACTCACTTGAATTTCTTTACACATTTCGTTTTTAAACTTAAGTTTTAATTTAATTACGTACTCATCTCTTATAATATATTGTGTCGCATATCATTATAAAGCTTGTCTCACAAGGGATATTTTTATGATATTTATGTCATCGACATCATGACAGCTTTGCTAGCGCTTGTGATTAATTTATTAGTCAAGACATCGACAACTTCGATTTACCCTCTCAACTTAGGGCAATAAAAACCTTTTCCGACAAGTTTCTTCTAGAAAAATTTCTTCTTCTATTTTCAACTCTTGTAAGTTACACATTGTGCAAACTCTACACGTGCTGCTCCAGCACCCAAGCGTCGTTCGACCCTACTTCCCGACATGTCCGATCGAGGCATCCCCGCAACTCAAAGGTAACGCTGTATTGTTCGATACAGAGATTATTTTATATTAATCTGAATTAATTTACTTTTAATTTACTGCTTAATTTAACATTATTTTCAGTATCTTTATGTTTGTTAATTTTTAATTACTTATTTACCGCTCCTTGTGTAATTAAATAAAAGTAATATTGCTTTGTAATATTACATCGAAACGTGGCCAAAAGAATCCTTCCAAGGATCTGCTAGATAAACGGTATGATACCCGAAATTCGATGCTAAATCCGATTATTTTAAATAAATTTGTTATTTGAGTAATAGAAATGATAAAGACATATGTCAAAATCGATACGTAACCTCAAAATTATATTTTAAACAAATTACAGATATAATAGATTTATGACTTCATTTATTTTGAGTGCAGCACAGCTGTTATCAAAGCATTATGTTACTTTAGCTAGAGCTCATACGTGTCAAGACACTAACATAATTCAATAACTTCAAGCATTAGAAATGTACTTACATACGACTTTTGTTCACGAAGAGTTACAGTCTTAAATATTCGCAGTTTGTTCAACATCTAATTATGCTATACTTATATAAATTTTATGACAGATACTTTGTAGTGATAGAAATATAACCTGAAGATTACGATGTACTTTTAAAATTAAAATTTTTACCTTGACAAGTCGAACAATACAATAAACTGGTATGTATATAGTATCTACCAACTACAAATTTCCTTAAAAATATATATACGTATAAGATGATAATAAGTCTTATTACTAAAGGAATGAATGAAACTTACTTAACGAATGTGTAATTATTCGAAAAATAAATAATAAGGAAGGTACTTTCTTAAACAAGTAAATTAGATTATATAGTAAACTTACAAACTATATATGCGAAATTAATCATATCGAATATGTCGGGAAGAGATTCGAGAAAAGAATTTTAGATTTAGCGTTCCGCTAGGTATTGTATTGAGGCCTCACCTTTTTCTAATTATTTATACCGTTATTAATTACACAACAACAACTTCATCGAATTAATAGTTGAATTATAACCTTAATTTCTTAGTATTAATTAATTATAAATAAACTAAAACTGGAAAATTTTATAAAATATAAATAAATAAATCTTCAAATTGCAACGTAGACTGATGTAAATTAACAGTTCCATTTTACTCTAAAAAAAGCTCTGTCTTACATGAAGTAATTATTTTATTAATTATAATTTCTTGTGCCAAAAATATTCTTTTTTTTAGACAAAATATATTATATATTACCAAGCATAATAATTTTAGAAATTCTTTTTTCAAAAACCTCCCCAACTAGACATTTACTGTCACAAAAATAGAAAATGATATTTGTAACATTTAGGAAACATATTTTACGCATCTTATTGTTCTTACAGAGTTTTAATTTATACAATACAAGAGGAAGAATAAGAGATATTAAAGAAAAAACTCATTAAACTCAAAAACAATGATAAAAAAATTAATACAAGGTGTGATCAAAAAATACGGTGAATGAATTTTTATAGCAGCAACTGCTGACGGTACATTTATTTAAAATAATAAATCCGATTGCCTGATTCGTTGAGACTGACAATGCCACGTAGAACAAATTGTTAATCGGTTTTCAGAGTCTGAAGAGAGCCAGAGTCCTATTTGCTGTTTCTGTTGCGTATCATAGATTTCGAATAACGCATTAACATTTTTTTTTGTTTTAAGTTGCAAAAAAGTGCCAAAGAAGCCCATGAAATGTTAAAATCAGTGTGGTAACTCCGGATACTATTCTAGTCGTATGAGCGATTTAAAAGCGGAAATGAGTCGGTCACAGACGAGTAACGGTCAAAAACTGACGAAAACGTGCAATAAGTGGAAAAAAATGGTTCGTTTTCAAACAGGCGATTGACTATTCTAGAGCTTTTCGAGAGCAAAGCATTTTAACCGATAATTTGCAAATGGTACGAGCGAGTGCAAAATTTGTCCCCAGACTTTTGACTGACGAACAGAAGGGATATCGTGTGTTAATTTGCACATAATTGAAGAACGATCGTCTTGATGCAGGATCGTCCTCATGGCAAAAAATTATAACTGAGATGAAAGTTCGGTGTATGGCTATGACCCTGAGACAAAAATTCCTTGCATATCTTGCTTCTGATCCGCAAGTTTTTAGCTAAAAAAAGGTTCCTATCTTTACTCTCTCCGAATTTGGCACCATGCGACTTTTGGATCTTGCCAAAAAATGAAAACCGTGCTAAAAGGAAAACATTTTGACACCATTACCAACATATTGAGAGTGCCACGATGGAGCAGTTGAAAGCTCTTTCGAAAGAAGCCTTCCAGAAATGCTTTGTAACATGGAATCAACGTTGTGAAGTGCATAGCTAGCCGAGGAGAGTGCTTTGTTAATTAAAATCTGATGTAAACTTATTACTTTGTTGGTAATAAAATAATTCATCGTATTTTTCGATCACACCTTATATGTTTGGGACTATAAAAGAAGGGAACAAGTTCAAATACACCAATATTACCATGTTTTAAGTCCATTTGATCAACTAACTCTTAATTTCTATAGAATTCTTTCATATTCAGCCATACGCGTTAATATTAATTTTCGAGAGGCCTTATAAGATCCTAAAGATAGTATCGGTGTGAATAAGGAAATGTTGAACAAGAAATTTCAATTCGGAAAGAAATTCTACAATTAGCGAAGATCGTGATAGCCTGCGAGTTTTCGTTTGGTTCCTAACACACGCAACGTACGTAGTACAGAGCACCACAGTTATGAGATCTAACACCCACTTTCCTTTCATTTCCTGAGAAAGCACGTGTTTATTTAAGCGCTTACGTCAGCATCGAATGTATGAATTGAGAGACTACATTCGCGTAAAACATAAAAATATTCCTAGACGTCTTTCTAAAACATTCGAGAAAATTGCACTGCTATATCAAACTCACAGTCAAGAATGGAATAATTACGTATTTTTTTATGTATAGGTGCCACGTGTCTTGTTTTGTCCAAAATTATGTATAATAGTATAAAATGCTTTAAAATATTCTAATTGATCGCTATATAATATACTGAATATACACTGTATGCTGGAAGGCCAAGGTAAAGAATACGTATGCAAAAGATTTTCAAAAAATAATTATTTGGACGTTTAGAGAACCTTTAAGGAAGCAATTTATCCTAATAAACTTATAAGGGGAAAGGCATCGTTAAGCTAAGAAAAAATACCTTGAAAATTACTACTAACCTCTTACTTTAATTTACGTCCAAATACACATAAAACATCAATTTTTTGTCATTGTATAGTATTTTTCATTTATACTAATTCTATTTTCATTTATATTATTAACTGATTTACTTGAATAAGCGTATATTTTGCAAATTATCGCTATTAGTAGTCATTTTCAACGTATTTTATTTTTATTTATTATATTTAGTACTTTTATATTTAGTTTCAATGGTACATTATCTATACCCAATATAAACTTTGTCAGATTAATTTCATGCAATTTTACACTTTATATTCATAAAATATTACAATTAAAAAGTGTAAAATTGTTTCCAAGTTGAATCGATTATTGGTGTCACTGGATCGTATACAAAGAAAACTTTAGGGTTTTAAGAAATGTTAAAATATGAAAGATAAAAGCTAGGCTTTCCAATAATTTTCTTAAGAATACTCACAATTTCCAAAATTTTTATTGTACTTTTGGAAGCATTTAAACAATCAATAAGGTGACAATAGTCTTGTTACTATAAATACATCCTTATTTGTTGAAGAAAGTGGGTATCAATTCCGAAGAATATTTACGTTATTCAGTAGTTGTAGTTTCAGGAGTAATATTTTTTTCTGTAAAACACGATAGCAACTAGAAATCTAACACAATTATTAAGAGGAATAATGGTACCTAACTAAAAAAAAAAATGAGAAATTAAGGAAAACCAAGTAACTTTATGTTTAACTAGAATAGAATAAAATATTTTTTTTACTTTTTTAAGGATTTTACTTGTCCGCTATAAATTGTGTACATTAATTTCATACTAAAAGATCTCTTCACAATATTAATCGTTAGGGTCACCATCAATGAACAGATAACAGGTTATTCACTGGAGTCTTAACAAACGATTATTGTCGGATTAATCGTAGACAAATTCCAGGATAAATGGAGTTATGTACATAAAAAAAATCATGTAGTTTTACAACTTCTATTCAGCTTCGAATATCCTGACAAGGTATACGTTTAAAAAAAGGCATACACTAGATCTCATATTATTTTAATTCTTATTTTTAATGGCATTGTTCCAAACATATTTTGTTCTCTTTTGCATAGATACAATTACGAATTTCACCTTGAAAACGTGTTAAAAATGAATAATTATCGTAAAATTTTATTAGTTAAAGTGATGTTGTAATCAACTTTTTCACTGTATTTTTATTTAGAAAAATATTAGTGTGATCCAACACATTAATTTCAGACAAGATACATTCTCTGTGAACACCTATACATAATTACACGATAAAAAAAACTATTTATTATCAAAATAGCAAGTTGATATCTTTTTTTTTCCTTTTCTAATACTTCAATTTGAGCACCCTGTTTACACTTACATAAATAAAACAAGGTTCCCCGTGAAACCCACGGAAAATATGATTAATTCGTCATTAACTACGCGATTTACATAATTTGCGCGAAATTAGGCATAATTTGCGCGAAATTAGGCAAATCGAAAAAGATTACGTTGTTGTACACATTAACACTAATTGCATCAACAAAAAAAAAAAATCATGCTGGTCAGTTTTAAACTATTCCTAGACGAGTTGAGACGATGAGAAAAATAAAACCTTTGGTATGGCGCTATTATTAAATAAATATTCTGGCAAGGTAAGGACTAGAATCGGTCAATATGTGAAATTGTTCTTTGGAAAGATTGCTGTCGCCATTTTTTCTTCTGGATCCGTCTGGTTGCGGTAGCGTCTAGTTAAGACGACACCTACAATCTGCAACGCCATCTAGTTAATGCAGTGGTAAGTAATAAATTTATAATTAAAAAAAAGAGATAAGATTTCTCAATGATTATAAGATTTATAATTGCAATATGGACAATAAAAAAATATGTAAAGGTAAAATACTAATAGATATACAGTCAGTTATAAGTATTTGTCCACCCATATATTTTTAAAATATTGATAGTTCCATAATCCCACAGAAATATGAGGATTATTTAAAACTTATGGAAAAAAAATATTAATAATGCATTCTTGATATCATGTATGCAATATCTCTGCTTATATATCGTAATTAGGTTTACACGGCCGCAAGTAACAATTATAAAGAAATTGGTAACTTTTCACGTCCAATTTGGTAACAATCTACCTTTAATCGAATATGTAATTAATATCGAACGTATACATGTAACGATCTGCAACTGACTGAATCGGAGACGCAATTGCTTTGATATTTAATTGAATGATTGAATATCTATAGCTGTAATGGGAATTAAGTTTATGTAATATGTTATTGCAGGGCTTCACCTTTTGACTAGTTTTATATAGATGCTGCTTGAATGTCAGAAACCATACATTTAGGTTATATCGCATCTATGTTTGGTCATATTTTTACTAACTTTTTTAAATTTCTGCTAATACAAATTAAAATTTTTAAAAACAATTTATTCAATATTTTCTTGTAATAATCTATTTAAACAAACTCAAACGCCCTTCAATCTTTTATGAACATACACATTAGTTGACATTTGATGGAATAAATGACATTTGTTGAACATAACCTGTAAATGACAAATATGTACTATCGTGAGCAATTGAAAGTAAACGCACTATTATAGCTGCGTAAATTTTACCAAATTGTCAAGCTAATGTCATTTATGTTATGATTAAATGCTGACACTGACACTTCAAAAGTACTGTATACATTAGATAAATTTTGAAATTTCGACATGCCAACATAATAAAGTGTTAACTTTCAATTGCTCACGAGAGTACAATTGACAACACAGCATAGACGACATAAATGACGTGAACGTACTCTTATCGTGAAAATTCTAAAAGCCTTCCATTGTTGATACAGTCAAACTCTTACGACGAGGTGAAAATATGTTTTTCACCCGCAATATATTTTCTGGAATATATTTACTCCAAAACTCTTCATTGTCTACCAGATTTTGTGAAATGTTGCATCCACTTAACATAATAATAAAATCATATACAAATTTCCAATACGGTATTTTACCTTTCGCATTTAACAGGTGGCGTTTGCTATTAACATGTTTACAAGCAAAAATATCGTACGGTAGAATGTTTATCTTGCAAACAACACATTTAATAATAGTACCAACATATTCTAATGTAGGAAATCGATTAATGAATTAATTCAGACTCGTACTTATTAAACTGCGTCGTTTACATCTAACACATCTCGACAGATACTAACTCGAGTCATACATATATACCTCTGGTATGTATACACGCTTTCGGATAAAATCGACGGCACTACAAATGCATTCGTTTTTCCAGGTTTAATTATTACAACCAAAGTAGAAACATATAATTTTTCTGTTAGAATTTTGACTGTTTTTTTTTTGTATTTGTATATGGGAGGGCAAATAATATAACTGCTAATTATGTTGTTAACTAATAGAAAATTAAAATTCACAAACAACGCAATATTACTAACTCAAATTCTAGGGGTATTATTATTATTGCAAACTTTAAGCAAAAATTCAAAGAATTTTTAAATATTGGTAGCAACCGAGATGATAAGATTATGCTACTATTACCAAATACAATTAACCAAAAATAAAATTTGTTCATATTGCCAACACTAGATGGCGTAAGTTGAATAATCAAGTCTTCTTTAAATATGTTAAATGTCAATTAAAAAATAGTAATGATTCTATATTTGCATTGAGCAATCTTATCTTAGCTGAAACAATATATAATGAGTCTAAAGACGGCAGACTATGTGCCCACACTGTTAAATTTAATATAATATAATAAATTTAATATATATATGTTTATATACTGAGAAGGATTGTTCGACGTTGAGAGATGTTATATTTGCATAGTTAAAGCGCTCTTTGTATCTGTACAATGGATCTTCAGTATTGGTAAAAAGTTGCCCTAATTTTGTAAAATCTACATTTTTATCTAATACACCTTATGTGTATTATTTATTAAATTTAACAGTGTGGGCACATAGTCTGCCGTCTTTAATAATGACTATACAAACCAAAATAAATAAACAAAGCACAAAATTATACAAATATAAATAATGTATATATTAATAAAGGGTAAATAAAAAGCGTTAAAATTAATAGCATTAGAATGTAGGTACATTTTAAAAAACCCACCCTAAGAGACAATGCAGCCGAGACGTAACTAGAGGAAAGCACTAGGGTTAGCTCTTGGATCTTTCTGGTTACGATATCGCACAGTTAACCACACTCCCAAAAACTGAAAAATGCAACAAACCCGAATGGCATATTTCCTTTAGTACACACACAAACAGATTTCACGAAAACAGTAATCTGAAATTAGTTTTACACACTGAGAGACTTTCATATCATATCAAGTTCTTCATTCCTGATATAAAAGTTTCCTTACTTACAGGCGGCATCTCAGTTTTAGCTCGAAGAGGCAATTACTACATACGGTAAGGTCCATAAATTTAATCACACATAGCGCAGTGTCTTAAAATTCGAAATAATAACAGTGCTATTAAATAAAATTGCTTAATAACATATTTACTACACTAACAGGCGACTATAAATATAAAAATCGTTGAAAAAATTACTGTCTTTTAAATAAAAATGCTTATTTGAACATATTTTGTATACGACGACTGTTTTCTTCCCAACGATTTTCTCTGAGATCAAGATACATACTTTGCTACAAGTTTTGTTAGATATTTTAACTTAATTATAACTTTAATTACAGTGACAGCCAAGTATTTTTAAACTAGAAAGGTTTAAAGTAATAATTTGCACAAGAAATCATGGATTTATCGAGCTGTGACTTTTTACAATATCGAACGTGGCTTGACGCGTAAGGAATATTTTGAGAAAATTAATGAAATATTTAATGGCAAATCATATTCCTCAACTACCTTTAGGCGGTGATACAATGAATTTCTACGTGATTGACTTTCCTTACTGACTCGAAGCATGACACGTTTCGAGTTACTAAGCCAAAAATTGCTATTACCGAAAAAAAATATTGGTAGTTCGGGACTTGATTAAAGAGGACTGGCATGTTACTGTAAGGAGTATTCAAGCAATCCTGATTGATGTGAAGGTAATTAACACTATCTTACACAAACATTTAAACGTACGTAAGCTTAGTTCCTGTTAGTATCCCACCACAACTTGACTCGAGTTCAAAAAGAAGATCGTATAAGGTGCGAATCTACACTAGATCGCTCTTCAAATGAATTCTCTCATCTAGTGTACAACATATGAAACTTGAGTATACAGTTATGATCCCGGAAAAATGTAACACATTGACCGTTTGGATCTTTGGAAAGTCGGCTCTACCAAAAGTTAGAGAAAAAACCGACACAAAAAGATGTCCGCCGCATTTTTTGAGATGAATGAAAATTTTTTCAATGCCAGCGACAGAGGACTGTCGCAGAATGGTAGATTACAGTTTATTTGCCTCAAGTTCCCCAAAGGTTCAGCGAATATCGTCGAACCATTTCGCATCACAATAACGCTCGAGTTCATACTGCTGCTCGAAAGAGTATTTGAATGCCAAAACATTGAAATAATGTGTCATTCGCCCCATAGTTCAGATCTGGCGCCTGATTTCTTTTTGCTTCCATGTGTAAAGGATAAGTTACCAAGTACAGGGTGCGGCATAATTATTTAGACGATTTAAAATTGGCACTAGAAACATATGCTGGTAGATAGGGTGGTCTTCGTGCCGCTGGCTTGTACAGCAGTTAAAAGCCTTCAGTCGCCATGGAGCGGTGGACTAGGGAACATCGTGCGTTTGCAGTTGAGTGTTTTTTTTTTAATCGTGATTCGGCTACGTTAACTTAACGTATCTTTCGTCGTCGTTTTAACCTAAGAAATGGACGAATCCCACACGCCAAACGATTTTAAATTGGGCAGGAAACTTTAGATTGACCGCTTCTGCATTATCAAAGAGAATCCTGGTCGTCCACGAACAATGTGAACAGAGTGACAACGGCTTTACTGCGAAGTCAACAATGTTCTGCTAGGCGACATTTTGTAGCACTAAACTTATCAAATTGGAGTGTCAGACGGATATTACACAAGGATTTGCATTTTCATCCATTTAAAATCACTTGCATTTTAACAATTACTGCCTGGAAATTTTAATCACCGAATGGACTTTTGCACACAATTGTTAGAAATTATTGAAGCACAACAATAATTTTTATCTCATCTTATTATGTCAGATCAAGCCGATGTCACTAGGCATAGCTTTAGATATTTGGCACAGGAATATCCTCGTTTAATATATCGACGTCCTTTGCAGAGCGAGGAAGTAACAGTTTGGTGTGGAGTGAGTTCATTTGGGATTTTCGGACCATACTTTTTACAAGACGGCAATGGAAGAGCTGCAACTGTAACATCTATGCGTTATGTGGCCATGCTGAACGATTTTCTCTTACCAATACCTCCACAACAAAATGCTGACTTACGTTCGTTATGGTTTCAACAAGATGGAGCGACATCTCACACGGCACGACCCTCAATGGAAACTGTACGCCTCTTTTTCCCGGAAAAGTGATCTCTCGCTTTGGCGACATAACATGGGTTTCGCGCTCACCTGATTTGACAGCATGCGACTTTTTTTTATGGTCTTTAAAACATAAAGTTTTCCAGAGGGAACCTCACAGCATGATGAAATCGAATCTGGGTTTAAAATAGAATCTCAGTCGAGATTGAAGAATCAATCACGACTGAGATTCGACAGATTCCATTACAAATCCTAACGAATACTTCGGATTCTTTCAGGCGAAGTGCAGGGATTTGTATTCAGACAAGTGGAGCCCATCTTAGTCATGTTATTTTTAAACAATAGTACTCGCATAAAATGCTTTTCTTAAGTTTTAATAAACTCTTTTTAGCTGTGTGACTAAATTTATGGAAGGTAGTGTATATGAAATTAACTGATGCCTCAAAAAAATATTTTTTGAAGATAAATTTAGCATTTTTAAACTACCTTGAATAAATACGATATATTTTTTTCGTTCTATGATACCATAATTGACTCTTCAAGTTGTATGTAATTTATATTATTTGAAAAGCAATATACAAGTTTTAGATATCAATAGAAAAAGTAAATACAGGGCATATTAAATTAAGAGGCTCATGATGGGTATATTACCTGTTGTAAATTTAAAACGCGTGTGTAATTAAATTGTTAACACAATTTAGGAGACTTTTTTATTAAACATATGTTAAATATCAGGGAAAATATTGAATATTGTACATAGCTATGCGATTCTAACATACCAAAGATAAGTAATAATTGAATGACTAAAATGAACATTCCAAACCGATATTTTTACTGTGCTGTCGAGTTTATACAAGACTGATTTGGAAAATCTCGAAACTAAAAATAAATTAAGCAAACATTTAAAATAATAAAACCGCGATTGTAAGGAACAAAACATTACAATTTACTATACAAGATTGGGAAAATACATATTTTAAATTTGTTTCAATTTCATATAGTTGAAAATGAAATATTGAAAATATACTTGCATATACTGAAATATATGCAAAAAGGAATTAATTTTATTAACGAAAGACCATCTCGGAAACATCTAGAAGCGAAGAAACTTAAAACGTTGTATTTTATTGACGTTACTGTGATTAAAATTCCAAATGTGTTGTGGCAACAATTTGGGTGCCTTATCTGAACAATCTAGCTATTGATCAAAACTCTGTAAATTTAAAGTCTATTGCTTATTATGTACACCTGTATGTACATTGTTCGAGGCTGTGTTTTTATGTTGTTATCCCAAAGGACGTAGAATAACTATAGCAAACAGCTGTCCGATATCGACATAAATCCCAGGAATTTATACTAACCAAAATAGAATGTTATAAATCGACAAAAGCAGTGTAAAAAAGATGTTTCCCGTTAAGGAACTTTAATTCAGTGTCCTTCAAAGAAAACTTGACTTAACATTGCGTTAAAGATTGAGTTATATATTTATGAAAAGTAGAAATATAAGCATAATACCGCATAAAGTTTCGGCGATAACAGCGTTATCCTCGAAATTAGACTGCCTTATCGTGCCGGAGATCCCAGGTGCCAATCCGGGCCTTGCTGTCCAAAAAAGTTTTTGGTTGTTTTCGTTCTCGTTTAAGGTGAATGCCGACAGCCAAATACCTTAAGTATTTTAACAGGCGCGGACGTAATAATAAGTAATGGCCTGCCAATGCCCCCTGTAACAAGCGTTAGGCTATTGGGGGCTGCTAAGGCATATATTACTATAAGAAATTCGAAGAAATTCTCTTGGATTTCGTTTGTACTTAGCCATACGGTCATTTAAAATTGAAGCGTTTTTTTACAAAAACAGCCTTAGTCCAATTTTCATATTTAACCGTTTCTGCTGGAAATGCCATTGGACTACAGTCGTTTTTACAGTAACCCCTATATTTCACATTGCTTTATCTCCAGACTATTGTTGTTTTTAAGGATACCGAATCATCAATTATTATGGTCTACTCAGATTTGTAAACCTCAAAACTGGCATTTTGGGACTAAGGTTATTTTTGTAAAAACCCCTTCAATTATAACATGACTCCGCATTTGTTGAACATCTTGCTTCTAAAAAATGGCTAACGTTAGCAATATACTCATCATAGCAAAAATATTGACAACTTTTTAACATAAAATCACTCTCGTATGTCACACAGTCTCCTACATTTTAAGACTTGAAGAAAAATATTTAAAACAATCGGGAATAATCAATGTTACAGACAATATAAACATCCAAGGATTTAATATAGTCTATTGCACTTGCGATCGTATTCAAGAATTCACGAAACTCTCCTCATAAACGCCTAAGCGGCCAGATCTCAACAATATTGTCGTATGGTTTGCCACGCAGCCCCGCAGTTACATCTCCAGTCAGCAATCCTACCTCACCTATGAAGAGTGCCTTACATTGTTTAACCTGATTCTGTTTAAAGTTTACCATGCTTTACGTGGTAATTCCGATCCTAGTGGTTTGGTGTCAATACAAGACATTCGTTGTGTCTCCTGTGGAGAGTTTCCCTCCTATTGGTTTCGCCCAGCATTAGCAATAATATTGGATTCTTCCTGATTAGAGATCGCAATCTGTTTATCTCAGTGTTGTTAATTTCGAGATTGATTTTAAGTTAGCCATTTTCTCGAATCTTTCTGTATTCTCTGACAAAGGCGTTTCTTCGTAAATTTGGCGGTGGAATATTGCTTAAAACAGGGAACCACCACCTCGGTGTTGATCTGATGATGCCCGAAATTATTCGCAGTTTGGTTTAACTGGACGTCTATGAAGCGCGTGTGCCTGTTGAGCCATACTGGGGAGGCGTTGTCCGCTGCCGAGTATATAGATGTAAGAGCAGAAAATCTTACACAGGTGCCGAGAAAATCTCTGTGGTGCCATACAATTATTGAATAATATTGTTCCTGGTTTTTGAGGTGTTCTTTATAAGTTAATATTCTAATTCTAATATTCAAGAGTAACGCGAAAATATTTTGGGTTTGTGTAATTCATCAGCAGTCTATTTCCAAGGTACACATTAAGTTCTTTATTGGCTTGAGGATTGTACATTTGGCTTTATTCCTTCAATGTAGTCAGGTCATTTGTCCCTGTTTCTTCAATGGTCTTGTGCCTAGCAGCTGCCACCCAATCTCATGAGTAGCTAAATTTTTGTGAGACTTTCAGGCACATTCGCGATATACAGGTTAAACAGCAGGCGGGGCAACACAGTAAGCCATTATTAAGCTTCATTTGGTCGTCCTTCAAATTACCCAAAACTCTATCCATTCTACTAAGAGGTAAGCGATTTTTTAACATGGAATTGCATGGAGCAGCTTATAGATTAACTCTTGTTGAAAGTATCGCATGCGTCTGACAGATCTATAAAGACAACCGATGTTTTTAGTTTCATTCGAAAACCTGCCTCTATGAATGTTGTCAAGGAAACAATCTGATCTATGCAACTGTAGTTAGATCTAAAACCTGTCTACTCGACAAGTACCATTTCAAATATTCTCCAGCTAATTCTATTATTTATATACAAGATGCTCTAGCAATTAAAAGATATAACCCAATATGTAATTGAAAGATAGTCTTGTGGTTGGTTACCTGGATTGCCTAGTTTTAGTATCACTATGATTTTCGACCGTTTGAGCATAGGTATTTTCATAAAGAATTGTGTCAGTCGCATTTTAGCATATTTCCCGTAATAAATCAAAAACTCCAGATGGATGTTATCAAATCAAATATTTCTGATAGTGCAGACGTGACTTCTATAATTGTGGGTGGACTAATAGACTTTAACGTTTTCAAGTTTTTCTTTATTTCGATAGTGGATTGAGGTTACTGATCTTGATGCAAATGGCGACCCAATAAAATATTGACTGTACTTTTCATAAATTTGCATTTAAAGAGCAAAATTTTTCAATAAAAATAGTTAATTGTATTGCCTTATAAGTTAATGTACAATATTCTAAGTTTCTTCCTAGACCATATTGTAATTAAAAAAGCCAATCACTCCAAACACAATTTTAAAATTTGACATCTTTTGGTTGTACTAGATTTTTGCAAGAATAACTGTTTAAAACTGATTTTGTAAAATGCTACTTTCTACTTTTGCCGAAAACTTGGTTGTACCTTCTTTCACTTCATTCACGTATTTAAATATTTCATTCTTAACAGATTCCGTGTCTATATCGCCTTTTTTCTCTTGAACGCGCGACACCATCTTCAAAGTTTCGGAGTAGAGATATATAATAGCATCGACGTCTTTAACCTTGAGTATCGGAAGTAAATTAAACGTTTCACATTAAGGCAAATATACATATATACCTCTTTCACAAACAATATAGCTTGTTTGCTGGTTCTAGGGAAACCATTCAATATAAATCCTTTTGCCTCGTTTACTCGCCTACTCGTATACCTCATATACTTCAGTATTAATATTTCAGTATTAATCATGACTTTTATATTTAATTCATATACTATTTGATTTTTAGGAATTAAAGAAAAAAATTATTATACCCATCAAATTTTTGATAACACTCAGTATATTTTACATTCAATAATTTCACGTTAACCCATATTAATGCGATATTAGTCAAAAGAAAGCGATTTTTAAAAGTGAACATGCAATACAGAAGTTATATTTAATTCATTTAATATGCCCTGTTAAACAATTAGTTTTTTTATCTCAAGACAATATTAATATCTTAAAGCAACCATAACAAGCCACCTTATCATAAATAGTACATGTATTTACAATCTTTGTACTCAAACCTTGATAAATCATTACAGTAGTTAAATAATTATCAACTTCTCTTATCAACCAATTACCATACTATAATACAGGCATAATTAATACAATTTATAAATAGATTAATATTTGCATTCTATAATATATATTTAAATTTCATCATTAGAAAGCAAACACTTTCATCTTACTAGAAATATATTTTAAAATAACCATATTATAACAATAATAATAATTAACAATGCAAACACTATCTATTATCAACCACATCCTTTTGTATAAAGAACATAAAGAAGATAATTTTCTTACCTCAGTAAAGCTAAAGAATAAACCAATCCATCCACATAATTTGAAAGCATAATCGATTGTTGTTTGTAATTTGGTCATACAATTAGGGCATTTACATTCAACTTCTGGATCCACACAACATTTAGGCTATAGAGTCATAATGATAATAAATTAACGTCTCTAGAAAAAATAAAGAATTGAAACTACCTTAATAGACTCACAACTGGGATATCCCATTTTGGGGTCGTCTTGCTCATATTTTGAATTGAATCCACAACAGGCAAAGTCTTTTTGGACTTCCATTTTTGTGTCATTACCTACACGTCCCCAACCCTGTAAATACTTTTAGTAATATCCTACGCTACGAAAAAATTAAAGGAATATACCTGTTCTGCTAATTGTTCCTGTTGTTCCATATTAACACCAAGACAAGCACAGGCTACAGAAAATTGTATTAAAAATAATAAAAATAAAATCACCATATACTGTATTAAACATTAAGGAACATATTAGTGATGAGGATTTAAAAGATACAATATATTTTCATTTTTGCATTTAGAAAGGATACGAAAAATAACATAACTTGGTGATGTTTGACAGCTCCGACTAAACCTAATAAAGATATTAAAATTAATATCACACCGCATGCCAAAATACCACCGACAATAGGTAAATTTGTGACTAAGGATGCCGCTCTTCCATAAACGGCAACACTTATTAAAACTGAAGCGACAACCTAAAATAAGTAATATATTAAATTAACATTTACATGTTTAATCACTTTTTATTCAATATGCATAAACCTACGATATATAAAACATTTAATGCAATAAGCGCATTTTTAGAGCAAGTAAATCCTCCACACATTTTGTCTAATGTAATTTAATTCACGTTTATTCCACACAAAAATACATATCACACACAAATCAATCGAACCCTCACAACATTGACATTAGTTGCGAAATCGGGAACAATTGGAACAACTAAATCAGAATAACCAACATTACCCACTATATTCCTGAGCTTTTAAAAAATTAACTTGAACTATTCCAATAATTTAATTTTATTTAATGAGGAAGTTGCGCATTAACTAAATAAAGTAAATACGTAATAACCAATGGAATTGTATATTTTAAATACATGCGTAGAAAGAAATTGTCGAAGTATATTATTAAGTAGGCCAATGACTATTTGTAATTTATTATTATTAATTTTTAAGATCTTTAATCTAATTATAATTTTTCTTAAGTGTTTAATTTATAATAATTACGATCATGGATTTGGGTTACTGAATGTATAAAAAATAATACTATTTAGATAACAAAATACATATTATTTATTCTTGTTATAAATGTTATGATAATCTTATCTTAAAATATAATTTTGGTATTTATATGTTAAAAAGGTTGCCTAAATGCGGAGAAAATTTTTATTTATTGTAATTGCATTCTTATAAAGTTTTTCTTAATATACCTATATGCTATGAATATGTTATGTTTAAAATTATTTGGAAAGACATATACTCTCTAGCTTGCATAATAACTGCAATAAACTAAGATATTCAACGCAAGTTTTAGTTTTAACACTGGGGCAACAAATAAAGAAATAAATAAACAAAATTTATTAAAGCCTACATATCTACAAATATTTAACATAAATTGTTTTATTTATATAATTTGTTTATTATATAATACATTAATTTACAAACTTATTGATAACATAACCTTTAAAAATAAACGATTCAAGTTTAAAAGTACTTAACAGAACTTAATTTTTTTTCTTAATCAGTTTTTTCTGCGATCCCCTATCGAAACCTTTGGTTCTTTTCCACTTCATTCGTCTATTTTGAAACCATACTTTTACCTAAAAAAAATAAAAATTAAAAAAAAGTTTGAATGAAAAAATGTATTTTATTTACTTGTCGTTCTGTTAAATCCAGTGCAACTGCAATTTCATATCTTCGTAATCTTGTCAAATAATTAGAGTGAGTGAATTCGTTTTCGAGTTCTTTGATTTGATTTTTTGTAAAAGCAGTTCTCTCTTTTCTTGGTTTACTACTGCTGCTACATTCACTTTGTTTCGCATCTGCAAGAAAAAATTATAATAAATAGCTAAATGTATAAAATAAAATAAAAACGAAGTTTCCGTTTTCGTACATAATAAATAATAAATAAGTCAATATGTTACAGTAGCGTTTTTTTGTTGAAATTAAAAACATTGAAAGAATGTCATTTTTTTCATGAGCATCAAACAAGAATAAGAGTAAATTGTTGTGTGGGTGAGAAACAGAAGCTGTTAATGTATCATCAGTTCGTTATGATTTTAATTTATTATCACTGTCTCAAAACGACATTGTTTTTTATTACACCTTTTTTTCAGTCAACATGGTCAATGTATTAGTCACGGGACTTTTTGTTGGTTTTGAGAGACTTCTTTTTGTCAGGAACGCTTGCACGCTATCGATACACAGACTACAGAGTAGACTGTTCATAACTTGAACTAAGAATCTCTACGAATTTGTTTTTTTTATAGGTTTTCCTTTATGTCGTGTGGTTTTATTTGAAAACATAGTCATCTCAAAATATCCAAATAACATTGCAATGATTCCCTACAACCTGCAAAAATAAAATAACTAGAGAAATTTCACTCTGTTTCCTTACAACAAATTTTGGAGTAAATTTGCGAAAAAAGTATTAAATATGTTAATTGTAAGTTATGTTAAAATTTCAGACTGAATAAAAAGCAGCGAACTAAACAGTAATCACATGATTTTGCTTAGAATTTGTTTTATATTGATGACATTTAAGATGAGAATTAACAATTATATTAGTAAAGTAATAACTAACACATGTAGGTAAAACAAACAATATTAATATTCCAAATATATCAAATATAATAGCAAAATTAAGCAATGAAATACCTAATCCACTATGTAAATTAAGGCATTATTTTAAGTAGTTCCTTCAAAGTTTTACGTCATAATGTCATAACAATCTGATTTTTTTAAATATAACTACTATTATTAGTATTAGTTTGGTGACATATTTAAACAAATGATAATTAGTTTTATTCGGTTGCCAATTAAGCGTTAATATGAAGTTTTGTAGATTTTGTAGTTATTTTAATTTTTGAATTAAAGGCTTTAAGTTTTTAATAACAAGTTGATAGATAAGGTTAGGTAAAAATAAATGTATTGCAAGACAAATTGAGGTGAAAGTATAATTTGAAAATGAACAAATTTAACGTTGAAATGGAGGGTATTTTTTCTCGTAAGAATAAGAATGACATTGCAAGGTTATGGATCAAAAATAGCTATAAAATCCTTAAATAATTGCAAAAAGTCTCCATAATAGAAACTATTTATTTTTAAATATTACAAGAAAAGAATTGAAAATTTCGACAAAGAGGTAGGTTAGAAACAGTTAAATTTATAGAATTTTCGTTTTAATTATGCAAACTATCAGAGTGATATATACTTTTCATACACTTTTTTTGGGATTATTAATGAGATTTTTTTTGGGTCTGCAATCTACTTAACACCTTTTTGCTTATTTTCTTAAAGACTCAAATATATGATTTATATTTACTTTTTTTCTGTCCCATCGGGGCATTTTGCAATAAATTAATTATAGAATAGATAATACGTCAGATTACACACTAATTTTTAATAACGGAAAATATTTAAATTTTTAATCAAATAAAAAAAACAAAAAGAATTAGATGCCCTTGACTTTTTAATTTGTTAAATTGTTTTATGTTAATCTGATCACGAAATCTTTATCAATGCACCTGGCAATACCTACATTTAATTGAAAATTTCAGCGAATATATGTATTATGATTACCTATATGTATATATTTGTACTGTTTTAAAACAATTACTTGTTTTACAGTTGCAACTCTTCAATGTAAAATGATTTCTTTCTAAACATTAAACACGGCTTCGGATTTGGAAAAGAAATATCTGTACATCAACTAATCGGGAAGATCACCAAAATAATGTGCTCCTGTGGAATTTCGTGCTCAGTAGAATATCCAGACAAAATAGACGAGAGAAAATTCTTCATGAGTAGTAGCAGAAGAAAAAGAATAATTATATAAAGGTTAGTGTCATTTTATTTGTATCAACGGAAAAATGTGACTATTGAATTTGAGCATTACTGAGAATCTTAATGAATTATTTTTTAAAAATATTCTTGCTCATATTTTAATAACTTGAAACTTTCTCAATTTTTTTTATTTTGACAACTAACCAATAGAATTATCGGTGACAGTTAAATTAGTAAACAGAAGAAAATAAGTTGGTTAGACAAAAATAGGTTGGAACTGTTGGAAGCGCAAAAAAATACACATAAATTTTTAAATAGAAATTCAAACGCGTAAAATCATATGTTAATTAATATGGTAATATAAGACGAATGTATACAATACTACGTTTTATGTACAAAGTTTAACGGCCGTATTCTTGATGACGCACATTTTAGCAATAAGAACTTCTAACTTTATATCTCTAAAGTATCATTTACGTAGGTCTGTATATATGTATACTACATAAGTATGAATCATCATTACCCTATTTTTTAATTAACACAAAAAGTGCGTTTGTGTGGTATTTTATTGCATGTCGTATATATACAGGAATGACGTTTTGAGATAATTTGTTGGAGTTACTCCTACCTGTCATAAATCATGTACTCTGTAAAAACAAAACTCTCCAAGGAATTAGTTCGGAATTTGACCCAAGTGTTCTGGTTTTTTTTTTGTCCGATTTGTATAAGAGAAACTGACAACTAACAAGACGTAAATTGGGCATAACGCTTCCGACCTTCTGTTTTGAAATTGAGACCGTAAAAGTGAATCTCTTGATGCGATCGGGATTATGTTCTTTATATTCTCTTAGGATTTTCGTAAAGCTTCTGACTTCGTTGTGTGTGGTCTTTTTGCTTTTCTTGCGATAGAAAAATAATTTTATAAAAGCAAGACTTATCAACTTAATCGACGTATAGAAATTAATAGAATCGAATTTTATAAAATTTTCAAAAAATTCGTTTCTCAAATTTTTAAAATCATTTATTTTAATCTTCTTAGTTGTGATTGATTTAAATGTTACGTAATCAAAAGATTTAATTAATAATAGCTCTCCATGTACAGTTATATATCGGTGTCCCAATAAGAATGCACAATTTAATTTGTGAATAAAACGCATAAGTTACTTGAAAATTTGAAACATTTTTATTTGCAACTTATCAGTATACATTGCATTTACACGTGGAAAACAATATCGGACAATTGTCCGCCCAAACTTCGTTAACAAACTCTTACTCTTACGCACATTTCTGGATCGATTTCCGTAATAACGCGCTCGATTTGATTCTTTAACTCATGGATTGTCCTCGGATTATTCATGTAAACACAGGTATCCCCAGCGAAAAAAATCACACGGTGTCTTTTCGCATGATCTTGGCGGCCAATTCTGATTTCCCTGGCCGGAAATCTCTCATGCAATAACGCACGAGTCTCGCGCGCAGTATGACAGATGGCGCCATCTTGTTGGACCCACTTATTTTGGTTGTTTATGCCGTCCAATTCGGGCCAAAGAAACTCACGTAACATGTTCCGATAACGTTCGCCATTCACAGTAACTGCATTACCTGCAGCATTTTGAAAAAAGTAGGGCCCAATCACACCACCTGCATAAAAGCCACAACATACAGTTGATCGTTGTGAATGCATCGGCTGTTGAACTGTTATACGAGAATTCAAGTTGCCCCATATCCGATAGTTGACCTGTTGACAAAGCCGTCCAGGTGAAAATGCGTCTCATCACGAAAGATAATCTTTTGTGCGAAATCCTCATCCAGATTTAGATTTTCCAACACCCAATCAGCGACGTTACGCCGTTGTAAATGATCGTCTGGCAATAGCTGTTGGACCCTGCAGGGGTGAAGATGACGGTCCGCTGTCAGAATTCGCTGGATGGTGCTCTTCGAAATATTCAATTGCTGTGATCGATGGCGAAGTTCTGGGATTTCGGGCAACACTTTCCCTTACTACAGCAATATTTTCAGCAGATCGGTCGGTACGATTTCTTCTTGGTGTCTTTACATCACTAACTGAACCACTTTGTTGCAATTTTTGAATTACTCGATGAATTATCAATGAATCTGGTACGTTTCGTCGACCGTATGTTGCACGCAATCTTCGAATTGTTTCTAAGGAGCTTTCACCGTTCCTGAAGTAAGTTGTGACAATGACAACGCGTTGTTCGACAGTAAGACGATTAATTTTCACTAACCGTAATATGTTTAGTTGACAGCTAACCAAAAACACGAGTTGCCAACCGACCGGTACGAAAATGGTGCCCTTTTTAAATTGTGCATTCTTATTGGGACACCCGATATAAAAAAGGATTTTCACCACAAAAATGCGTTCATGTCATTGATAGAAACTTCGGTCTAACAAATATACAATTCGTTGATTGACGAAAGAGGTACTTGAAACTTCATTATAACGATAAGAAATCAGTACTAAACTTCTAGTTTCAAAATAATGTTTTGTTGTAAATCCACTACAATATTGTTTCGCCATACAATGGCTTCATCAGGTGGATGCAAAACTGAAAATACAAGTTTGAATATTTATGTACAAATTATTGGAAACAAGAGTTTGATTTTTTGTGTATTTTATCTTTGTTGTTTTTAATAATGTTCTGTATAGTATTTTCTGTTTTAAATGATATATGTTCGTTATTACGTTTTTTAATGAAAATACTAATTTTTTCCGAATTTTTTCCTAAGTAAGCGATTGAATTGTAGGAAATAGTTACATTGTTTTTTTTAATGTTGGGTAAACTAAAGAAAGAGTTTTAGATTTTTGTTGACTATTCAGGATGTTATTGATAATATTTATAGAGTAACCATTGTTTAATGCTATTGTGTATATACTGTTTAGTTGGAGATCGAAATTACTTTTACTCATAGGTACGTTAATTAATCTATACATCATTGACTGGTATGTTGATAATTTTTGTGTTATAGGATGAAATGAATTAGCGTGTATTGTAGTGTCTGTATGTGTTGGTTTATGGTATATAGCGAACTCGTGTTTATTAGTTTTGTGTGTTATGGTTAAGTTTGGAAAATTAATGCTTTTATTTCAATTTGACAATTGCTTTATTTAGAAACTATGGAAACGAACAATAAAAATTTTTCGTGTAAAGGCAAATAATGTATTAGGTACTACATACTTTAAAAATATTGTGCGGACAATTTAATGCGTACATTAAAAATCCCATAAGTCGCGGTTTTTTGTCACTATGACAGCGGTTAAAGTTTGCCCTAACTTTTCCAGCAACAAAACAGAACTTAACCTTTAAAACGGTCTAATTCTAGTAGCAAAGTACCGATGAAGGTGCGGTCCTTAGTTACCAAATCGTATAGTAATAAACTTTTTCGCAAGAATTGTCAGGAAACCATTCAATGCGTAAAAATGTCTCGATCTGGAGAATCTTCAAGTGCAGAAATTGAAACAGAGATCCACAACAATGTGCCAATATTAGACTTGATGTCAAGCGAGTAAAAATTACGAACCATTCCAATCGGGCTGTTTACCGTAACTGAATTGTCCAGGAGTGGTTTTGGCGAAGAAAAATTAGTGAAAATTACCGGACATAGCAATCCGTCGTCATTAAAACAGTACCTTTTCAGTTGGACCAAGAACACCATTCTAAAATCATAAATTCCATTAGTACTACCACTACAACTATTCCTGGAAATACAAGCATGCAGCAAACTATAAGCGAAAAACGAAGAGATTCTGAAAATATGTATGTATTAAATACATATTCATTAAATTGTCGTACCGAATTACACCCAAGCTTTTTTTTAATCGAAGTGAACCTAACATTTATAATTTGAGTTTCTTTACCTTTAGGTACTTCAACACAAAAAGCTGTCAGAAAAAATTATTGACAAAAAAATAGGTAAAAACAGAAAACAAATTTGGAATGCGCCAATATAAATAAATAAGTTTGTAAAACGGTCTAACTAAATATACCATGACAGTAAGGAGTCTTAAATAGTAGTTTTTCTGTAGTAAATAAGTTACACAATCTAAATTTTCTCTTCTTCTATTGGTGTAGAAATTCGAAATGCTCATTTATAAAAAAAAAAAAACAATTCTACGCCCGTGGAATGATATTACTCAAAATTTGGATATGGGTTTTTTTGTCTCATAAAATTATGTCAACGTAGTATATTTTATTAGACGTTTCATATTAAATAAAAAACACGATTTCAGAATTGTAACATCAACGCCGTATAGCGAGCAAACTAAGTAACTATTCTTTGTTTTTTTAAGAACTCATAAACCCTGAGATTTATACTATGTACATTTATAATACATTTAATCATATTATTTTTGACGTTGCAACGTGGGACAAGTACGGCACGGCTAAATCATGTATTGATAATATCACAAATATGTCATTAAGTGCATATGAAGCTATGTGTATTGATTTAAATATGTCGGATCATTTAGCGCAACTTATTACCTTTCAATTGGAGCAAGTGCTCTGTAGTAATATCTATGTAGTGAAGCGAGATATTAATGACCACAATCTTCAACACTTTGTAAACTTATTATTAGAGAACGGATGCAATTTCCATAAAACGCAATCGGCAATTGGAATTGTGTATAACGTCGCTCAGTACATCCCGGCGTAATTCAATGAAGTATTTGTTTGACTTACTCGGCCACCTGGTCTCGCAGCGATAACAATGGACAACCCAGCTATTGTATTCGGAGAATATATTGTTTTCAGTGGTGTCGTGTACGTAGATAAAATAAATAAGTTTATCGTATTTCGTAAGAGAAATAGCACGTACATTCCTTTTCTTTTCATTTAAGCAACATCTTCCAATTATTTTCACGTAAGTGTGCATAAAATTTCGTTATTTAATTTCGTTTATTTGGATCTAGAATATTCTTACTTTTTCAGACAATGGAAGAGCGTCGAGAATGGCATCGTGAAACAATGGCGAGTTGGATTGAGGGCCATACTGATTGTATGTACATTGCCAGTGATTCCGAAATTTATTGTGAAGTGTGTGAAACGTTATTGAAAAATTGCAATAAATCAACCGTAAAACGTCACGTAGGATCGTTAAAGCACGAAAAAAAATTGAACCCGTTGGAATCTGACAATTTTAACGAAGAACTCTGTGAAACTTTTATGGCAGTTAATATTCCATTATTTAAATTGAACAATCCAATTTTGAAGACATTTCTGAAAAAATATACTCGTCGAAATGTTCCTGATGAATCAACTTTACGCAAATATTATGTTTCTAGGTGCTATACGAGAACAGTAGAACGCATTAGAAGCCATCTTTTAATCAATACATATGGATAAGCGCCGACGAAACGGTGGATATGTTAGGACGCTGTGTGGTAAATGTTGTAGCTGGTGTACTACATCCAACTATTCCCTATAACTCATATGTAATAGCAACAAGTGTTATAAATAGAGTTGATGCGGAAACAGTTGCTGAAACCATTAAGGAGAATATGCAAAAAATGCCTCATTCGGACGCCACGTACAAAGAAAAAATACTTTTATTTGTCAGTGATAGTGCTGCGTATATGTTAAAAACAGGCAGACTATTGAAGAAAACATATCCTAATATGCTGCATATTACTTGTGTAGCACATGCTCTCCACAGAATCTGTGAATATATCAGAGACACTTTTCCGGAAGTTGATAGACTTGTATCAGCTTTTAAAAAAGTTTTCAGAAAAGCACCATTGAGAGTAGCTCTTTTCAGGGAAAAATTTCCATCTCTGTCACTGCCTCCCACTCCAGTAATAGAGTGGGAACATGGCCGGAAGCTACTAGTTATTATGCTGAGAATTTCGATAGTCTAAAACATTTCGTAACACTGCTAAAGGAGGATGCTAGAAGTATTGGTGAGTGCAAGGAGCTCACACAAATCCCAAATTTAAAAAATCAGTTGTACTTTCTTCACGAACAATTTTGAAAATTGCCAAAACTAATCACTTATTTTGAAAATCGAAATCTCAAATTAAATGACGGATTAACCACATTAGATGTGGCTGTTAATAATTTGAAAAGTATTCCAAGTGACTTCGGATGTGGCCTTCGGCAAAAGTTTGAAGCAATTCTTAATAGAAATCCAGATTTAATTACATTGCAGCAATTATGTATGGAGACAATTCCACAAAATCTAACGGCTAAATGTGAAGAAATAAAAGAATATTTCCAGTATGCACCTATAACCAGTTGCGATGTAGAAAGGACGTTTTCTATTTATAAGGATGTACTTAATTCAAAGAGAACAACATTGACAGAAGAAAACCTTGAGAAACTATTGCTAGTCAATATTAATACTCCTTTACTCAACTTGAACGACAAAATGAACAAATAAAAATGTTCCAATTATAGAAATAAAATTAAAAACTTTAAAAATACAACTTTTCAACAAATACATATGTGTTTCGTTATTTTATAGATCACCACCCGTTTGTTTTCCAATTATATAAATAAAATTAATTAATAAATATGTATTTCGTAATTTTAGATAGATAGATCACCACCCGTATGTGCTATTTCTCTTACGAATTACGATAAACTTATTTATTTTATCTACGTACACGACACCACTGAAAACACTATATTCTCCGATTACAATAGCTGGGTTGTCCATTGTTATCGCTGCGAGACCAGGTGGCCGAGTAAGTCAAACAAATACTTCATTGAATTACGCCGGGATGTACTGAGCGACGTTATACACAATTCCAATTGCCGATTGCGTTTTATGGAAATTGCATCCGTTCTCTAGTTATATTCCAAAATATAAAATCGAATTTGATAATAGATATAGAATATGGATTAAATTGTCACCGGTTTTCATACATTGGGTGTTTGTCGTCGAGCCAAAGAATATTTTTAATGCAAAAAAGAGCGATGCGTATAATTTTCGGCCTAAAGACAGCAGAATCGTGCAGGGCTTAGTTTGAGGAATATAAGCTTCTCACTTTTTATGACTTATACGTATTTAATGTACTGTGCTTTGTGCATAAGTGTTACGCTAATTTTAATAAAAAAAAGGTAGATCATACATTTAACACGAGGCAGGATAATTATGTGTTACCACCGAAACATAATACTTTCTTTTACCAGAAGGGATTAGAGTTTAGAGGATGTATCTTCTACAACAAATTACCAAAAGAAGCAATTAACAGTTTTTATTTATTTAAAAGAAGTGTCAAGGAATGTTTACTGCATGTTCATTGTTACACAATAAATGGTTATTTGGCAGCATTTCCATAAGATTCACACATAATATAATTGTAACTATTACATATTGTTTGACGTTTTCAAACATGTTATCGTGCAGTATTTATATTTTCTTGTATTTTGCTGTACGAAGCATGTCTTCGAAATAAAGTGATTATTATTATTATTATTATTAAATAAATCATTTAATTTTTAATTGAATCGGCCGATACTTGCTGGAAATCCATAATATGTAAATGGGATTTAAGTAAAACACTTATACTAATTTCCAGTATATATTACACTTTATTATATATATTAATAAATAGACGACATGTTTCGCTACGATGTAGCTTCTTCAGATCTTATATTACTACTGAACACCCTCGTCACAAATGTATGGCTTTTTTCTAAACTATTTCAATGGGTTGCACTTGTCTACATTAGAATCGTCTCTTATCGATATATCGTCTAAAGTTATTGTTATCTTAATATTTGATGAAACCAGTTTAAAAGTGGGGAATTATTAAGGTCTAATTGGTCATTTAACAATATATCTGCTTATTTAAGTTTATTTATTTCTAATGATTCCAGTAAATTTAACTTTAATCAATTTCGAAATCTTTATTGAAACTATGATTATTTTCCAACAAATGAAGTGCATAATTGGAATCTGTCCTTTTGTTAATAAAACTTTTAAAATGTTCCTGTATTCTTTTCTCAAAGCTCCTACCAGTTTGGCCTATGTATGTTTTTGAGCACTCTTTACATGTTAATTTGTATACTCCGGATTTATTACTTTTGCTTGTCTTGGATTTATTATTTTTTATGAATTTCCCTAAAGAATTATTAGTTTTATAAGCTACATTTATATCTGTTTTTCGTAAAAACTAGCATCATTCCATTGTATGATACACAGATTAATATCAGTACCTTTAAATAATGAAAACTTCTATAAAGAATTAAATATCATTAAACAAATAGCGCAAAATAATGGATATAACCCAAATATAATAGATACAATTTTAAGAAAAAAGAAATATAGGAAAGCAATAGAAAATGTGTACCCAATAATAAATGATAAACCAAGCAATTATAAATTAGTAACATACATAGGACCGATAAGTGAAAAAATAGGAAAAATTTTACGAAAAAGAGATATACGAGGGTTGGTTGATGGGAGAGTGACTTTTCAATGAAAAAGTTGTTTAGGGGTAAAAATATATTTTATTTTTCAACATAGTTCCCTTGCAATTCCACACACTTAATCCAGCGGCTTTCCAATTTTTTTAAACCACCAAAAAGTAATCTTTTGGAAACTCGTCAAAATATGCATTCGTTTCGGCTATCACATCCTCATTTGTGCCGAATCTTTTTCCACCAAGCCATTTTTTCAAATTTGGGAACAAGAAGAAGTCCGACGGAGCCAGATCTGGTGAATATGGTGGATGCGGCAGCAATTCGTAACCCAATTCTTTGAATTTAGCGGATGCAATCGCGGACGAATGAGAGGGTGCGTTATCTTGATGGAACAAAATTTTCTTTTTAAATAAACGAGGTCGTTTTTTCTTTAGTTCCGTATCGAAAAGCGTCAGTAAATTAGCATAATATTGGCCAGTTATTGTGCTTCCCTTCTGTAAGTAATCAATAAAAATTACGCCTTGGCAATCCCAAAAAATGGTAGCCATAACCTTATTGGCTGAAAAAACCGTTTTTGCCTTTTTTGGAGCACGTTCTTCGGGAGAAGTCCATTGTTTTGATTGTATTTTGGCCTCTGGCGTATAGTGATGTATCCAGGTTTCATCTACGGTGACATCACCGGAAATTGACATCACTGGAAATTGATGCACGAGTGCGCATTTGCTCTGCAGTTAGCAAACGCGGCACCCACCTTGCGGTTAATTTTTTTAAATGTAAATGTTCGTGTAGAATATTGTGGACCCGTTCGGTTGAAATGTTTACAGCATTAGCTATCTCGCGCACTTTCACCCGGCGGTCATTTTTTACAATAGCATACGGACCTTAGCTATCATTTCTTCAGTAGTTACGGTTTCTGAAGGCCCAGGACGTTCAGCATCATCCGTGGTCATATGACCAGTTTTAAAGGCAGCAAACCACTTGCAAATCATTCCATGCGAAGGAGCAGATTTACCATATTACTTATGTAACTTTTCCTCAGTGTCTTTAATGTTCTTTCCGCGTAAAAAGTAATGTTTTATTAACACACGAAATTCCTTTTTATCCATTTTTAAATAATATAATAACTTGTTTACTTTAAACGTCTGCCAAATGTAAACTAACTGACAGATTTGCATGAAATTTTGACAGTAGACGTCTAAAAGATAGCTGAAGTTAGCAATACAGTCATTATTGCGACAGTGGTGCCAACTTATGAAAAGTCACTCTCCCATCAAACCACCCTCGTAAATGTAGCTTATAAAACTAATAATTCTTTAGGGAAATTCATAAAAAATAATAAATCCAAGACAAGCAAAAGTAATAAATCCGGAGTATACAAACTAACATGTAAAGAGTGCCCTAAAACATACATAGGCCAAACTGGTAGGAACTGGTAGGAACATTTTAAAAGTTTTATTAACAAAAAGACAGATTCCAATTATGCACTTCATTTGTTGGAAAATAATCATAGTTTCAATAAAGATTTCGAAATTTTACAGTCACAACAAAAAGAATTAAAGTTAAATTTACTGGAATCCTTAGAAATAAATAAACTTAAATATGCAGACATATTGTTAAATGACCAATTAGACCTTAATAATTCCCCACCTTTAAACTGGTTTCATCAAATATTAAGATAACAATAACTTTAGACGATATATCGGTAAGAGACGATTCTAATGTAGACAAGTGCAACCCATTGAAATAGTTTAGAATAAAGCCATACATTTGTGACGAGCGTGTTCAGTAGTTAGTAATATAAGATCTGAAGAAGCTACATCGTAGCGAAACATGTCGTCTATTTATTAATATATATATAATAAAGTGTAATATATACTGGAAATTAGTATAAGTGTTTTACTTAAATCCCATTTACATAAATAATTTAACTTGTTATAATTTAGTACTCGTAGTAATATAAGTATTTGATTCACATATTAGTATAAACTATTTCATTATGTAGTAAAAATCATTAGAAGATCCCAGACTTAGTTTACATTATCACATTTCAATCAAATAATTATAAAGATGCCTCTTTCGTAACTCCCGGAATCACCGTATTTATATAAACCGTAATATTTTGCAATACACAAGTGACTAAAGACATCGGAATGTAAAATTTAGAAGGAAAACAGAATTCCCTGTGTTTCCTTATGTCGGTAGCCTGAATGACGTTATTTAATCTAAATTAAAATAGTGAAAAATAGTTAAGTTCAGATTAAATTATACGTTGTGAAATCTGGGCGGTGATGTTCTTTGATCTTGTAATATGTTTGTATAATAAATACTAATAAAGAACTTGTTTTAAATAAACAGATTTTAATGCTAAGACTCTCGTATTTCATTACGTTTAGAAGTATGTATATACTTTTAATATATATCCACATTACATACTTACGGTATAACAAAACAAATGTTTGTATAAAAAAAGTCAACAATACCAGTAGGTAGATACGTTGAAAGAAACAAGAAACTCTACCAAAATAACTTTTATTTTCTCCAAAACCATAAAAGTTTTTTCAGGAGCGCATATTTTCATTATTTTATCAGTTTTATCACTTGTTACGTTTCTTATATGAGCGCTGCTGGGAATAATTCTGGAAATAATGTAAAAAGCACAAAATTACGAGTGATTCAAATTTGACCTGCATTTTATTTTTTTCTAGTTTATACAAACTGCAAATAAGTATCATATATACAAAATGTCCCGTATCGTTATGTTCAAATTTTAGGAGTGTAAAGTAGCCTTCATTTCAAGTAACAAAAACGCAAAACTTGTATATCCATTTTTATTTGTTTCAAAGTTACAGATCTATGAATGTGATTGTCAGATCATGAAAAAAGAATGTAATCCTAAAGTCAATACAAACTGATTTTATTTAAAAAAAGTTATACGATTCAATAACACGCCTGTAATTGTTAACGTCGCATAATAAAATGTTATCCTAAAATAAATAAACACGTGTCGTAGTGCATACAGTAATTTCTTGGAGATCTACAAAAATGAGTACTGGAAATTGATTTATGATAAAGAAGGTTCTTACTTATTTCGTAAGTGCTGAACCATGAATATCATACAATAAACAAATGATCAGATGACTGTTAACGTTGCATTTTTTAATAAAGGATTGCATTACGTTTCAGTTCATACAACAATGTTTTCTTTATTCAAAATTCTTTACCGATTTTCTTCTCAAGAGTATGCGGACATGCATTTTGTGTATGGCTACTGTAACGGCAGTGCACGTCAAGCAATTATTGAATACCGACATCGGTTTCCCGATAGGCGCATTCCTCATTACAGAACGTTTCTGGAAGTACACAGACAATTTCGGGAATGCGGACTGCGTGATTATCTTTTCGACCGAGGAGTAAATTTGCCAGCAGACTTAGAGGAAGAAGCAGTAGCTATTGTTACAAGGGATCCAATTCTCAGTGTACGTAAAATCGCTAGACAACTAGGAGTGCCACGAACGACAGTTTGGCGAATTTTAAAACGTGAGGGCTTATATCCATATCACCATCGCAGGGGACACGGTTTACTTGAGGCCGACCACTATGCTCGTCTAGTTTATTCTACTTGGATATTAAGACAGTCACGGCTCCATTTTAATTTCTGCAGAACAGTCCTCTGGACAGATGAATCTACGTTCACGAGAAGTGGTGTTACAAATCTGAGAAATCTGAACAGGTGGTCATCAGAAAATCCCAAAGCTATACGCCCATCTAAATTTCAACATGAATGTTCTATTAACGTTTGGGCGGCCCTAATCGCCGCCCAATTGATTGGTCCTGTCGTTCTTCCAAGGAGGTTAAATGCGGACAATTACCTTCAATTTCTTATTGACGAACTGCCAGGTCATTTAGAGGATGTCCCATTGAATGTTCGACGAGACATGTGGTTTTACATGGATAGGGCACCATTACATTTCGGAATTGCTGTCCGAAATTGGGTTAATGTCAATTATCCAAGATGGATTGGTCGAGGTGGTCCTGTTGCATGGACACCCAGATCACCCGATCTTAATGCCCTTGACTTTTATTTATGGGGGTACATCAAAAATTTAGTCTACGCGCATGTTGAGAGTTGCACAAGAGCACAAGAGAAGAGTTGTTGGATCGTATTCACCTGGTACTTCTTCTGTTGGCTTATGAGCACAAGCCTGCATTCAACAAGGAGGTGGATATTTCGAAAATATTATTAATTGAACTTTTTTAAATAAAATCAGTTTTTATTGACATTAGGATTACATTTTTTTCATGATCTGACAATCACATTCATAGATCTGTAACTTTGAAACAAATAAAAATAGATATACAAATTTTGCGTTTTTGTTACTGGAAATGAAGTCTACTTTACATTTCTAAAATTTGAACATAACGATACGGGACACTTGTATACATCAAGTAACAACCCCGCTTTAAAATACACTTGTCCCATCGCTCCGGCAGCTTCTGTACTTCCATAGAATAAAATGCTTTCAGTTGACGATGTAACTAATTTTGCACTGCATCCTTCGGTTCGTCATTAGGCCCGTATGACACGATGCGAAATTTTGCAATAAATTTGCAAATTTCGCAAGGTGTAAAACAAAACAATACTTGCTAAATTTTCTGCAAAACTTAGCTGCGAAATTATTTAGAATCGGTTCTAAATTTGTTACCAAGCCTGCGTGTAAAAGTGCCCAAAAAATATAAGTGGTAAGGTTAACACATGTTGCGATATCACAAATTGTGAGGCTGTGAGCATAACCTAAATCTACAAAGGTGTATGTCGCCTAGAGCTCTATAAAAAGATATAGTAAATAATAATAATAATAATTCACGCCCTAACATCCCCCAATAGTTTGACGCCAATTACAGGGGGCATTGGCAGGCCATGAGTTATTATTACGCCCGCCGGAGCGACTTAAGATGTTTAACTATCGGCATTCACGTTAGACGAGAAGGAAAATCATGAAAATCTACTCGGACAGCTCAAATAATATATAATATAATATAAATATACCGAGATATCAAAAATTATCTTGGTCAACGGTGGCCATGGGGTGAAAAACGTCTGTCTTAATTTATATCATCCTTTTGAGAAAATTCGGATGAAATTTTCAGGTTAAGTGTCATGCTGACGTTAAAATTTGTCAATATATTAATCTTAATGTCAGTATGACACATAACCTGAAAATTTTATCAGATTTTTCTCAAAAGGATGATATAAATTAAGACAGACTTTTTCACCCCATGGCCATCTTGGACCCAGAAACTTTATGATATCGCGCTATAATATAATAAAAAAAATATATAACGTGTGTTCATTTGAAAAATCAATCTAGGTTACTTTGAAATTTTGATTTTGTTGTTCCGTAAACGTAAATCCAAATGACATTTGATAATGTCAATCACATTTGTTATTTATTTGTATGTATGAAACTGTCAAAATATACGACTTCGTAGGTTAAGTAGTAAATTTTAATTTACGACATACTTCAAAATGTTCTCAGTAAATCACATGCTACTAGATTGACTTTTCAAATGAACACCCGTTATGTAGTTGTATTGACATTTTTGACTAGATTATTCAAAGCAATTATGTTATAAATTTAGTAGGTATACATCTGATCATCTAATCAAATAATTTGACAATTTAATTTACAAAGAAGCGCCAACATTTACCACGATAATAAGTAATAATGCATGGGTGTTACAATAATATCGAAAAACTATGAAAACTGAATATTTTTCAAGAAAATTTGTACAAAAATTTACATGTAAATTTATTGCAAAATTTCGCATCGTGTCATACGGGACTTAGAGGTAAATCGCTTCCGCCCGAGAACTTTTTGTGCGGCCCAAGGAGATGGTAATCGCTTCGAGCCAAGTCTAAGTTATATGGGGGGTGATGCTGTACTTCCCAACCCAATTTAGTTAATGAATTGTTCGTTAGATGGGCTATAATGTGGGCGAGCGTTATCGTGTAGGAGAGAGAATAGCGCCTTTGCTTAAGAGACCGCGTCTTTTTGTTCGTGTTGCCAGCTTAACCTTTTTAAGAAGATCGCTGTAATAAGCTGAATTGATCGTTTTTCTTTCTTCAAGAAAATCGCTGTAAATTGGTCCAACAGCGTCCCAGAATTAAATTTGACATTTGTCAGTCAGAAATTGAGTCAGTAGTTTGTTGACAGTGATAGTTTTAAGACAGTGAGTTTATAAAATAATGGGGATTAGTCGTGAAGGTTTTCGTTGGATGCTTTTTTACGATTATAAAAAAGGCCTAACTCCACAAGAATGCATTATATCGCTTCGGTTAACTTTTGGCAATGAAGCACAATCAGAAAAGACAGTTTACAATTGGTTTGCAGAATTTTGTCACGATTAATCACTTAAAGGTCGACAAAAAACTGTTGTGATTCCAAAAAAACATCGATGCTGTGTGGAAAATGATAGAACACGATCGACATGTGACTTACAGTGAGGCATCTCTCGGTTGGTGTAAAAAGATGCGCAAAATGTTCGACATAGGAAAATCCGTATACAACATCGTCACAGGTGATGAAACATGAATATATGCGTATGAGCCGGAAACTAAGCAATAATCTACGGTGTTCCAAGACGAACCGAACCCCACAAAAGTTGTTCGTGCAAGGAGTTCTTCCAAGAAAATTATCGCTTGTTTCTTGGGCTGTACAGGACACATCGCAACAATTCCTTTAGAGGATCGAAAAACGCTGAAAGGTATATAGTAATTTGTTTGCCAAAAGTTATAGACGAAATCAGGAAGAACAACCGAAAACGTCGCATTATTCTTAATCACGACAATGCGAGTTGCCATACAGCACGTCTAACAGTTAACTATTTGAAGGAGGAAAGTGTTGAAATAATGTCTCATTGTCCATATTCACCTGACTTGTCGCCGAATGATTTCTTTTTGTTCCCAACTGTGAAACAAAAAATGCGTGGACAGCGATTTTCAACACCCCAAGAAGCAGTCGACACTCGTATAAGGAAAAAATCATATTTTATTGTAAAATTTTGGTCTAATCAATTTTGATGGGTAGGGGATAAATTAAAGACGATCCAAGATGTCGAAGGCCTATCGAGGCCTAAGGAAAACAAAGAAAATCGAGGAACATATTTTAGCAGATCGAAGAAGGAAGGTGTTAATTATTGCTGTTGAAGTGGAGATATCAGAAGCCGCAGTATTAAATATTATTTTACATGATGATTTAAGAATGAGCAGTGTCAGCATGATGATTTACCAGATTGCTTACTTCCGAACAAAAATTGTGTTGGCAACTAATTTCTGACGGAAACTTTGGGTTTTAGCTGACGAGAAGAACTTTTTTTTCGAAAATTATAACAGGTGATAAGACGTGGATAACCGACAAAACCAGAATCCATGCAGTGGATGATCCACAAGGGATCCCCACTACCTAGAAAGGCGAGGATGCAAAATTCATCTGGAAAATTGATGACGACAATGTTTTGGGATACAGAAGGAATATTGTTAATGAATCCCTGAATAAAAGTTCTACAATTACAGGAAAAATGTATAAGGAAACATTCCGAAATTTGAAAACTGCCATACAGCAAAAAAGATCCCAAAACATTGCCTAAAAGATTATGCTGCTCTGACAATTGCAGAATTGACAAGAGTCACCAAGTCTAAGAAATAATCAACATCTGTGGCTTTATAGAGATGAGACATCCACACTACAGTCCGAACTTGGCACAGAGTATTTATTATCTCTTTTCTAATTTAAGAAAGCATTTACGTGAGCAACACTTTTCTTCAGATCATTACTTAAAAGAAACGGTGGAGAGCTTTTTGAAGACTTACCAAAAGAATTTTTTTGAAGGGTCTAGCCTTACTAGAAAAGCGTTCAAATAAGTGCATAAACCGTTAGTGAATTATATGTTGAAAAGTAATAACACCTTTCATTCATAGCTAGGCAGATAATATAAAAATCTCCTCTCGTAATTATAGAGGTTTGCCCAAAAATTCTTTTGTAGGTTTTGTGTAATTTGGAACAAATGTTTCAGACATCTAGCATACTGGCTTACGTTAATATCAATTTAGTCATATTATAAACAATGTTTTAACCATAGCATTTGAATCACTTGCGTAAACTTCATAAACAAAGAGACCTTTGACGTTTAGCAATATTCAAAACAATCTTTTTAATACAATGTTTTTAATGTTGTTAAACTGTGATGTTACATTTGGCAAAGTGGTTACAGGTGATCCAATTATTAAAACGCTTTTTGTTAACTTTCTCACTGTAGGTGATAAACTGATAACGCAATTACTAGATTGCGATTATAAGATATTAAACTAGATCGGGACATTTTAATATCTTTTAAAAGTTTACACATTTCCAGTCAGTCTCCAATAAAGCTAAAACACTATATTCTTATTAATTTATCATGGTATTGAAGATAAATTTAGCTCTATGGATGTCTTAGAATTTATAAGAACTACATCGTTAGTAAAATGAAAAAATCTTAAACAATAATTTGATTATTATTTTGAAAGAATACGTAAGTACGAAAATATTAAGAACCTTACCTAGAGCATCTGATTTAGATGTTACATCACCACTATTTTGCATGTAAGCCTCTTGCAAATCTTTCTGCAACTTGTTCGTGGAATTCACAATGTCTTCTCCATCTAAACAGTTCCAATCTTCCTGGAATAAACAGTTGTCCGACGAAGAAACGCTTTCACATAACTTAAGGTCTAAATTTTCACCGTGCCAAAGATCTTTGTTTGCATTTCTGTCTTCATGGTGTATGGACTGGTGATTGTTATTTTCGATTTGTCTTTGGTATCGGCAGAGTGCAAGATTATCGGAAAATTGTCCACTTCCCCCGAGAATACCTTCGATACCTCTAGCTATTACGTTCTTGTTATAAAACAGAAAATTTCGAGCGTCTTGTTGATCGAAATAATCTCGCGAATTGAAATTTTGATATAACGCGGGATTGTGTGGGTAATGTAAATAATTGAAGAAGTTGTGAGTTGCGGTATACGGATTGAAATTTGGAGGACTCGTCGATGGAATATAATGATCGGTTTCCATTTTTATGGAGTTAACAAAATGCATTTTTCAATATTCTAAACACCACTAAACAATAAATCGAAATACCGAATGTCGTACTTTTCTTTAAAGAAATGTTTCTACATGTGTATATGTATGTGTGTGTTGTGTTCTTGCTTGTAAACAAAATTTCGAACTGTCAAGACCGTATGTCTTTTGAAAGGATGCGTTACATGTGGTGTCTGTGCCAATAGGGATGTGTGGCCAGTGGTTGCGGGCGTGGTCCCCGATTCATTTGGTTACAGATTGGTTGACATTAATAGAATCATCTTTTTTTTTTCGGTTTGTTTCTATTTCTTATTAAACAAGTGCGTTATTTATGAATGGGAACAGAGATTGATTGAAGTAAGTTACTTCTTGGCATTGGTGCCCCAACGATCTATTTATTGACGTATAAAATGAAATGAATTCCAAATAGATCAATGTAATTTGAGTTTAATTATTGAAATTTAGGTTGATTACAGATGCAGTTTTAAAATATATTTAATTTTTTTACTATTGGGGAATATACAAGTTTTAATTTCGTTTTCTCATTTTAATCTACACGCTGGATTCAATTTAGAATTCGTTTTGATATAAATGTTTCTAATATTATACACTATCTCTCATTGAAATATAAACTTTTATTTGTAGTTCTGTAAATGGGTACTAGATCAAATATATACTAATTTTATGCATAATAATATAATTAAATATAATTGCTTATTTTATTGATCTACTTTATTTATCTGGTGTGTAATAAATTAGGGACCGGACACTAGAGGCCGATGACTCATCGCCCACGGGCGTACTATTGGAAAGTTGTATTTTTAAAAAGTTTTTAATTTTATTTATGCAGACTGTCCCGTAAAAAACGCCAACATTCATAATTCCGTTATTTATTGTCCGGTTTTATTTAAACAAAAAGTAAATTTAATAGCATCAAAAACACTATAAGATAGCAGTGTTTTATTTGTTTTCAATTGTTTTCATTAATGTCAAACGACAGTCAAGTTTTTTATTTTAAATGGCAACATATATATTTTTGGCTATATTCGGATTGTTTTTTTTTTTCTGAATTCAACGATGTATAACATGTTTATTTTTGATAAACGTTTATTGCAAAAAAAAAACTTTATAAATTTCATCTTTGTCTTCCATTATTTATAAATATTCGAATGTGTCATGAAACATTGGAAATGTAAGTATTATAAATATTATTATAAGAAACAAAACACTTTACAATAAATGTTGAAATTGCCCGCCACCTTGTTCAACACATATCGCACATCTCCTAATTACTCCAAAGGTCGCATTTAAAAGACAAGCGGCAGGTACTTCTTGACAAGTGTTAATAATTCTTTGTCTTAAAATGTCAACATTTTCTGGAGTTGTTAAATAAACTCGATCTTGTAGATAAGCCCACAACCAAAAATCGAGAGGCGTAAGATCCGGTGAACGCGCAGGCCACTCGATAGGACCGGATGTTCCTATCCACCTATTTCCAAATTGGATGTTCAACAAATCAGTATTTACTATTTACTCTGGCGTTGTGCGCGGGAGCCCCATCTTGTTGAAAAAATATTCTATTTAAATTTGCCAAAGGTAATTCATCTAAAAAGTTTTGGAGATTTTCGTGTAATAAAGTGTAGTATTTTTCTTGATTTAAGCAACCATTTATGAAAAATGGCCCAATTAATTGATCACCTAAAATGCCACACCAAACATTTACGTTGAAACGTCTTTGAAAATTATTTTCAATTACAAATCTCGGATTGTCTGCACTCCACTGTCGATGTATGTTTCTATTAAAAATACCGTTGTTGCTAAAAGTGCATTCATCAGACCAAATTATCCTTCTGTAAAAATTCGGGTCTTGTTCTAATGCATTTAAATAAAAACTACAAAACTGGATTCTTCGGCCAGGATCATTTTGTTCTAATGCATGAACTTTTCGAGCTATGTACGGTTTAAGTTTGTGTTTTCTTAAAATACCATGAACTGTAGTTTTTGATACCCCAATATTATGTGCAATTTCGCGAATCGAAGTTCGTGAAATTTGCTGTACTGCAAGAAGAACATCTAATTCCTTATCTTCGGAGAATTTCCGTTTTTGTGTTTTTGGTTTGGTAAATGATCCATAATTTCTTAAATTCTTTTCAATTCTCTGAAATATTTTCGAACCTGGAACTTCTCTGTCCGGAAAACGAGCACTGTACCGACGAACTGCTTGAAGGCGATTTTTATTACATTCAAAGAACACTTGTAACATGTCCGTTAATTCATTGTTATTCATTTTTAACGAAAATACGCTTTTTGTTGCGGCAAAACGTTCAAACAGGATAATACAGAAACTTAATAAAGTCAAACTGACACTTAAGGCACATTGACATAATGCTAGTGGACTGGGCCAAGTCTACTATAATGAAAGATGAAATTTATAAAGTTTTTTTTTTATTTTTTATTATTAGGAGATGTGCGATATGTGTTAAACAAGGTGGCGGGCAATTTCAACATTTATTGTAAAGTGTTTTGTTTCTTATAATAATATTTATACTACTTACATTTCAAATGTTTCATGACACATTCGAATATTTATAAATAATGGAAGACAAAGATGAAATTTATAAAGTTTTTTTTTGCAATAAACGTTTATCAAAAATAAACATGCTATACATCGTTGAATTCAGAAAAAAAATACAATCCGAATATAGCCAAAAAAATATATGCTGCCATTTAAAATAAAAAACTTGACTGTCGTTTGACATTAATGAAAACAATTGAAAACAAATAAAACACTGCTATCTTATAGTGTTTTTGATGCTATTAAATTTACTTTTTGTTTAAATAAAACCGGACAATAAATAACGGAATTATGAATGTTGGCGTTTTTTACGGGACAGTCTGTATAATTGGAAAACAAACGGGTGGTGATCTATAAAATACGAAATACATTTTTATTTGTTCATTTTGTAGTTCAAGTTGAGTAAAGGAGTATTAATATTAACTAGCAATACTTTTTCAAGGTTCTCTTCTGTAAAATTTGTTCTCTGTGAATGGAATACATCCTTGTAGATAGAACACGTCATTTCTACATCGCAACTGGTTATAGGTGCATACTGGAATATTCCTTTATTTCAGCGTATTTAGCAGTTAAATTTTGAGGCATTGTCCCCATACACAATTGCCGTAATGTCTGAATTTCCATTAAAAACTGCGTCTAACTCTTGCCGAAGGCCACATCCGAAGTCACTAGCAATATTTTTCAAATTATTAATACCCAAATCCAGGCGCGGCTCGTGATGACGTATTTGGGAGTGCAAGTACAATGATGCAAGTGCCTCGTGTGTTTTCGGTGTTTACTAAGAAAACGTTACAGTTAGTACACGAAAATACACGAAGCACTCGCATCAATGTACTTGCACTCCCAAATACGTCATCACGAGCCGCGCCTGCCCAAATCTAATATGGTTAATCTATCATTTAATTTGAGATTTTGATTTTCAAAATAAGTGAGTAGTTTTGGCAAATTTCCAAAGTGTTCCTGAAAAAAGTATAACTGATTTTTTAAATTTGGAATTAGTTCCTGGCACTCAGAAATACTTCGAGCATCGTCATTTAAGCATGTAACGAAATTTTGTAAACTATCGAAATTCTCTGTTGTTATGTGTATCGGGAAAACGATCATTGTCCGACAAAGCAAATAAGTTAATATGTGGATATTCTGATTTAATTTACAATGATGCAAAAATTAAATATGTAATTTAGGATACGTTTCTAATGTGCTGGACTTAAACCCACTGCGAACGACACGTAAAGAATATAAAGCACATGTAAAAAAATCGCGTAAAATCGAAGGAAGAATTTTTATTTTATTTATGTGTAACAATAATTTTGTGTAATCTACCGTTTACTTTATTATCCAATGACTCATTTTGTTCATTACGCGAAATATCCGTTACCTAGTCGGACAGCGTTACAAAATTTTATACCAAACGTTCGTCAACGTATTGAACATAGGATTAAATCCGAATTGAAAAATAATAAACTGTGGTTATGTGTAGACGACAACGGATCGTAAAAAAAATTCTGTTGTGAATGTTATGGTACGTAAAATGGAGTCACTTCAATCGTCATCTGCAATTTTACTAGCTTACAAAAGAGTAGGTACAAAAATGTTCTGTCGAAGTAAAAATTTTGGAAACTTTCAACAAACCATCTGTTAATGTTTAAGAGCGATGGTGATAATAAATTTACAAATTTATTTCACCATGTTACTTAAGGGTAAAACAAACGTAGAAGAATGACTTTCATCAAGACCATCATCCATAAAAAGAGAGACAAATTATAGATTACACAATTCTTCAAAAATTGTAAATGAAAGGATGTGTTTAATTAAAATGGGTTCTTAAGTTACTGTTCGCTGTGATTTAATCACAGCGAAGATCTTAAGGTGGTGTGCTCTATAATGCATCGGTTTTGGAGTGGGCTTAGCACTGTATTCTGGTAATTTTCTCAGAAGGACTGATTGCAATATAATAATAATAATAATAATAATAATAATATACTTTAATACCCAACAGGCTAGGCCCAATTACAAGGTACATTATAATTATAAATTACATGACATGGAAGTGCAATCAAATGAAGTATAGACTTAAAATAATGCTGTCCATCCGCGAGCCACCCTCAAGCAAATAGACCATCCTGCATTCTATTGACCACGTTGGAGAGAATATAGGTAGGCGTCCGTTTCAAGACGTTTGTCTTCGCGAAGGGAACCATAAATGTAGCTTCGTACCTAGAGTTCATACGAGGAACCAAAAACGACATTCGTTCCAATATGAACGGGCAGTCAATAATGTTTTCCATCAGTTTAATTAGGAATTTCCTACAAATATTATCTCTTCTTATGATGACATGCCATGACGTAAAACCAAATCATCCTGGGATGCACCACATTCCGGGTAGATACCATCAGTCTTGAAAGTGAGGTACTTCAAAAACTTACGGTGAGCACGGTCCAAAGGAATGGAATCGCAAGCATAAATGGGATACCAAATTAATGAAGCCTATTCCATCTTGCTCAAAACATAAGCATGGTAAAGTGATTTAAGGCAAGTGATGTCTTTAAAGTATTTTGATATACGCATAATAAATCCCAAACTTTTGTAGACATCGGAAGACATATGGATTATATGGGATCTGAACGTAAGATTAGAGTCAAATAAGACTCCGAGATCCTTTATTCCAGCTTTACTGGTTAAGATATTGTTTTTAATAAAATAAAAAGACTCGTGAGGCGTAGCAGAACGAGTATAAGTGACCACGCAGCATTTGTCGATATTTAATTTAAGTTTGAAACGGTCACACCATGCAACTAATACGTCCAGATTTTGCTGTGGTTTAATGATATCGGCAGTTGTGGAAATCTCAGAATATATTTTTATATCATCTGCATAAGCGAGAATGGGGCACTTCACTTGGAAAAGGAGATCATTCATAGACAAAACAAATAGCAAAGGACCCAAATTTGATCCCTGAGGAACGCCAGAAGGAAGAACAAAATTATTGGAGCAGAACCCATTATAGGTCACGTAGCATTTTCTTTGAAATATCATATGAATGAGACAACAAACGGTAAAGGAAGAAGATACAATCGTCTATATCGATACATAGCAAGACCGTTCCGAACATTAGAATGTGTAATAGAAAGAAACGGTATTTTAGAAAGCCTATTGACAGATTTTTGAGAAGGTCTCGTTTTAAAAATTGCATACAAGTCATGTATTTTTTTACGTAACCTGTATGTAGCTAAAATTGATTCAACCTTTTTCTATCCTTTGCTTAAATAATATCAGACTTAAAATAACCGTTAATTATTTAGCTTCAAATTAATGGTACTCTGTTATTTTCAGTTCTTTACACAAAAATATATTTATTGTCTTTTAATCCTCTTATTTTTAATCCAGATTCAATTTAAAAACAAAATATTTTTTTCATTGTTAGAAACTGTAATAATTAAGATGATTTTTAATGTATTAGTTTATATAAATTAAATTATATTCAATTATGCTTTAAAGGAAAATAAATGGCTATATGTATTTTGCACGCGAGCTAAAAAAAATAAACGGTATTACACATCCACGTTGATATCTGTACTAAATTTTGGAATAACTGTTAATCTTATAGTATGTCAAGTGTATGTATGTTTGCAAAGTCTTTCAAGCCTGTTAACCGATTTCAGTAATTACAAAACAAGGCTTAAAAGCTAAGACAACTCATGCTTTATATTTCTGTGTCGGATGTAGTGTTTGGTGTTTGCGTGTGTGATCTCTGATCTCCAATTTTGTTTTTATTGGAAGAACTTTAAGAGGGCAAGACAGATTTATAGGTATTTATATTATCTTTTTTTTTTAACGAAAAATAGCTGTATTTTGACGAAAGATATTTAAAAAACAATATGTGGAAGTATCTGTCAAAAAATGTTTTTTTAATATATTATATATATATATATATATATATATATATATATATATATATATTATTTTAATATATAATTTAAAATTGAATAATATTTTAGTATTATATTTTAAACTTAATAATTTCAACTGGTTTCCTAAATATATATCATCGTTGAATATTATTTAAGCAGATGGCGCTGAATGTCTTATTTATAATTAGGTTGCTTAATCTCTATCTTCGTATTCTTCGTTTATTTGAAATTTTCCTTTGCTATGCCGTTATTTATTATATCTAGCCTTTTATTGTTCTATATATTATTTATTATAAGTCTTAGATATAAGTAAGAAGTAAAAATTATTATGTATTATTGTTATAAAATCCTAATTCTGACAAAGGAAAGAAGTTTATTTTATAACATGAGGTTGTTAATTGACGCTTCTTCTATTTTACACGCACTCAACAAGTATTTATGGATTTTATGGACACAATTACTCAGATAGATTTAGCCGATATTCATGGACATTATTCCTGAATACCTGTAATCATCCGCAATTTAGAGGTTACTCTGACCAACCCACAATATTCAATAACTAACGCCATAAATATCGTATATGATCTTCCTTTCTCAATTACTTGGAGCTGTTGCTGATAATATAAAAAGAAAATTTGAAGCAGTTCTAAATACCAATTCAGGTTTTCCTACTGTACGCCGAATTGTTAACTTGTTTAATGATAAAGAAGTAGATTTTTTCCGAACCGGCGATAAATGTGCCGTCACTAATAGTTATTTACGAACCAAGTGCGTGAAATCATATTTCGCGAATGAGTGACCAGTTTAAAGCGCGAGCCGCAGGCGAGCGCTTTATGGACACGAATTCGCGAAATGTTTCACGCACGAAGTTTGTACAATATTTTTTGTACGAGAACTATAAACAATAATAATATTTATATAAAATATAAATATAATTTCAAAATTTTTATATTTATAAGTATTTTTAACAATATTACTAATATCCGTCAGGATGGCCGAGCGGTCTAAGCCGCCAGACTCAAGGTTTACCTTGCCCGTTATACGGGTTCTCGAGCGTTCTGGTCATCTCTGAGGGCGTGGGTTCGAATTCCACTTCTGACAATTTTTTTTTAGTTTGCTATAAATTTAAAAAATAATATTTGTTGCTGTTCTGACATTGAATTACATACCTTCCAAATATAACAATTTCTATTTCATATCCTTTTATTTTCATAGAAAAACAACGAACTGGGTAGCATATTATTAAGGTTAGGGATTTATGATTTTAAAATGTCACTAAATTAATCAAGTACCAACTTTACTTTTACGCACTCGTGTTTAAAGTGACTTTTTACGCACGCAAATCGAATCGTGAAATGACAGGTTTTGATAAGCGAGTACAAAAAAGACTTTATGTATTATACTTCAAATATGCCCCTATTTCATCGGTAGCATACATGAGCATGTGGAACAATTATTGGTGACTTACTATTGTTTGAACTCCGGATATAAAACGTAAACAGTCAGGGTGCGTGATATGTTTTATAAACCCTGCAATTTTGCTTTAGGAGAGATGTATTTACTCTTACTTGCTTCGTACTTGTTTTTTTACTCGTATTTTGATTCGCGTGTGAAAAATATTACATCAGGATTCATGATATCATCGCTCCATCCCTGACACGGACGCTCTGCCCTGTTGATCCCTAGATTACATTGCAAAATAAAGAAAGTTTTTTTTTGTCAGTGTTTAGGAATTAACAGAAGAAGACTAAGAAGATTAAAATTTAATAATTTGAATTTGTGCCAAAGTAGTGTAAAGCAATGATTAGAAACAGAAATAAGAATACAGCAAATGTAGAAATTAGAAAAACAGAAATTGGAAATGATGTAACTTAAATAAAACAGGTATTTGGAAATAATGAGGTAGATATAAAAACAAAATCAAGATTATATAACACGAATTTTTTACCATATGTATATATTACGTTAACAAGTAAAAATTCCATACATTCTAACCTTTTCAAGTTAACAAACACGTTAAAAGTTTTTATTGTTATAAAAACTTGCATAACTAGAGGCATGTTTAATGATCATCTAGAATTATAAAAATAAATCTTCTCAATTAACTTAACTAGAAATCTGTTATCATTTTAATATGAAGAACGTAAAAGTTATATATTGTAGGATGTTGATTTTTCAAGAGATTCGATAATTAGCTACACTGTATTTTTATTCATAAAAATATATATTTTGTGAAGGTTAAATTGTTCTTTTTAAAAATCAAATTAGGAAATACGAAAGTTTTACTCAAGGCAAGAAATTTCAATCAATTCAGAGAAAGTAGTACCATATGTGATGTAGGCACCTCAAAACATGCCCAAATGTTTTAAAATAAGATTATATTCTTTTTTAGACAAAATTTTTTCAAAAGACAAAATAAAGTCAATGTACATTAACTATTGTAATAAACTATTAATACATTTTCAGCATTTTATTTCGTAAATTTATTTTTATTATTTAAATTACAAAAAACAAAATCAAATAAAAAGATAATATAAAAATCTTGTCCAGCTGATTTCGATTTGCCTGTGTATATGAACATGCATAGACAATTACAATTATGTATTTATCTTCACATTTAAAAATATATCCTAAAACATTAAGGAAATTTCGTAACAAATCCATTTCAAAATATTAGTATATTTTTTATTTTATTTTGATACGGTTAATAAAATCTTTATTATTCAATCTAATATATTTGCTATTTCATAACAGGATGTACAAATTTCAATAGTAAACAGAAACATTATATATACACAATTTAAACGAAATTATCGACCGTAATATATTGAATAAAATAAATTAAAAGCGGGCAAGCGGTCTGTCAGTTAAAAAACTCATTTATTAAGAATCCCTAAATTTCGCAACAACTTTGTTGCTTCTTCCGGAGATAAAAATGTAGAGTTGAAAAAAATAATAAAAGTGACATACAATGACAATAAAATTGATTACCCTAATGAGTCAGATATGGTTTCGTTCTAAACCCTACATTAATCCGGCATTAATTTTGACGGGGAATGTGCGGATTGGTAGATACTATGGAAACCATATCTGACTCATTAGGGTAAACTATGTGTTTTACTGGAATATAAATATCAGGATAGTTATTAATTTTGACGGTGAACGCGCGGATTGGTAGATAATAATTTTTATAATATGGTGAAATGTAGGGTTTAGAACGAAACCATATCTGACTCATTACGGTAAACTATGTGTTTTACTGGATTATAAATATCAGGATAGTTTTTAGGAGGAAAAAGTACGTAGGAATACCAAATTACAATGAAATCGGTGACATGATGAAAATTGACAATTTTTGAAGGGGTACCCCTTCGGAAATTTTCGATTTTAGGTCAGTTTGGAGAACACGTCAAATATTAGTGTTGATTTTTTTATAAACTAAATCGAGTGCGTAGAAAACGAATCCGGCATTAATTTTGACGGGGAATGTGCGGATTGGTAGATACTAATTTTTATAATATGGTGAAATGAGGGTTTCGAACGAAACCATATCTGACTCATTAGGGTAAACTATATGTTTTACTGGAATCTAAATATTTCATACATATTTACTTACATCTTATAATTAGAGAACGGACATTCTTACCACATGACTAAGTTCTTCGAATACAATAGCCGTTGTCCATTGTTAACGCTGCGAAAATCAGGTGTCCGAGAAAGTCAAACACAAATACTTCATTGTATTACGACGGGATGTACTCGGCGAAGTTTATAAACATTTCCAATTGCCGATTGCGTTTAATGGAATATATCCTCCTAATACAATAGCTGTGTTGTCCATTGTTATCGCAACGGACCAGATGGCCGGGTAAGACCAACAAATACTTCATTGAATTACGCCGAGTCATGTGGTAAGAATGTCCGTTCTCTACTTATAATGCAAACCGGTGTGTCAATATATTAAAAAGCAATAATAACGAACGTCAATGACAGAATCGCAACTAAAATAACGGAAATTTCAATGTGGCTATATTCAGGCGCTAAATTGGAATACAATTTGATATCGTCCATGCCGAAAACAATATTTTTTACGACAATCATTTTGGATCTCACGGTATTAGTGTTGAATTTTTTATAAACTAAATCGAGTGCGTAGAAAACGAATCCGGCATTAATTTTGACGGGGAATGTGCGGATTGGTAGATACTAATTTTTATAATATGGTGAAATGTAGGGTTTCGAACGAAACCATATCTGACTCATTTGGGTAAACTATGTGTTTTACTGGAATATAAATATCAGGATAGTTTTTAGGAGGCAAAAGTACGTAGGAATACCAAATTACAATGAAATCGGTGACATGATGAAAATTGACAATTTTTGAAGGGGTACCCCTTCGGAAATTTTCGATTTTTGGGTCAGTTTGGAGAACTCGTCAAATATTAGTGGTGAATTTTTTATAAACTAAATCGAGTGCGTAGAAAACGAATTCGGCATTAATTTTGGCGGGGAATGTGCGGATTGGTAGATACTAATTTTTATAATATGGTAAAATGTAGGGTTTAGAACGAAACCATATCTGACTCATTAAGGTAAACTATGTGTTTTACTGGAATATAAATATCAGGATAGTTTTTAGGAGGCAACAGTATGTAAGAATACCAAATTACAATGAAATCGGTGACATGATGAAAATTGACAATTTTTGAAGGGGACCCGCTTCGGAAATTTTCGATTTTTTGGTCAGTTTGGAGAACACGTCAAATATTAGTGTTGAATTTTTTATAAACTAAATCGAATGCGTAGAAAAGGAATCCGGCATTAATTTTGACGGGGAATGTGCGGATTGGTAGATACTAATTTTTATAATATGGTGAAATGTAGGGTTTAGAACGAAACCATATCTGACTCATTAAGGTAAACTATGTGTTTTACTGGAATATAAATATCAGGATAGTTTTTAGGAGGCAAAAGTACGTAGGAATACCAAATTACAATGAAATCGGTGACATGGTGAAAATTGACTATTTTTGAAGGGATACCCCTTCGGAAATTTTCGATTTTTTGGTCAGTTTGGAGAACACGTCAAATATTAGTGTTGAATTTTTTATAAACTAAATCGAATGCGTAGAAAACGAATCCGGCATTAATTTTGACGGGGAATGTGCGGATTGGTAGATACTAATTTTTATAATATGGTGAAATGTAGGGTTTAGAACGAAACCATATCTGACTCATTAAGGTAAACTATGTGTTTTACTGGAATATAAATATCAGGATAGTTTTTAGGAGGCAAAAGTACGTAGGAATACCAAATTACAATGAAATCGGTGACATGGTGAAAATTGACAATTTTTGAAGGGATACCCCTTCGGAAATTTTCGATTTTTTGGTCAGTTTGGAGAACACGTCAAATATTAGTGTTGAATTTTTTATAAACTAAATCGAATGCGTAGAAAACGAATCCGGCATTAATTTTGACGGGGAATGTGCGGATTGGTAGATACTAATTTTTATAATATGGTGAAATGTAGGGTTTAGAACGAAACCATATCTGACTCATTAAAGTAAACTATGTGTTTTACTAGAATATAAATATCAGGATAGTTTTTAGGAGGCAAAAGTACGTAGGAATACCAAATTACAATGAAATCGGTGACATGATGAAAATTGACAATTTTTGAAGGGAAATTTTCGATTTTTTTGGAGAACACATCAAATATTAGTGTTGAAGTTTTTATAAACTAAATCGAATGCTTAGAAAACGAATCCGGCATTAATTTTGACGGGGAATGTGCGGATTGGTAGATACTAATTTTTATACATAATTTGGTGAAATGTAGGGTTTAGAACGAAACCATATCTGACTCATTAAGGTAAACTATGTGTTTTACTGGAATATAAATATCAGGATAGTTTTTAGGAGGCAAAAGTACGTAGGCATACCAAATTACAATGAAATCGGTGACATGATGAAAATTGATTTTTTTAAGAAGGGTTTTATAAACTAAAATTCAATTAACAACAGAAGTGATATAAAAAATTTAAGCAGTATATACTACAACCTAATTATGTAACGATCTGCATGTATTTTTGCATAGTAGGTACAAAATAATCCTAACTTCCTCCTGCCTCCTTACCTGCATAAATTTGTATCTTAATCTTACACATACTTCGATGACAAATTACGGTGCGTTTCGTGTGTTTCCTTTTCCCAACGGTGTGCATTTATAAACGGTTTAGGAAGCGAACTTGTAAACGTCTTGATTTATTATAAACAATGTTGTGGATCAGAAAGAACGCCGCGTTCTCATTCCTGATGCAGTGCAGCGCGGTATGTTTACATATTATGGACTAATTGTGTCGAAGTGGGGTTAAACGTCAAAGGAACCGCCAATATTAAAATTATAAATTAAAGTTTTTCATTACGTGGGGGGTAAATCGACGCCACTTCTGTTAAATTTAGTCGCCTTAAATGAATAGATCATAAAAAAGGAAAACGACAAAGTATGTTACGTGTATTGTAATTAATATATACAGGATGTAGTTAGTATTCTAAAAATTTTTAAAAATTGCAAATAAGAAATGAGTTTTAAAGAATAATTTTTAATGAAATACCATATAATTGTGGAATTTGCGACAGTTTTATTGAGTTTTTGTTATTTTGAAAATTGGCATTTCTTACTATGACAAATAGCACCCGTCAACACAGTTTTGTTTTCATAAAACGCAATCGGTATTTGGAATTGTGTATAACGTCGCTCAGTACATCCCGGCGTAATTCAATGAAGTATTTGTTTGACTTACTCGGCCACCTGATCTCGCAGCGATAACAATGGACAAGCCAGCTATTGTATTCGGAGAATATAGTGTTTTTTAAAGTGTTTTCATGAGCGTAGATAGAAGCGGGGTTTTTATAATATATTTTATTTATTAGCTTATATTTCGTAAGATAAATAAAGTGCTGTGAGTAAGTTTCTTGTTTTCATAGTTTTAACTGTTAATTACATCGTAATTTTTGTGATAGATCCTGTTTAATATCGTTTGATTGAATCTATTTCTACCAATTATTTCGACGTAAGACTGTGCATTGAATTTCGTTCAGTTTCAATAACTTACGCACACATATTTAGTTTTCATTTATTTAGATCTAGAGCATTGTTTAAGTTACTTTTTCAGACATGATATGGAAGAATGTCGAGAACGGCATTGTAAAACAATGGCGAGTTGGATTGACGGTCATACTGATTGTATGTCCATTGTCAGTATATTCAGAAATTTATTACAAAATCCGTAAAATATCGTCAAAAATTCGTCACTTAGGATCGCAAACACATCTGAACTCTGTAAAACTTTTATGGCGGCTAATATTCCATTAAATAAACTTAGCAATCCCACTTTAAAAATATTTCTTCAAAAATATACTGGTCGAAATGTTCCTGATGAATCAACTTTACGCAAATATTATGTTTCTAGGTGCTATACGAGAACAGTAGAACGCATTAGAAGCCATCTTTTAAATCAATACATATGGATAAGCGCCGACGAAACGGTGGATATGTTAGGACGCTGTGTGGTAAATGTTGTAGCTGGTGTACTACATCCAACTATTCCCTATAACTCATTTGTAATAGCAACAAGTGTTATAAATAGAGTTGATGCGGAAACAGTTGCTGAAACCATTAAGGAGAATATGCAAAAAATGTTTCATTCGGACGCCACGTACAAAGAAAAAATACTTTTATTTGTCAGTGATAGTGCTGCGTATATGTTAAAAACAGGCAGACTATTGAAGAAAACATATCCTAATATGCTGCATATTACTTGTGTAGCACATGCTCTCCACAAAATCTGTGAATATATCAGAGACACTTTTCCGGAAGTTGATAGACTTGTATCAGTTTTTAAAAAAGTTTTCAGAAAAGCACCATTGAGAGTAGCTCTTTTCAGGGAAAAATTTCCATCTCTGTCACTGCCTCCCACTCCAGTAATAACTAGATGGGGAACATGGCTGGAAGCTACTAGTTATTATGCTGAGAATTTCGATAGTCTAAAACATTTCGTAACACTGCTAAAGGAGGATGCTAGAAGTATTGGTGAGTGCAAGGAGCTAACACAAATCCCAAATTAAAAATATCAGTTGTACTTTCTTCACGAACACTTTGGAAAATTGCCAAAACTAATCACTTATTTTGAAAATCGATCTCAAATTAAATGACGGATTAACCACATTAGATGTGGCTGTTAATAATTTGAAAACTATTCCAAGTGACTTCGGATGTGGCCTTCGGCAAAAGTTTGAAGCAATTCTTAATAGAAATCCAGATTTAATTACATTGCAGCAATTATGTATGGAGACAATTCCACAAAATCTAACGGCTAAATATGAAGAAATAAAAGAATATTTCCAGTATGCACCTATAACCAGTTGCGATGTAGAAAGGACGTTTTCTATTTATAAGGATGTACTTAATTCAAAGAGAACAAAATTGACAGAAGAAAACCTTGAGAAACTATTGCTAGTCAATATTAATACTCCTTTACTCAACATGAACGACAAAATGAACAAATAAAAATGTTCCAATTATAGAAATAAAATTAAAAACTTTAAAAATACAACTTTTCAACAAATACATATTGCAATGAATTTTTCCTCGAAGAAAAAATTAAAAGAAACTACAAAAGACTATATATTTATGTGTATTTTATTCCAGAAAAATATTTGAAAATATTTTATATTTTATGTAAAATTTATTATAATGTGTATTTTAGTCCACGACTGTATATAGTGCGAGCGCGCCGTTGAGGTTTGCAGTTCATGCTATGTAGGAAGAAATTGTCATTGTCGCTCTTTTGATTTATTTTAGGTAGGGTAATGATGCCGTTTCCGAGATGCAGGTGTCTTTAGAGATTAAGCAGCTTTTGTACAGATAGGTCTAATTAATTGTTTGCTGGATAAAGACTTCTTTTTTTATTCAGATCATTATAATTTCGGTTTATGTTTTAGTGTGGTGAAATTGATGTGTTTAAAATTAATTCTCGATTTATTACGAGTCTTTTATACTTGTAATTTTTGATTTATGCGGCCTATCTGAAATCTCCCATTTTAATATTTTTTTGTGAAGTGTGAAGTTGTGACGACTACATTAATTAATGTACGCATATTTCTGTAATTATATGCATTTATTTAGAAATAATTTAGTTATATTATTTATATAATATTGGAGCTCGTAGATTCAGTAAAAATTGTAGTTTATAATATATATTTAGAATCAGAAGAATATTAAGGAAAATTTTCATATTTTTTGAGTATAATTTTTTTATCTGTAATATTCTAGAAGGTTAGATTTTGGTGGGAAAAGTATGTTTGTACCATGTTGAATGGGCGCATGGGTCAGAATTAGTGCGTGCGCATACAGAGATGTTCTGTTGACGTTTTAATTGGGAATAACGTAATTAATTAAGATTTTCTCAATATTTTATTAGGTTAATTTTGCTCGCGGTCAATTTAATTAGGTTTTTCCTTTTACTGTCATTTGTATCAAAGTTTTCCTCACACCTGATACACAATAGATGTTTCAGTACGGCTTTATACTCGATAAAGTCTATTTTTTTTATTTTATTTTTTTTGGGGGGATTAAAACTTTGTGGGGTGAATCTTTGTTTGTTTTCCTAATACCTTTTGTTTTATTATTGTAACACGTACCCTATGAGGGTAACCTTGAAGATACAAGAGCTCCTGGAAGGCGAACACGACTTGAGATAGACCGGCCAAACTACTGTGTATTGTGGACCGAGTTAAATAAGCTATTAACACCACAATTCACTGCAATATGTATTTCGTAATTTTATAGATCACCACCCAATTATTTTCCAATTATATAAATAAAATTAATCAATAAATATGTATTTCGTAATTTTAGATAGATAGATCACCACCCGTATGTTTTCCAATCATATAAATAAAATTAAATATTTTAGAAATACAGCCTTTCGCCAGTACTGCACTGGGCTTTGCGTCATGTGGTAAGCGTGTCCGTTCTCTACTTATTACACCAATATTTGTAGTTTAAAATTTGCTTCATAGCATTGAGATATTTTCTTAAATATTTTTTCAAGAAAACGCATTAAATTTTACAAATTTCAAAGTTACTTTTATACTATGATACTATTAGAACATTGACTGGACATATCTGAACATGTCCTTATATGTTTCCTACATCAGGGCACTTAAACCACGCCCATGTTTCCTCTGAAACCACTCAAATTAAGAACTGGTAGATATCTGGCTTTGTGGATATATAAAGAGCTACACATGGCTCTTTCGAGTCAATGTAAGTTGGTTTATGATAGCTGAACATCTTTTTATTTCATAATGTCGCGTACGTGTATAAATAACCCAAACAGTTTCTGTTTTGTATGTGGAGAAGTCACTACCCACCAGCATAAGCGGAATATTACACCTGTTATACTATGTGAGCCAAAGAGACTGAAATAGTTGGTACCATTGATTTTAGTGTTAAAGTTGGCGGTGATCTGACAACTACTTCACTGTGACACTCGCGCCATTTATAAACAATACGCATTACCGCTCACATTAAATACAACGTTTCAAACGTCAAATATGTAAAACTACATCTGAACAAAAACGGAATAATGACACGAAAACAAACACAACGAAAACGAACACAGCGGGAACGATAATGCAAAATTAATAAAATTGAAAAACCCTAAAATAATACCGAAGACACAGAAAATTAATGAAACGCCTCTGACAACTTGTCGACAATTTAACGTCAAGTCAATGTTAGGTGCTTGTCATTCTAACCTGAATTAAATCTTAAAATGAAAAACCCACTAGAAAAGTGATACCAACTATTTCAGTCTTTTTGGCTCACATAGTAGAAAAGTTATATTTTCACTATTTTGGCTTAGTCATTGAACGTCAAGACAAGCCATAGCTCCCAGCACTTGCTACGGCACGCTATGCAGTTACTCTGAGGGACTAGTCAAATGGTAAGAAAAGCACTATACCATTTGCAAGACCTCTGATTTGGCGTGAATAAACGGATTTAACTGATTTGGTTATGCTAGTCTGACCTCTGCTACTGGTCCAGTACCTCATTCGGAAGCCTTGCCAGTACCAAGATCCATAGGTGTTTCGAGTGAAGAATATAATGTTACAGTGGAATAGTGAAATGCTTGCTGATTATTGTTGGACATTGATATCAAAAAGTACCGCAGAACTGTATAAAAGAAAAGTGGAAAGAAAAACATTTTAAACAGGACGATACCATACAGTTCCATATAACGTACAGTCGTGAGCATGGAATTCCGGACAACTAGTATAGCAGTTTTTTCAAAATATTTACTATTGTATACGGGTATTTTACTGTCAGTTGTTGCTTTAGGTTATGTATCAATGTCATGCGTGCGTAAGCCATAAACAATTCAATAAAAATTGTATGTGAATATACTGAAGAAATTTAAAATTTATGATTGTTTCAGCCTTTACTTGATGAAATTCCATTATAACTTTTATCAGGATAAAATAAAACAAATTTTAATGAATTTCATTTTTTAATTTACAACGATCGTTTCGCTCCAAACTGAGCTCTCTGTATCTATTTAAAAAAATCCTCTTTTCCAAAATGTATTATTTTGGTACAGATACGTGGATGATATATTACTAGGTTTCACAGGAACAAAGAGACAATTATAGTATATTATACTATAAGGGAGAGAAATGCGTTATTTTGCGTTATTTTGCAGAGGCAGAGGTGCAATTTGAAGCCCGAGGGCTACAATGCACCGAGGACAAAATAGCATCTCTCCCGAATGGTATATACTATTTTTTCCACGGTCTCATTAACTTAAAAACACATATTTTGTCATTATCACATTTTCATGACAAACCAACTTAATTGAATGACATCAGATCAATCTATCAATCAACTGTCAATCTAATAATGAAATAAATTATTACATTTAAGGTCGGGAGAAAAGTTTTGTATGTAATTCGGGAATAAACGTCTATAATGCCTCAACAGAAATTGTACAAATGTAACATTTAATTTAAATGTCAATAAATAATTTCAATGTTATCTTTTTTTGCATGAATCACAAACGTTCTCCATAATGTAAACTCCCTTGGGAGCATTATACTCCCTTGGGAATAATCGACTACTTCTGTTTTAATTTTGATGTCATAGAAACTGATTTCTACTCCCGACCGTGGAAAAAATTTATTATTTGATTATATTAATACATTGCATCACAATATTAAGTTTACAATGGAACAGGAAACAAATAATAGTATTAACTTTCTCGATTTAACGATTACTAGAATTAATAACAAATGTAACTTTGCAATTTACCACAAACCGTCAAATACAGATATAACTATTCATAAGACTTCTTGCCATCCGATACATCACAAATTAGCGGCTTATCACAGTCTTATACATAGGTTAATCAATACTCCGTTGAACCAAACACATTTCGAGAAAGAGTTAAATTTAATTAAACAAATAGCTATCAACAATGGATATAAAAGTAATATAATAGATAACATCTTAAATAAAAAAACTCCTTACAAAAGCCATATCACAAGTTTACCCAATATTAAATAATAACACCCAAAAATTTAAAATGATCACGTTTATAGGCTCTTCAAGCACAAAAAATTGTAAATATTTAAGAATGTTTGACATTAATACAGCGTATAGAACTAACAACAATTTATCCAAATTTATAAAAAACAATAAAGATTTAACAAATAACAATAAAAAGTCAGGAGTCTATGAGTTAACTTGCGGTAGTTGCCCCATGACGTATATCGGACAGACAGGCAGATCGTTTGAAATACGCATCAGAGAACATTTCTCTTCATTTAGAAATAATAAAAGTGACTCTTCATATGCGTCTCATATTAATTTAACAAACCACAATTTTAATAAAGAATTTAAAATATTACACGTAGAAAATAAGGGCAAAAAACTTAATTTATTAGAGTCACTTGAAATTAATAAATTAAAGAAAACCGACAAGATCCTCAATGATCAATTAGAAACTAATAATTCACCCTTACTCAATTTATTTATTTGATATTCAGACAGTCAAATATTGTATTTTTCCATAGAACTTCTTTACCTCCCTGTTAACATAATGTAGACCCTCAGTTTTATCACTTAAGAACAGTATTGTATAAACCGTAGTGAAAGTTTTGTGCATAGACATTTTAGTAATAAAAAGTACCTATTCCTTCAACTATTCAAAACAAAACATGTGTTTGTTACGGTACATTTGTGTTAAAATTTTTTTACATAAGTTAGTTATATGTCTGATGAAGCTCAGGTTGGAGCGAAACGATCGTTGTAAATTAAAAAATGAAATTCATTAAAATTTGTTTTATTTTATCCTGATAATAGAAGAAATTTAATGTTTAAATAAGTGTACAATTGTATCAGTATTTTATTGAAGCATCATTATGATCTAATACCAATTATAGTCGTTTCCTCATTGTTTAAATTAAGCTAAGCTTCTTGTGTCATAATTTTCAGTAGCATCTTGCCAAGCACCTTGAACAGATTGCCAAAGCTCGTGTTTCTATTTATCGGTCTAAATTGATATTATATAGCTTTTTGACGCTATATCAACAAACATTTTCAATTGGGTTCAAGTCTGGACTCTTCGCAGGCCACCGCAAAACTTGAATATTTTGGGTAGCCAACCATTCCCTTATGTAGGTATGACATGGGTAATTATCTTTGATTCTTATCAGCTCAGATGCGACAATTTTATTTCTTAACGAATCCACTGATGTGAAAATTGGCTTCATCACTGAAGATGAGTTTCTTTGAAGACTATAACAATGTGTTTGCTCGAGCATCCAATCAGTGAACTCACGGCCAAAGCGTACATATGCAAATCTTTTGCTAAAATTTGATGCAACGTGACTGTCAAGATGTTAAATTCCTGCATACGATGACGAACTGACGTGCTTGGGCTCTAGACCACATTCTCGCTTACTGCGCAATGGTTTCAGCCGAACGCCTGTACAAGAACGCACTGGCGCCTTCACATTTGCTACCGATTCAATTTGTTGAATTTTTGCACATTTTGACAATAGTCCTCTGGGTTGGTCGATTATATCACCAAAAATCATCAACAGCGGGGATATATATTTTATTGGAACGCCTATTTTTATAATAGGCTTCAATAACTTTTACATGTTGTTCTACTCTATGTCTATCTATAAGTAAAGACTGTACATAAGAAATGACAAAAATAATATCAAAAATTAATTGACTTTTAAGCCTCATTGTCCGTTAACATCTGTCCAAGTAATTGCAACACCGTGATTGTTCCTTGCGTGGTTCCACCCCGAAATCCAAGAAGCAATCATGAACAACAACCTCCTTTAGGTGTTGAATTTAGTTACCAATAAATGCTAATGGTGTGTTTTTTTTTCTTATTGTAAATGTACTGTGCACTGTTTTTATTAATTCTAATGCGCCAAAACTTTAGGCATGGTTGTATGTTTTTAAAATTTATTTAAAATTATTTTAAAAATTTTTGAAATATGGTAGAAAATATGACTATATTCTTAGAGGTGTCCCATACGACACCAACTTGTGGTTAATGTTCCATTAAGTACATTTTCTATGGTTAACAGAAAGAGAACGGCCCTCGATATACAGTTTAACCTCCTTATAGTGGACACTGACGGGGAATCCCAAAATGTCCAATATATGGAGGTGTCCAAAATGTGGAGGTGAAAAAAAAAACGAAAAAAAAAATTCATTCTCATATCAATTTAATCACACATAAAAAGACGAAAGTCGAAAAAAATTTACAATACTCTTAATACACATACATACATACATATTTTATGCTAGATTTTACTTGAAATAATCATTAATTGTTGTTTGTCTTGCTTTTTTAATTTTATGTTTAAATATCTCAGATTCACATTCAAGAAGAGCTTGAGAAATATTGTTAGCAATGTTAAAACTGTTAGTGCTTAAGAAATAGTTCTCAAGATATTTTAATTTTTGATGGGCTTCTGAAATGTTTGATATACTAGTTACAAATTCCTCTTCAATCTCATTTTCCATTTCACCACTGATATCAGTAATTTCATCGATACAATCTATAATGGAAACATTAGGATTTTCAGTAAATAACTCATTATAAATTAATGCGTATGTGCTTAAATCTAAATTAGTGATGTTAAAATTGGGAAATAAAAATGCTAATGGTATATTATCTTCTATATCGCGCTCTGCACTTAGATCACTGTCACTTTGATTGAATCCGCATTTTTGAAAACAGTTTCTTACGGTCACAGGCGAGAGTTTTTTCCAAGCAGCTGATATCCATATTAATGCAGTGACTACCGTAATGTTTTTTTCTACCATTTCTAGTGAATTTTCAGTATCCATTAACGCCATAAGCCTTCTTAAAGTTTTGAATCACACCCTGGTCCATAGGTTGACAATGCGAGGTAGTATTTGGAGGCAGAAAAACCAATTTTACGTTTTCCAATGAAATCTTCGGATGAGAAGTGGCATTATCAAGAAACAAAATTACATGCCTTTTTTCTTTCTTCATCTTGTTATCAAAGTTCTTTAACCAAGCTGACATAATATCTAAAGTCATCCACGCTTTTTTGTTAGATATCCATCCTATCGGCAACTTATCCACAAGAGCTCCTTTAAAACATCTAGGTTTCTTACTTTTACCGATGACTAACGGCCTTTCCTTATCACCCTCCATATTTGAACACAACAATATAGTTAGTCGTTCTTTTGCAGATTTTCCTCCGGCACATTTATCACTTCTTAACGCAAATGTTTTTGTCGGAAGGGCGCGGAAAAATAAACCGCTTTCATCAGCATTAAAAATATCTTTCGGAGAGTAATCTTTGCATATTGATTGCAACTTGACTTTCCAATCGTCTACATTTTGCATGTTTACATAGGCAGATTCACCACACACACTTTTAAATGATATTTTATGTCTTTGACAAAATTTCTTCAACCAACCATTAGACGCTTTGAATTCGGTGAGTTGTAAACTTTGTGCTACTTCCAGCGCCCATTCTTTGAGTAGGGGTCCTGACATGGGAATATTTTTGTTTCGCACCTTACAGAACCAGTTGAACACTGCTCCGTCGATTGCTAAACCACTAGTTTTTGGAAACTTCCTTTTTTGAGCTAGGTTTCCATTTTTCTCGAAAATTTATTTTATTTCACTTTTGTTTTTCACTATATCACTAATTTGCGACTTTCCGACACCAAACTTTTCCGCGAGCTTTCGGACACTTAAGCTTTGCTGTTCACTAACCGCAATAATATCAATTTTATCTTGGATTGTTAACCGCTTTCTTTTACTAGAATCCATGTTGACACTATCAAAGGCTAGTTCAAACTGATTCAAAATACATATCACTCCACTTATCACCTGACGAGTAGGCCAGTGGTAAACCGTCGTTCCTTTGTATTATGGGAAAAACCCGAGTAGATATACTTCCACGTGTGCACTTTGTACATACATATGTAGTATGGGAAAAACCCGAGTAGATATACTTCCACGTGTGCAGCAATAAAAGTACATACATACATATAGCAAACGCCAATTAAGTTGGCGCGAGGAGGGGTAAGTTCGCGCAGGATTAAAAGTAGTGGGGAGATTTGTATTTGGTTTTACATCAAATGTCAGATAATTCTAACCTCTGGGCGTGTATCACTTTATGATGCCCTAGCAAAGACATTATGTTCCGTCAAACGTCAATGACAAATGTATTCTGACAATTATTTGAGTAGTGGGGGTGGACGTTTTTAAACACGACTTCTGCGCACCCCTTCTTCGCGCCAACTTAATTGGCGTTTGCTATACATAATTGCAAAATTTTATTCGGCGCCGCCCGTCTTGTCTGTCCTTAATTAAGAGATATATTTACAGATGTTTTATTGCTTCGGTGAAATAAAGGGTGTCCGCGTCCGATTTATGGAGGGTCCAATATTAGGAGTGACTATTGTTAAGAAAACCCATTATAAAATTTCGTACCACAAAAAATGTCCATTTTTTAGAGGTGTCCGATTGTCGGAGGTGTCCATAATTAGAGGTTTTACTGTATAAAGTAACTTATTGTAATGTTCCAAACCATTTTAGAAAAAGATTTTCCTTTTCGTTAAATATTCAAAAACTAAAAAGGAATTGTAATCCTAGATATCACAATATTTAGACGATTTTGACGTAATTTATTCAAACGACTCGCATATAAAGCTACTCAATATGTTTTTGGAAACGCTCCAAACCTGTTTGCAACAATTCGTGCTTACAGCTCGGTAAAATTATGCACGAAACTGTTTATTTTATTTTCGAATAGCCTGTGTATACATCTGCAAAACTGATATTTCTTTTTAACTGAAAAACATTCAGATTAATAGAATTTAAATATAACCTGTTGGAGAGAGATTCCACTTACTGTACTGAGGATGCTTATGCAAGTATGCATGTCTTAAGTCGACTCGATTGTTTATATAACCCTGAGCCGAATTTTATTGCATATAATTATGCGCGCATTTAAGCGAATTGGTGCATGTGTACTATTTTGTGTAATTGGATTGAGAGACTGCAGATGCAGATAAAAATAAATATTTTAATGATTTCGCCATATTTACATTGCTATATCATAAGCATCAGGTTTGTCCTATATACACACACGTTATTTTAAGAGTTTTTTTTATAATTTAGGCAATTTTCTTAGATAATTAAAACAAAATTTGTAAACGTTTTCTATCTATATATCAACAATTTATGAAAGCGTTCAAGATTTAGTAAGAAAATATAAAGTATTTTACGTAGAAGATGAGAAAAATATCATGAATTTCAAGCATTCAAAATTAAGGCATTAAAATGCGACAAACTAGATCAAAATGCTGAAGGATGTAATAATACGATATTTTTACAATCGACCACTCGATGGTGCTTTTGACATAATGCAGTGGATTTTTCCCTGCAGAAGAAATCAAGGAAGATATATAAAACATTATATTTTGTTATATTTTTGTATATTGTATTCTTAGGCGATTTATGTAAAAATGTAAAATTTTAGGTGATAATTTATTAGAATATGAATTTGATCCATGACTGTAGATTGTCCAGGCCTAGTTTGATGTTCGAAGTCCGCGCCAACCTGGAAGTCATACTAGTACAGAGATATATATATTCATCGCTATCTTGAGTTGTTTATGTTAGGTGGGGATGTGATGGCGTTTCCTGGAACTCCATTTTAGAGATTTCTTAGTGCTTTCTGAGATAGGTTGTGTTTTTATTGATATTGAACAAGACTTAATTTTGTTCAATATATGTATATATATATATTTTGGATAATTCGTATTGTTTGTTTGGTGATTCTTATGTGTTTAGAATTCATTTGACGCGGTTTTACGAGTCTTTTAAACTTGTAATTGATTTAATTTAATAGACCTATCTGAAGAAAAAAAAATCTCTTGTGTTGTGTATTCGATACATTAATTAATGTAGGTACTATTTGATTACTATAATTTAAGTATTGAAAAAGCTCTATTATTTAATTATTGTAGATTTTGTAAAATTTTTTATAATCAGAAAAATATCTAGAAAATTTGTCAGACTGTTTTTGTTGAGTATAGTTTTTATTCATATAAATATTTTAATACGTTAGAAGGTGGGGAAACTGTTGTGTATTGTCATGTTAGGTGTACGCATGACTGCCAGATTTTGATTTTTGCGCGTAAGATCGATAAATTTCTATTTTGACGTTTGAGTTTGGGGTTATTGTTATTGTTGACATCTGATAAAATTTTGTTGATATTATTATCTCAAATCTTTGTTCGCGGTTATTCAATCAGAGGTTTTTTTACAACTTGTATCTTCATATGGTATCTAAGTTTTTTTTATCCTCGTAACTGTGTATTTGTCAGTTCAACTTTATACTTTGTAAAGTTGGTTTTTTTTTCTTTTTTTTTAAATAAAAATGTAAGGGGGGAAATGCTTGTATAATTTGTCTTATATCCTTTATTATTTTACTTCCATTACACGTATCGGAGAGGATACCCCTGCAGTATAAGAGCTCAAGGAAGGTAACCCGACTGAAGATAGCTGGCAGAATAAGTTGCTGTGTGAATTCAAAGTTAATAAGCAATTAAAAATCACAATTCACAGCAATATGTAATCACTATATTCTTAAAGTTTGACATTTGTTAATGAGAAATCCGCGATAGCTTAGAAATTGAGTCAGTAGTTTGTTGACAGTTTTAAGACAGTGCGTTTGTAAAATAATGGAGATTATTCGTGAAGGTTTTCGTTGGATGATTCTTTACGATTATAAAAAAAGGCCTAACTCCACAAGAATGCATTATATCGTTTCGATCAGCTTTTGGTAATGAAGAACCATCAGAGAAGATAGTTTACAATTGGTTTGCAGAATTTCGTCATGGTTGTGCCTCACTGAGTGATTAATCATGTAAAGGTTGATCAAAAACTGTTGTGATTCCAAAAAACACCGATGCTGTGTGGAAAATGATAGAACACGATCGCCATGTGACTTACAGTGAGGTAGAGGCATCTCTTGGCATATCGCCGACTGCAATTATTTGTAAAAGAAATATGTTCCAGATGGATTCCACATAACTTGGCCGAAGCACAGAAAGCAGCCCGTGTCAATTGGTGTAAAGAGATGCGCAAAAAATTCGATGCAGGAACCGCAAAATCAGTATACAACATCGTCACATATGACGAAACATGGATATATGCGTATGAGCCGGAAACCAAGCAACAACCTACTGTATGGGTGTTCCAAGACGAACCGAACTCCACAAAAGTTATTCGTGTTAGGAGCACTTCCAAGAAAATAATCTCTTGTTTCTTCGGCTGTACAGGACACATCGCAACAATTCCTTTAGAGGATCGAAAGACTGTTAACGCTGAATGGTATACAATAATTTGTTTAAAATTTACTAAAGAAAACACTCGGTATATTTGTTTCACAAAATATATTTATTAAATCTCTAACACGTGTTTCGACTTTACAGTCATTGTCAAAGAGTTTGTAAACTGACCTAAAAATACACTTCTACCACTATTTATGAGTTTTTAAAGACTTTATTACGGCATCAATAGTAGGGGTATTGAAAAAATCCAGCTGTGTATTTGTGACGTGTCTATTAAGATTTACGGCTTTTTTAATTTCTAATATTTCGAGAAAGTCAAGTCTTTTTCCTTTATTACAAGTATGTAAAAGTTTAAAATTATTGGTATTGAACAAATGTATTTTCGATGCAATGTTCCGTTGTGAAACAAATATACCGAGTGTTTTCTATAGTAAATTTTATTCATTATGTTTCACCAAGAGCCAACCGTGGATTCTATACATTATAATACATAATTTGTTTGCCAAAAGTTTTAGACGAAATCAGGAAGAACAACTGAAAACGTCGCATTATTCTTAATGCGAGTTCCCATACAACACGTCTAACAGTTGACTATTTGAAGGAGAAAAGTGTTGAAATAATGTCACATTGTCCATATTCACCTGACTTATTGCCGAATAATTTCATTTTGTTCCCAACTGTGAAACAAAAAATGCGTGGACAGCGACTTTCAACACCTCAAGAAGCAGTCGAAGCCATTGAAAACCATGTTTCTGAGATAAACCTTCAGAGTGGAAAAAATGTTTTGGGAACTGATTCGTACGTATGCAAAAGTGTATAGTCCATAAAGGCAAATATTTTGAAAAATAATTAAATAGTTTGTTCACAAAAATTTTGTTTTCTTCTCAGATTTTGTAAAAATATATAAGGTGACCTTCGTACAAATTGTAAAAATAAACAGTAAACGGAAATTTTAAAAAGATCCTAATGTAATATGAAGCAGAAACATCTAACAGGCAGACAAATAACAAATAACAGATTTGTCGTTCTTAATAAGTTGATGTGCTACCTGGTTGACATTTAAAAAAATAAACTAAAAAAAGTGAATAATGTAATCTTAGTAACTCAGTAACCTCACTTCTAATTTCTTTCAATCATTCTATACAAGTAATAGAGGGTGAATAACATGATACTTTTGAGAAGTCGATATTTTCAATAAATAAAATATAAAAAATACTTAAATAATGAACAATAAATAATAGGTTTTAATTATTATAATATAAAATCAAAATACTATCCAAATTATAATGTTTAGAGAAAAATAGTTACTTAACATTAGCGTGTGGAAATGCTTCGTCGCATTTAGATTGTACAAGAGTCCGTTTTCGCTTCAGACAAGATTGAAACACACCCGTGCATCGTCGTCATAATATAATAAATGAATGAAAATGACCTTGCCTTTCTGAAATTATGATATCAGTAACCTAATTCTTCAGTCTCTGAACAGCTCATCAATAACGGACGGACAGTCATACATGAGATATTATGCCAATTATTATACCATAGAGAGACAGGTTATTGATGAATCGTTTCTATTTATAGTAACGTTACGGATTAAAAAAACTATTAGATTTACGTAAAAAATATTTGCTAGAATTATCATTTTATTGTTATTATTATCGCATAATAATTTATTATCTTATTTCGCAATATATTTCCGCTTTTTAATACATACTATTTTAAGGTACGAGTAAAGTTTTTTGTGTTATCTACCTAGCTATGAAAACAATATCGTGACGATTTTCTTACGTCAAGTTTCTGTAACACTTTATAGTGTCGTCTCTAAGTTTAGTTCGAATAGGTTAACATTTGATATTTTTATATTCGATTAAAGAAGAGAAAATAAGTGATTTGAAACTTGAACACAGAGCGTCATAAGTGTCATAACTAGAGCGGACCAATTCGGAGCGAAAGCAGAGGCGTGACTAACGAATTGGTTCCCGCATGCGAAACATTATTAATATCTAGAGATATACTATCACGAACGGTGCTGTTATTATGTTAGATACAAAAAAAATGTAAGACGGTTTTTCTAGATATGAAACGTTCTCGATGATACGTATAAAAAATAAAATCTAAAATGTATGTAATTAGATTATTAAAAAAAGACTTACTGTCTTATGCGTTTTCCGTGACTTTAAAATCTTGAGAAGCGCGATGAAATATTGTTAACCTAAGGTGCGTCTTCAAAGTTATTTCTCATTCATTGTACACAAATCAAATAAGAACACTTCGTATTTTGTATCGGCACCAGTGTCTCTATCTTTATGACTTGCGCTATGCACGTGGCGTTGCAAATTTGATTTTGTTAAATGGTTTTTATATATATATATATATATTGCACACTAAACATTTTACATTTACCCCATTGTAAGATAAACTAGGATGGTTCTCAATAAACCTATTGACTAACTTTGATGATAGCGGTTTTTTTACTGTACGCTCCTTCAACATTATTAAATACACAGAATACACTTTCCTGCTGCTATTATACATATACACACGATGACCGTGAACAACATACTAAGTAATCGTATGTGCGATGGGGCACGCGGGAACTAATTCGTTAGTCACGCCTCTGCTTTCGCTCCGAATGGTCCACTCTAGTCATAACATAACATTTTTATCAAAAGAAGGTAGTAACCGCAGAATATTCATGAGAGAATAGTGGTGGTATATGAAGAAAATAGTCCATTCTATTTCCAAGGTAAATTTTGGTGTAAGCAGTTCAAATGTGGCAGAGAATCCGTTCATGACATGGCCCCCACAAGGGCAGGGCTGGGTGGACCACTGGGTCCAGGGCTTGGGCCTAGCCCTACGCAATAATTTTTTTATTATTATAATTTAATACAAACTAGTAAAAAATATTTTGAATATTTTTTTATCCAATGTAATTTCTACAACTAATTATAACTTAAAATTTAATATACAAAGTGTCCCAAATGTATACACACTTTACGTGATTATAGAAACAGTATAACAAGTGTTCATTTGAAAAGTCAATCTAGTAGCATGTGATTTACTGAACATTTTGAAGTATGTCGTAAATTAAAATTTACTACTTAACCTACGAAGTCGTATATTTTGACAGTTTCATACATACAAATAAATAACAAATAATAGGTTTTTATTGAAAACTATAACAAATGTTGAAAATGTTGTCCTTCAAGATCAATGCACTTTAAAATCCTCCGTTCAAAATTTCTGATGATATTCTGCAACATTACTGGATTGTTATTAATTTCCATGCATTTCTGTTCGATTCTCTGTAGCATATCATTCAAATTCAATATAGGTGTTGAAATATGTCATTTTTTAGATAAGACCACAAAAAGAAGTCGCAATGTGTTAAATCGCATGAACGTGCAGGCCAGGCAATTTCAGTATTTCGACTAATTATACGCTCATCAAAAAATTCTCTTAAATAATCCAAAGATTCTGCAGTATAGTGACAATGTGCTCCGTCTGATTGGAAATATGCATTTTGAAGTTCTTCATCATGCAACTGATTGACAAATGGTTGTAAAATTTCCGTACGGTACCTTTGAGCAGTTAACGTTACCTGAAAAAATATTGATCCAATGATTCGCCTTTGGCTTATCGCTGCCCAAACACCAAGTTTCTCTGGATGTAGCGATTCTTCATTAATTACATGTGGATTTTCACTATTCCAAATTCTTGTATTTTGTGAATTTAGGTATCCCATTTTATAAAACCGTGCTTCATCAGTAAAGATGACTCTTTGCGAAAGTTCTCCATTATTGTTCATATTTACAAACCAATTATAAAACTGTAGTCTACGTGGGTAATCAATTTCTAACAATTCTTGTACTGCTGTGACACGGTATGGATAAAGTTGCATATCTCTTTTTAATAACTTGTGATCTGTACCAACAGAAAGGTTTATTTGTTGACTCAAATGTCGAACAGATGTTTGTGGTTCATTTTCCATTATTTCTTCAACACGATTTATAACTTGAGGTGTACGTTTCTTAACTGCTCCGCTGCCTGATTTTCTTAACAGACTACCAGTCAGTAAAAAGTTTTAAAGTTCTATCCAAAGTATTCTTAAATTGTATATAATCTATTACAAAATGTGGAAACTCAACTTGAAATTCTACCATGCAATCTTGAACTGAATAAACCCATAAACCATCAATTTTATTACCACTTCGAAAATAAGCCTGTACTAAAAAAATTTTATGTTCTAAAGTGAAAACCATTTTAAAACTGAGAGGCAATTTATTTAAACCAGAATCGACGCACGATTATTTTATGCACTAACTGATATTTGTGATTGACATTATCAAATGTCATTTGGATTTACGTTTACGGAACAACAAACACATACTAATATATTTGCGTCTTATTCTATCAAAATTTCAAAGTAACCTAGATTGACTTTTCAAATGAACACACGTTATATTTACATGGACTACATATTAAAAATACAAATAAAAGAAGACAGATGTCAAATTTATTTAGTCAGCGCGAATGTTCAAATTGATGCCAATTTTGATCCAAACATTGCGGAAAACGCGAAGCAATGGAATCGCAAGTATGGCGAATCATTTCATTAGAAATTTTGTTGCATTATCTGTTAATTTCCGCCTTCAATAGATCTAATGTAGCCGGTTTTGACAGATAAACTGTTACGCCTTAATTTCCCTTTTTAATGTCGTTTAATAGTCTTCATTATTTATTGACGAGTCTCGGTATCTTATATTAAATACGTTCATTCGAATACTTGTTCCGCCGTCTGCGGTTAACTTTGGAACTACACCCCCTCCACTTACATGCGGGTGAGATTCGACGATTAGCAGACAGACCTTGGTAGTGTAAAGTCGTTTAAAAATTTCGAGTGTACATCTTCTTAATGGAAGTTAATTCACGCATCTTAGACCTTTAGTAAATTAATCGTTAATAAACGGATCATGTCAAAGGGTGAATTCTAATTTTTAGAACAGCCAATTGCCGTTTGCAACTTACATAGGTTTGGGGAGAATATAACCCAACCTTGGTTTTTGTGTGGCGTTCCATATTCGTTTTCGTAATCGGAAAAAAATAGCTTCCGGCTGAGGAGTTCACTAGCACTGCAGCCTATACTTCAAGGGTAATTTATGGTAGTCTAATTCCCCGAACAGCGATCTACCTGAGGACTTAATTACCACTTTCGACGGACAGGGACAAGATATCAAGTAAATAATGAAGACTGTTAAACGATATTAAAAAGGGAAATTAAGGGGTAACAAAACCTTATATTTGATGAGTCCCCACAAAAAAAATACAGTGGCATGCCGTCTGGAGAGCGCGGGGGCCAGTTGATAGCACCTCTTCGTCCAATCCATCTGTTAGGCAAATTTTCATTGAGATAAGCTCTCACATCACGATAATAGTGTGGAGGTGCTCCATCTTGCTGAAAATAATAGTCCTCTTCATCCTCAAACTGCTCGCGAATAATTGTCAAACCATTTTCCTTCAGCAAATTCAAATAAACGGTACCAGTCACAGTGTTATCAAAAAAGAATGGTCCAATTAAACCCCCGCTGACAATCCACACCACACCGTAACTTCTGGTTTTAAATTATGTTCTCTGTAATATGAGGGTTCACTGATGCCCAGTAGCTGCAATTGTGGCAATTGATCGACCCGTTTAATTTAAATGTTGCCTCATCACTCCAAATATTCTTATGTGAAAACTGTACGTGTTTTGTACAATTTCCAGTAGTTCTTCTTCTCTTGCGGCGCTTGTGGATGTTCGTGGTCTCCCAGAATGCTGTTTGTGGACATATTGAACAGTCTCGTCTCTTTCAAACTTATCCCTGATGCGAGTAATGGTGAGTCTCGTAGGTGAATCTCTTTGAAACTCCCTTCTAAACCGTCTTTGCACTTCCACTACGTTCTCACCCTTATGGTAGCACTTTAAAATAAATTTACGTTTTTCAATGTCCAGTCTAATATCAGCCACTACTTTAAATAGGTTGTACCTAACATGCGTTCAATTAGTCGTTACGTCCTGGGTAGTCATGGATTTGTAAACACATGTGTCTGTGCTTAAGTTATTAATATAACCTATTAAGTGTAACCTATTAAGTGACACATAGAAAATCGATTTTTATCGAATGACAACGTGGAAAACGCTGTAAGGTGTACTTTGAGGAATTACCAAAAGAATTTTTTTTGAAGGCATAGCGTTGTTAAAGAAACGTCGGAATGAGGGTGTTAGTGTTAATGATTCTTACGTTGAAAAATAAATTTTGTTTGGTTTTCCAACTCGTTTCTTTCATAGCTAGGTAGATAACATAAAAACTCTCCTCGTGTTATAGAGGCGTCCCTGTGCGTTAGGTGCACCGTGGGAAATGCAACGTAAGCATCACGCGAGCGTTACCTAGAATTAAGATTAGAATACGAAGTGTTAAAACTAGATATACGACACAATGATTAGACATATTACGCTTCTCGTTTTAACCGTCAAGTACTATACATTAATATTATTCATTATTTTATTACGCTTAACGTTTAATCCGGTACTGTTTTCATCATATCGTACGCTTCACGATAATATGTACATTTATTATTCTAAATAATAAAACCATATTAAACTAAAACTAAATGTTTTAATTTCTTAATAAAAAAATAAACCTTTTTTAAAAAGCCTTAGCCAGAGCTGTAAAATGTGCTGGATGTATAATTCATAATTTAGCAGATTTTCAAGATATCCGGTATATAGGAGGATTTGTGGTTCAGCTTCCTTTAAGATGTATTTTTTTCATTATTTCTAATTTATCTTTATGTGGATTACCGTTTTTATCTGGATTTTATTCTAATGACTTAATTTTGGTCGTAATTCCGTACACTTTTTCATTATTTAAATTTTTGTTAGTGTAATAGTGTAATATATAAATCTCTAACAAAAAAAAATGCAGACAGAAGTTATAAGAAAGATTAATTCTGGAACAAAATTTATTGTAAAAAATAATTTTATTGTTTCTAGGCAATCGTGTAACATTTCAACTTGCAGCAATTATTTAGCATAGCTGTGCAATGTAAAGTCATTTATATCTTTATGTGAATTAAAATTTTGTATAGTTACATTCTGTATATCCAAACATGGTCGGACAAGCACCATTATGTAAGTATGTAAAGCGTATGTATGCCTAGAAATATATATTTATTTATGTGTGACTCCCACATTTTTTAATGCACGAAACTTCAACTTAGAAAATTAATAATCGGTGTCTGTGAAAGACATTAGTGTAAGAGTTTTTGATAGTATTACGCATACATAGGCTGCGTCATCTGAAGGAGGAACCCACAAATACATTTTTATTTAATGAGAACTGTATATCTGACATATCTTACTGTAAATATATCTAGATGCATTCCCTATGTTGGTAGGAGTTGAAATAAAAATAATAAATATTTTATTATGTGCCCGATGGGTACAACAAAGCTGGTGCATCGATAAAAATAGCACGTAACATATTTTTAAAAAATGCAATGAATAAATATCCATTTAAAACGTAAATCCAACCATCACATTAATTTCTTTTCTTTGCATGTGTACTTATTATAAGTAAAATGTTTATAATAAATGATTTTTTCTCATAAAATTATTTAGACTATTTTGCGACCAGCATTTAATATCATTGCGACCCCCAGGTTGAGAAGCGATGCTGTAGACCAGAGGCTCCCAAACTTTTTTTTATCATAGACCACTTTGAAAGTTTTGCTGGTTCCGGTGGACCCCCTGCAGCTACATTTCTACCATATTCCCAAAACTCGACAAAAAATGTGAAGATTAGATCTAGCTATGGAAATTTGCGTTGCGGCTGAGTGATTCCATCCAACTTTTTTACTCCTTTGACATCTACTCACAGCACAAGAAACCAATCAATTCTCACATATTTTATTTAGAAAACTCCCCATTCGGAGTGGTAAAAATAAAAAGAAAGATAGTATATTTCCTTGTGTTGTATTTATTCAAATATGTAATTATTACACTATTAATTATTATTGTTATCATTAGAGCTGAGGATGTTTGCGGTATAACCATGGTTATATCATATAACCATAGTAATTTACTATGGTTACATGATATAACCATGGTTATACCGCAAACATCCTCAGCTCTAGTTATCATATTACATTGTAATATGATAACAGTCGTAATATAATTAAAATTAAATATTAATAACGTAACGTAACTCCAACAATGACAATCACAAAATAGTCATAATTTTAGTGGGAGGGATGTACTTGATGAATTGACAGCAAATTATCAATATTTGGCTTCAGTTTTGTTAGGAATAACCGCAAATCTCCCCGTTCTGTGATATTCAATCTGCTCCTTTTTTTTTGTTAAAAGGTTTGTACCGACACTAAAACTTTTCTCAACAAAATATGACGAGGGAAACGCTATCAAAAGCTTTCTCGCAATTCCCCAAAGTCCAGGATATTTTTCGGGTATTTCTGCCTGCAGCCAAAATGTTTGATACCCTCTTTTAAATTTCACCTTCAGTTCCTCATTAGTGCTAAGCTCGAGTAGCTTCTCTTGTAATATCACATTCTCCACTTCCGTTTCATCAAGTGGATTTATGATCCATGGTGGTATTTCCATCGTCAGAATATCTTCAAATCTGATTTTAAAGTCATCATGCAGAGCAATTAAATGTTGAACGTATGTGTGAATATCCTCATCAAGGCATTCTACCTGTGACAAGTTTGAAAACTGGGAAAATTCGCGTCGACTAATATTTTGCTTCATAAATTTCAATTTTCCAAGAAAAGCTGAAATTACACCCTTTGTTTTTATTAAATTGAGGCTGTCCCCTTGTAATTGTAAGTTAATGTCATTAAATTTTTTGAGCAAATCTGTCAAATACGCGATGTCTGCTTTCAAATTGATCAGGTTTTCTTTTAAATCTGGATCTTTACTTTCCAGAAACTCTAAAACTGATTCAAACAGTGAGAAAAATCTTGTTAAAAATGCACCTTTCGACAACCAGCGTACTTCAGTATGTAAGAGCAATCGTTGGAAGTCTTCATCAATTTCATCGCACAATTGTGCAAATAAACGCGTATTCAATGCATTGCTTCTTATTTTGTTAACTGCATTAATCACAAATTGAAGCGATTGGTGCAATTTAGCACTCAAATTTTTCGCTACTAGGTGTTGTCGTTGGATGACACAGTGAATTGCAGTTACCTCTGGTATAATTCTTTTAAGATGGCTTATAAACCCACGACAACGCCCGGCCATGGCAGGAGCTCCATCTGTTGCCACCGAAATAACGTTTGTGAATGGAATCGATTTTTTCCTTAAAAAAATCACTCAGGACATTAAAAATTGATTCACCTTTAGTGTCCGTCTCCAAAGTTTTCGCGAATAGTAGCTCTTCATGAATTTCTTTGTCCATAACAAATCGAACATATGCCAAAAATAATGCTTCATTACCAGGTAAAGTTGACTCGTCCAGTTGAATAGAAAAATGAGTTGTTTGCAGATAATTACACAAGAAACTTTCAATATAAGAGCTCATTTCGTCAATACGTCTTTGTACAGTGTTGTTACTCAAAGGAATTCTTTTGAGTATGTCAAATGGAGATTTGTGCAGAACAGTTTTTAAAACCTCTTCAACAGCGGGTAAAATTAACTGTTCTCCAATGGTGTGCAATTTTACAGATTTCGCTATAAGTAATGAGATATTGTAAGATGCCCGCAAGCCATCATCGTTACTTTCTGACGTTGAAGCGAACATACTGTGCACGGTGGGTCTCTTTTCATATTTTTCCTTCAATGTTTGAAAATATTTCAAATCTTTACCTATTTTATCAGGATGACACCTTCTTAGATGATCTTCGAGCTTCGATGGTTTCATAGAGTCAGTGCTCAAAACTTTGTTGCATAAAAGGCATATGGGCAATCGCTTGTCTGCCTTTGATGGAAGAAAACCAAATTTTAAATAATCAACACTGTACTGTCGACATTTCTTCTTAGATTCAGCCATGTTTCGTATCAGTTACCTACCTGTAAATAACAAAAAACTTTGTTGTAGTAATCTTAAGGCGGTCTTACTTAACAGGATATGGCTATTTTAACAGGATTAAATGATTATTGCAATGAAATAAACAAATTACCGGCGGCAAACTGATTCTAATTATTAAAAGCAATAAATCGCTAAGATCAATAATTGAGTTTTATGAAAACGGCTGAACCGATTTTAATGTAATGTAAAACATTTTTTCATTAATTATATTTTGATATACATATTTCTGTAAATTCGATAGAAAATACTTGTAAATAATATTTTGATATCAAAACTTCGCGATTTTAATTATTTATTTATTACTTTGATGCACGTTACGAGTATGTAGTATATAAAAACACGTACAATTTATGAAAATATATTTAATTATTAGTGAACCACCACACAGTCGGGTAATAAAAAAATTACTAATAAAGTAGGGACAAGAAGTTCAACCTTTCTCGGCTTTCTGTTCTTTTATGGAAGTATCTAATAATGGCTCTGTTCAGTAGTTAATTTTTAATACTACTACACGCAAACATTACAAATATACTTATTACAACATAAATATATCTCCTATCGCTGGTGGGTTGGAAGAGATTTCTTTTAGGAATAAGCCTCACCTTTTGTACCTATGTATATTTTTTTTTAATTTGTCCATTTTTTGTTTACTTACGTGTACAATAAATTGTAAAATAAATAGATAAATAATAAATAAAATAAAAGTATGTATAACAAATAGGCAGGTAAGTACTTACTTTTCCGACAGTGGCAAACACTAACATCGATTCACTTTACTTTACTTTTCTTTTCGAAATTCGGGAAACAAATGAGTAACGTTTATCCGCGGCATTCGTATTAATATTGGTCAAGAATCAAATAAGTTCATGCAAGATTGCAAGCACACACACCACAAGTCGTACTTCGTCCCTTTGCACGTCTGAACAAGCATTGCGGACGGCGGCAGCGGCAGCGCTTTGCAAGTCTCGACACGTTGTACTGAATATGGAATATGCAAGTTTTTACAAGGAACAGTCGCTAAGCTACTTAAAATATTATCTGCCTATATTGATAGGTGAACTCAAGCCAACATTTTAGTTCTTCACTATCGAAACCAGATAAATTTTCGTGGACCTCCGCTTACGAATTGTGAACCCCCATTTTTTTGTCACGCCAACGTAGACCCCCGTCGAGTCTCCCGTGGACCCCTGGGGGTCCACCTGGACCACTTTGGGAATCAATGCTCTAGACCTTAAAAATCGGAATGGAGCGAATAATATCTGCTATGTTTTTTGGAAGATCAGCTACTGTTTACAGATTATTCTTATAAGCTCGGTTTTTTTTACCTAAGCCCAAATTAATGACATCTTTACGACGGACGATATAAATAGTCTGCAACATCTGTAAGTACACCACGTAGTTATTGAATAGCACTATTCATTCGGTTAACCGCATACAAAAAATAGATGTGCAGTTAACCGAATGAATAGTGCTATTCAACAACTGCCGTGATGTACTTACAGATGTTGTAGACTATTTATATCGTCCGTCGTAATGACGTCCATTTCAGCCCGCTGTGAGCGGTCTCCGGTAATAGTTACGGTATTAGATTCCCGTTATAAACTAAAATTTTTAAAACCCGATACACAAGCTATTGCTAAAAATTGGATTATAGAAGAAATGAAAAATATTTCTCCGATAAGTATTGACAAAGAGAACCTGCAGAACATGGAAGAAATAATCATGATAAAAATGAAGATGTGTGGGCTTGCATAGATGAAATTTTATTTGAAAATTAATCCATCGAAGAAGAATCCTATACTGTGGGAAATTCAACAGATAATATTCAACTTTTTAATTTTCTTAAACATCCTAACATTCCTCGTACCGAAAATCCGTTGGTTTGGTGGGCAAAAAACGTAAATATTTACAACATAATTTGAAACATACTTGAGTGGGTAAAACCTCACTACATTTGTATAATACCAAAGTATTTTTAATAATATAAAAAAATATTATTAAAAATGGGGTGTGAAGAACACAATACAAGTTCATTTATGTATTTTTGAATGTATCTTCTCCAAAGACGTAGATACGTACTTCACATTTCTACATGATTCTCAATACGCCCCTGTTGGAGAAGACACATTCAAACAAACATAACTACGTTACTATCTAGCCGAAATTATTCAGACAGAGCGTGAAGGAATATTCAGCGCTGTCTACATAATAGAAGCCAAAGCAGACGGAAAACACGTCTGCTATTTATCCAACACTATCAAAATTGGCGAGACAATACCTAGCAGTGCCTCCTAATAGCATACCCAGTGAAAGAATATTCAACGAGGCGGGTATTATTTACGAAGAGAGAAGAAATAGACTTCTTCCGCGAAACGCAGAGAAATTATTATTTCTGCATTATTTGAGATTTAATTATTATATTTAATTTTTTGTTTTGTATTTTTTAATAAAATGTCTAGTTAAAATAAATTTTATGTAATTTATTTTCATTCACTTATTATCTTATCTTCTTTTCAAATTTCAGATAAGGAACCCATTACCCGGCAATATTTGCTGGATCCGGGTAATTTGCGGGTACTGAAAATTTTAACGGGTATGCTGGGTACCGGGTAATTTCCGGGTACCCGGTACATCAGTAATTAGCACTTTAGTGGGACTCATCCCTTTTAATAATGTTTCATTTAAATTAATTAAATAAAAGTTCGCAACTCCATAGCCTATGTTTCTATTGAACGTGCCCCGTAGTAGAAAACTGGTATTAAAATTTCTAGGATTAAGCATTACAGTATCTAAATGTGTTTTTGCTGAGCAATTCTTCTAATAAAATTATCGAAACTAAATACATATTTGGTTTAATTTTAAGAGAATACCTTTTATATTAATATAACCAAACGATTATTATTATATTTTCTTAACCACGGAAACTATTATATTAATCATTGAGATTATAACATTTCTAAAATCTGGTAACAAAAGCTGAAAAATAAATTCCTTAAAATAAAATTAATATTCCTGATTCTAAATTTTCACGAAATTCAACGATAACTATTTTAATTCACAAAGAAAAAAGCAATATATTTCATTGTGTCTAAACTACCACCACTAAATAATCTAGGTTCGTTAAAGGAAACATTCATTATCGACATTGTCAACTGTCTATTTACGAAAAGGTCAGAAATGATCTCATATTACACAAATCGGTGCCAAGCTGTCTGTGCCGTTGGGAGGAAGTGACCATCTTTCATGACACATCAACTTCTGACACGTTTCTCGCAGCTTATACCTGATCTTTTGCTTCGTGAAAATCGACCCCTTACAAACAATATAAATCAATGCGGCGTATCCTGTGAAGTGACGTTTTTTACTCCTACGCGCTGGGAATTTGTCTGCACAATTCTCTAGTTTAAAACAAGGCTAGTTATGATTTTTAAAGTATTTTTTTGAGGAAAAATAATACAAATAAAATTACCGTTGGAAGCAGTGGCAGCTCCTGGTCAAATTTACAGGCTAACCATATCGCGTTTAACGTAGAAGGTATTGTTGATTAAAAAAATTGGAGTATTTGAATGAATATTTTGTAATTATTGATTAAATATTTTAAGCAGAGTTAAACTTGAGATTAATCTTTTACTATTTAGCATCTGTAAAATAATTTATCACGCGTTTTATTTAAATTGTGTAGGTATTTCATTTATAAACAACTTTTCTACAGTTAACATTGCCAAATGCAATTACTTTCTTGACCTATGATATTTTCATAAACATGTTATTCTCTTTCGAAAAATTTTCATTAAGTTTATTATTAAGAAATAATTGAAGCGTTAGTAACGTTAAATTTTAATGCAATTTTCCGTTAAGGGTTTTTAAAATCACATATGCTGTTTATTCCTCTTGGTTTGAAGGAATTTTCGGTATGTACCGACCGAAATATATGTTTTTTGGAATAATGCAATAGTTTGAATAACACTCATTTATTTACAAGATAGTAAAGACCCAGAAACTGGCTAATACATAATATTTTCTTGTAGTTAGATCGCTGAGATCTTGGTGCAAAGAAAGTTTTGTCACCGCTAGTACAGGCTGGCCCAAAATGACCGAAGGGGTTTGAGTTCATTATAACTTCTTATTTAAGACATAATTATTAAATTTTTTTATATTAAATACAGTATATTAATGGAGAATATTTTTAATTTAATTATGAAAAATTATATCTCGCAAGTGGTGGCCATTTTCTGCTTTGCATATTCGTGCTCTTTCCAAAACATTTTCCATAACCTTTCGCAAAACTTCAGGTGTTATGTTGTTGATTTCGTCGCGTATATTATTTTTTAATTGCTGTATGGTTCGAGGCTTACTAATATAGACTTTTGCTTTCAAATAACCCCAAAGGAAACAGTCTGAAGCGGTTAAATCCGGTGAATGCGGAGGCCAATTAAAATCGCTTGTACGGGAAATAATTCGTTCACCAAAGATGTCGCGTAAAAGAGCCATTGTGTCCCTCGCAGTGTGCGCTGTGGCTCCATCCTGTTGGAACCATACTTGCGGATGGTTTTCCACGGCTGGCCTTAAAAAATTTTCCAACATTGTCCGATATCTAACACCAGTGATGGAAACGGCGACACCGCGTTCATTTTCAAAAAAATATGGGCCAATTATCCTTTCCGACGAAACACCGCACCATATACGGTACACTTAAGTGGGTGTAATTCTCGCTGTTGAACTACTCTTGGATTTTCCGTAGCCCATATCCTGCAGTTTTGCCTATTCACGAACCCATTTAATTGGAAATGGGCTTCGTCGCTCATAATTAAATTATGAATAAAATCATGATTTTCTTCTGCTTTTTGACGAAAATAAATTCCATAATCAAGTCGTTGCTGGTAATCTGTCGGTTTCAATTGTTGGACAAGCTGAATTTTGTATGGAAACATTCTTATTGTATACAAAATTCTCTGCAGCGACCCTCTTGAGAAGCCAAGTTGTGTCGAACGTCTCCTGGTTGATGTTTCTCCATCTTCCCGAATACTCTCCTGTACCCTTTCAATATTGTCATCCGTGTGCACCGTTCGTCGTCTGCCGGCACCAGGAAGGTTCCTTACTGCCCCTTGTTCTCGAAAATTTGCAACCAGACTGTTTATTGTTGACTCTGAGGGTCCAACCCACACATTAAAATAACGACGATATGCACGCTGAGTCAAAACAATGGATCGTTGATTTGAGAAATAAAGTTCAACGATTTTGGCACGTTGTTCAATTGTGTACTGTTCCATTTTAAATTCCCTAAGTCTTCTTTACAAAATACTGAAAAAAAAAATTATAATAAAAAAGTTATAAGGAATTAAAACCCCTTCGGTCATTTTGGGCCACCCTGTACAAGGGAGGGAGAAAACAACTAAATTGATTATACTGAAATTGCCATGCAAATATTTTACCCTTCTTCAAGGAAAAGTATATGTTGGAGTTTGCCAACATTATAAATGGATTAAAATAAACATATGCACATAAAACCTTAATTATGGAGAAATAAAATAAATATTAAGTACTAAATACACAATACAATTGTTACAGGCAATGTAATATAATATGTAATATAATGGCAATATACCAAGTACGTAAATTACAGTAAACAGGAAGTGGGCAAGAGATAACGAACAATATTCGAAGAATACAGGAAAAATGTAATAAACCTAAATCTCTAAACCTATCGTAAAAATATGAATACATTAAATACAATACATGAAATATAACTATAAAACTTATGCTATTATAAAGGTTTACAACAAGCAAATGAAAGGATGTAAAAGAAGGTTATACCTAACCAGGTAATTAACAGATTATATTTGGGAAACTCCAAGACCTTTTGTATACACTTTATATTTACAAATAGAACAAAATTAAAACCTATGAATTAATACGTAAAATAAATACAACTAAATCTATTTGATTATATTTAAATAAAACTGAAAATAAAAATTAAATCTATATTGACCGAACATATGCCTTTATAATAAAAAATTTGAAACATACTTGAGTGGGTAAAACCTCACGAATTCTGTATAATACAAAAAGTCTTTTTAATAAAATAAAATATTATTAAAAATCGGGTGTGAAGAACACAATACAAGCTCATATATTTGTAAAGGCATCTGTTCAGAGACGTAGATACGTATTTCATCTTGAAAAAGTAACTTAAACAATGCTCTAGATCTAAATAAATTAAAACTAAAAATGTGTGCGTAAGTTATTGAAACCGAACGAAATTCAATGCACACTTACGTCGAAATAATTGGTAGAAATAGATTCAATCAAACGATATTAAACAGGATCTATCACAAAAATTACGATGTAATTAACAGTTAAAAGTATGAAAACAAGAAACTTACTCACAGCACTTTATTTATCTTACGAAATATAAACTAATAAATAAAATAAATTATAAAAACCGCGCTTCTATCTACGCTCATGAAAACACTTTAAAAAACACTGTATTCTCCGAATACAATGGCTGAGTTGTCCATTGTTATCGTGCGAGACCAGGTGGCCGAGTAAGTCAAACAAATACTTCATTGAATTACGCCGGGATGTACTGTGCGACGTTATACACAATTCCAATTGCCGATTGCGTTTTATGGAAATTGCATCCGTTCTCTACTTATTACATGTGCTATTTTTAACATTCTTTCAGACATACGGTACCTATAAGTTAACATGTGAAGATTGTAATAAGATATACATAGGACAAACACGAGAGAAGTCATAAAGCAAAGAAAACAGATTCAACTGTTGCAAATCATTGTTTAGAAATTAATCATAGATTTAATATACATTTAAAGATTTTACATATTCAAGAAAAAAGCAAAAAACTTGTTTGTTAATAGATATAATAATTTAGGGTTAGCGTAGCTTTAAATGACCTATTAGATGTAAACAACTCCCCTTTATTAAATTTAAGATTGTAAAAAATTTTCCACCACCATTTTTCTCAATAATTTGTACATAAATAGTCAAACTGGTATTTTAAATATTCAGTATTTCATCCACCTGATGAAGCCATTGTATGACGAAACAATATTGTAGTGAATTTACAATAAATATTTTTGAAACTAGAAGTTTAATACTTATTTTGAAAGTCGGGTCAATCCATGACTTCGAAAAAAGTTTGGATTTTCTAAAAGCAATTTGCTTCAACGATTTTTTTCTCTCAATAGAAATTCAACGATCTGCACCGTTGTATTTATATTGATGAAGAATTTTCGACGTGTTTTTTGTCAAGATTTCTAAACTATTTTTTCTTATTGTTTTATGTGTGTTTTATTATCCTTAATTTTGACAATGTTTCACCAAGGGATTTCCATCATTCGTTTACTTATGTCTTTATCTGAAATCATATCGCTGATTTTTTTTGGGGGCTTTTGTAGCGGGTGTATGTTTATTAATTACATACATGTTCCATACCACACAAACTGTGAGGTCGTTTCATTTGTCAATAAATGAAATAAGAACGGTGTTGGTGGCAATATGCATTTGCATTCGTAATAAAACGTGTACGGTTTGAATGCAGCATATCTATGCAATAGTATAATATAGTAATCAACTAATAAGCGAATATCTAATCAAGTGTGACGTCAGTAATCGCGTTCAAATAAGGAAGTGGAAAACGGTAAATCGCAGCCGAACACACAGTTCGCATCTTGCAAAAAGAAAACTGAACGTGATTCGCTTGTCTGATATTATGTACACGTAATTTAGATAACGGCAAAACTGCAGAAATTTTATGAGCTTTCCTATATGTATTTATACATTAGATAACGGGTAAACTATGCAAGTGGATGGGTTTAAAATTATATAGAATTAGATAATTATTAACAACTACAGAGCGTTTACGTGATGTGTAGAAACGAGAATTGTAGAATTGTATTACTTAATATGAGGTAAGCGCCATATTCTCTCGGCTTAACAGTTTTGAAAATATATTTTTCAATATAATTTTTCTCGACGTTTTTCACGAATATTGTGTTTCAATTTACGCAACAAGCGAACGTGATATGTGTTGTTGACAGCTATGAAATTGTGCCGAAAATCCGACGTTTAAAATTTGGATGATGGCAGACATAACGAACGTTGACAGGGAGACAATAAGAAAAATTTGGCATTAAAATTTGCAAATGACGAAAGTTTGCCCAAAATGGGTCCCAAAAATCTTCACACGTGGATAAAAGGAGAACAGAAAAACAACAATATTATCTGCTATGATATCATGAAGCAATTCACAGCAGAGCCTGAACTGATAGAAAAGCACATGTAACGAATCGTGGCTTTTCCAATACGACCCTGAAACAAAGCACTGGAAGATCCCCACTTTACCGAAGAGCAAAAGAGCTCGAATTAAGAAGGCGAAATTGAAAGACATGCTCATGTATTTTTTTATATTAACGGTGCTATCTTGATTGAGTAGGTACCTTACGGCCAAACGGTAAACCAGGAATACTACATTGTGGTCCTGACCAAGCTTAGGAAGAAAAGACCAGATCTGTGGAACAACTCATGGATACTGCACCAGGATAACACTCGGGCGTACAATGCAGCGGAGAAGATAATTACTGTGCTTGAATATCCGCCCTATGTACCAGATTTTGTTCCATGCGATCATGGTCACACTTTTTTCGAATTTCAAAGATGTTATTGATTATTTAAAAAAAGGGAAAAGCGATAACTGGCTAGTATTATGCTAATTTGCTGACACGTTTTGATGCAGAATTGAAGAAGAAACGTGTTGAAGAAAAGAGTGTTGTTAAAAGAAAGCTTGTTTAATTTAATGCCTCACCCGATATATTCACCAGAACTGGTTCAAATAGTTCGGTGGAAAAATATTTCGAACACATGCAGAGGTGATATCTGGGACAAATGCATATTTTACAGAATTGTCGAAAGATTGCCTTTTGGATGGTTTGAAAAAATTGGAAACTTGGAAATAAAATATAGTTTTTACCCTAAAATAAGTATTTAATTGACTATACTACTCATTCTAAAATTCTCACCTATTCTGACCAATCACAACCCAATCACAACACCAGCTGTTTTTGAAATGTGATTGGAGTATCAGCTTCGGTGTTTTCAACGACTTAACCATAGCAACGTACCATTTGACAACTAAATTGTATTTATAAACATCAAAATGAATTGCTTCGGTGTAAATTCAAATGAAATTATCAACCAGAAAATTAACGAGAATGTACCAATAAATCCAAAAAAAATCGAGATCTTATATGTGGCGACAATTTATGATGTTTCGTGAAAAACGCAGCTACAAATTATACAAAGAAAATAGTACTGAAAACGTGATATTCATTTTAAAAGACTGGGCATTTAATATGCGAAAAATTGATGGAACTGATTACAAGGAAAGTGTTGTTAAAATTACAATATGACACAGAATAAAGTATACCGAAATTAAATGATTTTATGTCAAAGTGACAATAGTTAGTGCTGTGCAAAATGAATATAAAATTTAATACCCATGTTCTTTAGTGGAATAGAAAAGCGTTTATTGTGGAATGTTATTCCAAGTCATACGGAATAGGGCGAAATGGTGGATCCAATTTGCAATTTGTATTTACTCGCTCCGCGGAACGTTTCAACAAACGTCCACCAACTCCACCGCTCTATATTATTGCTGGTACGAAAATTCAGAATCAGAGATTCTGGGTTATCTCAACGGAAAGGTCGTTCAGGTAGAAAGAAAAGTTCTAGAAACAACGAGAATATGGGTTGGATTTTCGACAAGATTTTACAGTCTCCTAAAAAGAGCCAGCGCCGAATAGCGAAAGAACCTAATTTGGGTAGATCATCTGTATAACGCGCTGCAAGGGAATTAGGGGTCTATTCCTACCGTATACAAGTCGTTAACAGGTCGCGTCAAGCTGACAAAAGAGAGAGAGAGTAGAATTTTGCACCAGAACGTTAGCTATGGAATACGAAAATGAAAACTTTATTTCAAACATTTGGTTCAGCGATGAATCACCCACATGTACTGTTATCAGGATTTATCAACAAGCAAACAACCCGATACCTAGATTTTGAAAAACCGCAGGAATTTGTTGAAAGGTCTCATTACCCCTAAAAAGTAACCGTGTGGTGTGCTGTTTCCAGGCGCGGAATAATTGGTCTATACTTTGTGGAGGATGAACATGGACGCCTACCATGTTCATCCTCCACAAAGTATGGGCCAATTATTCCATGCCCGAAAACAGCGCACCAACAGTTAACCAGCAGAGGTACAGGGAAACAATTGTGACTCCTTTTTACGAGGACCGTGCGAGAAATTTATGTATTGGATCTCAGTTGTTTCAGCAAGACGGTGCTACCGCGCATACTGCTAGGAAAACTTTGCTCCTTTTGCTATGGTATTTTCCTGGACGACTTATTTCCAGGGGAGCTGATTATCCGTTTTCTTCAAACTTGCCAGATCTTACATCTCCTGATGCTTTTTTGTGGGGTATCCTCAAACGGAAGATCTACCAGGATTCAGTGCCCCAGGATATTGAGAAATTGAAAAACAAAATTCGGTAAGTGTTGCCTGAAGCAAGTACCACTTTCTGCTTTCAGGGGAATGTTCAGAAACTTGCGGGACAAATACAAGAATTGCCTTCAATTACAAGGAAAACATCTCAAACATACCAATAATTAAATATTCTTTATTATACAAAATTATGTGACACTAGAAATATATTTTTAATATATGATTGTTTCAGCCTTTACGTGATGAAATTCCATTATAATTTTTACATTTCACATTCTAATTTACACCGTAACGATCGTTTCGCTCCAACCTGAGCTTCATAACTAACTATGTACAAATTTTAACACAAATGTATCGTAACAAACACATGTTTTGTTTTGAATAGTTGAAGGAATGGCTACTTTTTATTACTACAACGTCTATGCACAAAACTTTCACTACGGTTTATACAATACTGTTCATAAGTAATAAAACTGAGGGTCGGCATTATGTTACAGAGAGGTAAAGAAAAATACAATATATGACTGTCTGAATATCAAATAAATAAATTGAGTAAGGGTGAATTATTAGTTTCTAATTGATCATTGAGGATCTTGTCGGTTTTCTTTAATTTATTAGTTTCAAGTGACTCTAATAAATTATTTGTTATTTATTAATAAATAAGTTTTTTGCCCTTATTTTCTAGTGTAATATTTCAAATTCTTTGTTAAAATTGTTGTTTGTTAATTAATATGAGACGCATATGAAGAGTCACTTTTATTATTTCTAAATGAAGGAAAGAAAATGTTCTTTCATGCCTATTTCAAACGATCTACCTGTCTGTCCGATATACGTCATGGGGCAACTACCGCAAGTTAACTCATAGACTCCTGACTTTTTATTGTTATTTGTTAAATTTTTATTGTTTTTGTCTATACGCTGTATTAATGTCAAACTTTCTTAAATATTTACAAATTTTTGTGCTTGAAGAGCCTATAAACGTGATCATTTTAAATTTTTGGGTGTTATTATTATGTAATATTGGGTAAACTTGTGATATGGCTTTTGTAAGGAGTTTTTTATTTAAGATGTTATCTATTATATTACTTTTATATCCATTGTTGATAGCTATTTGTTTAATTAAATTTAACTCTTTCTCGAAATTTGTGTGGTTCAACGAAGTATTGATTAATCTATGTATAATACTGTGACAAGCCGCTAATTTGTGTTGTATCGGATGGCAAGAAGTGTTATGAATAGTTATATCTGTATTTGACGGTTTGTGGTAAATTGCAAAGTTACATTTGTTGTTAATTCAGTTTTATCACTTAAGAACAGTATTGTAAAAAGCGTTCAAATAAATTTTACCTCTAGTAGTCCATGACAATAAGAATGTTTGTCGTAACTTGTACTATTTACATTTGCATCAGTTGTCAATTTGACAGACTATTTATTCTGATGTATATTTAGTTGGAGCTTTTTGAAATTGCTTTGTAATTTAAAATTGATTTAAAATGGTTTTCACTGTTCAACACAAATAATTCATGGTTGAATCTTATTTTTGGAACGGACGTAATATTAACGGACAATGGCACTATTTTCTTGAAGAATGCTTAGAGGAATTTAGAAATATGTTTCCAAACTTCGTCTTTGATTTTGATAGTTTTTGGTACACAGTTAAATATTGCACTAAGGTTTTCAGAGAAACAGAGAGTGTTGTACGGAAAGAAGACAGTGGCCGTCCGAAAAAATGTACGGAAGAGCTAGTTGACGATGTAACGCAAATTATGAATGATACACCAGGAACATCCATACGAGTATTCTCTCCACGAGTGGGTGTTTCAATTGGCACTTGTCATACAATTTTGAAAAAAGACTTACATTTATTTCCATATCGCATGGCCTATTATCAAGAAATCAAAGAAATTGACTATCCTAGAAGAACAACATTTTGTCAGTGGTTCTTAAATAATTTTGATAATGACATTCTTGACGAAATTTTTCTCAGATGAATCATGGTTTTATCTGAATGGATATGTTAACTCACAAAATATAAGGATGTGGAATACTAAGAAACCGCATGACTGTTATGTTGTTCATCCACAGAAAATTGGTGTATGGTGTGCGATTAGTCGAAGGAAAATCAATGGCCGTATTTTCTTTAAAGGAGAAAGGTATCGACAAGAAATTATTATGACATTTATTGAACAGCTTAATGAAGAAGAAATAAATCAGCGTTACTTTCAACAATACGGAGCTAGAGTGCACACAGCTTGTGAAACAATTAATATGATACGGAAATTTATCAAAATCGGTTGATAAGTTTAAACATCGAACATGAATTTCCAACAAGATCTTGTGATGTTAACCCCTGTGATTCTTTTCTGTCGCCATTTTAAAGAACTCAATTTTTTGGGTACAATATCTGATCTTGCAGACCTTCAGATCAGAATTGCTGAAATAATTAACGAAATCGACGATATGCTACTACAAAACGTTTTCTCCTTCATTAGAAGAAGATGTGAGAAATGTCTCGAACAAGGTGGTGGCCACTTTCAACAATTTTTATAAAATGTTACTTGTTTGTTGCAAATAAACGTATCTCATTTAGTTAAATATTTTAATTTTATTATTTTGACATTTATCATGTCATTCAAATAGTTCATAACCAACAAAATTCATATTAAGAACTTGAGTAAAAAGCTAAGATATACGTATAATTTCCATGGGCAACTGCGAGGTAAAATTTAGTTGAACGCTCGTTATAAACCGTAGTGAAAGTTTTGTGCATAGAGATTTTAGTAATAAAAAAGAACCCATTCCTTCAACTATTCAAAACAAAACATGTGTTTGTTACGGTACATTTGTGTTAAAATTTGTACATAAGTTATACAGGGTGTCCAGAAACTCTCCTGACAAACGAAGACCGGAGATTCCTCTGATAATTTTAAGACAATTAAACCCAAATTCACCTAGTCCGAAAATGCTTCTTAAGGGAGCTAGAGTTCTTTGAAGATGGCGCCTTGTATTTATTTTTTTTTAAATTCCTCCAGAACGCTTCTATTTAGAAAAACAAAAACTGGTATGCTTATTTATCCTCCAGAGATGAATCGATTCCATCAATTGCGAATTTCTAGTACCGGTCATAGGCGTCCGTTTTGGGTAGGTCAACGGTTATTTTAAGCCATAACTTTTTTGTCTTTAACTTTTAAGCATTTGTGACACTAGATTATTAAATTTTCAGGTATTCCAGTACTAAAATGTACTCTTACTTTAAGTCGGTAGAATACACCGTTTTCTAGGAAAATCGATTTGTAAATTTTTCGTTTTTTCTTCATTAAAGTTCAATTTATTATGTACCTACTTATTTTTAGCGACGAAGTTGGCTTGGACTATCAAGGCATGGATGAAAATTAATTTAATAAATTAAAAACAAATTATTTATTACAATGGAACGAAACTAACAAAAAAAGAACAAGTATCAAAGGTAGATTGTTACAAAAGTTGCTCGATGTGATGACCATTAGTCTCTGTGCATAAGTTTACCCTTTTGCTTAGAGAACGCCGAATTCTTGCAAAAATTCCAAAGTTATTTCTAAATTCGTTGCAAGCATCTTGTATCCTTAGCCAGAGTTGTGCGCGATTTTGTATCGGAACGGAATAAACAAATGCTTTTATGTATCCCCAAACACAATAATCGCAAGGATTCAAATCCGGCGACCTTGCTGGCCAAGCAACTGGACCGCCTCTTCCAATCCAATGGTCTTCGTAGTTATTATCTAGAAAGTCTCGTACATTCCTGCTAAAGTGGGCCGGACAGCCGTCCTGTAGAAACCATAAGTTTTGCCGAATATTTAAACGCACCTCATCTAACAAATCAGGTAAAATATTTTGCAGGAAATGTAAGTAATCAGCACCATTTAAACGAGCAGGTAATTCCACAGGTCCAAGTAGATAATCGTCAACTACTCCTATCCAGACGTTTATGCTAAACCTATGCTGATGCTTAAATTCTTGAACAACGTGAGGATTGTCACCAACGTACGAATAATAATGTGCATTATGTACATTAAAAATTCCATTTTTTGAGAATGTAGCTTCGTCACCAAACAAAATGTTCCTGAAGAAATCTTCATCTTGATTTTTCTGATTTTGTAACCATCTAGCGAATTCTACGCGAGCAGGAAAATCTCCTTCTAGCAGTGCTTGCACCTTTGTAAAATGAAAAGGATATAAATTTTCTTTGTGTAAGATATTTCCTACGGAAGATTTTGAAATTGTGGGGTACATGGCAGATAGTCTTCGAACACTAATTTCTGGATTTTCCTCAACTTCCATTAAAATAACATCTTCATGTTCTGCTGTTCCATCATTATGTCTCCCTGTTTCATTATTTTTTGGGACCACTGAACCTGTTTCTCTTAATCGTTGATGAAGAGCTGTAAATGTTGAGTGAGTGGGATGCTGACGATTGGGAAATTTTTCAACGCATCTACGTTGCGCCGCTCGAACGTTACACCTCATTTCGCCATAAACTAAATGCATATCGGCGTATTCCTCATTAGTAAAAACCATTTTTTTTTAAATTGAAATCGTTGTGTTTGAATAACACAAAGTAAAAAATGAAAAGATAAACTTCGCGAACTGACAACAATTTGACAATGAAAAACGTAGGTTTTACTTCTGTTGGCAGTTCAGAGCTAACTATTGCAAAAAATAAAAAATTGAACTTTAATGAAGAAAAACCGAAAAATGTACAAATCGATTTTTCTAGAAAACGATGTATCCGACTTAAAGTAAGAGTACATTTTAGTACTGGAATACCTGAAAATTTAATAATCTAGTGTCACAAATGCTTAAAAGTTAAAGACAAAAAAGTTATGCCTTAAAATAACAGTTGACCTACCCAAAACGGACGCCTATGACCGGTACTAGAAATTCGCAATTGATGGAATCGATTCATCTCTGGAGGATAAATAAGCATACCAGTTTTTGTTTTTCTAAATAGAAGCGTTCTGGAGGAATTAAAAAAAAAATAAATACAAGGCGCCATCTTCAAAGAACTCTAGCTCCCTTAGCAAGCATTTTCGGACTAGGTGAATTTGGGTTTAATTGTCTTAAAATTATCTGAGGAAACTCCGGTCTTCGTTTGTCAGGAGAGTTTCTGGACACCCTGTATAAGTTATATGTCTGCTGAAGCTCAGGTTGGAGCGAAACGATCGTTACGGTGTAAATTAAAAAGTGAAATTCATTAAAATTAGTTTTATTTTATCCTGATAATAGATATATATTTTTAAGTTTCGGTATACTTTATTGTATGTCATACTGTATATAGAACACTATTGTTATTGTTAAATTTTGTTGCTTATGTTAATAAATTGTTCATTGTTACTTATAATAAATGTTTAATAGTTATAATAAATAATTATTAGTTATAAGAAATGTTTATTATTCGTGGAATAGTCTAGCAAAATTTAACTCGTAATTGAATGTTTACGGGATAAGTCTGTCTCTAATTTCTAAACTCAATTGAGTTGCTTAACGAAAACACTTCAGTTTTGTTTAAAAATCAATCGACAAACTTATTGGGAAAATTCAATCACTTGTGGTATTACTGTTGAAAAGTCACCCTCCTGTCAAACCGCTCTTGTAGACAGGCAAGGGAGGATATTGAAAGGAATTAACAGCAATTTGTAATACGATTTCAATCAATCATATTTTTCAAATCAGTCATGTTACTTAATTGTCACACCTCGTATATGTTAATATTTAAAATTTGAGTTATTTGCCATATACAAAAGGATGTGTAATTTTTAACAAAATAAAAGATTTTCTCTTCTTTGGTAGTGATTATTCTCATCTGTACAATTGGCTTATGGATTTTACTTTTCGAAATTTGCTTTGAACAGTTTCTAATTTAAGTAATGAATTTTTTCAAGAATAAAAGGCATCGCTTTTGGTATATTTGGATAGCTCTCATAAAACGCTACAAACCCAGGTCAATTTGCATCCCGACCACAACAAACTAAATTTAAAAAATAATTTCATCTTTATACTTTATAATGATCTCGAAATTTTGAAAAGTGATAGATTTGGAAAAAGGAAACGCTAATAACTTAATTAGAAATGACTATTACCGACGCGCTAATGAGCCGTCAACTGTTTTTAAAACAAGAAAAGCTTTAAAAACCTCGCATTTCTCTTAATTAGTAACCGTACCGAGGTGATGTGTTACAAATGTCCAATCAACAAACAGTTTTTGACATGTTCTGATATTAATACACGAACAAGATACTCAATATTTTTGTATTATTATAAGACGTATTTTATTTTTAATTTTAGAACGCGAAAGTGCACAAAGCTCAAAATAAAAATACATCTCGACAAGAGAAAAAATTGTGTCATCTACCTAGTGAGTGACACCTGGTGTGCATTACATAATAGGTTAAAAATAAGTTTTTTTCTTTATTACGATGAGACATAAATATAAATATTGAAATGCAGCGTAATAAACTTGTTTGCCAAAGCTCATCGTTTTAAAATCGTATACATTTTAATAGCCCCAAGGATATGTCGAACATATGGGGTCGTGCTATATAACATCGCTTTTTAATTTGTTGTTATTTATGGCCTGCAGTAAATTTTGCTCTTTATTGTTTATGAGGTGATTAATCTAAGGTGACGGAATTTTCTTAAACGAGAAACTTGTTAGGATGAGACACATACACAAAATTAATAGAAATTATTAAAAAAGAATATAGAAAGGATATAAATAATATTAGCATCAACGTGACGTCTAAAATAATTCTAAAATAACTTTGAAAGGTTAAAAGGAGTAAATGCTTGGACGAAGAATAGATAATCGTCATACGATCATATACGAGGTACTACCCAAAAATGCCTGGAATGTGAAAAAAAAAACACAACTTATTCACTACCTTTACAAGGTTTTCGATAAGTCTGTTCCTCTGTATCCTTCTTCAAGAAGCAATTTCCCTGTTTGGTTTTCCTCGGAAATTAAGCGTAATTTAATGTTGAAGAAGTACTACCATAGGAAATGGAAATCTTCCCACAATCTAATGTTCTATGATGAGTTTAGAAGGTTGCGAACACTTACCAAAGCGCAAATGGAGGTGGCTTATGGGCGCTTTCTGCGTGGTACTGAAGAGGACATTAAGCATGATCCCCGTAAATTATGGCAGTACATCCACCTCAGAGAGGGGTCATCTCGAATACCATCTGTTATGCGGGATCGGGATGTTGTTATCGATGGACCTGGAAACATTGTCGAGGCTCTTGCGAGAGTTTTCTCTCGGTCATATTCTGATGGTGCGTGCCGTCCGATGCTTCTATTGATGTTGCACTTATGGATTGTTTGAGTATTGATGCTATCAGTGATCAAGATATCTTATGGAGTATTCAGAGATTGAAACCGACCTTGAATGCTGGTGATGATCAGCTTCCATCCATGATTATTAAGGATTGCCGAATGGTGCTTCTTGTTCCGCTGAAAAGAATTTTTAATCTTGCTCTGAAACAAGGAAATTATCCCTCCAAATGGAAGATTGCTCGTATTACACCTGTATTTAAGAAGGGAGATAGAAGTAATCTGAATAATTACAGACCAATATCTATTTTGTCAAACTTTTCGAAGGTGTTCGAACAAATTATATACAGGTATCTTTATGCTCATGTCAGCTCAAGGATTTCTCCTATTCAGCATGGCTTTGTGCGTGGACGTTCGACAGTGACGAATCTAATATGTATATCTCAAGATATTTCCGACACGCTTAATGAAAGAGGGCAGATGGATGTGACGTATACCGTGCATTTGACACTCTTAACCATGATATTTTGTTGAAGAAACTACACAATTTTGGAGTTAGTAACGATCTGCTATTGCTTCTTGAATTTTATTTACATGGGAGGATGAACTACGTTTTTTACAATGGGTTTAAGTCATCCGAGTTTGTTTCGAGTTCTGGAGTTCCTCAAGGATCTAACTTGGGCCCGCTTCTTTTTATATTATTTATTAACGACTTACTTCAGTCTTTGACGTGTTCTGGACTAGCTTATGCTGATGATTTGAAGGTTTATATGCGTATTGAGCGGCCTGATGATGCACTTCTCCTTCAGAAGAACATCGACTTGGTGTGGACGTGGTGTCCGCGTAACGGTTTGAAGCTCAACATAGGAAAATGTTGCGTGGTTCGATTTTCAAAGAAAAAAGATCTTTACCATTTTGATTATAACATTAATAATGAAGTTTTAACTTCTGATGGTACAATCAAAGACCTAGGAGTCATATTTGACAGCGGTTTAACATTCGTCAACCATATCATTAATATGTGCAAATCTGCTTCTGCTGTGCTTGGTTTTGTATTGCGCAGCTCCAAATATTTTTCACAACCCGCAACTATTAAGCATATCTACTGTTCATTAGTTCGAAGCAAATTGGAATACGCTTCAATAGTCTGGCATCCCATCTATATTCATCATAAACTGAATGTGGAGAGTGTTCAGCGTCGTGTTTTAAAGTATCTTACTTTTAAAACGAGTGGTGATTATCCTCCTAGAAATACTGACCATAACCTACTTCTCAGGGAACATGATTTGGTGTTGCTGGATGTCCGGCGCGAAGTAACCTGTGCTAACTTTCTACGCAGTGTTGTGCATAATAACATCGATTGTCCTTCGATACTTGGAAGACTGTGTTTTGCTGTGCCTCAGTTTGCGTCTCGCAATTCTGCAACTTTTGCCTATCCCGTGTGCCGGAGTAATGCATTGGTGAGGAGTCCGATTTATCAAATGTGTAGATGTGGGAATAAATACTTTAGTACATATTTTTTGTACCGAAGTTTAGAGTTTAAAGTTTGATTTTCTTCTTTTTTTTTTTTGGATTTAAGTTAACTGTGTATTGGATATATTTTTGTTTGTTTGTTTTTTTAAATTTATTCATGTACGATACATTTTCTTTGTGCCTATATTTGGCTTTGCTGTTGGGCGCTTAATAAACTATTATTATTATTATTATTATTACCATCCTACTACACCAATCCCAGCGACTTGTCCATGACTGGAAGTTTTCGCGTAGTAACATGTTCAACACTGGCCTCCGGTTCGGTCTGGGTCTCCTCAATCGTCTCAAAACGGCGCCTCTTGAGCTTCAGTTTCAACTTGGGAAACAGGTGCAAATGCGAGGGGCAAAATCTGGGGAATAAGGAGGGTGGGGCTAGTACTGCCATCTTCGTTGAGACTAGAAACTAACACACAACAAGTCACACCTGGGTTGGTTCATTGTGGTGGTGTAGGATTCACAAATTGTTGCGCCACTTGGCATGCTGTTTGCGTCGAATGTTTTCTCGTAGATCGCAGTGAAGGACTCACTGATCGTCCATGGTAACAAGTCAAAAGTTTGAGGGATCTTCTTCAAAATGGCGGCAAATCTCCTTCGACGTTGTCAATTTGAATACGCTTCGGATCACCATTTGATAAGCTTTCTCATACACAAGCCATGATGAATGATGTGAAACACGCGTTTATTAGAAAATATGCTCAGTACACTTGATCCCAATTCGCCGGTCTTCTATATTCATTTCATGAGCAGAATCAATGTTTTCTGGAATGGTAACCGAAATTGGTCTTTCAGAGCGGTGCTCATTTTTAACATCTGGTCTGCCTCTCTTAAATTTCGTAATCCAGTTTTTAATAATGGCCTATGAAGGACACTGGTCATTTAAGGTGTCTATCATTTCAGCAAATGTTTAATTTAGCAACTCTGAAAAATTGGTTTGCCTGATTATTCACTTTGTATTTATCTTTTTGGGTTATAATATTTTGTATAAATATAGATGAGGTATGGTTAGAATTTCTTGATTGACTTTTACTTTGTGAAATTTTTAACAAATTTAAATTTAAGAATCGGATGCGGCAACATGAAGTTGCAAAATTATTGAGATTTATGTAAGATAGGCAACTGATTTGTACTTTCATTGAATTTTTATTTTCATTATACAGGCTGTTCCCTGAGATAATCGACAAACTTGCACAATGCGTTCTAGAGGTGATTCTGAACAAAAAAGTTCATATGCACTTTAGCTTAATATCTTTTTGTTCTTTAGATTTCAGCAAAAGAAGAAAATTGTTTCAGTAATGTATTTAATCATGGAATTACATAACAAACTAATAAACTAATATTATAACACTTGCTCGAAATGTTCGCCTCTTCTTTTTAAACATGTTGCCAGTCATTTATAAAATGACAAATATGTATCACCGCACGCTCCACCGCATTTCAATAGGGAAGTTATTGACTTTCTAAGTCAAAATTTTCCTGGGCGGTGGATAGCTGTATTATGGCCTGCGTGTTCTCCTAACCTTTGGCTATTGGACTTCTTCTTTTGGAGTTGTCTAAAAAATTGAGTTTACTATAAAGGTAAGCCAAACACGCGAGAAGAATTGATCGAAAGAATAGTTGCAGGTGTAGATTGATACGAAATGAACTTTTATAGATATTAACTGGAAACAAAATATGGCCCAAAGACTGGCAACATGTTTAGAAATAAGAAGTGAACATTTCGAGCAATTTTTAAATTAGTTTATTAGTGTGTTATGTAATGTCATGATTAAATACATTACTGAAACAGTTTTCTTCTTTTGTTGAAATCTAAAGAACAAAAAAAATAAGCTAAAGTGTATATGAACTTTTTTGTTCAGAATCACTTCTAGAACACAGTGTGTAAGTTTGTCGGTTACCTCAGGGAACACCCTGTATATATTATCCTAATAAACTATTGAACTTAATAATTTTTTTGTATTCATTTTATTACGTTAATAACATCCTGAATTAAGTTTAGCTAAAAGTTAACACGACATTTATTGACTGTTAGGCGGTACGAAGTTCGCCGGGTCAGCTAGTATATTATAAAAACAAGATCAAATATTAAATGCCGATGAAAATTTAGTTCACAATATGGAATATCTGTTAGCTGACAATTTTTTGCAATTCCACTAATTAATGGCGAACCATATCTGAATTTTGCGAAAATTAATATAACAGATGGATAGAGGTAATTTTGCAAGGACCTGAAGCTCAAAAATAAATGCCGAGATATCCAAAATTATCTTGCTCAACCGTAGCCATGGAGTGAAAAGCGTCTTAATTTATATCATTCTTTTGAGAACATTTTTAGGTTAAGTGTCATACTGACATTAAGATTAATATATTAGCAAATTTTAACGTTAGCACTTAACCTCAAAAATTTTATCAGAATTTTCTCAAAAGGATGATATAAATTAAGACAGATGTTTTTCATTCCAAGGCCACCGTTGACCAAGATAATTTTTGATATCTCGGTATTTAGTAACTGACCGAAAGGCATTTCCTTTTTAAAAACCTTGAGCTTTTGTCAAACATGCCATTTTCTAAAATTTACAAATTTATAATCGTTCAACTTGTAAATGTCTAACTTTTTCAAAGTTTGTTTATAAAATATCTAGTTGTAACTATAGCAACCAAGTTCAATTTTATCTATTAGAAACTGTCAAAGCTAACTAATACGAGTAGTGATGTAAATATTCGGATTAATCTGATATTCGAGTATTCGGAGTCGGATGATTTATATACTCGGCATATTCATCCGATTTCGAAATCTTACGACTTCCACATATATACCATTACACTCACCCCACCTAATTACAACGAATGACGGTTATTAATGCATACTGATGGTCTTAATTCCTCAAAAATTTCTCATTCGTCTTTTTGTGTACATATAAGGTGAACGTGAATAGATAGTGAAAATTTGGAATTTGCGTTTTACAAAAATGGCGCATTCTAAAAATCAATTGTTTGGAAATTTTTTGGAAAATCGATAATAAATTTGCAACTTGTACTTTGTGCAGCCAATCCCTGAAATATTTTGTTAGTAATTTGTTAGCACCAGTAATCTAAAACAACATTTATTGAGAATACACACGCTAATGTATAATAAAGAAATAAACAATGAAAATGTGGCAAGCGGACGAATGGAAAATGATTGTAGTAGATTACCAACCTTTATCTGTGGTAGAAAACCGTGGTTTTCTAGAATATAGTAAAAAATTGAATTCAAAAAATACGCCTCATAGCAGACATGTTTTAACGACAAAACTCTTACCAGAATTATATACGGAACAACTGAACAGGCCAAAAGATATATTAAACACTGTTAGTTATATATCTTTAACCACAGATATGTGGCAATCTTATAGCATATCTGTTACTGGCCATTATATACATGATGAGGAACTATATTCTCAAGTGTTAGGCACAAGAGAAATGTGTGTTAGTCACACAGGTAAAAATATAGCTGATAGTATTTCGACAATAATTAATGAATTTAATTTAAAAAATAAAATTGTCAGTATTGTATCTGATAATGGCGCAAATATTAAAAATGCTATTGTCGAACATTTAAATAAACATCATAATCTCTGTGTGGCTCACACATTAAATTTAAGCATGAAGGAGGCACTGAATGGTAATGAATCACTAAAAGCTTTAATTTTAAAATGCAGGGCATTTAGTGTCATATTTTAAGAATAGCAGCTTCCCATGTAATAAACTGAAAAATATTCACGAACAAATGAGTCTGCCAGTTATTAAACAGAAACAAGCTGTTGACACGAGATGGAACTCTACACTGGTATTACTTGAAAGATTATTATTAATTAAAGATTACAATTACAAATTTGTCATCAGCTCCTGAGTTTTTAGATCCGCCTGAATGGGCTATAATATCAGACTGTGTGCCTATACTAAAACCCTTAGAATTAATGACGAGAGAATTATCGGGTGAGAAATATGTGACATTGTCAACTATTATTCCACTTATTCAATGTTTACAATTTAGTTAAAAAAAAATAAGTCCAAAAACAGAAATAGGATTAGATCACCAAAAATTATTATTAGAAACTATAAGAAAACGACTCGGAATTTTAGAAATGAATAAAACTGTAGCCATGTTCACATTCATAGATCCGCGCTTTAAGAAAACCGCTTTTGGTAGCGATGAAAATGCCAAGAACATTCAAAATTGGATAACTGATGAAATAGTAAGATTACTCACTACCGAAACCTCTGATCAAAAAACAGAAAATATAATCCTGGAGACTTGAAGACGAAGATAGTAATTTATCTCTATGGTCTCATTTCGATCAGAAACTAGCTGAAACTAAAACAAAGAATACATCATTAACTACAGCTTTGCTCGGTGTTCGCCAATATTTAGAAATGCCACACTGTCATAGATCAGAAAGTCCATTAGTATTCTGGAAAAACATAAATACATCCTTCCAGAACTCTATCATCTACACTTAAAATATCTTTGTATCCCAGCCACGTCAGTGCCAAGTGAAAGGGTGTTTTCAAAAGCCGGTCAACTTACCAATCTTCGTAGGAATCGACTTTTATCCAAAAATTTAGACCAAATTCTATTTCTTAACACTTGTTTTTAAATTTGAATTTTTTCTCATATGAGTATAGTTCATTCAGTGGTGCAATTATTTTTTTTTAATTTTCGATTGTAAATAGAATACGTTATTCCCTAATGAAATCCATTATCAGTGATAAATATTGTTTTCTTTTATTTAAAGAATATTTAATATTGTCATTATTACTCATTATATTTATTTATTACGTATGTTTTATTAGATATTTGTTATTCTTTTGGTAAGTTTATAAATTTTGTTTGTACGTTTGTTTTGTTTGTATGTACTTTTTATATAAATAAAGATTAAGTTGAGTTTTATAACTATAACTATTATTTATTAATTTATTTCAAAATTTATTTATTGAGGTACATATATGGACGAGAAACATATTAAAAACTATTAATAGATATGCAGAATACAAAACAACGTTTATGCCGTCCAGATTAATCCGTTGCATTGAAATATTGGGAAGTCGGAACACAATATTGTTGCAGTTACAAAAACCAAGTATGAATTCGGATTAATTTTAAATACTCGGAATCATCCGAGTAGTTCGATATTCGGCATCACCGAGTATTTTCATTCGGATTAATCCATCACTAAATACGAGTATATAATATCAGCACCTCCTCGTAAAATATAACTTCTATATTTGCCTTTAATTTACAATATGTATTTATGATGTAAAATTTATTATTCATTTGAATTACATAAAGAGATTAATCCGTATATAATAAAGTTTCACTATTTTAATTTTAAAAACAACGATTTCAAAATTCTTTATCTCAAATTATGTAATTACAAGTTTTACGTAAATTTACGCCTATTCATAAAAAAGTCGACGGCTATCTGACACAAACTACGTGTATAATTATCTACATCTTCCTTCTTTTTTTCCACGATTTTAAAAGACGTCCATGTGTTCTACATTACAGAACAAACTGATACATTTGTCGGCTCCCACACGCGAGACAGGATTTCAAAGTGTTGTTATCTTGTCCTATTAGTATTTTCTGAACGCAATTCTGTTGAATATCACACGCTTTACTTATTTATTGTCTTAATTATAACGCGCTAAAACGCATACGATGACATCAGTGGATGAATTTATTTGTTACGCACGTAAGCATACGGATTGTTCTGTTGAAGGTAATTCGTTTGTCGTAATTAATTTCAAATTTTATGGTTTGACACACTTAGATCTTTTGACAGCAGAAAGATTAGTGTTTATTTTTGCCTATGATGTTGTTCACAATTGTTGTCTAGGAAAATTAATATTTTGTCGAGACGGCAGAATAATAGCTGGATTATATAAGTAGAAATCCACTATTTTTTAATTATATCTGTATGATGGAATATAGGCACCTTTAGTCTATTGCTTAATGTTATTTTTTGGGTGAGTTAATCGCTTTACTAAGCAAAGAACTAATCCATATTATAAGGGACATAGACATCTGGGAGGGGTCGACATTTTTAATTGCGCTTTTGCAGACAATATAGCTCCTATTACTGATAATGAAGGAAGAAGACTTGAAGGGAAATCTGAATGTGTGAAATGAAGTTTAGGACAAGAATATAACGAAGATTAAGTTTAAAATTTAAATTATGGTTGTATCAAATTGAAAGAAAGATTATCAAAAGTTGAGAAAAACTGAATTTGGGTTATATCAATTAACTAACCATTAACTAACCATAACTACACTCACAATGGCATGTAATTGAGAGAACAAGACATACATGTATGGTATTTTGTTTTTGGGTTAGGCCACCAATATGTTTACATTAAAAAAATCAAACATATACCCCCAAAAAAGGTTTAAACCAGCAAGAGACACGTAATTTAGTTTTATTTAGAAATGATATCCAAAAACGAATAGATTACATATTAACAATACAATTTTAATGTAAGTAGTTTTTATTTTAAAATTGTATCATTTTTACTTTTCAATAAATGTTACAGTTTTTGAAAAAGGCACTATACATAGTACTGAAACGTTAACACAAATTAAATATTGTTTTAATTACCTGGTCGCTACTCCCAAGAAACAATTACTTTTTGTTTTATATATATATATATATATATATATATATATATATATTAAAATAATAGACATTTTCTTGGTTTAGCGACCTTTAATGAATTTCAGTTTTTTCTACGACGTTTCGACTTTTTTTATATAATTAAGTCTTTTTCAAGTGATTAGAACTAAAAATTAATACAACGAAAGGTAAGAAATATATTTACAATTTATATGAATAATTAAAATTAATATAATAATTAAAGTAAGGAAAATTGAAGGATACAAAACACACCAATTTATTTCGTGTTAAAACACATATTTTGTGTAATATGTATGGTTCGGACATGTCGACCTTTTTAGGGTCGATCTGCCTTTCTCGGAATATTTAGTGTAACTAAATGTCTTTGTGCAGAAATGAAAAAAAGTCGAAACGTCGTAGAAAAAACTGAAATTCATTAAAGGTCGCTAAACCAAGAAAATGTCTATTATTTTAATATTATGACACGGCCAATAAAATAAATAAGAAATAAATTTTAATTTTTATTAACACTATATAGCTATATATATATATATATATATATATATATATATATATATACATATATATATATAGTAAATCAATTTGTTGGCGATTTTATATTCCTTGAAAAAGGCATTATTTGCCGAAACATGTAGGATTGTTTTAAATATATACAGTTTGAAGTAAAACCAGACCTTAAATCGCCAACAAATTGAATTTACCATAACATACAAAGGTCACGAAATAATTATCTTTATATATATGTATATATATATATATATATATATATATATATATATATATATTAAAAATAATAGATTTTTATTGGTTTTAGCGACCTTTTATTGAATTTAGATGTTCTTTGTTCCCTTTACGTATTGTATTGTAATTCAACTTTCCTGTTCATTTTAGCCATTCTTATTTTTATTTTATGTAAGTTTCAACGTTAAATGTTAACTCAATTTGTAATCATCTTTAATCTAATTTTAAACTTAAAATTTGTTAATATTTGTTAAGTCTCCAATTAATTCATACAGATATTAATCACATAAATGTCCCCCTACCATTCTAAGCTAATTTAATTTAATGTTATTTAATTTTCAACGTAAAACACTAACCTAATCCGTAATTCATTTCTTAATATAATGTTAAATTTAAAATGGTTAATTCAATTGTTATATCACACAAAACAAACACATTTCTCATGTTCATTGTAATGATTCTTGTTTCCAGATGCTTGAAAAAGACTGAATTGATAAAAGTCGAAACGTCGCAAACAAACATCTAAATTCAATAAAAGGTCGCTAAAACCAATAAAAATCTATTATTTTTAATATTAAAACACGACCAATAAAATAAAAAAGAAAAACAAAATTCTTTAAACACTAAATATATATATATATATATATGAAGCATTGTTTTTCGGGATATTTCGTCGCGTATGGATGATTTCGTCCTGAGAAGGACAACATTTTTCCTGGCGTTTCGGTGACATCACTTTCACCTTTTTCTAGGGGATCTTCTCCTTGCTATGGTAACATCAAGAGTGTGAATTAATAAATTATTATTAAATAGCTAATGGATGAAAATTTAGCAAAATTCCACCGACGACTGAATATTATTATCTGTTCCTTAATAAGTCAGTTAAGGCATTCTAACAAACTCGGACGCAAGTCCTTGGTAGCGCAGAGGATAGAGCGTTAGTGTAGAGAACTAAAGTTAATAATAATAAATTATTAATTAATAAATTATTATTAAATAGCAAATGGATGAAAATTTAACAAAATTCCACCGACGACCGAATATTGTTATATGTTCCTTAATAAGTCACTTAAGGCATTCTAACAAACTCGGACGCAAGTCCTTGGTAGTGCAGAGGATAGAGCGTTAGTCTAGAGAACTAAAGGTCGTGGGTTCGAGTCCCACCTAAGCACGAAATTTTTCAATAAAAATTTCGTATAATTAGCGTTGTAGTGAAAATTTTTGAATTGAAATTTCATCTTCTGGGGTTCAGGCCTGCTTGGATAGAAAATAATTTGTGAAATTTTGAAAAATCAAGCGGGCCATGAAAATGTACAAACATTGAATGTTTCACACTAATAAAGTGCTTTTTCTATAGCAGATACGACAAAACATTATTATGAAAAGTTGTTCAGATTGATAAATTATACAGGTGTGCAAAATTTTAACAAGATCGATTTTACTTAATCGTATTAATATTCAAATAATTTGAAATATCCGTTCATTTAATAAGTCTGCCGCAATTACAATTACGAAATTACATGTAATTTTATCCATGACAACTTCATATATATAAATATGACATTAATATACTGTCATTTAAAAATTCTTTGAAAAAGGCAGTAATTTCAATATGCAATTAAAATAAACATATTTTTTTTATTTCATAGATTATGGAATTCAATTTCGAAGTAACGAATTTGAGACGCTGAGTTAATAATTATAACAATTTTAGCGTTATATATATATATATATATATATATATATATATATATATATAAAAAGAATTCATAAACCCTGAGAAATATACTTTATTTAAATAACATTTTTGACTTACAACGTGGGTAAGTCAAGAATTTAACTTAATATATCTAATATTTTTGTATAGAACTATCCTTTACACACATATTAAAATAACCAAGAATAATGTAATAATAAATATCGGTTCCTATTCAATGCCATATCAGTCTTTCATCAATCCACTCACTTCTTCGACGACTTATATCGAACGCATACGTCTTCTAATATAATCGACGTGAATGATCTCCGCGCGAAAACATTCGTGTAGGTGCAAATTTGTAATAGACACACGTAATTAATTGTCGTGTCATTCGATTTATACAAATTCGATTTTTTTTTGCGGCAAACCGATTTAACGTGGGCGTCTCGAACGATTTTTTTTTTATTAAACATTTAGAACGTTATTTAAAACTGTTCCATTAGGTCGATTTAATGTTGACCATCGCCAATATATGTACATTTAAAATGCTAATTCGCTAGGTAAATAGAAGTGACTAAGCCATGATGCAATTCATTTAAGTCTACAAACAAACATGCCCGTCTTTTAAAACAATATTTTTTTTTCCCGTTCGCACCAGTTGTGTGTTAAGGCTGGATTAGTTATCATGTTTTTAGTAATGTAGTCGTGCGTGTAGTGAATAATTGGAACGCAAACCGAAAAGAGTTTCTACACTTTTTTATTATCGGTCTAATTTATTAAATAGTGGCGGCTTAGTTTCCGCTTTTCTTCGCATGCTTTGACTTATTTTTCACAGGAAGATTTTTGTGTTAATAATTTGGATAATCCCTCAAAATGGTTGGAAGAAAAATAGATTATAATGGTAAGTATTTTATATGTAAAAATACAACGTATTTTTTAATTTAAAGTTGAATTTCACTCTGAATTTTGTAATACCTAATTTGCATGTGTATTTCCGTTAATATTAAGGTGTTGCAATGTTAAATTTACACGTGAATAGAATTCGTTTAAGAAAAATGTTTGTTTGTAATACACTGAACCAAAGTTTACATGAATATTGTTCCATTCTTTAAAATTTTATTTCTAATAAATATTGAATAAATCTATAAATAGATTTTATTGAATCGACCTTCTATTGTTTTTTCGCATATATAAAAAAAACATTAAAAAATAAATCGCTGGAAATTTACAATGTTAAAGATCAATTCTTTTTATAAATATACAAAGTTCAATAATTAATTAGGGATTTCTATATAACGCGTGAGTATAAATTATTAAAAAATTATTACTTTAGCTGGCCATCAATTCTACAACTTTATGTTTACATAACTGATCTTCCAATTCAAATTTTTCAAAAATTTACTAACTGAAAGTCAAACAAGCAAATAAATAAAATAATTTGTTTTTACTTTACTGTCTAATAAAATGCATTCATTGCAATGGCCTATTTTGGAAGTGGCTTGCAAAATGAAGATGGTAGGTAAGTTGAATATATTTCAACCAGATTTATCAAAATGTATCCAGAAGAACAAATTGAATAGAGTTACTTGTCATAGTACGACGGATGTCTTTTTAGTGTTGCATATAGACTATAGAGGAGGCCAGTAATAAAACGTCAGGTGTCAAAATTAATCTCAATCTTTCGTTAACTTAAATCTAAAATTTCTTTAAGATACGCAAGTGATTTAGTCATAGTTAATTTTTAAAGTTTACAAGTTAACGAAAATAATATTTAGAATAATCGAACGGTTGTAAACGCTCGTAATCCGGCTAAAGGTAAATCTCCTGGTCGTCCCAGTGGTGTTACACCCGATATTTTGAAAAATCTTAATGAAATCGTCGAGCACAATCCTCATGTTTGTCTATGTCATCTATCCCAGCTAATAGCTAAGATCCACTTAATAATTAACTTGTTCTTCCAACCTTTCCTACATCCATTTTAGAACTTTCCTATGAATCTTCCCGTAAGAAAAATTTTACAGAAATGAAACAGCTACATTTACACCCAACTCACTTACCCACCTGATTTGTTACAACAATAAAGTTTTCTTAGTGGTGTAATGATCATCTGTATAGCAACATTGACCAGCAAAATATTTCTATTCTGACGAAGCGTGGTTTCAATTATCTTGTTATGTTAATTCGCAGAATTATAGAACTTGGTAACCAAATAACCCTCACGATTTAATCGAAGTACCATTGGATCCAATCGGTGTTTGACTGGCAATGTCAAGACAACGAATTATTGGGTCGATATTATTTCAAGAAGCAATTAACGCTCAAAGAGAAGGAACCATTATTTTAGAGTCATTTATAAATCATTTAGATAACGTAAACAGGCGAATAAACGTTAGGAGAGATTAACACAGAATCCCTATCGACAAGAAAGAACTTAGTTCAATACCTTTTTTTAACAGGTCACAATATTGGCCTCGAGAACACCAAGATTTTAGCTAAGAGTGAACACCTAACAACAAGAATAATAAGAGAAGCAATAAAGACAGAAAAGAAACCTAAAACCCTGAACAAACGGGACGACGGCTAACATCTGCCACTTCTTGAAAACCGCTCCTGAACAAGTGAACCATAATACATCACCATCTTCATCCAAATACATGCACCGTCTCCAGAACATACCAATTACACGCAGTCGTTTGCACACAGTAACTAGGGCTCTGCCCCTCTCCAACACAGCGACATATAAGAAGGTACACCACGAGACAGTAACAGACGATCTTTAGTCTCAGCTGGCGACAGACCTATAGAAAATGACGAGAGCGATGTCGTCGAAACGTCGTGACAAGGGTCCTTCTCAGGACATCTCACACGCGGTCAAGAACTTGAGAAACTAAACTCTCATCATATATACAGAGTGTCACATAAAAAAACGTCCCAAGCTGTAACTCTGTTATTTATATTTCGATTTTCATGAGACAGGTACCAAATGTAATGGTTTGATGAGTACTATTTTTGAATAAATTATATCTAATTTAAAATTCCTTGAAAAAGGCAGTAATTGCCGAAATGTGTAAGTAAATTATTTTAAATATATATATATAAATATATATATATATAAATATATATATAAATATATATATATAAATATATATGAAAAAAACCACATCCGTCCAGAAACGTGCATATATCGATATTTCACTGTCGTTACAGATCATCAGTACACGATATTCTAACATGGACATGATTTTATTATTATACTTTCGTGTATATATACGAATTATATTGAATTTAATTGGAGCGAGAAATAGCAATTATTCAAATCTCCTCTCACATGTCATTGTCGCTAAATTTGTGAATATTATATTTTTAGAATATCGTGTACTGATGATCTGTAACGACAGTGAAATATCGATATATGCACGTTTCTGGACGGATGTGTTTTTTTTCATACAATTTTCATTATCCGCACAGGTGGATGGCTAACGTCGCGACGTGTTTGCGTCTACATTCTTCGGCAGGAGTAATCTTGTCAGATTGTAGAATCAATTGCACAAATTTAGCGACAATGACATGTGAGAGGAGATTTGAATAATTGCTATTTCTCGCTCCAATTAAATTCAATATAAATATATATATATATATATATATATATATAAATATATATATATATATAAATATATATATAAATATATATATATATATATATATATATATATATATATATATATATTAAAAATAATAGATTTTTATTGGTTTTAGCGATCTTTTATTGAATTTAGATGTTTGTTTGCGACGTTTCGACTTTTATCAATTCAGTCTTTTTCAAGCATCTGGAAACGAATCATTACAATGAACATGAGAACTGTGTTTGTTTTGTGTGATATAACAATTGAATTAACCATTTTAAATTTAACATTATATTAAGAAATGAATTACGGATTAGGTTAGTGTTTTACGTTGAAAATTAAATAACATTAAATTAAAATAGCTTAGAATGGTAGGGGGACATTTATGTGATTAATATCTGTATGAATTAATTGGAGACTTAACAAATATTAACAAATTTTAAGTTTAAAATTAGATTAAAGATGATTACAAATTGAGTTAACATTTAACGTTGAAACTTACATAAAATAAAAATAAGAATGGCTAAAATGAACAGGAAAGTTGAATTACAATACAATACGTAAAGGGAACAAAGAAAAGTCAAATCAAACTCACATTGTTGTTTTTTCTACACGGATACGCATTCATGTGCCACATGTGCTTGGACACCCAGGACCAATTTTCTTAAAACGAACATGCTTGTGCGGATTTTGTTAGTGAACTAATGCTTTAGTTTGCGGGGGTTTAATTTCTGTTTTTTGGAATGAGCATGGTAGTCAGGACCGTATTTAGGGGTATAAGTTAACATTGTTATATCAATATTGTTATAACAATGTTAACTTATACCCCTAAATACGGTCCTGACTACCATGCTCATTCCAAAAAACAGAAATTAAACCCCCGCAAACTAAAGCATTAGTTCACTAACAAAATCCGCACAAGCATGTTCGTTTTAAGAAAATTGGTCCTGGGTGTCCAAGCACATGTGGCACATGAATGCGTATCCGTGTAGAAAAAACAACAATGTGAGTTTGATTTGACTTTTCTTTGTTCCCTTTACGTATTGTATTGTAATTCAACTTTCCTGTTCATTTAAAGCCATTCTTATTTTTATTTTATGTAAGTTTCAACGTTAAATGTTAACTCAATTTGTAATCATCTTTAATCTAATTTTAAACTTAAAATTTGTTAATATTTGTTAAGTCTCCAATTAATTCATACAGATATTAATCACATAAATGTCCCCCTACCATTCTAAGCTATTTTAATTTAATGTTATTTAATTTTCAACGTAAAACACTAACCTAATCCGTAATTCATTTCTTAATATAATGTTAAATTTAAAATGGTTAATTCAATTGTTATATCACACAAAACAAACACAGTTCTCATGTTCATTGTAATGATTCTTGTTTCCAGATGCTTGAAAAAGACTGAATTGATAAAAGTCGAAACGTCGCAAACAAACATCTAAATTCAATAAAAGGTCGCTAAAACCAATAAAAATCTATTATTTTTAATATTAAAACACGGCCAATAAAATAAAAAAGAAAAACAAAATTCTTTAAACACTAAATATATATATATATATATATATCAATTGATAAATTCTTGGAGTTCTTCGGTTTTTATATGAAATATTTACAAATATCAAATTAGTATGTAATTGCGAAGTAAATGTGAATGTAAACATTGCTGTCTACAAATTACAAAGCAAATCACAGGAAATTTTTAATTGAAAAAAAAAAAAATTCAATTAAAAATTTCATATTAATTGCTTTCTAATTTGTAGACAGCAATGTTTACATTCACATTTACTTCGCAATTACGTACTAACTTGATAATATTTGTAAATATTTCATTTAAAAGCCGAAAACCTATAAGAATTTATAAATTGATATATTTAATGAACGGTTAAGAAATTATCTAAACATGTATATATATAATAGATTACCTTAATTACTCAAAATTTTAGTTTAATAAGTGGAAATATAATCAATAAATAAATATTCATAGAATTATAAATCGTATATTTTTAGGATTTTAATTCTATAGCTAACCATTGGGTATCTTAGACATTGTTCTAAGGAACTAAATATTAAAAAAACTATACACTGAGCAATATGGTGCTTTTTAAGTGTCGACGCCAAGTGACAGGACGTACTCTGTCAAACGCCTTAGACGTGTCAGGATACAGGGTTACCGCTGATTAGCGATCAAGCTATGCGAATCTGAAGAATAAGTGTATAAGTGTCTAACTGAAAATCAAAAAAGATATATCATTGTAATTCATCAAAAATTTCAAAATTTTTAGGGCCAAAATATAGTTCAAGTCAGTCCATATCTTTGTTTATTCTATATTTACTGAAATATAGGTGTAATTCAAGTTCATTGACCTGCAAAAAAATCGGTAAAATTCCGGACGATACTTTTAACATAAGTTCCTATTCATAGACAGTGAATGTTGTTTTCTTACCAAAACATAAACATGGCGATATTATTTTTGTAGATATCAATAATAGCCTTTACGTCGAATATGTTGGCATATGCCTTCTATGCCGCACTAATTAAAATGTGAATTAAATACTTTGGACGTTAAACTTATTTCAAAAGTAAAATTATTGTGTTTATAATAAAAAAAAAATCGTCATAAAACAAAAAGCTTTATGTAGCGTGTACATGGCGTGTCCAATGGAATAGATACCTGATTTTTAATTATTTGTATGAAATTATTTACATTTATTTTTTTTTCTTTAAATTTGTGTGTGTGGCACTGACAGATACCAATAGAACAATATAATTAGTCGGTAAAGAGAATTACTGATGAATTAGAGGTGGAAGTCCGTATTGCCGCCCGTTTATTTAACTCCAACAGGACCGGACTCGAATAAAGAAAAATAATTTTTTCGTTACTACGTGAACATTGGAAAGCGATTTTTTATATGAAAGCATTACTCACATATACTTTTCACTTTATTTCTTTGGCGCTGTACACAACTAGCACTGATATCGCATCGATTTGGTACCCGTCATCAAATGAGGCAGAAATGAACAGTTATAGTCAGTACATTGGCAGTTGAAGATCTTCTTTTAATAAATCCATACTGTTGAGCACACAACAGACCCTTAACCTGGTTGTATAATGAATTGGATATAATTATTTCAAAAATTCCAAAATCTATTCAACGATCTTTCAAAATTTTCCATATAATTTAACACGGGGAAGGCATTCAATTTAATAAAAATCAAATTGAAAGCCTTCTCCGCACCAACGAAGTGTCTACTATCAACCCAAATATGTATATTTTTATTTTATTGAAGATGACAATTTTCTTATTGTATGTCCTTAGAATTATAAACCGTATTGTTATTATCATAGATGGTACTTCAATATCACATAGTAAATTTATATTGTTAATTGTAAATACATTGTTTACAATTAGGCCATGCATATATCAAATGAATAAATTGTACTCTAATACGGATATTCTTTATAAAAATTTTTTTTTTTTGTTGAAACTTAGCCTATTATTTGTGTTGTTATGGGGAAGACAAATAAAGAATATTTGTCAATTTTCAAATTGATATATTATACATATGTACTTGACCTTCATTATCTTGACAGACTCTGAGATTCTAATATTATTTGTATTCAAAAGTCATTAATAAATATTCAATGAAAATATCAATGTAGTCGAAAAATAAATATTTATCTAATCTACTGGTTAACGAGACTTTAATAATTAAATTTGTGGCACTCCTTTCGTAAATCTTAATCTATCTATAAACAACGAAACTTATTTTCAATTCGTTTTAATAATTTCACAATGAAACAATGAACATACATATTTAAAATGTCGGCTAATGTGTTAGTTATACCAGGGTTAAAGGGTACACAGTTCGTGTTTGTTATCCATATTGCATTTACAATGTTATATCACGCGAAAGTTTGTTAAAAATACAAGACATCCAAACGAATAATCTTCGTTTGTTTTTCCAGTAAAAAGTAAAAATTTGCAATTGATTCTTTTATTGGATGAATTGCTTAGATAGGACATTGATTTCAGGTGAGAAGGATTTTGCTACAGTGTCTTTTAAATCATTGAGGCTGGCTCAAAATACCCGTCGCGTGTTTTAGTGCATTTGATATTTTGAAGGTGGTTGCCATTGCTAAACAAACAAATGTTACTATAAAATTCCAGGGTCACCTTCTTAATTATATTAAGAGAAAACAAGTAGATCTGGGAAGAACTGGATCGAAAAATCTATCGAGTCGGTAAATAGAATTGTGAAAATAACTGAGAATGATATTTAGCCATGGAGTGTAAAATATGAAAGAAGTGGCTAAAGTGATTATGAATAATGAAAGAAAATATCTTTTTTATTTTTCGTCAGCAATGTTACAAAAGTATTTTTCGCGTTCATGAAGATCCAGAAACATTAAGTAATCAATGTTATTTATACCTCAATATTTAAGTAATTAAACTTTTAGTTTCAAAAATTCTTTTATTGTAAATACCACTACAATATTGTTTCGCCATACAATGGCTTCATCGGGTGGATGAAATACTGACACTGAAACAATATTGTAGTGGTATTTACAATAAAAGAATTTTGGAAACTTGAAGTTTAATTACTTATTTCTTAGCGTTATAATGAAGTTTAAACAAGTATCTCCTTCGTCAATTAACTACCTCAATATTTGTTCAGCTAATGGGGCAATAAAAAAAATTATCTTTATTGTATTGAACTTGTAAGATAACGCATTTTCATATGTGCAAATATGGCCTAGTTTAAATTTAAAGAAGGCCGGAGAAATAGTTTTAAAGTGCGTAACTTCCTATCGTTAAATACGGGCGGTCATTTTTCTAAATGATATTGTGTTTAATATGCATACAGTATGCTACCGCGTGATATAGTCATAAGATACGTTGTTAAATGTCCATGCTCTGTAGATAGAGAAATAGGTTAAATACATATGTGAATTAGTTACTTTTATCACGATGGAAGACAGATTTATTAAAATTACAAAAATACACATTATAAATTTTGAAAAAACTAGCTTATACGAGACGGTATTGATATAGAGTCAGCCGTTAAAGTTTGTAATAGATAAAATTGAATGCGGTTGCTATAATTACAGCTATGATGTTTTATAAATAAAAATGATATGATATAAAACTTAAGTGATCAGTAGAGCTGAGGATGTTTGCGGTACGGCAGGACCGTATGTAGTGCATCCCCACATTTAACTATTTATCTAAATATTCTCTGAAATGATTTGCCGGATCTCATAAATTAATAGAGTGATATTTTAGTATGCACTGGATATTGTTATTATACAAAATTATAATAGCCATTTGTATTTATGGATCATAAATAATAATACGCATGTATTTGTATTTGGTTGTGAATTCAATTTAAACTTAAAACGAATCGTAATATTTTAACGACAAGCCGTCCTTACAATACATGCATTCGAGACAAAGTGTGCAACTCTACGAATAACTTCCATAATTGATCGAAAATGGACATTTTGGAGCTGAAGTAAAGCCCCTATTCTTAGAAAATTTTATTACTGTCGTTAAGAACTATTATTATAAACAACAAAGGCCTTTTATTAGTGTTGAAGTTTTAGTTTCATTGAATTTCCATGTTGTAAGTAGTCAATTGTAAAGTGTTCATTCACAATATTCTAAAACAAGGTGTAAATTTAACTAAAATCCAGAAAAACACATTCTGATAATATATTACTAGATTAGAAGCTGTGTTTATTACTATTTATTATATTATTTTTATAACCAAATGCAATAAAAGCTACGAAAACAAAAGAAACCTCGATTTATTAAAATCTTGTCACACAGCCTTTCAAAGCCTGGCAGCACATATTTTGCATATATTTTATATATACTACCTACTTGAACTAGGTGAATGAAGTTAGAAGTTATAAGTTATAACTTCTAACTTCATTCACCTAGTTCAAGTAGGTAGTATATATAAAATATATGCAAAATATTGTGAATGAACACTTTACAATTGACTATTTACAACATGGAAATTCAATGAAACTAAAACTTCAACACTAATAAAAGGCCTTTGTTGTTTATAATAATAGTTCTTAACGACAGTAATAAAATTTTCTAAGAATAGGGGCTTTACTTCAGCTCCAAAATGTCCATTTTCGATCAATTATGGAAGTTATTCGTAGAGTTGCACACTTTGTCTCGAATGCATGTATTGTAAGGACGGCTTGTCGTAAAAATATTACGATTCGTTTTAAGTTTAAATTGAATTCACAACCAAATACAAATACATGCGTATTATTATTTATGATCCATAAATACAAATGGCTATTATGATTTTGTATAATAACAATATCCAGTGCATACTAAAATATCACTCTATTAATTTATGAGATCTGGCAAATCATTTCAGAGAATATTTAGATAAATAGTTAAATGTGGGGATGCACTACATACGGTCCTGCCGTACCGCAAACATCCTCAGCTCTAGTGATCAGTGATATGCCCAATTCTTGCGACTTGAAATTGATGTTACCGATTCATTTTCAATACGTTCACTTACAGCAGCAATGTTTTCATTTCTGCGCGCAATCTTTGGTCTTCCACTTTTAGGTTTATCAATAATAAAACCAGTTTCTTCGAATTTTTTAACTAATCTTTGAATTGAAGATTGATTTGGCGGATTACACAAGTATACACGGTTTTGAACCTGAGCAAACAGAAGTTGTTCCAAAGGTAATTTGTGTCTCTGAATTCGAATCTTCAATTCGTTTTTTAAGAGTGGTTGTAGTTTTCGAGAAATTCAATAATTTAATTTTTTGCTATTTTTGACAATTACTGGCCATTTTATTCAATAAAAAGTGATGAATCTGAAATGAAGTGCGGTTAAACTGAGTAGTTTGTATTGTTTGGGATCCGTTTCACGCATTAGACTCCTACAGTATTTATTCATCATGCCCTTGTCCCAAATTTCTTGTTATGGTTTGACGATATCTTTAATTTGGCACAAGATTCGCGGCGTTCGGATGAGAAATGAGGGAGTTATGGCGTTTTGAAATTTTAGCGATTTTTTTCAACCTCAGGCGATGAAATTTAAAAATTTCAAAAATGGCGATTGTCGATTTCCCCCGTTTTGACGTCAACACTATATGTAATCGAACCCGCTGATTACGATAATCCAAACTAGAGTTCGCTATCTGCCTTGGTTCTCGAGATATTTACGAAAAAGTGTCGACAGGTCAAAAGTACAAAAAACTAAATCGCGAATTTTCAGCGGAAAATCGTTCAGACCGTCTTCTTTAGCGCCCCCTTAGATACCTTAGGGTAGATTTTGAGTAGAAATTCGAGATTGAAAATTTTTGAAAATCGCGAAAATTTCGCCGAAATATGATGCTCGATTTCGACGCCTCTCTGTATCTCGGAAACTTTGGAAATTTTGGTGTAGTCGCTCTAGTTGCTCGTCGCTTGTATCGCACAAGTTTTCATTTTATCTCTATACATATAATAAAGAAACTAACACAAAAAAAACGAGAAATGAAAGAAATGATACACATTAACAAAGACATTAACAGCATCAATAACAGAAGCGATAACAACTTAAGTTCTATATACTACAGCATAATCAAGTGATGATTGATATCTTGTCAAAACATAAGCACACACACACACCAAACCACTCAACAAAGAATGATAATTTTTCACATATGATTTTCAATATAATATTGGTTCACTACAGGTTTATAGCACTATACACTACAGAGAGAATTATACACGTCAGAACTGCTTTATACGCAAAAACATTTCCTTAGATCTTTAAGAGAATATACACATTTATACGCCACACTGCTTTCAAATAGCACAATAACGAGAAAGTAATAATTTTAACATGTTTTGTCCAGTATCGTCTACACTAATACATATATGTAAAATTCTAAAAATTTTATAATTAAACAATACATCTTTAGGTATGATGCATATACCTACATATATTTAAGAAGTTTCAATTTTAACAGGAATGAGACACCAAAAAACAAGTATTTGAACAACACTATAAATTCAAATTGTAACATCATTATTGAAGAAAGTAATTCTGTTTTAGTAGACTCGTACCATTGAAAAAGGAAAAACTATTCCGCAATGTTTGGTAATGATAAATAAATACACCTATAGTTTTGAAAAATAAATTTGTTTTATTGGACTTATAAAACGCCAAAAAACCTACCAAAGTATTATTAGAATATATGGTCACCTAGTAGATTTCGATAGTCGGCGATTTAAGGTCTCTTTTACTTTAAGATGTATATACAGTGGAATCTCTCTTGAGCGGACACCGAAGGGACCATTGAAATGTATCCGTACAAGGGGGCTGTCCGGCCAAGAGAAAACTACAAATTTAAATCAACAAAAATTTGTCTAAGGTTATTAGTTTTTTAAAATTAAAGCTGTTTCTTTGTGTTCGCTTTCCAGCAAATAATAAACAGTTGTTATTTTTTATTTAAAAATACTTTTATTAAAAAAAAATAAACAATTCAATTGGGTTTAATAACAAAAAAAAATCATTAAATGTAGCTCTATATGTAATAAAAGTTTAAAATGTTTTATGAGTAGTATATTATTTCAATAAATATTCCTCCATCCTGGTTTGGCGTGTTTTGGTCTTGGCAATAACATCTTGAAAATGTAAGTCCAGCGATGAAAGTATATTCATAGCTTCTGTAACACCTTGGCATTTCACAAACGCTGTAAGATCATGTGCTTTCGCCAAAGCCTCTTTATATGTTAGGATGTTGTTTCTTGCATCTTGAAGATCTGAAGGTTCAATTTCATCTGTGAGTCATCAGAAATTTCTTGAACTTCAGAAATTTGTTCTTGTAATGGTACGAGCAAATCTAAAGATGATCTCTCAATTGGTAAATCATCATCGATCTGATAAAAATCTTTTAAGCTTTGCTCTCTGACCCCTGCAATGCATCTTTTCTCAATTTCGGCTAGTAGGTTTAATGGCAAATCATCCTCAAGCTCAAAATCAACATCAAATACTGTCGGACATTCCTGGCTGTCAAGTGCAAATCCTGCCTTACGAAAACAGTTCTGAACTGTTTCAGAAGTAACTTGGTCCCATGCACTTTTAGCAAAATAAACTGCATCCAATAAGTTTATACTTTTCACTAAATCATAGGCTGTGTTAGAAATTTCAATGTTTGCTAGTAAGTGCCTCAGTATCAAAGTTCTGCAATTACGCTTAAAATTTTTAATAACAACCTGATCAAGTGGTTGGCTAATTGAAGTACAATTAGGAGGCAAAAAATGTATTTTAATGTTTTCCAAATTGATGTTTTTTGGATGCGATGCCGCATTGTCCAAAAAAAGTAAGATTTGCCTATTTTGCCCTCCCATTGTTCGGTCGAAATTTTCTAACCATTCACTCATAATTTCAGACATTATCCACGATTTGGTGTTTGATTTCCATGTCACCGGTAAATTATCTTTTATTAAATTTTTCAAAGCTCTTGGTTTGGATGCCTTTCCAATAACCAGCAGCTTTTCTTTGTCTCCAGCCATGTTCGCACAGTGCAATATTGTTATCTTTTCCTTAGACAATTTTCCTCCCACATATTTTTGATTTTTTAAAGTCATGGTCTTGTTTGGTAATGCCCTAAAATAAAGCCCGGTTCCGTCATCATTGTAAATATTTTTTGGTATGTACCCTTTTATTAGAGAAGGTAGTTTCACCATGAATGCTGCTACATCATCAGGATTAACAGAGGCGGCTTCGCCACATATCGCTTTGAACGTAATATTGTGACGAATTTTAAACTTGTTAAGCCAACCCGACGAGGCATTAAAAGTGTTGCTACCCAAGGATTCAGCTATTTTTTTAGCTTTGCTTTGTATCAATGGGCCTAAATGGAAAAGTAAAATTATTTGAATAAAACATATTAGTCAATCAGAATACACTTACTAAATTAATGATAAAATGAAACAATCTGCTGTAAATCTTTTGTATGGAATTAAAAAACCCAACTTACGTACCAGTTAATGGAATTCCTTTATTGCGTGCTGCGAGAAACCATTCGTAGGACAACTGATCAATTGTCAGCCCTTCAGCATTAAAAAATCTTCTTTTCTCATTTAAATTTACATTGGAGTGCCATTTTTGTATTATCTCTTCTCTTTTCTTTATAATGTCAGAAGCTTGAGTTTTACTAATGCTAAATCGCTTCGATAAATTTCTCACACTTAATTTTTCTTTGTTGTACACTTAAATCACTTCTATTTTTTTGCTTAATAGTTAATACAGACCTCTTTTTACCCATTTTCAAACGTCACGCCCGCACTAATGTATAGAAACGAATGAACAATGCTTTCCAAACTACAATAAACAAACGCACATCTATGTTATTGGGGAATCCCCTAAATCGCGTAAGTAATGGCATCGATTACAAGCTGTTGGTCAAATAGGTTTGTACACCATACGTACGCACCACAAACATTGCAAGAATTAGTATTGTCAAGCTGTTGGTCAAACAGGTTTGTACACCATACGTACGCACCACAAACATTGCAAGAATTAGTATTGTCAACTCTCCGAAGCAGAAGCGTAAATTGTAGAAAAAATGTTAGATTGAAAACATTATGTGAGAAAGAAAATATTTACCATACCCACATTAAAGTATGTTATGTGATGTAGCAAATATGATAAACCGTGCCTTGTGGCTAAAGCGAACAAATTAAAAGAGTTTTGGCAAGCTTATTTGTAAATTATGACATGAAAAAATCGGAAAAAAATAAGCTAAATGTCCGTCCAAGAGAATTTTTTTTTGTCAAGCGGGTGTCCACGTCTGCTCAATAGAAGCGTCCGTTCAAGGGAAAGCGACTGCAATGCTTTTCATTACATTTCATTACATTTCATTACATTTCGTTACATTTCATTACATTTCATTACATTTCATTACATTCAAGTTTAATAATAATAATTTATGCCTTAGCATTCCCCAACAGCTTGACATTAATTACAGAGGGCATTGACAAGCCATAAGTTATTATTATGTCTGCCCCCGTGGAGCGACTTAATATGTTCAGCTATCGGCATTCGCCAAGAACAAGAGGAAAAATCACGAAAACCAGCTCGGACAGCCTAGTCCCGGATCTAAACTCGGGCCTGCCAGCATGATAATCCAGTGTGCAGATATCTAAATCATATATGATGGATATTTATATAACAATTGTATATATTCATGATGGTAAATTGCAGATCGTTACTTTATATTATTAAGTTATAGTATATACTGCTAAGATTTTATATATCATTTCTGTTGTTAATTGAATTTTTTTCCTGCTTAATATTAATAACTTCTTTAATTTCCCTTTTCATTGTGTGTTGTTCTTTATCGATTATCTGCGTGTTTTAAAAATCGAAATGGTGATCGCGTTGCAGTTTGTATGTAAATAAAGCATTTTTGTGTATGATAAAATGAGGGTATACCTTCTGCACTATATTTATTATTTCAAGTGGTATCGCTACGGACAGAAATTAGGTCTACGCAATAAATTTAAAGTCGTGAGATTATGAGGATTGAAGATGAAGAATAACAAATATGTCGAATGGGAAAATGTATGTTTTTTATGTGTTCTAATTTATTATAATACCGTCTGTACGATGTAGTATGCGTAAATAATAATTATTATATGCACGTCTAATCTCTAATACAATTCTAATTCTATGTAAATATAATTTATAAATGTTTGTTGTAAATACGAATAATTGTACATTACAAGTTTCTTAAATATAGAAAACCTGTTTCTGTGTGTGTTTTAGACACAATCGAACAAAGAAATAGAACGAATCATGAAGTGATTGCCCAATTGCAATGAGATGTAACGATTCTAAGATCTTCAAGAGTAATTTTATTTGCTATTATTAATGGACATGTTTATAATTAAAACTGTATATATTATTGCAAGTAGCAAATTATACTCGAGAAAAAGTAAATAACTTTCCGATCGCAAATAGATAGAAACCAAGTCTACACGCCAAAAATAAGAATCGCTTGCCATACGTCTTTATAATAAATTGCATTAATAACATCAAATAATCGTTTCCGAGATCTACTGAATGATATGCGTTATTTATTTGTTTCTAATCAAGTATACTACGATTGATGCATTCTGTATAAGGTCAAATTCCTTTAATTGATTGATGATCGTACTATGTAGTGTACTATGATTACTAAATACGAAACAATGATGTCAACAACCTTTAAGTGTTGTCTAATTTTGTACCGCGAATTCGTTTCACTCCTACATACAACACGCGATTTACACTATTAGATGAAAGTGTTCACAATTCGCCGTTTAAACGAAATAAATAGTTATTCGATTTTTTATTATTCTTTAAATAGCGATACCTTGTCAAATTTATAGCGAGGTCATGTGGAATTTGCGGTAAAAGGTATTGTTGATTTAAAAAAAATGGAATGTTTTAATGAATATATTGCAATGACGGTGAAATGGGCCGTAGTTGTAACCCGTTATGAAATTATCGAATTGATTCGGCTTTAACTTGATGAAGATCCATAATTTAAAATAGAAATAAAGCTAATAGTTAAAATCTTTACTTTGTTAATATTTGTTCGTAGAACGACAATTGTTTCGCCAGCACAGTGGCTTCATCAGGTATTCAACTAGAGCACGTTACTAACTAACATCGGTGTACATAAATACAAAAAGGTTACTATTATTTTACAATGTCTTAAATGTGAGAGTCACTCCATAAAATACACTGTGTTCCATTCAAATTTTCATCACAAAAACTAACAAACCAATGACAGAAAGCTAATCTCCTGGCGGAATCTCCTGGCTGTAACGTTTGAGAGATTCTGAACTTATACATATACTTATGCTTTTTCAAAATTCTTTGAACTGATGAATAACTTAATGGCAATTCCTTAGTAGCATCCCTAATGGAAAATTCGCGATGGGCTTCAAAATATGCTAACACTGTAATTTCTACTTCTTCGTTGACGACGATATTTTTCTTTGTTCTTTTCTTTCTAAATAAGCAAGCATGCAGTCTAAACTGATTGTAAAGTTTTCGAAAGTAACGTCGATCTGGCTGCTGTCGTAAAGTATAGTGTTCAGTATAATATTCGCTAGTCCTTATTGAATTTTTACGACATAAAATGTATGCTTCCAACATATCGCATTTCTCCAAATGAGGAAATACCATAGTGAAATATTGTCAAACACTAAGCAGCGAAAGTAAAACCAAAATGTTTAGAAAAATAAATGGAGAACTAATGAACACAACACAAAATAAAAAAAAATAATATTTTTAATAATAGCTTTGTTCGCGGAGCGATTATCGAATATATTCGGGATATATGCGAGATATGTTCAGGATATTTTTATTGCGCATGCGGGCCTCTGGACATGCGAAGAATTTCTTCCTCCGCGAACGCTAATCGGACGCAATTTTGAATTACTGTTATATTCACCAGATGGCGTCGGCATAAGTATTGATAGCTCGCGAAGTTAGCGTCGTTAGCTTTGCTCCTTTTTATTTATTCCTTTCGATTTGGTTTTAGTGGTTAGAATTTTGTCTATAAAAAATAATAATTAAAAAATTTATTCCATTAAATTTATTATATTTTTTTTTGCAAAATGAATATGGCACAAAAAATACTGTAATTATTTTTAAGGGACTTATTTTCTCTGAATCTCCTTGTTGGTAATGGAAATATTCTGATACTTGTTCTGAAATTGTTCTGCCAGCCGCTGAGTTACTTCTCTACTCACACGAAAATGTTCAAAATAATGTCGATCTTCAAGATGTGGTACAATTTCTTCAAAAAAAATTGTGGTTTTTGGAACTTCTAATATCTGAAGCAGTTTTTCCAACTCTTCATCACTTGATGTAAAATTGTCAGACATCTAAAGTTTCGCTCTTATTAGTATATATTTATCCAGTAACAATATATATAAACAAAATAAAAACCTATCTTTATGTTGTACCTTTAATTTGGTATAATAAAAAAATAAAACTATAATAGACTATAACGATTCCAACCAATTCTCTAATTTCAACAATTACTTATCTCAGAATTCAGAGCGCATGCTTAGGATATATAATTCTTACCTTTTATTCGGGATCTAAAGAACGTGTAACGAACTTATTCGGGATTTAAGAAAAGGCCTGCGCGAACAGGGAATATTTTGTACGGAGCAGAAAATTCTGTTACCGCGAACGATGAAATTTTCAGTGCGCAGGTCTTTCATACCTGAACACGTTCAGGATTCGCTCCGCGAACAAAGCTAATAATAACTAAACGTGCGAAAGATTTATATTCAGTACGTTATTGCATTTACAAAGGGCATAACTATTTGTTCTGTTTAAAGTGAAAGAAGCCTACTACTGATTTTACAGAATGAAAGAGTATCTTTGACATCAACTAAATTCCACCGTAAATACTTTATTATTCGTTTTAGGACAATAGTGTATTGAAACTTTTATATTACAAAAAACATTATCATTCAGAGTTTTAAAAAATATACAGGCTGTTCCATTTAAAAAAATTATAAATTTCAAAATTTCTCGAAAATGCGTTATTCAATTTTTTTTCATGTACTGCATGCTAATCAATGTTAAAAACACTAATACTTTGCTAATTTAACCTACTTTCTAGAATCAATAATAACAGAGATAGCAATAGTGCGCACTTAATTTGAATCAGCCTGTATATGAAATATTCTGAAGTTATTGTATATGGCACTATTCAATTGGTACCAAATTCATGAATTTCGTTTACAAGTTATATACATAAATTTTAATGAGGCCTTAATTAATATGACGGATAGTTATAAAATAAGAATTTAAACAATGTAAAAAAAGGTACAGATATGTTTATTTATTATTTGTCTTTCACGTATGTTTATTTTATACTTTTGCGCAATAGTGTATATCTAGGCTCTATCTCATCCTAGGTTATTCTTTTTTAATATTTTGTAGTTGTCCTATAAATATTATGCATGTTCTGTTGAGAAATAATATTACTACATATCGAAACGTAAGCAAGCCAAAACCGATTTTTATTAGAGACTACATATATTGCAGTTCAGGTATAACATGAATCAACTTCGAATAATACAAAGTAATTTTGTTACGTATCCAAATACTGCATATTTAACTATTTTTAGCGATGCAGTAATTATAGATACGTGCTGCACTTCAGGGATTGCAAGTTTTCGTGACTATAACGTTCATTTCTGTTTTTAATAACTGTTAAATTCCATCGATTGATTTACATTTAGGTCTCGAAACTGTAACAGATAATATTATTGTATTCTACGTGCTGACGGAATACAAAGAACATTATCGTTCTCTTAAAATTTTAACACCAGCATGAAGAGTGCAATAAGCAGGTAACCTTGTAAGCGTTATATCTTTCGCAAACAACATATGGAAGATCATTGTGATCTCTGCCTTACTTACAATACTTAACAATGGTTTAAGTACGTTACCAATGTGATACGAATTATATTTTATTTAGGAAGTTCGTACAAATTAGTAAACACTTAAAAAATATTATTGGCATATGTATGTATTTGTATAGACTAATACATACAGTACATTCGTAAAATAGCGGTCGAGTCAGTGTGACTCGACCGCTACTTTACGAATGGACTGTATATTAACTTTTCATCGGTGAGATTTTATCTAGTTTTATCTAGAATTATTGCTGGATTAGTAACTGTGAATTTGTTTTAAAATTAAACGTTTTATTCCAATTAAAACATTACTAATAAATACTCTTAATAATTGAATTGATTTTGTTTAAATAATACTAATGATACGGCTATTATAGCTAAAAACATATTCTGTTTTTAAAAGAAGTAAATTTGTCTAATTTTGCGAAAGTCTTCGAAAGCATCATCTACGAAAGAGTATCCAGCAGTATTAAATCATTTTTATCATGTAATAAACATGGATTTATGCGTAAGGATCAACAGTTACAAATTTTGCAATTTTATCTCAAGACTTATGTAAAGTAATTGATGGTACAAAGCAACTTTCGATTTCTCAAGCGCTTTTGACACGGGCGGATGTAAACTGGGCACCAAGTATATGGATTTACCTGCCCTGCAAAAAGGATTGCTTAATCCTACAGGTAATCTAGGCACCAGTACCGTTCGGGTAATGATCGCTTTAAAGCTTAAAGTAAGAAATTCGACGTTAATAAATTAAGGAATTTTCTAATGACCAAATAGATTATTTCAAATGTATTTTTATTTGTAGATCTATTGTGGGCGGGCTTCTATTGTATTATGCTATAATATATTCTATATATAAGGAAACATTTAGTTTGTGTAACAACTCAACAAACGGACTGACATTATACAATGCCACAAGTGCCAGACTTTCGGACATCACCAACGGAATTGCAACATAAACTACAAATGTATGAAATGCGGAGACGGACATTCGACACATCTATGTACTAAGACAAAAACAACCCCACCAAAGTGTGCAAACTGCGGTGGTCCTCATCTATCCACTTTCATAAACTGTCCCAACAATCCGAACAATCCTACAAACAAAACCACACCTCAACCTAAATACATACCAGCACCACCCCCAACAACAAATCCATGGACACAAAGACAAAAAGACACGACACTTAACACAAATGACGAACTAGCACTTGCCTTAGGCAATATGATAATAACACTACACTCGACAAACGCCACAAAAGAACAAATACAATACTTCGTAACACAAACACAGACAATAATAACACTCTACAATAACAAACACTAAACACACACTCAACTGAAACGCAAAAAAAAAAAAAAAAAAAAAAACGAACACATTTGACTTAAACGCAAAAAAAAAAAAGCGACTGACACACAGACTTTACACAAATACAACACACACAGGACCACACAAAAAACACAACATCCAACGATTACATCAGACTCAAACACGTCACAACCCTGGGAAATACGAAACAACGGAGTGGAAGTGGAGGCAACTTCGACCACAGAACAAAACTCAAGGACCCATGAAAAGTTTGTGTATTTAGTTATTTCTATCTTGTTTGCGGCGTTTGCTTAAAGTAAGAATTTAGATCCGCTTCTCAGTCTCGAGTTTTGTTGCACACTGTTAAGAATTATGGAGGTCTCTTTCGTGGACAGTAACAACGGAAAAAGTTTGCTAGTGGTTAACAAGTACACCTTTTCAAAACAGAAAGTGTTGAAGAGTGGCGAAGTGTTTTGGCGTTGTACAAAAAAATCCTTAAATTGTCCCGCAAAAGTGTTTACGCTTGGTGCAGAAAATTTAGTGAGCAGAAGCCAGCTAGAACATAATCATGAACAGAATCAGAGTCAATTAAACCGAAAAGTGATTTCAAATGCGTGTAAACGTAAAGCCGTTGATGATATTTCCGAAAAACCAGCGAAAATTATTCGTCGTGAACTAGCTAAGGAACTGCCGGAAACAATTACGATAACAGATTTCACTTATATCCGAAGAAATTTGTACAATGCAAGGAGAAAATTTCTTCCTGGGCCGTTACCACAAAATAAGACAGAAGTCCATGATATAGTGGAAGCTGCTAATGTTAAAACAAGCAAGGATGAAACTTTCGTTTTTATAAACTGTCCAGTGAGCAATATCATAGTGTTTTCTTGTGAAACGAATGTTAGAAGTTTATGTGGAATGCGTAAAGTGTACATGGACGGTACATTTTCGTATTGTACAAAATATTTTTTACAATTATTTACAATCCACGGACTTAATAATGGACATTATATTCCATTGATGTTTTGTTTGTTGCCTGACAAACGCAGTGAAACGTATGCAACATTAAAGAGTTAAAGACACACGCGCAAAACAAAAAGTAAGAACTCTAAATGAACTGTGTGAACAACTAAATAATGGAACAATATCACGATTACACTTTGTGAAGTGTATATCAATTTATTCATCAGTATGACTTCAAATACACTATTTTTTTATTATAGTTTTTATATAATTAAGTATTTGCTTTTATTATTGTTTTCATATGAGTACATATTTTTTATTTTCTATCTTTTTGCTGTACTTCAACTTGAAATACACTATTTCTATATTATTGTTTTTGTTTGCTTTATACGATGCCCAGTTTACATAGACCCTCTGCGAGTACATTTTTAGCTAGTGCCCGAATTACCAACGAGATTAAAATTTTAGGTAGGTTAGTGCCCAATTTACATCCAGCCTTTGACACTATAGATCATGGTATTCTCTTATCAAAGATCAGCTCATTTGGTTTTAGTAGATCTTTATTGATTCTTATGAACTCTTGCCTACAGAATATTCCTAAACTGATTTCCATTCACTTCCTGACAATATGCGATCCGATAGTTAAATTCTTGAATGACGTTTCTAATAACTGCTAGCTAGACCGCCTTAATTTCGTCTCGAATTCTATTCTTTAATGCGTCAGTGTTCGTCGCTCTGTTCACGTACATTTTACTTTTTAGATAACCCCATAGAAATAGTCAGGGGGAGTCAAATCCGGTAAATGGGCATACCACTCAATAGGTACCCTACTATCAATCCAGTTTTTTGGAAAAACATTATTCAAGTAATTTCGTACTTTAGATATAGAACAGCGAGTGCAGGAATTAAATGATTTTTTTTTTATAAAGTCGAAGTATTTATCACCAAAACTAATCACTTATTTTGAAAATCAAAATTTCAGGTTGAATGATGGATTAACCACATTATGTGGCTATTAATAATTTGAAAAATATTCCAAGTGACTTCGGATGTGGCCTTCAGCAAGAGTTAGACGCAGTTTTTAATAGAAATTCAGATTTAATAACATTGCGGCAATTGTGTATGGGGACAATGCCTCAAAATCTAATTGCTAAATACATTGAAATCAAATAATATTTCCAGTATGCACCTAGAACCAGTTGCGATGTACAAAGGACGTTTTCTATCTACAAGGATGTATTTCATTCAAAGAGAACAAATTTTACATAAGAGAACCTTGAGAAAGTATTGCTAGTTAATATTAATACACCTTTACTCAATTTGAACTTCATAATGAACAAATAAAAATATATTTCGTATTTTATAGATCCCCACCCCTTTGTTTTCCAATTATATAAATAAAATTAAAATCTCTTTAAAAATACAAATTTTCAATAGTACGCCCGTGGACAATGAGTCATCGGCCTCTCGTGTCCAGTCCCTATTCATTATTATTAATAACTATATACATGGTTTTCTTGACTTTATCTTTTATCTATTAGGTTTAAAATATAAATGACTAAAACTAAAATAGCAAATTCTAGGTATTTATGTTGTTTACATAACTTTGGAAAAATTATAAATCTTTAAGTGTTCATGAAAAATATCAAGATATTTTTTCAAAATTAAATATTTACGTTGGCATTTATATCAATTTAAGCTCTAATAATATCAGCAAACGCCTCATAAAATAGCATTAAAAGAAAGACATTAGATTTTAAATAAAAATTATTCCTTTTAATATACAGTGTACTCTCTCTTAAGGGGACAGCCATGGGACTGAAAAATTTGTCCGCTTATGAGAAGTGTCCGCTTATGAAAAAAGTACAAAAAGAGTAAATAATAATTTGTAATATATTTATCTTTAAACAATTTTATTTCCAAAACAAGAACATATAAATATTAGATAAAGTAAACAGAATTTTCATTAACATTTTTGCGAGAAGTAAAAAAAAACAAAATTTGTTATGCAAGGTATTCAAAGAGATTTAAAAAAGTCAGAAATTTTAGCTTGGCGCGTTTTTCCTTTAATTTCATTATCTTGGAGATGTATTTGAAGATCAGTAAGCAATTGAACACCTTTAAGGTCGCTGTGATACAAAGAAAAGGCCTTTAGTTTTCTTATAACTAAATAAGCCTCTTTATAGGAAGTTAACTTGTCTTCAATTTGACTTTCTAGCTCATCTTCAGATGAGTTGGCGAGCGTTTCTTGGGAAGCCATTAACATTTCAGTATTAATGTTTTCCACATCTTCATCATTAATGAAGACTTCATTATCTAAATTAATATAGTCTTCGACGTCAATTTGGATTTGGCTCTGAACTTGATTAATAATATTGGAGAACTGAGCAAGTGCTGATAGTGGAAGCTCATCTTCTGCGGTCCAACCGCTATCGTCATTTAGGATATCTGTTTTCTCAAAACCAGCTTTCCTAAAACAATGTTTTATTGTCTGGGGACCCTCTTGCTCCCACGCTTTGTGCATGAAATAAACGACATCTAACAAATTTATTGATTTTGATAAATTCAAAGCAGAATTTGCATCTTCCATCTGCAGTAAAATATTTTTTAAAAATAAAGATTTGTACAAAAACTTAAAGTTTTTTATAACGCCTTGATCCAGGGGCTGACAAAATGCTGTTGTGTTTGCTGGAAGAAAAATAACTTTAACATTTTTCAATTTAAGATCGCGAGGATGAGAGGCCGCATTGTCTAAAAATAGCAGGACGTTCCGTTCTTGAAGTTGCATTTTTCTATCGAACTGCGCTAGAAAATCAGTCATCAAATCAGACGTCATCCAAGCCTTTTTGTTTGATCGCCACGTAACTGGTAAATTGTTCAAATTAATATTGCAAAACGCCCAAGGTTTTGCAGCTTTCCCAATAACAAAAAGGGGTTCCTTTTCTCCAGCCATATTGACGCAGTGCAAAATCGTTAGCCTATCCTTAGCCATTTTTCCACCAGTGCATTTTTCACCTTTTAATGCAAATGTTTTATCGGGTAATGCCCGAAAAAACAATCCAGTCTCATCCGCATTATAAATATCTCGTGAATCATATCCTTGAATCAAAGATGGCACTTTTTCAGTAAAGCTTTTGACATCATCTTGGTTTACACTAGCTGCTTCTCCAGAAATGGCACGGAAGGTTATGTTATGCCGTTTTTTGAACCTTTCCAGCCAGCCAGATGATGCACTTAAATCTGCGTAATTCAATTTATCTGCAATTTCTTTAGCCTTGCTCCTGATAATTGTGCCCGAGAGAAGAATACATTTATTTCGAGCCTTCACAAACCATTCGTAGCACAATTTATCAATGTTAACGCGTTTGACGTTCAGCATACTCCTTTTTCTATCCGGATTGACATCAGTGTCCCACAATCTTAAAATTTGGTCTATGTTTTTGATGATACAAGCAGCTTGAGTTTTTCTGATCTTACATTTCTTTGCTAACTCGCGTACACTAAGTTTCTCATTTTTTTAAATTTCAATGACATTAACATTGTCTTTAATAGTCAACACTGCTTTAGGCATAGCGATTCAAGTATGTATACAATAAGAATCTATAAATGTACTATGTATTTACGTACTACATTCAAAACAACAAGCTGTGCGTATTTAGGGAATTCCCCTTTGTACATACACGTATTATTCAATAAGCAACATCTGTACGAATATGAAGAAGAGTAAACGGAAAAACAGTGTTACAGTGTTGTAAGCTGTCCGGTTATGGGGAACTAAAATCACTCTAAAATCACTTTGGTGTGGGAAAAAAGTGTCCGCGTCCGGTTATGGGAGGGTTGTCCGCTCAAGAGAGAAAAATTTTAAAAATCCCTAAGTAATCTTTTGGTACTGCAAAAAGTGTCCGTTTATGGGAGGTGTCCGCTTAAGAGAGGTGTCCGTAAGGAGAGAGTACACTGTACATACTTTGCGTAGGATCTTTTATCAACATATTTGCATACGTGTTATTAGGTAATATAAAATAGAAATAAAACTACGGTTCTAATCTTCACTTTTAATCTTTAATCGTAACACGACAATTGTTTCGCCAGCACAATGGCTTCCTCAGGTGCTTACATCTAAAGAGTACGTTACAAACTGTGCTGGCGAAACAATTGTCGTGTTACGATTAAAGATTAAAAGTGAAGATTAGAACCGTAGTTTTATTTCTATTTTAAATTATGGATCTTCATCAAGTAAATGCCGAATCAATTCAATTATTAGGTAATAGTTTGAATATAAAAAAAACGAACAAGCAAGTATGCATGTTGAATAAATAATTCAAAATTAGTGATAGCGGAAAACTTTGGCATCATGCGCTATTTTTATATTTGACGAATGCAGCGGACTACGTTTATTTTTATTGTTACGATTCAATTCAGCTAAACCAGTTCAGAGGAGCGGGCGATGAAAATATTCTTTTCACGTTCTCTTTAGAAGTCACTGTCATGCCGAACCGCATTCATACCTATATGCAAGCATGTAAATATATTTCTGTCCTATCGTACAATCGCGTGTGTCAATCTAATGCAGATTCTTATCCCATAACCGTAATTATATAATAGCAGTGATCGATAATGAATACGAAGACCGCAATAATGTTAATAGTGGACGTTGCGATCTTTAAAATGAAGATTACATATATTAAACACTATATACATACAGGTGTGCCTGAAAGTATACAACAACTAGGGTGTGAAAAGTCGAGACGAAAATCAGTGTTATTACAGAAAATTTATGTTAATTAAATAATATCATAGCGTAATAAAAATATTGCTATTATAATATTGTTACTATACTGCTAAGATAACAGTAATAAACAAACCGATATTAATGAAATAGTACAGGGTGGCCCAAAATGACCGAAGGGGTTTGAGTTCATTATAATTTTTTATTTAAGACATAATTATTAATTTTTTTAAATTTTAAATACAGTATATTAATGGAGAATATTTTTAATTTAATTATGAAAAATTATATCTCGCAAGTGGTGGCCATTTTCTGCTTCGCATATTCGTGCTCTTTCCAAAACATTTTCCATAACCTTTCGCAAAACTTCAGGTGTTATGTTGTTGATTTCGTCGCGTATATTATTTTTTAATTGCTGTATGGTTTGAGGCTTATTAATATAGACTTTTCCTTTCAAATAACCCCAAAGGAAACAGTCTGAAGCGGTTAAATCCGGTGAACGCGGAGGCCAATTAAAATCGCTTGTACGGGAAATAATTCGTTCACCAAAGATGTCGCGTAAAAGAGCCATTGTGTCCCTCGCAGTGTGCGTTGTGGCTCCATCCTGTTGGAACCATACTTGCGGATGGTTTTCCACGGCTGGCCTTAAAAAATTTTCCAACATTGTCCGATATCTAACACGAGTGATGAAACGGCGACACCGTGTTCATTTTCAAAAAAATATGGGCCAATTATCCTTTCCGACGAAACACCGCACCAAACGGTACACTTAATCGGGTGTAATTCTCGCTGTTGAACTACTCTTGGATTTTCCGTAGCCCATATCCTGCAGTTTTGCCTATTAACGAACCCATTTAATTGGAAATGGGCTTCGCCGCTCATAATTAAATTATGAATAAAATCATGATTTTCTTCTGCTTTTTGACGAAAATAAATTGCATAATCAAGTCGTTGCTGGTAATCTGCCGGTTTCAATTGTTGGACAAGCTGAATTTTGTATGGAAATGTCTTATTGTATGCAAAATTCTCTGCAGCGACCCTCTTGAGAGGCCAAGTTGTGGCGAACGTCTCCTGGTTGATGTTTCTCCATCTTCCCGAATACTCTCCTGTACCCGTTCAATATTGTCATCCGTGTGCACCGTTCGTCGTCTGCCGGCACCAGGAAGGTTCCTTACTGCCCCTTGTTCTCGAAAATTTGCAACCAGACGGTTTATTGTTGACTCTGAGGGTCCAACCCGCACATTAAAATAACGACGATATGCACGCTGAGTCAAAACAATGGATCGTTGATTTGAGAAATAAAGTTCAACGATTTTGGCACGTTGTTCAATTGTGTACTGTTCCATTTTAAATTCCCCAAGTCTTCTTTACAAAATACTGAAAAAAAAAAAAAAAAAAATTATTATAAAAAAGTTATAAGGAATTCAAACCCCTTCGGTCATTTTGGGCCAGCCTGTATAGTACGTAAGGAGAATGGAAAGTGAGTGATATCGTGGGAGTGAGTCAAATTTCACCAAAACGATGGACACTTTGCAGCGAGTTTTGTAAGTACATATTTTTCTTAGGACACTGAAAATAAATATTTATTGCAAAAATATTTATTTTTTAGAATATATAAAATTAATGGTTAGATTATTAATTTAACAGTTATTGAAAATTGGGTTTCTTAAAGAATTGTGGTTCAGAGTATGTATTTGTCTGATGGTGATATTGAATGTTAGAATGTGAAGGCGAGGAATCTATTATTTCTGGTTCAGTTCTAACGTTTGATGATGATGAATTAGTAACAGCATTGAAAATTTTATCTGCAATTTGCATTTTATTGGTAATTGATTCATTAATATATTCTTCGACAACAGCAGTAAGATTTCTATCCGCCGTGGTACTTAAGAGTTGTGATGTCTCCACCTGCGTCAACAAGAATGGTAGCCGATGACCGGCAAAAACATTGTCGTCTGTATAGTTCTGTATTTTTAAGGTTTAAATAAATGGCTGTTTGTTTAGGGACGCTGCCAAGTTTGTTCACACTTACGGGTTGTCTAGTACATGTTTGGTTTTGATAATTTAAAAAGAAGTGATGCTCATTTGTATTTGGTGGTCCAAGCGGCGCATATTTCTTAAAAATGTTATAAAATTCACCAGTAATTGTGAAGGAATTCTTTGCTTTGGTGCGAGATATTTTAACCAGCCTGTATATATGCAATGTTAAATTAAAACTACTTACATTAAAATTGTTTGGTTGTAAAATTTATTTCTAAATAAAACTAAATTACGTCTGTCTTGCTGATTTAGACCTTCTTTTTACCGGGCATATGTTTATTATCGTTCTGACGTGTGAAAATGTCTGTAGTGTCACCCACCACACTGAGGGCGTTGGTTTATACTGTTCTTGGAGATGTGTTTTTAATTATTTTATTTTGTTATATAATTTTATTTTAGTATGTTTGTAGTGTCACTATACGAGGGGGGAGGGCTTATATAATGGGCAGGTATATTGTTGAGAGGTTATTTCTATATGTTCTATCATTTATGGAATTTGTTTTTTTTGTATGTGGATGTGGATTTCTAATATGCTTCTTACTTATTATTATTATTTTTTTAGATGTAATTATAGAAGCATTTTCGAAATTGAAGGTGTGTTTTGTTTGTTTGATATGTTTGAGGGCTTTTATTGCTTAAAAATTTGTGTCCATTTAAACGTTCTTGTAAGTATTGTGTTGTTTGTCCGATGTATACACCTTTGTAGTCGTCGCATGGAATTTCATATATGACATGTGTTTTCTTTAATGTGGGTATCTTGTCTTTTAATTTTGAGTGTAAGTTGTTAAGATTATTGCAGTTTTTGTGAACTACTTTTATGTTATATTGTACTAAGATTTTGCTTATTTTTTCTGATAGGGGGGGGGCTAATTAATAGAGCAATTAATTAACAAACCCAAAATTCAGATCTATTGACCAATATCGACAATTATGGTGATTAACGGTACCATTCAAACAAAATGTAGCCTCGTCGGAAAACAGCAAATTGCATATAAAGTATTGGTCATTTTTGCAAATCTCTATCACTCTTTTGCAAAATTCAATTCTACAATCATAATCCCCGTCCAATAATTCTTGCACTGTGGTTTATACGGATGATATATTTCGTGCTTCGATATTCTGTACTTATATCATAGTTTAGTGAGGGGAAATGTAGTGGAAGTTTGTTGTAATTCTTGTAATGCTATAGCAATATCTTGAGCAATAACTTCATTAGTTGCGATAGTTCCGGATAAATCGGAAGTCTGATTCGAATATAAATATACTCATCGAGTCCCCGATTTACATTTAATTAATTGTGGAAAGTCTTATTAAAATCTAAGTAGTCACATCAAATATATTCGAATGGATCCATACATTTGCGTAGCCCTGTATATATATATATATATTGTTGTGGGGCGAATTGCACCATCATTCCAGCTAACTGCTAAGGGAAAGACAGAAAGTAACATAAATAAATAAAGTAAATAAATTAATATTACGATAACTTTGTATATTTCAAATTAATTTATATTTATTTAAATTTACTTTTTTATATTTATTTAAATTGTCATTTTTATAATTAAAATCATTAGCGCGAAATAAACAGATAGCTAATTTATCTACATTAAAATTCTGTATCAATGCTAATTAGACACGCCCATTTTTTAAATGTAAACAAACCCGCGAATAGGTTATTTTCTTTCTACGCATAAAACATAACCCCACCCACATTCAAAAACCCATAACTATTTGAAAAATATTATTTTAATTTTGTTTATATGTTTGAATCAATACTTTATTTATATTCAAATTATTATTACCTGTAATTTAAAGTAAAATTCGAGGCTATTTCATAAATGCATACTAGGCTTTGAAAGAAATAATTGCCATCAAGGCGTCAGTAGAAATTTTTATTACAAGTGCCAGGGAAAACTGCTACTCTAAAGTTTCAAATTAAATAAAATCTAAAATACCTGAGTTAGAATTTTAAAAGTGTCCGGAAAAGAAGCACATAAATTTGGAGCTGCTTTTAAATCATTTTTGAAGGCGATAACATCGAAGAACGGCCAGTAATCGATCATAGCATCTTTTCGATTGAAACACCGGCCCGAAAACAACCAACGCCGTCGAAGCACGCCAAAGCCGGCATCGCAGTATCGAAGACTCCGTACTTGGACCGTACTACGAATTTACTGATCTACGCCGACATCAGTCAAGATACCTTCCCTTATTCTTCGTAAAACAGGTTTTATTAAAAAGACCTATTAAAACATTTTACAACTAAACAAAATTTTACTAAATCGAAAACTCATAATTTTACTTTAAAAATTACATTTTCAACATTACTCATAATTTGTGAAAGAACTTTGATTATTAAGAATTGTAGTACTCACCTGAATTTGTTTGTCGATGTATTTATATCTTAACTTATATGAAAATATCATTACCATTATAACATAACCTTTTCAATTCACACATGCACTTATTTGTAATTCCATAATTTGTCGTTAGGCACGTTTTATTTGTTATTGTTTACAGAAATCTTATTTTAATAAACTTTTACACATATTTCTTTAAACTACTCTTTTATTTATCGGTGCTTAGCTGGAGAAAACTAAGTTATTTTATTAAACAATTTACTTCCATACACCAAGGGGTAAACAGACCGACGAAGATCCTAAGATAGTCAACTTTGCAATAAATTTCTTGCTTTCCGACATCTAGCCGCAAATACAGAAATTATAAGAGAAGAGCTGGTGAACTTATGTAATAGGTTTGTAAACAAACCAAGGCGCCCAACCTATAGTACAGTTACCGTACTATTCCAATAATAATTTATATTATTAAAAATCACTGAATATCTCTTATTTATTATATATATTATTCTCAGCACATCAGCATCTTGTTCAATATATATATATATATATATATATATATATATATATATATATATATAGATTAAATGAACACAATTATAGTTTCTTTATCAATTATTGTATTTAGTTAAAATTAGATATTTACGTATTACGGAACTTCGCAAAATTTAACCCTCACTTTATAAAGGTAAGAGTGTAAATAAATCCAATTGTCGAAACAACAACAATCAAGTTTACCTCTACGCATGTGCAACAGCATTTCTTGCCTCGTCAACTTTAATTTGAGAAATACTGCCTCGTGGCGCCATCTACATTTAGATAATAGTACTACTACTATTGACATTATATTATTAGATCCCTCATTTTCTTTCTACTGGTCAGATCGAGGATTTCAATAATTTTAAACCTTCTTGGGAAACCTCGTGTAAATCGGTCCTGTTAGTCTATAACCGATACACATGCGAACACCGCGTGTAAATCGGTCCAGTTAGTCTATAACGGATAAACATACGAACATTGCCTTCTATATAGATTGACTAAAATACAGACATTATTTGTGGACTATTTCTAGACTATGTATACGAACGGACAAATGTTTGCAAGAGGTTGTCGAGGTTATCTGTTCTAATAGTGAAGTTCTTTTACTTAAAGTATTCTTATGCCAGCGAAATTGTTAAAATTTATACTCTCGACCTTAGTACTAATAACATTCACCCTTACGCAATGAAATTTTATGTGATTTGCTTAACCTTTTTCCGCTCCAGATACTACGGACGTATAAAAAAAATTGTTGATATTAAGGCCAACTCTATTGTATGCAGACAATCCGTCTATTTCCACAACGTGTAAAATTCGAACAGCGCCTATAAATAAAATATTTCATAAACAGACGCGGTCATCAACGTCTTTTAATGCCAAACACACGGCACCCTATAAATCCATCGATTTTTTCTTTTAAATCCTCTTGTCCCCGCCAGTTCCGATGCACGTACTACTTACAAATTGATCTATTTTTATCTCTGCACGCCTATATCGCCTATAAATAAAAACAAAAAGACGAACACAAGAAATCAAACTAGACGCGGTGATATTGTGGCATTGTTATCGCTGAGGGTTATCGCGATTTTCGTCATAACTGTTCGCGAGCGCTGGAGGAAATAATGGAAAGTGACTAGCCTAGATTTTTCGTTTCGCAGTAATTAAACTGAAAGGAAACTGTTAAAGTGCTATTTTTATGTGATCTATTCGCATTAATAAAAGACTGAGAGAGAGACAAGAAGAAAAGCAACGCTTGGAGGCGAAATTAAAATTTAAGGGCGACGAAAAATAGAATTATTATGGAAAAAGGTTGTTCCATATTGCTTTGTGCAAGTAATAAATCAACTTTTACAGCTCTATTTTCTTATGTTCTTCTGTTGTAGTCTAGTCCATAATGGCATTATTAGAAACATCAAATTTCTGTCAATTATTCGACGATTCTTGCGTGTTTATGTATGAAAATTAACGTAACAATTATGTGAGTGTAACATCGCCAATAATAATAAACTCAATAAAATATTCTTTCTAATCTAATCACTATACAACTTATCTAATATATAAAAATGAATCTGTCTCTGTTCCGCATAAGCTCCTATACTGTTCATCCGTTTGCGATTAGTTATGTAATAGTTTGTGGAGGTAATGGCAAATTTTGCCTGTTTGTAGTATTTTAAAAAAAACAGTAAGAACCAGAGTCTCATCCTAACAGCATGACACAACAGAGTTTCATTCGACCCACAACACATCAGTAACTAGCAAGAGTTCAAACATCAATACAAAATCAAAATTCAGAATATCAAACGTTGGATTCAATAAAGAATTATTATAGCCTCCGTTCAGGGGTGGGGAGACCCAAAGGTACCAGAAGGTAAAAGATAAGGTGGTATAGGGCGCCACCGAATTTGGTACCGCTAGACGCCGCAAATTTGGAAATCCCGTAAACAAAAAAACTGGGCAAGTCACGCGGCGGGCAGATGGCGCAACCAAGTCGTCCGGAACGATAAAGAAGAGGAAAGAAAATAGCTCCGGTCCAGACTAAGCTCCATTATTCCACTTTATTTTAATTGGTATATATGAAAGGGTAAGAAATAACAAAATAGCAAAATTAAACCAAAACCAAAGTGGTGCAACGTAAGATAGGTCTAAATTAATTGTACACCAAAACACACAAAAGCGAAAATGTTCATGTATGTAATAACAAATGTTGTATAAACTCTACCCAGAAAACAAACCCCGTCAAAATACGTATTTATTTGGTTCACATATATAAATACAAAATTATAAGCCAAATTTATTGTGCAGACCTGATGTGTACAGTAAGTTAAAATGTACAAAGTTGAATATTGCATAAATTAGACAAAAGTTTGCGGTTTTAATAATATATAAAAAGAAAATGGAATTAATTATTATTTAATTAAAATAACAAATAATAGAGAAAAGGTAAATCTTAATTTAAAATCATAAATTTAAAAAACTAAAAAACTAAATTTATATAAGTGTATATGTAAGAAACATATCTTTGTACACGTTTTCGAGTTTGCGCAATCAAAGAAGAGATCTTTATACTTTATACAAAAGTTGTTTTTTGTCAAAGAATAACGTGTGTAATTATGTTGTATTCTTGAAATAAATTTAAGCGTTTAAATATAGCAAACCAAATGACAAAGAAACGATCAATGATGCTTTTAAATTATTTATTAATTAATTTAAAATTGATATAATGAATAGAATTACGTAGTAAAAAAAGTAAAGAAAAAAAAATTTAATATGTATAGAGAAAGACTAAATCTGAATATTTCAATATCGTATGAATAGATTGATTAGTAGTTATTAGCTAAATTATGAATTTGAACTTGTAGATTACGCATGTCGCGTTTACAACAAAAAAAATTAACTGAAAATGATGCGAGACTTCAGTCGCCCATAAAAAAAACCACCTGTTTTAAAGATGCAAAGGAATAAAATTTAATTAAATAAATTAATTTCGAAATTACGTACCAGAATTGTTCTAATGGTTTTTATAGATACAACTTGTATGTCGTTAGTAGAAACGATCCCCTCTCGTCACCGTAAAAAAATCCCCGTATGGGTAATTGGTACATCAAATAAAAAAAATAGCGATACTCCACATTAAGAGGTAATTAAAGCCCGCTAGTTAAGCAACCACGTGATGAACGAGGGCGGGATCATCACGACTGATCGGTATCGATGTCTAGCTTAACCCGCGGGAAAGATATCTCGCATTGGGTATTCGAAATGGAGAGGAAAACAACGAAGAAAGCTAATACGCAATCATACCTACAGATAAATGAACGTAAGCATATGAACTTACAGGTAGGTTCAAAATTAATGGAACAAAATAAAATAAAGAAAGACGCTAATTTGCGACAAATAAATACGTGTCTACGAACACGTAATAAATTAATATAAATTTTGAAAGAATGGGGTCAGATCAAACTATTGTCCCATTAGATATTGAAGAGGCCGCAAGTAGAGTGTTTGGTAAATATGGTGAAACTGTATTGCAAGCGTATTTCGAAGAAAAGTTCAAAATTTGGAAATCTTCTATCCTTTGGGCACATTTTTCTAGAAAACAGGAATTAAATTAATCGGTCATTAACAATAACGCAAGCGCTTTAACGGCATAAAGGCATAAATATTACCAATTGTACCAGTTGTACATTTAATATTAATATTTCTAGATAATTTAAATATAATTTAGTTCGTGTTTAATTAAAATAAAGTTACTTCGCAAAAACATATCTGTGACATTTATATTAAGAAAAAAACATCATTTTGTCGAAATATCAGTTTTTAATAGTGTTTGTAGAAAAAAGAAATTAAAATTATTACCGGCTTAATAACCGACATTCTCCTTTAAGGAAGCATCTGTACAGCATGAGCTTGGTTACCCAGTATTGGTGTAGGGGATGTGAAACACAGGAGGAAACTAGCGATCATGTAATATACACTTGTGAGGAACTGAAGGGACTCAGATAGAAACATTTTGGAAGAGATCTATTAGATCCTACGAGTGTACTCAAATTATGTGCATTAAACCTGATGCACATTCTTTGCTCTTCATATCAGATATTGTAGTGTAGAATAACTCAAAAATAACTCAACAAATATAAATACAAAAATTGTTTATCACCACTTAGCAAAGTATCGTTTGACAGACTGACGGTAGTATAGACGTAGCTCGCACCATATAGCACTACTACTATAGTACTACCATCCCTTCGTGCGCCATATTGAAATTCCGGGAATTTCTGGGCCTATTGACACCTATTGACGACCATTTTGGTAAATTTTCTAATGGTCATTTGTGTTGAATAAATAAATAAATTAATTAAGTTATACGAAATCATTGGTAAAATTGTTAAGTATATTTGCCAAAAAAATTAGAAACAATAGATGGATCAGCAAAATTAAATAAATAAAAAATAAAATAAAACAATAACTTTGTTATACCACTTTATTCACATGTAATAGTGACCGCGGTTTCGACATACAATGTCATTATCAAACTGCAAAAGTTACAGGCCTACATAGATCTTATAAATGACACAAAAATATATGGGGGTGGTTTATGATGTTATTTAAAATTACTACTATATACTTAACTATTATATACAACATTGGAAAAGAGGTGTATATATAAGATCCAACTGGTCGTTCAAAACAATACCTATTGTGTTGTTTCGGCTTTTAAAAATTTCTAGTGACTCTAAAAGATTTAATTTATGACCTTTCTCGGCCAAATGCAATATTTTATGATGACCAAATGTATGCCTTTCTGTAATAAGATGGTTTGCGAATGTTGAATCTGTCTTCTTAGTTTATGTGACCTCATGTGTTCTTTTACCCGTATAATAAAACTTCGACCAGTCTGACCTATATATACACTTTTACAATCATTACAATATAATTTGTACACTCCTGATTTATTATTGATATCTGTTTTAGGTTTTGCGTTAAAAATGAAATTACTTGCTTTTACATATGGTTTGTAAGCTATACTAACATTACTATTATTTTTTGAAATTATATTTCCAATTTGCTCGCTTATTTTACCGAAGTAAGTTAACGAGACAAATTGTTTCAAATTAGCACTATCTTTAGGATATACTAAACTAAGGGCCACTTGTAACTGTTTTTTCTTTAGTATACTGTCAATTACGTTACTTTTATAACTATTGTTTACCGCTATTTGTTTTATAGTATTGATTTCACGAACAAAAGATTCATAGACAAAGGAATATTTAATGCTCTATGTATCATAGAATTAAAAAATGAATGTTTGTGTGTCTTAGGGTGTAGTGAATCTTTGGGAATAATGCAATCAGTGAAAGTAAGTTTACGATATATATCAAATTTTAAGCTCTGATCTAATTTGTTTAATTTTAAATTCAGGAAGTTAATACTGTTATTATCTTCTTAATTTTCTTAAATAAATAAATTTGAAAAATTAATTATACAAATATTTTGATATGGGAAAATAATATATATAATATAATTGCCTTTAATATTATATTTCGCGTTATTATTACATTTATATATGCAGACACTACATCATTATTTTGGTGGTATAGAAGCACTGCAAAATGAACGACCGTCATTTGCAAGCTGCATAAAACTAGTAAACTGTTGTAAATATTAGAAAAAAAAACATTAGATCTCTCAATCGCATCTCAGTAATTAGTTCGTGTAATCTTTTTATCTTTAAATGAAGTATACTTAAATATATGAATTAATTAAGCAACTATTAATATAACGTATGTAAACCTATTCAAGAAACATAACAAGTGTTCATTTGAAAAGTCAATCTAGGTTACTTTGAAATTTTGATAGAATAAGACGCAAATATATTAATATGTGTTTGTTGTTCCGTAAACGTAAATCCCAATGACATTTGATAATGTCAATCACAAATATCAGTTAGTGCATAAAATTATCGTGCGTCGATTCTGGTTTAAATAAATTGCTTCTCAGTTTTAAAATGGCTTTCACTTTAGAACATAAAATTTTTTTCGTCCAACATTTTCAACATTTGTTATAGTTTTCAATAAATACGTATTATTTGTTATTTATTTGTATGTATGAAACTGTCAAAATATACGACTTCGTAGGTTAAGTAGTAAATTTTAATTTACAACATACTTCAAAATGTTCTCAGTAAATCAATGCTACTAGATTGACTTGTTATGTTCAATATGTAATGTACCGGTAAGTTATTCTTTTTCTTCTTTTTAGCAAACACTCATTTTGTTTACATATCCACTGTGTGCTTAATTATAATTATTTTAATTTTTTTTAAGTTTCTGTTTACATTTTGTAGGCTTATGTTCTATAAATGTATGTGTATATAAATGAATCATGATGATAGGCATGACATATCATAGAATTTTTATTTATATTTTACCACAACATCAGTAAACAATGTAATCTAGTCATGCACGATATTTTCTCGAAACTCTTACGTTTGTGATTCTATAAATGTGCAATACCTACAATAAAATGATGTAATTAACCTCACTTATGTAAATTTTCTATATTTGAACAATCCGTTGTGATTCATACGGAACATTCGTTCTTATGTCACTATTTTTGAATAATTAACTCTAGTATGGTAATAAATTTACATCACTTCCAAGGTTGATTGTTATCCAGTGGAAATGTCAATTAAGTTTAGGAAGTTTTTTATTTCTTAATAAGATTAATAAGATAACACAGTGTCTATTAAGGTTTAAAATATATTAATAATCGACGAAGGAGATACTTGTTGAAACTTCATTATATAGATATAATAAAACACAGTTGTATAGTTTCAAAATAATATATATGCACTACATATGTTTCACCACACTGTGGCTTCATCAGGTGGATGAATATACTAATTCAAAATATTAATTAGATCTTATATATATCAATACAAAGTACAGAACTAATCTTATTCTAAGAGGGGGTGGACATGTATGAGTTTTAAGTTTAGTAGGGGGGAGTTATTTATGTCTAGTTGGTCATTTAAAATTATACCTAATTTATTATATTTGTTAATTTCTAAACTTTCTAACATATTAAGTTTTTTACTTTTATCTAGAACATGCAAAGTTTTAAAATTAGTATTGAATTTGTGATTATGTTCTAGGCAATGATTGGCAAAAGTTGAGTCTGTCTTCTTGTCTCTGTGGCTTCTTTCATGTTCCTTCATTCTAATATCAAATGTCCGTCCTGTTTGTCCGACATACACTTTTTTACAATCTTCGCATGTCAACTTGTAAACCCCTGAGTTTAATCTATTGTCCGTTTTATCTTTGTTGTTTTTTATAGCGTTTTGTAAGGAATTGTTGGTTTTGAATGAAATGGTCTCTTCTTTACTTGTTTTTATTAAGTTTCCTACTTTGTTTGAAATTGTACCGATGTATGTGATAGAATTATAACTGAATGTTTTATTGTTTTTTACTGTTGGGTAAATTGAAGATATCGTTTTAGATTTCTGTAGTTTTTTTAGAATATTATTAATTAAATTTATGGTGAAACCGTTATTTAGCGCTATAACGTGTATTCTATTTAGTTCTATATCGAAATTTTCTTTACTCAACGGGACGTTAATTAGTCTGTGAAGCATTGATTGATAAGCAGATAATTTGTGTGTAATGGGGTGAAACGAATTTGCGTGTATAGTTGTGTCTGTATGTGTAGGCTTGTGGTAGATAGAAAATTCATGTTTTTTAGTTGTGTGTGTTATAGTGAGGTCTAGAAAGTTTATGGATTTATTTTCTTCTATTTCAATGGTAAATTTGATGTTTGGGTGAATAGTGTTAATGTAATTATGTAGAGATTTTAATTGTCTGTCTGTACCGTTAAAAGAAACTAATATGTCATCCACATATCTTATCCAGTAAATACAATGTTTGAACAACGGGTGTTGGCTTATTATGTTTTCTAAATGATTTAAGAATATGTCAGAGAGTAACGAACTTAGGGGATTTCCCATAGCTAGTCCCTCTGTTTGTTTATAAAATTCATGTTGAAATTGACAATAGTTTTGGTTTAAACACATTTCTAGTAAATTTAAAAGTTCTATTGTAACAGTGGGATTGGTCTTGTTTTTGTTCAAATTTAAGGAGATTATGTTTATTACGTCCTGGGGTGGAATACTTGTAAATAGATTAGTGACGTCGAAAGATAACAATTTACAATTGTTAGGTAAATCTATATTTGAGATTTTATTTATTAAATCCTGAGAATTCTTAATTGAAAAGTTGGATTTGAATTTAGTATGTTCAAGGATAAGGTTTATTAAATATTTTGACAAATTTCTACATGGGGCTTTTACATAAGATACTACTGGTCGTATCGGTAAATTGTCTTTATGTAATTTAATTAGACCGTATAATTTAGGTGGTTGTGGGTTCATAATAGTTAATTTTGTTCTTAAATTATTATTAATCAGTGCTTCTGACTTATTTATGGTTTGTTTTAGTAGTTTTTGATATTTATTGGTGGGGTCGGATTTTAGTTTAGTGAAGGAGTTATTATTTATAAATTCTTGAACTTTCATTATGTAATCTGTCTCTGGGATCGCTACAACAGTGTTGCCTTTGTCTGCTTTGGTAAATATAATATTGTTGTCTAATGTTTTTTGTTTTATTGATTTTAGTGTATTGATATCTCTGTTATAATTATGGGGTGGTTTATAATTTTCAATAATGTTCTTTGTTATATATTTATTGGCAATATTATCTGTCTGTTTGCTTAGGGCTATGTCTGCTTCTACCGCTAGGTTTTTTAGGTGTTTTTCATTGATGTTAGGATTCAGGTTAAATTTAAATCCTTTTGATATCAGATTCTTTTCTTTTGTATTAGCCCTAAGCAAACAGACAGATAATATTGCCAATAAATATATAACAAAGAACATTATTGAAAATTATAAACCACCCCATAATTATAACAGAGATATCAATACACTAAAATCAATAAAACAAAAAACATTAGACAACAATATTATATTTACCAAAGCAGACAAAGGCAACACTGTTGTAGCGATCCCAGAGACAGATTACATAATGAAAGTTCAAGAATTTATAAATAATAACTCCTTCACTAAACTAAAATCCGACCCCACCAATAAATATCAAAAACTACTAAAACAAACCATAAATAAGTCAGAAGCACTGATTAATAATAATTTAAGAACAAAATTAACTATTATGAACCCACAACCACCTAAATTATACGGTCTAATTAAATTACATAAAGACAATTTACCGATACGACCAGTAGTATCTTATGTAAAAGCCCCATGTAGAAATTTGTCAAAATATTTAATAAACCTTATCCTTGAACATACTAAATTCAAATCCAACTTTTCAATTAAGAATTCTCAGGATTTAATAAATAAAATCTCAAATATAGATTTACCTAACAATTGTAAATTGTTATCTTTCGACGTCACTAATCTATTTACAAGTATTCCACCCCAGGACGTAATAAACATAATCTCCTTAAATTTGAACAAAAACAAGACCAATCCCACTGTTACAATAGAACTTTTAAATTTACTAGAAATGTGTTTAAACCAAAACTATTGTCAATTTCAACATGAATTTTATAAACAAACAGAGGGACTAGCTATGGGAAATCCCCTAAGTTCGTTACTCTCTGACATATTCTTAAATCATTTAGAAAACATAATAAGCCAACACCCGTTGTTCAAACATTGTATTTACTGGATAAGATATGTGGATGACATATTAGTTTCTTTTAACGGTACAGACAGACAATTAAAATCTCTACATAATTACATTAACACTATTCACCCAAACATCAAATTTACCATTGAAATAGAAGAAAATAAATCCATAAACTTTCTAGACCTCACTATAACACACACAACTAAAAAACATGAATTTTCTATCTACCACAAGCCTACACATACAGACACAACTATACACGCAAATTCGTTTCACCCCATTACACACAAATTATCTGCTTATCAATCAATGCTTCACAGACTAATTAACGTCCCGTTGAGTAAAGAAAATTTCGATATAGAACTAAATAGAATACACGTTATAGCGCTAAATAACGGTTTCACCATAAATTTAATTAATAATATTCTAAAAAAACTACAGAAATCTAAAACGATATCTTCAATTTACCCAACAGTAAAAAACAATAAAACATTCAGTTATAATTCTATCACATACATCGGTACAATTTCAAACAAAGTAGGAAACTTAATAAAAACAAGTAAAGAAGAGACCATTTCATTCAAAACCAACAATTCCTTACAAAACGCTATAAAAAACAACAAAGATAAAACGGACAATAGATTAAACTCAGGGGTTTACAAGTTGACATGCGAAGATTGTAAAAAAGTGTATGTCGGACAAACAGGACGGACATTTGATATTAGAATGAAGGAACATGAAAGAAGCCACAGAGACAAGAAGACAGACTCAACTTTTGCCAATCATTGCCTAGAACATAATCACAAATTCAATACTAATTTTAAAACTTTGCATGTTCTAGATAAAAGTAAAAAACTTAATATGTTAGAAAGTTTAGAAATTAACAAATATAATAAATTAGGTATAATTTTAAATGACCAACTAGACATAAATAACTCCCCCCTACTAAACTTAAAACTCATACATGTCCACCCCCTCTTAGAATAAGATTAGTTCTGTACTTTGTATTGATATATATAAGATCTAATTAATATTTTGAATTAGTATATTCATCCACCTGATGAAGCCACAGTGTGGTGAAACATATGTAGTGCATATATATTATTTTGAAACTATACAACTGTGTTTTATTATATCTTTAAAATATATATTCTTAAATTGCTTGAATTGTTTTAGTGTTTGAATTTTTAAACACAAGCTCATGAATATTTAATGGTAAATATCATCACTTTATATATTACCTTCCTACGTTTGGTAAATAAATTTAGTAGATAAAGTGGTCTCTGTCATTTCAAGGATCAATTAAACTTACTTGAGTAGACATTGAATTAAATTTGTTAGGAACAATATAATGTTTTAATGTCCATGCTTTGTCTCTGATTTGTTGGATTCGGCTCCGCTCCGAATACCAGAATAACTATTAAAATATCGGAAAAATTCACCGAAAAAAAATTATACAGAAAATTAATTTTTAAATAAATTAGGTTAGGAACTCCGCCATTTTCCGTAATTGACAACTTAACGTCACGCACGCTTATAGCTTATTTGTAATAATACTAATAATTGATGTCCATTGCAAATCAGTGACATAAAAGTGTAATTTTTTTTGGTTTCGTGTTGTCTGTGATTTGTTTTGAAAAAAGTCTATAAAGGTTACCGGTCGATTTGTTTGTGTTGTGCGAGTGTTATTAATAAATCTTATTGTGCAAGTATTATTATTAACGATGCCGCGACCCAGAAGATCTAATCCTTCCCAACAAAGCCGTAATGTAATTAGGCTTCGGAACATTGCAAATCAATCCACTGAAGAAGAACGAGAAATCGCACGAGAAGAGCGCCGCGTTAGTATGACCCGACTTCGTGCTTGTCAAACACAAGAGCAAAGAGAGGCAGCCCGTGAAACGCCTCGGTTGGCAATGAGAAATCCTCGAACTTATCGCACAGTTCAACAACGAGATAATCTTCGATGCGCAAGAAGAAATGCTTCAAGTGTTGTTGATTTTAATCGAGCAGCGTTTCAATACGATTGCATAATTGATTACAGCTCGCATCTTTTCGTTCGCATTGGTCCAATGGACGCTGTTTGCGAGCATTGTGACGCATTGGAGTTTGCTGCAGAAACGCCTGGATTGTGCTGCATTAATGGCCAAGTGAAATTGCCATTATTGCCTCCGCCACCTGAGCCATTGCACTCATTGCTTCGTGGCGAAACACAAAACTCACGACATTTTCTAGCGAACACTCAAAAATACAATGGCTGCTTTCAAATAACTTCATTTGGGCAGACATTATCGAAAAACACGGATTTAATCCGACATTCAAGGTAATTTTTGTTGAAGAGAGTAAATGTTCATTTTCTTTAAAAGATAGGATTTAATAAAAAAAAAATTTGCTCAAATGTAGGTTTAATAATAGGTGGAAAAGTTTTGTTAGGTCTCTGTATTTGTATCGAAAATAAATAAAGCATGCTAACATTTAAAAAAATTTATGATTGTAAATCAGTAGATAACAAAACGAAAAATCTCATATATATAACAAGATCCTTCACTCAAGAGAATCAACCCGAGTGCATCCCATGCAGCAAAATACATAGCTTCAATAAAACAAATGCCTGCTGACACGACATTGAAATACTTGATTTTTGTACTTTTATTAAATTTTAATTTTCTTTGTATATATTATCCTAATAAACTATTGAGCTTAATAAATTTTTTGTATTCATTTTATTATGTTAATAAAATACTAAATTAAGTTTAGCTAAAAGTTAACACGACATTTATTGACTGTGGTAGGTGGTACGAAGTTTGCAAGGCCAGCAAGTAAATAAATAATTGTTGTGTTGAGTATCCTGGAACTGTAATTATTTACTGTCAAACTGACAGATTGTTTAAAATTTTTGACTTATTTAAAAATTAATTTTCTGTTAACGTTCTTTATATTTTCTGACGTGCCATGATTAATCAACTGTGATACCATTCGTTAAGACCTATAGAAAATTGAACGCACTCGGTCAATTTTCAGCGGTTTTAACAAGAGCTATCACCGATGATATCATCATAACACTAGTTATATTGTACTTGAATATAACGTGTGTTCATTTGAAAAGTCAATCTAGGTTACTTTGAAATTTTGATAGAATAAGACGCAAATATATTAGTATGTGTTTGTTGTTCCGTAAACGTAAATCCAAATGACATTTGATAATGTCAATCACAAATATCAGTTAGTGCATAAAATAATCGTGCGTCGATTCTGGTTTAAATAAATTGCTTCTCAGTTTTAAAATGGCTTTCACTTTAGAACATAAAATTTTTTTAGTCCAGGCTTATTTTCGAAATGGTAATAAAATTGATTGTTTATGGGTTTATTCAGTTCAAGATTGCATGGTAGAATTTCAAGTTGAGTTTCCACATTTTGTAATAGATTATATACAATTTAAGAATACTTTGGATAGAACTTTAAAACTTTTTTCTGAAACTGGTAGTCTCTTAAGAAAATCAGGCAGCGGAGCAATTAAGAAACGTACACCTCAAGTTGTCAATCGTGTTGAAGAAATAATGGAAAATGAACCACAAACATCTGTTCGACATTTGAGTCAACAAATAAACCTTTCTGTTGGTACAACTCCCAAGTTATTAAAAAAAGATATGCAACTTTATCCATACCGTGTCACAGCAGTACAAGAATTGTTAGAAATTGATTACCCACGTAGACTACAGTTTTGTAATTGGTTTGTAATTATGAACAATAACGGAGAACTTTCGCAAAGAGTCATCTTTACTGATGAAGCATGGTTTTATAAAATGGGATACCTAAATTCACAAAATACAAGAATTTGGAGTAGTGAAAATCCACATGTAATTAATGAAGAATCGCTACATCCAGAGAAAATTGGTGTTTGGGCAGCGATAAACCAAAGGCGAATCATTGGACCAATATGTTTTCAGGGAATGTTAACTGCTCAAAGGTACCGTACGGAAATTTTACAACCATTTATCAATCAGTTGCATGATGATGAACTTCAAAATGCATATTTCCAACAAGACGGAGCACCTTGTCACTGTACTGCAGAATCTTTGGATTAAATAAGAGAATTTCTTGTTGAGCATATAATTAGTAGAAATACTGAAATTGCCTGGCCTGCACGTTCATGCGATTTAACACCTTGCGACTTCTTTTTGTGACCTTATCTAAAAAATAACATATTTCGAACACCTATATTGAATTTGAATGATATGCTACAGAGAATCGAACAGAAATGCATGGAAATGAATAATAATCCAGTAATGTTGCAGAATATCATCAGAAATTTTGAACGGAGGATTTTAAAGTGCATTGATCTTGAAGGACAACATTTTCAACATTTGTTATAGTTTTCAATAAATACCACACACCATTATTTGTTATTTATTTGTATGTATGAAACTGTCAAAATATACGACTTCGTAGGTTAAGTAGTAAATTTTAATTTACGACATACTTCAAAATGTTCTCGATAAATCACATGCTACTAGATTGACTTTTCAAATGAACACTTGTTATATTCGAAATGTCCTTGCTAAAGCATTTCTCTAAATTATATTCAGTTCGACGTAATCATTTTTAAGATTACTTCTTACTCAGATACTTTAAATATAACAAATAAAAGATTATATTTTTGAGGACGCACTAATAATAAATAATAAAGTTTATGGGAACTCGACACCGCTGACTGCATGTTACGATGTTTATTCATTCCTTAAAATTGAACAACATTTCAATTTAACCAACCTATAAACCTCTTATTAAGCATAGACGAAAAACCGCGAATGATGCAACTACACTTGTTCTTATTAATTTGTTTATGTTAAATTTGCTTCGTTTACAAGTATTTCACTATAAACAAAGTAATAAAAATAGAAAAAAGATAATCATTTTGTGTAATCAAAAATATTTGTGGTTGTTATCAAGGAAATTTATTTTGGTTGTGAATACTTTATGAATTTATAAAAAGGCGATAAAAATAGAAAAGACACTAATTGTTTGTCATCCGCGTAAAGACGGCAGACTATGTGCCCCACACTGTTAAATTTAATAATACACATAAGATGTATTAGATAAAAATGTAGATTTTACTAAATTAGGGCAACTTTTTACCAATACTGAAGATCCATTGTACAGATACAAAGAGCACTTTAACTATGCAAATATAACATCTCTCAACGTCGAACAATCTTTCTCAGTATATAAACATATTATTATTAAATTTGACAGTGCGGGCACATAGTCTGCCGTCTTATTTCATAACAAATGATTTTTCTAATTCTTGATTTAAAGAAAAAACTGTTGTACACGTTTTCACAGTTTTTGTCAAGTTTAAAATTTACAATATCTGCTATTACTAGCGTGATTATCGTAAAGTTTCTAGGACGAAGATAGGCATTGAAATAGAAAATATATAACGAAATAAAACAAAACGCTTTTTTCACAAAAATTGTTTTAATAAACTAAATGAACATTTCGTGTGCTCTGCACACATCATCAGTAGTACTACAGTATTTCAATATGTATGTCACAAGTGCTAAACATAGAATACTAGAAAATACCGCGATATCATAAAGTTTCTGGGTCCAAGATGGCATTGAAATAGAAAATATATGTCTGAACTTTATCCATATTATCATACTGGTAACTTAACCTTAATTTTTGAAAATTATTTTGATAGTGTCATCGTGACATCAATAAATATGTCATTTGATTTAATAAAGATACAATAAAACAACAAGCTCAGCTTGTATTCAAAATTTTATTAATAAAAAAAGGCAAAATTAAAGCAAATGTTGAAATTGTTGTCCGTTATTTTCAATTCCCAATGTGACACGCCTTTTCATGCTGTTAAAGGCATTTTGCAGCATTGCGGGCGTTATTAATGCACATTCGTCAATAATTCTTTGTTGCATATCTTGCAAATTAGCAACAGGAGTTTTAAATATTCTATTATTAGGTGAGGAAACACGAAAAAGTCCATAATTGTCAAACAAGGTGATCGTGGTGGAAACTCAACTTCCGTATGTAAACTTATGATCCGATCGTCAAAAAACTCACGAAGAAAGCAATATTTTCTCGTGTTGTGTGTGCCGTTGCACAATCTTGTTGAAAGTATCCATATTGCAATTCATCATCATGCAACTGTTCAATAAATTCATTCAGAATGTTTCTATACCTCTCAGCATTAATTGTGAAATTAAAAAAAATAGGGCCAACAACTCTGCGGCGAAAAACTGCTAGCCAAACACCAAGTTTCGCATTATGGAGAAACGATTAAATAAAAATATGAGGATTTTCACTACTCCACATTCGAGTATTTTGGGAATTGACATACCCCGAAAGATGAAACCATGCTTCATCAGAGAAAAATGACAAATTTAGCAGGTCATCATCTTCTATTAAGTTATTTGCAAACCACTGGCAGTACGCACGACGTCTAGGGTAGTCTACCGGCAAAATAGCCTGATGTGATTGCATCTTATACGGATGCATGTGTAAGTTTTTGTTTACAATTTTCTGACATGTTCCATAAGAAAGTCCAATCTCTTGAGAAAGGCGTTTCAAAGGTTTTGTGGGTTCATTTACCATACGTTGACGAACATCATTTATAACTTGTTCCGAACGAACAGTTGGTCTACCAGTACGTGATTTATGACCCACAGAACCAGTCTCACGAAACACACCAACACAATTGGAAAGGCAATTATAAAAATCTTTGGGAATTACAGCTAACTCTGGAAAGTGCTCTCTAAAATCATCCAAACATGCACGTTGACTGTACACCCAAATTCCATCAATTCGCACTCCACTCCGAAAATAGGCTTCAATCATGTACGCTTTTTGCACTATATTGTAAACCATATTTGAATTTACTCGAATGTACTATGTTTCAAACTCGACGTTCAAACTTGCTTTCAGCAATTCTAACACATTAATGGATGACAGATAATGTCACTGTCAAAATAATTTACAAAACAGAGTTATAGTTCCTAACTTAAGTTCAGACATACAATTTATATTACAAAGCCATCTTCGTCCTAGAAACTTTATGATATCACGGTATATGTCTGAACTTAAGCCATATATCATATTTGTAACTCAACCTTAACTTCTGAAAATTATTTTGACAGCGACATTGACTGTCATCAATTAATGTGTTAGAACTGCTGCTGAAAGCAAGTTTAAAATCGGTTTGAATAAATTCAAATATAGTTTCGATATAGTTTCCTTTAATCAACGCAGTAATAACGAGCCATCGAAAAAATTCATAATTGAAGTAGACTGTGAAATTGGGTTGGTACTTTCTTCCACTTCCACATAATGACATTTTTTATTTGACATTGAAAGTATAAGTTTGTATCAAATTTTTCAAAACTCTTATTAAGAAAATTAAATTTATTTAAAAAATGGTATTCAACATAGAACAAAAAGCAAAAATTATCGAATGTTACTTCCGTACAGGTGTGAAAGTAAATGGCGAGTGGCAGTATTCAATTACGGAATGCATGGCTGATTTTAGTGAAGAACATCCTGAATTAGTGTTTGACTACAATGATTTTTACAATGTTTTGACAAATTGTGTAAAGTTATTCAGAGAGACTGGTAGTGTCGGTCGAAAAACTGTAAGTGGATGGCCATCTAAACGTACAGCTAATAATATTGAAGGCCTTCAGCATATTATTGATGAAAATCCAAAAACATCCATTTCAGTAGTGACCCAACAAACAAATTTATCTTATGGTACGTGCCAATTCATTCTTAAAAAAGTCTTACATTGTCATCCATTCAAGCTGCAATGTTTTCATGAACTTTATCCAGTGGATGATTTAAGACGAGTGGAATTTTGTCAATGGTTTCAAAATAATCTACACAATCAGGATATCCTTAACACAGTTTTTTCCACGGATGAGGCCTGGTTTTATCTTTCTGGATATGTTAATTCACAGAATATGAGGTGTTGGTCCTCCGAAAATCCTCATTTTTTGTTGAAAAAACATTGCATCCTCAAAAAGTTGGTGTTTGGGTTGGAATATGTCGAAGAAGATTGGTGTGTCCCATTTTTTTTGAAGGTACACTTACTGCTGCACGAAATCGCAATGAGATACTCGGCTCATTCATAAATCAACTGGATGATGAGGAATTACAAAATGGGTATTTCCAACAAGATGGTGCAACAGCACATACGGCCAAAGAAACACTTCAATAACTCAGGTAATTTTTTGATAACAGAATAATAAGCAGGAACACTGAAATCCCATATCCAACTAGGTCTTGCGATTTAAACATGTGATTTTTTCGTATGGCCATACATCAAAAATTCGATTTATTCAACGCCAATTCATAATCTGGAACAACTGAGAATTCGCATAACAGAAAAGTGTGAAGAGATCAACAACTCACCGCAAATGCTGCTTAAAGTTTTTGCTGGATTGCGGAGAAGAGTTGGTTTGTGTTTAGATGTAAATGGACAACATTTTCAACAACTTCTGTAGCTATATGTAAATTTTGATTATGATTTCTATATTAAATAAATTATTTGTTTTCTTTTTTGTTGTAGTATCATTTCAATGCCATAACCTTTTTTTACAATGAAACCAAATGAAACTGTCAAGCATCAAGTAATGTGTCATTATGTGGAAGTGGCTAAAGTACCAACCCAATTTCACAGTCTACTCCAATTATGAATTTTTTCGATGGCTCGTTATAATAAAAATCATGTGCGCTTTATCTTTTAATACATTAGAATTTTTAGTACAATTTTAGTATATGATCAATTGCTCCATTACAATCAACTACATTTTTTAAACGTCGCGGAATTGATAGCACCAAATCCCGAATAAATTCCCGCGTGATAATTTGCCATGCTTCCGTAATGCGTTGCTGTACTTCAAAGCGATTATTAAGTTTAAAATTCGCCTTGTGTATAACTTTCGTTAATCTTCCCCAAACATTTTCAATAGAGTTTAAGTCGGGACTTTTTGAGGGCCACGGTAAAACACTTACATTATATAAATTTAAAAAGTCTTCCTGAAATTATAAAGTTTCATTATTGCTAAAATATTCAAGCTTTGTATTATATTACATGCTGGTATGTTAAATGTTCGCTATAAATCGACATTACTGATGGTCGCATAGTTTGTTCTAAAATTCTCGGCGATCGATAAACACCAATATGGCCATTATGAAAGGACTGAAAGAAAGTTTTCTCGTCTGAGATAACTATATTATTCCAAATATAATGCTGGTTAACATATTGCTGAACAAATGCCAATTTTCTTTGCTTATTATCTCCCGTCAAAAATATCTCATTTGCGCTACAGCAGTGTTCTAATTCCGTTTCAGCAATTCGTTTTTGGGCAGTTCTGATGTTACCAGGAAAATTAGTGCATTCTTTTGCTCGTATAGATATATCAGAGGGGTGTTCTCTAATCAAATTTACCAGTTCTTCATCTTGCTCCCGTGATGATATTTTTCGGTGTTCTGAAACTTTTTTTCGGAGAAAGACTCCATTTTGCAAACGTTTTTTTTTGCTTGTTCTACTGTATTTTTACTTTTGTTTAGTTCGCACGCAATTCTCCTAAAAATCCATCCCTCCTCAAGTTATCAAAAAAAAACTTTTTAAGTTGGTTCAAATTTGACATTTTAAGTTACTTTATTTAACTGCCATGTTAGTTGTCAGGAGGTGTCAGATGCGTTCAGATTTACACCAAACAAAATACTCGTGTACCCGTTTTTTTAGCGCTGATGGTACATGATTGAATCCTATTTTCAGGAGTGCGAATCGATGGAATTTGGGTGTACAGCCAGCGTACATGTTTGGATGGTTTTAAACTTCCCAGAGTTAATTGTAATTCCTAAAAATGTTTATAATTGCCTTTCCAATTATGTTGGTGTATTTTGAGAGACTCGTTCTGTGGGCCATAAATCACGTACTAATAGATCAACTGTTCATTTGGAAGGAGTTATAAATGATGTTCGTCAACGTATTGACACTGAACCCGCAAAATCTTTGAAACGTCTTTCTCAAAAGATGGACTTACTTATGGAACATGCCAGAAAATTGTAAAGAAAAACTTACACATGTGTATTTTTCTGGTAGACTACCCTAGACATCTTGCTTACTGCTAGTGGTTTGCAAATAATTTAATGCAAGATAATAACCTACTAAATTTGACATTTTTCTCTGATGAAACGTGGTTTCATCGTTCAGGATAGATACGTCAATTCCCAAAATACTCGGATGTCGAGTAGTGAAAATCCTCATATTTTTGCTTGGCTAGCAGTTTCTCGTCGCAAAATTGTTGGACCTACTTTTTAAAATTTTACAATTAATGGGGAGAGGTATAGAAACATTTTGAATGTTACATGTTACAATACGGTTACTTCCAGCAAAATGGTGCGTAGCTTAATGTGCTTAATATATTTGTAATATTTCATGGAAAATATAAATACATTATTAGATTTGGAGGGTTTTTTTACAAAAACAGCCTTAGTCCAAAAATGCAAGTTTTAGGTTTACACAGTCTTGTGTAACTCCGAGTAGAGCCGAATAGTTGGTGATTCGGTATCCTTAAAAACAGTAATAATCCGGAGATAAACCAATGTGAAATATATGGGTTTCTGCAAAAGCGACCATAATCCAATGGTATTTCCAGCAAAAACTGTTAAATATGAAAATTGGACTAAGGCTGTTTTTGTAAAAAAACCCTTCATTTGATTTGGAAAATGATGATAATTATACAAACGAAGAAAGAGTTTTTATGGTGAAAACATACTACAGTTAATTTTGACAACAGACCTATACCATCTGTAAGCACTATTAATAAATATTTGCAAAATTTCGTAACACTTACAAACATTTCAATAGCATTGGAACGTAATTTCCAAATCACTGGATTGATAGAGGTGGTGCTATAAATTGGCCAGCAAGATAACCTGATTTGGCACCTTGCGATTTTTTTCCTGTGGGGCAAAATCTACAAAAAACGTCACCCAGATATTAATTCTTTGAAAGAAGCAATACTTGCTGAATGCGCGTTAATTACTGACAGACAATTTGGTAAACGTAATATGAGAAAACTAAATGATCTGGGCAGCTTAAGGCTGTTTGGACATGAGTTAGAATTAACAAATGAAGTGAAGTATCTAGGCATAACACTTGATGCGAAACTGAATTGGAGCAGACACCTAGTTAAAGTGGCAGACAGGGCAACGCAGCCCTTCTGGAGATGCAGAAGATGCTGTTGGCAAGACCTGGGGGACTAAAACCAAATGTGGTACACTGGTTGTACACAGCAGTAGTAAGACCAACGATTACCTATGGAGCAGTTGTCTGGTAGAGGAGGGCGGAGCGGACATCGTCGGTGGGGCCCCTCACGACTCTCCAGCGACAGGCTCTGTTGGGAATAACGGGAGCTACGAACAACACGGGAACCGCCTCCATGGAAGTATTTGTAAAGGCGGAGGCAATGGCTGCGATCCTGAGGCTGAAGGCCAATGACGTATGGTATCCTAATAAGGTTGTAACTAACAGAGTGGAAGTGAGAGATCTATTGGGGATAGTACAAAGAGCAGTGTGCTCAAGTGTCTGGACGTGCTGGCGTCCAACCCAAAACAGAAGAAAAAGAAGAGGAGATGCCAAAAGCCCGAATCTTAATCCAATTGAAAATTTGTGGAACACATGGAAAAAACAATGCGTCGAAATGATTTTAGACAGACAGGAATTGATTAATGGCATAAACGAGTGTTGGCAAAATTGCTAATTAGATCTATGCCTAGAAGGATTAATTTGGTGATAGAAAGTAATGGCAATGCAACAAAATACTAAAGTATTATATTTCTGTAATAAAAAATATGACCTTTACTTTCTTGCTGCATATTATTTTACGACGTTAAATTAAATTATTTTGATTAATCGTTCGGATGGTAATGTCAGATAATTCTAACCTCTTCTAAAAAAGCCATAATTAAACAGATTAAAAAAACATAAAACACAAATTTCTATGTACGTCAATTTCCCATTTTTTTTTTTTGGTGGGAAGCGTATCATTTTGTTCGGTAATGAACGTATATGCATATATGTCATTATACATATTGCTATGGATTTTTAATTAAAATAATTTAATTTAAAAATATACATTTATTTTCAATATGACTGTATACTAAATTTAAATTTTTGCGTAGATAAAAACTTGTTATTCGGGGTCGATCTCATGTAGAGACCGAGGTCAATTCAAACTGGGAGACCAAAATTATAGCTAGAACTAGAAGGTAGCTTTGGGTGATAGAATTAAATATATTTAATTAATTCAGTTATTTGATTGATAAGTGATTTATTGATGTATTAGAGTGTTGTAGAGTTAAATTCTCGTATGATATTTGATGTTTAAATTGATTATGCACCTTCTTTGTTCGTCTCCACATTAATCTTGTAAGTAGATATAAATTTTTTATGATATCATAAAACATAAATTAAAATTATGAGTATATTTCTATTGTATCCAAGCTTGTAATTAAGAGATTTAATAATTAGAAATATAGATACTAAAGCTTACTATTAACATTTCTTTGTTAATATTATAATTGAAAAGTTTGTTCGAGAGGATTAAAGGGTTTTTTGTGCGTGTCGATTAAACACGTGTTAGTTTTGTTCGTGTATCAGAATCTGATTATACAGTGTGGTTCTCTGGGGAAGAAATTAATAGTAAACTTGATTATTTTTAGATAAGTTTTGTTCGGAGTCATTAAGAGGAAGTTTTCCATTCATTTAGCTGTCAATTTTACAATTAATGTTTTTACCTCATGTATTTTTGTATAATACAGCATCTTTATATTTTGTAAAGATAGATTTTTTTTTATTTTGTATTAAATATTCAGTTTAATTTTTATCCTGATTTTGTTTTATTTTCATACCAATATTGCTGTTCAGGCTTAATATATATATATAAGTAAATAAATTTTTGTGAACATTTCACTGGCGCTCAAATAACATTGCAGTCACGACTTTCCTAACTGGAACCCGAGAAGTTAGAAGTCTCATATTTGAAAATTCACCGGCTGAGAAACCTTGTTGGGAAAACTAGTTATGGATGGTGGTCTGCTAAATTTTCAAACCATTATTCATAGCAATATGTTTAATTGTTTCTGTAACATCTAATTGATTTCACAATAAATCTATACTGTTAAAAAAATAAGTTCGTATTATTACAAACGGGGGCTTGTGCTGGATATCGGGGTGTGGATGTGCCGCGTCAATAATAATGAAATTATTCTAAGATAAATAAAATAATTAGTGGTGCTGCTGAAGCTTCTTCAAAGGCCCAGGACGTGCGTGATGATTGTTAATTAAAATATATTTATAACCTACTTACTAAATAAATAAAACACATAGGCGCTGTCCTTAAAGTTTGTATTTATATTTACATAAGAAAGAAATGAAATTGGTATATTTAAAAGTAATTAAACAAAAGTAATATATACACGAGGAGCGGTAATTAAGTAACTGAATATTAACACAAAAATACTCTGAAACGAACGTTTAATTGAGCAGTAAATTAAGGGTTAATTGAATACGATTAATATAAAATAATCTCTGCATCGCACAATACAGAGTTACCTTTGATTTGCGACGATGGGCGGCCACGTGGTGCGTCGTATACCTGGACAGATATGCAGAGCGATGTTTGGCCGGAGGAACAAGAAATTAATTAGTTTAATTAATATGTATTCGCTTAAAAGAATTATATATATATAGAACAATACAGAATTACCTTAGAAGCGAAAGAGGCCGGACGGCGTGGTAAGTTGCATTGTGTACTTGAACAGCACGAGGAGTTTTTTAACTCACGAAGGTTCTAAAGAGAAGATCGGACTGATAGTTTTGTATCGAAGAATACTGGTTTTGAAAACGGTCTGTTTTATGATCTAAGTCGGAGAGAGGGTCGATAACTTGAATAATAATTAATTAAGAAGCGGGACCTGAAGAGGTGTTCTATCGATGGCATAAATATTATTAAAATAACCCTTGTGACATAAGCTTTCTAATGATATGAAACATAACGTATAAAGGGAGATGTATGTAATTCAATTAAAACAATTTAATGAAATGTAAATAGAAAGAAATTCCAGAGTAACGTTGTTGCCAGGTCAGGTAGAAAACTAAGGGTTTCGGTTAAGATATAACAAAAGAGATGCTTTCTCTTTGGACACGAATACATAGAAAATGTCTTAAGTTAATATTTTAATACGAGATATTCAAAGAAGAAATATATTTAAAAATAGATTAAAATATTTTTATATGCTAAGCGTAACAGCATATATTTTGCTCTAATAAATTACTAATTTATTAAGTGATAGATGTGTAGTTTACACTGGTATCTTGCAATTTTATGTAAAACCAAATACAAATCTCCCCACTACTTCTAATGCTGCGCGAACTTATTCCCACCGCTCGCTATACTTATTTATTGTTTTAGTACAGAAAAAATGGCAAAAGTAATAATAATTGAATATACTGTTAACGGCCTATGTTCGACTTTGAGTGTGGGCACCTGGTATATTCTGGTGGATAATTAAAAAAGCACGAAAATTTTATTGTAGACCTATGTACTTCGTAAACACATCCTATACAACACAAATTAGCAGGTCTTTATTGTTTATGAAAAAGAATTAAATCTAACGAAATAAATAGCATACGCAAATATAGTAATTTTCAAATTTTCTTTTTGAAATGAATTATATTATATTATTATTATTATATATTATATATATATATATATATATAATATCTTCGTGACCTTGGTATGATAAGGTAAACTTAATAAGTCGGCGATTAAAGGTCTGGTCTACTTCAGAGTATATATATTTAAAACAACTCTACATGTTTCGGCAATACGCCTTTGTCAAGAGAATACAAAATATAAATGACAGAATAATATTCTGTCATTTATATTTTGTATTCTCTTGACAAAGGCGTATTGCCGAAACATGTAGAGTTGTTTTAAATATATATACTCTGAAGTAGACCAGACCTTTAATCGCCGACTTATTAAGTTTACCTTATATATATATATATATATATATATATATATATATATATATATATATATGTATATATATATATATATATATATATATGTATGTATATATATTATATTAAAACAAAATAAATTTGGACCGCATTTTTTCTCGCAAAACTTATATTATTATTTTTATTATTATGTATACATCCAGATGCCAAGAGTCGACAGTTCGGATTCACTATAATACCGATGCATATAGTTTCGATGATAGTCTGTCGCCGTTCAGGCTCGAGCGTCGAATAAAAACGACGCCTTCCTCACAATCAGTAGCGCTGTCGAAAGTGTGCATCGTGTTACTTTCAAACTCGGTATAACCGCACTAATTTGACGGCACTATTACGAGCGCGCAAAAAAGTTAATTTTTGTTTCCTATATGTATTTTGTCACATATCAACTTCCGATGGCGTCTAAAATTGACTCGTTTTAAACGGAAAATATCCCGTTCTGTTTTTGTTTTTACGGTGAGAAAGTTGGTGGTTGACACTAATTGGTGCGAAAGATGGTCGGTTACTACAGCCAAGGTATACATAGAATTTTTGAAATATGTAGTGTGTATGATGTCGCTTTTTTATAACTCTTTTTTATTTTTATTTTGTGTGCGTTTGCTGTGAAATTTTTAGGTTGTTATTTTGGGATTTTCAAGAGTTATTTTCTGATTTTTTTTTTGCAGCTATCGAAACTAAAATAAAACACAAATGTACTGTGTTTCTAACAATTGCTAATTTAAAAATTGTTTAAGTTTAATTAATTATTAAAAAAAATATTTAAAATATAGGTAATAAACTCCTGATCCATTAACAATAAATACAGATTATTAGAAATTTTCGTTAATTTTAATTTTTTAAATAACGTAAAAACTAAAAATTAGTAAAAACTTCTAACAATCTGTGTGTTTATTACTGATGGATACGAACATGAATTTTCATCAAGTTAAAGCTGAATCAATTCAAGAGACAGTGTATAATTGCTAAATAATTTTTTTAATTTTTTTTTAAATCGGCATTTCTTTTCTTTTAATAAATTTAAAAATGCTATTTCAAAATGCAGTAAGGATAGAGCTCTTTCTAGAATTTTTTTGCTGCTATCAAAAATAAGTTTAATAACTTGTAGGAAAGACAAGACTGAATTGTAAAAAATATTTTTAAATATTTTTTTATTTGAACTAATTTATTAATTCATTGCTAACAGATTATTATAACGTGTCTTCAAAAAGTGTTTACGTCCGAGGCGGTTATGCATGTCTGTAATAAATCCATACTATACTTTCTTACCATACTATACTTTCTTAAATGTGTAAGTTCTCTTCATTTTCGTCTTTTTCTCAACAGGAGTATGTCCTGTGTTTACTGTTTATTATTGTTAGTTTATTGAAGTTCAGCTTCCTTCCAACGCTTATAAGATTTACCCAATGACTAGTATTTTAGTCAATTTGGTCAATTCATCTTTCCATGTGGTTTCTCCAATACCTCGTTCGTGCTCTAGTCCATCTTACTGCATCCTGAAATTCTGAATTCCTATGACTAAGATACAATAATTTTACATAATTTATGTTTAACTGCCAGGGATAAGCTGAATTAATTGAGAATAAGAAAATCTAGTAGACTGTGAAAAACAATCATACAGTGTTTAATTAGGGCAACTCATTATCTGTCGTTTGACGTTTTGTTGTTAAAAGTTACGTTCGTTATAACTCAGCTACTTATTTTTTTAAAATAAAAGAAAATGGAATTAACCAGAAAGCACTTTCGAATCATAATTTATGATTTTAAAAGAGGTTTAAGCGCTTATGAGTGCAAAGATAGTTTAGATTCAGTTTTTAGTGAACAAGCATCTTCCTTGGCTACAATTTATCGGTGGTATAAGGAATTTTGACGCGAAAGGAATTCTGTTCAGCATCAAAAACGAGCAGGGCAGGGCGTCCTCCTACGGCTGTTACCGACAAAAACATTGTTGTTGTTAAAAAAAATAATTGAAGAGGACAATAATGCTGTAATAGAGCATCAACTCAAGATTGGATCCTCAGCTGCAACAATCATACACGATCATCTGCATTTAAAAAAAGTGGTAAGTCGTTTGGTGGCGCATCACCTTTCTGACTTCCAAAAAGCAGAGCGTGCAAGAATTTGCCATGAAGCTTTAAATTTCTTAAATAATGGTGGATGCCAATTTTTTTCCAAAATAGTGACAGGCGACGAAAGTTATATTCATTTTTCCTCGAAAACAATTTACGTGTAACCAGAAGCAGAAGCAAACAGTTATCAAAGACTTGAAGATGGCAAATGTGAAACGTCGTCCAGAAACCAGCACCGGTCTTTACGAAGACCAAACAGTGGAAACGCGGAAGAAAACCCGGAATCCAGTTACAATATACAGTAGAACTCGGTTATATCGAACGCGCAAAAGGAAAAAAAATTGTTTGTTCAAAGCAAGTGTTCGTTATAAACGATTTTTAGTATTTTTCATACTTTGTATTTAAAATAATATTCACTAGAGTTTAATTCATATAAACATATTTAATTTTCACATAGAACTAAATAAACATAGTAAATACATACTTACATTAAGAAAGTATAACTGTAGTATTAAAAAACATCATTCAGACAAAAAATAATTCGTGATTTTTAATTGAGTAGATTTTTTTGTTAACATATCTTTTTCAATCTTACTTTGTAACAGATTAAACATGTCTTTTATACTATGATCTACATCTGTAAATGTAATATAAGTTGATAAAACATTCAAGGCATTATACACTTGTCCAATGGTAGGTAGTCTCGCTGCGTTTTCTTCCATATCTGAATCTTCCATGACCTCTTGTAAATCATCTTCAAAAGAATTTGTTATAAGTTCTGCATCAGATGGAGCTTCAGTAGTTATTAATTCCCTGTCAACATTTGTATATCTGGTCAAATCTTCATTGTTAAATGGATTATTAATGTTATTTCTATCTATCCACGTTGAAAGAGGAAGGTTATCATCATCTTCATCACCAGCATATTTTAAAATCCATTGTGATAACGGAAGATCATCATCCTCATCAAATAACGCATTACATTTCAATAGTTTTTGAAGTTACTCGTGTCCAAGCAGTATTGATCATTACTATAGCGTCTAGTAATGAAATGTTTAAATTCTCTTTATTTTCAAGGCAGTTAAATAACCGAGTCAAAAGAATTCTTTTGTAATGTGATTTCAGGCAGTAAATTACTCCTTGATCCATCGGTTGTAGTATTGCTGTAGTACAAGGAGGTAGGAAAACCAGCTTAATGAATTTTAAATTTTCTATATGGGGATTCGCTGGGCAATTATCCACCATTAATAAAATTTTTCTATTTTTGTTTTTTAATTCCTTGTCCCATTGTCTTAGCTCATTTTCAAACAATACAGATGTCATCCACGCACTTTTGTTTGATGCATAAGAAACGGTAATTGATTACAATTTTTAAAACATCTAGGAGTCCTCGACTTTCCCACAACTAATAGCTTTCGCTTTTCCGATCCGGTCATGTTTGCACACACTAATGCGGTTATGCATTCTTTACTATGCTTACCGCCAACCCATTTTTCCCCTTGATATTTTAAAGTTTTATCAGGTGTTACTCTGTAAAATAGTCCTGTTTCGTCTGCGTTAAAGATATCAACATCTTCATATCCTCTTCTTAAATTGGGCCAAATGTCTTTAATCCAGGAGCTAACAGTTTGCTTTAACACACTTGCGGCTTCGCCATGTATTTTCCTGCAACGATATTATATCTTTTTTTTAAATCTGTCTATCCAGCCTCTGCTACATGTAAAATTAGTATTCTGGAGTTTTCCTAACTTTTCTGCTTTAAATTTTAACATTTCTCCAGTAATCGATGCACGTTGATTTCTTTGATAGCTAAACCATCTTATTAAACCATTATCCACGTCTTTTCTTATACGTTTTCTAATTCTTCTTAATTTACTAACATTTAATTGATTGCTCCTTTTAACTTTTCTTTATTTTTTTTAATTGTGGACACTGTTGATTTTGGTAAATTAAATTGCCGGCTTATATCTGAATTTGAACGCCCTGCTTCTAATTCCGAAATAATAGATAATTTTTCTTTTATCGTTAACACTTTTCGTTTCACCATTATTATTTATGTATGTGTAAACGTTAGCATCTATGTATGTATATCAGATCACAGTTAGACTACAACTAAAGCAAGAAAAAACATCTCGATCCTACGATGTACCTATACATATACGAGGGGGAATTACCGAAGAATAACCGTCGCGATAAGGGTATGGTTCGTTATATCCAAGCGTCATGGCAGATATTTCTCTTAACAACTTGAACTTTAAAAGCGCGAGTTCGCTACAAACGAGTTCGTTATAAGCAAGCGCAAAATATATTGCGAGCATAGGATATTTGATCGGGGAAATTGTTTTTGTTCGTTATCACCGGGCGTTCGCTATATCTAGGGTACGTTATATCCGAGTTTGACTGTATATGTATATATAGATATATATATATATATATATATATATAGATATATATATATATATATATACATATATATATATATATATATATATATATATATATACATATATATATATATATACATATTGCTATGAATAGTGGTTTGTTGAATTATAGCGCCACCATCCACAACTAGTTCACCCAACCAGGTTACTCAGCCGGTGGATTTCCAAAAATTGAGACTTCTTACTTCTTGGGTTCCAATCGGAAAACGTGGAACTGCAATGTTATTTGGACGCCAGTGAAATATTCACACAAGTTTTTTTTTATATTATATAAGTTACTTATATTTTCAATTAATCAATTAGTAGTAATGGTATATGAAATGAAACAAGCACAAGATAAAATTTAAATGAATATTTAATACAAAAAAAAATCAAAAAAGAAAAAAGAACTATCTTTATAAAGTATAAAGATATTGTATCTTTCAATAGTACACTGAGGTAAAATATATCCACTGTAAATTGACAGCTAAGTGGATTAAAACTTCCTCTAAATTACTCCGAACAACCTTAAATAACAAAGTTTATTTTTAATTTCTCCCCAGAGAACCAGACTGTATAATCAAATCTTGAAACACGTTCTAAATTACACATGCACAAAATAACATGTAAAAACTATAACCTTGAATCCCGGCGTGCAAAATTTTACAATTATAATAATTTTTTTATATTGTTTATAGTGTTTGCCTTGAAATTAATTGTATTTATAATATATTTGTATTACAGAAAAGTATAGTTTTGATAAGATAAACACTTTATTATTTGACATCTTTTTTATCAAATTGGTATCCAGTATTAGAGCTAGAGTCTGGTAAAGGTTATTTTCAATTAAATTTTAGTTTTAGACATAAAAAGGCAATACTTTATGCGGTATTTAAGCTTACGTGAACTGAATGTACTAATTATTGCAGGATAAAGGAAATATCAATGAATAAATAAATTTGTTAATTCTAATTACTGCGTCAAAAATATCCCATTACGTCGATAAAAGATAGAAAAGTTAAATTATATACATAATCTATCATTATGATTATGAAAGTTCGCTGAATCAATGTATTAACATTTTCTGCAATTGATTTTAATCTAAATGCGGGTCAGTAGGGTGTCTTTTGGTATTAGGAAAGTTTAACTTGACATTTAATATGGATGACATTTATGGCAAACTATGCGCAAATTCTGCTGTCTTTCTTCTAACATAAAATATATAAAATGTGCAGATGGCGAAATATGTATGTAGTACATATTTTTCTTAAAGGACTTTTAAGGTACGGTTTTAAATTTTTATATACTTCTACTCGTACATATGTAAATACGCAAGGAAATTATGCATCAAGTTTAGATAACGTGTTTAAAGAGTTTTTACATCTTGGATGGCTAAAGACAGGGACAGCATGGCTGTAATAAAGTGGGTCACCATATTTTCTTAAATACCAAAAGTTACAATTTATTTGATATAAGTCAAGTTTAAGTTAAATTATTTTTTTGATTATTTTTGAATAGAATGTCAAACGCCCTCGTCATAGAAACGAATATAAAAAACTCAAACTATTTCTATACGGTGGCTATCTCAACAATTAATTTAAGCATAGAATCGACACATACTGTTCTTAAAAACGACTTTAAATATTCTATCTGATTACGTAAAAGTGTTTCCACGCATTTTATCTTCAATTTTTGGAAACAAAAAGAAACCACCTACACGCGTCAAACTGTTAATGTAAAATGTTTTTGATTTGACTCATAAAAAATGTCCAATGTTGCGCGAATAAATTCATGATCTTCCTCAAGTATTGCTCGAACAGCGGAAGTATTCTCATCAGTAACAACAGTTCTCACCAAGAAAAAATCGATTTCTTTTGAATTTCTTGTACCAATTATAAATTGTTGCCTTAGATGGGCTTCTTCGCCAAATGCATTTTTAAGCCGATATTTACATTACATTATTGGAAGGATTGATTGTCCGTCGCTTCTGTCACAATTAATTTTTTTGATTCCAGGACATTTAACTAGATCGTCGCGACACTTTCACCGTTCCCATCGCCAAATCCAGTGTGTTGCTCAAAGCCCCTGTACACAACCTTCACAAATTCTACCCTGATCCCTACTCTCTGTGATTTGAGATAATTTTGACTACTTCACATGTGTCTACGAATTGTCATTTGGTATTTCTTTTGTACTTGAATTGTATTTTTTATTTTTAGTATTTACTATTATTTTTTAACAGTGCCTTATACATGTAACTATTTTATGGTACACTGTATGTATGTATTTACTTAGGTTATGTTTTGTCCTGTAATTTGAATATTTCTGTTGGACAATAAAGAATATTTTTATTATTATTTGTTCGCTAATCAAATTCATTTTTGGGTCAACACAAAATCTTTAAATTATGATAATCAACAAACTATTAGAGCAAATCGAACAAACTACACAAACTAGCTGTCAAATAAAAACAAAATTTAATTTTTTTTTTTTTAGAAATATGCCCATTCTAGATTTTGTTCTAGAGAGTGTTCTCCTCGTATTATATATATTTAAATTTATCGGTCGTTTAACTTAAAACCATGTATAGAGTTTTAAGTAGACAGTAAACATCTTAATTATATATAGAATAATCGTAATAGTGAAGCTGCAAATAGCTTTTACAAACTTATATTTAATGCTTCCGCATCTATATATGCACGTGCATACACATAATTGTACGCATCAATGCATGTTATTCAAGACGCTGACTTACCTTCAAATTACAGGATCAAACTGCAGCTATTAGGTGTTATAAATACCCTATATTTAAACGAAACGTCGGAATTTCGTTATTGCATAAACGCTACAATAATGTTTAGATTGTGTATCTATTCTCAAAATAAAGTATAAACATTGGAATCATACTTTGGCACTTATTATTACTTCCGTGACGAAATCGTTTCGGATTCGCGGTCCAAATCTGAGATTGGATTGGAATGAGATGGAAAATATAATATTGTATTAAAATAAAGAAAAATATAGATGCTAATTACGCGGGTCAACCAAATTTTTTTTTTCAGCTGCACAGAATATTTTTGGTAAATATTATGATTTCAAGTCTGCTGAATCCAAACATGATCTTCATTCCCTCCATCACATACAGTTTTTCTTTGCAAAATACAAGGTGTTTGCACAAAAAGAACATAACATTAATGAAAAAAAAAAACCATTTAATTACAAAGAAGAAGCAATATTATAATTAAACAAACATTGTTTAATTAAAAAAATGTACTTAACATTCTGTGTTCATTCTTTTTGCCTATTAAACATTTTATTCTTCTCTTTGACACTTCTCCGAACATTCTTTCGCTTTCCATTTTCTGTTTCTCGCTTGAACATCCAACAGTAGTAAGCTAGCATATTAACGTCCCAACTTCCTTGGTAGCGTCTCTCAATATCACAGACATCCTGGTGAAATCTTTCACCCTTCTCTGCACTAAAGCCAACCAAGTTTTCGGGAAAATGCAAGAAATGAACTTATGAAGCTCATCTTGCAGCCTTAAGCTTTATACGCAGCCAACATGCGTTGTATAATGGTTGTGCATCACGTCTTTAAAAGAGTTCCGCGCTTCTGTTTATATGTACCAAATTTTGACCATGCCTGCATATTTAACCAGACTGTATATTATATATGATAATAAACAAGGTACGTATACTAGAGATCTCTAGCATGCTCTCACAAGCAAGATACAACCTTATATACGAAATTTACTACTAAATAAAATGCGACGTTAAATATTTATACAACTAAAGACAACAAGGCAATGATTCAATACAAGATAATTAATGTAAAACGGTGGAAACAATAATACATTATCAAATGTTCAAAAGGATTATAAATAACTAAGACAAATTCATCAAATTGTTCATTTTTACGTGGTGTTAAATATGCTATTACGAATTTATGTGACACAAACGAAAATGATAAATAGCTATTAATTGAACAGTGTAATCAAACGACAACTCAGCTTTAGGATTAGCAAGTGCAGGTCGATGCCAACTCCACTGCAATGGCGTCTCTTCCGCCTCTTTTCGATATCAGTTAGGGTAATTTATTGGGTGATAAAGTTATCGGCAATTACCTACGACAGCTAACAGTAGAAGCCGGTAATAGAAACCAATAACAAGAGCCCTAAGATAATATTTTAGGCGTTAGCAAATATCGCAGAGAAAATGGCGGGACAGCATTACTTACCTTTAGTTGGTCAAGGTCACAATAAACATCGGCGTAGACAACGGCGCAAATCCAATTATATATTGGTGTTAATTAAACAAATGTGTGTAGGCCACAATATCCACTCATTTCGGTGTATAATCAAAACTTATGGTACTTCACACAATAACCAAACAGCAAACACATGCACATACGCCCTAGCCGATATACTAAACGGAAGTCAAGTACGATGTCACACAATATTCCCATGCATATCGGGCCGCTTTGATCCTCAACCAATTATCTTACCGTGAGGCAGTCACGTAATTTCCGACCACCTGCATAGCACGGCGGAGTACACTCGAAGGAAAAAGACAAGTACAATACGTCGCAAAACACACAATTAATATTTAAAAACGATATTTTGAAACGTAACAAATCATTGCCAAACCATTCAAACGCATCAAGTGTAGTGATGAAAATTTATTTCCATTATGCAGCAAGACTGTTTCGAGGCATGTTTTTGAAGAATCAAGGAATACGCGACACTCAATCATTTTTTATTTCAAAACACTTTATTATCCCTTGAACATCACTATAAAAAAAGCCTCTGAAGAAAAATTTAGTGAATTCTCTCTCTCGTTGCCTGTACCACGAAAATGAGATTCCGAGTAAGTGCAGTTTTTTATTTTTTAGTCTTTGACTTGCTTAGAACTTTCTTATATATAATTGTATTATAAACGTGCACAGCAATTCAACATATTCTATGTTAATTATTTTAAACACGCATTTTTGTTGAACAAAAAACACTTACTTAAATAATTACCCATAAATTTTATTACATCTTACGTTGAAGAATTTTTATAATATTTTGTTTTATTTCCATTGTAAACTGCTAATTCCTTGAAGTGGCATCCTAAATAAAAGACAAAAAGATATTCATGGCGAAAGAAAATAGGTCAAAAAGTTGTTAAAAATTTAGTGTCGGATTTTATTACCGACGATAATTTAGTTCCATTTAGTTAATTCTGCTAAAGAGAGAATATAAATGAAAGTGTCATTTAATATCTGTCGCTAGAATATCCGTACGTAATTCGTAATTTTCCTTCGCGTAATTTATTATGACTACGCCCTTGGATTTTTGTTTTATTGCTTTTTTTAATAAAAGTGAGTACATATACGAGGAATATTTGACGGGAAAGTGACTTTTAAATTTTTCTACATAATCGCCTTTTAACTTTACACACTTAGACCATCAACATTCCAATTATTTTATGGGATTTATGAAACTTTGCAAAATAGGTCTCTATTACAGCGACTACTTCTTCGTTCGATGCGAATCTCTGCCTGTTGGGTTATTTCTTTAGATTCGGGAACAAAACAAAATCACGACGAATATGGGGAAATTATTTTACAAATATATGTTATCCAATATATACATATATAATTTGATAAATTCTTGGAGTTTTCGGCTTTTATATTAAATATTTTAAATATTTTCAAATTAGTATGTTATTTTGCGAGGTAAATGTGAATTTAAACATTGCTGTTTACAAATTACAGCGCAAATCATACGAAATTTATTTGAAAAATTTTGTCTACGTTGGCACTTGAACCCATGTCTACGGTTTGCCGGACCGTCGCTATCTACATATATTAATACTAAGGAGTAAAAATTAGTAATTTCAAAACTTTCAAAACTGACATCTGCTTTAAAAATTGACATCTGAATTATTAACATCTTCGCCTTATAAGGCGTTTCTAATAAACTTGAACCAAGGTCTATCGTAGCTTAATTGGTTAGAGCGACGGTCCGGTAAACCGTAGACTTAGGTTCAAGTCCCAACGTAGACCAAATTTTTCAAATAAATTTTATATGATTTGCGTTGTAATTTGTAGACAGCAATATTTACATTCACATTTACCTCGCAAAATAACATACTAATTTGAAAATATTTAATATAAAGCCGAAAACTCCAAGAATTTATCAAATCGTATATGTATATATTGGATAACATATATTTGTAAAAGAATTTCCCCATATTCGTCGTGATTTTGTTTCGTTACCGAATCTAAAGAAATAACCGAACAGGCAGAGATTCCCATCGAACGAAGAAGTAGTCGCTGTAATAGAGACCTATTTTGCAAAGTTTCATAAATCCCATAAAAAAATTGGAATGTTGATGGTCTAAGTGTGTAAAGTTAAAAGGCGATTATGTAGAAAAATTTAAAAGTCACTTTCCCGTCAAATATTCCTCGTATACTCACTTTTATTAAAAAAAGCAATAAAAAAAAAATCCAAGGGCGTAGTCATAATAAATTACGCGAAGGAAAATTACGAATTACGTACGGATATTCTAGCGACAGATATTAAATGATACTTTCATTTATATTCTCTCTTTAGCAGAATTAACTAAATGGAACTAAATTATCGTCGGTAATAAAATCCGACACTAAATTTTTAAACGGCTAAGAAGTTATCTACATATATATTAGATTTAGATAATCGGCGATTTAAGATCTGTTTTACTTTAATATATATATATATATATATATATATATATATATATATATATATATATATATATATATATATATATGGTAAACTAAATAAGTCGGCGATTAAAGGTCTGGTTCATTACATCAAAGTATATATATTTAAAATAACTCTACATGTTTCGGCAATGATGCCTTTGTCAAGAGAATACAAAATATAAATGATACCGGCGATTAAATACCTTTAATCGCCGACTTATTTAGTTTACCTTATCATACCAAGGTCACGAAGATAGTATATATATATATATATATAATATCTTCGTGACCTTGGTATGATAAGGTTTAAGTTTACCTTATATATATATATATATATATATATATAAATATAATATTTTCGTGACCTTGGTATGATAAGGTAAACTTAATAAGTCGACAATTAAAGGTCTGGCTCATTACTTCAAAGTATATATATTTAAAACAACCCTACATGTTTCGGCAATGATGCCTTTGTCAAGGGAATAAAAAATATAAATAGCTATATATGTTTTATTCCCTTGACAAAGGCATCATTGCCGAAACATGTAGGGTTGTTTTAAATATATATACTTTGAAGTAATGAACCAGACCTTTAATCGCCGACTTATTAAGTTTACCTTATATATATATATATATATATATATATTAAAAATAATAGACTTTTTATTGGTTTAGCGACCTTTTATTGAATTATGATGTTTTATTCTACGACGTTTCGACTTTTATTATTTTTCAGTCTTTTTCAAGTATCGTTTCTTTTGGTTTTCAAAATCACGCATTCTGTGACTGAAAAATAATAAAAGTCGAAACGTCGTAGAATAAAACATCATAATTCAATAAAAGGTCGCTAAACCAATAAAAAGTCTATTATTTTTAATATTAAGACACGGCCAATAAAATAAATAAGAAAAATAAAATTCTTATAAACACTAAATATATATATATATATATATATATATATATATATGTAAAATAATCTCTTACATGTTTCGGCAATTAATGCCTTTTTTAAAGAATTTTAAATTACAAATGACAACGAACAAAAATTGTATAGACGACAAATCCGGGAAAAGAATTTGTTTGTTTTATCTCAAGTTGAAGACTTCTTAAATAGAATTGTAACTGGGGATGAAACTTGGGTACACCACTGGGATCCTCCCATAAAACAAGACTCCATACAATGGGTTCATAAGGGCTCTACACCGCCCAAGAAGACAAAAAAGCAATTTTCTGCAGAAAAAGTAATGGCCACAGTTTGCTTGGACCTGGAGGAGATACTCTTAATTGAGTATATGCCAAAAGGGACTACAATAACTTAAACACGGCTGCACGCGAAAAAAGACCCCACAATTTTGCTCAAAAAAGTCTGCTTCTGCACGACAACTGTAAAGTGAATAAACGACGAATTGTTCAAGCAGTAATCAATGAATGTGGCTTTGAGGAATTTCAACATCCACCCTACAGTTCTGACCTCCCCTCGACGACGTGGAAAATGCTGTGGGGTCGTATTTTGCGGCATTACCAAGGTTTTTTTCGAAGGCATAACGTTATTAAAGAAATATTGGAATAAGTGTGTTAGATGTTAGAGTTAACGGTTCCTACGTTGAAAAACTATTTTTTTTTATAACTCGTTTCTTTCATAGCTAGGTAGATAACATAAAAAATTCCTCTTGTATCATAGATTTTTCATTTTAACACTCGAATATTTTTTTAACTCGTTGCTATCAATAATTAATCAATATCATCCCTCTTTTTTTCTTTAAAAAATTCCACCTACTTGTTTTTGTTCTAACACAAATCTCATAATAATAATTTGGCATATATACATTATTTATAATTCATCAAAAACAGTTCATTCAAAATCAAATCCAACCCAATACCCTTCTTAATTAAGATTTCATAACAATTCATTAATTGATTTTCTGTTTGGGAATAAAAGTTACTATTATTTACAAATCATGTTATAACCGCCAAATTGCATAACTACTACCTACTATCTAATTACTTTTTGTCGAAGCGACAATAAATAATCAGCTAAATTTAGACTTGTGTAAAAAAATTACGATCCAGATTGAACTATAAATATTTTTTAAAACTGCTCGTTATTCTGTCAACGATTAACCCAAATATATTGCAGTAAAAATAAATAAAATATACAGAAACTAATAGTTATTGAACTCACTAGAAACAATATACACGGAATTTTTAATGCTGCTTGTATGGTTATATAATTTCCCATTTTCAGCTGTAAAAATAATTCATTTTACAGTTTATTACACAAAACTAATTAAGTAATAAATTAATTTGCCTAATGTTAGCCACAATAGCAAGCAATAATAAATAATTCATTTGTTTCTGTCAAAATAATAGTAAATTATCTGTAGTAATACCATAAGAGCTTTGAATTTATCGATAATTTCACGAATGCTTGTTGCATAGCGACGAAGACGCTATGCAATGCTTTAAATGCTTGTCAGTTTGACAAGCATTTAAATCACGACAGCCCGTAGGGCTGGAGTGGTTTAATTGTCAAATTGACACGAGTCGAAGTCGTTATGCAGGAAGTATGAGTGAAATTATCGATTTTAATTCAAAGCTCGTATGGTATTTGATTAGATTATTTTACGTAATACAAAATGAAATTTATTTAAACTCTTTATTTATTAATTCATGTATAAATTAGTACACTGAAAGGTACAATTGTTATATACATTCTGTTTTTTATTGGATGTGCTTGAATCAATTTGCACTGTTGTAACTATTTCCTCGCATTTGATTAATAATAGTTACATGGTGTTCTTTATCTATTTGTAGATACGGCTTAATAGAATGCGAACTACTAAGGCCAGAAATTTTAATTAATTGTTGCTCATTTACACCAGCTTTTGCTAAATTTGAGACAGCTGTCGCGCGACTGGAATGGTTACTTATTTTTTGTTTTTCTGTGTTGAAACCAGCGAGTTCAGCACTTTTCTTAAACCATTTCAAAATTTCATTTCTTCCAATAGGCATATTTTTATAACAGCTACCTTTTTTCTTATTCCACGCTGGATTGACAGTTAAAAAGAGTCTATCACTTTTTATACGAGCGTTTTCTGTCCTCTTTGAAATGAGTTTTTTAAAAAGTCTGACTGGGCAATTACTTGGTTTTACTTTGTTTTAAATCAACCATTTACTGTCAGCACATTTTTGTGCTCCACCTTGGGTAGTTTTCGTGAACATGGGATTGTACTCTATTCTTCCAGTCGGTGTATTGTATACGTTCATTTCTTCTCGGAAGTAGTGAACCAAACATGCCGCGCCTTCTCCTCCTCGCCATGCCAATTCAATCGACACTATCAGGTAAAATTTCTTTTGTAGTCCATCTGGATTTTCTTCATCCCAAACATTTATCATTTTTTCATATTCGTTTTTCTGTAAAGCTGCAGAACTCATTTTCTGTTTACCAGGTATCGCTTGAAGAATTCTCCTTTTGGAGTTCCTTGCGTCGCGGGCTGCTTTAATTTTTCTGTCATATTCGTTATTAAACTTTTCTTGTAGCAATTTTGCCGTGACATTCCACATCGTTTTAACAACACCTTCTTTATATTCTTCCCCATTCACCTTCCTCATATTGAAGGCCCAGTCTTTCAGAATATCTGCAAGTTCCTCTTCTGTAACAGTTTGTTCGATGCTGTAGTTTTTCGCATCACAAAACTCACAAAATTGTCGCCAAATTGACGCTTTACTCTTTTCCGTATTAGCCGGTTCAGCTTGTTTTACTATTTGATCAATGTTTACAACTGATTCTTCCCCAAATCTCAGTATTGTTTTGTGACAATGAAACCAGTTTTTTGACAGAACTTTAGAAATGTCTATCCTTATTAACCGCATTTCCATAACAACGCCTAATTATTCTATTATGAAAATTATCGATAAATTACCGCTGTAATTTCGAGTTGCTTCAGTAATACGCGAATCTGATTGGTTTATATTTGCATGTGTAAAATAATCATTGTAATTATACGAAAAACATTATAAAATAATTGAATTGCGATGTGTGGGGAAAATATATAAGTTTGACGCAGGAAATTTTAAACTAGTACTCTTCAGCATCGACACTTTTGTGAAGACGAATTTCCAAATAAATGGAACGAGTCGCGTTACTTATTTTCTCTAAGGACATCAAAAAGGTCTCTTAAAACGATATTTATATCTTATTTTAATGTAAAACAGCGACTAAATTATTATTTTTAATGATAAAGGATAACCAGAAGTCGTTATGAGATCTTGGTGAATATTGTAAACAACATGCGCTAACTTTCTTCCCAAATAAGTGTCATATAAGAAGAAGCGTTGTTATAATGCTAAATTTCTAAAAAGGCACAAGTTTCACGATACTACGTGGAGTCTACTTTAAAATCCAATGTATGTGTGACGGCATACATATTGTAATAATTAAAAATTCGTGAAAAGCTAAATCTAACCCGGAACGTGTAGATGCATTTCGTTCTTATTAGAGCTCGTCAGCACAACGATATCGTGGAGACAAACATAACTCTTCACTTCTATACCTCCTGTATATGTAGTTAACATTTTTAAGTTACTGGAAATGAGAATTAATGACTAATAAATCTCATTTTCACATGCAAATATCGCCTAATATGTTATGTTAATTACTACAATTTGACAAACTAAATTTGTACCAATATGCAGAACGCAACACGCCAATCTTCCTGGTTGTTAGGATAATTAAAAATTCGTGAAAAGCCACATCTATCCCGGAACGTGTGGATGCATTTCGTTCTTATTAGAGCTCGTCAGCACAACAATATCCTGGAGACAGACATGACTCCACTTCTATACTTCGTGTATATATAGTTTACATTTTGAAAATATTGCAAATGAGAATTAATGACTATTAAATTTCATTTTCACATACAAATGTCGTCTAATGTGTTGCGTTAATTACTACAATTTAACAAACTAAGTTTGTACTAGTATGCAGAATGCAACACGTCGCGACGTCAGCCTTCCTGATTGTTAGAATAATTAAAAATTCGTGAAAAGCTACATATATAGATTTAATAGTCATTAATTATCATTCGCAGTAAGTTACATGTTGAATAAACTCTCAAAATTAATGCAAAATAATGTGCAATTACTATTAATTTTTTTAACGCTAAGAAATAAGTAATTAAACTTCTAGTTTCAAAAATTCTTTTATTGTAAATACCACTACAATATTGTTTCGCCACACAATGGCTTCATCAGGTGGATGAAATACTGAATATGTCCAATATGTCCAATACAAGTTTGAATATTTATGTGAAAATTATTGGGGAAATGGTGGTGGAAAAATTTTTACAATCTTAAATTTAATAGAGGGGAGTTGTTTAAATCTAGTTGGTCATTTAAAGCTAATCCTAAACTATTGTATCTATTAATTTCTAAGTTTTCTAACAGGTTAAGTTTTTTACTTTTTTCTTGAATGTGTAAAATTTTGAAATCTATATTAAATCTATGATTGATATCTATACAAAGTTGAATCTGTTTTCTTTTCTTTATGGCTTCTCTCGTGTTCTTTCATCCTAATTTTGAATGTCTTCCCCGTTTGTCCTATGTATATTACAATCTTCGCATGTTAACTTATATACACCAGAGTTTGATTCTTTGTCTATTTTATCTTTGTTGTTTTTAATAATGTTCTGTATAGTATTGTCTGTTTTAAATGATATATGTTCGCTATTAAGTTTTTTAATGAAAGTACCAATTGTTTCCGAAATTTTTCCTAAGTAAGTGATTGAATTATAGGAATTAATTATCTTGTATTTTAATTTTGGATAAACTAAGGAAAGGGTTTTAGATTTTTGTTGGCTATTTAGGATGTTATTGACAATATTTATAGAGTAACCATTGTTTAATGCTATTGTGTATATTCTATTTAGTTCAAGGTCGAAATTACTTTTACTCATAGGTACATGAATTAATCTATATACCATTGATTGGTATGCTGATAATTTGTGTTATAGGATGAAAAGAATTAGCGTGTATTGTGGTATGTGTATGTGTCAATTAACTATTAATTTTTTTCTTTCAGGCGTGCCTTCGGCAGATTTAGAAAATAACAGCAATCAGAAAAAATACACCATCAATAAAGGTTCAAGCAGTGACATATCGATATCGAAACCTGTATGCGCTTTATTTATAATGGGCGCCATAGTAATGGCGGCTATTGCCGCAGTTATCGCATATTTTCTCGCACCCGGCTGTGGTGACAATTCTCTACCAGCATCACTGACTAGCAACAGACAAAGAATACAGGACGAACCTGAGCCTGATACAGTGAAGTACGTTAGGTTACCAAGGAACGTGGAACCTCTTCACTATAGGTATGTAAATTTTATTTTATTTAACTTTGAATTTACACTGAAATATTGTCAATATGTTTTTATAGTTCACAAAGCAACTAAAACAAGTTTACAAAAATAAGGAATTTACAGAATTTTTGATAAGTTGCCTTCTTATTTCGGACTGTGTAAATAATAACTTAAATATTAAGTTAGTACATATACTGAATTCTAATTTCATACAGAAATTTTGCGCAAAATTGTGCAATATTTGTAATAAAATGGAAAATTTGCAATTCAAATATCTCCATTCGTAGAAATTTGAGTACATCAATACGTTAATCACGCTTTACGCATTTGTTACAAATGAAACAGATATGCATTACGCACGTCTATATCTGTACACATGAACATACACCTTGTATTTGACAACATTTACTTCTGAGAAAGACTATGTAAACTTTACTTCACTACTTCACTAGCCTGACGAAGTCTATTGTGTGACAGAAACCCGTATCTTTGGCAGAAGTAAATGTTGGAAAATACAAGGTGTATGTCCATGTGTACAGAAACTGATTTGTATAATGCATATCTGTTTCATTTGTAATCTCCATTCGTGGTTGTACCATGTGTGCTTTCAATTTCTCAAAATAAGTATCAGTGGAGACAATGCTATAAGAATGTTAACTCGGAAATATTGCAGCTTGCATAATTTGTATCATAAACAGAGTTTTTAGTAAGTCTGGCAAACGCGCGCGAATTTTATAACGTTGGTTTAAGAAGTTTTGTTGTAGAGATGAACTATTTCAAAGTAAACCTCAGGACATGCCTGAAATTTTGACCGAGAATAACATTTTAAGAACTTTAGTGAAAGACCACCACCAACTCACATCTGGATTCACATTATAACAAACCAGGCTTGTCTCATTTGTGCTGCTACGCCGAAGGACTTTATGAACACATTTAATTACAAAAGTGAAATATTCCGGGCCAAAGATGAAAACTTAAAGTTTGGACTTAGTCCCCTTCATTGCTGGATTAGATTTTTTGAATTTGTATTACATTTAGGCTATAAATGCGAATTACAAAAGTGGCAGGTACGAGGAGATGATAAGTTAATTATTTTAAAAAGAAAAACAGACATAGAAAACGCTTTTTGGAAAAAGCTCGGACTTCGTGTCGACATGCCCAGAGTAGGTGGCTCCGGTTCCACAAATGACGGAAACACCGCTCGTCGAGCTTTTACTGAGCATGTTATTTTTTCTGAAATAACTAATGTCGACAAAGATTTAATATATCGATTCAAAATCATTTTGATTTGTTTATCCTGCCAGTTTGCAATTAATTCAAGTAAATTTGAAACACATTGCTTTGAAACAGCAAAATGTTTTCAGAATCTATATCCTTGGTTGCCAATGACTTCCACAGTACATAAAGTACTAATACATTCAAAAGAAATATTAGAAAATACAGCACTTCCAATGGGTTATTTTGCAGAAGAAGCAGCTGATTCGTGACATAAGATATACAAAGCCGATAGATTGCATCACGCCCGCAGAAACAATCGTACCAATAACCTGCTAGACGTATTTAATAGAGCTGTCGATACTTCAGATCCATTAATTTCCACAAAATTTTTAAATAGGCGCTTGCAAAAGCGGAAACGTTCTACTCTTCCACCTGAAGCAATTGAACTGTTATGTTGCAGCGAAACCATAGAAGAAATTCATCTTAGCAACCAAGACGATGAAATTAATGAAATTGAAGAGGACCTATTTGATTTAAATTTACAAAACGAATTAGATTTAAGCAATTACTTAATATTGTAGTTTAATTAAAATAAATAAATGAATACTACGTATAATGTTTGCATTAATGGTTGCAAAATGGTTAATTTTTGGTCGCTAATGGGTTAAGTTTAATTTTTTAATAGATTTATTCTTACATAGTAAATTCCTACAGGTTTTAGTTTGAATACCATGGTTTTGAAGAAGTTATTAATTTAGCACAGAAAAAGTGGTTATTTGACCTATAGTGCATTCTTATGAGGAAGTTTCGTATTAATACAAACACCTTCAATAAAATCAAATGTATCGTATTTCTTATAATTCGCGGCATTGTTTCATTTTAAGCAAGCCTTGTACAAAGTTCGTTACATAATTATTTGAAAAATGTACAAACGTGTAAACAGATGAGTCCGTTCGACCATTAAAACATTCAAAGAATAACATCAATCAATTTACATGGTTTTTATTGCCAATACTTAAGACTTTTATTATATCTGCATAGTCGAAATAATAAACAGTATTTAAAACATTGTGTATTTCAAAGAAACAGAGCCGTACAAGCCGGTTAAAATAATTTGTCCATGGACCAGCTTTACTATATAGTTTTGGTGTTTATAATTTACGATATGTCTAAAAAATCCTGGAGATAGCTCAAAAAATATAATTAACTAATAAACGAAAAAAGAACTGTGAAATCCCTAAAGATTTTGATCTAAATAAATTAATAAAAAACTGATCTTTTCTATAAAAATCAGTCGTAAAGTTGAGTGGCAGCGTGAACACACACTTGGAATTTCCTTAGACTTATTTTACAAGTTACGAGGGCGGGTTAAATAATTCGCGCGATCATACAGAAATACTCGTTAATCATTGTTTAGATATCAATCATAGATTTAATAGAGATTTAAAAATTTTACATATTCAAGATGATAAAAGTAAAAAATTATTAATTAATTATTAATAAATATAATAATTTAAGATTAGCTTTAAATGACTAATTAGATTTAAGCAACTCCCCTCCACTAAATTTAACCTTTATGTGACTGGAAGGGTACCTGAGTGCCTTTTTCAGATTTAAATATTAATATTTTTTGTGTTTGAACTTGCTGAGCTTGGAAATTCTGTGACATCTCTAAACTCGTTTTATATTACATACATTTTATTGTATATACTTCGTTATTTAGATTTAATTTTTAACGAAAAAATGGCATCCGAAATTATTACAACCTCTAAGACCGGTATGGGTACCCGGGTACCTCCATTTAAAATTACATATTGTCATGAATTTCTCCCCGAAGAAAAAAATTAAAGAAACTATAAAAGACTATTTATGTACATTTTATTCCAGGAAAATATTTAGAGATAGTAAATATTTTGTTTAAATTTCGTTTATGGTGTGTATTTTGGTCCACGTCTGTAGAACGTTCGAGCGTGGTCTTGATGCAGGGTGATATTTTCGTTTCCGAGAGGAAGGAGTTAGAGATTTTCTATCCATTAGACAGATAGGTTGTGTTTTATTGTTAATTTCGGTTTATGTTTTTAGTTGAGTTACTGCTGATGTGTTTAAAGTAATTCCCGATTAATTATGAGTTTCTGATACTTGTAATTTTGATTTATGCGACCTATCTGAAATCTCTCTTTTAGAATTTTTTTGTGAAGTGTGACGACTATATTAATTAATGTACGTGTATATTTGCAAGTATAATTATATATATATATATATATATATATATATATATATTAATTTAGTTATGTGATTTGTATATTGATTGAGCTCGTAAATTCAGTAAATTATTAGTTTATAAAATATATTTATAGTCAGATAAATATCAAGGAAAATTTTCATACCTTTTATATAGTATTTTTTATCAGTAATATATTTTAGAAAGTAGGAATTGGTGGGAAAATTACATTTTTACCATGTTGAATGTGCGCATGGGTTAGTTTTGATGCGCGCGCTTACAGTTATTTTTCTGTTTGACGTTTGAAATTGGGAATAACGTAATTATTGAAGTCTGATAGTTTTCCTAAATATTTAATTAGTTTAATTTTGTTCGCGGTCAAAGTGAGGTTTTTTGTCTAGTATATCAGTCATTATTAATACAAGTTTTCCTCACGCTGTTGCATAATCATTGCTTCAGCACTTCTTTATACTCTATAAAGTCGAAATTTTTTTTTTCTTTTGTTGTAAATGTTTGTGCTGTTAATGTTTGTTTTTCTTTGCTAATACCTTTTGTTTTATTTAACACATACCCTTTGAGGGTAACCCTGAAGATACAAGAGCTCCTGTAAGGCTGTACCGATTTGAGTGAAACTGGGCAAGCTATTGTGTATTGTGGGCCAATTTGAATAAGTTAATCAACACCACAATACATAGCAATATGGATGGATGTGAAAGAACAAGAGTAGCATTTTTACATTTTTTTATTTATATATGTTATAAAAAAGATGTATAAAAAGAACGAAAATAAATAATAATAGGATTAAACTGCCTGTTGGTTACAGGTATCGCATACGGCCTTAGTAACAGAATGCTCATTACAAACTGGTTTTGAACAAGAATTACATGCTTTTCGCGTTTTTCTTTGTCTGTAATTCAATTCCCGGCAAATGTAACATTTTCAAACTACCAAAATACGCCCAGAAGTATCTCGAGATGATTGATCTCTGACTGGTGTAACGACTGGTTGTGTAATTTGGCGTTCTAGAACCATTTCTAGTGATGTACGTGTAAAATGATTGCCCAAAACTCTTGGAATACTGCTTCGAGTTAGTACAGCAGACATGCATAACTCGTTTGCAAGATCTTTCAAAAATCTCCGTCGTCGGTCGGTTGATATAAGCCTAGGATTGTGCTCCGTGTAAATTATGTATGCACTCAGTGCAGCAAGGTCGACTATATTGTAAAAAAATGCTAGGGGCCAACGATTTGTTCTACGCTTTACTGTATACTCTGATAATATTTTATCCATCGTGTCGACGCCGCCTTTGGTTTTATTATAATATTTAATAATTTCGGGTTTTGCAGTACCAGTATGTTCTACTTTGCCTGTTGTATGCATTGATGATAATAGGATGACAGATTTGTTCTTTTTGGGAACATACGAACATATAGTTGCTCTTTTAGTAAATGCAAAATTAGTGGAATTTATAACTCTACTTTTATTGGATTGCATATTGGAAGGAAGAAAAGTTTTATTTTTTCGAACGGTTCCTACTAAAGTTAAGTTCCAAGAATTTAGGCGTATTATCACACATTCCGATAAAAATAATAAAATTTGCACTTGTTATTACCAAAAACACTAAAAATATTTAGTATGTGTTGTAGCGAACAAATTATATACGAGCACTTCGAAAAATGGACGGTTAGTCGGTTACTGATTTTCAGACATGTCTAATCTTGTTCATAACAGCGCAGTTTATGTCTCCCCACCACTGTCTCCCGTAAATGTATAGCTGCAACGTATATACAACGTGAGGTACCCGGGTACCTACGTCGTCATTAGAAGGTGTTATTTTTCCCAGTCACATAAAGGTTAAGATTGTAAAAATTTTTCTACCACCATTTTTTCCCAATAATTTGTACATCAATATTCAAACTTGTATTTTAAATATTCAGTTTTTTATCCACTTCATGAAGCCATTGTATGGCGAAACAATATTGTAGTGGATTTACAATAAAAAAAAATTTGGAACTAGAAGTTAGTATCGTTATAACGAAGTTTCAATAAGTATCTCCTTCGTCAATCAACGATTTAATAGCTATTATGTTCATTTGCGCTTAATGTCTGCTTATAAAAACTTTTGGTGCCATACACTAAATAAATTCTAAATGGAACAGACCGTCTATTAATACATATATCCACATACTTACATATGCATATGGTCTTTTTATTATCCAAAAACGATACGTGTTTCAATAATAAACGATTATCCATCGAAATAATATCTTTCATTTACTCAGATTTATTTATAAATGTCCCATTTGGCAAACTGTCCTCAGTGCGCCTTGACTAGTAGAACATCCAATTCACAACTATTTCAGAGTCAAGGATTTTTGGAGAGATGACCGGGATTTCGAATGCCTGAGTGTAGTTACTTAATGAAGGGTTACTCAAAAAACGTACCGTATTTTGTTTTTTTTTTCCGGTAGAAATCTTATTTATAAAGAAAAGTACATACAATACATTTTTGAATGAATGTCGAATATTTGTTTGTTGGCAAATTATTACGTTCAAAATTGGAATTGAAAAAATAAGATAACTATGAGAAAAAGGGTTACTTTTTGTTGGAATAGCTAATTAGTTAACAAGTTGATACATACGGGGATAGTTTAACAATTATCTTGGTTTGGATACTAAGTAACACTGACAGCGACATCTGTAACGTAGAATTCGTGGTATCATTCAATTCTTTTTTTTTGTGAGGAAAAAAGCGAAGGAAATTCATTCTTGAATTACACCCACATTAATAAAAAGAACTATTTATTATAGGAATATATCAAGAAAATAAATGCACATATACAGGCTGTCCTTGAAAAGAGAGATAACGTATGAAAAATGGAAAGATGTAATTATATAGATAGAATATAAATCCAAAATATTTTCCCAAATATCCCCCTTATAAGCGAAAAGAAAAGTGACAAAGATATTTAAAAAACATTTGTCACGCTACTGTGCGACCGACTATATTATAAAGAGTATCGAAGACGATACTTAAAGGTGACCGACAATATCAAAAAGACTAGTTTTGTTATTGTCGGTCAATTTTAAGTATCGTCTCCGATTCAGTGAATTATCAATCGTTACATGTGTACGTTCGATATGATTCACATTTAAGTTTTCGATTGAAGGTAGATTATTACCAAATTGAACGTGAAATACCCCATCTTACATCTTTTTGATTACATCTTCTTTTAAAAATTCACATGTAAGTATAAATTTTTACAAGCCAACTTTTCGTACGAGGTTATCGATACCTTAGCATAGAAACCTGCCTAAACAATGTTATCTTCTAGAGCTTTTATAAACATAAACATTGCATTGTGTGTATTCAATAGCGGCATTCTGAATCCACATTAATATTTCATATTTGTTCCTTTTCGTAACAAAAAAAGTTTCACGTAATACACAAAAAAGGAAGCTTATTTAAGTCAGTTCTAAAAGTTTTCGTCCACAAATGATTCACAGTTGATATATTCGTAAGTAATCGAATTGAGGTTACTGAACCCTAAGTAAACAAAGCTGCTCCATTGACAGATTTTTATAATATCGACAGCCGTCTAAACAATGTTATCTTTTATAGTTTTTATAAACGTAAACATTGCAACGTGTAAATTCAAAGGAAGTATTCTGAATCAATATTAATATTTTATATTTGTTACCCCTCGTTACAAAAAAAAACGTTCAAGTAATACACATAAGATGAAGCTGATTTAGGTAAAAAAAAAAACGTGAAATGTCCCGCAGAACACACACATCTTAATTTTTAATCATTTTAATAATCCATTTCAATGTATAAACAGCAGATTTTGTACGTAAATATAACGAAGTTATTGGCCTTAATATACAACTATAGTTTATAGTTTTTATAACATCGACAGCTGTTACGTATGTAAACATTCGTTGTAAGGTATGTGTGTGTGTGTAACTTCAATAGATTATTATTTATACACTTTCTGAATATTTCGAATTTATAGCCGGCACATAATACAATTTTGACGGGGTTTTTAAATTTGGGGCTCGCGTCGTAATTGATTCACAATATTATGGATTTATATTCTGTATAATTACATCTTTCCATTTTTCATTTCTTTATTTCAAGGACACCTTGCATACATATATTTTCACCAAATATTTCTTATACTCGCAGCAAAACTTATTTTACCAACACTGTTGATTTTCCTTCGTCTGAAGACAATTCTTACTATAAATACAACAAAATATTTGTGAAAATCACAAAATTGTGTTTCGTATTTAATTTTATAATGAATTTTCGTCAAGTAAAAGCTACATCAGTTAATTAGAGTAGATTTCGATGGGGTGATACTACGATTATTAGTTACCACGACAGCAAATCTATCAGCTTAATCCATCAGATTAAGAAACGACAATGAAGACAGACAACTTGTCTTCATTGTCGTTTCTTAATCAGCAGATCCCGAAGAAGCTGGCGGTATAAACAGCGAAACGTAGATCATACAACAATTATAAGATGAATCCAGGGAAGATTGTATCAAAAGTTACAAGATATTCATTTGTTTTTGGCATAATCCTAAACAACTGTTCATAAAAACATTTTTGCTTTAAAAATGGAATATATTATGGAATTATGCATTAATTTCCATGTTTAATTTTTTTAAATGTAATCATAGTTCTTACAATATAAATTAATTACATACTAATCTGGATAGCAAGCCTCCGCAGTCACTGTCCATAATTGTTTCTAGTATTCTAAGTTTGAACCGCCTCCTTGGCACGACTTCTTTACCGACCAACGTTTCGTCTATTGTTGCAAAGGATATAAACTGCAGTGTAGCGCAACAATGACAAGAGCAGTAGCGGTCTTGACGATCTCTTTTGCAACAGTGGATGAAGCGTCGATCAGGAAGGAAGCAGTGTCAAGGACCCGGTTTCAGCTTGGAATCCTAGAATCCTGTTTATGTTTAGAAAAACTCTAAAAAATAACATTGTTTAGACGGATGTCAATATTATAAAAACCCGTCGATGGAGCAGCTTTGTTTCCTTATGGTTCAAGAACCTCAATACGATTACGTAGGAATATATGTGAATCATTTGTGGACGAAAGCTTTTAAAACTGACCCAAATCAGCTTCTTTGCTTGTGTATTACGTGAATATTATTTTGTTAGAAGAAGTAACAAATATAAAATATTAATAATGATTCAGAATACCGCTATTGAATACACACGCTGCAATGTTTTTGTTTATAAAAGCTCTAGAAGATAACATTGTTTAGACAGCTTTCTATGTTACGGTATCGGAAAAGTCAGCTGTTAATAATTTATACTTGCATGTGAATTTTTAAAAGAATATGTAAGATGAGGCATTTCACGTCCAATTTGGTAACAAGCTACCTTTAATCGAAGACGTAAATGTAAATCATATAGAACTGACACATGTACACATGTAATGATCGACAACTGGCTGAATCAGAGACGATACTTAAAGCGAGAATGACAATAACAAAACTAGCCTTTTTTGTTATTGTCGGTCACCTTTAAGTATCGTCTTCGACACTCTTTATTATATGGTCGGTCGCACAGTGGCGTGACAATTTTTTTTTAAATAACTTTGTCATTTTTTTTCTCGGATTTGAGAGGGAATTTTGGGAAAATATTTTCGATTTATATTCTATATAATTACGTTTTTCCATTTTCCATACGTTGTCTCTTTATTTTAAGCACAGCCCGTATATAATATACTTCTCCTTGTGATTAGCAGTGAAGGCTCATTAAGGAAATGCAAAAATTTCAGAATCACCTGAAAATATTTCATTGTTTCTTTTTTTTTGCGTATGTCTCTTCATAAAACAACTTCCAACTCTTCCCCGTCATATATTTTCTAAAATATCGACCTAAAATAATACTACCTGGCCATATTTTTCAAATTATTTTTATAACGAAAAGCTAAATATAAATATGCATGAATTGGTCTCTTAAAGAGAAAAAGAAAAACGAAAAAACTAAAAGTAGGCCACCTATCAAAAATAAAAATATTAACTTTGTACGTGGGCATTTGAAAAACATTTCAGAATTCTGTTGGCTGTAATACTCAACAAAAATGACAGACATCCGGAAATATATCTTTGTATATTCCAAATAAACATTCTCTAAACCTATAATAACTAACTCAAGAAACTTGCGCTTGTTATTATTGTTTCAAATAATTTCTTTTTATTTATAAAAAAGATATATTATTATAATATACGAGGTGTGATAATTAAATGGAATAGTAGTGCAGAATTACTTAATTGGATGAATATTCGTGTTTCAACATCTTTCAAATAATACGCGCGTAAATACATTCAGCAAGGGTAGTAGCTTGAAAGTCTTGGTTTGTGCACTGGCGCATTGTCGCGGAGCAACAAGACCCCTAGCATGAGTTTTCCGCGTCTTTTCAGTTCAATACAATCTCTGGTATAATAATCTTCATTTACCGTAGTACCTTTACTTAGATAATCATTAATTAGCAAAATTCCTTGACAGTCTCAAAAAAACAGTTGCTATTATTTTTCCTGCAGAAGGGATGGCTTTAAACTTCTTGGGCATGGCTTGACACTTAATATGCACTGTATCAACTTTTGTTAATGATTGACAAAAGTTTCATCTCTAATGACTAGTCGGTCGTTAATTAAATTTGGTTCGTTCCCATAAAGCTCAAAGAATTGTTCATACGTCTCTACCCAAACACGAATTTCCAATTGCGAAAGCATTCGTAAAACTTACCTTGCACTTTTGTCATTCTAATGTACTCGTGTAGAATTCTTAAAACCGTGGCTTCTGAAGCAGCTAATTGTCACTTCTTTAATCTTGCATCTTTCCAGTGCCAAACAGCTTTTCAACAACATCTGAAGTATTGAACTTAATGCATGTGAGAATTTATATATATATATATATATATATATATATATATATATATATATATATATATATAGTAAACCTAATCAGTAGGCGATTAAAGGTCTGTATATTACTTCAAAATATATGTATTTAAAAAACTCTACATGTTTCGGCTGTATACGCCTTTTTCAAGAGAATACAAAATATGAATGATTCGTATTTTGTATTCTCTTGAAAAAGGCGTATACAGCCGAAACATGTAGAGTTTTTTAAATACATATATTTTGAAGTAATATACAGACCTTTAATCGCCTACTGATTAGGTTTACCATATCATACCAAGGTCACGAAGTTATTATATATATATATATATATATATATATGTGTGTGTGTGTGTGTGTGTGTGTGTGTGTGTGTTGTAACTGGATTCCGGGTTTTCTTCCGCGTTTCCACTGTTTGGTCTTCGTAAAGACCGGTGCTGGTTTCTGGAAGACGTTTCGGCAAAATCACATTTGCCATCTTCAGGTCAAGCAGAATCAGACAGTTATCGCAGACCTGAAGATGGCAAATGTGATTTTTCCGAAACGTCGTCCAGAAACCAGCACCGGTCTTTACGAAGACTGAACAGTGGAAACGCGGAAGAAAACCCGCCGAAACATGTAAGAGTTTAAGTATTTTAAATAAATAAATATTTAATTAAAACTGACTTTAAATCGCCTAATAAAGAACATCTCCCATGCATATATGTACGGTTGCAGCCCTTGAAAACTCAGACACTCGATTTCTACCTGAATGTCCAAAATTTAAAATTTTGTAATGTGTGTAAATCAAATTTTCATGAGTCATTTTGATGACAATGTCACATTTAACAAATTCATAGTCAGTTTATTTTTTAAAATGCCGCAATTATCAGAATTACAAAAATCTATTACCAAAACTAAATATGTACTAATTTTCAAGTAAAGTTTTTTATTCTGATATTAGAAATGATATTTTTGAAATTTAAGTAAAGCAGGACACTATACATATGCAGTTTTGTTAATCATTTGTTTTACTATTTTTGCAATACATTTTGCAATTCTAAGCCAATAATTTGTTTGAGTAGCGTTTAAAAAAGTTTACACCGCTAAAAATGTTTTTGTATTTAAGTGTCTGTGTTTTCAAGGGCCGCAACTGCACATACGTATATTGTTTTCAAGTTGTCTCTTAGCAATTGTCTAGACAGAATGGCAACTACTTCGATATTACGGTGAGCAATGCTTTTTTGTCTGCGAGCACAGTTATCGTGTGTGATTACAATAGCTGGAAATTATCAATCCTCATGTGTATATGTAACATGTCCGCAAATTGGGAAACCATCTGCTCTGTTTGTTTATGCACCAGATGGAATAACGACGAATATTGTATATCCAAAGGCATTGAAGTGATAGATTGATTATAATAAAATATGATTGATTCGTTGTTTAGCTAGAGAATAAACAAAAATTTTATAGCGGTTAATGGCAGTTACCATAAAGGAAGTTTTAATTTTTCTACAGAATGTGACCAAACAACGCCTGACTGCGAGCAGCTAGTAATTATTAAAATCTTATCTCATATGCAATTGCCGCTTAGTTTATTGCGTTGGTTCTACAATCTGGCAATATTACTCCTGTCGAAGAATGTAGACGCAATTAAGCGGTAATTACATGTGAGATGAAATTTTAATAATTATCAATTCTTACATGCAATAAGTTCAATATAATGCGTATATATAATGAAAGTATACAAATGAAAATCATGTCTGTGACCGAATATCGTGTACTGATGATCTGTAACGACAGTGAAATATCGATATCTACACGTTTCGGGACAGGCATGGTTTTCATACATTTTCGAACATCTGAGGTGATCACATCATTAGGGCGACGTGGACAGGGATAATCATTCAACGATTCTCGACCATGTTAAGAAACTTTGACCACTCGTAAATAGTACAATCATTCGCGTATACAGCCGACATTTCTTCAAGAATAATTTTTGAAGCTTTTCCTTGTTTCCTTATAACGACTCTATATTCCATTTTGATATAATGCATCGACAACACAAACTGACAGATAATAAAATTAGTAATTTCTTTCAATGGAGACTGTGGTTAAATAATAATTTAAAAAGGTATATAACCCCTTACCACAATTATTAGTCGTATCCTAAATACGTATTTCGACAACTAAGTTGTCATCATCAGTAGGTAAAAACTACTAATTAAAAGTCACACATGGGGCACAGTTAAAGTAAAATAAACGCTTCCGCACACCTATTATACACTGCAACCCTGTAAAGACTGTAAAGACCAGTCTTTACAGGGTTGCAGTGTATAGTAGGTGTGCGGAAGCGTTTATTTTACTTTAACTGTGCCCCATGTGTGACTTTTAATTAGTAGTTTTTACCTACTGATGATGACAACTTAGTTGTCGAAATACGTATTTAGGATACGACTAATAATTGTGGTAAGGGGTTATATACCTTTTTAAATTAAAATTAGTAATGTTGCAAATGGTTTGTAAATTGCCTCACAAGTTACCAAGACATATGTGATTTTAAAAAACATAGTGGGAAATATACTTATGTTTGTGTTTATCGAATGTATAATATTTTTACATTTTTTTTTAAAGGTATATAACCCCTTATATAATGCCGTATATAATGCCCCATGTGCGACACCTTGATTAGTGGTTTTACCTACTGATGATGACAACTTAGTTGTCGAAATACGTATTTAGGATACGATGAATAATTGTGGTAAGGGGTATATACCTTTTTTTTAAGTTTTTTCTTTTTTTTTAAGTTCTTAACCACAGTCTCCAAAGAAAGACTTCTATTTTTACATTACCTATTTTAGAATGTTTATTGGAGAATTTAAATAAATATTTTTATTATTATTTCGGAAGATAATTTAATTTCAAAAATTTAAATACAAAAAACTCTAGTGAAAAACTATCTTAAATCATCATACAATTCAACCCCTTTGCCAAATCTTATTTATACTTAAATTCTTCTTATATTACATATTCGTATATTTGCGTCAATTTCAACAAATAATTTTACATGCATACATTTTTATTTCAGTAGGTGCTAGAGCTTACGTCATCGTCTGTATAACTGCGGGCAATTTTTCTTCAATCGTAATGTATTCGTGTCAAACACCCACTGGATCAGGTGTAATACGATATATTAAAACGGTTAAGATATTGTTTGGCTATTAATAAGTGACATTTAGACAAAATATAGTGCCCGAATTCCACTGAACAATAGGCCAGATGGTTTCGCGTGATTGCAAAAATAATATCTAGTGTTTAATCGCCGAAAATGTATCACATCCTGAATGTGTCACGTTCTTTATTTTATATCTACAAATATAATTTGAAAATTATGTTTGCAGATCGAATAAAAGCACATTTAAAATTATAAAATTACACACATTTGCGAAAATATATGTACATATATTGATTCGTACGTTGTGCTATGTTTATTGGAATGATTTCAATGTATTTTCGTAAGATATGTAACACATTCACGAAAGTGACATTATGATTGTCAGTAATATAACTCGCAACGACATATGTATCTGCATGTAAAAATCTACAAACGTTTACATTCTCTCTCTTATTTTCATGACCTAGAATTGAATAGTTCTGGTGATTTATGAGTTTTAAGATAATTTTAAAATATTATTGGATAATAAAATATGTCTACGTAGTTATGTCCAGTATCAAGTTTACAGGAGTTCACGTGGGATTTGGGATAAAATGTGGTGTTGATTTAAAAATTAGATTGTTTTAATGAATACATTGTAGTTACTGATTAAATATTTTAAACAGAATCACTGGTATAATATAGAGAAAGAATATTGTTAAAGAGTGTGTTATATTATTTGCGTTAAGTTTATATATACCCTGTTTTATCAAGAACCATCCGTTCTATATGTATTAATAAAATAAAAACGATACTAACTGGAGTGTTGACGCAGATCAATCTCTAAATCGTACGGGTTTTGTTATACGCGAACTTCGGTCTAATTCGTTAAAGGATCTATATGCATTTAAAATAGTGCAACCACTTGAGGACACCAGCCGAGTCAGCTAGCGGCGTATATATGTACATAGAATTGGCTACATATAGAGGACGATCAAAATTATTTCGTGGATAATTGCTATATTACATTGAAAATACAGGCCGGATTGACATATAAGGTATCCAACTCTATAAAATAAAAATAAGAAAAGACAAAATAAGTAAATTTTTTGTTCCACTAATGTAAATATGTAATTAATTTTCCACATAATCACTCATTTTCATTCCGTCTATGAAAAAACTTTCTTATTTACTGTTGATGGAATTGCGAACAGGGGCCTAAACGGATATTATTCCTTAGTGATCGTAAAGTTTCGCAGTATCTTATTTATTAATCATTTATCCCTTCGACAGATATTCGGTATGAATGACTCCCTTTGCATCGTAGAAAATGGTGAGCATGACTTTCTGAGTTAATGGAACTCTATTCAATTTGCATACACGTGGGGCATCAGGAGGACGATATTCCATTGACTGCCGCTTGTTTTCGAGGTTATAATGATGAACTCAAAATTCATCCTCGGTGGTAATGTTCATACCCGTCGATACTGGTTTTTGACAAATGTGCTTTCATAACATCCGTTAATTGTCACGGGATAGGTACATCTGGCGTAAATTTTCCAGTAATTCAACGTGTAAACAGTGTGCTGGAGTCTTTTTTGACTAATGCCTAATTGTCGTGCGATTTGTTTTTAAGTAATCCGACGATTTCCTTGAATCGGTGCATTAACTTGTCTTTTATTCTTCTCAAGCGTCACTGATGCTGGCCGACCTGATCGTTTTTATTTAAAAACCCTCATGTTGCTTCTTTAACAAAGCTTTGTACTGGCCAACGCATCCATACAATTGTTGCCATAAATGGGCTCAACCTTCCAACGTTAAAAATTCCATCACAGGTACGCATCTCAGAAATTGAACTCGTGATAAATGATACTGTTACTCAAAGACGATACACAGCAAAATGAAACTTTGCATGCCAAAATGAAATATTCGAAACTATTTCCATCCCCACTACTCACACAATGGCGTTGTTGGAGACCTTAAATATCAATCCGCCCTTGTAAATACATCTGCAAGATGTCAATTTTGCTCAATTGCTCAATTTTTATCCCTTGATGGAGGCATTTCCAATAGCGGTCTATTTTGGTGCTTTTTCATAATGAGTAGCTGTTGACTTCTATAGAACTTAACTGTTTTCAATAGTTTCAAACATATTTTTATTAAAGGGCTATAGCAGTATAAACGCTGAAAATTTGGGTTATTTTCGGAAATTTTTTGGAAGGAAAGTGCTCAATTAAAATTAAGCTTTCGGAAAATTAAGCTTATATTTGGCTATATTTGACCTATATTAAATAATTTTTTCATAGATAAATTAACTCCTATATAAAAATGTCCATTTGCGGGTGACATTTTTGTCACTTTGACAGCGATAAAAACCTACATAGCTTTTTATCACCGATAAAAATGCTTCTTCCTCCGATAAAAATGCTTCTTCCTGTTACATATCTAGTAACCCTGCATCACTTAATTTATTTTGGCAGCTGACAGGTAATAACTATTAAGCATCGTTGAACGTAAAATGTACGAGTCGGTTTGGGGAAATTTCAACAAATATCAAAAGATCAATACCGCAATACACAAGAAATACAAAATCGTCAATATGGAGACAATTTAAAAAGTTTTATTCATGTCGTTAATTTATCTTGCCAAAAAACACTCGAGCTTTTCTTTCAATCGGATAAATTTCTTTTTAACTCAATATTTTTCCAATCAGTAATTTCGCTCGAAAAACTTACATTAGAAAAAATCGCTCGACCTTTCGGTCTCGCGATTTTTTCTTGTAAGTTTTTCTCGTCAAATTACTGATTGGCAAAATAATTTCGTTACAAAGAGAAATTTATCCGATAAAAAAAAGCTCTTGTGTTTTACTTATGATAAATTAACTCCTATATAAAAATGTCCATTTGCGGGTGACATTTTTGTCACTTTGACAGCGATAAAAACCTACATAGCTTTTTACCACCGATAAAAATGCTTCTTCCTCCGATAAAAATGCTTCTTCCTGTTACATATCTAGTAGCCCTGCATCACTTAATTTATTTTGGCGGCTGACAGGTAATAACTATTAAGTATCGTTGAACGTAAAATGTACGAGTCGGTTTGGGGAAATTTCAACAAATATCAAAAGATCAATACCGCAATATACAAGAAATACAAAATCATCAATATGGAGACAATTTAAAAAGTTTTATTCATGTCGTTAATTTATCTTGCCAAAAAACACTCGAGCTTTTCTTTCAATCGGATAAATTTCTTTTTAACTCAATATTTTTCCAATCAGTAATTTCGCTCGAAAAACTTACATTAGAAAAAATCGCTCGACCTTTCGGTCTCGCGATTTTTTCATGTAAGTTTTTCTCGTCAAATTACTGATTGGCAAAATAATTTCGTTACAAAGAGAAATTTATCCGATAAAAAAAAAGCTCTTGTGTTTTTACTTATGATAAATTAACTCCTATATAAAAATGTCCATTTGCAGGTGACATTTTTGTCACTTTGACAGCGATAAAAGCCTACATAGCTTTTTATCACCGATAAAAATGCTTCTTCCTCCGATAAAAATGCTTCTTCCTGTTACATATCTAGTAGCCCTGCATCACTTAATTTATTTTGGCAGCTGACAGGTAATAACTATTAAGTATCGTTGAACGTAAAATGTAAGAGTCGGTTTGGGGAAATTTCAACAAATATCAAAAGATCAATACCGCAATACACAAGAAATACAAAATCGTCAATATGGAGACAATTTAAAAAGTTTTATTCATGTCGTTAATTTATCTTGCCAAAAAACACTCGAGCTTTTCTTTCAATCGGATAAATTTCTTTTTAACTCAATATTTTTCCAATCAGTAATTTCGCTCGAAAAACTTACATTAGAAAAAATCGCTCGACCTTTCGGTCTCGCGATTTTTTCATGTAAGTTTTTCTCGTCAAATTACTGATTGGCAAAATAATTTCGTTACAAAGAGAAATTTATCCGATAAAAAAAAGCTCTTGTGTTTTTACTTATGAAAAATATTGAGATCCAAGCGATTTATGCGCTGCCTTCGGAGGCGCCAAAAAAAGTTTCTCCACTGCTGACATGATTCCGGTCGATTGAGTAGCTGAAACCGAAAAAGGAGAAAATGTCGTTAAACTGGAAGGTTTTTCCTGTACGATGACACGATATCAAAATCTAACAAATTGTCGTAGTTATGAAAAAAAGTCTGTTTTCTTGCCTATAAAATGATAGTTTCATTCAATGCCAAATCGTCAATTTTCAACTAATCAAAAATATCCTACGTCAGCGCAGAGTAAATATATTCAAGAGTACTCAGAGCAAATTTCAAGTCAATCAGATAATTGCTCTTCGAGTTACAATGTCAGCAAATTTGAAAAATTGCAGACTTGTAACCTATCGAACATGTGTGGGATATGATTGTTACTTGACTGGGTAATTTACTACAACCATCAAATAAGTTACTTGGACCTTCGTCACTGAATTCAAGAAGCCTGAGATGATATTATAAATCATTTAATTTCAACCATGTCTCGAAGAGTTATCGAATGCATAAGAAACCGCGAAAAAAATATTTTAGTTTGAAAATGTAATCGTGTCTTAAGTTTGATTATACAAGCATTATGTATAAATTGTATTAAAATTGATCAACTCCTATTGGGTGTTCGAATTTTTTTGAAAGTCAGTATATTATTACCACTAGTACAATGTTAAAATTCGTATTTTTTCATGTTCCAAAGTTCAGAAGTAGAAATATAGGTCACTAATCAATATAATAGCGCACTGATGAGTAGAGAAGTTAATTCGAGTAACAACCTATCGGCGTAACATCCCGCGCTCAACACTGTCGGGCGACGACTGACAAAATATATATACGCCCGCCAGTATAATGTTACTCGAATAATCCTCTGATGAGCTCCAAACAGAGAAACTATTGCTAATATATGATATTAATTCATCAATAATTAATAAGTTTAGATGTATAAATACTCTTTTTTGTTACAGATTACATATCTTACCTAAATTGGAGACTGATTTTACAACGTGGGGAAACATAACGATAAAATTAAAAATTAATGAAAAAACCGACGAAATTCTTTTAAACGCATTAGACTTGAAGATAAACGAACATTCCATTAGTTTAAGACGTTCGATGGATGGTAAAAATGTAAAAATATTAAGTCAGAAGTATATCGAAGAAACTCAAAATTATTGCATGAATTTGGAAAAGTCAGTGAATGCCGGAGAAGAGTACGATCTCTTTATGGAATTTACAGGGAAACTCAACGATTACATGGTGGGCTTTTACAGAAGTCATTACTTCGTTAACAAAAATATTACAAGGTAAGGTCTTTACTCAATTATGAAATGTGACAATTTTAAACTCGTGATGTAATTGAACCGAAGTCACATGAATATTCCTGTTTGTACGTTTTTGAACTAATTTCGTGCACAAATTTCAAAACTATTGGGAAAGTATGGTGATTTGTTCAATAGGAACGCGTTTAGATTATTCAATCCTGACACCTGAATTTTCTGACTCACAAATAATATCTAGTGTTTAATAGCCGAAAATGTATCACATCCTGAATGTGTCATGTCTTTATTTTATATCTACAAATATAATTTGAAAATTATGTTTGCAGATCGAATAAAAGCACGATATTTATACTCGTTTTAATACTCTCGGCGTGAGGTTTAATTTGCCGTTGTCCACCCGTCAGAATCAACAATCGTGAACTCCTACAACCTGACACCACAAAATACCTAGGAATGCATCTCGATACGCGTCTCTCATGGCAGACACATCCTTAAGTTAGGCATTAAACTAAATAAAATGTATTTGCTAATCGGCTGCAGATCACAGCTATCTCTCGAAAATAAGCTGTTACTATACAAAACCGATCTAAAACCAACATGCACTTACGGTATCCAGCTCTGGGGTAATTCGAACATCGAGATCCTACAGAAGTTCCAAAATAAAGTGATACGTGCCATACTTGACGCCCCAAGATATGTCCCCAACTACGTCATCCAACGTGACATCCCGACTATCACCATTTAAGAAGTTATTGCTTAGCACAGTGATAAATACCGTAACAGAATCACACATCACCCAAACGTGCTAGCCAAACGGTTATTTAGTCAAAGCGGAGGAAGCGGAAGACTGTTGAAAAGGGTCACACCCTCTCATCTCATCTAGGAACTAAACTTATATAACGGTATTAAAATCATAAATATATAGTTATACAGTGTTATTCTGAGTAGGTGTCAGAGAATTTAATTTTAGATTAAACACGTTATTGAGCTAATAAAAAAATTATCTAAACATCCGCTGCGTAATTTTATTTTTGATTTTAAAATATTTAATAAAACCGGTTTGGTACCGCACGAAGTAGCCAGCTGTTTTATCGAGAGTCCAATGAATCCTACAAACATCGTTGAAATCGCACGTTTACTATTTGTCAATGAATTATTCCTTCTTCCAAAATAAACCTTTCTTTATTCATTCATAGAAACGCGTAAGTGTGCGAACTTCTTTCCATTTATTTAAGCAAGCGCAACTGAAACTACTTTTCCAACTGCTTTCTCGAGGTTCATTCCTAACTTACTTATGTATAAATTCATTCATTGTAAACAAACCATATGTAAACAAATACGTCTGGGTATCTGCAAACGACACAGAATATACATATGGCACAAATCGGCTAGGCCAGCGACACTCAAAATTTATCTGTCTAAATAAATTTTCTTAATTAAAAATAACACAATAGGCATATATTTTAGTAGTATAATCTAATAATTAAATCAATGGCACTTATTATGAATAACCCTGTATGTAACCAAATGGACAAAAATTATTTACTTATTTAACAGTAAATTCAAGTCACTCTGTTATAGTAACAAACTGATAGATTATTACTCTTATGTAGATTTATTAATAAAAGGAGTTAAAAAAAATTTTCCATAATTCTTACTTTGGTAGAATAAGAAATGGGGGAGTTATGGCAGATATTCGAATTTTTCTTTACCTTCCATTTCGATTACACTCTGTATCTTTGAAACTAAGAAAAGGCCATATGCCGACCACCCTTACACCTGCTGACGCGAACTGATGTCCAGAATCGATTTGTGAAAACCACAATGTGCTACGAGGCTGGGTTTTACTGATGCAACTTGTCCCGAATCGATTGGTAAAAACCGCAAACCGTAAAAATGGAAGAGCTGTATGCTCATATGCGTTAGAAAATCTTGGAATAGCAATTGTTCCCGTGCGATTACTACGTGTTTAGCCTGTTAAAACAATTGCCGAAAGGTCATCTATTAGGATCTTTGACGAAGAGTTTTCTATTAAAGGAATAGTTTTGGAAACGACCGCAGGAGTTTTAGGAGAAGGAAATCTTTAGATTAGTATATTAGTTGGGCTTATGCCTTAATATTAATGGGGATTTCTTTTATATTAATTAAACCATAAGTCCTACCAGTAGGACGTCAAACGAGAGTTCAGGAGAATAGTTTCACAAACAGCTGCAGAAATCTTAAAAGAAGGAAATCTATAGATTAGTGTACTGGTGGGACGAATGCCTTGATATTAATGGGGATTTCTTTTATATTCATTAAACCATAAGTCCTACCAGTAGGACGTCAAACGAGGGTTCAGGAGAATAGTTTCACAAACAGCTGCAGAAATCTTAAAAGAAGGAAATCTATAGATTAGTGTACTGGTGGGACGAATGCCTTGATATTAATGGGGATTTCTTTTATATTCATTAAACCATAAGTCCTACCAGTAGGACGTCAAACGAGAGTTCAGGAGAATAGTTTCACAAACAGCTGCAGAAATCTTAAAAGAAGGAAATCTATAGATTAGTGTACTGGTGGGACGAATGCCTTGATATTAATGGGGATTTCTTTTATATTCATTAAACCATAAGTCCTACCAGTAGGACGTCAAACGAGGGTTCAGGAGAATAGTTTCACAAACAGCTGCAGAAATCTTAAAAGAAGGAAATCTATAGATTAGTGTACTGGTGGGACGAATGCCTTGATATTAATGGGGATTTCTTTTATATTCATTAAACCATAAGTCCTACCAGTAGGACGTCAAACGAGGGTTCAGGAGAATAGTTTCACAAACAGCTGCAGAAATCTTAAAAGAAGGAAATCTATAGATTAGTGTACTGGTGGGACGAATGCCTTGATATTAATGGGGATTTCTTTTATATTCATTAAACCATAAGTCCTACCAGTAGGACGTCAAACGAGGGTTCAGGAGAATAGTTTCACAAACAGCTGCAGAAATCTTAAAAGAAGGAAATCTATAGATTAGTGTACTGGTGGGACGAATGCCTTGATATTAATGGGGATTTCTTTTATATTCATTAAACCATAAGTCCTACCAGTAGGACGTCAAACGAGGGTTCAGGAGAATAGTTTCACAAACAGCTGCAGAAATCTTAAAAGAAGGAAATCTATAGATTAGTGTACTGGTGGGACGAATGCCTTGATATTAATGGGGATTTCTTTTATATTCATTAAACCATAAGTCCTACCAGTAGGACGTCAAACGAGAGTTCAGGAGAATAGTTTCACAAACAGCTGCAGAAATCTTAAAAGGAAATCTATAGATTAGTGCACTGGTGGGACGAATGCCTTGATATTAATGGGGATTTCTTTTATATTCATTAAATAAAAGTTTATTTGCAAACTCCAAACGTGTTTCTATTGAACAATCCTTTTATAATTTACTTTTCTGTGGTAGACCACAGAAGAGACCACGAAGCGAGTGTTTAGATTTAATTTGTTTGGTTTAATTATTAATTATTGTTACACAACTAGGTGGCTGGCTAGCACGCAATTTTCACCCACGGATGCCAGAAGAGCTTTTCCATGCTTTGATGAACCCTCTTTCAAAGCAAAATATACCATAAGCATTGCAAGAAATTCAAATATGAGTACATTATCCAATATGCCTATCAAAGATTCAGCTGTGATGTAAGTATAATACGAAAAACAATATATATATATATATATATATATATATATATATATACACCGTGGAAGCGAGCATACTGAAGGATGTTAGAGGTGCCGATATCCTATTTCATTTTTTTCTCCTTTCGTAAGTAGAGCGTTAGTTAAAGTTGAGCGATAAGAGGCAATCTAACTTTACCCGTAGTGGAGTGTAGTTTGACACGTCAAGTAATATTATTTACTTTGATATACTACGATACACAAAAGCGGAAAAATTTGAATTGGTAAACCTAGTCCACGATGGAAATAGTTTTAAAAAAATCAGTGATTTGTTTGCTGTTTGTACGCTAAAAGATTAATTCCATTCAAAGCAATGATTTTTAATTGAATTAAAAAATGGAACGAAAACGGATCTATAAAAAAAATCGTAAAATATCTCACAAAGTAACTACATTAAAATGTCCTTTTATAGAAAGCGATTCTATCTTGTCTTCGCGCACTGTTGCTACAGTTTTAGAGCTATCTCATTATTCTTTATTAACCCCCTCCCCCTCAAAAAAAAAATAACGGTTACAATAGTTACAAGTTGTCGAAAAATGCTAATACGTGCAGGAGAATGCAATTTTGTTAATCTATCAGGGGAAAATTTCAAAATTATGATAGCTTTGTTAAAAACATATTATTTACAGATGATCAAAATAAACACCGAAGTTTATAGTCACATACTCAATATCCGCAAAGTTGTGAGAAGCAATTTTTCGTATATTTTTACAAATAATTTAATGAAGAATTTTTTATTTATTTACCTTTGAAACGAACATTTATTTTGTTTGATCTAGCATTCTATTGTTTTAATTTTTTTATTATATTTTTTGAAATAAATTTAGTTGTAATATATTATTAATCAGTTTTCCATTTTCTACCGTTACTACAAGAAATTGCTTAATCTAAACCGCATTATGTGATATATCATTTTAAAGTATTTTTCGCAAGGAATATTTTAATCATATTAATTTCATTGATATCACAACCTTTTAGCTCGTGTCTTCAATTAACTCCTAAGTCGCTAAACGTCGCTAGTTTCAATATGATTGGTTATCGTTAAACTAGATCATAAAACGACTCTTTCCAACCACGGGGTATCTTTGACGAACGCTCTGTTGATTCCTGACTCTCATGAGATACACATCTCTCACACACGTGCTTGTTCAGACATGTACTGTGAAGTGCCGTCCGGGATTACTTAATATTTATTTATTTTAATTACATTCACATTAATTTACGAAATAACGTTTGTTATCTGTTATTTTTCAAAATACTTATTCATCGTTATTGTATATATGGCTTCTGTTTAACTACTGTCCGCGTAAAAAAACAGGACTTTTACATAATACGGTATACGATTTTGACATTAATTTAGTTTTGTAAGTAAGCCTTTCGTCAATATTAGTAGCCATGAATATAAGGTTATGCATCTGTCATTATTAAGTTAGTATGATGCAACAAAGTACTGTCACAATAGGTGAAAAAGTGACCGGTCTCTTATGTCGCGGACCGTATTTTAATAGATTTCAAAGCTTAATTTCTTGTGTAAGTATTAAATGGAACTTTGAGGGCAGCATTGCTGTGTGTTCTTTTATTTAATAAGTTCTATTTGGTACGCATAAGGACAAGACGTACCGGAGTTTAATTACCTCGCTTCCAGGGTGTATATAAACAAATATGTATATAAAGATTTTATATTCTCGGCTGTTGTTGCAGATACTTCTTGGTGAAACATTTTAACTTCATACAGTAAATAATAAAAATAAATTAAAACACTTGGCTTGTTTCACTATGAGATTTATTTAAATACTCTAACAATTGTTTCGGCTGTTATGCCATTCTCAAAGAGATCTATAAATCTATAAATAAAGATTTATAGATCTCTTTGAGAATGGCATAACAGCCGAAACAATTGTTAGAGTATTTAAATAAATCTCATAGTGAAACAAGCCAAGTGTTTTAATTTATTTTTATTATTTACTGTATGAAGATAAAGATTTTATTCAATTATATTAAAAAATACATCCCAAGTTGATAAATAAATGTAAATACAGAGTGGCCCAAAATGACCGAAGGTGTTTGAGTTCATTATAACTTCTTATTTAAGACATAATTATTATTTTTTTTTATTTTAAATACAGTATATTAATGGAGAATATTTTTAATTTAATTATGAAAAATTATATCTCGCAAGTGGTGGCCATTTTCTGCTTCGCATATTCGTGCTCTTTCCAAAACATTTTCCATAACCTTTCGCAAAACTTCAGGTGTTATGTTGTTGATTTCGTCGCGTATATTATTTTTTAATTGCTGTATGGTTCGAGGCTTATTAATATAGACTTTTCCTTTCAAATAACCCCAAAGGAAACAGTCTGAAGCGGTTAAATCCGGTGAACGCGGAGGCCAATTAAAATCGCTTGTACAGGAAATAATTCGTTCACCAAAGATGTCGCGTAAAAGAGCCATTGTGTCCCTCGCAGTATGCGCTGTGGCTCCATCCTGTTGGAACCATACTTGCGGATGGTTTTCCACGGCTGGCCTTAAAAAATTTTCCAACATTGTCCGATATCTAACACCAGTGATGGAAACGGCGACACCGTGTTCATTTTCAAAAAAATATGGGCCAATTATCCTTTCCGACGAAACACCGCACCAAACGGTACACTTAAATGGGTGTAATTCTCGCTGTTGAACTACTCTTGGATTTTCCGTAGCCCATATCCTGCAGTTTTGCCTATTAACTAACCCATTTAATTGGAAATGGGCTTCGTCGCTCATAATTAAATTATGAATAAAATCATGATTTCTTCTGCTTTTTGACGAAAATAAATTGCGTAATCAAGTCGTTGCTGGTAATCTGTCGGTTTCAGTTGTTGGACAAGCTGAATTTTGTATGGAAACATTCTTATTGTATGCAAAATTCTCTGCAGCGACCCTCTTGAGAGGCCAAGTTGTGTCGAACGTCTCCTGGTTGATGTTTCTCCATCTTCCCGAATACTCTCCTGTACCCGTTCAATATTGTCATCCGTGTGCACCGTTCGTCGTCTGCCGGCACCAGGAAGGTTCCTTACTGCCCCTTGTTCTCGAAAATTTTCAACCAGACGGTTTATTGTTGACTCTGAGGGTCCAACCCGCACATTAACGACGATATGCACGCTGAGTCAAAACAATGGATCGTTGATTTGAGAAATAAAGTTCAACGATTTTGGCACGTTGTTCAATTGTGTACTGTTCCATTTTAAATTCCCCAAGTCTTCTTTACAAAATACTGAAAACAAAAAAAAACAAAAATTATAAAAAAGTTATAAGGAATTAAAACCCCTTCGGTCATTTTGGGCCACCCTGTAGATGTAAAATAAGAAAAGCATCATTTAAATTTTATGACAGTAAAACTCGTATATATATATATATATATATATATATATATATATATATATGTCCTAAATGTGAATGTTTAGAAGCGTGGAATACCAGCTCATACTTTACGATGTTGCTGTATTTAACCTTTCGCAATAATTTGGAAATTTACATATCTTTTTCTACTCTTCAAAATTTAGGTGTTTTTTAATTATTTTTCTTACAAATACATTTTTAATTACTTTAAACCTAAGTTAACATAACAGAATCAATTCTTTAATAATATAGAATCAATGACAACTTCTTTAATAATATTTTTGTTTTTAATAGATCCAGTGATAACCTTATTTGGGATAATTATCAAGAAACACCCTTAATGTCGTCGTATCTAGTAGCGTTCATAGTACACGACTTCGTTTCATATCAGAGTAATGTAAACAGATCTTTCACGGTGTGGACCAGGAAGGATCTCCTGAGCCAAGCTGTGTACGCCGGTAATAAAGGTCCAGAGATTTTAAACTTTCTCGAAGAATACTTCGACATGAAGTTTCCACTGCCGAAGTTAGATGTAATTGCACTTCCGGATTTCGGATTCTCGGCGATGGAAAATTGGGGATTGATCACCTTCAGGGAACAAAAGCTACTACTGGATAGATTCTCGTCTACCATTCAAAATAATCGAGATATCGCCTTGACGATGTCACATGAACTATCGCACACTTACTTTGGGAATTTGGTAACACCAAAATGGTGGGACGATCTTTGGTTGAAAGAAGGATTTTCCACCTATTTCCAATATCTAGGTACGAATTATATCCATCCTGATTGGAAAATATTGGAAGAATTCTTTTTCGATGTCACCTGTGATGCTTTTAAGATCGACAGTCTACTCTCATCGAGACCTATACATTTTAAGGTTGAAGACAGCAGCCACATAAGACAAGTTTTCGATCCAATCTCGTATAATAAAGGTTAATAAGATTTACTGTATTCAATATAAGTCGATATAAATACGTTATTCGTGTGTTTATAGGTGCCTCATTGGCTAAAATGGTGGCTAATATGTTAGGAGAAAATAGTTTTAAGGAAGGACTTCGTGCATATTTGAAAAAGTACCAATTTTCGAACGCGAATCAAGCTGATTTGTGGAAAGTTTTATCGGAACAGGCTCATAAGGACGGAGTATTGGAAGAAGGATCTAATGTAGGAGATATAATGAATGGTTGGGTCCATAACGCCGGATTTCCTGTTGTAACAGCACACGCAGACAATGAAAATAACATTGTAACATTATCCCAGGTGCATATTTTATAGAAACAGTTGTTTTCATAACTTTGTTTATAAAGCTCGGATAATTCCGAAGTCAATCAATGTATTAATCAGTATTTTCGCGCCATTCGTGAGTAATGTAATAATTCAAACTGAAAATTTCAATGACTATAGAAGAACTTACTTTCTAAGAATAAAAAATTTTTTAGTCACAACCCTAATTTGAACCTTTTGTAAACCAATTTGAATAAAAATTGTTTTTATGTATTTAAATTTAGAGAGAAGCTATTTTTTGTTTTAATTTGAGAGATTAATAAGGTTAAATAAATTAACGATTCCGTTTATAAGTAGGTATATATTTGTTAATCTTTAGTTCTCACGTTGGGCGCCAAATATTTATTTTTTGAAAAGATCCACGTTTTTCGAAGTATTAAGTTCATGTTATTTTGACAAGTGCCATCTTGAAAGCCCAAATAATTATTTTATTAAAAATTATTATAAATAGCGAATTATCTCGTTCACAAAAACCTGCGTTTTCAACTGCTCATAAACAATTTCACACATCGAATAGTTTGCTAAAAATACGATAGAACTGGAATTATTTCATTTATTTTCGAAAATTTGAAATTAGTGTTATTTTAATGAAATGCCCCATGCTAGGCGCCAAATATTTCTTATATTAAAAAAGCTACTTTTTTTATTTAAATTTAAGATAGTAATAAAACTAAATAAATAAATAATTCTATTTAAAAGTGCGTGCATATTTTTGAAACATATTACTAGTACAAAACCTCTCGTTGGGCGCTAAATATTTATTTTTGCAAAAGATCTACATATACAGGGTTTGTTCATTCGTTGATATAATATAAACAGTATATGTTCAATATCCGCTAAAAAAAAATTTTGTGTTGATTTTTAAAGAAAAAGTCAAAATTTTTTATGCTAGATAGTACACATTGTGTTGAGGTTGGTAAGTGATAAATTACAAGCATTCGCTGTTTAGTTGGATCAAACACACAGTGCAGTGACCTGTACAAAAAGAAAACGTAGTAAATAAATATGCCTTTGTTTGCTTTTTATTATTAGACTGGTCATTCATAAAATTGTTTCTATTACAACAGATGTGCAATAACAAAGATTTGGTTTAAAGGTCGATGCATGTTCGCTTTATGTAAACACATTCATCAATGATAAATAAAGTACCTACTCTGATATCCAATTAAAAAATATTAAGTTAAATAGTTCTTCGTCCAGTATCTCTTAATTCAACTTCAGTGGTCGGTACAGATACGAACATTAAAGTTTCAGCGGTAAATGTTTTAATATGATACTATAAGCAAAATAGCGCCATATGTTCGACAAGTGGAATCAAACATCCTGTATAGTTTTTGCAGTACTAAATTCACATTATTTCAACAACAAGGGCGCCGAATATTTATTTGATTAAAAAGTACTTTCAAAATAGAAAATTCTTTTGTTTACGAAAAAAAAAAACTGCGTCTTTAGTTGGATCATCGATGTAAAAAAATCACTTCTCCCACACAAACTCATACATCGAGTACAAAATATCTAATTTACTATAAATTTTAATTATTCCACTTATTTTCGCAAATATAAAATCGATGTTATTATTTTAATACGATGCCCCATGTTGGGAGTCAAATATGTCATATTCAAATAATGTTGAATTATATTAGCAACAAGGAACTTACTAATAAATAAATATTTTGAATCCGTTAACACAAAGCCTCACGTTGGGCGCCAGATCTTTGTCATATAACTATTGTCATATAACTATTTCGGAAAATACTGAATGTCCCAATCAGGAATTATTAATAATTTAAAACAAATTTTCAGAAACGCTTTATCTTGAATGGTGATGGGAATCCTAAACGCGAGGAAAAATGGACAATACCAATATCTTATACAACCGAAGAGGAAGCCGATTATGGGAACGGTATACCTCACGTGTGGCTTAAAAAAGATGAAGAAGTTACATTAAACGTGAATTTAAGCAATTGGTACTTGCTTAACCTGAAACAGAGCTATTACATAGTAAACTACGACGAGAAAAATTGGAAGCTGCTATCCCAGGATATAATGCAAATGCCTTCTGTGATTCGGGCCCAACTCGTTAGCGATTCCATGGATTTAGCCAGAGCTGGTTTGTTAGATTACGGAATTCCCTTAGAGATGATGAGAATTATTGGAGTCAATGATAAAGAAATTATATTGGTACCGCTATTAACCATCTTCGACAAGACGGACTTTCTTCATAACATTCTATATAACACGCCAGCTTTCGGCGTATTCGAGGTAAAATGTAATAAAGCGAAAATAACAAATTTTCATTTTTACTATTCTTCATTCTAAATTTAGAAATATTTCTGGTACATTTTCTATTATTATCTGGACGAAGTTGATTTCGCAGAGAATCCTAACGATGGATATTTCCACAAGTCAATTAGACGATTGGTATTGCGTCAGGCTTGTAGGAAGAGGGATCTAAAATGCGCCATGACAGCCACGCAAATTTACAGAACTTGGATGCAGCACAAATATCAGTATGACTTCAGGGATGCTTTTTTCCGTAGTGGCATTAACTGTTTAGATTTTCTAGAGTCGCCCCGAATATCAGAGATGTCGTTTACTGTACGGCTATAAGAGATGGCGATGCTCGTGAATGGGATTTCGCGTACAATGAGTATTTGACGGCACAGTCGGCCTCGGAGAAAGTAACGATTCTTAGAGCTCTGGGGTGTAGTTCGAAGCAATGGATACTGGCTAAGTAAGTATTATTGTATATAACTACGTTGTTTCTCTTAAACTTGAATTATTAAAGACGTAATTTATGAAGGGGTTTGGAATGTTCTCGGGCTGATAAAGAAAATCCAAAATTTTTGAGAATTTTTTAAAATTTTTCAATACGATGTGTAATAAATAATAAGACTCATGCTGTAAAACTTTTTATTTTAAATTTATACATATTTAATTATTATTCCCGTCAATATACACTCCTCCATTCGAATTTTCCATCGTGCAAAACAGTGCTGGAAGTTTTCTTCTGTGAGCTTTTTCATGACGCGTGTCGCTTCTTCTTTCACAGCTTTAACGGTCTGAAATTGTGTTCCTTTTAATGCAGATTTTACCTTAGGGAAAAGATAAAAGCCATATGGTCACAGATCAAGCGAACAAGGCGTATGGCCTAACACTAGGATGCGAAGCGTTGTCTTTAAAAAAAACTTTTTTTTACAATTCGGGTCGTTTTTTCTTATTTTTTCACACACACAACTTTCCAATTTTTAAATAACCTTAATATAATCCAATTTGTCGAAGTTTATAAAATAAACAATTGATTTCACCATTTTAAAGTGAATCTTTGTCTAGCAAACCATTTCTTCAGGTTTGGGAAGCGTAGTAATCGCTGGGAGTCCAATCCGACGAATATGGGCCATGCACTTCGAACCGTAGGTTATGGTATTTAGGCTTAACCTAAATAACACACTTCTCAGCAGTGGAGCGTAATACGAATGGGTTTATTGCTGACTATTAACAACCGCGGCCTATTTAGCGGAAAGTCTTTTCATACCCAAAACATCCATCGCGTTTAAATTCAGCAACCCATCATTTTTACCATCGAAAACCAATCCTTTAAAGTCGAATCTAATTGTCCGTTAGGATTAAAGTCTTAAAACAAACAGTTCGATCCTTGATCTTATCCATTTTTCTCATAATATTAAAACTTATTTGCTCTCTTGACCATCAGATGTCTAGGGCTGGGCGAAGTATCGATTCATCATCCAATACCCGATACCATAACTAGTATCGATTCCCCGATACCTCAGATAACGAAGGTATCGATTCTAAGGTATCGATACCTAGGAATTGATACTAAGAAACCAATATCAGAGTATCGATACCAAAGAACTGATACCAAGAAATCGATGCTAACTATAGAAATGACTGGAATCGATATATACCGAAGTATTCATTCCAAGGTATCGACTCCAAGCAAGAAATCCAAAGCATCGCTAATAAGATAGTATCGATGTATGTCGGTATCGCTTTATTTTGGAATCGGTTAAAGTTCTACAAGCCTCTTACCTACTACATATTGGTATTTGTAGCAATTTTCATTTCTTTATTTAATAGGGTCTTTTTATTTATTGCATTTGTATTGCCAGTTTAATTTATGATTCATACAAATGGACCAAAAACAAATTAGCATATCAAGCTTTAATACAAAATAATACAAATCTGTATAAAAACAAATTTGTATCTGTATATACATGGACACACAGTACGTATTTACCAGCGTTTGCTTCAACCAGACGCATGCGTTTCTGTCTAACGACTTCATCAATGAAGGATTTACGAAGACAAACGACTGTAGTACACTTCGCGGTCTTGTAGCAAATTTTGTTCTATCAGATATTAACAGATAACCTCATGACATCTGACAGACAAAACCCACTACGCCGATGCAAAGTGTTTCTTCTCGAATAGGAACGCTATTACAGAAAAGAAAAATACGCATATTACTGTGAGTCTATTAACTCGTCGCCAGGTGGCGTAATATACCAAAAACAAAGTAAACAAAGCAAGTAGCGTAGAGAATTCCTATAAAGCTATTTTAGGTATAAAACGGCCTTGGTTTCTTTCTATTTTGAAATAGAATATTTTACAAAACGGGTTTTGAATACTGATTCCTAAGTATCGAATCAAGGTTAGGATAATTAAAAATTACTGAAAAGCCACTTCCATCAACGGGAACGTACAGACGCGTTTCGCTCTAATTGAAGCTTATCAATGTACGGTATCTCGAAGAGAGATATGGCTTTTCAATTCTCTACTTTGTGTATATATAGTTAACATTCTGAACTTACTGCAAATGAGAATTAATGAATATTAATTCCCATTTTTACATGTCAATGTCGCCTTATGTGATGCATTAATAACTACAATCCGACAAACCAAGTTTGTACTTGCATGTATAACACACCTCGTCGCGACTACGATCTTATATATTCATTAATTCTCATTTGCAGTAAGTTCAGAATGTTAATCGAGTCAAGGTATCGATTCCAAAGTATCGATTCAAGGTATCTATTCCAAACTATCGATTGAAGGGATCGATACCAAAGCATCGATACCTATTGATATTTTACCGATTCTAGTACTCAGAATCGATACCGTGCGCAGACACGATACATCGCTAAGTATCGATACCTTGATTGGTATCGATACCCGATTCCGAAAACGTCGGTATTGTAAAGGCCTAGTCTTGAGACGCTTTATCATGACGTGTGACGTATAAGATTGTGTTAAATATTCTTATCAAGGCATTGGCTTGCTTCTCTACTTACACTGACGAGAACTAAGACGAATTCGAAACACGTATCTGCACGTAGAAGTAACTGATGCGTAAAGTGTACGTTATATATATTCATGTATATAGTTTTTAACATTTTTGAATTACTGTATTTTACATTTTGAGTCAGTTAAACATCGATAGGGTATTCTTTGCATGGAATATTCTGTTTACTGACAAATCGACCTTTTTCTTTTGCACGGACATCATACAAATACTGTTTACTGATTGATATTGATGTAAATCAAGCAACATTCGTGCTTATAGCGTAGCAAGAGATCCACATTCAGTCAACTCGGTATAAAACTTATGTTCTTATTTAAGGGCCCGCTTACTGTATGACTTTCTAAGAAATAATCGTGTAATATATTACAATCTCGATTAAAATTGCAGTCCGTTTCTATATTTACTCAAACCGACGTTTTTCATTGTACTTTCATAATAATTTTTATTTGTTTTCAGGTATTTAGATATGATGATCAGTAATACATCCGGCATACGTAAACAAGATGGCAGCGAAGTATTTGGTTCTGTCGCCAAAAACGTCTACGGACACAACTTAGCATTCGATTTCTTAAGAAATAAATGGAAAGAAATCAATGAATAGTAAATGCGCGATTATTTTAGCTAATTTCTGTCCTAATTCTATTTTTTTTGTTATAGCTACGGCGAAGGTTTCAGAACTGTTAGTAGAATGGTAGAATCTTTATCTGTATATATGAATACCCCAGAAAATCTGAAGCAAGTAAGTTGTATAGAATAAATGTGAAATATATAAAGACTTCATGAGTTAATTTTTATTTCCCAGAGATACAGATAAGTATAAAAATAATCTATAAATTATGGTTTCAGGAGGTGATCGTTTAATGAGTAAAGTAATTCATTAAAGAGCTATGTATATGAAGTGGCAACGAGTTGATTTTAATCATAAATTTTGATCCCTTTTATAAAGACATGGCAACCTTATAAAAACTAGATATAGACATAAAGCAAAGAGTTTCTCCAATTCCCCTTTGAAAAATGTGATAATGTGATCAAACATACGAGTCCCTGCTGTTAATTAATAATGACTACATGGGACTTTCCTCTATCGTGCTTTGTCCCTTTAATTTGATTTCCGTCTTTGGATAGAGGAAGTTGCAAGGAACAAAATCAGACGACTACGCTAGATGAAGCACAACGACCATGTTGTTTTCCCCCAAAAACTGATGTATATGAAAGCGATATATAGCCTCTTTGTCCACGACTTTTGCTGCTTTTCTTCCCGCGTTCAATTAGTCCTAAAAATCCACTGACAAGTGTTATAAGATAATCCCACGTTACACATGTCTGCCTACAATCATTCACAGCTGCATTTCGAACATTAACGAGATGTTCTGATGTAATGCAGGTTTATGCTCGTCATTAACTGATGTTCGGCCATTTTTGAAACATTTACACCAAGTTTGTGTTTGAACCCAAGCTAGCTGTCATTTTTCTGCGGCAGCCTTCTCAAGTTTAAAACAGAACTTGATGAAGATACACTGTTCGCTCAAATCGGAAACACAATCAGACGCAACAACAAAAAATTGTTAACCACCAAAGACCGTTTCCACTTTCAATGACGCCGCTTGGCATGCTGACTTACAAAGAGTGTAGACAACTCCACGTAGCGGCGTCTGATTGTAACTACGTCCCCTTACGCGCGTATCAAAGTTCGTACCTCCCCATAGTTACAAATCAAATGATTCGAATCAATGACACTACACTATCCAAGCGAGTCTACTACATCTCTATAGCACTACATTTAAAACGTTCTAAATTATATTAGAAAATACATTATGGCAAAAGTGGCTCTGACTTCTATTTTATTGTGATATTTATTATAACTCATATATATTTTTTCATTTGTTTCAGCTTCGATTATTTCGAGACGAAAATAAGTACAACATTAAGACGACCAACATAGCTTTCGATAACACAATCGAAATAGTAAAAACTAACGTGCAATGGATGAAAATAAATTACAAATCTGTTGAATCGTGGTTGCAGCAACAAGTGACGCGTTATAGAATGTAAAAAAAATATATTTAAATTCCTTCATCGAAGATCTTCGAATGTAAAAAAGCTTTAGCATAGGCTATTTATTCTCTTCTTTACCGAGTTTCCTTTATTAAATGTAAACATCTACACGAACTTTTATTTATTTAAACGAGATAAAAACGGAAAAAAAAGATCTAAATTATTTGGATAGTGCGAACGCCATAAGTAGAATAGTATAAAAGAAAAATGAAAAAAACCTGTAATAATTTTAATAATAATTAATATAACTATTTAAGTATTCGACTACATACTTTAAAACTTTAATTTTTATTAAAATTTTAGAACTGCATCATTGTATACTTTTATTTATAACTTATTGTTGTACATTTTAAGATAAATAAATGATAGTTATTAATGTTGTTAACTGTTTCTAACCTTTCCTTTAACCTGTTCTAACCTTTCAATTTCAAATGCACCAATCTATACCGGGTGTCCTTGAAAGAAACAAACCACGTATGAAAAATAGAAAGATGTAATTATAACGAGCCATCGAAAAAATTCATAATTGGAGTAGACTGTGAAATTGGGTTGATACTTTAACCACTTCCACATAATGACATTTATTATTTGACATTGAAACTATAAGTTTGTGTCAAATTTTTCAAAACTCTTATTAAGAAAATTGTTTGTGTTTAGATGTAAATGGACAACATTTTCAACAACTTCTGTAGCTATTTGTAAATTTTGATTATGATTTCGATATTAAATAATTATTTGTTTTCTTTTTTGTTGTAGTATCATTTCAATGGCATAACCTTGTTTTACAATGAAACCAAATGAAACTGTCAAGCATCAAGTAATGTGTCATTATGTGGAAGTGGCTAAAGTACCAACCCAATTTCACAGTCTACTCCAATTACGAATTTTTTCGATGGCTCGTTATAAAATATGAATCCAAAATATTTTCCCGCAAATTCCTTCGCAGACGTGACAAGAAGAAATAACAAAGGTAGGGTAAGCTGTACAGTTGTTGGCCCCCTTACAGTAATTGGCACACCATATTTTAAAGCGAATTAACAAAACTCGTAGGTCTAGGTTTTTTTACTGTTTCTTCATTTACATAAACCTTGTTTCTATAAGAAATATTTGCGAAAGATTTAGTTTGTGTAATTGGTACTGTGTGAATTTTGGCGCTAAATTTATGTGCCGATGTACGCCTACAACATGAAACTTTAATGTGTTCTATATATACTAAAAAAAACAATTGGTAAAAATTAATTCTCATGAAAAAATATAGTTGACAATCTTCAGTGAGATCCTTAAGGGACCAATAACTGTATAGCTTACCCTATGTATTTATAAAATATTTGTCTCGCCACTGCATTTCAAGAAGTACAGGATGCGACAAAACTTCCTTTTTATTTTAAAGGATGAATAAAAACCAGATAGTACAAAGTTAAGAAACTCTATTAACATGAATGGAATCTAAAAAATGGGAAGTTACGTCACATGTTTTACAAGTTTCATTTTTTAAACAGTATATCGCTCAAGTGTTTTCCTTCGTTATCAATGCATTGCCGAATGCGAGTTCGAAAGTTTGCCATTACTCTAACCAACATTTCTTAAGGAATACGAGCAATCACTTCTTGTATCACATGTCGTAGGGCTGGCAGAGTCCCCGGTCGATGTTTGTCGGCTTCAGCCTTAAGAAACTCGCATAGAAAAAATCGCAGTAGATAAGGTCTGGAGATCGTGCTGGTCGGGAGATGTTACCACACAAAGGCATCAAGCGTCCTGGGAACACCTGTTTCAGGCTCTTGGAGAGATCTCCTGCTTGTGTGAGCAGTGGCCTCGTCCTGCTGAAACCACACATCCTGTTGAATCTGCAGCGCACTCTTCGCTCTTCAAAAAAGTAGGGGCCAATGATCCCTGCACTGCTAATAGCGCACCAAACAGTAACACGTTCACTATGCAAACGCATTTCATTGAGTTTCCGAGTGTTTTGTGCACTCCAGTAACGATAGTTTTGTTTATTCACACATCCGATACCTATGTGAACATGTGCTGCCTCAATCTTCACACATCCGATATGTGAAAATGTGCTTCTCATCACTAAAGAAAGCTACATAATTATTTGGTACATTTTCAAGGATGCTTTCACACGACGTCACGCGATTTTGCCAATCACGTTCAGACATTTCGTGAACAACGACCATTTTGTAAAGATGATATTTCAAGTTTAGGTGTAAAATTCGCCGCACACTCCGATCAAACAGCTGAAGAGCTGCAGCATGTTTGCGAGCAGACCGCTTTGGAGATCGCTGAATCGAACGTCTAACTGTCTCAATGTTTTATGGAGTGCAAGCGCTGTGTAGCCTTCCTTTTTAACACAGAACCACTTGCTCTAAAGTTCGATACCCATAATTTTATGATTTTTAGATCTGGAAGCGTGTGCGAAAAGCACGCTGGAGAGCGACAACGGAATTACCGTTTGTGAAAAATGCTTCCACAACCAAAGCGCGTTGCTCACCCGTCCACGACATGGTAGCAATCGTCAAGGTGGAAGTAACTTTCGTGCAAAACTATACCCGACACTTATCCACAATACACTACACCACAAAATACTCCAGAACTATACTACACTACCAATAATAAACGTCGTTGCATAGGTATTTCACTGATGGTTAAAAAAAGACGTAAAGCTCCTTACTATAATTATATTCGTATCCTAAATACGTATTCCGACAACTAAGTTGCCATCCTTAGTAGGAATAAGTCAGTGTTGAACATGGCGCACAGCAAAGCTAACACAAAAATCGTGAAACACTTTACAAAACGTCCAAATATATAAAGACATTTCACCAATGCTCAATTCTAACGATTTATTTCAACACTGGCCCATTTTTATATCAACTTCTCTACATACACAAAATAAATTTCCAATACAAATATCCTTTCTCTAATAGAAAAATTATTTTCTTTACGCTGTTCTATAGTATAATACAATGGTAATATCTTAAAATATGTAATATATCCAATTTAGGTATTGTTTGTGTGATTTATTATCACCAAGTTTGGTGTATATTATGTTCAAACGTGTAAAAAACGAATCTGGTTTATATACATTAATAGTAATAAAAGAAAAAGCTAATAGAGATAGTTACATTAAAAAATAGTATAACTTACTAAATGAAAAAAGCGTTTAAATCTCAAAACTAGCAAATTGCCGATTAATTGAATCTTCTTGTCGAAAAATTTTAGGTTATATCAGTTATGTCACACTTTCAACTTTGCAAAATTAGTTGATAAATACTTGAATAATAATATATTAATATGTATTATAATATTGTTGCTTAATTTTTTTTCGAACGTCTTCAAGTACTTACGTAGATAATATAGTATTATTAAAAATTAAAAACAGTATGTTATCTCATATGAACCTCGGTATTTACCAGGTATTTACTACTCCAAAATATTCGAACTATTTAAATACCTAAAATATTCGTCTGCTTAACCTAATAGTTGTGTAAAAACACACCCAATATGTAAATAATCATGTATTGTACATTTGTTGGTATAAAAGTAAAACAAATAAAGATATAATTTCAGGCAATTACTAAATTTAAATAAAATTTCTATATTTGAATACATAAATTTTATATTGTTTCTGATATACGTATAAAAGATTCGGAAAATAGTACCTGTCTCTTATTTGTAAATGTCACTTTAAATATTGATAATAAATCATATTCTTTATAGAGATAATTAGATACTTCATATTCTAGGAAATTCCCTAATACATATTTATCATCTTGGCTATCAAAAAATACATTAGAAATAATAACAATAGATTTTTTGAACGTGTTGCTTGTTCATTTGAATTTGCATAATTAGTTTCCGAAGTTTCACGTTAATACCCTTCATCCTAATTATTAATAAGTATAAACGTCTTTCATTGGAAAAAATATCCTAAAGTGATTATAATTCATATTAATATACTTTCGCGCCGGTAAAATAGTGATTTTTGCGTTTTGACATTGGATACTATTTATGGGTTTATTAAATACGACTGTTAGGGCTGCTTGTCATGTTAGTTTTTTTTAGAAGTCTTATATTGTTTTAAATACATTTCATATTATACGGAATAAGAACCCCAGAAAGCACAGGGATTATCAATAACAGTATCACACATGTAAGTAACTCCTTGTTTAACGAGAAAAACTAATTTGCGGCTTTATTCTCCCATTTTGCTTATTAATTTGTCAAATAATTAGCACTTCATTTGTTAGATATTAATAACAAACCGTTTGTGTCAGAATTTCGAAAATTAAGCAATCGATATTTCAGGTTTACTAAAGAAGATGACAATTCTGGAAGATGATGAAATACCTGTACGCAACAAATTATCATTATCAAAGGTGTACATAGAATCGGACACTTTGAGTAAGAAAACTGGCCAAGTTAAAAGGAAATTTTCAATTAGTGAGTCCAATTTTCCAAATAAGAAGTTGGTGAACTACACAGACAGACGGATGATGCTAAACGGATATCGTACAGATCATCATAGGAATTCCAATGATGTTATTAATGAGTGTCCTGTGGCACCACTGGCCAACATGGGCAATACATGTTTTTTAAACAGTGTTATATATACTTTAAGGTTTGCACCTACATTTTTACATAATTTACATCACTTGATAGATGATTTAGCAAAAGTAAATTTGCGTTTAACGCAAAATAAAGCAAAAAGTTCCTCCTTAGGACGTAGTGCTGGGCCTATCTCGGGTCCAAGTTCCCGTAGCACAAGTAGTAAAGATCTGTTATCATTAGGAAATGTGAATGATGTATCAAAATCCAAAGTACAAGTAGTGACTGAAAAATTTCATGAACTCTTTATGACTTTGCATAATTTAGAAGAAAATCGTAAAAAGGAGCCTAATGATGCTTATCAGCCTGTTGCTTTTTTGCAAGCTGTCAGAGATGCTAATTATATTTTTGAAGGAAATCATCAGCAAGATGCCCATGAACTCCTGGTATATTTGCTTGATAATATAAGAGAAACATGTGATTTGTTAGCGCAACAAATACAACATTATCCAGAAATAGTATCACAGGCTGATACCACACCTGTTCCTGCTTCCAATACTAAATTATGGAATGTAAAAAGGCCATGGATTAAAAGTCAAAAGAAGAAAGATAAAACAAAGGAATCTATTAGTGAGGAGCAAAGTAATGGGACCTGTGTGACAGATACAGAAGAAACAAGCTCAGTGGAAGGTAATTCAGATAATGGAAAGAAGAAACTAGGTTATAATTTTGTTGCAGAAGATTTCGAAGGGATTACTTTGAGACGTACAAAGTGTCTTGAATGTGAAAGTGTGACTGAACGAAAAGAACCATTTTATGATATACCGGTTCCTATATCATTTTTAAATGAGGAAGATTTTGACAAAACTGCTTGTGAAATATACAGGAGAGCTTGTGTTACATCTGAAAAATTATGTGATTCAAATAAATATCTATGTGAGAAATGTAAAAGATATAATGAAGCTAGTAGAGAAGTGTCTTTCGAGAAATTGCCAAACATTATGGTATTACAATTAAAACGCTTCACAACAACTGCTGCTGGTGTGCAAAAAGTTAATACCTACATGCCAACTCCTTTAGAAATGGCGTGCTTTTGTGATTCATGTTGCCAAACCTCAGCCAACCTTCACAGATATCAACTGTGTTGTGTTATTATGCATTTGGGTGGTACGCTTGCGTCAGGACATTATATAGCTTATGTTCGAGCTACTGAACAATTTAACAATTACGCTGATTGTCCCCGCGATGTCCCCAAAAACAGCTTGTCGGCGAGTAGTAGTGAGAAATCCTTGAATATCCTCAAGTATTTCAAACCAAAAGGTGTCGATGCCAAAAATGGCTTGCCTATATCGAAGAATAGTGTTCAGAATGGTGTTCGATTGTGTAAAAGTAAAAATTGTTGCGGAATCAAATTGAATAGGAACATTGTCGAGAATGTGGTTAATAATTATATGAGAAGAAATGGTGTTGGTGGTGAAATTTGGAATGGAGATTATCAACAGGATACGTGGTTGGAATGTGATGATGAGAATGTCAGGCCAATAAGCAGTCAAGAATTTCAAGACCTTCTTGGATATAAGCAAAATTCTACTTCCACTCCTTACTTACTATTTTACACAAAGATGTCAGACGTTACTGCAGATGACTGAACATGGAAGGACCATATGAACTTTGTTTCATTTTTTTTTCGTCTTGAGGGGACTATCACGAAACAACCCCGAATATTTTGCTTTTCTTTGAGTACAAAATAGTGATTTATTTGTGATAAATAAAAAGTTCTACATTTCTTTAGAAAATTGTGTGTCACTAAATTTACCGTTAAAGGCAGCTAAACTTGTATAAAAAGAACAACGTACACAAATCGAAAAAAAATATATACAAATATTTATGAAATATATATGTGAGAAAATAAAAATGTTGATTATGGAAAATAGAGTCTATTAAAGCAAGCAAGAAAATCTCCTACATTAAATGAAAATAGTTATATGTAAATAGAGATCCTGTTTTTAATTGGTATCCAATCATAATTTAAATATATTTGTGATCGTCTATGTATTTTTTTATTAAGACCTTATTTGTTAACAAAATTTCTTGTATTGGATATTGTGCAAAACAAAAAAAATATTTCAAATATATATTTTCATTTGTAAATGTTCGTGTTATGATATGGCATGTTAATAAAATGTTAATTTCCCACTAGTGAATTAATCGCCTAATATATTTATGAAATTTAGCACTAATTTTAATTTTATAAATTTATTTAAATAAATTTTATAGTGTTGTGACAAGAGCATGTCATTCTTGTCCCCTATCCTCATATAATGAAATATTTTAATAAAAATAATCATGATTTCTACTAAAATTTTAACAGAAAATTTTTTTATAATCAATTTCCCTTGAAAAATACATATTTTTTCAAGGGTACCGCTATTTAAATTAGAATTTAATTGGTAAGATTTTTTATTTTTGTAATTGCATTTTTTTAAAATTTAACTATTACTATTAATGTTACTTACAATAATTGAATATATTCAACTTTCTTCTTATTTTGAAAATTTCGGAAAATTTGGTAATCAATTTGTTTAAATAAGAAAAGTTCTACAATTTTTTAACAGTACGTAACTATTTTAATAGGAAAAATAACATTTTTATTTGATTTGCACAATGTCTTCATAAATTTAATCATTAATATTTAAATTTGATAATAGTTCCCCATAATAATCCTTGAGTGGCCCATGTGGTTGTAATATGTTAGGGCTGTTAAGAGTTACTGTGTACTTAGTAACTTTTAGTAATTGGGTGGTAACGTGGCTATATTTATTATATTTCCATAATAATAAAAACATTGTTTTCTGTTATTTTAAAAATAAATGGTTCAGTTAATCAGAAACACTTATTTAACTTTAAAAAATTATATAGCAATTTTTGGAATCTGTATAATTCGCCCCCCTCCCCCCAATTTTTTTAATTAATTAATTTTTCATAATTATGTAAATAAAAAAAATCTAGATATATTAGGGCGTTACAATTTTTGAATAAGGCATTTTCATTTTTTGTTTAATTGGATATGTTTTTAAATGATTTTTACAATATTAAAAAATTTTAGAAATTTATTTTTCGAAACTACACGAAAATCTTGTATTGATTAAACAATTAACAATAATATAGCAAACGCCAATTAAATTGGTGCGAGGAGGGGTAAATTCGCGCAGGATTAAAAGTAGTGGGGAGATTTGTATTTGGTTTTACATCAAATGTCAGATAATTCTAACCTCTGAGCGTGATCCCCTAGCAAAGACATTATGTTCCGTCAAACGTCAATGACAAATGTATTCTGACAATTACTTGAGTAGTGGGGGTGGACGTTTTTAAAAACTGCTTCTGCGCACCCCTCCTCGCGCCACGTAATTGGCGCTTGCTTTACTAAATAATATTTATCGCTAGACCTATTTTTAAAGCCAATAGTTTACTTTTCGTTAAGCATGAAATTTAAAAAATGTAAAAATTAGGGTACAACTACTTATCTCTAAAAATATGAAAAAAGGAAGTCTATGTTGTGTTTAACTATTTATCTAATATTAAACCTGTCTCCTCCCCACTTTCATAATTTCTTTTATTAATACACTGCCGAGCAAAAAATTTAGGGTCACTTAAAGTAACTTAAGAAATTGCATATAATTTTAAAAATAAAACTAATCAGGGAGTCATAAGTCTAGTAAGCGGTGAAGGTTATATTGTTGGATGGATACTATCTGTCATATTTGGCGTCTGTCACATTCTGTCACTGTATTTGCAACGTTTATTAAACAACAAAAATTAGTCCTAATTAAACATTCATATTTTGTTGCTTAATTTTCAGTTAAGTGTTAATTTTTTTTCTCTAAAACCTATTCGTTATATAATTTATTGTGGATAGTGACGGTTTACTATTCTTAGTGTTTATTTACTAGGCCGAAATGCGTCTAGATCCTATTGTGGCAAAAATTGTAGCGTTGATACAAGATGGTAGAGGACAACGTGAAACCGCAAGAATTGTTGGTAGGAGGCTATGTGCTGTACAAAATGTGTACCAGCGCTATCAGGAGAATGGTATTATAACTAAACGACCCAGATCTGGGCGAAGAAGAGTCACGAGTCAAAGAGATGATAGCTTTTTGTTGATGTCAAGCTTGCGGAATAGAACATCTGCGGTTTTGCTGCAAAATCACCTTCAAGAGGTTAGAGGTGTTAATGTTATTGAATGGACAGTTAGAAGAAGGCTTCGTGCTAATGGTTTGTCTGGCAGAACGATGGCTACAGAGCCAACGTTGAACCACCAGCATCGAATAGCAAGATTGGATTTTGCTCGAAATCATTTGGCATGGAACGATGATCACTGGAGGTACTCTTCACAGATGAGTCGCGTTTTTGTCTCAATGGACCAGACTGACATCGATGAGTATGGAGAAGATCCGGAGAAAGATACGCCTTCGTTTGTATTAAAGAGAGACGTAAATTTGGTGGTGGGTCTGTCATGGTTTGGGCTGGTGTCACTTCAGAAGCACGTATAGAGTTGGTTTTCGTAGAAAATGGTTCACTAACAGTTCATAGATACATAACGGAAGTCCTGGAAGATAATGTAATGCCATGGTCACTATGGGCGAGCAAGGCATTTTCATGCATGATAATGAAAGACCACACGGTGCCAGAATTGTCAGTGAATATCTAGATGAAGTAGGAATTGCGCGGTTTGATTGGCCAGCATGCAGTCCAGATGTGAATCCCATCGAGTATGTCTGGGATGAGTTAGGGCGACGTATTCGAAGGCATAACCAACCCCAAGAACTGCCCAGGAGATGAGCGAATTTCTATTGCAGGAGTGGAATAACATGGATCAGAATGTAATCCTTAATTTAATTCGGAGTATGCCTTGTCGAATGCAATCAGTCGTTAATGCAAGAGGTACACATTAGTAATTATCATCAATTTTTCAATAATGTTAAGATTTATTAATTCATTTCCTCTAATCTGCAAATAATGTTAACAATAGTCGAACTTCTTTTAAAATGTACAGTTACAGTTTTTCTAGAATAAATCATAAAAAAAATAAATTGTGTTGTCCGATTCCATATTTAAAAGCTTGGAAAATGCAGTAGGCAAATTTACAATATGCAAACAAGCTGATGCATTTTATTTTTAAAATTATTTGCAATTTCTTAAGTTATTTAAAGTGACCTAAATTTTTTGCTCGGCAGTGTATATCTTAATGATGGGGTGCCGTATCAATGACACAAGCCATTTTCCTTGTCTTGTAGAAATATTAAAATTTTCTAAAATATTTCCATTTTCTAAACTATGAAAGAGGGAAGTCCATGTCTGACTTAAATATTTTTTCAAAATAGTGTAGACAATTAAATTCCTTTTTAACTATTTATCTAATTATACCTTCCCCTCCCAGCCATTTGTAATTTATTTGATTAATAATGGGTAACTGGAACTTTATGTTGACATATCTGATTCTTAAATTAAAACTTGTTAAAAATTTTATAAGATAAAAGTCCAACAAGGAATTCTAACCATGTGGATGACATATGGTTAGAAACAAAAATAGATCTAAAACGAATGATCACTTTAAACCTGGACAAACGAGGGGATATTCGATATGACATTTTTCTATCTGACTTGTACACATATAGGAATTTGAATAAATGTGTTTTTTTTCTCACAGATGGAATTACTGTAAAATACTCCTTTATTGTGTTGTCATATATTAGTATTTCCACTCCTAATCTAGGACACAGTAAAACCATTTAATTTGGATTACATGTCCGAATATTGATGTATAATAACTAAAGACGGCAGACTATGTGCCCACACTGTTAAGTTTAATAATACACATAAGGTGTATTAGATAAAAATGTAGATTTTACAAAATTAGGGCAACTTTTTACCAATACTGAAGATCCATTGCATACATTGTATATATAGATACAAAGAGCACTTTAACTATGCAAATATAACATCTCTCAACGTCGAACAATCCTCTGTATATAAACATATATATATATATATATAAAATTTATTATATTATATTAAATTTGACAGTGTGGGCACATAGTCTGCCGTCTTATTCATAAATCATAACACAATAGAAGTATTCGATTTAAAAGTCGTATTTTACAGAAATTTTCTTTGTGGGGAAAAATATATATTTGTTTGTATTGTTACATGTACTATCGTGAGCAATTGAAAGTTAACACTTTATTATCTTGGCATGTCGAAATTTCAAAATTTATCTAATGTATACAGTACTTTTGAAGTGTCAGTGTCAGCATTTAATCATAACATAAATGACATTAGCTTGACAATTTGGTAAAATTTACGCAGCTATAATAGTGCGTTTACTTTCAATTGCTCACGATAGTACATACCTTGCTTTGTCCAGGTTTAATGGTCAGGCAAGCCAATTTCGCTTCAAGTACTTATAGTCACTCAGTATGGCTCGATACATGTTGTGCATCAAAAAAATCTTTCTTTTCTTGTAAAAATATTGAAATTTGCCTTTTACTTATCAATACATATTAAGTAATCAATTTTAGGTGAATTTCGCCAATTATTTTTACAATATCTTAGACCATTTATACAAAAAAATTAAATTAATAATTTTCCTTATTTATATCAATGTTATACTTCCATATACATAAATAAATACACTATAACACTGGCGTTAGGTAGTGTGGTAAATAATTATAATTTTTCCGCCGTTTTTAATACATTTATCAGTTCGATCGGTGTGGTGTTATTCTACTGCTTATATCAAATCTTTATATAATTATTTTTTTCTTACAAATATTAACAAGATTATTTCAGTAAGGTAATATTTTATGTGTTGAATTGAAAAGTTAATCTAGTTTGTTTGATATGATCTGAACAATTTGAAATATATCTTAAATTAAATTTAACTACTTAACTTTCAAAATCATTTATGTTTTATTATTTATATTTGGTTAAATAATGCAAAAAATAATAGTTTTGTTGTAGAAATTAATTGATGATATAACGAGCCATCGAAAAAATTCATAATTGGAGTAGACTGTGAAATTGGGTTGGTACTTGAGCCAACTTCCACATAACGACACATTACTTGATGCTTGACAGTTTCATTTGGTTTCATTGTAAAAAAAAGGTTTTGGCATTGAAATGATACTACACAAAAAAGAAAACAAATAATTTATTTAATATCGAAATCATAATCAAAATTTACATATAGCTACAGAAGTTGTTGAAAATGTTGTCCATTTACATCTAAACACAAACCAACTCTAACTTTTTAACTTTGAAAAATTTGACACAAACTTATAGTTTCAATGTCAAATAATAAATGTCATTATGTGGAAGTGGTCCAATTTCACAGTCTACTCCAATTATGAATTTTTTCGATGGCTCGTTATGATATCGCGCGTTCAATAAAACACCTGCATCTAGTGAGCCATGATTTCTAAGTAACTTCGAAAAGTAAGTCGTAACTTTACTAATATGAATTTCTTAAATGACAGTTACATCTAAATGACAGACAGATTTAGAAAATTGCAAGGTTATAATCTTTCTGTCATGAATGTGTGTTATGGTTTTTATTAGAGGACAGTAATGACATTAACATTTGACAATTCAGAACGGTGCGGTTAAGTTACGACATATCGAAAAATTTCATGGCCAACTCAGGCTTTTTTTTTTGAACGCACGATATGTACTTAATTTTATTTTATAGAACAATATTAAACGCCACAAATCATGTGTTTTCATACTTTTAAAATTAGCGCCTTATTTGCTGTCGTTTACCCCACCGATATAACATCTTTAAGAGAGTTATAGAAGAAACGCGTTAAGTCTAATTGTACGTCATTGATGACGTTTACATGCTGTCATAACTGTATTAGAAAAACTAAAAAAATTAGTTTGTTAAACTATATTTCAAAGTTTTTATTTCATTAATTTAAATACAAAATATTATAAATTCATGATAATATAGACATTCATGGCAAATAAACACATAATTCCCGTTTCAATACTAAATGTTTCTTGTATATATTTTTAACAGGGTAATAGTTACTTGCGGTGTTGATAGATAACATATCTGTCAAATAAGCCTAGTTTTGTGTACATTTTTCCCGTTTATTTTGATTGTTTAAATACAGTTCCTTCTAGAACTACATTGTGTTTATTATATCATTGCGTCATTTGGATATAATACCGAAACGTTTCCGTAAATAGTCGAATTGCTTCATTATTGACTTTTTATAGTTGACATCTTATAATTGACGTCATGTCGGCAATATATATAGGACGTGTCGTCATGGATCTAGCAGGCGCGGCTCGTGATGACGTACTGTGGTGGCACGTACATTGATGCGAGTGCTTCGTGTATTCTCGTGTGCTAACTGTAGCGTTTTCTTAGTAAACACCGAAAACACACGAGGCACTCGCATTATTGTACGTGCCCCCACACTACGTCATCACGAGCCGCGCCTGGGATCTAGTATGACGTACAATTGAACATAACGCGTTTTCTCTATATACATATATCTGTATATCAAACTGATCTATAAACATGTTCCAAATTAGGTTGTCCGTAACTTAACTACATGTTTCTCAAATTTTATTAAGAAGGTTTCAACCTAACAATTGAATTAAAATCTTTCTGAACGCTATAGATCTATATCTTATTCGTGTTTCATAACCATAAAACAAATTAATTAGGTACTTATTTGTGTTAAAAATCTTAGGTATTTTTATACTTTTAACTTATCTAATTTTAACAAATAACGACTTGGTTACTTTATCTCTAAATACATAATTAGGTTAAGAGTAAAATAGGTAATATTTTAGTTTTTTACATTATTGTAGTTTGGGAATTCATTAATTGAACAGGAAGATGGAAGGTGGGAGTCGTTTGAAAAACATAATATAAGTATTTAATTTTTTTCAATTTTAAACTCCACATTTGCTTGATTTTTTGTTTGATGTAATCTCGGGATTATATTATAAATAACTAATTATGTAACACTCTATATAATAAAGTAAATATATTTTTTAATACTCGATATGTAGGAATACTTCTAGATAGTTTAGAAAATCTCATAATAAAAAAGAAATGATAGGTATTACTGTATTATCTTAAATAAATGTGTTGCTTAAGATTTTTTATATTTTGAAAATCCATGTATTCTTCTGTCATAGCTATTACTTATTAATTTATATTTTTATTTCGAGATACATGTAAATATGTACTTGCTTACCATATTAAAAACAGGATCATACCTAAACAAATTAATAAATCTACACAAAACTTTTTTATATACATAATTAATACTTATAATAATAGCAAAAATATACTGTATCACTAATGAAGCTTCTGTACATTTTTCTTTTTTAAAATTAAACTTGTACAATTATTGTACCGAAATCATTGTTATATACAGGCAATCCAAATTAAGTGTTCACCATTGGTAACTTAGTTATTATTAAAGATACAAGATTGTTTAAATTAGCAAACTAGTAGTACTTTTAACGCTCTTTAAGATGGAAGAATTAAAAAAAAAAAGAGCAGCGCGTTTTCGAGTTTTCCCGAAAAATATGTTTTTTTCAAATGGAAACCCCTGTATATTATATCATTTTCTGTTAGAAATTCAATTTTTAAACAAAAAATCTTATAAGAAATTTTTTACTGGGATTAAAAATACTTGAGTTATAGTGAATAAACAAAAACAGCTAAGTCAAGTGCATTTCTATGTTTCTATGATAACGACGTTAATTCTTTCTAGTAAACGTCAAATATTAGTACAGTTTTATTAGTCTTTCACTCATAAATTTCATTTTGCTAGTTATTAATTTGACAAAAAAATGATTTTTACCCATGCAGAAAAGTGTGATATGTTAGAATCTTATTTAGTGTGCAGAAAATCCTCTAGGAGGGCAAAAGAACACTACACTGAATTATATCCACTCCGAACACAACCAAATGAGCAATTTTTTCTGAGACTGTACCGAAAATTTAGAGGCAATGAGTGTTTTTGCCAAAACAAGAACAAGAAGGACTTTTATAATAAGCGAGGCCACGGAAATTCTAGTTCTTGCATATTTTGAGGCCAACCTTGAGAATTCCATACTAGATATTATCAAGGAATCTGATTTGAGTCACGGTACTGTGCATAGGATTCTGAAGAAACACAAATTCATTCCTTATAAGTACAAACCAGTTCAAGTTTTCTTGTCAGGGGATCCAGAGAGAAGAATGTTTTTTTGCCACTGGTATCTTAACTTTTGTCGCCAAAATGTAAACAACTTTCGTTATATTTTATGGACCGATGAATCAAATTTCTCAAATTCTGGAATGTACAATACAAAAAATCATCATTACTGGTCAAAGGAAAATCTTCTTTTAGTACATCCAAGACCCCCGCAAGTCCGTTACAGTTTTAATGTTTGGTGCGGTTTAATTGGTTCAAGGATTGTTGGTCCTTTCTTTTATGAGGGCACTCTAACTGGTGAAAGGTACATAGAATTTTTGACTGAAATTTTGAATAATTTCTTAAACGATATTGATCTCATAAGTAGACAGAATCTGCATTTTCAGCAGGATGGCGCACCTGCGCACATCTACAGAGGTACTCATCAAATTTTAAATACTATTTTTAACAATTCATGGATAGGAACAAGTGGTCCTAATCAGTGGCCTCCCCGATCGCCAGATTTAACACCGCTTGATTTTTTTTTATGGGGTTATTTAAAGACAGAGATTTATAAGCAAAGGTACGAAAACGTAAACGCCCTAAAAATTGCAGTTAGTGAAAAGATAAACCAAATAGATGGTAGGACCATACTAAAAGCAGTTCGACAAGTTCAGAAACGTGTTCAAAAATGTATTGAACAACAAGGTGGTATTTTTGAACATCTTCTATGAAAAAATCAGTGATTTTTATTTTCTTTTAATGATATGTTTATGTATAAAATAAAGTTTATAAAAATTATTTAGCTGTTTTTGTTTATACATTATAACTCAAGTGTTTTTAATCCCAGTAAAGTTCTTATAAGTTTTTTGTTTAAAAATTGATTTTCTAACAGAAAATGATATAATATACAGGGGTTTCCACTTGAAAAAAACATATTTTTCGGGAAAACTCGAAAACGCGCTGCTCATTTGTTTTTTTAAATTCTTCCATCTTAAAGAGCGTTAAAAGTACTACTAGTTTGCTAATTTAAACAATCTTGTATCTTTAATAATAACAAAGTTACCAATGGTGAACACTTAATTTGGATTGCCCTGTATATATATATCTATTTAAATCAATATACTTTCTTCAGTTATGAATGTTATGATTACTAAAGATAAAAAAGAAATCAAAACTGTATCAATTGAATAAAAATTACAAAAACTTCAAACTATGGTAATAATAGCAAAAAAAAATGAATCACTTATATATACTCTTCTTAATAACGTAGAAACCTTTTGAGCAGTATTATAATTTAGGTTAGTAAAAATAAAACCGAGCAAAGAACACGCAAAAATCTGTTGATTTTATTCAAATAAGAGCATATTCAGCAACAGATTGAAGGACGATATAGTTCTATTGTTCCGTTCAAATGTCTTAACAACATTCCCTGCGTATTTTCTTGATTATTTGCCTGCCCGATCCTAACTTCTTCCCCATCCATCAATACACGTCATCTATATTCATTATGTTTATTCTTCCAAAAACACTTGTATATGTGCTGTATATATATTTATAAATAACTTTATTTTTATCATTTAAAATTAAGCCGCATCATTATTACTATTATGATTTATCTTAAATATATTTAATTTTATTCGGTTTCTTTTTTCTTTTGAAATTTAAGTAAGTGGTTGAGGACAGTTCTGTTAAAATATACTGAAATTTATGTATAATTAAAGATTTTGATTGTTGATACGCGTATTGATTTTGTATACTTTCCAGACCCTTTTATAATCACTTAGAGTAAGTTGTTTTAATCGTTTTGAACATGTTGCCATTAAGTTTTAATCATTAATTTAGATCCAAGGTGACATTTTTAAACTTCGCGGGTATTTTAAGTTATTAAACGAAGAAAGCTAAATATTACCGTTGATTAAAGAAATGTATAAAAATGCGCAACACTATTTCATTTCCCTAAGTGGAACTCTCATGGCGTCTAGAATGAAGTTCTCCTTAAACGTAGGATGACTTATCTAGCAAATACAGAAATCTAGCGGATAACTTAATTATATGGCAGGTGATAGTGACACAGTGCCGCGTTATTTTTAGAGCGTTCTTGGTTAGGATCAGTAATTTTCTCATTAAGCAGTTATTTCGCGTGTTTTTGTATTTTTTATTATTATTATTAATAGTATTTTGTTATCCACATCACAGCTAATAATACCTACCATATAAAACAGTTCGGTCATAAGTAGTAAGTAAAATATTGTTTTAGTGTTTAGTTTCTAAAAAAAATGCTTGTAGTTTTCGAAATGGGAAAGGCTAGTTGTCTCGTATTTGGATGCGGTCCTTCAAAATCAGATTCTCGTCATTATTTTCCCAACCCTGCAAAGTACAGCAAACTGCAAGAAATAGCTATCATTTATCGGAAACAAACAACCTCTTGAACTTACTGATGAATATGTTTATATGCACTATAGAATTTGTAGTAATTATTTCTTGAATACTGATATTGGACCTAATAGAATACTTAAGAAAATGGTTTAACCTAAATTGTTTCTAACAGGTATTGAATATGTTTATGTATGTATGTATGTTACTTAAATTGTATATTATGCAAGAATTACAAATAGAGACTAATTATTATGGAAGTGAAATTAATAAGCTTCACAAAACTGTTGATCTTCAATTATCCGAAAGGTGCAAATAGAATACTTAATGGAAAGGATCGCAGACCTGTACCCAGTAATGTTGCCAGTTTTTACAAGTAGGCTTTTTCCATTAACAATATAAATAAAGTTGGAAAAAATACATATTTCTTTTTGATTTAATTTTTACTATTACAATTGTTTTAAATTAGTTTCATTGAAATGATTGTAAACCATACAAACTTTTAAGATTAAAAAATCTTATATAATGAGTAGTCTGGATTATATACAAAATATGTTTTTTTTTAATTTCCTTATTTCATTCAAAAAAAAAAAAAAATAAACCCAGAAAATTTTGTTGATATAACTTTAACAACAAAATAAATAGTTTTCTGGGTTTATTTAATGTTTTTGGAATGAAATAAGGCAATTAAAAAACATATTTCGTATATAATTTGGACTCTAATAATCAGTAATTTTTTTACAACTTTGTTATAAATGTAGTGTCACTATATTTATTTAATTATAAAATATTTTAAAAAAATCAATAAATTCAAATTTTCCCGGGAAACGTTCTCCTTAACCTCTAGATGGCTCTCTTTATGGTTTCATAATTTATAATGGGAGCTTACATTATACTTGATATAATTAACTATGGCTACAGCGTATCTTGCGCTAACGTACCTCCGCATACTTCTTGCCAACTAACTTAGCCGCTGCTTCGTGGCGCCGCCAAGCGATAGTTTTTGAAAGAATTGTGTTTATTTGGATAACAAGAAGAAAGGATATTTTACAATGCGACCCTAACAGCAATAAATGCATTGTATTACAATAGGCATTGCAATAACAATAAAATCAATCTTCCTTTTTCACTTTCATCCAATGGCAATTGTACACAAAGGAAAGGTGAATATGCGATCAACCTCTTTGCGCTCTTCCATTTTATTTACAAAATAAAAAATAAAATTGTATTCGAAAATACTTCTAAATATGTAATAATAAAATCAATCTTCCTTTCACACTTTCATCCAGACATAGGACTAGCAAAGTTTATATATGATTAACTAATATAAACTTTGGTATGTGTAATAGATGTTTTTCTATTTTCTAATATTTGTTGTTCATAAAATCCAGCGGATTCTGATTTAATAATTCGGTTAGTAAATATTTTATTCCAATTTTCTTTAAATGTTCCCAAAATAAAAGAATTGATTGTAATCTCCACTGAAAGCCATGTATGCAATAGATATTATTTCGTCTGCTACTACCTTCAAAAACTTCAATATTATAGACATTTGTACCGCTTTTTGCAATGCATATGTAAATGCGGGCATTACAACGCACATTTTCTCTCTTTTAGTCATGCACTTTGTGCTTTCCATGAAACTTTCTTTATTAAATTATTATTTAAGCCCGTTCTTAAATTCAACACTTTTAACAAACTTTGAATTGCTCTTATAGATGATAATGTGAATTTAAGATTACGTACCATAAATTTATAAGCTCCGGGTGATTTATAATTCAAAGAAAGAGTCACTTTCCTCTTGTCTTATGAAATGGCTGCATATTTGCGCTAGCAGAAAATGATTTCTTCTTTTTAATCTATAGGTCTGCGATTGTATTGCTTTTATCCGACAGGGTGCGGTAAACTCAAATCATCTCGAAACCAACAGTACGACGCGACACCTAGATGTCGAAACTCATTTTGGCTACGCTAAAACATAACCTCTAACACCATCTATTCGGTCGTCGTAATATAGCAAAAAAAATGGAAATATCGTAAAGAAATATTCCTAACATTATTTTTTATCGAAATTCATCTTTTTTTGTGTCAAAACTAATAATTTGTTGTAAGAAAATCAGTTATCTCATCATCTTCACTATTTAGTAGCTCTGCCACTATAGCAAGTACAGTTTTCATGGTACATTTTAATCGCGTTAGGGACTCAAAATCCAAATTAGTTTGCAGCATTGAACTATATACTACTACTGGAACGACAACGCTGAGCAGTAAAACCCAAAAACCGGTCTTTCAAGTTAGAAGAGTACAGTCAGGCATATGTATCGCACTCTTACTCATATACTGTTTTGTGTATTAGGGGCAGGTGTGATAAAAATTTAGTCTAAATGTGAAGTTTTATAAGAAATATAGAAGGAAGTAGATAAAATAATAAACCAGAAGATTATTCATTTTTAAATAATATTAAATGTAATTCTAATGCAGTTTATGTCCACAGTGCCCACTGATTATTACAACCATATGCACAATAATACTGCACCATTTTTTTAATTTTAAATGTTTATTAATTTAATAAAACTTCTCACGACAAACCGACACACCATATACTCCCTCGCAACAGACAGAGAACGGTTACCCTTACGCAGCAACCACAACCTTCCAACACAGAGGACCGGCAACCCGACAATTTCTTTATTTACATGCTCGTTCCAGTAGTATCTACAGTTCAATGGTTTTCAGCTGTAATAAAAGCGTTTCTATTTATAGGTTAGAAATTTTTATTCAAATTCAGTTCGGAAATTGGTTAACCAGTGGATCCATTTACCGTAAATCAGTTGATTAACCGGTACACACTTACCGGTGCAATTTTCGTAAACGCCTATTTAACGAGTACTTACGATTTGTGTTTGAAAATTGTCACCGGTTAAAAAGTGAACTGTTCGAAAATTGCACGGTGTATGCATTTGGTGATTTGGTTTGTATTTTTTGGATCGAAGTTGAGCGTCGGTTCATACATTCGGTAGATAAACATAATTCTTACTTCTCTATTCGGTTGGTCGTCCTAATACAGACAGAAAATAAGAAAGAAGTCCTTACTTCTTTCTTGTTCCATTTGTGGGTTGGAAGGAAAATTAACGAACTCTCCTTTTTTTTTGTGTGAAAACTGATATGTTGTAAGAAAATCAGTAATTTTATCTAATAACTCTGTCACTATAGCAAGTACAGTTTTTTTGTACATTTTAATCAATGGCGTGTCGTGGGGTTTGAGTTTGGAGGGGCGCACCAGAAATCAAATACCAAATGACATATAGATTTATTTAAGTTGAATAAATACATAGGAATTAAAAAATATTAATACCTACAATAACGACAAAAACAATAATAATTGTAAATCAAAACGGAAAAAATCCAAAATAGGGGGCTCATTTTAAATAAAAATCCACCTACCTTAAAATTCAAGTTTGCACAAACGAAGAGCTGGAACAGCGGAATAGTTTTTATAATGTCATAAAAAATCACTTCACACAGTAGGTAGCCACGGTTTATAAGTAGGAAAAAGAAAGAACAACATATTTACACAGATTAAACTAAACAAAATGGGTGGGTAAGTAATTTTTTAAAAATGAAATCCGCTCTGCGGTCCTTCATGGAAATGAATTTTTCCATGACTTTATCATCAAAATTGTTTATTTCGTGCACTAAATTTCGATTTATGGACATCATAGCTAAAGCATTTCGTCTGTCATTAAGCATGGTATTTCGCAAAAATGTTTGTATGTGTTTAAGCGTCGAAAAAGTGCGTTCTCCTTCGGCTGTCATTGGAGTCGTCACGATAATTTTTAATATTTTCGATATTTCGATAAATGTTTCACTAAGGTTATTTTCCATAATAAATAAAAGAAGATTCATTGCTCCAACAATTTCTTTTAAATCTTCTCTCGAGTAAATTACCTCTAACTCAGTTCTTAATCTTGATTTGCTCAACATCGGATAAAATGAACATACATCGTTTAAAACAGTCACAGGGAAATTTTTTGAAAACTCTGAATATTTATTTTTGTTAAAAAGATCAGCCGCTTGTAAATGACCCCGGTAAAAAAAGCGTTCCTTCGTTTGTGCTGTAATTATATCACAAACTTCTTTGGCAATAATACGATACGGTACGATAGTCCCGTAGACGGCACTGAAACACTGGCAGCTAGATAACTGCGCCTTAAAATATCCTAAATGTTTTTATGGAATCGTGTACTATCGGCCAATATCGGGTCACATTCACCAGGAATCTATAATGATTTATGTAGGCCGCGACGTATTCGCGCCTTAATATAATTCTGTGGGTTCTAACAACGTTAGACAAGGAAAACAGAGTTCAGTTTTTGAAATTTAGAACACGGTCCGTTTATTGTAAATCATTATTATCCGGTACATACGTACCAGTGCAATTTTTGTAAATGTCTCCTGTAGTATAAAAAAATACTTACGTAAAATTTGTACTTGGTTTCAAATGGTTTGGTTAAAATATGTATAAGTTGCATTTGATATTTTTGTAAGTACGTATTAAGAAAAAAAACAAATATTAATTGCCATATTAAACTTTATTTATAATAAATACAGATCAATTACACTAATAATACTTAGGAAGAGGCAAATATAATTTGCGTAAATTTTGAAACTGATGACCGAATAGGAGAGACGAAAGATTTTTCTTCTTTTTTCGAAATTAAAGACAAAAATGTAATATAACTCGTATTTTAATAGTAATATGCTACACCGAAAAAATTTCCTCTATGAATTTCTATTGAATAAGTATAATAATTTTCAAGTCTTTCTCTATGTAAGTATGTTATATTACGTAGCTCCATACAAAATATCGAATAATACACTTTCAAACAAGAAGGAAATGATTTTCGAGAAAATTCGGCAAGTAAATTATCGTACATTCCTTGATACGTTTATACTAGGACATTCTTTTATTTTAGGAAAAACAATCTTGATGTCAAAAATAATACTGTGATAAAATTATTTAAAAAATTATAAAAAACCCGCCAAAAAAGAAACGGTTTTAATTCGTTAAAAACACTCCATTGTATTTTTTAAAATAAAATCAGAATATTCTTTCAATGGAGACTGTGGTTAAATAATAATTTAAAAAGGTATATAACCCCTTACCACAAATTGATAGTCGTATCCTAAATACGTATTTCGACAACTAAGTTGTCATCATCAGTAGGTAAAAACTACTAATTAAAGTCACACGGGGCACAATAAAGTAAGATAAACGCTTACGCACAACTACTATACACTGCAACCCTATAAAGACTAAATTTACCATGCACATTTCAAACTACGAGATAAAACACTTGTCTCTTTGGAAAAAGGTTCTTAAACATCTGTTAACATATCGAACAAAGGGACGGCAAAAATTCTTCTCTAAATACGGCGCCAACTAAAAACGATTTTAAAGCTACGGTGACTTACTAATAAACTAAATGAAATACCTATATTTCCACAAAACACTAGTATAATTAAATGTATGAGCATTTCATGTGCAATGTACAAATTAATTGTTATTATTTAAACGTGTTATATTCCAATACGCAGGTAATGACAAAATCTATATTGGGTCCGAATGTAGAAACACTTTCCATTAACAAAAGGTTAAGAAGTCGTATCGTAAAGGCCGAACTCTCATGACAATTCTGAGAAAGACAAAATTAAGAAGAGGCGTTATATGTGAAAAACTAGACATCCGGCTTGTTGTATTATACTAAATGAGAATAACAATCCTCGTGAAAAGGGTCAATAAATAATTAGATATTGTAGGTGTATGATGAATTTAATTATAAATAGGTGACAATGTGTTATATTAAATGAGAAACCATTTCGGTGAACAGGAGGTTTATGAATAATTAAATATTGTAGGTATATAAATTTAAAAGTTAATTATAAATAGGTGACAATGTTAAGGGGTTAAGCAATTTAATATAATAAAAGTTAATTATAAATAGGTGGCATGTCCTGGTTAAGGAGTTAAGCAAAATAAAATAATGTATAGAATTCACGGTAGGCTCTAGGTGAAACATGATAAATAAATTTATAAACAAAAACATCCGGTACATCTGTTCCCCAAAACGCGAAACAAGATTTACATTTCGTGAAACAAGCCGAATGCCTCATTCAAAAACCATTGTTTAGGAGGTAATTGTATTATTTCACGTGTATGGATTCCCACATGTCTATAATTACTGATGTTACATCCCCCACCCACTTATAAAAATGTGAATAGACTGCTGAACGGTATTGGAGATTTATCGCTATTCAAGGAGGTATGTTTATTTTTCGCGATAAATATACTTTCGTAAGCATCAAGTTCATGGGGTTTATTAATTCCTTTTATCAATTTCAAACCTGTAATCGGTACATTGTGTAGTGTGCTCAAAGCGTGATTTGCGACATTTGATTTATCCGGTCTATTGTATTTGATATGTGCTATGTGTTCTTTAAAACGTGTTATTATGGGTCGTTTAGTTTGGCCTATATATTTCAAATTACAATCCGCGCAACTAATTTCATAGATCCCTGATTTCGAATTGGAATTGATTTTATCTTTACTTCGATTAAGTATTTTGAACAAGGGCCAAAAAACTTTATTCGAGAAGCTTGTAAAACCCAAATCGATAAGAATTTACAGCAGCACAAACAGAAGTCGGTCAATAAAGAATGGAATATCATTAAAACTCTTAGATCGAAGGACTGCTTTTATCTAAAAGCAGATAAAGGGAACAAGTTAGTAATTATGGACAAAACCGACTATTTTCAAAGAGTAAAAAATTTAATTGCCGAAGGTCCGTATGTAGAAATGAAGAAAAATCCGTTACCTAAAATGATTAATGACACAAAAGACGCGATTAAGAAATGTCCAATTTTAATAACTTCTACCCAAAAGTATAAATTGAATGTGAGTAATCCTGTAGTACCAAGAATGTATTGTTTACCGAAGATACATAAACCAGGTAACTCGATGAGACCTATAGTTTCAGGTATTAACTCACCGACTTACTTGATTTCCAAATGGCTAGTGAATGAATTTAAAAATCTACCCGTTAAACCAGAAAATTTGTCAGTCAGCAATTCTTTAGAATTTGTTAAATTAATTAAAGATTGTGAACTGGAAACCGGGGAAATTTTAGTTTCATTCGACGTGACGTCGTTATTTCCCTCGGTACCTATTCCAGAGACTATGAAATATTTAGAAAGCTTGCTCCACAAGAACAACATTGAACCTTCAAAAATAAGAGAATATATGAGACTGACAACTCTGTGCATGGCGCAGAATTGTTTCCAAGTAGGAGAAAAATTTTATGAACAGAAACAAGGCACAACTATGGGTAACTGCTTATCTCCTTTCATAGCCAATTTATTCATGAGTCAATTTGAAGTAGAATTCAAAAACAACACTAAATATTTCCCTAGAGTCTGGATTAGGTATGTAGATGACATTCTTGCGATTTTTGACACACGGAAATGCGAATTAGACATGTTTGTTAATCAATTAAATTTGAAATATCCGACTATTAAATTTACGGTAGAAAAGGAACAATACGGCAAGATATCATTTTTAGATACTTTACTGATTAGAAATAAACATAAAATAGAAATCGATATTTTCCGGAAAGAAACCAACGTTAATAGATTCATCACCGCGGATTCAAATCATAGTTATCAACATAAGACTGCTTCCTTTAACTTTTTAGTCAATCGGTTACTAAATTTTCCGTTAACAAAGGAGAGATATGAAACAGAACTAGATTTCATTAAAAATATTGCGACATACAATGGCTTTGACATAGAAATAATCAATAAATTAATTAGAAAAACTAAAATAAAAAATACGATCCGCGAATCCACGAGTTTGATACCCCAAAATAACCAAGAGAAAAAGTACATATGTCTACCATACCACCCTGTCACGAAAAACATTAATAGAATTGTGAAAGAAAGAGGTCTCCAGGTAGCATTTCGGTCTGAAAACACTATCAAAAGTCTGCTAGGGAATACTAAAGATAAAATCAATTCCAATTCGAAATCAGGGATCTATGAAATTAGTTGCGCGGATTGTAATTTGAAATATATAGGCCAAACTAAACGACCCATAATAACACGTTTTAAAGAACACATAGCACATATCAAATACAATAGACCGGATAAATCAAATGTCGCAAATCACGCTTTGAGCACACTACACAATGTACCGATTACAGGTTTGAAATTGATAAAAGGAATTAATAAACCCCATGAACTTGATGCTTACGAAAGTATATTTATCGCGAAAAATAAACATACCTCCTTGAATAGCGATAAATCTCCAATACCGTTCAGCAGTCTATTCACATTTTTATAAGTGGGTGGGGGATGTAACATCAGTAATTATAGACATGTGGGAATCCATACACGTGAAATAATACAATTACCTCCTAAACAATGGTTTTTGAATGAGGCATTCGGCTTGTTTCACGAAATGTAAATCTTGTTTCGCGTTTTGGGGAACAGATGTACCGGATGTTTTTGTTTATAAATTTATTTATCATGTTTCACCTAGAGCCTACCGTGAATTCTATACATTATTTTATTTTGCTTAACTCCTTAACCAGGACATGCCACCTATTTATAATTAACTTTTATTATATTAAATTGCTTAACCCCTTAACATTGTCACCTATTTATAATTAACTTTTAAATTTATATACCTACAATATTTAATTATTCATAAACCTCCTGTTCACCGAAATGGTTTCTCATTTAATATAACACATTGTCACCTATTTATAATTAAATTCATCATACACCTACAATATCTAATTATTTATTGACCCTTTTCACGAGGATTGTTATTCTCATTTAGTATAATACAACAAGCCGGATGTCTAGTTTTTCACATATAACGCCTCTTCTTAATTTTGTCTTTCTCAGAATTGTCATGAGAGTTCGGCCTTTACGATACGACTTCTTAACCTTTTGTTAATGGAAAGTGTTTCTACATTCGGACCCAATATAGATTTTGTCATTACCTGCGTATTGGAATATAACACGTTTAAATAATAACAATTAATTTGTACATTGCACATGAAATGCTCATACATTTAATTATACTAGTGTTTTGTGGAAATATAGGTATTTCATTTAGTTTATTAGTAAGTCACCGTAGCTTTAAAATCGTTTTTAGTTGGCGCCGTATTTAGAGAAGAATTTTTGCCGTCCCTTTGTTCGATATGTTAACAGATGTTTAAGAACCTTTTTCCAAAGAGACAAGTGTTTTATCTCGTAGTTTGAAATGTGCATGGTAAATTTAGTCTTTATAGGGTTGCAGTGTATAGTAGTTGTGCGTAAGCGTTTATCTTACTTTATTGTGCCCCGTGTGACTTTAATTAGTAGTTTTTACCTACTGATGATGACAACTTAGTTGTCGAAATACGTATTTAGGATACGACTATCAATTTGTGGTAAGGGGTTATATACCTTTTTAAAATCAGAATAACCTAAAAACGAAAAAATACAATTTTTGAGCAAGTCAGCTGATAGTCAACCATTTTGGAAACAGTTTGTTGTCAAAACTTTGTTTACGAACAAGTCAGCACGTTTCAGAGTTATTAGTTATTATTAATAACTTGTATTGTGTTTTCTCTAAACATTGGTTATAATTACTGTATAGTGTATTTAGTCATGTATAGATATTTTGAAAATTATTATCACTTGTTCTGAAAAAAAATACAGAATACAAAATACTACATTTTTATGGATATCGAAAAATATTCTTAGTTGCTGTTGTAAGTAATGGACAGAAAATTGTGAATATAAAGATTTATTATGAGGACTTTGTTATATATGCTATAACGGACACTTTGTATCTGAATTACATAAAATTATTTACAATATGCTGTGCCAACGTCTACTTGTTTGTTGGCTTTAATTTGATTCTGAGATGCTTCACATATTTGTAGACTTGAATAAATACTGCAGATTTATATGAAAAATAACTCTAATTATAGCTACAGTTTAGAAAATTCGTTTCTGTGTAATTTTCCAATATTAGTAGAATGTGGTGTTGGGGATAAATAAATGCATCTTTTTGTAAGATATACAACTTATATCATGATGCGAAAACTTTCTAATCAATTTTTAATTACATCTATGTTAAATCAAGGATTTCAAATTTCTTGAAATTTTTAAACATGGATTTATTATCTGAAAAGAACAGAAATGGTAAATTAAATGTATCAAAATACTTTTCGGATAACTAGTAAACTGTTTATTTTACGGAGCTTACTTATTTTATTCACAAAAAATCTTTGGAATTGTGTTATATAAATATATGTTTTACACACATCTTTTTTATATCAGAACATCAACACGATTTTCTAGCTGGATGCTCAATATTATTAATCTGGCAGTTGCAATACAAGATGTTCCTAGTGAGCTTGATGGCTGGTGACAAATGGACATAATTTACAGATTTCAGTCAAGCATTTGATCACTGTTTTGATCATAAAATTAGCCAGTTTTGGTTGGTTATTCAATTTTCTGTTGCGTTTTATGAAGAGTTATTATGATCAAAGGAAAAATTAGGTGTATTATGTGTACGTTTTTAATCCTATAACTCAATTCCAAAGTCTGGTGTGCCCAGTTTTGAATTTTGGTCCACTGTTATTTAATTTATTTATGAATTATAAATATATTAACGTCGATTTCCTACACTGTGCCAGTGTATGCAAAAGCCCTCAAAATATCTCATTGAAACAGACAGAAACAAGAAAAATCCATAACCACAATATAAATTAATAAACTGTAAGTACGTATTTCGGCAACTAAGTTGTCATCTTCAGTAGAACAATCTAAAAAATAGTATTAAACATAACTTCTTTGGTTAAGGTACAGCCTTTGAAGATATGCTCTTTAGCAATTGCCAGTGGGATAACACGCGTCATCATATATCAATTAGTTGAATACCCCGCTAATGCCAAACTAACAAATTTTAAATTGTTTATGCATATGATGTGATAATATGAAACTTTATATAGGCATGGGTAAGTGTTTGGGAAAATTTTATCTTCACTCTATCTCATCCATGTAATGCGTAGTGTCAAAGTTTTGCTGCTTGAACACTATATAGTTCCTTTATATAATTCTTTTTTGAGGAGTATAATGAAGTATCGATGTGTTATTTTTCTTCTAATATTTCCTTTGCCGTCTTCACTCCCAGTTCTTATTTTACTCCACTTCTTTTCAATTCTTCTGACTCATAACGCCTTGCTATGATATTTCATTTCAGCTGTTTGTAACCTTTTTTTTTTTTATTTAAGGACTCGGTAATATAGTTTCTCTACATAATTCTTTTGTAAAGAGTAAATTGGTGTATGGGTCTGATATTAACATTAAAAAAAAAAACAATTTAAATTAGAAATATGGAACTTATCTTGACATATAAAATTCTGTTCGAGCAACATGGACCTTTGGAGAAACAAGAATGTAATCCTGACAAAAATTGTATCATTCGCAGTGAGTACAGCACGAACAAATACTATGCTAAGGTCTCCTCTTGCGCACACTTCATACAATACAAAAAGTGTTTATTAATTAATTACTTCGTTTAATTTCTATAGATACCAGCTTCTATCACTTTTGTAATTTTGATTTTTTGCCATAGATTTGGAACTTGCTCTGTTGGGCATGCATAAGTTATCTAAAAACCTTTTAAATAATAATAATGGGAAACTCAATTATACGAATGAATCAAACTTCATAAAATATTTTACATAAAAAAAGACTGTATTTATTAAATATTTAAATTTTATCTCCACTCTTTCCAATATGGCGCTAAGGTTATTGACATTGACACTTTAAACTTTCAAGGTGCCGACGACAGATGTCGTCTCTAGGTTATTCTGTGATTAAATCATCATTTTGCATTTGAAATACGTAGTATTCAGTAAGGTATGGTAATTTAGATTTAATATTAAAAAATTTTGGCGGGTTATTTTTTCACAGCTCCATAATAATAAAATATATTTTTTTATATTATTATTTAATTAACGAAAATATTGTCATTCTTGTAAGTACTATTCTTAGATCCTATTTTAAAAAGAAGATGATGGACACCAAGATTCATAGTCACTTTACAACCCTTTTTTAAATCATAAATAATACATAAGGAATAGCTATTACAAGCAAGAAAAAAAAATACAATTAAATACATATATATTAAAATCACAGTCAGAAGTTTTAACTTATTTAAATTAAAAATTATCTTCATTATTATTACTATTTTTGTATTATTAATAATCATTTGTTTTGGGTGTATTATAGTTGTAGCTGTATACCGTGAACAACAACAGAGTTTGTTATATTAGAAATTGTGCTTTTCCTACATCTTGATAGAAAAACAATATTGTAGTATTGCCCCCTGAAATAAATGAATAATAATAATAATAATAATAAAGAAATAGTAATGTAAATAATTTTTAATTTAAATAAGTTTAAAAATTTTGACTGTGATTTTAATATAAGGGGGAAGGGGGCAAACGTCACTTTACTATTTAAAACTTAAATAACTTCTAATACAGAATTCGGAAGTAAATTATGAGTAAATTAACGATAGAACAAGGTGTTTAACTTATTGAGTTTTACTTTGAAAATTGTGCTTACTCAGAGAGCATGCATGCGACATTTTATCGCAAAAAATCTTTTGACAGAAATAATCTTCTGTCAAAACCAACGATTTTGGGCTTCATTAGGCGTTTTCCAACAGAGAGGTACTATTTAGGATCTTCCACGGATTGGACGACCCCAATCAGGTTGTTCATAGAAAATTATTGAACGGGTACAGCAGAGAATCGATGAAGAGCAAGGGACATCCACTCGACGCCGTTTTTAAGAACTTGGAATCACCCGCAATACTTTGAGACGAATACAAAGAGGTATTGACATGTTTCCATACAAGCTCCAATTAGTACAAGAGCCGATGGATCATCAAGCACGGGTAAACTATTGTATCCGTATTCAAGAGAAGTTCAGAGAAGATATCAACTTTATTCAACAAACTGATAATGGGAGACGAGCCCATTTTTACTTAAATAGATTTGTGAACAGACACGATACCAGATTTTGGGGAACTGAAAATCCCAGAGTTAGTAATCAACGAAAGCTGCACCCTCTCAAATTTGGTGCGGAATTGCTTCAGAAAGGGTGTTAGATCCGTACTTCTTCGAAGATAATAATGGAAATACGGTCACGATTACTGGCCCCAAAGATATCGCCAAATGTTGAGAAATTTTAAGTTTCCTGCTGTTCAGAGCTGCTGTTGAGAAATTTTAAGTTTCCTGCTGTTCAGAGCACACCTGGATTGTAGTGGCAGCAAAATTGGGCAATTGCTCACCCGCCCAAGAGTCCATGCAACTGTTAAAGCAAAATTTCGGAGACAGAATAATTTCCAGGCAGAGTTTGCTGGCTGCCACGTTCCCCTGATCTGACGGTCTCAGATTTATTTTTACGAGGATGTTTGAATCAGCGAGTGTTTCTTACTAAGACCTGAACTCTTGTTGAGCTGAAGGACAATATTCGTCGGGAAATTTGAATGATAACAATAGTCACTTTGCAAGCAGTTATGAAGAATGACTGCCTGCACCTCTTTCTATAAAGAGGTCGCCTTTGTGAAGGGGAAAACGGATGTCATTTAAAAGATGTTATCTTTCATGTTTAGGCCAACAGAATCCCCAAGATGTGTACATTATAATGTTAAAAAGAAAATTATTAAATAATTAAAAGTGAAAAAGTTATTTTATTTTTAAATGGTAAAGTAACTATTGGCTCATTTTGTCTTTGTTATTTATTATATTTAATACAATTAAGTATATACATATTAAAATCACAGTCAAATTTTTTAAATTTATTTAAATTAAATTATTATCACTACTAAATACTATTTTTTTAATATTATTAATCATTCTTTTCTTGGCTGGCTAGTTGGTTTTACGGCATGTACCTTAATGAATGACAGTTTCTAAAATTTGAAACAGCAACAACAACTATAATGCCTCCCCCCCCCCCCCAAATTAAATGATTAATAATAGAAATAAACTCATCATCAAGGCGTTGACGGCACCCTAGTTCTACTGCACGATCTTCTCGGTATTGATGAAGAGGGCGTTGTTGGGGTTGGCGTAACTGCTGTTGATGTCGGTGATGCAGCTGTGGCTGTTGTTATTGGCGATGATGTGTTGCCGCAGAACCGTTGCGGTGACGGCGGTTCACCTGGTTTCCTCCATAATCTGCTGCTCGGTGGTTTTAGAGAGTTCTGTAGGTGTGGAGATTTTTCGGTGGATGAGGGCAGACGAGATTTTCTAGGCGTTTCATTCGCACTGGAAAATTAATAAAACGAGGATAAATTATATTATTGTGAAGCAAATGTACAAAAAGTTTTTTTCATTACATCTTTGGAGAAATTTAGTTTGTGATATACATTATTAAATAATACGAATTTATATCAACTACCAGACAAATTCTTTAAAAAACTATGTTATCCAGTAAAATGTTAACTCACCACTACTACTAACTACTAACCGTTTACGGAATTAAGCTGCAAATATTGTATTTTTACTGCATGCTTTTATGTTTACATGTTGTCTACCATATGATTAAAATCTTTTATACTGTATAAAATCACGAAACGTTTCTTCTACAAACTTAAGTTGGCAATACAAATGAATTTAAGTGGTAGCGTTGACAGAGGATCTTGTTCTTTTGATAACTACGGGGGTGATTCACATTTGGCATGCGTTTAATTTTTTTCTGGTCGATACGAACTACAAATTAATATTATACACGAGGTTTGTTCAAGCTTTCATCATGAAAACTTTATTACATTATTTCAATTTTACAAATGTTTGTATACGTCGACATTAATTACTGCATCTTCGCATTCTAATTCAGTTATGTAGCTAGGCTAGCATAACATTAAGTATATAAGTAGGTTATTAAGTAAGTAGACATGATATATATACAAGGTGTGTATAAATTGGCGGACCCACTACACGTGGCGACATTCTTGGTCAAATTTTGAGTTAAAAGTCCTAATCCTAAAACGATGTATCAGGCTTCCTTTGTCTTCAGAATGAATTTGACAGTAGTAATGTATTTGACTAGAACAACATTAGGCTGCCTACTTATTGTTTTACAACATTGTCAGATGTGTTTTTCGTCAAAATAAGTTAATAAACAAATATTAAAAACAAACTTTAATTAAAATCAAAAAACAAACTTTAACGAAAGGATAATAACAACAATTCTTCTTTCTTCTAAATTGTAGCTCTTTCTGTCAACAAATATCGAGTAATAATGCTTATTTCAAGACTGAAAGTCCGAACTTTAGGAACCTCGTGCAAAGATATGGAGCATGGTACAACATTTTCGTATTAGGATTTTGGACTCCGAATTTAACGAAGAACATCGCCGCGTGTAGTGGGTCCGCCAATTTATACACACCTTATATATATGTATATATATATATATATATATATATACTGAAGACAGAGGAGAACGAGTCAGTCCGGTAAATATAATCTAATCAATCTTGTACATGTGAACATCGTAACATGTAATGTTGTTATTAATTATTTTATTAAATATTGTTTTATATTGTTTCCGAGTGTATTATTTACTATAGTCTGTTTCACCCAAACTTCGAAGTATTGGGTCTTATGGAGAATAGCCTCTCTTATTAACTTATAGCGATTCTCATATAACTATCTTTTTTTAACAGTACGACGTTGCATTTATTTTGGCGCACTTTGTCTCTAGGGGAAAATTTTTATTTTGTGTTTGTTATATACTCCCTGTCACTTGAAATTTTCGATCTGTCATCTTTTGTGTATATTTCGTTTTGTTTGATTTTCTTTGATTTTTTCCCTTTATTTGTATTAATTCTTCTTTTTTTTTAAAAACTACTGCAAATTCAATAATATAAACTATTGTAAGTAAAATCGAAATAGTTAATTATTATCACATAAAATTGTAAACTTAGAGGTTGCAGGATGGAAGCCTGTAAAAGAAAGCACCAAGGCGAAACCTTTTCTGTAAGAGAAAAACTTATGATTTATAATGCTTCACATACTTTGCGAACAGTATGAGTGTTTCCAAGGCAGTCGGCAAAAGCTTCGGACTGTGGCAAAGGAATTGTGTATTCCATTCGCAAAGAAAAGGAAAACTGTCCCCCTGCATCCGTAGAAAAAACAAAATGTGCCACTCCCAAGAATACCCGCTTGCATATATAGGAAGAACATGTACAAATGCTTGTGAGGCGTAAAGTACACAGTTTCTTTTTACGCAATATCCCACCCACGTTGGATATGATATTAGGTGCTGTACGTAACGAAGAAGCTATACCTAATTTCTCTAGGTCAACGCTCTGCAGATTGTTAAAAGATATTGGTTTTTCATTTGAAAAAATTGGCAAGAAGGTAATGATGATGGATCGAGATGATATTATAAGATGGCGTCATGCATATTTACGTAACATTAGGAGATATCGCAGCTAAGGGAAAAACAATGTATTTACAGATGAATCGTGGGTGAATGTCGGACACTTTGTATCCAAAGCATGGACTGACACAACTGTAAGTACCTCTAGAAACGCATTCATTAATGACTTGAGTACTGGTCTAACTCCACCAAAAGGTCGAGGGCAACGATATGCTCTTATTCATGCGGGTAATGAGAAAGGATTTGTCACTGGTGCTGAGTACAACTTTCTCTGCAAAAAGAATACTTTAGATGCTCATGATGAGGTATGTGCAGAATTATATGAGAGCTGGTTCCTAGAATGCTTACTACCTAATTTACCTGCGAACTCAGTGATTGTGATCGATAACGCTTCTTATCACAGTCGCAAGCAAGAAAAAATACCAACTACTGCCTCTAAGAAGCAAGAGATTTTCGAGTGGTTAAGTGAGAAAGGCATTCCTGTTGAGGAAGGATTACTAAAACGTGATTTGCTACCAATTTTGTCGATACACAAGGATCATTATAATAAATATCTGCTTGATGAAGCAGCTGCTCAGAGGGGACATACCATATTACGTTTGCCACCCTATCATTGTACCTTAAATCCTATTGAAATGGTATGGGCACAGGTGAAGAATTATATCAAGCACAACAATACTTCTTTTAAAACGAAGGAAATACCAATTCTCATAGAAGAAGGTTATAAAAATGTTTCAGTTCAGAACTGGCAAAATTATATCAAACATGTTATGAATGGTAGGGCAACTTACTTTTCTGATTACTACTTTTTCTTAATTTTTTAAAATTTTTAGTTGAGGACGAGATGTGGAGATTAGATGAAATGCAGGATGATTCTAAAGAATTTATTATTCATTTGTCAGCTGGATCTTCTTCTGCTAGCTCTTCAGGCATTGATGTATTTTAATTCATTGATTTACTTTGTTTATTTATTTTTGATTCACTTGTGAGAATAATATTGTCTTACATGAAAGTTGTGTACACTGTAAATGTCTCATATTTATAAAATAATCCAAAATAAAATTACATTGAATTAAAAAAATATGTCGAAACGATTTTGTTTAATTTATGCACATCTACCTACTTTTTGCGTTAATGATTTTAACTAAATTGAACGTCTTGTAAATACAGATTTAAGACGAGAGTTTTCTAACCTAAAAGGTAAACAACATGCATTTTGAATGTCAAATCGATAAATCAATATCTTACGTATAGCCAATCTATAAGTGAAACAACCCTATTGTTAGAAATTAGGCAACAAATGCAATCTCCATAAGAGCAATACTTCGAAGTTTGGGTGACATAGACTATACATCAATAAAACCGGTCTCTAATGAGTCCGCCTCGGAGATGAGGCCGCATAACGAGGACCAGGGGACATCACATGGCAATCCTGTCAGTGGCTAGCTGGGCCGACATCACAACTCCCCTATCGTTTCCTCCATTGTTCGTATGCTTCCTGGAACTCGTTTGGTGAGATGTCCCGAAGCTGTGCCAGCGATTTCTCCCGAATATCTTCTACATTTTGAAAACGAAATTATTTCAAGGAGATTTTTAGTTCTGGCAATAGGAAAAAGTCTGCTGGAGCGATATCTGGAGAGTAGGGAGGATGGGGAAGGACGGCTGTTCTGTTATCGGCCAAAAATTGGCCAACAAGCAGAGACGAGCGACTTGGCGCGTTGTCGTTGTGCAACATCTAGCTCTTGTTTTTCCAAAGTTCAGGCCTCTTTTGTCACACATTTTCCCGTAAACGCCTTAAAACTTCCACGTAGCCTTGTGGCACGAATTCTAGATAAACGACTCCACGACAGTAAAAGAAAACAATCAACATCGATTTGACGTATGAGCTACCCATGCGTGCTTTCTTCGGTCGTGGCGAATGTTGCCCGAACCATTGTGACGATTGTGCCTTCCCTTAAACGTCATATTCGTAAACCCAAATTTCGTTACCTGTGGGGATGGTTTTCATAAAGTTTTTGTCGCTGTTAGCTAATTTTTACACGATTTTCTTTATGCTCGCTTGTGAGCGGCCGTGACACCAGTTTTGCTGAGACACGATGCATACCAAGTTTTTCTGTCAAAATTTCGTGACACAATCCGATGCTGGTTGCAATTTCTTCTGCAGCATCCAGCACGCTTAATCGACGATTTACACAAATCAAACGGCAATTGTTTGTTGATGTCGAGGATCGTCCCGATTTGGAATCTTCACTGATCGATGTTTCTGATTTACCGATGTTAAGCACAATTTAATATTACAACATTACACCACAAAGTCCTTCATCATCACTTTCTCACTACTTCGCAAAGCGCGGACTGCACGCGTTCACTTAACCGGCTCTAATTCACTACCTGATCAAACTACCGCAATGCGGCAAGCCTCGTTTTGTTTCCAAAGAGTGCCGCTAGGTGTAACACGGCGCGCAAATTCAAACTGTACAACGTTCACACACAATTTGGAATGATCGTTTTTTTTTTAATAAACCTCTTCTACATAATTTTTCTGTAACAACCCCCCTTTAAAATGCAATTGTCCCATCGCTCTAGTAGTTTCTAAATTCTCGTCGAAAAAAAATCTTTTGGTTGACGAACTTTTTGTGTGGCTCAATGATGATAGTCATTCGAAGACAAATCCGGACTATATGGTGAGGTGGTACTTTCCAATCCAATTTAGCCAATGTATTGTTCACTAGATGGGCTTGTATGTGGACGAGCATTGTCGTGTAGGATAGAATAACGCGCTTGCTTAAGAGACCGCGTCTATTTGTTCGTAATCTTTCCAAAAAGCTCACTGTCATAAGCTGAATTAATCGTTTTTCTTTCAATAAAATCAATGTAAATTGGTTCGATAACGTCTCAGAATACAGTCGCCATAACTATGCTGGCCGATGGTTGTGTTTTGAATTAGCATATGCAACCGCTTTAATAATAATGCAATTGATTAGTAATCGGGTGATTGTGAGTCGGTGGATAACATTTTTGAATACAATAAAAATTTGTCTAGTACTGGCTAAGAATAAAAAAAAATATTTCACACCAAATATCCATTGTGCAGTATAAATTTGAGCTGCAAATATTCTGAAATACGGTAAAAATACGAAGAGCGCAAGAAACTTTTCAAAATTATCATGTGCTTACCCGAAATTGCTAATGATGCAGCGTGAAACATTAAACGATCTATTACAAGTACTGGTTTAAAAAAACTCTTTAAATCATAAAACCCTATTCTTAGTAAAAGTCTTTCTTTGGAGACTATGGTTAAGTAAATACTCAAAAAAGGTATAAAACTCTTTACCACAATTAATAATCGTATCCCAAAACGTATGCCGACAACTAAGTTGTCATCATCAGTAGGTAAAACCATTAATCAAAGTGTTGAACATGGGGCACAGTAAAGCTAACACATAGAATCGCGTATACACTGTAGAGTGTATACGTGGACGCCGTGTAATGTTGTGAGCGATTCTATGTGTTTAACACTTTGATTAGTATTTTTACTTACTGATGATGACAACTTAGTTGTCGAAATACATATTTAAGATACGATTATTAACTGTGGTAAGGGGTTTTATACGTTTTTTTGAGCCTATTCTTAGGGTTTTGTGTAAAATTTTTATTATTTATATATACTATTTTATATAAACATGCACTATCACATCAATATACAGAGAATTTCATGTAACTTGCAATATATGAAGGTAGTAACCATAGATACGAAAATACTATGCACTTGCACTGTCCCACATAAAATGCAATATGTAATAGTTATAATATGATCGATATGATATCTTTCATGGTTGTTTTGTCAAATTATTGACAGTAAAGCCTATTTAATTCAATGTAGTGTTTTAGGATTAAAACTACATTTCCGATAAATATCGTTTATTGAATTGTTTTACAAAAAATTTTCAAATATTCCCCCATTGACTGCCAAACAGTGACTTAAACGATGATAAAAATTAGTAACAACAGAATTTAGTGTATCTGCTGTAATTGTTCCAGAAACTTCAATTATTCTATTTTTCAGCTGATTTAAGTTTTCAATTTCGCCATTGTAAACCTGCGTCTTTAAATAACCCCAATAAAAAAAATCAACTGGTGCCAAATCAGGCGAGCGCGAGGCCAAGCTATTTCTCCGCCGCGTCCTATCCAGCGTTGAGGAAATGCTGCATTTAAATACTGACACACATTTGCAGAATAGTGAGCAGGAGCGCCGTCATGTTGATACCATAATTGATGTGGAAGGTTTAAAGCATTTAAAGCAGGAAGTATTTCTGTTTGTAGTAATAGTAAATATTTTTCACTATTTAAATATCCGTCAATAAAAATGGTCCTATAATCTGAGAACTAGTGATTCCCGCCCATACATTTACCTTTTGAGGGTATTGTGTTCTAGATTCATTAAACAAATGTAAATTTCTTCTGCTCCAATATCGAGTGTTTTGTCGATTTACTTCACCGTTAACAGAAAATGTTGCTTCATCGGTAAATACAATTTGTTTTAAAAAATCAATGTTATTATTGATGATTTTAAATAGCCGATCACAGAAAACAGTCCTCTTCTCATTGTCACCGAATCTAAGTTTTTGATGATTTTCAAATTTAAAGCAGTTACATTTTTCACTTTTCAAGAGTCTGAATACACTGGATTTGCTAATTCCCAACTGTCTTGCCAAGTGCCTAGTAGAAAGACAATTATTATTTTCGATTGTTTCGATCAACTGATTTCTTCGTGCCTCAGTTCTTGCAGTATTTGGTCTTTTACGGTTTCGATGACTTAATTCTACACAACCTTCACTTTTAAATTTTGAAACGAACCTTGACATAGTTGACGAATTTGGTACTGGCCTGTCTGGGTAGGTAACGTGAAACACGTCAGCCGTTCTTTGCAAACTGAATCCCGAAAGATACCATGTCACTAACTGAGTTCTCTCTTCCTTTGTGTATATCATTTAAGATTGATACTAAGCTAATATCGAAATAGAAATACTGCTACTTTTGACTTAACTAATGTCAAATTATATTGATATGTTGCATTTTACGTGGGAAAATGTAAGAATGTATTACCTAGTTTCTATGGAAATAAAAAACCTACACATGTTTGTATATTGCATCTTAAGTGAAATTCATTATATAACTATTAGAGTAGAATTCTATTTAAGTTTTCTTAATAATTTTAACACAAATAAATAACGTTTTTATAAGTTTCTTTCCCACTAAATTTATATTTTTAGCACCTTCTTTCGTTCAAGTAATCTATTATAAACATATAATTGCTATATATATATATATACAGTACAAATCTCTTCCCTATAGTCAGTAGAATATGCATACATACGTGTATTACGTATGTGTGTGTTCGTGAAGTGAGAAGTAGGGATGGGGACCGGTGAGACGAGCAGCGATGCACGCCTTTCTCGAAAAGATACCCCATAGATTAGATACCCATTAGTTACAGTTTACTTGCAAAGGTGGATGGTTTGGTTAACTGTTGCGAATAGATTTCATTTACGTTTATTTATTCTATCAAAGTTCCAGTATTTGTTTTCTTGGTTTTATTAAATTTAAGGCTATTGATTACGTATAAGCTAACTTGTGTCGGTATTCACGATGGATATTTTTACCCTTGAACAAAAAAAAAATTGTAAAACAGTATCATCTTGGTCGCAGCATAAGAGAAATTGCACGGGTATTTCAAATTAACTTTCAACGTATCATTGCGTTTGAAACAATAAGACACATAATTAAAAATTTTGAAAAATATGGCTGTTTAAATCCGTTAAAACATACGAAGGTTTTATTTATTATGTATAGAAAATAGAAGTTATTATGGTTTACCGCTTTATTTATTGTTATTGTTATAGGTATATCTGACATTGTTTTAAACGTTAAAAATATTAAAATCTTCCAAAAGTCCACACTTATTTGTGTTAATTATTACATAAAGTCCCTATTATTGCCGCTAGTTCCACATTCATCGACGTTTATACTATGTATGTGATTACATTCATATGTATGCATCGCAGGCTGCTCCTCTGTGCAGTCCCCACTCCTCGCTCTCGAACGCACACATACGTAATACACGTTTGTAGGTGACTATAGGGAAGAGATTTTTACTGTATAATTGGACACTAACAGCAACATCACAACTATGATCTTATATAAGATGAACTCGAGAAGCATCCAGTTTGTATTTTTTTAATACTTAAGTGTGCCAAAAAAATTTGAGTACATCAATACGTTAAGCACGTATTACGCATTTGTTACAAATGAAACAGAGATGCATTACACACATCTGTATCTGCTCTTACACATGGACATACACTTTGTATTTTCCAACGTTTACTTCAGCCAAAGACAAGTGTTTCTGTTCAATAGACTTCGTCAGTTTGGCTAGTTGAAGTAAAGTTTGATGGATCGCCTAGATTATCTGATAATTTTTTGGGTGGACACTAGGTAAGTCCAGGCATTTAAGCCCAGTGCTCTTTGTACCAACCCCCAATAGATCTTTCAGTTCCACTCTGTTAGTCTTGCGTCGTCAATAAAAGCCAATATTTTCTTCAGAGGAAATTTGAGTACCCTTGTACGATTCAATAGATCTCTTTCGAAATGTTTCTCTCTGAGTTCTTTCAGTTCCTCACAACTGCATATTACATGAAGGCTAGTTTCCTCCTGTTTTTCACATCTCCTACACCAGGGCTCGCTAACCAAGCCCATGCTGTATAGATGCTTCCTTAAAGGACAATGCCCGGTTATTAAGCCGGTAATTATTTTAATTTATTTTTTATTACTACGAATTAGGTTGGATGAAAGCCTAGCGTTCAGCTCTTCTAGTAGTTTTTAAGCATGGAGTTGACCTTCCGTTAGCCTCCATTTCTCTTTACGTTCTCTTTCTAGCCATAGCCAGATCTCCCTTCTAACAATCCTTGGCGATTGCACAAATAGGTTCTGGTCCTATAAAGTTTTTCTTAGAACCTTTCTTGGCCAGTTTATCGGTTATCTCGTTGCCTTTAATCTCCTCATGTCCTGACACCCATATTAGTGACACAGTATTGTCTCGTGCCAGGCTATTGAGGATATGTTTACAATGTTTCATTAGTTTAGACCTGGTAGATGGATCATAAAGGCTTTTTAAAGCCTTTATGATCCATCTACCATATCGAACCAAAAAATCAACACAATAATGATTTTAATCATTATTGTGTTGATTTTTTCATTTGCGTAGCCGGCATTCCGAATTTCCTGGGCGCAGGCTGTGACTGCAAACAATTTAGCCTGAAAAACCGCCGTATGTTTCCACAGACTTAAAGATATCATCCTTCTAGGACATATTCCACATCTACTTGTACCTGTATTGTGGACTGGATTGTGATCCATCCGTGTACCAGGTGCCGGCGCCCCAATCGTTCAAGCGACTTTTTGCCTGTTCCCTAGTCGGTACAGATATACCATATGAACAAAAATTATTTAGATATGGGATGGCCATGGTTGGGAGGTTCTTTGATAGGCCCGTAGTACGGGCAAGATATATTCATGTTTCTTTTGATGTAACTCAAAGCATCCCCATAAAAGTTTCTAATTCACGCCTCAACAGCTTAGTGGTCGAGCAATATTCCGGCAAGCTAGAGGTCGTGGGTTCGATTCCTACTTGAGGGCGAATTTTTTTTATGAAAAATTCGAATAAAATAGCTTCGTAAAGTGTAGAAAGAATATTTACAATAATCTCAGGCGCTATACTGTCCGCCGGAATTTGTAATATCGGCTCTCCCAGTATAGTTCCTAACTACTAAAACCTACTCTTTAGAACAATACTAAATTCAAAACAGTAACTTTGGAGTTTAATTTTTAAATTAAGAATTAGTATAATGTTCTTTGGCGAATCCTGTAGTATTTCATATTATCAATGAATTACGAAAATACTAATCCAGTTAAGCATAGCAAATAAAATGACTCAATACCTACATGTCAGTTTTTATGATTTTTCTAATCTCAAAATATCATTACATATTTCATGATTATAATTGTAATTTTGTTAAATTTTAATACACATCAATCGTTTTGATGGATTTCCTCAAATTATGATCATCGCATAATTGGCATTTCAAGTTGTGTATTTCAAGTATAGATTCTCGAATTTTTTATTTGAATATTCCGCGAATTGTTTTTATCTGAACATATAAAATATAAAGTCTTAATTATCTAAGAACTTGGTTCTCTCAGATAAAATCGCTGAAACAAATCTAAAAAAAAACCTGCAAAAAAATTGTATATGAACGGTGCTGCGTTTTGAAGCCCAATAGGTTGTAATGTTAGCTGTCAGTTCCTTAATATTTACACGTTAATAATTTATTATAAAATATCTAAATAACTGTGCAAAATATCATTAAAACTAATTAAATAAATATGAATATAGATAAAGGCATTTTTGTACGAAAGTATTTTTCTGGACAAGGCTCTCTTGAAATATTATATTTGATTGTTTCCACTTTTAGGCTATTATATGTATATGTTACTACTTACAGGGAAAGTATTGAATTGACACATTATTGCATTATTGACACACAGATTGTTCAAACGAAACACGACCTAAAATTCAAACGACAAAGTATGTAGCGGAAGCATCCAAAACCTCCAGAGGCGAAAAATGGTCTAAACCATTAATAAGCGACCATATTTTTTATTATAAAGATTCACTACTTTTAGATTATATAGAATTTGGTATCAAAATCAATGCCCAACGTTATGCAGACACCTTAAACTTTTTATGTGCCGGTATTAAGAATAAACGTCCTTGTAACCTCAAAAGTATCATCCTTTTGCGTGATAATGATTGTCTTCATGTAGACAGAACGGTTCAAGATTTGCCTGCTCGTATGTGTTGGGCAGTCGTACAATAACCACTTTACAGTCTTTACTAATGTTCACGTAGTAACGAGAAAATGATTTTTCTTTATTCGAGTCGGGCCCTATTGCAATTATGCGTGCGTGCGGCAAAACAGCCTTCCACCTCTAATTCATCAGTAATTCTCTTTACCGACTAATTATATTGTTCTATCGGTATTTGTCAGTACCACAGACAAATTTAAAGGGAAACAATTATATGTAAATAATTCCATACAAATAATTAAAAACCAGGTATCTGTCCGATTGGATACGACTTGGACACGCTTACATAAAGCTTTTTGTTATATCGCGATTTTCGTTTTATTATAAACATAATTTTACTTTTAAAAGCTTTCAAGCAATTTAATTTTAATCACATTTTAATTAATGCGGCATAGGTTTGTCGACATATTCGACGTAATGGCTATTATTGATATCCACAAAAAACATCGATAAAAGCACTATATAGTGTGGGCATAAATGTTTTGATTTGACAATATTAACATTTACTATTTTTATGAATAGAACGTATCGTCTAACCAATGTTTAGGAATTATCGATTCTTTTGCAGGTCAATGAACTTGAATTAACTTGAATTTTGGTAAATATAAAACAAACAGAGCTTTAATTACCGACTTCAACTACATTTTGTCCCTAAAAATTTGAAAATTTTTGATGAATTTCTTTTTCGCATAACTTTGGCGCTATTCAGCGGTAACCATGCATAGAGTTTTATTTCCTTGTATTGCGGTTAGGGATTTGTCTTATTTCTGTCTGTTTCAGATTACAAGCTCGAGTCTCCATCAATTCGAAAATACAAATTTTATAGCCTGTGTTTCTATTGAACAATCTAGTCGTATAACTTTTGTATTAAAATTTCCAGGATTATTTTCGATATTTCGTAATTAAAAACGGAATTTGGAATATCGATTAATAAAAGTAAAATGTAATTATAACCTCACCATTTGATAAGACGTTTTAAAGAATTTATCGCGAAAAGATTGAATTTTAAGCTAAAATGATGAAATTTGTTATGAAAATAATGGAACTCTTTAAAAAAAAAATGAAGATTTGAAAGATTAGATTTCCGTATTTCTAATAAAAAAATCATTTTGTTTTCTGATTTAAACCTTGATTGTTCCTTTTAGGATAAAATAAAAAGTTCAATTATTAGCCATAATCTTTGTTTTAACTTGAGAATAGCAAGAAAAAAAAGCTACCAAAGCATTGGCAAATCTTAAAAAAAGTGAAACGAGTTCTAATTCTTCAATAAATTATCTTTCTTAAAGGATCAGATTATATCGTTCAATCACAAAATCTATCACACCGCAACTATTCGCTAATCACACTTATCGTAAATAAATTATCTGCGTTTTTAATTTTTCGTTTATAATGGGCCGTCAATGATAGGCTCGTAGTAACAATTCGTACAGGAATACAATAGATTCAAAAGGCACAACAGATTCACAGCACACAGTACACACATTCCAAGCAAAAGGTCAGCAAAAAGTACCTTCCCGATCCTAAAACTGTTCCAGCAGAGATATGCGAAGATCAGTAGCAGCATAAAAAGGTATAATAGACGAGTTAGTATGTGTATTTGAACAATTTAAAAAAACATTATTTAAACATTAATTAAATAACAAGGCTTTTCGGTTACCTGACTAAAGAGGCCATGCTACCGTCTGTTGGCGATGGTTGTGATAGTGAAGGTCCGGCAGAAATTGGACGTGTCTGTAAGGGATACAAAAGGACAAAATTAATCGAAAAATATTTAATTTTTTTATTAACTCTTAATAGAACCGTTTAATTAGTAATAATTAGAGATGCCAATTTCGAGGTGCCCTCCATGGCGAACCAAGAAAACGTGCACTTTCTATAATTTCGTCCTCGATATTAGATATTAGCAGAGAGGTTCATTCTACTAACAACGTTGAGCGCACTTTGCTTGTTTAGAGTTAATAAATTATTACTGTTAAAAACCGAAGTGCACCGAAACCTATATAAACAAATAATAAGGATAAATTTATAAAATATCGTTTTAAATGTCTTCCTCGAAGTCGCAAACTGGATAAAATCGGTTAAATATTTGCAATATCAGATCTGTTTCCACAGTCATTTTCGCAAATCGAGTGTATTATGGAGAAAAAATGTACTTATATGCAGAAAACAAGCGTTCTACATCTACTGATACTGATACTTAACGGCTCTGTTGACGCATCTTCACAAGTTTGTCTGAATGCGGCAAAATCTGAATCTTTTTCTAAAACACTTTCAAGCCTTTCTAGAACACAAACATGTTTTTCGTCTTCCATCGCGTATAGCTGTTCGTGAACATGTTACACTATTTGCAGAGATTCCACTAACGACGCCGAAGGATTTTCTAATTTTTCTATTGCCTCCACTAGTCCGACGTACTTGTTCTGAATAGTTTTTAAATTTGTTTTAACCTATCTTGAAATTTTGACTAGCTGTCCTTGATAGCTGCAGTTTTTGTGGGATCGAACTTAAAAATCACGTTCTTAATATTTTCAAAATATTTATAATAGTAGAATGCTGTTTCTTAACGTGTAAGAATCGGCTGAATATCGGGGCACAATTTGTAAAATTGGGAAATCTTTTCCGTCTAGGTAACGTTCATTTATTGTAGTACTTCGAAAATAAACGAAATGATTCGTTGTCTACTAACTTAAACAGTACATTACACACTATTAAAGTTACCCATAAGGAAAACGAAAATGTTTCGCCACTTTTTTGCGGTTATGCATTATACTATTTACGTGTTTTTCGAATCAAAATTTCCTTAAACACATTAGTGGTCTATCACACACTTTACACTTTATTATACAGCCATTGTACATTAAATCTGGAAATCTCTTTATCAATTTATGAGCTACATCGTAAAACCGTCTTTTTCTGGCTATTTGTGACATTATAAAATTATTATTTATCACTGTAAACCAGCGAACACTGAATGGTGTTCGGACGGTGACTGACAAAATATAAATACACGCTAGGACGAGCTACCGGTGGGATGTTACTCGAATTAACTTTTCTAAATATTAGTATGTATATTGAGAGGAGCGAATCGTATTTGTTTTGCAACAGACTGTTATATATAATAATAATAATATCACAGTTAGGTGCATCGAGACAACGATCATTGTCTGACCAAGCAAATAAGTTATAAGGGGATATCCTGATTTAATTTACAAGCGCAAAAATTAAGTGGACAGTTTGCAATATGTTTCTAATGTGCTTGACGAAAACCCGCGTGAAGAGTACAAAAAAAAACCATAACATCGAACGAAGAATTTTTATTTAATTTATCTGCAACAATGATTTTGTGTAATCTACCGTTCACTTTATTATCCAATGAATCATTTTATTTTTACATTCTGCAATAAATACGCAAAATATCCGTTACCTAGTCAGACAACACTACAAAATTTTTAAATAAAAATATGAAATAAATTTAATTATGCAAATACATCACTAGACGCAGGGAGCTCGTTTTCTGCATGTAAATATATTTTTTCCCCACGCTGCACTCGATTGGCTAAACCAACTGTGGAAACATACCTAATATTGCAAATATTTAACCGATGTTATTCACTTTGTGACTTCACGGAAGACGTTTAAACGGTAAGTGTTAAATTTACAATTTATTATTTCTCTTATTGACAAACTATAAAGCGTACGCCTATGACGCCCATCTCAATTTGACTTTTCTAGTAATAATTGAACCGTTGATGGTAGCAATAAGCTCAAACTTTAAGTCTGAAGAAGCGTAAAAGTAAATATAAAGGTTAAACTACATTAAAAACAATTTTAATTTAATCAATACTTTTCTTGTACTTACGAGGGTTGCTATTTATGTATTCGGAACTGACAACACTAGTGTTGCTAGACGTCCATTTTCAATTTTTGTTAGTGTTTGTTATAGCTCGTATTAGTTTGATGTATTATGTGAATATTGATTAGATAAACAATTACTTATCGAAATGTAAAGTTACATTAATAATTTCTGAATTAATTGTAATAAATAATAAAAGTCTTACTCGTTCGGTTTGTGTGGCGGCATTGCAGGTTTCTGCGCAGACAGTCGAAGCCGGCGCGGATTTCGAAATGTAATTCTCGTTAATTAATTTGTTCATCTGTTCCTGCAGCTCTTGAACGGTCCGTTCCCGGTCTTCCACCTGCCCTTGCAGGAACAGAACCTGTCTCTTGAGATCCTCGAGTTCGAGTCTGGAATTGCTGCTGTCGTCTGTGTCCAAACTGTCCGTCTCGGAGCTAAGACCGTTGAAGAGCCCATTCTTGTGCAACTCAAATGGGTTGTGAGTTTCGGACTGGAAAGGAATTAATAAAAAGACGAACGCTTTAAAGACATTCTCGGAATTGAATATTTTTATATTAAAAGAATTGAATTTTTGACCTAGATGTGTTGTCAAAAGGGTTACATTTTCTGAGTTTCATTGATTGCCCAAATTGAAACGATTTTTTTATTGATTCTGTGATTGGATTATTTAAAGTGAATAGGATTCGACAGTCAGGGGTACATGGCGTCAGTACCAGGGACGGAGCGAATCCCGATTTAACATTTACTACCCAGTAAGAGTAAATAGTTCTTCTCCAGAAGGAATATTGCAGGGTTTACAAAACATTACACACCCTGACTGTTCACCGTTTATATCCAGAGTTCAAATGCTAGTAAATTAGTAATAATTATTCCATATGTTTATGTGGTAATAATTATTTGTCACAGTAAATCCATTTATAACGACCGATCAAGATAATTTGTAATCGAGTCATTCATGAATTTGAGTCCGTATGTCTTTTCCAATTGTAACCGTTGCATAGTTATATATTCGACTGACATTTTAATTAACGTTTGAAATGGCTGCGTTCACCAGAACTATGATACAAATAAACAGTTCCATGAACTTGTTGGAGTTGGGTGAACGATCTCTTTCCACACGTCACCAAAAACAAAACAAGTGGAGAGCAACATAACCTATTTTTTGTATTGAATGTAGGTTATATTAGTTGAAATTAAAAAATTAATTTCGTATTGAATGATGATTTATTAAATTGCATTTAGCGGTACATGTTATAAATGAACCTCTAGAAGATAATTTAACCTTATTTATATTGGTTTAAAAGTAGCTTTGTGCATTTCTCCGTCCATTGAAATTTTAAAATACTTAAAATAATGAATGATTTATTTGTTTATGTATTGAATATAATGTACAATTTGTCCATTAACTTTGATCAGCCTCAGTGTTGTTGGTTAAATCGTTGATTTGCTTTGTTATATGCGCCATTTTTATTTTGAACAATTTGTGCTGAAACGGAGCGAAATATTTTAACGCTACAATAGATGGCGCCCTAAACATGCTGAAATAAATCATGAAAATAACCGCTGTTCACCAGAATTTTTTGGAACAGTTCCATCTGGTGAACGCAGCCAATGTCAAGTACAGTTCAAGTAACAACATACGATTTCAGATTCATGAATGCCTCGATAATTACAGATTATCTTGATCGCTCGTCACATTGAAAACGACCGTTCAACATCTACCAATATATTTAAGGTAGATTTTTCCGGTTCGGAAAAATTCGACGTGCAGTACGAAATCCTGGATTGTTATTTAGAACTGCTTCAATTTATTCTTTACATTATCATCAGCAGCTCCAGGTAATTGGGAAAGGAATTGACGAAGATCATCTAAACGAGCGTTCATTCACGGCGTTAGTTATAGAATATTGTCGGTTGGTTGGAGTAACCTCTAAATGGTGGACGGTTACATTCTGGAATAATGCCCATGAATATTGGCCAAATCTACCTGAATAGTTTGGTCCATAAATACTTGTTGAGCGTGTAAAATAGAAAGTTTAACGTCGTTAAAATGCATGTGATAATAGGATGCTGCTTCTATCCATGTGCCCCAGCACGTTATAACAGGTTCTGGTGATAGTGGTACGTATAGCAGTCCTTCACGAAATTAATTCTTGGGTGTAGGCTCCTTTACAAAAACTTCCTTGGTAGAAAATATGAGTTATCTACATTCGGGTAGCATTTTCTGACTTCCTTTGATGTAGAGCATGTAGAGCATGTGCCAAACATGCGGTATACATCATACTGCTGTATGTTTGTTATAAGAGCCGACCAGTCATCTTCATATATGCAGCTCCATCTGTTACACATAATAACACTTTTTTTTAAAATTTATATCGTGCTTTTCATCCCATAGCGATTTTAAACACGAAGTTATGTTACGTGATATAAATTCTGCGTTAGTTGTTTCGATTCCCTTACATGCAAGTAGATGTTTAGACATTACCGTGTCGCTGTCTGTCACATATTTACGCAATAGAACTCTAGTAACTAATAAAACTAAACAATAGATCGACTCGCTACAAATTCATTTAAGGCCCTTCCTGGAATGTACCCCTGACTGTCGATCCCTAGTTAAATGAACGATATTCGATTCAATTTGTTATTCTGGATACATTTCGATAAACTGATTATAAGTCAACTGCTTGAAATATATCCAGCTATCATAACCCAAATCAAGAAGTACATATTACGTCACTTGTAGCAGCGCGAACAAAAGTTGCCAATGGCGTAGATTATTTTGAACGGTTTAAGGCATTTTATGGTGTGGAAAAATAAAACAAAGTTTTATGTTATAAAAGTGTGAAAGACAACACTTATTTTGTTTAATGCGAACATTACGATAAACTCCTTATTATTAGGGCGCAACTATGTACATAATTTCAGCTTTACTTATAGGTTATTCAAAAATGCTTTTCTTTATTGTTTACATTTAGTGTGACTAAAAATTATATATGAACGAATGACAGTTGTTTATTATTGATATTAATGATATTATTATATTTTCTTCAATCATAAATTTAAAATTAAGTCTGTTAATTTAAATTTAATAAATAAAATTGATTTGTATCATCGAATGATTTCCACTATTAGCTACTGAAGCTTCAGCTGATATCCAGATATCAGTTACCCCTTGTTGCGCAATAATGGACTCGATCGACGAAAATAAATGATCTGCGCATGGAACGTAATATGTACTTCTCTATTTGGGTTCTCTTCTTCTCTTCATTTTGCTAGTCATTTCCAAAATAGGCCATTACAATAAATGTATTTTACTCGAGAGTAAATATTTTGCAAGTAAAAATAAAACATTGTTTTATTTTTTGTTTGACTTTTACTTTGTTAAATTTTTGACAAATTTTAATTTTAAAATCAGGCCAAGTTGCAGAATAAGTTGCCAGCTCAAGAAAAAAACTTCTATCATTTATAACGGGTGTTCAGAAACATTCGAAGTCAAGTGGGCTCTGATCAAAAAATCGTATATCTTTACTTAAGTATAGCAAACGCCAATTAAGTTGGCGCGAGGAGGGTGTGCGCAGAAAACGTTTTTAAAAACGTCTACCCCCACTACTCAAGTAATTGTCAGAATACATTTGTCGTTGACGTTTGACGGAACATAATGTATTTGCAGGGGATCATAAAGTGATATACGCTCAGAGGTTAGAATTATCTGACATTTGATGTAAAACCAAATACAAATCTCCCCACTACTTCTAATTCTGCGCGAACTTACCCCTCCTCGCGCCAACTTAATTGGCGTTTGCTATATCTGATTTGTAATAATTATTAAATGTCAACTGTTGTCTGTCAAAAATTGTCAGAATCTAATATCGAAGATACTAATTTATATTTTGTAATTTTGAAAATGGTATTTACTAACGTACACAAAGCATTCATGGTTGAAGCATATTTTCGAAATGGTCAAAAGATCGATGGCCAGTGGAAGTATTCAATTCAAGCTTGTTTGGAAGAATTTCGAGATGAATTTCCCAACCTTGCTTTTGATTATAATACTTTTAAGTGTACACTAATCAGAATTGTTCCAGTTTTTCGACAAACTGGTAGTGTGGGACGCCAAGAGGGTGGTGGGCGACCAAAAGTCCGGACAGAAGAAGTGATTTGGAATGTTAGAGAAATAATGACTGATGCCCCTAAAACTTCAGTAAGAACTCTTGCTCAACAAACCGGGTTGTCAGTTGGTTCTTGCCATAAAGTTTTAAAATAAGATTTACAGTTATTCCCATATTGTATAACTTGTGTGCAAGAAAGCCTCGATATTGATTATCCTCGACGAGTAGTATTTTGCGAATGGTTTACAAATAATTTTAATGATGTCCTAGACAAAACTTTCTTTTCAGACGAAGCATGGTTTCATGGTAGTGGATATGTTAACTCGCAAAACATGAGAATGTGGAGTGATACAAAGCCCAATCATTTTTATGTTGAAGCTCCTTTACATCCTCAGAAAGTTGGTGTTTGGTGCCCTATAAGTAGAAGAAGGATTATTGGTCCAATTTTTTGTAATGGTACCTTGACTGCAGAAAGATATCTACAGGGAATACTATTGCCTTTCTTTAATCAACTTCGCGATGAACTAGCTTTGAGATACTTTCAACAAGATGGTGCTAGAGCTCACACAGCGGGAGAAACGATGAATATGTTACAAGAAGTGTTTGGAAATCATTTAATTAGTTTGAACAGCGATCATGAATTTCCTCCAAGATCTTGTGATCTTACACCGTGTGATTACTATTTATGGCCTTTTTTAAAAAATTCAATTTATCAAGTACCAGTGCAAGATTATATAGATCTCCAAGACAGAATTATAAATAAAATTAGTGAAATTAGAAATAGTCCCATACTGCAAAATGTATTTAGTAGCATTCGGAGGAGGTGCGTAAAATGCTTGGAAGAAGGTGGTGGACATTTTCAACATCTTTTATAATTATGGTCATTATTGTTGGTAATTTATACAACTACAATTTATGATATTTATTATAAGGTTGTAATCTAAGGACTCTACAAACAATTTATTTGTTTCAAATTTATTTTAAGCCATTTCTTACAATAATTTATTGAATGTTAATATATTAAACTAGTACGATAACTAGATACTATTGTCACTATAAGATGAATAAAACCTTTACTTGTAAAGTTATTTCCTCTTAATTCTGCATTGTCTTTTTACATGTTACTACAGATTAGATGAGCTTTATTACACAAGAATGAATAGCATATTAATTGGATTATGTAATTTTTTCCAGTTATCGCATGAGGAGGTGCTATTGTTCAGCAAGAATTCTCTAAAATATCAAAATACTTAATTTGAAATTTGCAAATTAATTACTGTTACCTTCTAAAATCATAATTTGACTAGTTTATATTAACTAATATGGCATATTAAAGTAATATATTTCGATATAAACTGACATTTGCGTGTATGATAACCTATAAAATTGTATTAAGTAAATGTATCAATCTATATCAGACATGACTTCATATTTTCAAGGACTACTTTGACTTCGAATGTTTCTGAACACCCGTTAGTAATCCGTCACATATACGTAAATAAATTCAGGGATAAAGCACATGATCAAGCATTTAGTACTAGATTTTTAAACATAACTTTTAAAAGCAACAAAGCTTGTATTCTTATGCTTAAAATATCTTCTTTCTTTCGCCTAAATTTCTATTAAATTATTAGAATAATTATAAGACGCCATCTTTATTTAGTTCGAGTATTAATAGTGTGACGCATTGATTAATTTTAAATTAGAAATTTTGAAGTAAATAAACATAATTTAAGCTAAACATTGTAACACTTTCAGACAATCAATTAACTAATGTATGTGAAAGCTGAACTCTGCCAATTTAAAAACATTTCCTGCTTTGATAAGTGAATATCGGCAAAGTCATTATATTTTTTGTTCTTTATTATCGCTGCTGTATAAAAAAAGGCCAGTTTATTACAACAATACATGAATTTTAAAAACACACCAAAAAGCATACCTACCCTCAACAATATGTCTTCATCTGCTTGCTATGGCGGTACAAAAACATGCGAACAAAAAAAGAAAACAAAGCAAAATATTAACAAAATGCAATAACAAAATAACGGGTGCGGCAGTAGTTTTTGACGAATATGAGAGCGTTGCTGTGATACAGAGTGAATTGGAGGGGTAGACTGGTTTGTCGCGTTGCTATCCATGTGACGTAAAGTTTTAGTAGACATAAATACATGGCCTGGGAATGAACGTGTTTTTGCCGTTACGGCCTATATCGAAACCAAGGGTTCAATGGAAAGTTTCGCCGTGAGTTCAATATTCCGTCTTTAGGTAAAATTCTTTAACGTAACTTAATCATAGAATGGTACCATAAATTCCAAGTAACCGGTAATACTTTAGCTGTTTATAAAGGCATAAAGAAAAGTGTAAAAACTCCGGAAACCACTGAGAGAGTGGGCCAAGCGATAGTTCGCAGTCCAAAACGCTCAGCACAAGCGTTGGAATTATCAGACAGGACCAAGCCAAGAAATTTACACCAAGATTTACAACTTCTTAGGGTCATGCTTGGTTTAGTGGCTAGTTCACGAAACTATGGATTTGATAAGCAGGGTTTGATTCCTGCTTACAGCCTTCCGACCCCAGCTCGACTCAGGCTGAAAAAATGAGTACCCAGGCAACTCTAAGGCAAATAGTAAGCGGTCGGTGCGTAGCGCTAGCCACGTTACCACCCTAGTAGGTACCGTAAGGCTCAAGTCGTAATAGTCCCACCATGTTGTAACTCAAAGAGCTTTTTACAATTTCTTCTATACAACGTGTCCACTTAAGTATGAGACAAATGGAAATATTTTTATTTTTGATTTCACAGAAAACTTTATAGAAAAGAAAAGTTCGTGCATCCTAAGAAACTTGATATTTTGTATTCAGGGTTGTGTTGTATTACTTGGTTAGAGGAAAAATTAAAAAAACATTGAAGTTGCCGTAAGAGTACGCTACACTTATTTTTAAAGATATCAAAAATATTCATTTAAAAATGTTGTTTCAAATTTCAAAATATGCTCAAATACGAATTGTTATTTAAAATTTCGAAAAAATAAAAATTAAATTATCGAGCAATAATAATAGCAAATACGCAATAGTTTTTAACATCGATCTATGTGACAGTAGTTCTATGGTTGTCAATTGTATTGTCACTTTAGTAATAAATTTTATGTGATTGTCAGATCCGCTGTCACTTTAATAATTAAGTAATTTTAAGACAATTCATTAAGTTATTACCTACCAACTATGGCTGAACGGTTAACTATGCAAGAGCGAGCTGAATTAATTCTTATTTGCGGAGATAACTACAAAACATGTAGAGACGCAGCTGATATTTTTAATGAAAGACATCCCAACAAATTTATTAGTTTCCAAAGCGTCTCAAGAATTTTAAATCAGTTTAAAGCAACTGGTAGTTTAGAAATGCGTTACAAAAAAAGTAGGGAAAAGCAAGTGAGACATTTCGAAAATTCTTTACGTGTTATGCAAAGTGTAATTGAAAATCCCAAAATTTCTGTCAGAAAAATTGCAAGCAATTTGGATATTAAAAAATCATCAGTAAGCAACATTTTGGTTAACAATAGATATCACCCCTATAAGCCAAGATATATTTAAACTTTGCAGGAACGGGACTACAACAATAGATTTGAATTTTCTTTGGATATTCAAGGTACATTAGAAACGCAGAAAGTGTTTTTCAAAAGCATTTTGTTTACTGGTGAAGCAACCTTTACTACTAATGGTGTTGTGTGTGCACAAAATTGTCGTTGGTGGTCGTCTGACAACCCACATTTTAGAATTCTCTGCAAAAATCAATATTCGCAAAAGGTAAACGTTTGGTGTGGAATTTTAAACAGAAAAATTTTTGGTCCGTATTTTTTTCAATCGTCATTAAATTCACAACGATATTTGGAATTTCTACAAACATACCTCGATAACGAATTAGACGAATTGCCACTAAATATTATAAGAACCCCTTGGTTTATGCATGATGGAGCACCTGCACATAGTGCACGAATAGTTGTAGACTATTTAAATGAAAAATTTGGAGAAAGATGGATGGGACGAAATGGACCTTTTCCATGGCCAGCGCGCTCGCCCGACTTAAACCCCATGGATTACTTTATCTGGGGATGGCTAAAGAATAAAGTATATTCAGAAATGCCGTTTCAGAATTTAGAAGAATTGAAAAACAAAATAGGAGATGCGGTACTGTTCCTAAGAAATAATCCTATTGTGTTACAACATGCATGCGAGGATTTCAACAGGCGTACAAACATATGCATTCAACGAGAGGGGCATCATTTTGAATAGCTTTTTTTTTTGTTTGTATTTCTGAATTTGTTGTTTTTTGTTAATTTCATATTTATTTTGTAATATAAAAATGTATTTTCATAAAGTTATATGCAAATGATTTTTGTTTCATTCTATTGCATTTCAGCGATAAAAAATTGATATCGAATGTAAATGATTTCACGTGCAATTACATAAAATTGATTACTAAAGTGACAATACAAATGAAAACCATAGAACTACTGTCACATAGATGGATGTTAAAAACTATTGCGTATTTGCTATTATTATTGCTCGATAATTTAATTTTTATTTTTTCGAAATTTTAAATAACAATTCGTATTTGAGCATATTTTGAAATTTGAAACAACATTTTTAAATGAATATTTTAGATATCTTTAAAAATAAGTGTAGCGTACTCTTACGGCAACTTCAATGTTTTTTAATTTTTCCTCTAACCAAGTAATACAACGCAACCCTGAATACAAAATATCAAGTTTCTTAGGATGCACGAACTTTTCTTTTCTATAAAGTTTTCTGTGAAATCAAAAATAAAAATATTTCCCATTTGTCTCATACTTAAGTGGACACGTTGTATAAAATACAGATTATACAGAATCTTTTATCGAATTATTTTGCCTTTGAGACTTGAATTTTGCCCGAAATTTTGCGTAATTTTAAAATGTCAAATGAAGCGTATTTCCATTTATCGAGTCACGTCAATAAACAAAACTAATGTTTTGGGCTCAAGAACACCTCGTGATAATACCCGAAATTCCTCTACATTCTGCAAACTGACTGTATGGTGCGGCGTTTCAGCATTTGGCATTTCTGGCTCGTTCTTTTTCGAGAACAATGTAACTGTAACATCTGAACATTACGTGGAAATGCTTAATAACTTTTTACCTGCCGAATTTACAGCGTTTAGGAGTGCAAGCGGTTCTAACGAGATAGCGCTTCTAGTCACACAGCGTGAAATGGCTGTTTTAAGGAACATGTTTCCAGGCTGCCTGATTTCGCGCAACGGTGACATTGCTTGGCCACCACGGTCCTTGGACTTAACTGCACCTGTTTCCTTCTTGTGGGGGTACTTAAAGTTTAAAGTTTACATTAACAAGCCGTGAACATTGCTAAAGAACAACACCGAATAGAAAATTGGAGCCGTTGATATGAATATGCTGCAAAGGGTCGTGGACAGTATACGTTAACGGATAGCTGATTGAATCGAAAATGGTGGTGGGTGATGGTCTTTTAAACAATGTAATTTTCGAAATTTAAGATGTTGCTTGTATCGCAATTAAATGTTAATCTTTTAGTAAGTAAAATATATATTTTTTTCTTCCTATTTCTCTGATGCTCATTACACGAGCTCAGATCAAAATCAGTCGAAATCTATTGCCTCACCCGTTACTAACAAAAATATGAAACGTGGATGTATTTACAGTATGCAATGATAAGTAATTTTTCCAATGAAATTAGTTTTATTTTCGTTTAAATAAGTTTAATACTTCTTTGGAAAGCAAGAACTTATTTCAACTGTATACAGGCTGATTCATTTTCGGCTCTCACCATGGGGATCTCGCTTATTATTGGAGATAGAGTATAGGTTTAAATTTGGCAAAGTTGTTAAATTTTGTGTTTGTTATAAATCCGTAAAGAAAATAGACCTGTGACAAATGACCTTCGTTATTTAAAAAAAAACCGCGAAAACCCCATTTTCTTCTTTTTACCTGTAGCACCGACATTTGGCCTTGTAGAGTAAATATAAAACACATCCTTGTGGCCATTTCTAAACCTCTATCCAGTGGTGTACTCTAAATTTTTATACGACGTTTCGTTTCTTTCTGGCCATCATCAACTATCTAATTTCTTATAGGCGCCATATTGGATTTAGACATCTTCAGAAAGAGTTTTTTTTCTGATTTCAACCATGTACCACATGCTGACTATAGTTTTTGACATTAGGTTTTATTTGAAAGAATAAATTATAAGATTAAATAAGGTAGCCATGGAATTTCAATCTGTCAAACATTTCATTTATTGTTCATTAATAATACAAAAATGTCATACACTAACGAAGAGAAACGAGATATGATAAGTATTTTTTGTTCTTCGAACCGAAATTCAACAGTAGCGAGTACAAGATATCTACAATTATATCCAGAACGACAACAGCCTCATCGTACCATTTTTCTAGATCTCGGCAGAAATTTGGTCGAGAATGGATCGTAACGTTTACTAAGCCGCGTAATGATCAAGACAACAGGAATTTACATGAAAATCGACAAGATATTTTACAAATGGTAAATTAAAAAAGCGTGTTTTCAAATTTCATGTTAATCTTGTATTTTTATAGATAAATAATATACCATCAATTTCTACACGCGAAGTAGCGTCAGAATTAAATTTGTGCCAGTCCAGAGTTTGGAGAACTTTACATAAAAGTAGGTTTAAACCATACAGGATCCATGTTAGTCACTCTTTACTGCCTGGAGATAATTTGAGAAGGCTAGAATATTGTAATTGGTTAATGGGAAGGATAGAAAATGAAGAAAATTTTTTAAGCAAAATCATCTGGTCAGATGAAACAAAATTTACAAATTCTGGAATGTTCAACAGAAATACGGAGCACTATTGGGCAGTACAAAATCCCCGACAAAACAGGGCTAGAAGACCACAACATCGTTTTGGAATAAACGTTTGGACGGGTATTTTGGCAATTCGTCTCTTAGGACCAGTTATGTATGAAGAACATTTAAATGGAGAAAGATATTTAAACATTTTACGTACATACGTATCTGACTATCATGACGACAATATCCCATTAAATCATTTAGAATATTTATGGTGGCAACAAGATGGCGCACCAGCACACAATGCAGCTGTTGTTAGAAATTTCTTTAATCAAGAGTTTGCAAACCGTTGGATTGGAAATAGGGGAGTTGTTGAATGGCCTGCGAGATCACCTGATTTAAGTCCGCTAGATTTTTTTTTATGGGGATATGTTAAAAATAATATTTATAAATTAGATGCGCCACAAAACATTGAAGAATTACGAGACAGACTTCAGAATGCCTTCGATGCAGTTCCTAGAACTATACAAAGGGCAGTACAAAATGCCAGAAGGCGTGCCCAATTGTGCATTACCGAAGATGGCCAGATAATTGAACATTTACTGTAATTGTTTATTGTTTACTTTTCTATGTATTTTTGTTATCTTATACTCGCTACTGTTGAATTTCGTTTCGAAGAATAAAAAATACTTATCATATCTCGTTTCTCTTCGTTAGTGTATGACATTTTTGTATTATTAATGAACAATAAATGAAATGTTTGACAGATTGAAATTCCAAAGGCTACCTTATTTAATCTTATAATTTATTCTTTCAAATAAATCCTAATGTCAAAAACTATAGTCAGCATGTGGTACATGGTTGAAATCAGAAAAAAAAACTCTTTCTGAAGATTTCTAAATCCAATATGGCGCCTATAAGAAATTAGATAGTTGATGATGGCCAGAAAAAAACGAAACGTCGTATAAAAATTTAGAGTACACCACTGGATAGAGGTTTAAAAATGGCCACAAGGATGTGTTTTTATATTTTCTCTACAAGGCCAAATGTCGGTGCTACAGGTAAAAGAAGAAAATGGGGTTTTCGCGTTTTTTTTTTAAATAACGAAGGTCATTTGTCACAGGTCTATTTTCTTTACGGATTTATAACAAACACAAAATTTAACAACTTTCCAAATTTAAACCTATACTCTATCTCTAATAATAAGAGAGATCCCCATGGTGAGGGCCGAAAATGAATCAGCCTGTATATATACATACAAACCATGCGCCAAAAAAAAAAATAAATAAATACATCAACCATTAAATGCAAAATAAAAAGTAAGACATTCCCTTACCTCATGTAAAACCCGTTTTAATTTCAACAACATAGTCTTCATGCCCATGACCTCCTGCACCATCGCGCTATGACACGTCCGATCCAGTTTGATGGAATCGTCGGAGTCATAGCCGCCCGTGGAGGAGGCCAGGGTGACCCTGGACAGTCTGAGAGGACTCTGCGAGACGGATGAACGCGAACGGACGTTGACTCGGCTGTTTTCCAGCGATCGGGGCGAGTCGGGATTGGAATTTGGTGTGCCACCGCGAGATCTTAAGAGTCTGGACGTTCTGCTGACACTGAAAAGAAGAAATTGATGAAATAATGAATCCAAATAATATAAAAGTTAATTCTGTAGGTTATTATTTAAATATGAATATTAAAGATATTAATCGGTAGATGCGTTTTTTCAAAATTTTCAAGACTGTTTGGATGGTGGGGAAATTTAATTTTATTTCTTTCTATATATTCAAATTATTTGAGGTTGGACATTAGTAAGTCCAAGTACTTGAGCACAGGGCTCTTTGTACTACCCCCAATAGATCTTTAGGTTTCTGTTAGTCTTGTGTCCTCGATAAAAGCCACTAACCTCCTCAGGGGAAATTTTAGTACACTCGTAGGATCCAATAGACCTCTTCCAAAATATTTCTGTCTGAGGCTCTCCAGTTCCTCACAAGTTCCCAGAATGCATGAAGGCTAGTTTCCTCCTGTTTTTCATATCTCCTATACCAGGGCTCGCTAATCAAGCCCATTCTGTACAGATGCTTCCTTAAAGGACAGTGTCTGGTTATGAAGCCGGTAATAGTTTTAATTTCTTTTTTATTGCTACGAATTAGGTTGGCTGAAAGCCTAGCATCCAGCTTTTCTAGTAATGTCTTAGTATGGAGTTGAACTTCCGTTAGCCTCCTTTTCTTTTTATTTTCTTTTTCTAGCCATAACCAGATCTTTCTAGCGACATCCTTGGCGATTTCACATACAGCTTCTGGAGTCCAATCATATTAGTATGTCATTCTTACTTCAACGTGATTGCTTTTAATGGGATAGGCAGGGTTACTGTTTTCTTTTACAAGAAACGCGGGAACTTTAGTAATTAGTGAGCCTAGGCAGGAAAACAAAAATTCAGACTACTTCTTCATTTGAGGCAAATCTCTTGCCACCGAATTAAGTTTTCAGGTTGCGAAAAAACAAAACTTTTGAGGGGGTCAAATCTAATGATTAAGCTGGATGAAAAAGCAATTCGAAATAATGTATTTCGAATGTTATATGTCTGATGAAGCTCAGGTTGGAGCGAAACGATCGTTGCAGTGTCAATTAAAAAGTGAAATTCATTAAAATTTGTTTTATTTTATCCTGATAATAGTTATAATGTATTTCAACAATTTTTGTCATAAACAGTCGAAATCAGAACACGTGGATTATCCTGAAGAAAAAGCATTCTTTCCTTCATTAAGGCGGGGCCTTGTATCATATTGTGCAGTTGATCTAAAAGGGATTTATAGTATTCGTTTCTATTGTTTTAATTTTTTGATGGAAATCGATAAGAGGAATTCCATTGCAGTCGCCATAATATTTTTGGCTGAGTGTATATTCTTTACCTTCCTTCGAGTACTTCAACCAGCATCGGCCCATTGCTTCATTTCGGGTGTATAATGTTGTATCCACGTTTCAGCAACCGTTATTATTCGGAGCCAATAGTCCTTTGGATCATGTGTTAACTTCGCTAAATGGAAGGTCAACAAGTGTGGCTGGCACCTACATTGCAGATAATTCTTTCATGCTCCATTTATTTTACAAAATTGAGCGCATTTTTATTCAATGTTCATCTAACACGATCTCATGTACTTTTTTTTAAATCATATTTGGAGCACACGCGTCTTAAGGGCGCCCACCGCATTGTCCATCAAATACACTGGTCTCTCGCCTCGTCTAAACTCAACTGTCTAACGTTTTAAGGTTGCAAACGATGGAAATTGGACCTTATAAACAGACTCCCGCTCAACTTTAATTTTATAGTTTTTATCAGAATAATTGAAACATACATGAGTAGGTAAACCCCACCAGTTTTGTATAATACAAAGGTATTTTTAATAATATAAAATATTATTAAAAATCTGTCTGAATGTGTCTGAAGATATCCTTTCTCCAGCAGAGGCGTACCGATGAGCCTGTAGAAAGGCGAAATACGTATCTACGTCTCTGGGGAGGGATATGTTCGGACACGTTCACAAAAATATTAATAGTGAACCTGTATTTGTGTTCTTCACACCAGATTTTTAATATTTTATATTATTAAAAATACCTTTGTATTATACAAAACTGGTGGGGTTTACCTACACATGTATGTTTCAATTATTCTGATACATTACTCATGCGGTTAGTCCGTAGTATGAGTGAAGACACAAACAAAATGCAATTTCTAGAGAGATGGCTGTGCCACCTTTGGAAGGGCGTCGTTACTTCATATTGGTTATGTGGACGGGGCGAGGTACTTCGGCTGTCTGACAACAGGCAGCGCTGAATTTACTTCTACGCTCGGTCTGGATAATTTCTGTGATGTGGCGATGTGGTTCTTTTTTGTGAATGTGTCTGAAGATATCCTTTCTCCAGCAGGGGCGTACCGATGAGCCTGTAGAAAGGCGAAATACGTATCTACGTCTCTGGGGAGGGATATGTTCGGACACGTTCACAAAAATATTAATAGTGAACCTGTATTTGTGTTCTTCACACCAGATTTTTAATAATATTTTATATTATTAAAAATACCTTTATAGTTTTTTTTCATTGCTTAAAAATAAGAATTGAATCACTGATCCACTGTTTTCGCGTTTCAAAACGATATAAAAAGCAGATCACTCTCTATATAAATAAGAAACGTTTTGACAATTATGTTTTGAATGGTTATCAACCTGAAAATGAAATAAGATTTTCGTTAGTGCTGCCCTCTCTCATCAGGTTCACTAATTACTGATTTGTCGCTCTCCACTTTACCTAAACATTTAAAGACAAACTTCATTTGGTTTAACAAACTTAAGCTTTTTCTATTTATATGCCTTATCAACGTGTATTTTTGCTTTAATTTCTTTGTGACTAAAAAAATAAAACCACAACAAATATATGTGTAATTATAGCGTAGCACTGTTCGATATATTTAAATTTTAGCGTAACAAATTTTGAGGGTACCGAGCTAACCTGTAAGAAGCCGAGACTACTATTAAATTACTATTAATAGATGAAACGTTGGGAGTAAATGTACTCATTAACTTCTTTAATTCGTTAAGAAAGTTTTAATAATAACCCTGGAGTTCTTTTCTTTGGTAATATTGTACAATTGTATATCATGTAAATACCTTACAGATACGTATATTTGCAAGTTTTATGGAGATTTCAAATTTCATTAGAGAATGAATTAATATTATCAATAACAATGTCATAGATAATGATTTCTTATCTCATAAGCGTTGACCATCTGTTAGTTATAACGACACAGTTATAGATTAAACAAAAAAATAAATAAATAAATATTTACGAGGAACGTCAATAAAACTACCTGGTTGAGTGCGAACGAGATTATTACAATATTAGATCTGTCTGTACCGTAGAAAACAGTACAAGCGCTCTTATGGAATTACATATACAGTAGTACCCCCATATCCGCGGGGGTTTGCTTCTGTGGTCTTCCGCGGATACTGAAAACCGCGGATAGTAGCGAACGCTTTATTTTCGAGTACAATATGAAATATGAAGCAAAGTTAAAACAATGAAACAAGAAAAAATAAGTTTTATAATATTTATTTAAAATAAATAAACAATAAATAAATAAATATTCTTGTGCTGTGGCACAAATAGAATTTAAGTTTAATAAAGATATAAGTTCATACATATGTACATATAGTACATATTTACATACACAACAAGAAAATATACAACAAGAAAAACTTTATCATCGTGAGCTACATATTCATTCATCTTCCTCCAAGTCCAAGTTAGCAATCGATTGTTTACTTAGATCCGAAGCAAACGATGTTGATGGCTGTGCATTATCGATAGTTTTGTCGACTTCTTCAAAGAACATTGTTATTGGTAGTTGTCGTTTTTGTCTTTTCATTTCAATAAACAAATCCTCCAAAGGTTTCAAGGCTTCTGTTGTAGTGCGAGTAATTTTTATACTGCGTTCCATTATTGGATCATATTCTACTACTTATCTGTTCTTTTAATGTTTGAGCAGTTCGAAATATCGCTGAAAATTTTTCAAGCGTCCATGCTGGCGGTTCTTGTTGACCCTCATCCTCATCGTCACTCGCTTCTGGAGAAGATTTCACAAGGTCTTCCAATTCCTCGTTGGTGAATACTTGATCCTCTTCGTTTATGTAATCACTGAGTTCCTCTTGGGTTATATCGTTAAATCCTTCTTCATCTATTTTCTGCGCTATGTTAAATATAGTTGTTAGATGTGAATTAATATCATGTGTGTCTTCAGAACTAAGAACGATGTCATTCCACAGATTTTTCCAACATGCTATAATCGTTTCTGACTTTAATTCCTTCATCGCTCCTTTGATAAATAGAATTGCGTCAGCAATTGTAAATGACTTCCAGCATTCCATGAGTCCGATATCAGAGCATTCGTTAGCCATTGTATACAGCATTTCGAAAACCTGTCGAATATATATGGCTTTAAAGCATCTAATGACACCTTGATCAAGGGGCTGAAGCAATGAGGTCGTGTTAGGTGGTAAAAAAAGCGCTTCAACATTTTTATCTTCTGTGCCTAGTGACATAGGATGCCCAGGAGCATTGTCTAGTATCAGCAGCACGTTAAATGGTAATTCTTCCTTTTCCAAATATCTTTTCACTTCCGCAATAAAGCATTGATGAAACCATTCTGTAAATAGAACAGCCGTAACCCACGACTTTCGATTTGATTGCCAAACCACAGACAGGCAAGCTTTATCTTTGTATTTAAGAGCACGTGGATTCTGTGATCGGTAAACAAGTCCGGGTTTAATCATATGACCAGCTGCATTTGCACAAAATATCAAGGTAAGTCTATCCTTAATTGCTTTAAAGCTTGGTGCACTCTTTGCAGTCTTATGAATATAAGTCCGTTGAGGCATTTTTTTTCCACCTAAGACCAGTCTCATCGCAGTTAAAAACTTGCTTAGGATGATAATTCTTTTCTGCAATAATTTGTTTAAATTTTTCTGGATACAGGGAAGCAGCTACATGATCAGCCGACGCAGATTCCCCTGTCATTTTTATATTTTTTAGATTAAACCGAGTTTTAAATCTATGCAGCCACCCCCTACTTGCTGTGAATGATTTTCCTTCCTCTTCAGTATAATCTTGGGTCTGCATATCTTCATATAAAACCAACGCCTTTTGTTGTAGCACTTTACCATCGATAGGAATATGTTTTCTTGTCATATCTTCCACCCATAAATTTAAGGCATTTTCTACCTTAAGTAACACTTTATTACGTATTGTGGTTGCAACTTTTGCAGTTTGGGGTGCACTAGAAAAACTAGCTCGAATCTTATCTTTGTTTTTTAACACTTCTCGTATCGAAGATTCGTTTTTATTGTATATTTTAGCAACAGTTGCAATAGTTTTTTTTTCTATTTCAATCATATTAATGATTTTTATTTTTTCACTAATAGTGAGCATTTCACGTTTTCTTTTTGGTTTAGAAGCCATTTTAAAATGATTTTCAAATTTACTTGCTTTATTTAAAAACTATCACTGTCTTGTCCGACAATTCGAATAGTACTAAACTCATAGTTAACAGGAGCGTTTATATGTACAAGTAAAAGCGAGAGGCACCTTAAGCACGTTCCAACTTGTTTAACTTATCATAAGAGAGCGCCGAATTCAGGGGATGACTCATATATCCGACGATATATCGACAAATGCTCCTATAACTTTTATATTTATTGATATAACGCGTTTTCTGCTCATCATAGGTAAATCGCGGATGACTGAAACCGCGGATACGGAGTCAGCGGATAACGGGGTACTGCTGTATCTCTTTCTAATTATAGAATTAACGTATACAGAGGGTTAGAAATGTATTGATCCATTCGAATATCTTTGATAACGCTACTTAGATTTTAATAAAATTTTCCACATTTAAGTTAATGCAAATAGCAATTTGAAAAGCATTTTTTTCAAATCATACTTCTGGGTTAGCTAGAAGTGATGCTAACTTTTTTATTTTAAATGAAACACTTTGTATATTTTTACGAACTTCAATAGAGCTCTGCTTCGGGAGTTCAGAAATAATAATGTTCATCCCGAACTTAAAAAAAAGGTTTTGTAGGAAAAAGATGCGGCACAAATGAGGAGATGATAGCCACAACGAATACCTACTTTGACGAGCTTCCGAAATATTATTTTTTAGGCGGCTTAAAAAAATTGGAATGTCGCTGGGCTAAGTGTATGAAATTAGATAGGTATTGTTAAAAAATAAAATATATTTTTTACCCGAAAATAAATATTTTATTGAAAAGTCACTCTTCCGTCAAACCACCTCGTAATCTCAAATACAGTATTACTTGTGCTACACTAAAAAGCGTTTGTATTTCTATTGTATTCGTTATATTACGTCACCTTTTAGTAATGTTTATTGTTAATATATTGCTGGGTATTCCCCGAGCAATGCTATTGTGGGAACGTAGTTGTGCAGTCTCGAAAGTAAGAGATGAACGCGTCTAGAACCATTATTAGCGTGCCGTCACCACTAAAAGTAACACGTTGCTCGTGTAATTCGACTCGTGTGTTACCTACACGCTGTATTGGCAGAATTTAAGGTAATCACGACAAATTAACTAAAGTTTTAGTTCATTAGTGAAAGTGCAATTTAGTTGCATCCAGCCCCTTTTGTTACAAACTCTGATTTGAGGATTTGAAAGTCGAGACGCCATAGTTTTATTCCTAGCAGACTCAGCTAACGCCCACCAAATCTAGTCAATGAGGTACACAATAATAATAATAATAAATAATTTTTATTAAAATAAACAAAAGGTAAAGTCTAGCAATGCTGCTCAACTTAACCCATAGGCACAAGAGAAAAAAGGATTATAGCAGCATGTAAGTAAGATACAAGCAAGATAAAAGTAAGACACAAGTCGTTTTTATGCCCGATACATATACCCTGCCATATCATCTCCGTCAAACCAAAGGAAGAGGATGTATCAGTATCATAATTGATACTCCAAAACAACTGCAAAGGAGAATTAGTGGAAGTTAGCCCATGGAACATCCCTGAGACAAGTTCTTATGCAATGCTATTTTAAAAGTAATTGGATTCAGAAGCTTAAGAGAAGTAGGAAGACAGTTTATAGTTAGGTATAATCAATAAGCTAGTGAATCTTAGGTTGAGATGATGTACATCCGTTCTAAAGAATTTCATATATAAGCCGGTGAAAAAAGCAAGCACTATGATGTATTTGTCTTTCCGGGTTCTTAAATAAAACTAACGGTAACTTAGACACATACTATATTAATAATAAAAACCAATAACAAAAAACTAATTACTAACAATAAGCACATTTATGTATTTATATTTATGTAAGTTCACTCGGCGATGATTTGGTATCGAATGAATCATAAATCCCTTCCTCGACGGCTTATATATCGGCTGTCGAATCGCTCTCGTGTTTTTTATATCTATCGAGAAGGTGCCAAAGGTATGATACGTGACGTATCGTTGGATGAGTCAACACAATATCAAGCTATTCAACATCTTTCAATTTGTGACCGATCCGTTCAAATTTTTGAAGATCAAATATGAGCCGAAGAGTTTTGCAGCTTCTGCACGCGTCTGCTGTCAACCTGATCGACAGAACTGTACATAATATCTGCAAACGACAGTTAAGGTAGAATTAGAGATTCACATAGCTGTGTCTTAATTTGTGTAATTAGAATATGTTGTCGTGGATATATAAGTCAATTTCGACTACTTTGATTCGCTTTGAGGTGCAGTTTGTTTATGAACTTTGGTATTTTTTTTTTTGAATTTGTCTTTATCCTTCGTTTTAATTACTTAACACGTTTTTAATAATCATTATGTCACTTTAATTAAGGCCTCATTTAAATTTATGTAGATTACTTGGAAACGAAATTAATAAATTTGGTACCATTTTTAATGTCATATACAGTAACGTCAATTTATTTCATATTTACAATTTTATATATTCTACTACTTTCACTTTAAGTTATAATTAATTTCACTGCTTCATATTTTAAAATTATTATACACACTTGTTAACATTCCCTGATGCTTTTATTTAATATATTTTGAAGGTCCACTTTTGTATGAGCAAAATTTATTACACGAAAATTAGGAGTTCTGTCTTTATTCTGGTTTAATAACATCAATGTGGGTAACACAAAAGGCAGTAACGTTTCTGAGAAAATAACCTTCGAGGAAACAGAAACCTACGACCTTGAGATAAGCTGGCCAGACCTACTAGTGGTTTAGTATAAACGCATGTAGAATATTGTATTAGTAACGGGTTGGCCATTTAATGTTGCGGTTTTAAAAATCGCGCTATTCCCTTGTATATATAGAAATTAATATAATATATATTTTTTACACTAGAGGGCCAAGCGCGGTATACAATAAATATATGAAAAATTTGCCTTGTCAGTTTTCAAGATGGCGTCGTATCCAACGGAAGTGCGTGTGGAATTAATAAAATATTATTATAGAAATGGGGAATCTTTTGCAGCTACGGCAAGACACTTGCGTACTCTATTCGGGAGAAATAACGCACCAACGGAAAACACTATAAAAAGGTAAGGAAAAAAAGATAAATTTAGAAAAGTAACAAAGTATTCGTTATTGTGTTTCCATGTCTACTAATCCGACAATATCATAGGATTGTAGTGAAATTTAAAGCAACAGCATCTGCGGCAGACGAAAGATCAACTGTTAGAGAACGTCAAAAGACCATCCGGGTACCGGAAACCATAGAACGAGTACGGGAGCACTTTACAGCTCAACCTTCAACATCGACCTCAAGAGCATCTCAAGAACTTGAAATACCCCGTACAACACTAAGGCGGATCCTAAAGCAAGATCTAAAGATGAAAGCATACAAAATCCAGATCGATCAGCCGTTGAGACCGTTTGATATGGAGCGACGCTACAATTTTGCGAACGAAATCATCGAACGCATTGAAAATGGCAGCATGTCATTGGAACGAGTGTGGTGGTCGGATGAGTCACATTTCGATGTATCCGGTTATGTGAATAAGCAAAATTGGAGACATTGGGGGACAGAAAATCCACATCCAGCAATTGTTCGTCCTCTTCACCCTCTACGGTTGACTGTATGGTGTGCTATCTCGTCGGCAGGAATTATAGGTCCCGTGATTGTCAATGGAACCGTTACTTCGCAAAAATATTGTGAAATGCTTAATGAGTCTTTTATTCCCGTGGCGCATGGATTAAATATGGTGGAGAATGCATGGTTTATGCAAGACGGGGCTCGTCCGCATCGCACGGAATAAGTTTTCAACATTCTTGAAGAACATTTCGGTAACAGAATCATTGGTCTTGACGCTCAACAGTTTACAGGCGGAGGGATAACATGGCCACCATATAGTCCAGACCTCAATCCTTGCGATTTCTACCTGTGGGGATCATTAAAAGATACGGTATATCGCGATGGTATAGACACCCTGGATGACCTTGAAATGGCAATACGGCAGCGAATAGAAGCGATACCGTACGCCACACTTCAGGCAGTTTGTGAAGCATTTGAGAAGAGGCTGCGAAATGTTATCGTTGCTCGAGGCTCTCACTTCGAAAACCTGATTTATTAAACCGCAGATCTTGTTGTTTAATTGCACAAATAAATCATTTTTTTAAATTAATGTTTTGTATGTTTAATATGACTTCAAAAACCGCAACCTTAAATGGCCAACCCAGTTTATGGTTGTAACCTTGTTATATTGTGAAAATTTTCCTGTTGAAAATAGTATCGAAATTTCCATATACCGAGTGTATTCACTTGTACATCACTTAAAATTTGGATCATTTTATTATATTCTTCCACTAATAATGGCTTTGACATTAATGCCTTTTTAAATTGTTTATAACTGAAACAATTTTTTCCTGAATAGTTCTCAAATTTTTATTTTACAAAAGTTACTTGTGAAACCAAATGACCTAAAGTAATTCTAACCAATTAGAATAATTCTATATAACGGTAAGGAATAAACATTTATAAGTTACTTTCTCTTGGCTAAATAAACAAATTCTCTAATTCCTCTCATACCTGGTGATGTCAGCGGCCCGTGGTAGTACAGGAGAGACAGATGGACTAACACGTGTACTACAAACTGTAGGTATGTACTCTTCTTGAACGGTTTTACGAAATTTCCTAAAACTACCAGGTGATCTAGGTGGAATGTTATCAATAGTTCTGTTTTTACTGATAGCACCATTTTGCATTTTTAAAAAGATTTCACGCAAAACTCATTTTTATATTTATAATTCTGCAAACAGTCTTGTCAATAATACTCAGCAATAATTATATTTCTTTTGTTTTAAATTGTTATTTTAGAAAAAATAATCGATATTTTGCTTTAATTTCTTTTAGTTTAGGTCGTAATTAGGCACATCGTAATCACATTATTTTACTTTAGTTAGTAAATATCCCAATAAATTATCATATATAATATACTAAATTTTGATGACTCTAATAATATTTAGAGCGCGGTAAGTTTAATATAAAATTAGTGAATGAGGTTATGGCTTGTAAATCGATAATTCCTCAAGACATGTATACACATTGGGCCGGAACAATTCACAATATTCAAAACGACTTGCGAAACCGATTTTTTAAACAAATTCATTTCACTAGGTCTCGGTCACTTGTCGCCGAAATATTTCCTTGTAATAAATATATTTTATATGGGGTTTTAGGACGTGAATTGGGAGTAAGTTCTGAGTAAACTGATGTGACATGTCCATAGACGGTATCGTCCTTGCGCAGGCTCCCTTTAGTGTGTTTCTGGTTCGATATGATGAAATTTGCAGGCACCTAGTGTATGACGTAGGATATTATTAACTGATTTTAATCAAAATGGGTTAGATAGCCGGGAAAATTCCAGGCACTCTTGATGAAACTTGCTGCACTATTTAATAATGTATTTTTGAGGGTAATTGCAACTTAAAGATTAATTACGTGGGAATGAAATATGATTAACTTGAAATATATTTTAGAAATTAATGGGAATTGCGCAAGATTACGAAATTAATATTAATGACGACTGTAAGAGTACCTGCGTTTCAAAGTATTGTAGTATTGTATTGTATTTATCTTCTGCTTTTTAGTTGCATGTACGAAATATACGTGGTCTATTTGATGGTACCGTGACTTTTCGATAGAGAGCGCTAGTTTTTGACATTTGATAATTCTTAAGTAGTTACATACAAAATAGTTTGTTCATTTAAAAGTCATATTCTTACGAGTATCAAATATCTCGCGTATGTAAATTTTTGACAATTACTACATATTATGTGTCATATATTGTGCGAAAACTGTTGGAATTCTTTGTATTTAGAAATTGTTGGAACACTTAGCATTCATGGTATTTATTCAGATGTGAATGAATTTGAAATTGATATATAGACTCGGCAAAGAGCGGGATGTTTAAGCTTTATAAGGTTAGTATAGCAAGCGCCAAATAAGATGGCGAGGAGGGGGTGCGTAAAAGCCGTTGTTATTTTAATAAATTATTAATTTATTAATTGATAGATGTGTAGTTTACGGCACCTATGATATCTTGCAAATTGATGTAAAACTAAATACAAATCTCCCCAATACTTCTAATCCTGCCCGAATTTACCCCTCATAAAAATTGCATACAATACTTATAGCCGATTTTTGTAATACTTTGGATATGTAATACCGGTTGTTTGAAAGAAACATCAGTGATATGTTAATGAGTAATTTGAGGTAGGTTTCCTATATTAGTCCCATACCCTATTATTTGTTGTACCTACTCAATTACAAGAAAATAGTCAAATAAATACAGCATTTAAATGACTAGGCATTGAATTAATTAAGTGTTGCTTCCCATAATTCGTCTGAATTGTGTGGTCAAAAATTTCTTTTATACAATAATTTTTAAATAGTACCCCAAACATTCTCAATAGGATTTAAATCTGCACTATTTGTCGGCCACGGTAAAATTTCGATATTATTTTCTCGAAACCAATTTCTAACATTATTAGAGGTATGGACTGGACAATTGTCTTGTTGATAGATGTAGTGTGATGTGGCAACATTACATTTTCTAAAATTCTGATATAATTTTGCGAATTAAACCGCCCATCAATTTCCCAACAGGTTCCCATTCCATTACAACGAATCCAGCCCCAAACATTAACGCTAAATCTTCCAGAATGTTGACTTCCTGTTACATATCGTTCATCAAATCTTGAATTTTGTGGTCTGTATACCCAAATATGTCCATCATTGTAAGATTTAAATATTTTCTCGTCCGTAAATATTACCCGTTGAAAAAATTCTAAATCTCTATGAATATAATTTATGGCGAATAAAAATCCTGATTGTTTATTTTCTTCCGTCAAGAGTGGTTTTCTAGCTGCGGCCCTGTTCTTCAGTTCTGAGGCATTAACCCTTCTAGAAGCTGTTTGCCGGGAACCGGGAAAGTTTGATTCTAATTTAGCAGTTCTTATATTTACAAAAGGGTTTTCCCTTAAATATTGCACAAGAGCTTGGATTTCTTCTTGGTTAGAGATTTTAGGTCGGGAAGCCCCTGGTCTTCTACTCAGGGTTTGGTCTTCTTGCCAGCGCTTCTTAATTCTGAATACCGTGCTGCTATTAACGTTTAGAAGACGAACAAATCGCCTTATTGACCAATGGTCTTCTAATTTGGTGACGATACGCATTTTTTCGATTTCAGTCATATGCCGCAGCATTTCTGATAAATTTTTTGGTGATGATACGCATTTTTTCGATTTCAGTCATATGCCGGCGGAATTTCTGATAAATTTATTATGAGTGACAGGTAAAATTGGCTATTATTTTGAATGACTATTTGATCTTGACACATGTCATGCCAACTTTAGCGAAAGTCGCCAAATGTCAACGTGATATTCGTGTACGGTCTAAAACCGTATTTACACAGTCCAATAGTAAATGTAGGTAATTTTTATGAGCACAAGTGTACTTTGTCTGCCGGAGTCAGTTTTCTTGCCATTTTGGATATCAAAAAGTGACAAATGTCATTTTGACGTTACAAGAATGAATTACTTTTAATAATTACAAAACACTTTTTTACTATTTTTACTACTAATAATTTCTATATTAAATAGCTATGCTAACATAAGCCAGAAGTACCCGAATCGACGAACAGATGGCTGTTGTTGTTTGAAAAGAGTACCAACCTTATTAAGCTTAAACTTGCCTCTCTTTGCCGAGTCTATTGATATATTTGTGAACCAGGATTTGAAACACTAGAATTGAAGAACAGGCACATGCGTTGCTTTAATATACTAAATGTTACTCATACTATTCCTAAAAGTTATACACTTGCGATTATAATAAGATACAAATGAGGCTTATGACATTCCTTTTATTTCCTAGAGATGTAAATGAAAATTTGCGTAGTACTTACAGTAAAACATTGAAGATTAAAGATTCAGGGTGTGGGGTTTATATGTCAGCAGCAGGTGTCGGTGAAGTTGTTTTGTGTGAGGGGGACAAATGCTGCAAGATGTTTTTAAGTCGTTCTTCATTTCGAAAGTAGAGATCTTTTTCGAATGAAATTTGATCGCATCTGATTTATTTCAAAAAGACATAAAACCGTTTCCCACACTATATTCGTATCCTCTACATTTATTTCGACTACTAAGTTGTCATCTTCAGTAGGAACTAATAATAGCAAATATAGGCCACAGTAAAGTTAACACACAAAATTGTGAAACACTAGACATCCACGTATATCGCATTCGCTTGAGCACTTTCCGAATCCCCTTCCGACGATGTTGCAGTTTTTTTTGGCCACTATAGTGTTCTTTTTTAATGCTGCCAGTATCCTATAACTTTTAGATATCTCTCTCTTAGCTCTGGAACAGGTTGTGATTTTTCAATGGCTTGTTAAATTTGAGATCTTCAAAACTTAGACGCAAATGCTTCTGGTGGCTTGTAAACAATAAACAATACTGTCATTAGACCACATTTTGCACAGCTTTCATCAGCAGCTTGACAGATATACCGGTGTGGACACTTCATATCAGCCAGTGTTTATTTTAATAATAGTTTGGCTTTTATATGAGGGACGTTTTTTATGTTTTACATACTGGGACATAGAAGGCGCCACTAATAATGTCAGTATTTTAGCTACAACGAACTGTCAAAGTTGACAAGTTAGTCGAAAAAAGGAATTATACTGTGAAAATTTTCGCGCAATATTGTTGATTTCTGTTTTTGGTAATGAAGCACCGCATCAGTCAACAATTTCTCGTTGGTATGGAGAATTCTTCAAACGTGGACGGATTAGTCTTAGCGACGTTCCAATAGCAGGTGTACCAAAAACGGCAGTCACTCAGGACACAAACTCAACAACGAAGATCGACTTGTGGCATATCACGAAATTGAGGCATCATTGAGGATTTCAAAGACCTCAATTCAAAAAATTTTGCATGAATGATTGTGTGCAAAAAAATTAGTTTCCGGTTGGATACCGCATGTATCGATCGAAGAACAAAAAACAGCTAGGAAGAATTGATGTCAAAATGAATCTTGGATTTACTCATACGCCAGTCGTCTGTTTGGGCGTTCCAAGGCAATGAAAAGCCGACAAAAGTAATCTGTTCTTGAAGTGTCTCCAAAAAAGTGGTTGCGACATTTGTTTCGCAAGCATGTCATGTAGCAACAATTTCTCTGCAAGATCAAAGAACTGTTACCAACCATTTGTTTGCCGCAAGTCGTCGCTGAGCTCCAAGAAACCAACCCACCACGACGAATCATTCTCCACCAAGACAATGCAAGTTCGCACACAGCTCGCAAGACCATTGAATTTTGAACGCAACAAAACGTCGAATTGTTAGATTATCCTCCGTACAGTTCCCGACCTAAGCCCCAACGATTTCTTTACCTTTTCTTAAATCAAGGACGGACTGTGTGGTCAAAGGTTCCAGTCATTGGAAGGAGCAGTCGATGCCTTCAAAAACGCAATTTTGACTGTACCAACAAACGAGTGGAATAACTGCTTCCACAGTTGGTTCGAGGGCATGCAAAAGTGCATTAATCTTCATGAAGAATACTTCAAAAAACAATAAAGTCTTTAAAAGCTATTTACTGTCTTATTCCAGCTCTATATGCAAAATATAAAAGACAACCTTTGTATGTAAATTGCATTTAGATGTTATTGATTAAATAATTTTATTAAATTATACTGTAGCTCATTCATTGTAAAGATATTTATAATATTTTATGAAATATTTTGTGATAGAGTTTGTGTCAATAAAAAACTTGATACTGGGAAATTTTACGATGACTATAAAGTCTTCTTAGTACACTCCCATTTTTTTTTGCATTAAGCGGTTATTACTGTTTATTAATAGACATGTGTGGCTTATAATAAATCACACTTTAACTGTTGAACAGATGAATATATCTGTTTATCTTATCTTAGAAAACGTAATTTATTTATCGAACAATTATTTTTGCAACAAAAACGTTTATTTTATATTTTTATTACGAGAATTTTCTCGCATTTATGTAACCGCAAATATTTCACACTATTTCGTCATCATATTTTACGACATTATAGTTCAGATGTTGCATTTTAAAAACAGAAAACAATAATACAATCCCCGTAATCACTTATACAATGTATATTTTGTAATTTTGATGCAATCAACCATTCTACTCTAATCAGATTTTGCTTAATGCACGGGCAAATTACAAACAGCACTTTTTAAAGATAATTTAATTCTTGTTCTCACAGAAAAACCTCTTTTTAGATTGTACATTTTTTCCGAATCATAAGTCAGTTATTGAAGTAAATAAGAGTTAAATTATGTAGCTTGTTGTTTCTTTATGCGGCTTCAGATAGCAACACTTATATATGGGTGTATTTCGAGAATTCTATCCGAAGTATCCGGTGTAAATTTTCTAATCGTATCTCGAGATAATTTGAATTTCCTGTGTTACCGGTTCGAGGTACCAGACATCCAATCGAAAGACACATCAGTGAGGATAATTTTCGAAAGAGCATCCGCTTTATTGAGAGCCCAGATGAGAGTTGTATGTGTGTTTATAGTCATACTGATGTGTACTAATACATTTGTAGGTCAACGGCTTTTTAAAGTCTGTCACTTTTAATTAGTTCAGTTTATTTTTTGTTAATTTTTTTAAATAAGAAGTGCATACTTCAAATGAGATACTGGGTGTTTTACTAAATTGATAACGAATTTAACTAATTTTATTTACGAGGGCTATCCAGGAATTAGATTACGTTTTGGTATAAAAAAAAGTGTAGGAAAAATTTTATGTTATATTCATTTGAAAGCGACACTTGAATACTATTTGTTAATATAGTCTCCATACAAATTTAGACACTTATTATAGCGGCAAACAACCTTTGAAATTCGATCGTGATTAAATTCCGCCGTCTAAGACTTTAACCAGTTAGTCACGCCCTCTCGCAGTTCCATGTCGACGTCACAGCGCTGTGTTGAGAGCCAGGTCTTCATCGTTGGAAGCAGGGGTAGTCGCTGGTTGCAAGATCAGGACTGTGCGGCAGATGATGAAACACCTCTCATTTGAAAGCATCTAGGACATCTCGAGTGCGATTTACCGTGTATATTCGGGCGTTGTGGTGCAAAAATCCATTTTTTTAAACTCAACTTTCCTCTACGCTGGTTCTGGATTGCACTACCTCGCAGAGTTTATAGTTGTGTCTCGATAAGAAGCACACCTTTCCTGTCACCAAAAAAACAGTCGCCATAATCTTCCTTGCAAATAACGTTTGCAAGCATTTTCTTTTTTGGGGGGAGGGGGAGGTTGTCCCACTCCATAGACTACAATTTGGTCTCGCAGTTCACATGTTTCACCCAAGTTTCGTCTTCAGTTACGATTCAATCAAGTAATGTGTCACCACCTTTCTCGGTAAGACTCCAGAAATGTCAAGATGCAGCCATACCAGTCTTGTGGTTTTCTGTCAAGATTTTTGGTACCCATTTTTAACAAAATTTGTGATAGCCTAGCTTAGGTCGATTTCATGCAACAAAGTTCGTGAAATTTGTGGAAAACTAAGCAGTAGCTTCGTTATTGTGAATCGGCGGTTTTCTTGAATCTTCTCATAGACTTTTGCGGTCAGTTCATCAGTCACAATGCTTGGTCATCCACTTCGCTCTTCATCATGAATATCACCTCGGCCATTTTAAGACCTAATGCACCATTGGCGCACTCCACCTTCAGTGATTACATTGTTTTCGTACACTTTACAGTTCCCGATAAATTTCAATCGGTTTATGGCTTTTCGACAATAAAAACGTTATTACTGATCGCACCTCACAACTCGCGGGATTGTGCATATGTACACATTTCAAGCTTTTATTGTGAAATAACGGAAAATGACACGAATCTCGCGTTGCCAAGGCTTAATGTCGACTGAACGAAAGAACGCTCAGACACCAAGATGTCCGCGCTAGCTCCGGCCCTTGCTGTTACAGACGAAAACGTAATCTAATTCCTGAATAGTCTTCGTACATAAATACATATCCAATGCCAGTAGAGATGATCTTAACGGTGATTTTACAATCACAGTGAAAATACAAACGGTGATTTCAAAAGAGCAGTGATTCTTAACAGTTATTATAATCACCGTTGTCTAAGTTAGCGTTTCACCGTTCACTCTTCGCTTTGTAAAAATATATTATATTTTTATACAGTGAACGGTGAAACGAATAGTTTTTATATTAATGGTGAATAGTGATTCTGATCATAAATACTTAATAATAAGCTATTTGCTCTGAGAACAGTTTGTCGTAGTCTCGGTGAAATAATCAACCTTGTTTATATGAAAATATTGCCCTATTCACATATATTGTAAGGATAAGAATTCTTTAATAGATAATTTTGTAGTACGAGTCATACTTTTTAATTTCGTTCTACTGTGTTCACAAAAATTTAATTGACCATAATTACTACATATTATTTTAAATATTTAAACTACGTTATAAAAAATAGAAAAGCATAGATATATAAAAAAAGAACGCCTTTATTATCTTAAAGGCCCATTTTCGGATTTATTTAAATTTAGAATTAATAAAGAGCGATCATTAAAATTTTCACTCGTAGCTGGCCGTGTATATAAAAATTATGTCGTAGCTTTAGTCATTAAGATGTTATTTCAAACATCTGTCAGTGTCAAATATATATTTTAAAGTTTCATCAAAAGAAAAAGTAATGGCCTTTAATTATATGCATAAAGCGTTTATGGTAGAATGTTACTTCCTGACATCTCAAAAAATTGATAGTATTTGGCAGCATTCAATAGAAAATTGCCTTGCGGAGTTTGAAGAGAGATATCCAAATACTGTTCCTAGCTATAAAACTTTCCGTGATACGCTAATGCATTGTGTAAATCTTTTTCGTCAAACAGGCAGTATTTTAAGGAAAAAAGGAAGCGGTCCTCCTCTCAAGAGAAGTCGCGGCGTAATTGAAAATGTCAGACAAATTATTAACGAATCTCCTCAAACATCTATTCGCAGAGTTTCGCAACAAGTTGGGCTTTCGTATGGAACATGTAAAAAAATTTTAAAAAAGGACTTGCACATGTATCCATATAAATTAACTTCTGTACAAAATCTATTACCTACGGATTATGAAAAAAGAACACAATTTTGCCAATGGTTTATTCAAACAATGACAAACAATATTTTAAATCATACTTTTTTCACCGATGAAGCTTGGTTTTATTTGAAAGGTTATGTTAATTCGCAAAATATGCGTATGTGGTCCAGTGAAAATCCTCATTTCTACAGAGAAGTTCCTCTACATCCAGAAAAAATAGGCGTATGGGTAGGTATGAGTCGTCACCGATTAATAGGACCAATATTCTTTGAGGGCACGATAACATCGGAGAAATATCGTAACGAAATTCTCAGTGTTTTTACTAATCAATTGACTAATGATGAACTCCAGGTCGGATATTTTCAACAGGAAGGGGCTACATCTCACGTTACACTTGAAAATATTCAGTTTTTGCAACAATTTTATGGCGATAGGATAATAAGTAGACATACAGCGATTCCATATCCACCACGATCGTGTGATTTAACAGTCATGGATTTTTTTGTGTGGCCATATATAAAGAATATTATTTATGAAACATCAATTAATAATCTACAAGAGTTAAGACATAAAATCATAGAAAAATGTGAACAAATCAATAACTCACCGCAAATACTGATCAATGTTTTCAATGCTCTACGAAATAGAGTGCGATTATGCTTGGTGGAGAATGGTCAACATTTTACACATTTTTTATATTCTATTACTTTGTATGAAAATTATAAATATATTTAATATAAAAGTCGGCATTTCAAATTATTTTTTAACAATCGTGACGTTTGAAATTATAATGACAGATCTCCTCTAATAACTTAAGTTAGGACATACTTTTTGTGTACATGGCTTACTTGAGCGAAAATTTTAAAGATCACTCGTTATTGTTCATAATTTGAATATAAATTGCTTCAATTATAAGCGTTTCTTTACGTCTACAAAACTATTACAAATATGTAAATACATAGCTGTAAAAAAAAAAAAAAATTCGCCCTCAAGTAGGAATCGGACCCATGACCTCTGGCTTGCCGGACCATTGCTCGACCACTGAGCTGTTGAGGCGTGAATTAGAATCTTTTATGGGGATGCCTTGAATTACATCAAAGGAAACAGATGAAATATATCTTGCCCGTAGTACGGCAGTTGTGCAAATTTATTGAATTTTCGCGAAGTAATGTAATTGTAAATATTCTTTCTACACTGTACGACGCTATTTTATTCGAATTTTTCATAGAAAAAAATTCGCCTTCAAGTAGGAATCGAACCCACGACCTCTCGCTTGCCGGACCATTGCTCGACCACTGAGCTGTTGAGGCGTGAATTTGAATCTTTTATGGGGATGCCTTGAATTACACCAATTTTTTTCTATGAAAAATTCCAATAAAATAGCGTGGTAAAGTGTAGAAAGAATATTTACAATTACATTACTTCGCAAAAATGCAATAAATTTGCACAACTGCCGTACTACGGGCAAGATATATTTCACCTGTTTCCTTTGATGTAATTCAAGGCATCCCCATAAAAGATTCTAATTCACGCCTCAACAGCTCAGTGGTCGAGCAATGGTCCGGCAAGCCAGAGGTCGTGTGTTCGATTCCTACTTGAGGGCGAATTTTTTTTCATAAGTAAAAACACAAGAGCTTTTCTTTTATCGGATAAATTTCTCTTTGTAACGAAATTATTTTGCCAATCAGTAATTTGACGAGAAAAACTTACATGAAAAAATCGCGAGACCGAAAGGTCGAGCGATTTTTTCTAATGTAAGTTTTTCGAGCAAAATTACTGATTGTACAAATTTTTAGTTAAAAAGAAATTTATCCGTGAAAGAAAAGCTCGAGTGTTTTTTGGCAAGATAAATTAACGATATGAATAAACAGAAACAATAATTATTATTTGAAAGCAAGAGAACAGTTATTATATGTACAATTATTATAAATTGTTTGGTTTGGTGTACTAATTTTAATATTATTTTCTTTGTTGCTTTCTACACATGTTGAATAATTGTTTTGTTCTATTTTATCGGATTCGCGTAAATTACTGACAAGATTTTCGTGATGTTCAGGGTCAATTTGGAGATAAGGTTTAATTGATGATGAAGAAGAGTGTCCAGTTATCTTTATTAATTGTTGGTCACTTACTCCTGCTTTGGCTAAGTGGGAAACAGTACTAGCACGGTTTGAATGATTGGTAATTTTAAAATTGGTGATATCCAGTCTAATTTGAGATGCAGAATTTTTGGTCCAAGTAGATATCAAATTTATTCCTATTGGAACATTTTTATACCAATTATTAGACTGTGTCTTGTTCCAAAAGGGATTTGGAGTTAAAAAAAGTCGTTCAGATGTTATATTTTCTTTTCTTTTTTCTAAGAGTAATTTTAATAATTTAACCGAAAAAATACTTTCATCCATATCATTTTTTGTCAACCATTTACTGTCCGTCAATTTTTTCGACCCACCTTGTGCGGTCTTCGAAAATATAGAATTATATTCAATCCTTCCTGTTGGAGTTCCATCTTGATATTTTTCTTCTTTAAAATGGTAAATTTTACATTTTACAGCTTCTCCTCCTCTCCACGCTAATTCATATGAAGCTATATGAAAGAATCTTTTTTGTAATCCCTCTGGTTCATCCATATTCCACAATTTTGCCATTTTTACTATATATTTCTTGTCTATTAGCACAGAACTTAATTTTCTTTTCTCGGGAAGAGTTTGTAATTCCCTTCGTTTACAATTTTTCGCATCGCGGGATTCTTTAAAAATTATGTCGGCAAAAGGATCAATTTTAATATTGTACTCACTGAAATATTTTTCTTGAATCATCTTCGCAGTTGAATTCCAGATTGTTTTAACCGTATATTCTTTACAATCTTCTCCGTTTTTCTTTTTCATATTATAAGCCCAATCTTTTAATATATTTGCTATTTCGTGTAAAGGAGTTGTTTCTGAAAGTTTGTAATTTCGAACTTGACAAAACTCGTTAAATTGTCTCCATATTGACGATCTTGTATTTTTGGTTGATTGCGGTATTGATTTTTTTATATTTGTTGTAATTTCTTTAGATGAAATTTCCCCAAACCGACTCATAATTATACGTTTTACGTTTAACGATACTTAATAGTTATTACCTGTCAGCTGCCAACATAAATTAAGTGATGCAGGGCTACTAGATATGTAATTCAATTTTGAGGAAGAAGCATTTTTATCGGAGGAAGAAGCATTTTTATCGGTGATAAAAAGCTATGTAGGTTTTTATCGCTGTCAAAGTGACAAAAATGTCACCCGCAAATGGACATTTATATATAGGAGTTAATTTATCTATGAAAAATTCGAATAAAATAGCGTTGTAAAGTGTAGAAAGAATATTTACAATTACATTACTTCGCGAAAATGCAATGTAAATACATACCTTAATGCTACATAAACTCCTAGTACAATGTACAGAAGAGATTTATTTAACACTGTAATAAGAATTACAATAAAAGTCAAGACAAGTCACAAGTTAATTACTAAACACCGTACAATTTATTACTGCATAATCAAAAATATTTCTGCTAAAAAAGAAAACTTTCGATATGCTTGCATTCCACTGTATTTTCACATCTGCCTATTAATTTTCTTGCGTCAGCTCCAGAAAAAAAATTAACAATAGCACTAAACTTGTAACATGTACTTTGTTACAGCCATCATCAACTTGTTGATATTAGTAGACACATGTTAATACACAAACAATATCGTCGGCAAAATAGTAGTGAATAAGATGCAACAGATATCTTGTTAGTTCTTAAATTATTATTAATATGAAACCTTTTCACCAAATGGAAAAGTATACATAACCTCATTATATTTTTGTTTAGCTTTTGCACACAAAGCTGTTTCTGTATCAAAAAATTGCTTTAGCCACAAGTTGTCCACATCTATTCAAACATAAATGTATTTACTTAAAAAAAAATTGGATTACTTAAGAAATAAAATACTTTGAAATTTGGCTGCACGTTAAACAATATCGTGCAATTTTTTGTTTAGAACGCAGCATAACCTATGCCATTTTCTTAAATAATCGTAATTAGCAAATATTGGCCATAAACATTTCGAAAAGTATTGTGTTTGATTTTATCAAATTTTTATATTTACGTCAAAAGTGATTACCGCATGGGACGCTAATATTAATTGTTACGGTCGAAATGAAGTGTAGCGGTGCTAACTTAATCAAAGTTTGACATACACTGTCAGCTTCAAACATTAACGCACACCCGTTATAAGTGATATTGGTTATTGCCAATCTAATAGTTCAATCATAATTGCGATACAATTACATTACGATTACACAACCATTTCTGGAATTAAATCGCCGCACCTCGTATATTAAAATTGTTAACTATTAAATTCGACCCTGTATATTACCACCACATGGCTATAACTGGACCAGTACAAAAAAGAAAGTTGAACTTTATTCAATATACGTGTAAAAGCATGATTCATTTTTGTAATGCAATATATCTTATATTATTTTTTTCATACTCGTGCCATATTTTTTTCTCCACCGCTCCTGAAAATAGAAACGCGTTGTCGTAGGATCTATTTACACGGTCATGTGCATCGAGAAACGATGCCAAGTTCACACCAGCAAGCACAAGTATGACCAAACGATCTGTAATTATATAATAATTACATGTATGCATACAGTCGCTGCTTAATCTAATAAGTGGTGATTGATATTATTATTATTATTTATGCCAACAAATTTTGAACATAATTAAACATGAAAACACCTAGGGTGGGGCACCATCTGTTTTATAGCATTATCAAGGTGGATCGATAAAATGAAACTATAATTAAAATGGACGTCATCCAGGAGGTGTCATAAAGATGTCCTGAACGCTTTGACGCCGTCGGAAATCACTATGCTTGGAATGAACTCGTGATATTTGGCGTGTTTTCCCGAATCAATGTTAATGTTATGATGATAGTTGTGACGCGGTTTGTTAGTTTGGGAAAGGTATTCGGGGAAAAATGAATATAAATTTTCAAAGACGAAATGAGGTAAACTAATAAACGAAGATGTTTTCCAATTAATAATTTAATTATTAATATAATTAATTATATCCAATTTATTTTAAGAGAAAGATACTTTCGCCCGTAAGATGTCAATTATTAAATAGTTGTCTTCTTATAGGACGGAACTTGCTTGATCTATGCGGGCTATTTCAGTAAATTTAAATACAGATACAAACCAGTTGTTTATAACAGGTTTGTATTAATTTGTATACATTGCTTCACTAGCTTAACTGAGGACGCCTATATGGCAGAAACATATGTATTAAGCAGAAGTAAATGCCGAAAATACGAGGTGTATTGTCCATGTGCATAGTTACAGATATGTAAATTATTTACATGTTTGTTTCATATTGTACAAACGCTTTATACGTGCTTAACGTATTGTCATACTTAAACAAAACCTTTTTGTATATTTTAAATTTTTATTGAAAAAATTTCGCCCTTAAGCAGGGTTCGAACCTACGTCCATGGTTTACCGGACCGCCGCTCTACCACCTGAGCTATGAAGGACAATGATTTGGAATCTATCGGGGAACGCCTTAAGTAACATTTAAGGAACAGATGTTAATATTCTGTCGTCGGTTGGAATTGCTAAATTTTCAACCTTAGCCATTATAATAATATAGAGAAGATCTATTTCTTAACCGTTTATTTAATATATCATTTGATAAAATTTTTGGAGTTTCGGGTGGTAGAGTGGTGGTCCGGCAAACCATGGACATGGGTTCGAATCTCACTTCAGGAAGAAATTTTTTCAATAAAAATTTCCAATAATTAGCGTCGTAATTGCAGATAGCAATATTTACATTTAACATTACTTCGCGAAATAACATTCTAATTTAAATATTTAATATAAAGCCTAAACTCCAAAAACTTTTAGAAAATCATATATCCAATGAACGGCTAAGAAATAGATCTTCTCTATATTATTATAATGGGTAAGGATGAAAATTTAGCAATTCCAACCAACGACAGAATATTAATATATGTTCCTTAAAAAGTAACTTAAGGCGCTTCGCGATAGATTCGAAATCACTGTCTTTCATAGCTCAGGTGGTAGAGCGGTGGTCCGGCAAACCATGGACGTGAGTTCGAATCCCACTTAAGGGCGAAATTTTTTCAATAAAAATTTCGAATAATTAGTGTCGTAATTGTAGATAGCAATATTTACATTAACATTACCTCGCGAAATAACTTACTATTTTAAATATTTAATATAAAGCCGACACTCCAAAAATTTTAGCAAAAAAATTATATATATAGTAGATTTAGATAGTCGGCGATTTAAGGTCTGCTTTATTTTAATATGTATATATTTAAATTTAAGGGGGCATTGGAAAGACATGAGTTATTATTATGTCTGCGGCCATGGAGCGACTTAAGATGTTCAGTGGTCGGCATTCGTCTAGAACGAAAAGGAAAATCACGAAAACCTACTCGGACAGCCTAGTCCCGGATCTAAACTCGGGACTGCTAGCATGAAAAGCCAGTGTGTAGATATTTAAATACCATATTATAGATATTTATATAACAATTGTATATATTCATGATGGTAAATTGCAGATCGTTACTTTATATTATTAAGTTATAGTATATATTGTTTACATTTTTTATCAGTAAATCTGGAATGACTGTGTTAAGTGCAAGAAAAATAAAACTTTTTTTCTTCCAAAAATATTTCTTTACGTTTCCGTCGTATATCATTCGTTTAACATCTCTTCGAATAAAACTAAATTTAACATTAAACAACTGACACGCGACAATTTTACGCAACTGCTGTTAATGAAACCTACAAAATCGCTAACAATACATATTCTTTGTTGGATATTTTAAATATTAGCGTATAATAGTCTCATATTACTCTTATGCAATTTACCGGATGAAAAATGTGCAACCTTTGATACGTTATGCAAAAATTCTGAGTCACGTTGTTCGCAATATTAATTTCGGTATCGATTTTAACACAAACCTGGTGAACTGTCACTTTTAAGTAAGTAAGCTTTTTTCTTCTATTTTTGCCGCTTTGTTTCCTTCATTGGGGAACCAATTAACTGAAGGAAACCGTTATATATTACCACAAAGCGTGAAGTAAATAATGCTGAGTCGTTTTCGTTTGTGTATTTCTATAAATGGAAATTAAAGTTGCAGTAAGATGAGAGTAAATAGCGAAAAGCAATCTGCAATGAATAAGGATTATCTAACATACAGTTAATCCATGTTTATTTAGAATTCTATATTTAGGAAATATCAATGTCCAACTTTTCTAAAGATCTACAGTCGCATTTAGAGTAGTTCGGACACTTTGTAACAAAATCATAAAATATCCAAATTAAACGAGTATAACTTCTATTGCATATACGAGAGGAGTTTGATGGGAGAATGACTTTTTTCTACGACCCTTTATAAAAAGATATCTTTCGTCATCGAATACTGCAGTGAAAATTTGATTTCCGTCACTAATGAGAGAAAATCCCATAACATTAACTTTCGTCCTTAGTGACGAAAATTACATACTAATTTTCACCTGTGTCTAGTTGCCTGCTGTTAGTATATCGCGTCGTTTTTAAATCACGTCAATTCGTGCTGTTTGTAGCTTTATCATGATTTTTGATTCAGAAAGTGATTTAGATATTCCTAATACGCCATCAGAAATAGTAAATCAAGCTGAACCTATGCGGGCTTATTACGAGAAAAATCGAGAAAGAGGTATGAAGAAATCTATGTAAAATTCATTGAATAGAGGGCTGATAATAACGTAAATTTACATTCGGAAATTGTGCTGTTTGCATATTTTGCAAAATTGTGGGATAATTTGAAGCCATCGATCTTATGGTCTACAAATTCTATGTATCAATGCTTAAATCATAACCAATTTAAATATGATCTACAGTTTTGTAATTTTTAATTGAAAATAAAGTATTTGTTTACATAATTTTGTTAATGCCATGGGCGAGGTCGTAGAAAAAGTATAGTGGTTAACTTGTCCAAATCATTTTTTTAGGCTCGCAAAAATTACCAAACTCGGTTTCACCTCGTTTGGTTAACTGTTCTCTCGTTTAAAAAAATATTATTTTCGTCACTCGTTACACAATATACTATTAAATGAAATACTTATTTTAGGGTCAAAAATATACTTTACTTTTCGACAAAATCCTCTTGCAATTCTGCATATTTAGCCCAACGAGTTACTAATTTTTCCAAACCATTCAAATAGTAAGGTAGTCTGCTTTTAAAAGTAGAAAACCACCTACAAATCATTCCACGGGACGGACCTCATTCAGGATAATATTTGCATAACTTTTTCTGGGTTTCTTTAATTGTTTTCCACGTAAAAAAACAATGTTTAATTGGAACATAAAGAGTTCTTTTTCTCCAAATTTACACAACAACGAAAACAGTTTTCTTTAAATGAGTATAAAACACAACCTATCTGTCAGTTTTCTTTGAAATTTTGACAGTAGACATCAGATACATGGCGGAAGTCAGGTTAGATCCTTGAGGGACAACAAAAATGCGACTGAAGTCAGTAGAAGAAAATCTACGATATACTACATAGGATCTTCGTTGACTCAATTAGGATTTCGAAAGATTTATTGAAGTTAGAGCAAATGAGCTTAGTTTAGTCAAAAGAATCCTATGATCAATTAGGTCAAAACCCTTGGACAGGTCAGTATAAATGAACCTGCCCATCAGTTTGCTCAGGGTGGAGGCGTAGACTAGGTGAAGTCATGGTCCAGTAGAACTGAAGAATTACGGAAGGGAGATTAATCAAGGAAATATACTTGATCGTGATTGCAAGAAATTTTGTATTTGTCAAACAAATAATATTTGACAAAATGCTTTATTTTAAAAAGTAAAAATCGGGGGTTAATGAGAAGGCAGTTACGATAAATAATTTCATTATGTTTGGTAATAAAAAGTAACTAATTAAAAAACAAACTTATACGGGTGCATTTAAAATAGGTTTTTTAATTGGCAATTGTTTCAAATCTGAAGTGAATGTATAGCGAAAATTAATCATGATAAAATACCGAGAATAGTTCGATCAATTTTATGAGTCTAGGGCTGGCAATAAAAACGTGAAAAATGTAGACATTTTAACTAGAAATTTCTTGATATTATATAAAAAAAAATGAACAATAAAAAAATATTTATAAACTTATTATATGCGAGATTTTATAAGTAAACTACATAATCGCTTGTGCATTTCAAACCAATAAATTCCAGGAAGCTATGAGAAGCTGTAGGAGATACCTCGATAAGCAGCTATCTAGTATTGAGGCAGAGAAAGATAATTTTCTTAACATGCCTGTAAGAATTTAGATTTTAAATAATAGTTATTTATGTATAGCAAACGCCAATTAAGTTGGCGGGAGAAGGGGTAAGTTCGCGCAGGATTAGAAGTAGTGGGGAGATTTGTATTTGGTTTTACATCAAATAATTCTAACCTCTGAGCGTGTATGATCCCCTAGCAAAGACATTACAAAATATGTTCTGTCAAACGTCAATGACAAATGTATTCTGACAATTACTTGAGTAGATATTTTTGGTGGATATTTGGAAAAACGGCTTCTGCGCACCCCCTCCTCGCGCCAACTTAATTGGCGTTTGCTATACCTAGGTTCGTAAGTACAGTTTTATGGTCGAGAATACGATTGCAAACCGAGACCCGTAGGGTCGAGGTTTGCATGTATTCGAGACCATGAAAGTGTACTGTACGAACCGTGGTGCATATGAGATTTTTCGTCATACCTACGTTTTTTTTTAATAGACGAATTTGAATGATTTTCCACTTTACTTTTACTATATGTATACACATTATTAGAGCTGAGGATGTTTGCGGTATAACCATGGTTATATCATGTAACCATAGTAATTTACTATGGTTACATGATATAACCATGGTTATACCGCAAACATCCTCAGCTCTACACATTATTAACATCAAGTCAGGAATATTTGTCGTATCTATGGTGACCATGTTTGTGTCGATATAAATTTATATTTTTGATAAATGTCAAAGTATATGCAATAGATTTTCAAAAGTTTTTCTTTCTAAATAAAATTTATAAACATGAATCAAATAGAGATGGATGCTATTATAGCTTGTACTGAGATTTTGCCGGAGAAATCCAAAAACAGATACAATGAAACCTATAAAATGTTCAAAGATTGGTGTCACCAGAGGTATGTGGAGAGTATTTCAGAAAGTGTAATGCTGGCATATTTTCGTGATAGATCTATGAAGTTAAAATCACCAAACAGTTTATGGTGTGAATACTCCATGTTAAAAACTACCATATTTATTAACGAAAATGAAGATATTTCAAAATATCCTAAATTGAAAGGATTTTTGAAGCGTAAAAATGATGGTTTTAAGACTAAAAAGTCTAGTATCTTTACAAGAGAAGAAATGAATAAATTTCTTATTGAAGCTTCCGACGATACATATTTGTTGATGAAGGTAAGTTTACAGAATGATTCTTTTTAATTCGTGTTCATTCTATACTAATTTTTTGCAGGTTGTTATGATTATGGGAATTGCTGGGGCTTGTAGGAAAGATGAACTAGTTAAAATGAAAATTCAAGATGTGGAAAATAAAAATGATGTAATAATAATTAAAACACCGGATACTAAAAATGGATTAAAACGTTCTTTTACAATTATTGCGAAGGAAGAATATCCAATTAATTTTATGCTAATTATTAAAAAATACATTGGTCTGAGATTAGAAAATATTACCAATGATAGATTATTCTTAAAGTACAGTTTTGGTAAATGTCGAAATCAGCCTGTAGGAAAAAACACTAGCAAAAATTCCTAGCCAAATAGCAAAATACTTGTCGTTGGAGAACTCCACTACCTACACCGAACATTCCTTTCGAAGGACCTCGGCAACATTATTATCCGATTCAGGAATTGATGTTCTTGGTCTGAAAAGACACGGCGGATGGAAATCTTCTACCGTGGCAGAAAGCTATGTTTCCGATTCAATGATAAATAAAGTACAGATAGCTGACCGAATTTTATATAAACAAAATATTACAGAGGCTGTTTGCTCAACTGTGATACAGAAAAATGAGAAGAAAGTTGATGATTCCATTAGGAATCCAACCATTAATAATGTTGACATTATTGAAAATATAAACTTGCCTAGTAAGAAAGAAGACTCTATTGTTCAAATAGCTAATTGTTCTAATTGTTCGTTTACATTTAATATTACAAAATCATAAGTTTTTGTACAAGATTCTATTTTTCCTAGTTATGTTAATTAATCATGTTTGAAATAAATTTGTCATAAATTTTCTAATATTGCTATTATTTCCCTAGGGTCGTAATAAATATTACAGCCCGCTACCATAGCAACTGTCAATACGGTATGTAAAGTGTCACTTACGTTTCAAAAAAAGGTGTCATAATTGTTTACTTACGCAGTAGGTGTGACGAAAACTTTTTTAAGATTATTTAATTGATTACACAAAAGGTCTATAAAGAATATACGAAAGATGTTCTGAAGAAATGTTTAGTAGCAGGCCATGCATTCGGTTAAAAAAAAAATATGTGCCTCATTTGACAGTCTACTTTTTTAACAGCTTCTAGTTGCAATTTTGCGCAGATTAATGTTAAAAATGTAGAGATACAAATTTGTTATTGTTATAATTCGTATGCCCGAGAAATGCTATTCGAGTTATGATTTTCACGATTTTAAATGAGGTTTATTATATAATGAAACTCATCAAAGTGTCTGCTTTTAGTGACAATAGTCTTTCATTAGCTACAGTAAGTTCATGAATTTATGTACATTACAAGATGAGACATGAATAACCTACAGACGTTGTTTGTGTTGAAATTATTATTGTTACAAAAAAGCTAATTTAGGGCAATCGAAATATCACCTATAAAGAGATTCAAGAAGAATTAGGCATTGGATCATCTGCATTAGATATCACTTTACACAAATATCTACGTGTAAGGAGGATAAGGCAAATAACTGGATTTCACATTTGTTAACCGAAGAACAAGCATGGATAAACTGGTATAGGTTGATGTTAGAAGGATTTTCAAAAAGATTTTTAATATTATTAAGGATAAACAGAAATCAACTGTTTGGGAGTTTGAAAATGAAGAATAACACCACAACAATATAAAAATCATTGATTTTTTCTTCAGGTACAGAGGTCCTAAAATTGTAAATACCGATTGGAATAGAGAAGTTTGCCTTCGTCAAGTCTTAGAAAAATTTGGTAGAGATCATCTTAGATTTGGTTTGCATGGAATGTTGACACGTTATGACAACGCAACTCGACATAGTCTCCAGATGTGGCCCCCAAGAATTTCCATTTTTTACCGTTGCACTGTGAGACGAAGCACCAAATTCCTAGACAAAATCTCGAAAATCAAGAGTTACCATTCAAGGTTATGCACTAGAAAATCTGCTACAGAGGGCATTAATATATAAGATTATGAAAAGACAGAGGGCTAGAATGAATCCACGTCTCTCTAAGACAGCTCAAAGTCGCCATTGCCTGATTATTCATGCTGTTTTACACGTCGCGATGAAAAGTCGTTTATCTTCTGCATTGACTGTCCAAAAATGATTTTTCAAAATGGAAAACGTTCCTCGACACACGTACAAAATATAATCCCTTAGCCAAGACGCTACGGTTAACACTATTTTTCAGAGAGTTCTACTGAAGATGACAACTTAGTTGCAAAAATACGTATTTGCACACGGGCATAACGTATACTATTATGTAGTTGGCATCTAAACAATAAAAACGCAATAATGAACTAGTATGATATAAAAAATATATAAAAGCATGATAAATACATTATCTTGCTGGTTTGATAGTATTTAGTGAAGTAAATAAGTAAATCTCATTATTAATAATACTTATATTGATTTATAATGATATTATGAAGGATAAATTATATATATTGACTGAATTTCTGGAACTGACCCGCGTTGAGGAGTCCGTGAACGGACTAGTTTCTACTCCAGCTTTCGGCAGACTCACTGCTACCATCTTCGGGAGGTAGTTCTCGGAGCGCTACTTGATGTAGAATCATTCTACATGTTTCGGCAAATGATGCCTTTTTCAAAGAATTTAAAATGACAGTATATTAATGTCATACTTATACATCTGTAGTTGTCATAGATAAAATTATTCAAAGATACATGCCTGTTTAATAATAATAAGTCATGCCTTAGCATTTTAAAAATAGTTAGACAACAAAAACGGGGAATGGCAAGCCATAAGTTATTATGTCTGCGCCCGTGGAGCGGCTTAAGATGTTAAGCTGTCGGCATTCGCCTTAAACGAGAAGGAAACTACGAAAACCTACTCGGACAGCCAGTCAGGGATATAAACACGGAACGGTCAGCATGATACGCAAATGTACAGATATTTAAATAACATAAGATATATATTTTTATAACAGCAACATATATTATGATGGTAAATTGCAGATCGTTATATAATTAGGTTATAGTATATACTGCTTAAATATTTTATATCACTTCTGTTGTTAATTGAACTTTTTTTTCTGTTTAATACTAATCATTTCTTTAATTTCCCTTTTCATTGTGTGTTGTTCTTTATCAATTATCTGTGTGTTGACATTAAAATTTTAATGTCTGTGTACGTTACTTTTATTTTTTAAACTCTACATTTTTATCTCCCGAAGAAGCAATAAACTCGTTGCGAAATATAGAGATAGTTAATAAATGAGTGTCAATTGACAGAGTGCTTGTCCGTTTTTAATTTATTTTAACCAATATAATACGGTCGATAATTTCTTTTAAATTATATATATATGTATTTATAATAGGAAAATAAGATTTTGCTAAAAGGATTGAACAATAATGTGTATAAAAGGAGATTTATATGAAGCAAGAAGAGAATCTGTATTAATAAGAAATGGAAATCGAAGGTTATAAAAGTTAAAAACAAAGATCAAAGTAAGAATAAATGAAAAAGATGTAATATAATTGGAAGACACAGATTAAGAAGAAAAGGATTGAAACAAAAAAGAGACATGAATTAAGAATTCATAAGTGCAAAAAAATAAATAAAAACACAGAATGTTTAATTGCTGTAATACAATTTTGGCATAAAAAAAGTGACAGAAGTTATTTTGGTGACAAGAGTTAATGGAGTTAACAGGTTTTTTTTTTAGATATTTTTTATATCAAGCGAACCACAAAATTTGTATTCTAGGTAGGCCATTAACTACTGAGATAGATATATAAATAACGTTTGAGCTTAGAGAAATGACGAAGTGTCATTTGTAAATAGTCATAAGTCAAATTGACAAGTTACGATTTAACCTATTACTAATAGTATGAAATGTAGGTTAGATAACTAAATCAATCTAAGACAACTTATTTAATCCATGGCATACTCTGAAAACTTTTTTTGTCTCACTCAATATTACATAAATTAAGAAATTGAATATCGGAGAAACGAACTATAGAACCTGAGATATTTATTTCAATATATTTTTGCTGCAACGTGTGGCATATAATATTTTGGCGGTACAACGTGGGGATCATAATATTTTTGACGCTGCAACACGGTGTAACTCTGTACGCCATAATAATATTTGAACGAAAGGCGATTATTAAAAGAAAAAAAAACAAAATAATTTTCTTTAAAAATCTCTTACTTTTTTGGTAATTTTGAGAACAGTCCCCGTATTATCGATACAATTTACACTAAATGCATATAAAATTTTTAACACAATTTAAACACAACGCAATAATTTTATTATTCTTCTTGCTTTATATTTATAAATTTTAGTGACCTAGAATCACAACAGGAACCTCAATAGTATTACAAAATTGATGTAAGAAAACAACGAATTGATCTACATTTAAAATACATACAACACATGCAGTTTAATTTTAACGAATGATTTTGCAAAATTTAATTGGTCATTACACTGGCACAGAACGTTAATAACAAACTGTTATTCGTAAAAACATTCTCACTCTATTAGACCTACAGATAAATGTTAAATACATAATACGAACTTGTCGATATCTTGTTGCTTTTACTTGCTTTTGAAGTCATTCGAAATATGTCAAGGATGTGGAACACAATGGAGTGATTCCGTAGTTTTACTTTTTAACACACAATTGAAAATATTTTCTGATCTTTAGTTCACTTGTGGTTAATTATAGATGCTCGTATCATTATAACGGATTACATAAAAGGTGAATAATATAAGGAAGAGATCAGGAAGTGATATATAAGGTGTTTCAATAGAAAATGGTGTATATGTGCTGACATATAGATTTATCATATAATTATTTTTGTGATTCTAAATACGCGTTTTATTAATTTTTTCATAAACTTTATTCGCTATTTACTCACTGTATGCTTGTTAGAATTTGACATAGAATTGACTGACCTAGATTCAGGAAAGGCGCCAAAAATATAATGTTTGGAAGCAACTAATCTAGCACATAAACATATTCACGAAAAATGAACATAGTCGCAACAGCACGCATCACAACCCACAAATTAAATTTGACGTAGAATTTATCAATTGCAATTAACCATGCACTTTTACATCGAAAAACAAAGTACAAATACTGACTAACAGAAGAGTAATGTAGAGTATTACTTAATTGGAAATGGTCACAGTAGGATTGCGACATTCAAAATAACCAGTTAGCATATTTTCGGCAGGGAAAAATTTGCTAACAATATTACGGAATGATTTTAAAATGTTGAATAATGAACTTTCGAAAACAACCAATCCAAACTCCAAAGAAGTAGAAATTATAGAAAGGACGGAATGAAGATCGATAGGATATAGGCAAACACACACTAACTTGGACGTCAGAGCCTCAGAATACTTGAAAAAGATCGTGAAATAAAGTAAGAGCTGGAGAGAATTGTAATTGCTGTAATTGGCGTCAAGCTGTTGGGGATGCTAAGTCATGAATTATTATTATTATTATCCTTAGTGTTCCTCTAATTTGTTGGTGTAGTTCATAAAATAATTTTTTCGTCGATATGTTACTGTAAATAAGATCTGGATACATCACTATACTCCAGAGAAAAAAAGGTGAGAACAATGCATATCTTCCGATGAACGTTCTCACAAGAAGGCAAAAACCGGTATTTTCAGGCAATACGATTATGGCTACGAATTTTTACTATTCTAAAGGTGTAACCTTTATTGACTGTTTACAGAAGGGAATGACTGATCAATATTATACAGTATGTATTGAAATGTTTCGATTGTGAACTGAAGAGAAACTATCGCATATATTCAGAAAAAAGTTTAATTGCATCAAGATAACGTCCCCTCTCATGCATCCGCTAAATTAGTCGAATTGCTGTCGTAGCCACTATACCATATTCATCAGATCTGGCTTAGGGTTGTTTTGCTTTGTTTCCAAACTTGAAAAAAATGGCCTGGTGGAAATATATACGGTATAAATGAGAAGATACCTCAAAAAATTCCTCATTTAGCATATTTTTCGCCCGAAAATAAATATTTCATCTTTCCCGTCAAATCACCCCATGCACAGCGTCGAATTCACCAAATGAGAGGAGGCAGTTTTCTTAAAAGTTGTGAAAAGATAAAGTTTTATGTATACAGGCTGATTAATTTTCGGCCCTCACCATGGGGATCTCTCTTATTATTGGAGATAGAGTATAGGTTTAAATTTGGCAAAGTTGTTAAATTTTGTGTTTGTTATAAATCCGTAAAGAAAATAGACCTGTGACAAATGACCTTCGTTATTTAAAAAAAAATGCGAAAACCCCATTTTCTTCTTTTACCTGTAGCACCGACATTTGGCCTTGTAGAGAAAAAATAAAAACACATGCTTGTGGCCATTTCTAAACCTCTATCCAGTGGTGTACTCTAAATTTTTATACGACGTTTCGTTTCTTTCTGGCCATCATCAACTATCTAATTTCTTATAGGCGCCATATTGGATTTAGACATCTTCAGAAAGAGTTTTTTTTTTCTGATTTCAACCATGTACCACATGCTGACTAACGTTTTTGACATTAGGTTTTATTTGAAAGAATAAATTATAAGATTAAATAAGGTAGCCTTTGGAATTTCAATCTGTCAAACATTTCATTTATTGTTCATTAATAATACAAAAATGTCATACACTAACGAAGAGAAACGAGATATGATAAGTATTTTTTATTCCTCGAAACGAAATTCAACAGTAGCGAGTACAAGATAACAAAAACATTAATAAAAATACATAGAAAAGAAAACAATAAACAATTACAGTAAATGTTCAATTATCTGGCCATCTTCGGTAATGCACAATTGGGCACGCCTTCTGGCATTTTGTACTGCCCTTTGTATAGTTCTTTTAGGAACTGCATCGAAGGCATTCTGAAGTCTGTCTCGTAATTCTTCAATGTTTTGTGGCGCATCTACTTTATAAATATTATTTTTAACATATCCCCATAAAAAAAAATCTAGCGGGCTTAAATCAGGTGATCTCGCAGGCAACAACTCCCCTATTTCCAATCCAACGGTTTGCAAACTCTTGATTTAAGAAATTTCTAACAACAGCTGCATTGTGTGCTGGTGCGCCATCTTGTTGCCACCATAAATATTGTAATTGATTTAATGGGATATTGTCGTCAAGATAGTCAGATACGTATGTACGTAAAATGTTTTAAACGCCCTGTTTTGTCGGGGATTTTGTACTGGCCAATAGCGCTCCATATTTATGTTGAACATTCCAGAATTTGTAAATTTTGTTTCATCTGACCAGATGATTTTGCTTAAAAAATTTTCGTCATTTTCTATCCTTCCCATTAACCAATTACAATATTCTAGCCTTCTCAAATTATCTCCAGGCAGTAAAGAGTGACTAACATGGATCCTGTATGGTTTAAACCTACTTTTATGTAAAGTTCTCCAAACTCTGGACTGGCACAAATTTAATTCTGACGCTAGTTCGCGTGTAGAAATTGATGGATTATTATTTATCTATAAAATACAAGATTAACATGAAATTTGAAAACACGCTTTTAATTTACCATTTGTAAAATATCTTGTCGATTTTCATTTAAATTCTTGTTGTCTTGACCATTACGCGGCTTAGTAAACGATCCATTCTCGACCAAATTTCTGTCGAGATCTAGAAAAATGGTAAGATGAGGCTGTTGTCGTTCTGGATATAATTGTAGATATCTTGTACTCGCTACTGTTGAATTTCGGTTCGAAAATAAAAAATACTTATCATATCTCGTTTCTCTTCGTTAGTGTATGACATTTTTGTATTATTAATGAACAATAAATGAAATGTTTGACAGATTGAAATTCCATGGCTACCTTATGTAATCTTATAATTTATTCCTTCAAATAAAACCTAATGTCAAAAACTTTAGTCAGCATGTGGTACATGGTTGAAATCAGAAAAAAACCTCTTTCTGAAAATGTCTAAATCCAATATGGCGCCTATAAGAAATTAGATAGTTGATGATAGCCAGAAAGAAACGAAACGTCGTATAAAAATTTAGAGTACACCACTGGATAGAGGTTTAGTAATGGCTACAAGGATGTGTTTTTATATTTTCTCTACAAGGCCAAATGTCGGTGCTACAGGTAAAAGAAGAAAATGGGGTTTTCGCGTTTTTTTTAAATAACGAAGGTAATTTGTCACAGGTCTATATTCTTTACGGATTTATAACAAACACAAAATTTAACAACTTTGCCAAATTTAAACCTATACTCTATCTCCAATAATAAGCGAGAACCCCATGGTGAGGGCCGAAAATGAATCAGCCTGTATACTGTCAAGATTTTGCATTGGAGTTTTCATTTAAGCGCAAAATCTTAAAATGGTCCTTCGAGCCGAATTCTTTTTAAAAAGGTTAATGAAGAGGGTCTCAACAATAGCAGCGTCTCCGGCACAGGCTAGCGTCTAATTTGGATCCGATTGTATCGAACAGTCTCAAGATCTATACCGTAGGACGGTCTCCAATCAGTGGGTTTGTTTCCTTATCATCTTTGTATTATTGCTATTTCCTACATCTGATATTTGTCTCGAAAGAAAGAGTGATTAAAGTGATTTAAATAGTCAAGTGATTGTATTTAAAAGTGCATTTAAACCAACAAAAAGCAGTGGAAACTTCAGGGCAAAATCTTAACATATACAATCGGAACTTCTTATGCCCTTTCATGTGTTTAAGCAACCGAAAATCGTTCTTTCAAATTCTAGTTGGATAATGATATATTATTATCTCTATTAAATATTTGTTATTAGATCGATTTCTTTTGTGTATAAGGGATATATATTAAAAGCGATTAACTGTAATAAAACTCAATTCTTTCAAAGTACAAAGTGGTACTCGATTAACTTTATTCATGATATCTGGACGTGAAATATTCATTTATTATCGTTATTTATTAGAGTTTAATTCGAACATAAATATAAGAATCAATTTGCGGTAAATATCATTTGATGGTCTAATGCAAAGAAGGTAAATAATTAATTTTGAAAACTCCTAGACACTCCTTGTAACTAACTGCATATGTTGACCTTCACCCTCCCATTAATTTAAAAAAAGGCATAACAAAAAAACTGGAATTATACGATAGTATTATCGAAATAAATGACCTACCCATTAATATTACTAGTAGGCATAGGGATTTTTCTGTGGATCGGTTTTTCTTCGTCATATTTCTCTTTCATATTCTTCAAAACACTATCCGTCATTGATTGGCAATATTTCAAATTACTTTATTCCTTATGCACGCGCACAAATGTATCATTCACACATTCATTACAATAAATTTGTTTACCAACAAACCAACCGAAAAATAGCGCTCGTTGAAATGGTAAAATTCCGAAATCGATAGATTAATGAATCGAAACCACGCGGTTATCGCGATTGTTAGATGACTCACGTCCACCGCAATCGAACACAGCCGCGACAAACTCATAAACCGAACTAAAACTAACCCACCTGTCCGCTACGTAAAATATAACTTCGCCTCCGTAATTTTTATCATGACGATGCTTATCCGGCGCGGTGCGTACTCATAGTAATGCGAAGTAAAATGGATTAGTTATTTTCCTTCTTTCTTCTTTTTTTTGGAATAAATGATGCTGATTCATGCTTTACGAGCGCAACGCGTGGAGTGTAGAAAGACCGGTATTCGCATCCAGGTGGTATCAAAGGTAAATAAGTGAAGATTTTCAATTGTTGTTCTTGCAAAATACCACTGCGAGAAAAGAGAGTATGTGTGGGATGCGGACGATATATTCGCATGCACAAAATAGCACTGGGCGTCTGCAGAACGAGAGAAAATAAATGTGGGATGCTAAGAATGTAATGAGGTTATATACCTTTGTGTTTTTGGATTTTTGTGTCATTACCATCAAGTTTGTATAAGGTTAATTGCCCCGTGGTGTTTCTTTTAAAATTAACAGTAAAGTGTCGTCAGAATAAACAATGACACAAGAATAAAGCAAATTTATAACGGATTCTATTATAATATTTTTGAAGCGAAATGTACAGTATTGTATAGGGCTGGTAAGAAAGGAATTTCGGTTCTTTTAATATGAAATAACACTCATTTTTTTATAGAAAGAATAAAAAAAAAAGTAGACTTCATTTCAAGTAACAAAAACGCATAACTTCTACATCCATTTTTATTTGTTTCAAAGTTACAGATCTATGAATGTGATTGTTATTAGATCATGAAAAAAATGTAATCCTAAAGTCAATAAAAACTGATTTAATTTAAAAAAATTCAATTAATAATATTTTTGAAATGTCCACCTCCTTGTTGAATGCAGGCTTGTGCCCGTAAGCCAACAGAAGAAGTACTTACGATACGATCCAACAACTCTTCTCTTGTGTTCGAAACTTGCGCGTAGTCTAAATTTTTCATGTACCCCCATAAATAAAAGTCAAGGGGATGAAGATCTGGGTGGCCATGCAGGACCACCTCGACCAATCCATTTCGGATAATTGACGTTAACTCAATTTCGGACAGCAATTCCGAAATGTGATGGTGCCCGATCCATGTGAAACAACATGTCTTGTCGAACATTCAGTGGGACATCCTCTAAAAGACCTGGTAGATCGTCAATAAGAAATTGAAGGTTATTGTCCGCATTTAACCTCCCAGGAAAAACGATAGGACCAATCAACAAGTCATCGATTAGGGCCGCCCAAACGTTAATAGAAAATTCATGTTGAAATTTAGATGGGCGTATAGCTTTGGGATTTTCTGATGACCACCTGTGCAGGTTTCTCAGATTTGTAACACCACTTCTCGTGAACGTAGATTCATCTGTCCAGAGGACTGTTCTGCAGAAATTAAAATGAAGCCATGACTGTCTTAATATCCAGGTAGAATAAACTAGACGAGCATAGTGGTCTGTCTCAAGCAAACCGTGTTCCCTGCGATAGTGATATGGATATAAGCCCTCACGTTTTAAAATTCGCCAAACTGTCATTCGTGGAACTCCTAGTTGTCTAGCGATTCGACGTACACTGAGAGTTGGATCCCTTGTAACAATAGCTACTGCTTCTTCCTCTAAGTCTGCTGGCAAATTTATTCCTCGGTCGAAAAGATAATCACGCAGTTCGCATTCCCGAAATTGTCTGTGTACTTCCAGAAACGTTCTGTAATGAGGAATGCGCCTATCGGGAAACCAATGTCGGTATTCAATAATTGCTTGATGTGCACTGCCGTTACAGTAGCCATACACAAAATGCATGTCCGCATACTCTTGAGAAGAAAATCGGTAAGGCATTTTGAATAAACAAAACGTGTCCATTCACTAATAAGCTGTTGTATGAACTGAAACGTACTGTAATTCTTTATTAAAAAATGCAACGTTAACAGTCATCTGAACATTTGTTTATTGTATGATATTCATGGTTCAGCACTTACGAAATAAGTAAGAACCTTCTTTATCATAAATCAATTTCCAATACTCCTTTTTGTAGATCTCCAAGAAATTACTGTATGCACTACGACACGTGTTTATTTATTTTAGGATAACATTTTATTATGCGACGTTAACAATCACAGGCCTGTTATTGAATCGTATAACTTTTTTAAATAAAATCAGTTTGTATTGACTTTAGGATTACATTTTTCTTCATGATCTGACAATCACATTCATAGATCTGTAACTTTGAAACAAATAAAAGTGGATATACAAGTTTTGCGTTTTTGTTACTTGAAATGAAGTCTATTTTACACTCGTAAAATTTGAACTTTTGTTACTACTAAAATTTGAACATAACGATACGGGACACTTGCATATGTATTAAAAAGTGATGAGAAGTACCCGACCCGACGTATAGATGGCTGTTGTTTGAAAAGAATGACTATTGTAGGAAGTACTAACTTTATAAAGATTAAACTTTGTACCCCTCTTTGTCGAGTCTAATAATAATATACCCTTTATTTCAACATATTTTTTTTTCTCATTACATACACGAAAACAACAAATCAGAGAGGAAAAGGAAAAAAGAACAAAAAAGTGCTGAAACCTTAAGGTGTGGAAAAGAATTACCGCCGCCTGCTCTTCCACCAAAACCATAATGCACAGAATCAATAACATAAAAGGTTTGGCCAGGCTAACTTAACACTAATATTCTGCTATTCTATATAATAATAAAAAAATATATTAAAAAAAAAGGTATAAAAAAATATAAAATGGTACGCTATTATTTAAAGCATGCATAAATTATTCTTTTTGTTTATATTTAGTGAAAATAAAATATCTGCAATTACTTGTCTATAGTATTACATACTTTAAAAACAATTAATTTAATTTGATGTATTTTATAAATAAAATGTGACGTTTCTATTATATTTTTATTATATATATATATATATATATATATATATGTATACATATATATATATATATATGTATACATATATATATATATATATATATATATATATATATATATTCTCGGCTGTTGTTGCAGATACTTCTTGGTGAAACATTTTAACTTCATACAGTAAATAATAAAAATAAATTAAAACACTTGGCTTGTTTCACTATGAGATTTATTTAAATACTCTAACAATTGTTTCGGCTGTTATGCCATTCTCAAAGAGATCTATAAATCTAACTTAAAGACTATCGCACTTGTTCTTATATGTTGTCTGTTCTTGTGTGTAGTGGGGGTGGTATTATATTGTGTATTACGGTGTCTATAAAGGGTGTATTGGCATATTCTATCTGTGTGTTGGTGATTAATAGATTTTGTTTTTTCGCTATTTTAATTTCTAATATTTCTAGGAGGTCCAATCTCTTGCTTTTTGTGATATTGTGTATTAATTCGCAGTTATCTATATCGGGGAAGTGGTTGAGTGGTGAAAATATATATATATATTTTTTTTTTTTTATATTTTTAAAAATACCTTTGTATTATACAAAACTGGTGGGGTTTACCTACTCATGTATGTTTCAATTATTCTGATATATATATTTATTGATTAAACCTCGTATATGAAATTTCGCGTGTTTCCTGAGCAAATTTATAACGAGGCATGATTTTATGTAACTGCTTTCACTTGTCTAATGCATAACAAGTAACAAGCAATCATCGACTCAAAAATGTGGATTTTACAAGAAATAAACACAGTAATATCATAGAATTAATGCAATTCTGTCTTATATTATTAGATTTATTAATATGTAATTGAGTTTCGAAATGATATAAGAGTAAAATTTCGTTGCAGTAAACTTTCCTTTGAACGACCATGGATTTAAAGAGAGCGTATGATACACGGGTAAAGTATTACAGGAAGATTTAAAGTCAGAATTAGTGTGTCCGTATTAATTTATTAAATAAATTTATGAACAGGAAGAAAATAACGAACGCGTTTATTTCCAGTATGACACGAAAATCGTTGATCGCAATCATCAGGGCTGTCCGGTGGTTGACCATTCAATTCGATGTTTGGACTTGTTGGTTTTTTTTTTTATTTCTCCAAAGACTTTTGACAAACAAATGGTTGTATACCATTCAGAATTAACTGTTCTACGATCCAAAATAATACAAATCTGTATAAAAACAAATTTGTATCTGTATATACATGGACACACAGTACGTATTTACCAGCGTTTGCTTCAACCACCAGACGCATGCGTTTCTGTCTAACGACTTCATCAATGGAGGATTTACGAAAACGGTCATGTAGCAAATTTTGTTCTATCAGATGACACCTGATAGAACAAAATTTGCTACATGACTGCGAAGTGTACTACAGTCGTTTGTCTTCGTAAATCCTCCATTGATGAAGTCGTTAGACAGAAACGCATGCGTCTGGTGGTTGAAGCAAACGCTGATAAATACGTACTGTGTGTCCATGTACAACAGATACAAATTTGTTTTTATACAGATTTGTATTATCTTGTATCAAAGCTTGATGTTAGTTGTCGTATCGATATGCTAATTTGTTTTTTGTGTTCTACGATCCTCTAGTGACACTGTGTTCACATATCAATTTTTCTTCCCAGAAAAATGAACGCGTTTCTTTCCAGGTCAACACGAAAATCGTTGATCACAATCATTGGCTGCCAAATCAGGGCTGTCCGATGGCTGACCATTCAATTCGATGTTTGGACCAGTGTTTTTTATTTCTCCAAAGACTTTTTGACAAACAAATGGTTGTATACCATTCAGACTTGACTGTTCTACTGTTGTATATTTACTGCCATCTGGCTCGTTGTTAATGGACTACCCGTATTTTTTTCGTTCTTCGTACTAGCATAGCTGGTCGAACGAAAAGGTCGCCTTTTTCGGCAAAGTCTCTTTCGTTCGTCAGATGTCACTTATTAAATAAGTGCCACCTTACAGGATGAAATTTGCTTTATCTTGTAGGCGATTTCGGCTTAATGTTATATACAGATACAAATCTATTCATAAAGATTTGTATCATTTGTATTACATTGCTTCACTAGTTTAACTGATGACGCCTAATAGTAATGGCAGAAGTAAATGCTGAAAATACGAGGTGTATTGTCCATGTGTACAGTTACAGATATGTATATTACATGTCTGTTTCAATTGTAACAAAAGCGTTATGCGTGCATAAACGTATAGATATACTTAAAACCTTTTTGTATATCATTTCTTTGTACCAGCCGACACGAACTTTTTTTGAGCGATTGTTAAATTATGGGGGATGCAACACGAATAACCCTTTTTCACGTGTATACAATGTTAGTTTTGTATAACGCCATAGAAACGAAGGCGTGAAAGGCATATGTGAATAATACTTTCACGCAGTAACGAGAAAATGATTTTTCTTTATTCGAGTTCGGCCCTGTCGCAGTTCAATGTACGGGCAGTAATACGGGCTTCCACCTCTAATTCATCAGTAATTCTCTTTACCGACCAATTATATTGTTCTATCTGTATTTGTCAGTACCACACACAAATTTAAAGACACATTTTTTTGTCTTTAAATTTGTGTGTGGTACTGACAAATATCGATTTGTATGTAAATAATTACATACAAATGATTCAAAATCAGGTGTCTATCCTATTGGACACGCTACATAAAGCTTTTTGTTTTATTATAAACATAATAATTTTACTTTTTTAAACAAGTTTAACGTCCGAGCTATTTAATTTTAATCACATTTCACATTTTAATTAATACAGAAAAGGTTTGTCGAGATATTTGACGTAAAAGTTATTATTGATATCCACAAAAAAAAAACATAATAAAAGTACCATATGTGTGGGCATAAATGTTTTGATATGAAAATATCAACACTTACTATTTTCATGAAGAACTTATATTAAGCGTATCGTCTAACCAATGTTTAGGAATTTCATTGATTTTTTTTGCAAGTCAATGAACTTGAATTACAGCTGTATTTTGGTAAATATAGAATAAATAAAAATATGGACCGACTTTAACTACGTTTTGGCCCTAAAAATTTGGAAATTTTTTATGAATTACAAATAAATTTTCTTTTTGATTTTCAGTTAGACATTTATACGTATTTTTCAGATTCGCATAGCTTTGGCGCTATTAAGCGGTAAATCCTGTACAACAAAACAATTTGAGTGGGCAAAACTTCGCCATATTTTGTATAAATCAAAAACATTTTTAATAATATAAAAAAAAAACGATTATTTTAATTATGCAAATATAACATTAGTGGATGTAGAACGTTTGTCTTCTGAATCAAAGCTCATTTTTTCTCCACAACGCACTCGGCTTGCAGAAATTACTGTGAAAACACATCTGATATTGCAAATATTTAACCGATTTTACCCAGTTCGTGAATTCACGGAAAATGTTCTACCACTTTTAATAAATTTATACCTTAGTATTTATTTATATAGGTTTCGCTGCGATTCGGTTATTTAATAGTAATAAAATAATTTATTACTAGAGACCGGACACATCGGGCTGAAATGAACGTAATTACGACGGACGATATAAATAATCTACAACATATGTAAGTACATCACGCAGTTATTGAATAGCACTATTCATTCGGTTAACCGCACACAAAAAATAGATGTGCAGTTAACCGAATGAATAGTGCTATTCAACAACTGCGTGATGTACTTACAGATGTTGTAGACTATTATATCGTCCGTCGTAATGACGTCCATTTCAGCCCGATGTTTCCGGTCTCTATTTATTACTCTAAACTAGAGAAGTGTGCTCAACGTTGTCTGGTGGCGACTGACAAAATATATATATATATATATATATATATATATACATATATATTAGAGTGTCCCTTATTTTAAAATTTTTTGAAATGTTGAAACGGTACCCTCTCATTTTTTTCCATTGGACTAGAAAATAACTCACGTAAAATTTTTCGCCTTCCCTAAGCGACGGGGCTCTGAAGATAGCACTATGAATTGTCGTATGATTTCGATTTGTTTGAATCTGCAATGCTTTTGTTTATTGCTATGATGAAGAAATTTAATTTAGTAGAACATAGATGGAGGTAGCCCCATGTGGAGTGGGCTATGACGCCTGCAGATCAATTTTCGCTACACAAGAAAATCGGTTGGATCTGCTTATAAGCACTGGAGTAGACCTCATTTAGGTGTTTTTAAGTTTTTTGTTTTAACATTTTTACGGTGCTCTACCATTTTCTACTATTTGACGTAAATATAACTCATGCAAATTTTTACGCCAGCACGACCACGCCTTCCCTATGGTGCGGGCCCTAAAAATGTTTCTTTATTCTTTTATAACTTTTTTTAAATTTCTTTTTTTAACAAGTTTTTATTTAATTAAAACTAAACAATTTCATGAGGAAAACGTAACATTAAGATAATAATTAAAAATAAGAAATTCATCTAAAAAAATAAAAGTATAAAATTAAAATTAAAGCTTAATTAAAAATGAAAATTAAAAAACGAAAGCTTTAATTTTAATTTTATACTTTTATTTTTTTAGATGAATTTCTTATTTTTAATTATTATCTTAATGTTACGTTTTCCTCATGAAATTGTTTAGTTTTATTTAAATAAAAACTTATTAAAAAAAAGAAATTTAAAAAAAGTTATAAAAGAATAAAGGAACATTTTTAGGGCTCGCACCATAGGAAAGGCGTGGTCGTGCGGGCGCAAAAATTTGCATGAGTTATATTTACGTCAAATAGTAAAAAATGGTAGAGCACCGTAAAAATTTTAAAACAAAAAACTTAAATACACCTAAAAGAGGTCTACTCCAGTGCTTATAAGCAGATCCAACCGATTTTCTTGTGTAGCGAAAATTGATCTGCAGGCGTCATAGCCCACTCCACATGGGGCTACCTCCATCTATGTTCTACAAATTTAAATTTCTTCGTCATAGCAATAAACAAAAGCATTGCAGATTCAAACAAATCGAAATCATACGAACAATTCATAGTGCTATCTTCAGAGCCCCGTCGCTTAGGGAAGGCGTGGTCGGAGAGGCGAAAAATTTTACGTGAGTTATTTTCTAGTCCAATGGAAAAAAATGAGAGGGTACCGTTTCAACATTTCAAAAAATTTTAAAATAAGGGACACTCTAATATATATGCGCGAGGAGGAGCCGCCGGTGCGATGTTACTCGAACGAAGCTCTGTAATCATCAGTACATGCTGCCGGAAAGATACTTTCACTATCAATAACACCCTTACTACATTACAAAAGTCATCGAAACACTGCCCAAGACATTCAATGCCGATCATTGACTAATGTCTACATCACGCTGTCTTCTGTCTTCATGACAAGTGTAAAACTTGGCTAGGGGTTTTTATCTGACGGAGACAGTTGCAATCTGTACACAGCAACTCGCTCATTGACTACAATTTGTAGCTGGACTTAAAGAAGCATCTTGTTGGTCAGCGCTACGACGACGTCAAAACGGGTGTGCTGCAGTAATTAGTAAATCACGCGATAGATTTCTATAAGAACGGTACACAGAAGCTGGTTGTACGATATGATAAGTACTTTGATTAGTGGATATTATGTTGGAAAAGTAAATTAAGGTCCGAATTTTTATGTAAAAATAAAATCGTTAAAAAATGGCTTTGTTTTTTACTATAAAAATGGTACTCGTATAACGGTCCTACTTAAATTTGAACAGTCCTCGTATATTATTATTTAGACGCATAAAAGTAGGAAAAATATTTACGAAATTTCAAAAATAATTGTGTAAAATTTTAATAGTTTCAAAATCTTATAAAAGCTACCTAAAATGCGACATACAGCAAACAGTAAATGTATATAATTCACAATGTACAATTAATTATATTTTTTTCATTTACTTACATACAATTAGGGCACCAAACGATAATTTTCACTAATTTTACAACATAAATCTCCATTTAATCACAATGAAAACCGAATTTTCACTAAATTTTAAACACCGCCTCGACATATTGACACGAAAATTGTATTTCCTGCTGCCGAAAAACTACTTAAAACGAATGGATGACATGGAAAAAATCCATTTAAAGACCTCCGTCCTAAAAGTAAACAAAACCGTTTCCCCCGTTGTTACGCGATTACCTGCACGCCAATAACACAGGGAAAATTAACAAAACGTATCCATCAAGGTGTATTAAAGTGTTTCTTGCATGCTCTAGATATCCCCACGGCAATTATGGTTGGGTTAAAATTGCTAGATTGCATAAAAAAAAATAGACGAAATCCGTTATGAATAATAGATTGCGTAAGAAATGATTTACATAAGAGAATGTACGGAATATGTTTTTTTTTATAAGTCGTTGAGATATCGGTAATAATATGGAAATGAAGTGGATATCGTAGTTTTATTTCCTTCGGATTTAGAAGCACGTGGGTCTCTTTTGGCGTGATGAATGGATATTAATAAATCTGATATTTCTTCCTATTCACTGATAATATTATTATTAATTTCGAAAATATGGATATCTTCTATGATATTTCAATTTGATTGATAACACCCCTATTATAAATCAGTTGCAATTGTACCAGGGCAGATTAGTAATTAGTGCGCCTGAGGAAAGAGGGCAGCACCTAGTGGCGTAAGTATACCTATAAGGGCGAGAACTAAACAAGTTTAAAACGTGCGAAAAATATTACTTCAGTAATATTACATTGGTTAAAGGAAATGGGGCTAGATATTCATAACTGCATGGGACAGGTAAATGATGGGGTACATGTTATGAGCGGTATATACTATGGCGTTCAAAAAAATATTAACAATATTGAACCAACTCCAAATATTCACTGCGCCGCGCATAACTTGAACCTAGTTTTTACTAATGCAGTCAAAGGAAAAAATTATCGTGATATTTAATAAATAAGACGAGTGAGATCAAGCAAAAATTATACTAAAGAACGAATTTGTATTTTTATGTGTTTTACTGGATGATATATTACAAGAAATATTTGATCAAAAGCGATGCAAAACACAAAAACAAATGTAAATTCTTTATGTATACTTTAGAAAAATCAATGAAATTCTTCCTAGAAGCAAGAGACAAATATTGGATCTGCACAGAAATGGAATATTTATCCCCAATTTGCGGCAAAAATACAATCAACAGTACAACAGTAAAGGTCAATTTAGATTAATTAGACGAGCTAGATATATTTTGTGCCAGTTTAGATACCATAAACTTTTTGCCAGAATATTGAAAAATTTTAAGAAATAAGTTGTTTTTCAACGTTCTTCCTAATAGAAAATGAAATAATTACGTTAAGTTTTCCCAACACTATTCAAGCATTAACTTTATACCTAGCATTTCCTTGAATTTCTTTGACCGTTTAAAGTCATCTTTAGACGAAGGATTGAGTACAATCTACCATGCATATGGAGTTGCATAACAGCATATCAGTGGCCATAACACGCCCATTAATAAAAATTAACGGCCCTATTGAAATTTGAACAGTCCTCGTATATTATTCTGTAGACACATAAAAGTAGGAAAAATATTTCTGAAATTTCAAAAATAATTGTGTAAAATTTTAATAGCATCAAAATCTTTAAAAAAACTACCTAGTTACATAGACGTAAGTTGTTACGCCTTAATATCCCTTTTTAATATCGATTAATACTCTTCATTATTTATTGACGAGCCCCGGTATCTTATATTAAACACATTCATTCGGATACTTGTTCCGCTGTCTGTGGTTAACTTTGGTAACTATATCACCCCTTCCGCTTACACGCGGGTGAGATTCGAGAATTAGCAGACAACCCTGGTAGTGTAAAGTCGTTTAAAAAATTACGAGTGTACATAATGGAAGTAACTTAATGGAAGTTAATTCACGCATCTTTGACCTTTAGATAATTTATCGTTCATAAACGGATCATGTCAAAGGGTGAATTCTAATTTTTGGAATAGCCAATTTGCCGTTTACGACTTACGTAGGTTTTAGGAAAATATAACTAGAGACTGGACACATCGGGCTGAAATGACGTCATTACGACGGACGAATTAAATAATCTACATCTGTAAGTACATCACGCAGTTATTGAATAGCACTATTCATTCGGTTAACCGCACACAAAAAATAGATGTGCAGTTAACCGAATGAATAGTGCTATTCAACAACTGCGTGATGTACTTACAGATGTTGTAGACTATTTATATCGTCCGTTGTAATGACGTCCATTACAACCCGATGTGTCCGGTCTCTAAATATAACCCAACCTTGGTTTTTGCGTAGCGTTCTATTTCGTCTTCGTAAACGGAAAAAATAGCTTCCTGCTGAAGAGTTCACGAGTACTGCAGCCTATACTTCAAGGGCGATTTATGGTCGTCTAATTCCCCGAACAGCGATCGACCTGAGGAATTAATTACCACCTTCGAGGGACAGGGACAGGATATCAAGTAATTCGTATTATTAAAGTTTTTGTGTAATTTAAATTTCGTCTTATAATTTTTTATATATATTGCGCATTCATATTTTGCCCTAATCAATTTAACTTCTTTTAGCACAACTTAAAAATTCATTTTTGTAATATTAATATAGTTATTAGCATTTTTAATGCCATATTAATCAATTATCAATGTGCATAGCATATATCTTGTATTGTATAACTTAAAAGAATTTTTCTGACTTGCATTTAAGGCCAAATTATTCTTTCGTATTTTGGAAATTAAAATCTAAATTTTGTAGCATATTCCGATATCGATATATTTTATAGTAATTTCTTCTGCGGTCACAATTGTTTTTGCCGTGTCGTACGTGACCACACATCTTTTTTTGCATACATGCAGGTGTCGATAAATGACGACGCATTTTTGTAATTTCATAATTTTGAATTTAAATGATTTGTATTTGTGAGTAGGATATTTTGACTATCGCTATCTCTGTTTATAAAATTATTGTGAATTTATCTCTAATGGTACCTTTAGAAAAAAATCTGCGGGAATAAACTATGTAATTAACTTAAGTAATTATTTTGCATTTTCTATTAACAGTATTATTACGTTCAACTTTTGAGATATTATGTTTACGTACTGTTTAAAAAGGTATATAACCCCTTACCACAATTATTAGTCGTATCCTAAATACGTATTTCGACAACTAAGTTGTCATCATCAGTAGGTAAAAACTACTAATTAAAGTCACACGGGGCACAATAAAGTAAGATAAACGCTTCCGCACAACTACTATACACTGCAACCCTGTAAAGACCTCAGGTCTTTACAGGGTAATTAATTAGTAGTTTTTACCTACTGATGATGACAACTTAGTTGTCGAAATACGTATTTAGGATACGACTAATAATTGTGGTAAGGGGTTATATACCTTTTTAAATTATTATTTAACCACAGTCTCCATTGAAAGAATTTTTACGTACTGTGTTCACTTTTTTGCGATATCTAGATTTGGATTTTGTATAGAGTTATATATATATATATATACTTTTTATTTACCTTAACATACAGTCGGTATAATTATACAGGGTGAAGATTTCAATTGATTAATATTTCTTTATTTGATTTTAGTCAATGCTTAAATATAATACATCCATTTACTTAATTATATTATAATCATTTATTTTCCTTTGATTGTGAGTATACGAATTATTTGTTCATAAGTTTTTTTTTGCCTTGGCACGCCCCGTAGCAATTTCCCTTTCAGGTATTCTGAGCAGCAATTTTGGAGTTAGTACGCAGGTACTTAGTAAGTCTAGAAATATAGCGTGAGTTTAAATAGTTTGTATGTGCATGCACCGAAGATCGCGCAATCTCTTTCCTCTGTTTTCAGTCTGAGCTTCCGTAAGCAAAACTGAGTAGCGCTTTTATTTTACTGACTGACTAAGGGCATATATAATAAATAGAAGCTCCCATACTTTGTGCGATACAACTACAGTTTTTTTTTTATCTCGACCATCTTCAGACGCCTTCGATGCGCTAGCTTTGCGAGTAGGTAGCAAACTAGGCGTACCTAAGCGGAATGCGACATACAGCACACACTAAATGTATATAATTCACAATGTACAATTAATAGTCTATCTTTAACATTTAATTATATTTTTTTTCATTTACTTACATACAATTAGGGCACCAAACGATAATTTCCACTAATTTTACAACGTAAATCTGCTTTTAATCACATTGAAAACGAATTTTCACTAAATTTTAAACACCATCTCGACATATTGACACGAAAATTGTATTTATTTATAAGGTTTTTCAAAAGCGGAGAATAAATTTAAAGTTAATATATTTTGTGCTAGTTTAGATATCATAAACATTTTGTCAGAATATTGAAAAATTTTAAGAAATGAGTTTTTTAAAGTACCTCCTAATAGAAAATGAAATAATTACGTTAAATTTTCCCAACACTATTCAAGCATTAATTTAATACCTAGGATTTCCTTTAATTTCTTTGACTGTAAGGTCATCGTTAGACGGAGGATTGAGTTTAATCTAACATGCATATAGCTTCAGGTATAGCTCCATTAATATAAATTAACGGCCGAATGACATTTATTAAAAAAAATTTAAATACCACGCAGTTCCAGTGGGTAACCACCTTATTGGCGAACATTTTTGTATTTTAGCATGATAACATTGATAACGGTCCGAAGCTCGTTGCTCGAATCGTAAAACACATCCTTGAAGAAATAGAATAACAAAAGTATCATAAAAACGATGATTTGGCCACCCTAAAGTCCCGATTTAAATATCATTGAGCAGAAATGGATTAATATTCATTGTGACTTTATTACTATATTAATAAAACATGTTAAACATATAATTACAGCAAAGGGTATGCCCATAAAATATTAACCAATGTAAGTTTTTATATATTCGCTTAATAATAATAATAGTCCCCGTAACTAGCCTTGCAGGGCCTTGGTGTGTACCATGGCAGGCTTGACCATATTTGTTAAACAAAATATTAAAATAAAATTATTAATCTATTTGAAGATTTTACTTTTGAACTAACTTTTAAATACATGAAATTAAAAATCATGTAGTGGTCGTTTACTGTTGAACACTTCGGTATATCGTCCAAAGAAATATGAAACTTAATATACACACTTGTATACAGAGTTGCATAACCTACACAAACACACATCAGGATCCATATAATTTTATATAGTGTCGTCCAAAATTAAAAGTTTAATAAATTTAAGATTATCTACTTACTTCGTAAGAAATATCTTTCAAAAAAATTTGAAAATTTCATAATTTATATCAAACAAAAACCCTTTCAATAATATTTTAAATAATAAAATCGGGTGTGGAGAATACAATACAAGCACATATTTATGTGAAAATTGCTATCCAGACATGCAGACACATATTTCGTCCGATTATAGACTTGTCAGTGCATAAGTGGGATAGACAAATTTCACAACAATGACTTCCTAACGGCATACAGTTAAGTCATAAAAGACAGGAAGAAAACTCAGGGCCGTTCATTGACTAATGTTAATATCACGAATCCCAAACCAACCAGCGCTATTCTCAAGACCAGGTTAAGTTTTGACAAATGATTTCATCGCACGAACACAGACATAACAGAAGGGAAATTATATTAACGTGCCTCCCACTATAAGTCAAACAGTTCCGACAGTGTTACATAACACAAATTACACAGGCCTGCATTTTTCAACTCTTTGAATGTTGATTTAAAAATTTTAACTGTTTTCTAGTAATTGGGTAGCGCTGATTACAAATCTGCTTTTATTTTTTTTGTATCACGTAAGGTTATTTTTCAAACCAGTAAAATCAAAAAATATAGAAAAAACACGATTTATTTCATTTATAAGCTAGTTTTATATTATATTTAAAAAAATACAAAAATATACACATAGAAACTATTAGAAATAGTTATTTATTCTTTATGCTTCTTAAAAAAACGTTTTCGTTTTTCAGAAAAGTTTTGTTTGGTTGTTTTTCTGTCATATTCAGCTAAAGGAAGATCTGAAGGTAGTTTCTGGGACAAGAAAATTTTTTTGTTTCAACCTAGACCCCAGTACTTCAGAAAAATCTTTTGAAAGTCCCAAATCTCTTACTAAATCATTCAGTTCGGTTTGTGAAAATAGCTGAGGTTGGTTTTGACCTGAGGTTGATGGTTCAAAATCACTATCCATCTGTACGGAGCCGGAAGTTGAAGAGGTTTCAATATCTTCTTCTAGTACTTTGGGGGGTATAGATATAGGTACATTATCACTGTGAGGAACTGGTCTGATAGCTGATTTAATATTGTTTGGGTACAAAATATGTTTCAAAGTTTTTCTATTATGCCCCTTAATATCACAAAGACAAAAGTAGCAATCTTCATGATGATTTTGCGGTTCTCTCCAAACCATCGGTATTCCGAAAGGATGGCTGTTTCTATTCCCTTTGGTCCAATGTCTTAAACCTTTTTCACATACCTTACACACAACGTGCGATGCCCAATCTTTATCTTGATCTCCTAATTTGATTTTGAAATAAGCATAATATGGATTTTTCACAAATTCACCAATTGGTCTCTTAAACTTTTTCAAGACGAAAAAAATACTTATCATATCTCGTTTCTCTTCGTTAGTGTATGACATTTTTGTATTATTAATGAACAATAAATGAAATGTTTGACAGATTGAAATTCATGGCTACCTTATTTAATCTTATAATTTATTCTTTCAAATAAAACCTAATGTCAAAAACTTTAGTCAGCATGTGGCACATGGTTGAAATCAGAAAAAAAAACTCTTTCTGAAGATGTCTAAATCCAATATGGCGCCTATAAGAAATTAGATAGTTGATGATGGCCAGAAAGAAACGAAACGTCGTATAAAAATTTAGAGTACACCACTGGATAGAGGTTTAGAAATGGCCACTAGGATGTGTTTTTATATTTTCCCTACAAGGCCAAAATGTCGGTGCTACAGGTAAAAGAAGAAAATGGGGTTTTCGCGTTTTTTTTTAAATAACGAAGGTCATTTGTCACAGGTCTATTTTCTTTACGGATTTATACCAAACACAAAATTTAACAACTTTGCCAAATTTAAACCTATACTCTATCTCCAATAATAAGCGAGATCCCTATGGTGAGGGCCGAAAATGAATCAGCCTGTATAACAGTGATATTAGAAATGTTACACCCAGAAGGAATAATTTGTTCAACTTGATTTTTTGGCAATGCGACCTCGTAGCCTGAGTACACTTCTGTACACGTCTAGGCATCGACAAAATGAGATGGTCGATATCTGCATGTAGTACCTCGTTCCAAGCAACTTGAGTTTCGTGGATTAACTGCGCCAGAGTCTGTGTGGAGGATGGTGCAAAGTGGACAGTCTTCTCCCCATGATATCCCATACATGTTCAGTGTAGTTTAAATCCGGTGAACGGGGTAGCCATGGCAAAACATTAACGCTTACTTCTTGGAGAAAGTCCATAGTTCGACAAGCAATATGGGGACGTCGTTGTCTTGCTAAAAAAGAACGTGTGGACGGCCATCTAGACAAGGTAGTAAAGTGGTTTGTAGGACATCATCAACATAACGCGCTGCTGTCATACTGCCTCGTATAAAGAGAAGTAGAGATCGGCTACCATAGACAATAGCCCCCCAAACCATTACTCCAACAGTCTTGTGTATATGCCTCTCAACAGCAAACCCAATATCACGTCGCTCTCCACGCCGGCGCCGTACCCTTCTTCTACGGCCATCGTGCATACCTAGACAGAAACGCGATTCGTCTTTGAAGACGACATTATGCCATTCTGCTTCCCAATGCTGCCGTTCTCTGCACCAGTTCAAATGTTGACGACAGTGGTCCGCAGTCAAAGGAAGGACTAATCGTGGACGGTAGAAAGAAGTCCAAAGGCTCGAATGCGACGATATAGTGTACGCATAGTAACAGGTCTACCTTCTTCTCCAAACCATTGGTCATTGATTTGATGTGTAGTAGATAAACGATCTCGTAGAGTTAGTTGTCTGAAGCGCCTATCTTGACGCTCTGTGGTACGCCTCGGTTGACCAGTTGGCCTTCTTCGTGTTCCTCTACCTTCTTCTGTCCACACACGCATTACCGTCATTGCAGTACAATTAAGACAGCGGCCAATTTCGCGATAGGACAAACCAACATCTCCATAAGCAACAATTTTACCCCTGCCAAAGTGACTAACACGGTGATAATTTTGACGTTTTCGAACTCTAGGCATTTTGTTATGCTTAACACTCGCAGACGGACGCGCAATAACTAAACATTTCTGTACTAGTTTTCTCGTAAACAGGTTTCTTCACAAAAAAACTAAGAGATATATTTTTTGGCAAGATAAAAAGTTGACATTCTTATCATAGTATGCTTTAAATATAGTCATTCTGATGCCAAAAAATCAAGTTCAACAAATTATTCCTACTGGGTGTAATACTTCTAAAGTTACTAGTATAGTATATTAAGCATTGGTTTACTTCTATGTACAGACACGTGTTTCGATCTCCTCTTAGATCTCGTCAGTGTACGTGGAATATGTCACATGTCCTGAGAGGGGGTTTCGAGACATCTGGCAGTCAGGAGAGACACGTGAGTATAGTCTTGCATATGCTTCAAAAATTATGTTCTTTTTGACTCTTACAATTAAATTAATAGAATGGATTTGGAATATAATCTGTTACGTTTGCGATAACCGCTAATTATTTTTTGTTAATTGTTAAGTTACTATAATTTACTTACGGCTTAGGTAATGCTTTGTCCAAATTCCCAAATAACGTTGACCATTCCCTTGTTTCGTTTCTCCCGACCTCAGTTAAACTCATACTATCTTCAAATAAAAACACGCTGCTCCTCTTTTCAGACCTACAAATTTTGACATTATTATTAAAGGAACTTCATAGTAGAAACAAACATTTACCTGTCAAAAGTGTCATCAATTCCACTACCCTGACTGATATCGTAATCCATCATTAAATCGTCAGAAGCGATACTTTCACAAGTCGACAACGTTTCGACAGAATCCGATCTATTCAAAAAGCCTTTCCTGTTCCGATTTAACAGCGGACTTTGCTCGAATGTTGGTAAAGCCTTCCTTTTTACTTTTGGAGTAGACTCGACTAGAGTATTATTCTCGGAGTTATTGTGCTGAGTATTGTCGCTATTGCAAGCCGTTAAAGTTTCGTCGAAACATAACCCGGGTTGATCGGCAATTTCGTCGTCGATTAAAAAATCCTTTCCATCAGATAGTGACAGAGAATTGGAAGCGTTTGTTGGAGTACCAGGACTAGACGGGCTCAATGTTAATTTTTCATTGACATCCTTTGAGATTGAAGAGGAGCTCTGGTTGAGTTTTTTCTTATATTCTTCTTGAGATTCTGAATAACTGCAAACTAGACTGTCTGTAGGTGATGTTTCGTCTTCGAGTAGGACGCTGGATTTGCTAGCTGCAGCGACAGCTGCGAATTTCGGATCTTCTATCGTTAACAAGACACTTCTAATTTCATTCTTGGGCAAGGAATTCGTCAAAGAGGCATTCATTAATGTTTCGAAAGCATCTGCAACAACGGTAGTATTTGATTGCACTGAAGATATTGACGAAATTGGGGGTTGTTCTTTATCTTTGCTTTCATCGCTCGAACTGAAACTGCAACTGAATTCATCGGCCATTGCTTCACCGGCGTTTCCCCATAATTGATCGTCAGAACTCGGTGGACTGTTATCATGGAAGCCTTGTCTCGATTTTAGGAAACATTTAATAGGAGTTGGTTTCGAAAACGTAATTTTCTCGGTTTTATAATTTTCCTTGGCATTTTTCTCTTCTTCGCCACCATCTCCATCCGAAGACGTCAAAGAAATCTTCCTCCTGTTGGTTCTGTCAATATTGCGTTCGTATTCTAACGCCCTCTCGCGTACTATACCCGTATTACAATTCTGAAAAGCGCTCGGTAAACGTGGTAACGGTATTACCGGCTCGGTCGTGTCATCTAAATCGCGTACGTCGAATGTATTGCCTGTCACAACCAGATCTAAAGTCCTCTGCAAAGGTTTTTGTATAATTTGTCTTATACCGTACGTAGGTGACTCATCAAGAACGTCCATGTTTCTAACATTATCGCCATCTTGATTATTAGTACTTAAATGACTTCCAACACCGGAATCTTCCGTTAAAGATCCATCCTTGGACGATGTTTCGTCATGATTTTGTTGCTGTAGTTGTTGATTCTGTTGTAAAGTTGTAACTTTTCTATTCGTATTGACTAAAGTTTTAGCAGTTTTAGTTTCAATAACGTGTACCGGATACTGCGGTTTTGGTAAACTACTCGATTGTAGCGTAAATTTGGTGGGATTACCCTGTTTTGGAACGTTCTTAAACACAGCCTGTTGAGTGGAATTTTTGTTGCTATCAACTGGACTCGTAACTTTCTCCGTGAAAGCCGATTTAACCCCCATCCCGTCCAAGTTGTTATTTTTACATTCTATACGGGTCGGAGGTGGTATGGCATTAATGTCCGCGATCTTGTTTAAGCGATTCGTGTTCGTCTGACGGAAGCCGAATCGACTAACGCGAGATGCGTTAGGCTCCTTTTTGGGAGGCGCTAGTCGTGGTGTGGTTCTTCCAGATGGTATCGCGTTCGCTGTCAATGATTCTGTATCGCCATTGTTTCCATTCCGATCTATGTCGGCGCCAGCTAGTCGTCGAGCTGCAAGGGGATTTCCTGTGTATGTAGCTGATACGGGACGTTTCCGGAAACCAAAAGACATGGCTACGCCCTTGGACTGAGATTTTTTGGATGTTTGTCTGTCATCATTTGGACTCTGAAAAAGAGAAAAAATTACAATTATTAATTACAAGTAAATTTAATTTTTAATATTATATATTTAATATAATAATAATAGTCCCCGTAACTGGTCTTGCAAGCCCTTGGGGTAGTAACATGGTAGGGTTGTTACGATTTCAGCTGTTCGATACACTAGGATGGCAACGTGGCTAGCGAAACGAAGCGACTACCTAATAGGTTTGTTTTAGTTCCCAATTCAGAACAGTTCCAGAACTACTGCGCAATCTTATTAGCTATTTGGTGTTTTGGATACATATGAACTAGTTCTGAATTTTTAATTATGTTTTGATTGTTGCAAGAATTAATTCGGAACGATTCTCGAATCATTCTAGCAGGTCTTGCTCCGTAGCGAGTACCAGTTCAAGGTTAATAGTTCGAGGCGTGCGCACTGGTTTTCTTTTTTGACATTTATGAATGTTAGTAAAAAGTTGGTCTATAAGTTGCTCTAAGTTTGACGAACACAATCTTAATAAGAGAGAATTTGATTTTTTTATTTTATTTTATAATAATTTGAGGTCTGTGGTAATTAACTGAAACAATTTTTTCATATTCTTCAGTTGGCTTGTCCCAACCTTTGCTTTGTATGTGGTAGAGTTGGTACATCTTTGGAAAACATCGATGTTTAAAAAATACCAAAAAAGAACATTGATGTATCGATGTTATCGTGTAGTATTATACCAGCACCTACTGCTATTTCCATATAAGTTATAAATATGTTCATTATTAAGAAACAATAATTAGAAATAAGAAATAATAAGAAATTAAGTTAGGTTATGTTAAGTAGAATAAGTAATGCTTTTTTCAATATTTTTAATTTCAAGTTTAGCAATAGACAGTAATTTTAGTTTATTCCATTTATTAGTCAAGGTTAAGTTCCACCCTGAATCTCGCCTTGAGGTTGTGGAGGTCGAGCTTATATGGAGGTCGAGCTTATAATTTGTTATTTACCTATACGACTTACCAAGCTATTATTTATATTTGTAACTTTTATTGCAACAAAAACATTTATTATTATTACTTACAAAAGAACATTAAATACATTTATTTGTAATACTTTTTGTGTGTATAAAGAAGTATGAATAATAACAAATAATAAAAAACAAATTGTTTAAATTGGCACTAGATGGCACACTAGTAAACTTTAAATATATTTTGGTGGTCTTGAGTTCACATAAATTCAGAACAGTTCTATTACTGTTTTAAATTGCGAACCAAAACAAACCAACTATCACTCCAGAAATACCTCCAGGTACTCATTTTTTGTCGAGCTCGGATCGAAAAAACGCCATTGATATTATTAGCTAGACCAAGATTTGAACCCGGCCCATCAGATTCATAGTTTAGTGACCTAACCACTAGACCAAGACGGTCTTTCATATATTTAACAGAATTCTACAGAATTAAATAGTTGAATTAATTTATTTTTAATGATCTGTTTAAATATGATTTAGATACACAATTCATTTTACATGTTGATGATGTTAGTTTTTCAGTTTTAATCAGTTTGACACAGAACATTGTCTCGACGTTTCGATAACATTGCGAATCTTTTTTCTAGAGCTTTTTGTTGAGATAGGAGCACGAAAACTGACTGACCTCAGTACGTGTGGATCAATTTATTAGCATATCTCACATCTGGGCAAAAATTATGAGCAATCTGTGAATAATATAAATAGAAAAAAGCATAATAGGTTACTTTTGTTTTGTTTCTTGTTAACCGAGAAGAAACAAAATTTCTCAGGGAAAATTTAAAACTCGCTACGAAGTCCGAAATTGAAATCCTCTACAAATTATTGTATGTATTTCAATATAAATGGCGATCTGTTAAAACAAAATAAAATACGTAAAAATAATTATAACATTTCAAGGCATTTGTGGAAGGTTTTGAAATTCCGCGTTATCGAATGAATAAACCAAAATCTTGCGTTTCTTCAAATAGTGAATTTAAACTCTACTGTTACAAAAGTCATTCTTTGGATACTCTGGCTAAGTAAAAAGATATAAAACCCCTTATCACATTAATATTCGTATCCTAAATACGTATTTCAACAGCCAAGTTGTTATCTTTAGTCGGCAAAATTAACAGTGTTTAACATGGGGTATAATAAAGCTCACCAGAATTTCGAAACACTTTACAAGACATACACCTATAGTTCATAAAGTATTTCTTTTCAGTCCAAGGCCAAATTTAAGGCATAAGAATACCTGTATGCATTGCATTTTCACAAAGAAATGATTCTAGTTTCAAAGCTATCTTCAATTCAAGGACAAGCACACATGGTTGTGGAAGAGTAAACCCAGAAGCTATTCACATCACAGATAAACATTTGACCGTCATTTTTTATTTTTCTAGGGAAATTTTACTGTAATTTCCAAGTTGAATTCCAGGTAGTATATTGAGTTCTTGTTTCCCCTTTCACAAATATGAAATTAATTACTAAATTTAATATCATAGCTCTGCTTTACAACACTCATCGTTACTGTAAAATTTTCTTAGCAAAACGAAAATGGGACATTATGACCCACACTATAGAGTTTTTTAGTTTTTAAAATAGTAAAGTATTAATAATGGAATTGGTTAGGCTCACAGAAACGTTCACATTTTCGGTGAAAATGCTATGAGAAACTAAACTAAAAATTCAGTAAAAATCGGTGATGTAGAAATTTTATTTAAAGAGCAAAATAGCAGTACAACATTCAGAACTTAAGAAAGTTAATAATTACTTTTATCTAGTTTACATTAGCTTGTAGTCCGTTAATTATTTGAAAATAGTAATCGTAACTTGTAAAGAGCAGCTCAAACTCGTGGGTTTTGCAGGTTTCAGATAAATTGATAATTACAACTGATTAATTAATTTTTATCTAACGAAAAGTTGGTTGGAGAGTAAAATAAAGTTAAAATTCTAAATCTCTGTCTCACGTTACATAATAAAACATGAAAAAAAAAATTGCAATTCAATGAGTTTGAGCTCGAATTATGTAGTACACGGCCGCGCACAATTTGAAAATTTTTCTAGCGGTAGTTCCCGAAAATTGTTTAATAGCTCAGCTTCTAATAAAGATTTTTAAAAACGGAGAAAAGCGTAATCTGCAGCGCATAATGTAGATTGCTTATACAAATTTTCAGCCATTTACTTAAAATAGTCAGGATTCGGGTGAAGTTTACCTTCCAAATTTGCATATATCTCTTTACACACATGCTTTGTCAATACGGAAAAAAATTGTCCAACACTATCGACCATGGACATTCTGAATATCAGACCGCTGCCGAATGGAAAATGTTTGGGGCCAAGGTTTATTTCTGCACTTTTTTGAAACATATTTCCTACGGGTTTGTAATTATCCGTAGTCAAGACATATCTGACTGGGGAGGTTCCAAAGTCTGGGGTTTTATATCAGTTATACAATATGATATATCCTCTAGAAGGCCAAGAATTTTTTCTTGTTTAAACTTATGTTGGCACAGTGGCGGCTCGGGGTGGTTCACATAGGGAGTGCATAATTTCAAAATTAAAAAGTGTAATACAAAAACGCATACCCAATCCTTATAAATTTCACCGACGTACTGTTCCAGACAGGTACTGTTCATTGTAGAGTTTGTTTTGAGGGAATAGTAAATATTACACTACACAGTTTAATTACATCTGACGATAAACGAAGTCCATTTTACGTGTCTTTGACTTGCAGAACAGTTCTATCACTTTTTCATTAAAGTTTGGTAAATCATTTATACATTCTTTTTCACAAGATAACATAGTAAGGGCATTTAATCTCTCTTCTTTCATTGTATTTCTCAGGAAAGTTTTTATTCTCTTCAGCCGTGAAAACTGGCGTTCCGCTTCGGACGTTGTCATTGGGATTGTAATGACAATTTTTAAAAGCGTAACAACTTCATTAAAGGTGTCGCTTAATCCATCCAGCAGAAGACCTAGCAGACCTACAGCACCGACTTCTATAGTTTGCCTAAATTCTTCTCTAGAATATAGAACGCTTAATTCAGTTCGTAGTCTGCTTTTATTGAGGCATGGATAAAATTTTACTGCTTCTTTAAGGCAATCTTCCGGAAATTTTTTTTTTAAAAGAGGAGAACTGTTTAAAAGAAATTAAGTTTGCTAACATTAAGTGCCCTGTATACCGAAATCTAGTTTTTATTTCTAGCAAAATAATATCGCACACTTCAATAGTTTCCCCCCTTCTTTGGCTACCATCAGTTACTCTTCGCCGCTTTGATGGTCGAGGAGTCAGTTCTGGGTCATTTTGTTTAACCAACTGAATATCTGTATCAGCGATTTCGGTTCGAATTTTTCCAATAGCGCGTTCAAAATTATCTAAATTATTCTTGATTTTTAATGCATCTGTATTGACACTTTGTAATTGATTAAACAATATCTCCACATGTGGCATAATTTTATGAAAGAAAGTTAACCAATAGATACAATTTTCCTCCTCTAAAATTCGCAAATTGGCAATAGCTTGATGAATGGTAGTTTGTAAACTAGCTTCTCCCTCGATTTGATCTAGAGCTTCAATTACTTTTTCTCGGTACTCATATATTGTATTCACTGTCCTAGAATTGAAGTTCCATCTTATTTTTGAAGAACGAGGTAAGCTTTTTCTCTGAAGGAATTCTTCCAATCTTGCAGCTCGTTGTGGTGAAGTGGAGAAAAATGTACATAATCCCGTCAGATTGGCAAAAAAATTCTGCAATTACTACTGCTCGATGTAGCATGTGACATAATTAGATTTGTCTGATGTGCATAACAATGTACAATATTAGCCCTTGGATTCTGGTCTTGGACATGTCTTTGCACGTCGTTAATAGCACCACTCCTGACTGCTGCTCCATCATAGCTCTGTGCAATCAGTTTTTCTGGGTCATCAACAAGCAAACTAATTTCGTTAAGGATGGAGGCAGATAAAGAATTAGCATCATGTCTACTAGGCAGAAGAAATTTCCAAAATCTTTCGACCGGTCTCACGTTCACAATATATCTTAAAACAACCACCAACTGAAACTGATTGGACACATCTGTGGTTTCATCAGCTATCACAGATATGAAGTCGGTTGCTTTAATTTCACTGGCAACTTGTTCATGATACACGTGATTGCATCAAGCAGCTCGTTCTGTATCGTTTTTGATAATCCCTTAAAAACCGGTGCTGCTTCGATGTGATCTCTGAGCGATTTATCCAATTCTGCCGTAAAATTTATCAATTACCGAAAAATGCCCTTGTTATTCGACGTTTGCTGTTCATCATGACCCCGAAGTGCCATTAGTGTCGATAAACCAATACAGTACACATAATAACAGTGAATTTTATTTGTCACTACCAACATGATTTTTAATAAATAATTTCGTGGCTAACTAGAGGGTAAATTTATTTGATCATATAGTAACATGGGAGATGCCCTGGTCGAACATCAGTGCATTTTTGTGAAAAACGCTGACAGGCGGCTGTTATAATGTATATATGAGGATTATTTTGAAAAACACCGTATGGGAAAACATTAATGGCTACTGAGATCCAGAATGATAGAAATTTTTTGCTATGCCAAGTATATTACGTTACGCACTAACGTGCTCACCTTGATATAAAAAATATGTTATTTTCAATAGCATTTTTATTATTCTAATTATAAGGCAGTGCAAATATTTATGGATGATATTGTACATTCTACACATTATAGACAGGCAACCCAGAATACAGCAGTGTAAAGCGTATTACCTATACTAATAACCTAACTCCAAGTAATATTTCTTAATTCATGAAAATTTTTATATTTTGTATTTTCAGATTGATAATAATTATGAATATAAATAAAATACTTTTAATACAATTTGTTCAAAGCAAACATTGAAGAAAATACATGAATACCATTTATTCTTTTACAATAATATAAATAAATAAATAAAAGATCTCGATCGACAATATAATAACAGGAAGTTGGATATTGTTAATAATTATTAAGTACGAACAGTCGTTTCATAAAAACAAAATAACAGTCATCGCTCTTATAATCCGCTTTTAAGAAATTATTATAAATAACATTTCAATCAAATCAAAATCTAATGATTTAAAACGCCTGAAAATTATATAACTGCCGCAAAAGAACTTGTTTATTGGTGAAAGATAATTCTGCGAAGAAAATGATGTAATTTATATCGAGAGATAATAACCGTAATTGCTCAATAATAAAAAAAATGTAAACGTCCATCCAATATTATTAAGAAAAAAACTACTTTTTCTAGGGAATCTTGAAACTCTTGAAAGCATCATTACTAATTTCAATACGGTTTGGTCCACGTTAGATAATGGTTTTATTTAGCATTTTTTTAAATTGCTTAATTAAAGTGAAGTAATCGAAAGCAGGAAGTGTTGTTGAATCAAGAACTAGGAGAATTTATGCATAAATTAATGCATCATTTTTATATATTTCTTTTAGACAGATGGATATTGTTTAGTGAGGTTATGTCAAAGTAATAAACTAAAATACTTAAGGTAAGTATTTTAGTTCACGTACGATTATTATGATGTGTTAACAAAAGAAAACAAACCGTTGATATCTAATGAGTAATAGATTTTTTTTGGGTGAATAGTTGCGATCGCATTTCAACACTATCGCTAACTGTGACGTAAATACATTTAATACACTTTTATTACACTTCCACATAATTAATAAGTGAACGTAATTTTTTAATTACCTTAAAATATGGTTTTTACAAAACGCCAAAATCCATAATGTTTGGCTATATCCTACTAATCACTAACCGAACAAAATCCAGTTCAAATAAACCGTGTAAATTGGATTAACCACTCGATTAAACAGATCACAGTTACTACATTAGAACCAAACAATAAAAAAAAACGCAACACACAGTAAATTAATTAAACGTTAAAAGTTTACGGGTATTTTATTTACACTAAAAAAAAACTAAAATCGAAACACTACTTGCGACATAACCTCTCAATTTTGCAGTTACACTCTTTATGTTGTTATTATTAGACAGGTGCTCCGTTTCGCTGGAAGTTATTGTTGAAATAAAACAACAAAAACTGTAGTTTCTTATAAAAAAAAGAGAAAAACTGGCGCCGACGTGCTTTGTTTATAACTTGATCGTCCCTGGATCCGAATCTTACAAGCGCAGAACACAGACAAAACCGATTATTGACGTTTATATCTTGGATCGTTATCTAGTTCGCTGAATACAACGAAGTAGATAAAACTATGGTCGGCTGACCACAAAGTTTTATTTTAGATGTGTAAAATTGTATATGCGTATCCTACTAAGGTTATATAAAAGAAGATATTAAATGAATAATGACAGAGCCAGGCGCGGCTCGTGATGACGTATTTTGGTTTGCAGTACAATGATTCGAGTGCTTCGTGTATTCTCGTGTACTAAATGTAACGTTTGCTTAGTAAACACCGAAAACACACGAGGCACTCGTATCATTGTACTGCAAACCAAAATACGTCATCACGAGCCGCGCCTGTTCAGACAGACTATAGGTACAGTAAGCGTATTTCCATTTATGTTTTTGCGGTTATTGTATTTTATACTCAGTGGTTTTATATTTATTGGACTGGCAATATTTAAAAGCAATAAATGCAAAGATATATCGCTTATTTATGTAAAACTGCGTGTTGATGACGAAAAATTTAACAATATTTTGGAAAGCGTTTAAAAAATATGAAATTAATTCGGCGTTGACTCTAATATACAGCGTGAGTATAAAAACATTATCGAGATTCAAATCCAAAACTATTATAGATATGATCATGAATCGAACGACATAACAAGTTAAAACACGCGCTTACAAAGTTCGTGGATTTACGTACAGGAGGCAGATCGAACTGAGTTTGTAAAATGGCGGCGGTACAAGAGAAGGCGTTTTGTGCGCTTGAGTATGCGAGGAGTTTCACGGTAATTGCGGTTCAACGTGTATTCAGCATGGGACCCACCAGGTCACCAGAGCGTTCTGCGTTAGTATCGTCAATTTAAGGATACGGGCTCCGTAGAAAAACGCAAAAGTACCGGAAGACTACGTGTTGCGGACGATTTTATGGAAGCCATTAGGCAAAGTTTTGTGCTTACCTCGAAACAATCAACGCGCAGTGCAAGTTGGGTTTTCGCAGAAAACTGTGGAAAATTTTACAGAAGCGCTTGTGATTTAAACCATACCGCCTACAATTCGTCCAAAAGTTACGTCCCGCTGACCATGACCATGTCAAACGTAGAGAGTTTTGTAGTGCGATGTAACATGTGATGGAGGGGGACGATCAATTTGTAACCCGTCTGGTGTTTAACAATGAGGCAACATTTCATCTCTACGGAAAAGTACACCGACGCAATTTGCGTCGGTAAAAATTCTAGAGGTAACAATTACTATAGCATTAAAGAAAGTTCATACGAGTTACTCTGTTTCTACGCTACATTCACAGTCCGTATCCACAGCTATTCAACCGGAAACGGGACTCACATGGACATTCAGCTCTAATTTTTACGTCTTCTCCATTAATTGACACTAGAGAATCAAATTATTTCGTCGGTAGTTGGAGACTAAGGTGTCTAGGATTTTTGTCTTCGCAAGAGTAGTTAGTTAGCCGGAGTCCGTATAATACCGCCATAGAGGTACAATACTTGCCAGAAAGGGAGTTTTCCCCTAACAAGCTTCGCAAACATCGAAGTCGGTATACGGCAAATCTATAAATATTTCACGATCTACGCGTGAATCCGCATATGCGACTAAGACTCACAATGTCGTAGAATTCTTGAAAAAAAAAATTCCTCTTATATGAAGGCATACACACACTACTACCACTGTCAATTGAATTAGATAACGCCTCTGGTTGAATGCCTCTACACGTCGGCTGCAACCCGGAAGCGGCAGGGAAGGGGGAGCGATATTATTTCAATATAAAATTAGAGGGCGATACCATACGCGTTAAATGAAATATAACTTTTAACTGAAATATAGTATACCGGGGCTTGACGGTAAAAATATAAAATAAGAACAAGAAAACACGAATGTAACAATTTATAATATATTTATTTTACCCAATAATCGTCGGCGTTCAGCTCAACTCAGTCGGTGCGTAACGCTCTAGTTGTAACAAGCCTACCATGTTACTACCTCAACGGCCTGGAGGGCTAGTGCGGGGACCAATATTATTATTATAATTATTTTTGTTTGATTTAAAATATATAATTCCCTTATTTACATTTTTTTTTGCTTGATCTCGCAAGTAAGATATTTAAGTATCGAAGGTCCTGTGAATGAATTGACCGTTTTTCTTGTGAACCTGCAATTAAGAGTATTATTACTAAATTGAGTTAATCCGGAGCATTGTTTGCTAAGGTAAACATAATATTTGATTTGACCCAACGTAGAACTAAATATTAGTAAGGCTTTACAATATTGCAATAATTATACGAAGATTTCCAAGACAAAAGCGGTTGCTGGAAACGCGACGGTTGTTATATCAGATGTTCTAGCAGGGTCGTCGATTAACTAAATATGGTCGTTTTAGTTATTCTCCCTAGATATGCAAATAATAAATGAATCATGATGTAGGATGTCCAGATAAGTTCATATTTGAAATCTGAACCAACAAAGACGCTCTAATTAAATTTTATGCGCCATGGTGCGAATATTGCAAGAAATTTCCCTGGAATAACATCCATTGTTAAAATGGATGCTACTGCTAATATCTCAATCCTATGAAATGAGAGGTTTCTCAACATTTAATTGTGTTCATAGATTCCAAAAACAAATATGTCAAATGCAAGCGTTGTCGTGAAATCAATGATTTAGTTAAATATATCTCGAATGATGTAGCATATGAATTGAAGGGATATGATACGAAAGATAATCCCAAAGAAATTAATTGTAGGGTGTGAAGTGAAAAAAAAGTAGTCAAACTGTGTGTCAAATAATGACAGTTTTCAATAGCTTCTTTTATAAAAATTTCATTATTTTAATTTACCACATTGTGTTATTTTATAGTGCTAAAACATGACAGTCTTAATTATTTTGTCTTATCTAAATGTCCCAAGGTCGAGAGTTTATGGAGAGACATGTGTTTTCAAAAATTAAATGTGTTATCATTTAATAAACCTCTATTTACAAATATAATTATTAAAACAAATCTAATTCTATCAAATCAATCCTTTCACGAACGCTAAAGGAAAGATGCTAAATGGAATGTTAATTTTAACTTCTTGACGATAAATTGAGGAAAAATACTATTAAACTTTCGTTTTGTCATTTGACACGTCCTATGTATGGATACAGAAAAGTTTTAATGAGTTTTTTTGTCTGAAGCAGGGAGCAGTATAAATTATATGATTAATATTAATTCATAATTACTACGTTCACTAACAAAAATAAACAGTGTTCTAAGTGTTTGTACTTTACAGTGAAAGCTAATAGTGTGCTGTCAATCCAACTAGGATAAATATTAATAAACATATTTATCTATTTATATGTCAAGAAAATAATGAATACATATATGTATGTATGCATGAACGTAAGTTATGTAGAATGGGACAACAGAAAATAGCAATTTACTTTCAAATTTGATTCGGAGTGTGGCGAATGATCGGGTAATTGTAAAAAGTATAATGGTTTAAAGAAGATTTATAATTAATAATTTAAAAAAAATACTTCAATCCGAAGTTACAAACTTATTCATTGCTACACCCGCTTATTTCTTCTTAATTTCTCTCCTTAAATTTAAGATGAGTTTATGGTAACCTTTAAAAAACTATATTTCTTCAAAATCCTCATATACAATATCAGATACGGTGATTCTTACGGTCGAAGGATGCCCACATATCTTGATACGACGTGACCAGGAAACGACTTACCAATACTATATCTATTCATTTCTATTAGATCAGTGAAAATTCGCGAGATTGTATTTTAAATTCTCCTGGGGTTTAAATTATAGATTTCTACAATTACGATATAACGGTTGTTCAGAAACATTCGAAGTCAAAGTAGTCCTTGAAAATATGAAGTCATGTCTGAGATAGATTGATTTTTCACAGACAACAGTTGACATTTAATAATTATTACAAATCAGATACTTAAGTAAATATATACGATTTTTTGTTCAGAGCCCACTTGACTTCGAATGTTTCTGAACACCCGTTAGATAAAATTCATAATGCCATCAATACACACTGTGTTTTCAAACCAGAAGCATACCTAGGTACTGATAAAAGTCATTTGACACGCTTGATACTGGTATTGCATGTTGGTATTAAAAACTTTATAAAAATCATTTCATTTTAACGCATTCTGGCTCAATTCGATCTGATCTGCACTTAGTACTGACGAGATAGCTCGCGGATTTTATTTTTTACTCTCGTGACTTTTAGTAGGTACTATTTTGTTGTTGACTGTTTCATTTGCGTGAGTATCTGCTATTTTGTGTTGACGAAATTAATAGAATCAATAACATTAAAAAAAAAATTAATTTTCTTCGTATTCAGTCGAAGAAAATCTTTTAATTTAAACCTTGATAATTGTAATGTAACAGTTCTTTAATTATTATTTTTTAAGTTTTTAATTTAATATTTAAGTATCTTTTTGAATGGGTGCTATTTAAAGACTAAATAGGTAAATACAAAACTACCTGCTCTCTGAGACTTTGGTAAACCTCTTCCACGTAAATACATAAATAAAAAAAAGGAATATGCATTTTTTATTTTTAAACGACTTTTCAATTTGGCTATGTTAAAATAATATTTCTGTAGGTGTTTTTTTAATTGGTAGTCTTAAAGAACTGAGCTGATTCAAACCTTTCTATGAAAGAGTGGGGGGAGATTGGCCCCACCACTCAGCATTGTCATGCCTTAATCAGAATACACAAATCCACTACTTCCTCGGAGTCGAGAAATTAGTTTGCATTGAAATCATTGTAAGAGAAATAAGTACGAATTCCACTATTGACGAAAACAATCATTGATTCGATGGCAATGGAAATATATTGGCTGAAATTTTAGATTTATTTATAGTAAGCATCTAATGAACGTGAAATACCCCCACCACTATGAAGTATGTCATTAGACATTTTGAAAAATACTGTCTCCACATTTGCAAAGAAATGTAAATCCTGGGCTTTAGCTGAAAATTGTTACCGAAAAAGATTTTTGTATACTCGACCTAGTGGGAAAGTTATAAAATTTCAACGAGTCAGGAGATTTTTCCTCTTTAGCGAAGGCCGACCGTGTGAAAAAGCACTTGTGTTCGACTGACGGTAAAGATTTATTGGATCCTACGAGGATACTCAAATTGCCCCTGAGGAGGATAGTGGTTTCTATCGAGGATACAGGACTAACAGAGTGGAATTGAGAGATCTATTGGAGGTGGTACAAAGAGGATTTTGTCCAAGTGCCTAGCCTAGATTTATTGGTATTCAACTTAAAGACTCTGTACTTTCAGAGTGCACCTCGTATAGTGAACCAACATTTCCCACGAAATATTGTACCTACACATATTAACGACAATTTACATAACGTAATATACTATACCTTAAATCCTTTTTTCAATTTGTTAACGTTTATATTAGATAAAATTCAATTTACATATTATGAAATATTTAAAAAAATGTTTATTAAAATACTATGCCTAGAGATATTAAAAAATTTAGGTCATATTTTCTTGAGTTCTCTTCTCATTATTTATTTTTGTCCAGTTAATTCTGTTGCAACACCATTGTTGAATTTGTTGACCGTATATTATGTGCAACATGTGTGACACACCTATTATACTGGAACTTTCAACGTTAGATATTTGAAATATTTTTTCAAATTGTATGTGGGCGTGGGAATAGTTCTCCTTCTTATCTAATTAAGTAATGACTTCCAGTTATAAGAATTTATGTATTCATTTTTTCTAAAATAAAATGTTACTTGCTGTCTTGTTCGAGTGTGAAAAAGAGTTTTAATATTAATATACAGCATATTTCAAAAATATCAGAATATTCAAGTTTTTGTAATGTTAGTAAACAAAAGTAAGATGTAAAAAACAATAAAAACTATATAAACTTAACAATAATATAAACTAAAATTGAATATAATGCATAAACGTAAAAGTTCGCTTAATTTCAGTTGTGTTGTAATAATTGCTACAGTTAGTCAAAAATTAATACATATTTTAGAAACAGTACATGCATCACTTATTTATAGCTTGTACTTTTCTGTAAAATAAATAATAAGAAGGCGGATTGATATACAGGGTGTTTGGTAACTGAATAACTGAAAACATAAAACAAAGAATAATAAAATAAAATAAAACAATAACTTTATTCACATGTAATAGTGACCGCGGTTTCAACATACAATGTCATTATCAAACTGCAAAAGTTACAGGCCTACATAGATCTTATAAATGACAAAAATATATGGAGGTGGTTCATGATGTTATTTAAAATTACTACTATATACTTAACTATTATATACAACATTAGGAAAGAGGTGTATATATAAGATCCAACTGGTCGTTAAGAACAATATCTATTGTGTTGTTTCCGCTTTTAAAAATTTCAAGTGACTCTAAAAGATTTAATTTACGACCTTTCTCTGCCAAATGCAATATTTTATGATGACCAAATGTATGCCATTCTGTAATAAGATGGTTTGCGAATGTTGAATCTGTCTTCTTTAGTTTATATGACCTCATGTGTTCTTTTACCCGTATAATAAAACTTCGACCAGTCTGACCTATATATACACTTTTACAATCATTACAATATAATTTGTACACTCCTAATTTATTATTGATATATGTTTTAGGTTTTGCGTTAAAAATGAAATTACTTGTTTACTAACATTACTATTATTTTTTGAAATTATATTTCCAAATTGCTCGCTTATTTTACAGAAGTAAGTTAACGAGACAAATTGTTTCAAATTAGCACTATCTTTAGGATATACTAAACTAAGGGCCACTTGTAACTGTTTTTTCTTTAGTATACTGTCAATTACGCTACTTTTATAACTATTGTTTACCGCTATTTGTTTTATAGTATTGATTTCACGAACAATAGAGCATTAAATATTCCTTTGTCTAATGAATGTTTTGTTCGTGAAATCAATACTATAAAACAAATAGCGGTAAACAATAGTTATAAAAGTAGCGTAATTGACAGTATACTAAAGAAAAAACAGTTACAAGTGGCCCTTAGTTTAGTATATCCTAAAGATAGTGCTAATTTGAAACAATTTGTCTCGTTAACTTACTTCGGTAAAATAAGCGAGCAAATTGGAAATATAATTTCAAAAAATAATAGTAATGTTAGTATAGCTTTCAAACCATATGTAAAAACAAGTAATTTCATTTTTAACGCAAAACCTAAAACAGATATCAATAATAAATCAGGAGTGTACAAATTATATTGTAATGATTGTAAAAGTGTATATATAGGCCAGACTGGTCGAAGTTTTATTATACGGGTAAAAGAACACATGAGGTCATATAAACTGAAGAAGACAGATTCAACATTCGCAAACCATCTTATTACAGAAAGGCATACATTTGGTCATCATAAAATATTGCATTTGGCCGAGAAAGGTCGTAAATTAAATCTTTTAGAGTCACTTGAAATTTTTAAAAGCGGAAACAACACAATAGATATTGTTCTTAACGACCAGTTGGATCTTATATATACACCTCTTTTCCAATGTTGTATATAATAGTTAAGTATATAGTAGTAATTTTAAATAACATCATAAACCACCCCCATATATTTTTGTGTCATTTATAAGTTCTATGTAGGCCTGTAACTTTTGCAGTTTGATAATGACATTGTATGTCGAAACCGCGGTCACTATTACATGTGAATAAAGTGGTATAACAAAGTTATTGTTTTATTTTATTTTATTATTTTCAAAATGAATTACCACAAAGTTACGGCTACCAGTATTAATTTTCTTACACAAAGAATATTTTTTTTTTAGATGGGGCTTCGTTTAGGAAATATTCAGTAAAAATACTTTATTATTTTGTTCAACACTGAATTACAAGAAATTAATCGAATTTCAAATAAAGTTATTACAACGTTTTGCAACGAATTACTATAAATTTATAGTACATCTTCAAAAAGTCCACCATTTACATTGATACAGACCTGCCAACGCAAAACAAGTGAATTTATAAACTTCTGAAAAATTCACCATTTTTTGAATATTTTGTTGTGCATTAAGAAATACTGAAAAAAACAAGTCAATCAACGGGAGGAAACGTACAGACGGCGTTTCGTTCTAGTTGGAACTTTTCAATGCACGGCATTCCTCGAAGACGGACATTTGTCGACATTTACATGTAAGAATGTGATTTAATATTCATTAATTCTCACTTGCAGTAAGTTCCAAATTTTGTTCTGCATTAAAAATTCTGTCTTCTTATAGTTTAATAGTATTAATTGGCTCAAAATAAACTAATTCTTTAACTTGATAATGGGCAAGTTAATTGATGGTGTCAAGTCAAAATCTGACAATTTTATGCTATACAGATGACGCGGTATTAATTGCTGACTCAGAAGACAGCTTACAGAGACTTCTCCACAGATTCTCGACAGTGGTGGAAACTTATAATATGCTAGTCTCAATAGAAAAAACAAAATCACAAGCGCGGTTCGTGATGACGTACTGTTGGGGCACGTATAATGATGCGAGTGCTGCGTGTATTCTCGTGTACTAACTGTAGAATTTTCTTAGTAAACACCGAAAACACACGAGGCACGCGCATCATTGTACGTGCCCCTACAGTATGTCATCACGAGCCGCGCCTGCAAAATCATTAGTAATATCTAAAAAGATCCGATTAAAAACAAACTGGCAAAAGGAGAAAAAATAATAGAGCAAGTGATGAGTGTAAAGTATCTGGGAATTGAGGTATCGAGCGACAGAAACAACTATCAGGAAGTAAGACAATAGGTTATGAAGGGAGCGCGTATATCAGTATACTTCAGAGAGATGATATGGAGGAACAAATACCAAATACAAATAAAGAGCAAAGATTTACAAAACGATCATCAGTTCGGCAATGACATATACAGCGGAAACACAGAAAAAGCAGGACGAAACAACTACTGCGCACATCAGAAATGAACACATTAAGAACAATAGCCTGAATAACCAGAAGAAATCGAGATAGAAATAAAGAAATTAGAAATGAGTGCTGGATAATAGACATCATAAAATTCATAAAGAAGCGAAAGAGAGAATGGAACGACCACGTCCAAAGAATCGAAAGTGGAAGACTTATAAGTACAGAACGGACACGCTTACCACATGACGCAAAGCCCAGTGCAGTACTGGCGAAAGGCTGTATTTCTAAAATATTTAATTTTATTTATATAATTGGAAAACGAACGGATGGTGATCTATGAAATTACGAATTACATATTTATTTGTTGAAAAGTTGTATTTATAAAGTTTTTAATTTTATTTATATAATTGGAAAACATACGGGTGGTGGTCTATCTATCTAAAATTACGAAATACATATTTATTAATTAATTTTATTTATATAATTGGAAAACGAACGGGTGGTGATCTATAAAATTACGAAATACATATTTATTTGTTGAAAAGTTGTATTTATAAAGTTTTTAATTTTATTTATATAATTGGAAAACATACGGGTGGTGATCTATCTATCTAAAATTACGAAATACATATTTATTAATTAATTTTATTTATATAATTGGAAAACAAACGGGTGGTGATCTATAAAATTACGAAATACATATGTATTTGTTGAAAAGTTGTATTTTTAAAGTTTTTAATTTTATTTCTATAATTGGAACATTTTTATTTGTTCATTTTGTCGTTCAAGTTGAGTAAAGGAGTATTAATATTGACTAGCAATAGTTTCTCAAGGTTTTCTTCTGTCAATTTTGTTCTCTTTGAATTAAGTACATCCTTATAAATAGAAAACGTCCTTTCTACATCGCAACTGGTTATAGGTGCATACTGGAAATATTCTTTTATTTCTTCATATTTAGCCGTTAGATTTTGTGGCATTGTCTCCATACATAATTGCTGCAATGTAATTAAATCTGAATTTCTATTAAGAATTGCTTCAAACTTTTGCCGAAAGCCACATCCGAAGTCACTTGGAATACTTTTCAAATTATTAACAGCCACATCTAATGTGGTTAATCCGTCATTTAATTTGAGATTTCGATTTTCAAAATAAGTGATTAGTTTTGGCAATTTTCTATCGAAATTCTCAGCATAATAACTAGTAGCTTCCAGCCATGTTCCACATCTAGTTATTACTGGAGTGGGAGGCAGTGACAGAGATGGAAATTTTTCCCTGAAAAGAGCTACTCTCAATGGTGCTTTTCTGAAAACTTTTTTAAAAGCTGATACAAGTCTATCAACTTCCGGAAAAGTGTCTCTGATATATTCACAGATTCTGTGGAGAACATGTGCTACACAAGTAATATGCAGCATATTAGGATATGTTTTCTTCAATAGTCTGCCTGTTTTTAACATATACGCAGCACTATCACTGACAAATAAAAGTATTTTTTCTTTGTACGTGGCGTCCGAATGAAACATTTTTTGCATATTCTCCTTAATGGTTTCAGCAACTGTTTCCGCATCAACTCTATTTATAACACTTGTTGCTATTACATATGAGTTATAGGGAATAGTTGGATGTAGTACACCAGATACAACATTTACCACACAGCGTCCTAACATATCCACCGTTTCGTCGACGCTTATCCATATGTATTGATTTAAATGATGGCTTCTAATGCGTTCTACTGTTCTCGTATAGCACCTAGAAACATAATATTTGCGTAAAGTTGATTCATCAGGAACATTTCGACCAGTATATTTTTGAAGAAATATTTTTAAAGTGGGATTGCTAAGTTTATTTAATGGAATATTAGCCGCCATAAAAGTTTTACAGAGTTCAGATGTGTTTGCGATCCTAAGTGACGAATTTTTGACGATATTTTACGGATTTTGTAATAAATTTCGGAATCACTGACAGTATGACCGTCAATCCAACTCGCCATTGTTTTACAATGCCGTTCTCGACATTCTTCCATATCATGTCTGAAAAAGTAACTTAAACAACGCTCTAGATTTAAATAAATGAAAACTAAAAATGTGTGCGTAAGTTATTGAAACTGAACGAAATTCAATGCACATTTACGTCGAAATAATTGGTAGAAATAGATTCAATCAAACGATATTAAACAGGATCTATCAAAAAAATTACGATGTAATTAACAGTTAAAACTATGAAAACAAGAAACTTACTCACAGCACTTTATTTATTTTACGAAATATAAACTAATAAATAAAATACATTATAAAAACCCCGCTTCTATCTACGCTCATGAAAACACTTTAAAAAACACTATATTCTCCGAATACAATAGCTGAGTTGTCCATTGTTATCGTGCGAGACTAGGTGGCCGAGTAAGTCAAACAAATACTTCATTGAATTACGCCGGGATGTACTGAGCGACGTTATACACAATTCCAATTGCCGATTGCGTTTTATGGAAATTGCATCCGTTCTCTACTTATAAGAATTGTACGAGACCAAAGACCAGCAGGGAAAAGAGACCCTCGAAGGCCCCAAAAGAGATGGGTCGAAAGCTAGGTGTCCACTTCTACCGAGACGGCATAATATTCGTAAATAAGAACAAGTTATGGCTTAAAATAGAAGTGAAAGAAGATTTAAAAGAAGAAAAAGCCAGCTGCGAATTTTTTTTTGTTAGCTTCTGATCAAGCCCTGTATAACAGATCTTGATTACTAAAGAAAAAAAAGTTTGAACACGTTATGGAACTGGCACGGAATTATGTACCAGCTATCGATATGTGGCATTACAATCAGATCGCTTCATATCACAGAAATGAAAAAGAATATAAAATCATGTCATGATCTGAGTAAAAATCTGATGTGTAACCTGTATATTTTTTTAGGCTGGCAAAACAAAATATGCATTTTTATAAATTTGTTCTAATTTTACGAGAGGGTATTGATATATAGCTAGCCTAGACCGGTTCCGTGGCTAAAAAAATATTACGATACCATAGCAACGAAAAATAACATATTAGAAGTGTCAGTGTAAAGTATCACGTTAAAAGGTCAAATCAAAGTTTCGCAATAAAGTTGGAAAAAAAAGATGTCGATCGAAATTGTAAAACACGAAAAATTGGAGTATCGAGCCATCATCAAGTACCTAGCAGATTTACGAAGATATGCTTAATACCCTTGGCGATCAATCTCCTTCGTATGCAACCGTAAAAAATTGGATTGCAAGCTTCAAACGGGGTAAATTTTCCATTGAAGATGAACACCGATCCGGAAGGCCAGTTTCTGTGTCCGCCCCCGAAAATGTTGATGCAGTTCAAGACATGATTTTGTCAGACCGTCGAATTCGGCAAAAACGAATATCTGAGGCACTGAATATTTCATATGAACGTGTCCATCATATAGTTCACGTCGATTTTAACATGAGAAAAATTTCTGCAAAATGGATCCCCAAATGTCTGAATGTTGACCAGAAGCAAGGGTGGAAGCATCGCTTTCAATCTATGCTCGGTTTGAAAGTGATGCAGACTTTTTAAGCCGTATTGTTACTATAGATGAAACTTGGGCATATTTCTACGACCCAGAAGCAAAGCAACAATCGATGGAATGGAGACACTCTGGTTCTCCAAGCCCTAAGAAGTTTCGCGTGTAAAAATCTGCTGGAAAAGTTCTTGCTACAGTTTTTTGGGGTTGACATGAAGTAATCATGATTGATTTTCGGAATAAGGGTAGAACAATAACTGGGAATTATTATTCGACATTACTGATCACTCTACGAGAAAAAATTATGGAGAGAAGACGCGGAAAGTTGTTCAAAGGTGTTTCGTTTTTGCAGAACAATGCCCTTACACATAAATCGCATGTTGCAATGTAAGCAATTCGTGATTTAAGCTTCGAATTACTCGAGCACCCGCCTTATTTATCATATCTGGCTCCGTCCGACTATCGTGTCTTTGCTCAACTGAAAAAAAGTTTAAAAGGTCGTAAATTTTCTTCCAACGAAGAGGTGATAGAAGCTGTGGAAGCTTGGTTTGCAAATCAAGATAAAAATTTCTTTTTGAAAGGTCTAGAGGCGTTACAGGATCGCTGTATTAAGTGTATTAATTTAGCAGGAGAGTATGTTGAATAATAAAATATTTTGACTTTCAAATTTTGTTTGCTTCTATAATAGGCTAAGAATTTTTCAATATATCCTCGTAAAATCATAAACAAACAAAAAATTTGAAAGTTATTTTATTAATATTATCTACAAGTTTTAGTGATTCCATGGCAATAAGTGGTCGAGTTGTTTAAACTATCATGCGATAGAACGTTTTTCCTCTCTCCTGAAAAATTGGTCTAATTGGATTTGGCGACATAAAGTATTGCAGCTTTCAATTGAGGATCACCTACTTAAGACTTATTATTATTATGCATTAAAATTGAATTGATTCCAGAGGTAGGATAGAAAAAAGATAATTTCGTCTGATAAAGCCTAACAACATTTTCTCATAAATTATACGAATTTTTCCTTGTGAAAATACACCAGTCTGCTACTACATAAGAAGCTTGAATGGATAATGAGAATATTCTCAAGACCTCTCTTGTACGTGGGTACACATTGATGTATGCACGTTGTCTATGCATATGGAACAGTAACAATAAAGCGACTGTAGATAGTAGTAGTCAATAGTTAATTATCTGAACACTTAACTCTGATGTATTGTATATGTGTATATTTTATATACAAACGTCTACGTCTGATATATCATGATATATTTATTTATTCATAGGAGTTGCTTGCATGATGTTTCCGATTTTATCTCCTTTATATACGACTATTGTTAATACAATCTCTATTATACTGCGCTTCACATGTTTGTCTCTAAAATTGATGTTCTTATTTGCATAGTATTTAGGTGAAAGTTGTGTGGTATACAGTGTGTTATTGTTGAAATGTTTCCATGTGTATATACGGGGGCGATTCGTAATGTAAGTTTCGTTTGGTTATTACAAAAACACCAATACACGAAGAAGGTTTTATTATATACAACTTACAGTTACTATTTTTAGCTATTTTTCTACATAGTTGTTATTAAGATTGAGACATTTTTCATAGCGATGAAACAGGATTTTAATGCCCTCTTCATAGAACTTTGTCGCCTGTGAATTAAGCTAGGCTGTAACACTGTCTTGCAGCTCTTCATCGCTCTCAAACCGTTGGCTCCCAAGTCATTTCTTCATGTTAGGGAAGATATAGTAGTCGCTAGTGTTACGCTTAGCGTATAGAAGTTTTAATTCATTTATTTAAATACACATATTCGTCTTTAAATATCGATTAAAAAATATTTAACTTAGACATTTTTCTTGTATATATTCGTTACAAAGAGAAAGCATTTCTTTTGTCATCTTCTTGACCGAGACCCTTCCTTCTACCTGGACCGTCAACCGATAACAGTAATGTAGAATTTCTTCTAGATACATTCCATACTTTAAAAATTCTTTTAATTAAATTATTTACATCTTTTATATATCATGTTCGATATCGTTAGAAAGCTTATGTCACAAGGGTTACTCTAATAATATTTATGACATCGATAGAAGTCATCTTTAGGTCGCGCTTCTTATTAATTATAATTCAAGTTATCGACCCCCTCTTCGATAGATCATAAACAGACCGTTTTCTAGACCCTTTCCTATCGACGAAAAACTAATGGTCCTGCTTCTCGTTCGAACGTTCGAAAGTGCAACACCACGTGCCGTACTGGTCAAGTACCGGTGGCATGGCCACGTGCCCCCTGCACCTCTTCCGCTTCTAAGGTAATTCTGTATTGTTCTATATATATTATTCTTTTAAGCGAATTCATATTAATTTAAACTAATTAATTTCTTATCCCACCGGCCAACACCGCTCTACATATACTTGTCCGAGTATATCTTCAGACCACGTGGCCGCCAATTCAAGGTAACTGTATTGTTCTATACAGAGATTATTTTATATTCATCGTAATTAATTAACCCATAATTACTGCTCAATTTAACGTTCGTTTCAGAGTATTTTTTGTGTTAATTTTAATCTACTTATTCACCGCTCCGCGTGTATATAGTACTTTGTTTTATTACTGTTTCACCTTTCTATTTCAGATATTTTATATTAATTTCTCGATTACTAATTTATCGCCCCTTGTGTATATATTACTGTTTTAATTACTTAATAATTAATAAATAAACAATTTCAAGTTATGATTATGTAAATATAAATACAAATTTTAAGGACGCCGCTGTGTTTTATTTTATGTATTAAGTTGTTGTATATTTATTTTAATTAACCAATACCACGCACGTCCTGGACCTTTGAAGGAACTTCATCAGCACCATCTAATTATTGTATTTATCTTAGAATAATAATTATTATTATCCCTAGCCACGCCCCTAGTTAGTAATACTAGAAGCCAAATCAGGGCAGTATGATGGAGGGTGCTTCCCACTTAAAACTGTCCAGTAACTCTACCGTGCATGCGGCGGTATGCGGGTGGAAGTTGACATGAAGAAAAACGATGCCCAAACTTAATAATCCACGTCATTTGTTCTGAATAGCTTTTCTAAGCTTCTTCATAGTTTCACAGTAGACTTCAGTGTTTATTTTGGTCCTTCGTTCCATAAAGTCTACAAGAAGGTCACATTTTTTGTTCCAAAAGACAATGGCAATTACTTTTCTTGCAGAAAAAGCTTGACGGCACTTTAAAGGTTTCTTCGTAAGAAAATTAGAGCGACTGTGTTTTCTTGTCAACGTTGACATAGGCGACCCTAGTTGCGTCACCTGTTACGATATGCCTGACGGAATCTTCACCTTCAACATTGTAACGTGTCAGAAAAGTTAGTGCCGATCTCATTCTCTTTGTTTTTTTGGTCTTCGGTAAGAAGTTTTGGCACCCTTCGTGAACAAAATTTGAGGTAACCTAAATGTTCAGTAACAACCTCGAAAAAACTGTATGTGAAGTTTGAGGGAAAAAGGCACTCAGTTCTGTGATTGTGAATCGCCGATTTTCACGAATTTTTTCTTCGATATTACCGACAAGTTCATTCGTCAGAACAGTTGGTCTTCTATTCCATTCTTCATAATGGACATTAGTTCGTCCTTCTCGAAAGATACGACACCATCTTCTAACCACACGGTCACTCATGACTTTTCACCATAAACAAAACAAAATTCACGATGAATCTCAGCAGCCTTCATGTTTTTTGCACAGACAAATCGGATATTAGCACGCAATTCACAGTCGACGGAATTTTCAATTGCAGCAGCTATTTTAAAGGACCTAAATAGAACGGAAGAATGTTAGAACTATTTTCTCACTAGCACTGCCAGACTCACACTGAACCATACTACACCGTAGTGCTGCGATCATGCCAATATCCCCACTCTTCTTCTCACTAGGCGTCTTCGTACATACAGACATGGCTGAAAGTAACAACCACAAGTCGAAGTTTGAATTACTAAATACTTTGTTTTATTCAACTTCAAAGGATTCTTCCTTTTAGTTTCTGACGGTAATAAAGTGTCGGCAAAAGACTAGAGTTTTGTGAATCATTGATGAACATTTATAATCGTGATAAGAATTTTGTAAAGCAGCCTTTTATTTGAAGGGTATTATTCATAGGCATAACTGTCGTTATTGGGCACAGAGTAATCTTCACTGGATACAAGAGGTGCATACACAACACTTTAAAAAGTATAACGTTTGGGCTGGTTTTTACAGAAACAGAATAATAGGACCTTTTTTATAGAAGAATTTTAATTGTCAAAGATATTTAGAACTTTTAAATAACCAGATAATTCCTGCGTTGGAGGAAAATGGCCAACTTTCACCAAACAAATGGTTTCAGTAGGATGGGGGACCCCTTTACTATTCAGTTATCATTCGAGATCGATTCGATTGAATTTTTGTCCACAGATGGATTGGAAGGCGAAATTGAATGGCCTGCACGTTCTCCCGATCTCAATCTATTAGATTACTTCTTTGTGGGGTTATCTAAAACAGAAAATGTATTTTATCCGACTTTTTCTTATCCGAAATTTTCAAGGTTTGGCTGAAAGAATTAATGAAGAGATGCGAAGCATTTCACCAGACATCATAATGCGGGTCACGCAGAAAAGAGAATTTACAGACAGACTGGCTTACTGTCAGGAAGTAAGTGACGTCCATTTTGAAAATCTCATAAATTAAGTTTAACTTTGTATGACCACAGTTTATTTTCTTTTCCTTACCAATTAATAAATAAAAACATTTTAGACCCAAAGTGTTATAGTTTGTTGAAATCGTGTTTTCGACGAAAATTCAAAAATGTAAAAAAATACAGGAACATTTTTTTTTCTTAGCCGTTCCTTAATTATAAATGATTAATTGTTGCATGGAGTTCGGCTAAATTATTATGCATCAATTAAAAATACTCATATTCACGTTTCGACTTTTATTGTCTTCGTCAGAATAAATGCCTTTGTCAAGGGAAAACAAAATATAAATTTATATTTTGTATTCCCTTGACAAAGGCATATTGCCGAAACATGTAGGGTTGTTTTAAATATATATACTTTGAAGTAATGAACCAGACCTTTAATCGCCGACTTATTAAGTTTACCTTATCATACCAAGGTCACGTAGATATTATATTTATATATATATATATATATATATATATATATATATATATTAAATAAACGCTATAAAATCAAAAACGACATAATTAAACTTTATGGTATTTCAATTAATAAATGAAATCGTTTTCTTTTTATAACCTGTAAAAATCAATATGCATGCAATGTTAAATTTCTTTGAAACAGCACTGACTGTCTACGGTGAGTAACTTTTGGCCAGACAGACGAATCCAATTAGTATTCTGTGCGACCCACCCAACCGAATTATATGAAACGACGAATAATATCTCACCGTTCAGATTAATATCACATTGATTTTGTGTTATTTTTTTACATAAACTGTCTGTGCATGTGGTAAATGATCTAATAATTCCAATTTATATTCAGTTTAACATAATTTTTCATTTTGTTTAATTTATTTGTTTCCACCTTCAACGCAACATTTTTTATTTTATTTACCTGTAAAATACAATATGAGTAATACCTTCATACAAAAATCGCGGTTCAATGTTCTCGTAGTAACGAGATAATGATGTTTCTCTATTCGAGTCCTGTCCTGGCGCTGGGTGGCAATACGGGCTTCCAATTGATCAGTAATTCTCTTTATCGATGAATTATATTGTTGTATCGGTATTTGTCAGTACCACCACAAATTTAAAGACCAAAAAATTATATGTAAATAAATTCATATAAATAATTAAAAATCAGCTACCTATCCTATTGGGCACGCTACATAAAGCTTTTTGTTTTAGAACAATTTTTGTTTTATTATAAACATAATATTTACTTTTAAAAGAAGTCGAACGTTCAAAATATTGATTTTTAATCACATTTTAATTAATGTCGACATATTCGACGTAGAGGCTATTATTGATATCCACAAAACAAAAAAATCGTTGTATGTGCGGCCGAGTATGTTTTGGCAGAAAATAACATTCACTATCTATGAATAGGACCTCATTGTTAAACTATTGTCCGGAATTTTATCGATTCTTTTGCAGGCCAATGAACTTGAATTACATCTGAATTTCGATAAATATTGAATAAACAACGATATAGACCGACTTTAACTACATTTTGGCAATAAAAATTTGGAATTTTTTAAGGATTTTTTAAACATTTTCAGTTAAGACATTTATACGTAATCTTCAATTTCGCATAGCTTGGGCGCAATTCAATGGTATATAAGATATACAATAAATGGGCTTTCGCACGTGCGTAAAACTTTACTATTGAATTACATTTCGGCAATAAAAATTTGGAAATTTTTGATGATTTTTTTAAATTTTCAGTTAAGACATTTATACGTATTCTTCAAATTCGCATAGCTTGGGCGCTATTCAATGGTATATAAGATATACAATAAATGAGCTTTCGCACGTGCGCACAAACTTTATTACTAAATGAAAACGTTTCCGCTAACACAGCAGAGTCTAATATACGTACACCTCTATAACTCAATACCAACTACGGTCGTGGGAAGTATGTTGCTAATCTCCTCACTTTTGTTCATCGACAGTCCACTGACCTCATAACGAACCGTTATGTGAAAACTGTTCAGATATTAAAGTAGAGTTACCTCGGTGTATGTAGCGCTTATGGCATGCAGTTGACAGCCTTAATTATAAATAATTCGCAATCTGCAGGTAGAGTATCTGACTTTGATAAAGATAGTCTGAGCGCTTTAATTCACGACGAGCCACGCTAATCAACTCGGGAGTTTGCTCTTATAAAGGATTGTAACCAATCAACCTTAATACGACAATTATATTCCATGGGTAAAGTTCAGAAAGTTTGGTTGTCGCATGTTTTGAGTGAAGACAACAACAACCAGTGTGCCAATTTTTGCACCTTTTTTCTAGCTCCTCAACAAGATCAACAGTTTTTGTCCCATATTGTTATGGATGACGAAAAATAGTGCCTTCAGTAAGAACAGAAAAGAATGGTTTTGTCAAGAAAAAAACTTCTCCCGTTCAAAAGCTGATATTCATCTACGTAAGCTGATGTTGTGCATTTGGTAGAACAAAGAAGACGGCTACCATGAATTGCTTCCAAGGAATGTGACCATCCTGGGATTTACTGCCAATTGTGTCAACTTCAGGCCGCAACTCAAGAAAAAATTCCTGGATGACATCAACTCTGTTGGATTTCCCGATTTATTCTTCTGATCTCGCTCTATCAGATTTCTATTTCATTTGCTCTCAATCACAACCGTCGAGGAATCTCTTTTAAAAACGATGATGCGTTCAAAATTGGCTTGATATATAATTGGTTCACTTGCAGATCACCAGATTTCTTCAAGCATAGAATCGAACGATCGCCAAATTGTTGGAACGCAATCGTTAATAATGGAAGAGGATACATTATCGATTATTTCACGAATTTTTTAAAAAAATAATCAATTTTGAGTGTAAAAAAAGACGAATTTGCATTAATCCAATATTAGAAAAGTTAAGAATATTGTAATCGCGTGTTTTTAGTAAATTTAAGAAAGACTATTAAGTAGTACCTATCCCTAAAATGTACAAAATTGAATATTCAACGTTACAATTATAAATTATGAGCCCATTCAAAATGTCATTAGCGATGAGGAAATGGGTCAGACAGTTCAACAACTTCGTCTCGTAATTTGGTCGATGGTAAATGGGTCAGTCACCCCACAACTTAGACTTAGAGATAAGTAACTTTAATTTATTGCTATATCCGTAAAGTTGACTTGCACGTTAGCGTTTCTGCTATGATTGTACCGTTAAAGAAGAAGGGTTAATGTAGCTTCGTAATTTCAAAACATAGAAAACCCGCAGCGCCGTTATATCAAACTTTTGTAATTGAACCTGCGATATGAATGTATTATTATGAAACTAATATTTTTCTTTCACGAGAGTTACCAAGCAGTACTTATATATTTCTCGTGCGCGCTTTCTGTATAAAATATCTGCAGTGCACCAATACGTAAAATGTGTAAATTTAAACAAGACAATAGCAAGTAGACTTCGCCCCTGTAAAATTTTTTGCTTTATTGATATTATGCTTCGTTTAAAAAATTCGATTAGCTTACACGGAAACAAGACGGCTCGCCTCCAAGTTTTGCACTTTATACTCAGAGTACGAACTAATTAACAGTGCATGCATGCCTTGGCGATGTAATTCACAACGACAGGAAGTGCTTTCATTTTCATAATTCCTTTAAGGTTCGCTTATTGTTTTAGCACGAGTAATAACCATGTCTCCTTATGCGGAAAATATATTTTTTGTATGTGGTACATTTATAAAATTAAGAAAAGAAATAAGGTAGGAAAAAAACGAAATTTAAAAATTAATTTTAATATCTATACGATGTACCGACGTAATCATTAATCTTGACTATCTAACATAACTTAGTTTGATGATTTCATGGCAAAACGATTACGATAAATGTAATGAATTACGCCAGGAAAGAAATTTGTATCGCTTTTCCCTTATCAATCATGGTGGTATATTCAGCTTTTTGTGTGAAGAATTGTGCGTGAGTGCTATGTGAGCCTTTAATATTTTTAATTCAATAATTAACATGTCCTTGTTTCCTGACGTGTGGGAGATCACTAGAGTCAATGCAGTGTTCAAGAAGGGTATCAGATCTAACCCTTTAATTATGGCCTGTTAACATTATCTGAAATTTTGCGAAAGTTTCTTAAATCAACAAATTATTTTTAAGTATAAATCTGTGTTGAGGATAGATTTACTATCCTTTTGTAATATTTTAATTTCAAACATGTTTTAATGTTAAAAATACGTAAATCTAGGATATAGAATTCAAACATAAACATTTCCAATTTATAAAATATTTAACGTGTATTTTCCAGTTTTCACCACTGTATAACATACTTTTATTAGCAATATTTTATTAGTAATAAAAGCGTTCTTTAAATTATAAGAAAGCGATATCCTCTACATTTGCAAATCTATTTATTACCTACTGTATACATACACTTTATACCTTTATTACTTAGGGTTATTAGTGAATGATTTCAATAGACCCTTAATATGATCATCCATTGTTAACTAAGTATGTATAATAGGCTCACGATTCCTAAATATCTATGTACCATAAAAATACATTACTGAACAAAGGAACAGCTGGAAATACATACTTAGGTTTATAACGCCTATTAATACTTAATTAGGAATGATATTTTATTTTATTATTATATTGTGATCTGGACCATACATTCAATTTTGGTGTGGTCAAAATTGTGGACGCTGAAAACAACCACAAAAAATGATACTTTTTAGAAATGGTTCACATCAACGGAGACATAAATCGCGTAAATTATAAGTCGAATACAAATGGACTACGTATATAGATATTGTAATATACTAGGTGTTGGCAGTTAGTTGACCTGGCAGATTTTGTTGGCTAATCCTCGTATTGTTTAATGTATAGTTTATTTTTGGTTTCGATATTTTTATGTCGTGAGTTTTTTGCGATGTGTTTTATATTATTATTTTTATATTTTAGCGTATATGTATTTATGTTATTGTGTTTTATTATTGTTATAGGCATTAATATCTTGTTGGTCTTATTAATCCTGTAGCATCTTTTGAAGAAGCAATCAATAGTTGCGAAATATAGAGAGTGAAATAAATGAGTTTTTATTTGACAGACTGCTTACCCGTTTTAATTAATTATTCGCCATATGTGTATATATATATATATATATATATATATATATATATTACTTTCGTGACCTTGGTATGATATGGTAAACTTAATAAGTCGGCGATTAAAGGTCTGGTTTATTACTTCAAAGTATATATATTTAAAACAACCCTACATGTTTCGGCAATGATGCCTTTGTCAAGGATATAAAAAATATAAATGGTGGAGTCATTTATATTTATTTATTTATTTTAAAAGATAAACTTCGCGAACTGACAACAATTTGACAATGAAAAACGTAGGTTTTACTTCTGTTGGCAGTTCAGAGCTAACTATTGCAAAAAATAAAATATTGAACTTTAATGAAGAAAAAACGAAAAATTTACAAATCGATTTTTCTAGAAAACGGTGTATCCTACCGACTTAAAGTAAGAGCACCTTTTAGTACTGGAATACCTGAAAATTTAATAATCTAGTGTCACAAATGCTTAAAAGTTAAAGACAAAAAAGTTATGCCTTAAAATAACCGTTGACCTACCCAAAACGGACGCCTATGACCGGTACTAGAAATTCGCAATTGATGAAATCGATTCATCTCTGGAGGATAAATAAGCATACCAGTTTTTGTTTTTCTAAATAGAAGCGTTCTGGAGGAATTAAAAAAAAATAAATACAAGGCGCCATCTTCAAAGAACTCTAGCTCCCTTAGGAAGCATTTTCGGACTAGGTGAATTTGGGTTTAATTGTCTTAAAATTACCTGAGGAAACTCCGGCCTTCGTTTGTCAGGAGAGTTTCTGGACACCCTGTATATATATATATATATATATATATATATATATATATATAAAGATAATTCTTTGAAAAAGGCATCAAATGCCGAAACATGTAAGATTGTTTTAAATGTATACCTTTTGAAGTAAAACCAGACCTTAAATCGCCAACTAATTGAATCTACCATATATATAAATTTAGTATTTATTGCTCGATGCAGAATGTTTATTTAAGGTATATACCGAGTATAAAAATCTGACGTAATAGAATTAAACATGTAACCATTTAAGGCAAGCCTATGTAGTAAAACAGAATATTAACAATTTTTCTCCATTTGCTTAGAATTACTTTTACTTTTTTGCGACTGATTTTTGTTGTAATAAAAACTGAATGTCTTCATATATTTCTGTAACATAAGTTAAAATAAATATTTATGATCGTGGGAAAATTAATTGGGTAAATTTCTCATGAACGGATCATAGTACCGATAGTTTTAACACGGTGAAGATCTTTAAGCATTTTTGTAATTGTCGACATCCATTTACAGCATAAACTATACATTCTCTGTTTCGAATTTTCAAATGGTCGCTCAGGAATACCGTTTGTAAATAGTGCGTCTAATAAAAAAAAACATGTTCTGAGAACAGAACTGCGAAAATCGAATTACTGAAACTTCGATCGTATAAGAGAGATTTTACGCGTTTTATTTACAATAGAATTGATAGTAATTGGATTACCTACATCAGTAATAAATTTAAAAGTATTATTACTTGAATAAATATATATTTTTTTGAGTATAAAGGACTATTTAATTCATCTGTCATGTAATATTCATTAACCAATCATTTCCATGGTTACAAAACATTGCAGCGATTATTGGACTAATACAAATTGCATCGAATATTGTACTTGTTATGGAAGTGAATATTTTAAACAAATGAAAATATTTATTTCAATATTCCATGTGGTGAAATATTTGTCCTGAACCATTTTTGCAGTTGAATTCCACATATGTTTTACGACTACTTCCTTGTAATCTGTGCCATCTTTCATTTTTATATTACATGCCTAACTTTTTAAAATAGTATTTAGTTCAACAGGGGACGTGGATTTTTCAAGTTTATAACCTTTCTCTTCTAAAAATTGTGAAAATTGCCGCCAAACTGAATCACGAGATCTTTTTGTGTTTTCGGGGTTTTTGTGATCTTTGCATCTTTCTCGCCAAATCTTCTCAACTCATTTTCCATCGCATTTAAATTTAATTTAAAACATTTTTAACAAACTTATTGGGTGAAATTGTGTGGGATGCTTTGTGACACTTATGAGTATGACATTCATCGAATATTATTAGCTGTTGTTAAAGTAACGCAATCATGAACGGCTCGATTGATAAATTATTTAATTTCCGTAAAACGGGTTTGAAGGATTTGATTCATTGAATAGTCCTCCAAATACGTTTCGTAATAATAATAATATTCTTCATTGGCCAACATACGAATCCCTTAACCCTTTGTGTCCTGTTGGGACTTGTGAGTCCCGTATTTTTAAAATTGAATAATATTTACATAAATCCATAAAAACCACTTTTGCATTGACGGGTTATCACAGTCCACTGTAATGAACAAATTTAAAGTCTTACTGGTGTCGCTAGTTGTCAGTAAATTTCAATTTAACCGTTAGTACACAGCCAGCTGGTGCGCAGATACGGCTCTAATTTTGTCGGGGAAGTAAAATTAAGTTTGTTTAGTGCTTTTTGTTAAATAATTAACTGAAGTGGTGGAACATAGTTTAAAATTTGTTATTACATTCAGTTAGTGTTGTGATAATAAACAATTTCGTTATTATCGAGCAGTTTCTGTGCTGGACTCAAAAGTCCCGTCGTGAACAAGAGCGTATAAAACTCAATATCTGGTAAGTATTGCACGAAATCCATGCTTTATGTTATTTTTTGAAATAATAGTAACTTTTCAGAGAAAAGTATTTAAATTTTGTTGTTTCAGACAATTATACATGATGAGTGGGTGGAGAAGGAAATTTTTTGTAAATGATGAAGAGCTTCTGGAAGCCGCAAATGCAGCGGCCATGGAGTTGGAAGAACTGCCAATGAATAATAATATCCTCACAGATGAGGAAAATAGTGAAGACGATGAGGAGATAACTGCTACGGAATTGGAAAAAAAATTTACCATCTCTTGTCTGAAGAAAATGATGAAACAACTACTACTGACATTGCATTGGCTCCTGAAATAGATGAAGATTTACCATGTACGTCAAATAGTGTTACTAAAATTGATAGAAAATGGAAAAAAAGAACAAACGTTATTGACATTCCTACCTATCAACTCGATGAAGGTCCTATCGAGAAACATTTTGTTACGTGTAAAAATTATACAGATTATTTTTTAACTGTATTAGGATCTTCAATGATAGATGATATTGTTTATCAAAGTAATTTGTACGCCGTACAAAGAAACAAGGTTTTGAACGTCAAGTCAAATGAAATACTAGGTTTCATAGGCATAAATTACGTTATGGGTTATCACAAATTGCCTAGTTATAAACAATTCTGGTCATCTGCGGAAGATCTGGGGATTCCTTTAGTGCAGAGAACGATGACTGAAAATAGATTTGAACAGATATTATCTATTCTACATATTAATGACAATGCACAAATACCTCATGAAAACAAAGACAAGCTGTATAAATTAAGACCACTCATTGACATTCTAAATATTCAGTTTGATACACTGTACAATGGCACCAGGGAGCTGTCTGTAGACGAAAGTATGATTTTGTTTAAAGGGCGTTCTACACTTAAACAGTATAACCCAATGAAGCCGATAAAACGTGGATATAAGTTATGGTGTATAGCCGATCAAAAGGGATACATCAAGAAATTTGAAATTTATCAAGGAAAGAATGAAGTGACTCAAGAAAAATTTGCTCAATTTGGACTAGGAGAAATAGTTGTTCTTTCTCTATCAGACAGTTATTGGGGAAAACACAGAATAGTGTATTTTGATAATTATTTTACCTCGGTAAAGTTTTTAGAAAAATTAAAATCTGAAAATACGCTGGCTTGTGGAACAGTGAGACAGACAAGAGACGGTCTACCAAAAGATCTCCAAACAGATAAAAGCATGAAAAGAGGAGATTGCGATTACAGAGTTTCTAGTATGGACATAACATACTTTAAGTGGTATGATAACAGAGTCGTTCATATGCTGTCAAATTTCCATAGCACAGAATTTACCACAGTTCGGCGACTACAAAAAGATGGGACGCAACAAAATGTAAATTGCCCAAAAATTATTGTGGATTATAATCAATACATGGGGGGTGTTGATCATACTGATCGTTTACGACAAGCTTATGCTGTTAACAGACGTTCAAAGAAATGGTGGCACCGGATTTTTTTGGTTTACTAGATTTAGTATTTGTCAACAGTTACATAATTTACAAAACAATGCATCCAGAAGAGAATGTGTCTCTCTTAGAATTTAGACGTGGAGTAAGTCTAGGACTTATGACTAGTTCTCTCGATTCAAATACTTGCCAAAAACGTTTGATTCGCGGTGAAAGCCCAAGATCGAGTCCACGTTCTGGTAGTCCAAACTGAAGTCGCCTTAGTCCTGCACCAACAAAAGGACGAAAATACAACTATAGTGTAAGCAACGATGTTCGACTAAGTAATCGAGGAAGTCACTGGCCAATTTTTACCAAAATACGAAGAAGGTGTGAACAATGCTCATCAATGGCAATAGAGTCGCGTCCTCACTCCAAGTGCTTAACTTGTGGAGTATATTTATGTTGCAACGAGAGAAAAAATTGTTTTTTGGATTATCACAGCACGTCCGAAAATTAATGTATTGTTACTACATATTTATTAATAATTTTTTATAACATTACTCTAACTCTAAAATAATATTTTAAACAAAATATTTTTTTGTAAATCAACCAAATTTTATTAGCTTTGACGGGACTTCAAAGTCCCGATACCAAGTATTTTAAGAAAAAAAATTCTAAAAAAATTCAGGGACTTGTTTTACATCATAAGCAAACATATCATACTTAACATTTCTGGTAAATCTAAAAATTTAATATGCCAGGACACAAAGGGTTAAACGGACAATACAAATAAATTGACTGATTGTGCTGTACAGTAAGTACATAGAATACAGTACGTATGAACACCAACCACAAACGAATATATTCGCAAATATATGTATATTGCGAAGAATAAAAATGTGTGTAAAAGGAATGAAAGGATAATAAAAATTTTTAATTGAAAAAATTCGCCTTTAAGCAGGATTCGACCCACGCCCATGGTTTGCCAGACCACTGCTCTACCACTTGAGCTAACAAGGACTATGAATCCGAATATACTGGGAAACCCTAAATGACATTAAGGAAACAAATGTGAATATTTGCCCGTAGTCAGCGAGTTCATAGTTCGCGAAAATGCAATTAATTTGCAACAAATTCCGACTACGGGCAAATATTCACATCTGTTTCCTAATAATCCAGTCCCATATCAAGAGATTCTTAGTTTGAGTGTGCGATGTCCCTTGCAAGACTGGACAAAGTGTCGGCCGACGTTTCGTTGCACACTGGATGAAATGTCGACTAAGAAGGAAGCGAAATCAAGGGCGCGATTTCAGCCTTCAATTAGAGAAAAAAATGACAGATAACGACCACAGAAGTTTACAAGCCATAACGTGTACACTATCATTGCGGCTCTATATGTTGTTCAAGCCAACATATATGCAGTTTCAGATTCTCATAAGCTTCTTCTTCCATGAAAGCAGCGTCACTTTTTGGAATGAAAGGGTAAAATGATGTAATAATATTATTAATTACCCGAATTGAGTTTAAAATCTATGTTTACTTATGCCTTCTTATCTCCTTTTTATAGCTTATTTACCAATTATAAAAGAAAATCATGTCGATTGCAACAATTACTCGAACTAACTCAATTACATCAATTACTATTTCAAGAGAAAAACCTTGTACTCTCGCTGACTAGGCGAACGTGCTGAACATTACGCCATTCAAACTATATGTTTTAAAATAGATTAAGGCGTAAATAAACTTTTAGCTACACGTTTAATATTAGTAATGAAAATAAAATTACTTATTGGCCGATTCAATTATCAATCACCAAATCAATTAACTCATTTTTATGAAAACGTGTTAAACTTGAAAAACCACTCGTAACGAATCATTAAAGAACTTTTTTTTGCAAAAAAAAATAAAACAAAAATTAATGCTTTTATCGTCCCAGTTAAGTAAAAGAATTGTATGTCAGTGGAGTTACTATCCATACCTAATTTGCACACCAATTAAACCAATAAACGTATGGAAAATAACCACATCCGTCGGATGTACTAGTACTGTAATCCAAATGAAAGAACTAATTGGTCATCTATTAACTAAAAAGTGTAAAAAATAATTGTTAAATACCTTTATTAATTAGACGAGATATGAAGGTCGTTGTGTGGCAGCTTCATGATCTTGAAGAATACAGGGTGCCGTGGAGCCAACTGATATTTTTGAAATAGTCATATATTAAATATGGAAGCGGGGAAAAAATAAGTAAAAATTTCTTTAAATACGAGTATGCCATTTATTTACCATAGATTTCAAATATATCAAACAAATATGAGTAATCAATACGTTACGCACCCATTACACATATGTTACAAATGAAACGGATATATATATATATATCACACATTCGCAAAACTGATGACGTCTATTAAGACAGAAACACGTGACTTTGGCTGAAGTGAAAGTTGGAATATACGAGGTGTATATCCATGTGTACAGATACAGATATGTGAAATACATATCTGGTTCGTTTGTAACATAGATTACAAAGTTATTTTTTGAAAACTACATCAGGCAGATGGGCTCCGTTTGCACCAATGCATTGTCGCGAACGTTTCTTGAAGTTATCGTACACTCGCTTCCGTAGGTCTTCAGCAATGGCTGCAACTTCGTCAAGAATCGCTTATTTGAGTTCTTGAATACTCATGATACGCCTCTGGATATATACTCATGATACGCTTCAGGAACCCCCACAGCAAAAAGTCTGGCACATTGGGATCGGGTGACCGAGCTAGCCAAGTGATTTCCTCGAAACGAAAGATAATAGTTCCGAACATTCGACGAACTACAGATATATTGTTGCGCGTGGTGTGGGCTGTTGCTCCGTCCTACTGGAAATATAGGTTTGTAGAGTCAATACCAAGCTAAGATGGGTTCAACATAGTCACATAACGCTCTCAATCAACGATTACTGTTTGTTCATTGTCATTTTCAAAGAAATTCGGGCCTACACTTCCGAAAGCGCCGACTCCACACCAAACCGTCACTTTAGGAGAGAGCATGGCCATTTCGTGCTGTTCCTTAGGGTTCAGTGCTGACCAGTATCGAATTTTCTGTTTGTTTACGCCGCCAGAAATATGAAAATGTGCTTCGTCGGTCATTGGCAAATTATTCAGTTTTCCAATAACAACCCATTCATGGTGGTGCAGAAAGCAAGTCTTGTTTCCTTGTCTCTTTGGTTAATTTGTTGCACAATTTGCAGTTTGCAAGGGTGCGTTATTGCGCGTTCCAACGCTCCATTGCGACTCAATTCAAGAAATGGCGTCCTCCCCTCACCAGTCCCCTTTCCGCCAACGACCACAAGCCACCACAAGCGGCGGCACACTATTCACATTTGAAATGTGTAAGTTGGCTCCGCGCCACCTTGTATAAATAAAATATTTTGTATCGTGGGTATTAATACAATGTGATTTTTAATGTCTGAGAAGAGTTTTAATTTGCCGCCGTTTTTAGTGTATTTCATATTCAGAAATTGGTTATTATTAGGGATCGGCAGTCAGGGGTATATTTCAAAGGGGAACTTGTAGCGGGCTGATCTATTGTTTAGATTTATTAGTTAAGCGTAAATATATGATGGACAGCGACATGGTAATATCTAAACATCTACTTGCATCTAAAAGAACTGAAACAACTAATGCAGAATTTATATCATGTAATGTAACTTCGTGTTTGAAATCGCTGTGTGCACTAACCTAATTTATCTTGGGATTAATTAACCATAATGTGCGGCCACATTAAATCCACATATTCAGTGAAATTTTCCTCAAACTCATATCTTACGATACCTATAAGTGGCACTCACACATACGCATTCGCACTGGTCGAAAGACAAAACTTAAGTGAACCAAGCCAGATGCAATCGCACGGAAGGGTCAGAGGGGTGAAGAAAATGCGCCTTGCATAATGCAGCTGTGTCCACGCCACATAATCGACACCTGCCGTTCGCTCGGCGGGATACAATCGGAAGAAAGAAAGCAAACACAGCACGGGACAAAACATACAATGACCACTCAAAAATAATATTTTTAAACGTAACATGTCTTTTTCAATGCATAAAGGCAACAGGTCAATAATTTCGAATATCTAAACTATCGCCCATTTCAAAAATTGGTGAAATTCTAGCAATTTTCCAGGAGTTAGGAAACACCGACGTTCGAATAGCCAAATTGAAAATCTTGTATAAAGGATCGGCAAAAATTTATGCGCAATCCTTCACTAAAAAAAACCTTGGCCGGCGACACAGTAAGCATAGAGGTGGTAAATTAGATGTTAACTCAGGCAGGTCAGAATCTGCAGATTTTGGCAAGAAAACATTAGAAAAGGTTGTGGCAAAAGCGTTGACAATGCAAATTGGATCATTGTACACATTAATAGAATCATGAAGTCCACAGGCAATACTAGAAACATCTTGCTTGGAACAAATAAAGTGCCAGAAGGACTGTGGATTAGTGATAAGCCTTAATTCATATATGACTCAAAAATAAAATTGATGTCACACTTCACCAATCTTTGTTCTTTGGAATTCATGTTTGTATTAAGTGGATTTCCTTTTTTTATGGTAATATTATTTTAACTTTTTTAATAGTAGGAGAGAACCAAGGAGGATAACGATAACAATTGTAATTATTAATGTGCTTCTTATTTAGTAATGAACCAGTCAATACGAGAGGCTAATGACGAAAAATAAAAGAAAAAGATACTAAGTGCTACTAACACTTAAACAATTTTGTATGACAATAAATTCAAACTGTCCTCAGACATTAAAAATCACACTTGTACAAGTATAATCGGAAATTTGTACATTTCTTTAATTAAAAATTTAAAACTTTATTCCAAGATTTATAACAAGAAGAAAGTTAATATTTTATTTCTGTATTTAAAATATAATAAAATCGTGAATATAATTGTCTGAACGAACATATTCTCGCAGTATCTTCGAGATCACAAACGAAAGAAATTGCTTATTTCAGATGTGTGTCAGTAATTTAAAAATTAATTTTATACGTTCTCATGATGCGTTAGAATATCTTTTACTCACCTTATAGTATATTATTTTGAACTTCTAACCCATCCTTTCACTCGTTTAAAATTAATAACGAGATGATAATAACGATTTTGTCTTGTCGAGAATTTACTTTATTTCAAAATAAGGTTTCGGGAACACGAAATGTAAAGGGATACTGTATTAGAAGAAGAGGAAGTAGTGAATAATAAGTCTTGGTCGTTTATAACTTTACATACAATAGAGAATCCGGGCCTTCAAGATATGGTATATACACATTTTGTTTTTTCTGTGCCACAGTTGAGTGTTTATTTAAAGTTTCTTATAAGAATATGTAATGAAAGGTATGAGATTAATTTAAAATGTTGACTTTACTTCGTTGTAAGACAGGCCTAATGCAGTGGCGGCTTCTAGTCAAATTTACAGAGGAGTTATATGAAAAGTAAAAAGTATTGTTTATTAAAAAAATTGAGGTGTTTCAGTGATTATTTTACACATACTAATATAAACCAATCAGATTCGCGTATTACTGAAGCAACTCGAAATTACAGCGGTAATTTATCGATAATTTTCATAGTAGAATAATTAGGCGTTGTTATGGAAATGCGGTTAATAAGAATAGACATTTCTAAAGTTCTGTCAAAAAACTGGTTTCATTGTCACAAAACAATGCTGAGATTTGGGGAGGAATCAGTTGTAAACATTGATCAAATAGTAAAACAAGCTGAACCGGCTAATACGAAAAAGAGTAAAGCGTCAATTTGGCGACAATTTTGTGAGTTTTGTGATGCGAAAAACTACAGCATCGAACAAAATGTTACAGAAGAGGAACTTGCAGATATTCTGAAAAACTGGGCCTTCAATATGAGGAAGGTGAATGTGGAAGAATATAAAGAAGGTGTTGTTAAAACGATGTGGAATGTCACGGCAAAATTGCTACAAGAAAAGTTTAATAACGAATATAACAGAAAAATTGATCCTTTTCACAGCATCGTATTTAAAGCAGCCCGCGACGCAAGGAACTCCAAAAGGAGAATTCTTCAAGCGATACCTGGTAAACGGAAAATGAGTTCTGCAGCTTTACAGAAAAACGAATATGAAAAAATGATAAATATTTGGGATGAAGAAAATCCAGATGGACAAAAGAAATTTTACCTGATAGTGTCGATTGAATTGGCATGGCGAGAAGGAGAAGGCGCGGCATGTTTGATTCACTACTTCCGAGAAGAAATGAACGTATACAATACACCGACTGGAAGAATAGAGTACAATCCCATATTAACGAAAACTACCCAAGGTGGAGCACAAAGATGTGCTGACAGTAAATGGTTGATTCCCAACAAAGTAAAACCAAGTAATTGCCCAGTCAGACTTTTTAAAAAACTCATTTCAAAGAGGACAGAAAACGCTCGTATAAAAAGTGATAGACTCTTTTTAACTGTCAATCCAGCGTGGAATAAGAAAAAAGGTAGCTGGTATAAAAATATGCCTATTGGAAGAATTGAAATTTTGAAATGGTTTAAGAAAAGTGCTGAACTCGCTGGTTTCAACACAGAAAACCAGAAAATAAGTAACCATTCCAGTCGCACGACAGCTGTCTCAAATTTAGCAAAAGCTGGTGTAAATGAGCAACAATTAATTAAAATTTCTGGCCATAGTAGTTCGCATTCTATTAACTCGTATCTACAACTAGATAAAGAACACCATGAAACTATTATTAATCAAATGCGAGGAAATAGTTACAACAGTGCAAATATTGATTCAAGCACATCCAATAAAAAACAGAATGTATATAACAATTGTACCTTTCAATGTACTAATTTATACATGAATTAATAAATAAAGAGTTTAGATAAATTTCATTTTGTATTACGTAAAATAATCTAATCAAATACCATACGAGCTTTGAATTAAAATCGATAATTTCAACTTCGACTTCGACTCGTGTCAATTTGACAATTAAACCACTCCAGCCCTACGGGCTGTCGTGATTTAAATGCTTGTCAAACTGACAAGCATTCGTGAAATTATCGATAAATTCAAAGCTCTTATGGTATTACTACAGAATATTTTGTAATTGTTGATTAAATATTTTAAAAAGATGTAAATTTGATATTAATTATTCGAACCTTTAGCATCTGCAATATTATTTATGACGCGTCTATGAAATTGGGTATTTTAGTTATGAACGACTTTGTTAAAAATTCTTCTAAAATACCTTTCCTTTAAGTAGCACATAAGAGGGATAACCATACCATATGGCAGGTTCTTTTTAAGTTTATATAACAGCCCTTGATGCTAAACTTTAAAGAAGGGTTGACTCACATCGAGAAAGTATGGTAGAGTGGCGACTTCTAAAACCGAACTGATGTTCAGGTATCAAGTTTTGCTTGTGACAATGCCCATTAATCTTTTTGCCAATAGTTTTTCCATAATTTTAGATATTACCGGCAGAATGCTAATTGGTCGGTAGGACGATGAAGAATTTGGGGGTTTACCTTGTTTGTGGATATTTTCCATTGTGCTGGAAAGTATTTCAGACGAAGAACAGTATTGAATAGGTAGCTTAGCATAAGAATCCCTTTTTGTGGAAGTTCCTTTATTATTCTTGTAACTAAGTCATATCCAGGTGCTTTTTTCGGATTTAGGTAATTTTTTTAGGTCTGCCTTTTATAACATTTTTGACCTTTAAGAAACTAAAAACGTTTTTATGAAATACCATGTGTCATTTATGAAATACCACTTGTGATGAAAATTACCAAGTCTCATAGCCTTCGGAGTTATGAAAGGGATACCTGCATATTTTATTAAAGCATACTCGTGCTGCGACATATATTCAAGTCACTCCCAATCATAATAACCTTAAGTACAGAAATAATTCGCCAACTCCAAGCTCAAAAAGGAAAAATTGGGAAAATGTCAGATTCTATACTAGGGAAAACTTTACACTTTTGAAAACGCCTAAGAATATCGAAGAACTAGTACAAACTTTTTAACAGAGAGAGCAAATATATTGGCCTATTGTTAGAAGAAAGTTACCAAATCTGATAGACCTCGGAGTGATGAAAGGGATAGCTGTATATTGTATTAAAGCATACTCGTGTTTCGACATATCTTCAAGTCAAGCAGTAATTTGATATGTGATAAATCACATATAAAATTACTCATCTCACCGTGTAGATTACGAATCCGTAATAAAAAATTAGGGTCGTTTTTGTTCTTCTCAAGTTTTACAGTCCCAAAATCAAAACGTCCACGAATTTTATCTATTTTTACGATTCTTTTTCTACCAAACTTTACGATTCCCGCATTTGCGCTTTCAATATGTTACGCGCACATTCTTCCGTTAATGCCCTATAATAGTTTAAACTAGATAAACTTTGCCCAAATGATCCAAATATGGCTTAGTTCCGAACCCTATGTTTCACCTTATTTGCAAAATTCGTAGCTGCCTACCCGCACACTTCCCGTCAAAATTAACGCCAGATTCGTTTTCTACGCCCTCGAATTAGTTTATAAAGAATTCTACATCCACATGCGACAAGTTGCCCAAACCGACCAAAATACGAAAATTTTTTAAGGGGTACCTCTTCAAAAATATTAATTTTTCATTATGTAGTCGATTTTTATGAAAATTAGTATTTTTATCTATTTTTGGTTGATAAAAAGGATTCTGCCATTTATATTTCAGTAAAACTCATATTTTATCTTCCAGCCTAAGCCAAAGTTGACAAAAATGTAGACTTATGTTCAACGAACCATAATTATGAACTCACTCTGTTTATTTGGCATTGTTAAATGACTTAAAATAGAGAAAAAAATGAAATTTTTAGACCTCTGGCGGCGAAGGGTGAATTATTTGTTTCTAATTGATCATTTAAGATCTTGTCAGTTTTCTTTAATTTATTAATTTCAAGTGACTCTAATAAATTAAGTTTTTTGCCCTTATTTTGCCCTTATATACATGTAGAAAATAAGGGCAAAAAACTTAATTTATTAAAGTCACTTGAAATTAATAAATTAAAGAAAACTGACAAGATCTTAAATGATCAATTAGAAACAAATAATTCACCCTTACTCAATCTATTTATTTGATATGCAGACAGTTACATATTGTATTTTGTATTTTTGTATTTTTCCATAGAAATCTTTACCTCCCTGTAATATAATGTAAACCTCTAGTTTTATTACTTAAGAAAGTACATATTGTATAAACCGTAGCGAAAGTTTTGTGCATAGACATCAAGTAATAAAAAGCACCCATCCCTCCGACTATTTTTTAAAATAAAACATGTGTTTTTGCTTGTTATCGTTTACTTGTGTTCAATATAAAAAATATTTTGTAAATAAGTTAGTTATATGTCTGACGAAGCCCAGGTTGGTGCGAAACGATTCGTTACAGTGATAATTAAAAAGTGAAATTCATAAAATTTGTTTTATTTTATCTTAATAGTTTGTAATTGTTAGTAAGATATGTATCTTTAAGTACCTACTACTTTCTTGTTCAGGTTTACTACGTAGGACAGGTATGCTCCTCGTCGTTCCAAGCATATTGTTACGGGACTAGAAATCTGTCGAACAAACTAGATTACTCGAAATTCGCGAAACACGTCGGTATTAGCCCCGAACAATGTGGTAGGTTCTCGACGTTAGGTAACTCGTCTAAATACAACGCAGTTAAGTTTTAACTACGGACAAGCGAACGTTATATTGTTTGAATTGTAAACTGTGAAGAATAAATATTTCGTCGTTCGAACTTGGCATCTACCTACGTAACAATATAATATCAATTTTGATATGGATAAACCAGGCCCCAGTAAAAAACGTAGTCGTAAGGTTGAACATGAAAATCGACAGTTTCAAGATATTTGGACCGAAAAATACTTTTTTATTTCATCGCATAGCAAAAGTGTCTGTTTAATATGCAAGAGTAGTGTTTCTATTCCAAAGGAATATAATGTGAAAAGGCATTATGAAACCCAGCATTATACTTTTACCAAATTAACCGGCGAAAATCGAACGCAAAAAATTTCCACTTTACAAAGGGAACTAATAGGCCAGCAAGCTATGTTTACAAAACCAATTCAAGATGCTGAAACAGCTACTGAAGTTAGCTTTGAAATATCTCGAATAATAGCGAAAACTTGTCGGCCTTTTAAAGATTGGTGAGTTTGTTAAGCAGTGTTTAGATATCGCAGCAAAAAAAATGTGTCCGAAAGATGCAAAGAGGTTTGAGAAAATTCAACTAAATCGGATGACTGTTCAAAGAAGATTTACCACATCAGCCGCTAATATAGAAGAGCAATTAGCTACGAAGGGAAGAAAATACGTATATGTATTTTCTTCCTTTCTGTACCGGCATAGCCGGTCAAGGGAAGGGTTGTCATTTTCGGCATAGTCTCTTTCGTCCGTCAGATGTCACTATATTATGTGGTGCTACCTGATAGGACGGAATTTGCTATGCCTTATGGGCGATTTAAGCTTTATTTACTTCACTAGCTTAACTGATGACGCCTAATAGCAGATGGCAGAAACATGTGTCTTAAGCAGAAGTAAATGCTGGAAAATACGAGATGTATTGTCCATGTGTGCAGTTACAGATGTGTATATTGCATGTTTGTTTTATTTGTAACAAATGCGTAATACGTGCTTAAGGTATTGATATACTTAAACCTTTTTTATAAACAAAATTGTTAGGTCAATGCAATGTCATGCATCAAAATAATAAAACATGAAATATTACATTGTAATGATTAGATTACATTACGATTACATAATTACAACAAACATTTTTGAATGTTCTTTTATTTTTATCATTTGTAGTAATTCATACTATTTAAAAATAAAAATATTTGTGTTAATAAGTATTCTTTGTAGTGGCCCGTCCTTGGCTTATAATTTTCCCGAGTGGCCCCTGTTCCCTATAAGTCTGTGCATCCTTGCTCTACACATTACTAATCTACGCGAAACGGGTTTTAATTTGCAATACGACAAATTTGATTTTCTCAAAATTCTAAACTTGCTCTAATTTGATAGCCTAATGACGTTACACTTCGCCCAAATTTTCAACCACATTTCCATAACATTTATAAATGTAATAATTTAAATATTCATATTTAAAAACGGCGTAAAAGCAAGAATTCAACTAGGTCCAAGAAATGAAAAAATGAAATGGACGAATTCGTGGCAAGATCGGATGACCGAATGGATGCTGCTATATAAGCCTAGATGTGAGAATAGCAAAGCTGTATCTGGCGATTCAGACCAATTAGACGTGCAGGCTGGCGCCGCTAATAAAAATATACCCGATTAATATTTTTTGAATATATATGCAGTACTATTACAGAAAAGTCAGAATTCAGTAAAGAATAAAATTTTTCGAATTTCGTTAATTTACAAATCGGTTTGAACAATTTAAATTAAATAAAATAATATTGTTTAATTACTTTTTTAAATTATCATTATTAAAATACGGAAAAGTTATGTCACAAAGGGAATTTGGAACAATCCATGAGTCAAGGTTGGCGAAAGATTTAGACTTAAATTTTTTTTAGTCATAAAACAAATACTGTTGAACAATTTAAATTCACGTTTTGAAGAAAATTATATATGAGAGATATCTGGATATACTGTGCAGGGACTATGTTTACAAGGGATCTAAGAGAATAATTGTGTTTATTATTTCTATCTCATAATTAAATTTAGGGAAGTCGTTCGGAGAATAACATATTTTTCAAGTTGTTTATATACTAAATATTTAATTACAGAATTGTAGCGTTAAAACCAATTACATAAACTTGGAGGGTCCATACGGGGTTATTCTCAACAAATCATTAATTTAATTATTAGATTATACCATTAAAATATATGACATTTGTGTAATTTTTAATTTAAAAAAAAATGAAAAAAAGTGAAAAAAAATAATTTAAACAGATAAATTTTGGCGTCTTGACTCACCCGATATGTGCCGTCTGTATATTGCGTGTCGCTTGCAGATATGCAGACGTATTTGTCTACATACGTTTGTTTACAATGAATGGATTTATACATTAGTAAGTTATGAATATGCGATATCTACGGTAAGTAAGGTTCATCGAACTCTCAATATAACAGCTGAGTATTTCTTGAGGCCGAAAGACGGTTTTATTCGATAATTTAAAATTAAAAATAAAATTACAGCGAACTTTTTAAATAATGTTTTTTTATTAAATATTTGTTTAATCTAAAATTAAATTCTTTGACACTTATTCATAATTACACTGTATATTACCTCAGTTAAGTAAGAAATTCTTACGCGTTAGCTATAGATAATTCCACACGAATTTTATGAGGGTTTCAAAGATATAAGTTTAATAAAAAAAAATACGCAGAGGAAACAGACATAAAGTATTACAAAAACGAAGTTCATCAGTTATATTTTCAAAATCGTTAAATCATTTTAAGAGGATACAAGTTGAAATCTTATAAGCACAAAATATAAATATAATATTTAAATTGAGTTTATAATGTTAATTACGGTATAAGATATACGAGGGAAGATCAGTAAGTACCCGTGTTTGAAGACAGGTGGCGCTGCTGAGGGAAGTTGGCATTACCGTCGTGTACTACCATCTGTCAGACAACACCATAATAAATTTCAGACTGATTCATATGTTAGTTTTTATTTGGCAGCCAGTTGTATCACACGTGTTTCGTGTTTCTCGATAAAATGGAAAAAGAGCAATATCGATCCGTAATTCGCTTTTTATTTTTGGATGGAAAAACATGCGAAGAAATAAAAGCGAAGTTGGATGCTGCCTATGGGGACCCTTCACCATCTATGACAACCGTAAGATATTGGTTCAACGAATTTAAACGTGGTCGTACATCTGTTTTTGATGAGGAGCGCCCAGGCCGCCCGGCAGACGTGGTTACCGAGGAGATCATTGAAAAGGTCCACGACATGATTCTCGCTGATCGCCGATCGAAAGTACGCGAAGTAGCAGAGGCCGTAGGCGTATCGTACGGAACGGCAATTAATATTTTACATGATAAGTTATCGGTGAGAAAGGTGTCGGCCCGATGGGTGCGGCGATTGCTTACGGTAGACAACAAGCGGATACGGTTGTCAATGTCGAAGCAGTGTTTGGACCTCTTTAAGAGAAATTCGCAGGAGTTTTTGCGTCGAGTCGTCACCGTTGATGAAACCTGGATCCATTATTATACGCCAGAGTCCAAGCGACAGTCAAAACAATGGATTTTTCGGGGTGAATCTGCTCCGAAGAAGGCAAAGACGGTCCCATCGGCCGGAAAGGTCATGGCCACGATTTTTTGGGATTCCAACGGAATAATCCTCATGGACTTTTTGCAGAAAGGAAGAACGGTCACGGGGCAGTACTACAGTGAATTATTGGACCGATTCGATATAAAATTGAAGGAGACACGGCCCCATTTGGCTAAGAAAAAAGTGCTGTTTCACCACGATAATGCACCAGCACATTCATCCAGAATTGTCGCGGCAAAGTTGCATGAACTGCACTACGAATTGCTGCCGCACCCACCATACTCGCCTGACTTGGCTCCCTGCGACTTCTTTCTGTTCCCCAACATGAAAACGTGGCTCGGGGGAAAAAGATTAAGCTCAAACGAGGAGGTTATTGTCGAGACAGAAGCGTATTTTGCAGAGTTTGACAAATCGTATTTTTTGGAGGGGTTAAAGAAATGGCAGAAACGTTGGGAAAAGTGTATTGTACTAAAAGGTGATTACGTTGAAAAATAAATAAAAAAATTGTGAAAAACTTGCGTCTTCTTTCCTAACACGGGTATTTATTGATCCACCCTCGTATAGCTGATCAAATAGCGTGCTAAAAACCAAAAGTAAATTTTGAATAAATGAATTTTAATAAACAACACAAACTCATTGCATCTATCATTTATATTAATTGGATGCTAAGCCTAATAAAAAGAACCAATCTAAAAGCATTTTAAAAATAGTCTAGGTAGATATATGCTAATGCAGCAAGGCGTAACGTATATTACACTAAACATAAAGTGCACTGCAGTAACTAATCAGGGGTATTTAGTAATTACAGGTACAATTATTTTGAATTTCATTTTGCTTTACAAACTTTTTAAGCAGAATATTATTTATTCAATAAAATCAGTAGTGACGTTCACGCTAAAGAAAGATCAAATAATATATTTAAAAAAAAGATAAATATAAATGTAAGGCAGGAAATGTAGGTGTCGATGTCACAGAACAGGTTACAGGTGTTTCAGATTGTGGAAGCCGTAAAATAGGTTTTGTTTTCTTCAACTAAGAATAACTGCGGTTTATTTTTAACAACGTACGCTGAACATCTATTTCAATGAGCACAGAGTAATATATTTAGATGTTGTGTACGCAAGGCTCGTAAGTGAGAGGCCTTCGCATAAAATTAAAGAAGTACTCTAGTTGATATAAAACTGGACATTTCTTTCTAAATTAAACAAACGTTTACAAATAAATAATACACCTTATGTGAACGATAACAATAACAACAATGATATAAGTATACTAAAAAAATAGCATTTCAATATGTAAGCATTAAGTTTGTGTTACAAATGATACGTCGTCAGCGTGGAGTTATTTTTAGTTTAGAAAGACGGGAATAGTGCTAAATGTAAGCGATGCCCTACTATTCTCAAGACTTTTGGTGGATCGACTAAGGGATTACATACATATTTGTCATCAAAACATAACATTAAGATTTTAGCTGACGTTAATCGTTTAACAGCTTCAATAAGTCAAGATTCTGAAAATCTGAACACAGCACCGTCGCCAGCTAAACGACAGTTAGAAGATTATTTCACTAAAAGTGCCGACGATAGCCTGGATGATGTTTTGGCAAGAATGATTGCATTAGATGGATTTCCATTCAGTGTATTCATAACTTCAGACGATTTGAGAAAATTGCTCTTAGCGAAATACACGGATTTACCAAAATCAGCCGTCACAATTCGAAAGCGTGTTATGAATTACAGTGAAAAAATCAGAAAGCAAGTAACTACAGAATTAAAACATTTGAAAAGTGCAGGTGAAAGATTCAGTCTCATCTTTCGACGAGTGGACATCAACGTCCAATAAACGATACATGACTGTAAACGTTGATTCAAATAAAAAAATTTGGAGCTTAGAACTCGTTCCTATTCATGAAGTATTACGGCTGAAAATTGTCTAAGCGTCTACGTAAATTTGATATTTCCCTGGAAACTGATATCGTGGCTACTGTAACCGATGGACCGAACGTTTTGATAAAGGTGGGACAGTTTGTTTGCACTGAACAACAACTGTGTCTCGCACGTGGTATCAATTTGGCCGTCTGTGATGTGCTTTATAAAATAAAGAATTATTTTCAAGACAGGCAAAACAGCCCTACCTCAGACTCAGATGATACTATAAATGAACCAGCTGTGACTGCTGATTATATGAACGATAGCGATGATGATGACTTAAGACGACAGACTATGTGCCCCAGCAGTGGCGTTGCGTGGAGAGTTTAGCAGAATAACAGTGCGCTTACTTAAAAATAAATATATCGAATCCCTATACAAAACGTTAAGAAAAAACATAAATAACTTACCCAACATGTTTACATTGTTGCAAAAAAATGCGGATGTGCGCGATGAAAAAACTGCACCATAATATATGTTTCTGTATTAGTCTCGGAAAGGTTCGTACGTAGCGACGTAGGTATATATATGTTTATATACAGAGAAGGATTGTTCAACGTTGAGAGATGTTATATTTGCATAGTTAAAGCGCTCTTTGTATCTGTACAACGGATCTTCAGTATTGGTAAAAAGTTGCCCTAATTTTGTAAAATCTACATTTTTATCTAATACACTGTTAAATTTTTCACGGACACAATCACTTTTTTCAACTTCAAGGATATGCAGCACTAGTTTTATGTGGTCAATAATTGCTAATGAGTCCGATAAGGACAGCGCAGTGTTCTGTAAATTTTTTATTGCGTCCAGTATTGGAACGTAACTGTCGTAAATAATTTTTAAATTTCCTGCAACTTGAGGATTGTTAAATTGAACCTGGCTGAGCCGTATTGCAGCTGCTTCTTTGGTATCTAGTTGTAAAATCACTGATTTAATTTTTTCAAAATGTTTATAATAATAAAATGCTGCTTCAAACCAAGTACCCCATCGTATAAGAATTGGTTGGGGCGGCTCGGGTATATCAGGACACAGCGAATGAAATAGCCGAATCCGTTTCGGAGATTTAAGAAAAACCGCTTTCGTTTGTCCTATCAGTTGATCCACATCAGGATAAGTTGTACGTATAGTGTTTGTTACAAGGTGTAAAGCGTGAAGCAAACATGTGACATGCAGCAGGTTTGGTTGAATCGTTTTGAGTAAGTTTGCCGTGGAAGACATAACCTTGGCAGCATCGGTAACTAACATTAACACTTGCTTCCGTAAAATCTCAAATTTGTGTAGTGTTTCTATTAATACATCATATATCGCTCTGGCAGTACACCCTTGCATTCGTTTACAGGTTAGTAAATAATGAGGAGAAGGTCCTTGCGGAGTCAGCGTCCGTACTAGAATGGCTAGGATGGACTGTTTTTTAATATCTGTAGTTTCGTCTATTGTTAACAACAGGAATTTTTTTTTACCGTATTTTTCGTACAATTTACAATTCTCTCACGCACTGACGGTACGTAATTCCGTAGCGTACTTCTTGCTGGTAATTTCCACGTAGGATTGTATTTCTTCCAAAACTGACGAAACATTAGGTGTTCCACTTTCTGCATTGGTATATTGGTCGCAATTAACATCATTGTTAAATCACACACAAATTTATTATATGATCTGCGTCCACTATTATTCGATTTATGTTTGTCACTATTTATATGTCTTTGGCACTGACTTGCTTTCCAAGTTAATAAAGTTGTTTCACAAACTAAACATTTCACTACGGTACCGTCATATATTAAATCGGGAACCGATGTAAAAATTTCTTTACTACGTTAGCATGCAACCGAGTCGATGCATTGTTTCTACGCACTCCCGACATTTTCAACACGATTATGTTAACAATGTATCGCTTACAACGTCTCAACGGCAACTGAATTGATCGTCGTACGCCTCTACTCGATCCCTCCACATCACGCTACTGTTCGGGCACATAGTCTGCCGTCTTTAATGATGACAATTTAGAAGACTTACACTGTCCAGAATCAGGTTTAATCTTAATGTCACAAAATGAACTTGCGCGAGAACACATACCAAAGTTAACGAAAGTTGAAAACATTAATGAGCTGATAAAGAAAATCCGCAAAGTAGTGTATTTCAAAAGATCACCATTGAAAAATGAAACAGTACTTCAAAAATATGTGAAGATTGAACATGCAAAAGAGCTGTCACTTCTTTTGGACTGTAAAACCAGGCGGAATAATCTTTTAACCATGTTGGAACGATTTTCTCTTTTAAAAACCTGCATTCAAAAAGCTCTTATAGATCTCAATTATCCAATCCGTTTAGAAGATGCTGATTTTGACTTAGTAAATAAAATTGTTGATGTGCTGACCCCAATTAAATTAACAGTAGAAGCAATCTGTCGACGAGATGCTAATTTATGCACAGCTGATGCCACTTTGAAATTTCTTATAAAACAATTGTCTAGCAAAAACTCAGCACTCACCAATAAAATGAAAACATTCTTAGTGGAACGTATAAAGCAACGACGAAATGATGATTTAACTGGTGTGTTGAATTATTTACAAAATCCATGAAAAGATGATGAAAATCAGTTATCGAATTTGGAATGGCTTGACTTATTTCCAGTTTCTACACAGGTTTTAGTGAGGGCGCAAATAAAGAGTTAAGAGTTAAAAGACTAAATAGTCGAGATGACACGGAAGAGGAAGAAAGGTCAGGATCACAAACAGATGATGACCCAAGGCAACAAACCTCCCAACCCTAATTGAAACTAAAGGAAAAGTTACAGCTGGAAATTAATAAGAGCATGGAATCCCCAGATCTTGAAGTACAAAATGAATCGGGGTTGGCAAATAGTATTAGACACGAAATGAGCCTGTTCGAAAATGGAGGAGTTCGTGGAGAACGAAGTTTTCTTTATTCAACGGGACGTTAATATAGATATAGAATTAAATAGAATACACGTTATAGCGCTAAATAACGGTTTCACCATAAATTTAATTAATAATATTCTAAAAAAACTACAGAAATCTAAAACGATATCTTCAATTTACCCCACAGTAAAAAACAATAAAACATTTAGTTATAATTCTATCACATACATCGGTACAATTTCAAACAAAGTAGGAAACTTAATAAAAACAAGTAAAGAAGAGACCATTTCATTCAAAACCAACAATTCCTTACAAAACGCTATAAAAAACAACAAAGATAAAACGGACAATAGATTAAACTCAGGGGTTTACAAGTTGACATGATTGTAGAAGATTGTAGAAGATTGTAAAAAAGTGTATGTCGGACAAACAGGACGGACATTTGATATTAGAATGAAGGAACATGAAAGAAGCCACAGAGACAAGAAGACAGATTCAACTTTTGCCAATCATTGCCTAGAACATAATCACAAATTCAACACTAATTTTAAAACTTTGCATGTCCTAGATAAAAGTAAAAAACTTAATATGTTAGAAAGTTTAGAAATTAACAAATATAATAAATTAGGTATAATTTTAAATGACCAACTAGACATAAATAACTCCCCCCTACTAAACTTAAAACTCATACATGTCCACCCCCTCTTAGAATAAGATTAGTTCTGTACTTTGTATTGATATATATAAGATCTAATTGATATTTTGAATTAGTATATTCATCCACCTGATGAAGCCACAGTGTGGTGAAACATATGTAGTGCATATATATTATTTTGAAACTATACAACTGTGTTTTATTATATCTATAATTATTAAGAAATTACTTAAGTTTTTTTTTCATTTGAGACCAATTAGAAGGCACATAGTCTAATCCCGGGATCCCGAGATTACGCTTCAAAAATCCCGTAATCCCGTGATTGAAAAACATGCTCAGAATTGTATTCTCTAGTCATGTATGTAACTAGACAGATTCCCAAAATTTCCCGACTGTTTCCCTGTTTCTTCCGTACCTACACTATTTGAAAGTATTTTTTTAAAAGTATTTGAATAATTAGATCACAAATTATAAATAAGGGTAAAAAGTATTAAATAAATTGGATTCATAGCAAATATGAAAGAGGTAATAGCATATTTGGTGCGATTGTTACAAATTCCGTCGATATTAAAGTAATCAATATATTTAGACACGACAGACAATGCATCATGAATATCATGATCAAAGAATTTGTGTAAACGTGTTTTAAATAGAACAGATGGTGGCGTTCTATGTCTCCAGCAAGATGAGGACAATTTCTCCCTAATAATAAGCCATGATAAATTAGAAATTTATTTAATTAACTCGATAAAATATTTAAATTACCGTATTGTACTAAATTCAAATAAAAATAGCGTAATATAGATGAAAATACCGACACAACCTGTATAAATTTTTTTATGTATATTTCTAATAGAAATACAGTGAAACGGTAACCGCCAGAGTGCATTCGCCAACTTATGGTTTATCTGTCTTACAAATCAGTCTTAATAGGCGCTTTAAAAGGACATTACAATCAAGAAATAGATGGAAAATACGCATTAAGAAAAACTTTCATTTCAGTGTCATCGAATAAATTATATTCCCAGATGAAATTGTCGAAAGTGTTTAATCCATTCCTTTTCTTTTTTGTTTCCGATATTGTGAGTTAATCATACCTTGAATTAATTCCAAAAGTTGTTTTCACCTGCATAATTTATTGGCCATCGAAATGAAAATGTTAGCAACTACACAGTTTAGCGGTTACTATCGAAGATAACATCGTTGTCCAAAAACATATACCAGTTTTTTATATAATATATAATTGTTTCAGCCTTTACTTGATGAAATTCCATTATAACTATTATCAGGATAAAATAAAACAAATTTTAATGAATTTCACTTTTTAATTGACACTGCAACGATCGTTTCGCTCCAACCTGAGCTTCATCGGACATATAACCAACTTATTTACAAATTTTTTAACACAAGTATGCGGTAACAAACACATGTTTTATTTTAAATATTTGAAGGAATGGGTACTTTTTATTACTAAAACGTCTATTCACAAAACTTTCACCTCGGTTTATACAATACTGTTCTTAAGTAATAAAACTAGGGGTTTACATTATATTACAGGGAGGTAAAGAAATTCTATGGAAAAATACAATATGTGACTGTCTGAGTATCAAATAAATGAATTAAGTAAGGGTGAATTATTTGTTTCTAATTGATCATTTAAGATCTTGTCGGTTTTCTTTAATTTATTAATTTCAAGTGACTCTAATAAATGAAGTTTTTTGCCCTTATTTTCTACGTGTAATATTTTAAATTCTCTGTTAACAAATTTTGAATAAAATTACATAATAATGGAAAGACATTCGATTCATCACCACCTTTTATTGCCCTGACACTAGCCCAGAATTCCAACATATCTGTGCTGAAATTTTGGCGTTCTGTGTAATTTCGTAATAGCCTACATTCGCTATCTAAATTTTCAACTTCGTTTTGTGGTATTAAATTCGGAAAAAGTATATCTGCTATTGAACTTATAGTTCCGCTTTTTACTATCTCGGGGTCAATGAAATTAAATTTTTTAAGTGGGTTGTTTTTTAGTGGAAATCTAGTCGTGATTTGTGAACAACTTTCAACGTAAAAATCCAAACAACGTAGTCGCAAATATTTTATTTGTTCTGAACTCAATTTACCTTCTTCTAGATAAATTCTAACATTTGCTCCTAAATACAGATCTTCTAATGCTTGATAATTATGTGGATTTTTAAATTCAATGTTTTCTAATGCTGTAGATAATAAATAGTTACGTTTTAGGAAATAGTCACAAATTGTTCGAAAAATATTGGATACACTATCATATAAAGTGTAAAGTTTTGGCGATTCTGATTGCATTTCACGATTTAGACTATTAAAGAGTGGCAAAACATAATCTAGAAATAATAGAAAGACTTTGGTTAGCGGATTATTTAAATGATCGAGTATGTTTTCAGCTGTTGAGACATCGCCATCTGCAACAGCAGTTGTAAAATATAATCTGAGCGGATTATATTGTTCTAGAATTCGTTTAATAGTTGAATCAACCGATAACCATTTGCCTTGACGGGTGTAAAATTTTGTGGATTCTAACATTGCAAAATAATTGATACTCTTGGAATTCGCTGATTTTTTTTGGACTAGAGTTGAAGTAATTAAAAATATTTCTTGTTAAGTTTTCAAGGAAATTTGGCAATTTTTCGCATGCGTATGAAGCAACTAAGTTAAATGAGTGGCAGATGCACTTCATGACAAATAAATTCGGTATATCTTTTTTTAGTAATGTTGTAACGGAATGATGTCTTCCCATCATTACATTTGCTCCATCAGAAGCAAAGCCAATCATATTATCTTTATAAGGAACAGAATTTGAGACAAATGTATTTATAACATGATTATATAAAGTTTCCGCATTCGCACTATCTAATTTCACAAAAGCAAAAAAACAGTCTCTGATTAAATTGTCTTTTGCATACCTGACGACGAGACAAAGATGTTTTATCGTTGAGCGATCTGTAGACTTGTCTATGATAAGGGAAAATTTATTATATTTAATATCCTCTCATATATTTTCGAAACATTCAGCACCTATGACATTTCGAACAATAGCTGTGGTTTTCTTTCTGGCGCACGATATGCCTTGAGCAATCTTTGAATCGGGACAAATGTTAGGTATTAATTTTGGCAAATGATCCATTACCAAAAATGGCAAATTATGTTCTGCAATAAATGCAGACAAGCGGATCTCGGCTAAAACCAAGATAATTAAAATTATTGTAAACATGAAATAATTTAAATAATCATACCTTCGGCAATATTATTCTTTATTTGCGCCGATTCTGCCATACCTGCTGAAAATTCGGTTAAACGCGGCTGTTTGCGTATCATCCTTGCTGTATGTTTATGAATTATCGAAAGACTGTGTTTCATTAGAGAATCTTTTCCGCTAGAAATATTAATGTCTTTACTGCAGATCTTACATCTTGCAAATTTTTTTCCCTTTTTACTTCTAGAAAGCCATCTCTCAAAGTCTTCCAGCTTTTCCCAATCTTCCTTATAATTTTGGGAATATTTTATTTTTTTGCTAGATTACTTGGGCCAGCTTGTTCACAGTTACAGTCACTACCCATATTTTAACACTAGGTATATTAATTTAAAAAAAAAATCAAGTGACACCTATGTATGTGTTCTTCTAGAACCGATATAGGATACTGATTTCAAATTTTAAATGCAAAAACAGAAACAAACCCTTCACTCAAGATGCCCCACTGTTTTAAACTCATAGAAATAAGCAAATAACCAAATAGATATCGCTTTTATTCATTATTGAATGATATGTTGTATTTATTTCATTCATTCATTCATTTGTTCGAATGAAAAGGATTATTTCATTGTTGTAGTATTTTGAAATAATTATTTTCGGGGGAATAAGTATTTTTATTTGAAAAACAATGTTTTTTTAAGATAATTTTTAACCAGAATAGTCCCTTTATTTAGAATAAAGAGCGCTTGAGAAGCGTGCAAATAAATACCTACCGACATACATAATTGTTGCCTTTGAATTCAAGCATTATATCGACTACAATCCATAGTAGCTTTTATTACTGTCCCTACTCATAAAATTGCTTGCCTTTTTTAATTTTCTATTTATTATAGTCATAGATTAAAGATGAATGCCATTATAGTAGTAATTTATTATATTGTATTTTTATTCTTTATTATACATTAAAAAAAAATACCCCTATAATTATTTACATTAACACGTATTATTTACATGAACATAAACAGTTTTAGCACAATTTTATTTATTTTTTCTCATTCGTTTAAAAATCGGTAGATATGATGGGTTCATCGGTAGATCGGTAGAAGTGTAGCAAAATCGGTAGATCTACCGAAAAATCGGTAGACGGAACAACACTGGCTGACAATTTTGTTGTTTTTTTTTCTTCTTTTTGATCAGTTTTAGTTCTGTTAGCGGGTGTAAGTGTGGATTGCCTCCTCGTGGTACACTTTGGGCTAGCTCAACGGCAAAAAATCCACACGCTTAGAGAAGCGCTATTTAACGATATTGCGGCCGTTAAAAGATTGTTTATATAGTATCAAACAGTCCTTAAAGCAATCTTTAATTAACTAAATATTTTTAAAACAAAAATTTACACATTTCAAAATGAAATAAACAACCTAATCTGGGAAGATTAAAGAGGATTGGTTTGCAGAGATGCGAAAATGCATTGACCGTGGACGGGAATACTTTAAAAATTATAAATAAATGTATTTTGTCAAAGTTCAATAGAAAGGATACAGTCTTCGTATACATTTTAGGAAGCTATAATTAACAGTTTTGGAACGACAGATTCGGAACTAACAACGTTGCCTTTCCAATCGTATTTTACTGTCAATAAAATTTATGTTTACCGAAGTGCATATTTGAAATTATTAATTCGACATCGTTCATAAGCCGTTTAGCACGTTCGGAGATCACAAACGATAAAATTAACTGCCGGCACGATCCAGTTCTATTTCCTAAAGGCAAAACTCGTTCACTTCTACTGATGATCAGCTTACTGAATGGATACGTCCATGACTTATGGCACTCAAAGTCGTCTGCTAGGCTGTCTAATTTCCGTTCGTTCGTTCAATCGTAACAGATCATACCTGCAGCGATTTTATCAGCTTGTACCGTGTTATGTCGGGTTATCTTGCCCCAGAGATGTTTTGCATTCACTCGGCGAACAGATATTACAAAAAAAGCCGTGGAAGCAACTGAAGAAATAAATCTCGGTGGAAATGTTCTTGGGCGATGTTGCTCCAGATATAGTTACGTACATAATATAAAACAAAAAGCGACCATCACCGTCAATCCGAAGATACGGTAGTTACATGTACAAATCAATGAATGTACATATGTAGAGTAGAGATATATTATACCGCGAAACGTAAATAATGTCACGGCAAATAACTGTAAAAGGAATTGTACGACACAGAACTGAACAGGTACGTAAGTACATATTGATTTTTCAGAGTGCCATCTGTGAATATCGAAATAACTGTGTATAGCGCCGATTTATCTGTTTGTACCTGCGTGATTTATTGTCTTTTATTCTGTTATATCGAGTTTAATAGCAATTACGGTTTCGTAATATATATTAATATTGTATTTCTCAATAGTATTGTTGACAGCCTTAAACTATCTTGTTACCCTGTAATATAGAAATTTGCACACATTATAATGATGGCTAACCCAGGAAAATTTGTGAATGAAACAGCCTCATTTCGTCTCATCAGTCAACTTCTCACGTCATCAAAACTATTTGAAAAACTACTGATGAATAGAATTAAAAATGGTATAGAATTATCAACCATAATTCCTGATTACACTGGTCAACACAGTTTGGTTTTCTTATACACAAATACGTGTAATTTATGCCTTTTGTCGTGCTGATTCTGAATCAAAACTTGGTTCATCACGTCAGGATTTTGAGATATTTTCGTAAATAGTTTTTTTTTTGAAAAACGCATTAAATTTTACAAAATTTCAAAGTTACTTTTATACAGAGAATTTCATGGAACTTGCAATATATGAATGTAGTAACCATAGATTCGAAAATACTATGCACTTGCACTGTCCCACATAAAATGCAATATGTAATAGTTATGATCGATATGATATCTTTCATGGTTGTTTTGTCAAATTATTGACAGTAAAGCCTATTTAATTCAATGTAGTGTTTTAGGATTAAAACTACATTTCCGATAAATATCGTTTATTGAATTGAATCTCGAAAGATACTATGTCACTAACTGAGTTCTCTCTTCCTTTGTGTATATCATTTAAGATTGATACTAAGCTAATATCGTAATAGAAATACTGCTACTTTTGACTTAACTAATGTCAAATTATATTGATATGTTGCATTTTACGTGGGACAATGTAAGAATGTATTACCTAGTTTCTATGGAAATAAAAAACCTATACATGTTTGTATATTGCATCTTAAGTGAAATTCTCTGTATATAAGATACTAGTAAAAATATTGTTCTGTCGAATCCTGAGTAGACATGTCTGAACATATACTAGGTCAGAGTACTTAAACCACGCCCATTTTTGCTCTGGAACTAATCAAATTAAGAATTGGTAGATATCTGGCTATGTGGGTATATACACATGGCTTTTCCGATTTAATGTAAGTTGGTTGGTGATAGCTGAACTTTTTTTTATTTCATAATGTCGCATACGTGTATAAATAATCCAAGCAGTTTGTGTTAGTATGTCGAGAATTTACTACACCCCAGCATAAGCGAAATATTGCAGCTTCAATAGAAAAGTTATATTTTCACTATTTTGGATTAACTATTGAACATCAAGACAGGCCATGGGCTCTCAGAATTTGCTCAGCAAATTCTGGGAGCTGCAATTTGAGGGGCTGATCAAACGGTAAGAAAAGCGCTATGCCATTTGCAGACCTATGATTTGGCGTGAACAAACGGACCGACCATTCGATTGATTGCTTCTAGTCTGCCCTCTGTTACTCGTCCAGTACCTCATTCGGAAGCTTTGCCAGTGCCAAAACCCATAGGTGTTTCGAGTGAAGAATATGATGTTACAGAACAACCGAAAAACAGTATAAAAGAAAAACATTTTAAACAGGACGATACCATATAGATCCATATGTACTATCGCGGCCGTGAAATTTCGCACGATTTATTATCAAGTTACTTTGCTTTTTGAATATTTACCTACTGCAAATCTGACATTTTGTGTCAATCATTGATAATATTCTGACAGAATATCTTTGGCGTATCACTAAAGTAAAAAAACTTAATATAAACTTGAAAAAATTCCTTTATTGTAAATAGGAAAGCAATTAGACGAGTCACTGTTTTTAATATTTTGTGGAGCCCTCATGGTTATTTAAAACATTTCGTGATTTTTTGGGATAGAAGTGATTAATGGTTTGGCATTTCCTAGTTGAAATGCAAATATTACGGTGTCTATACGGTGACAGATATTACTGAGAGTAATGACAGTCATGACATGACTAAAGACGGCAGACTATGTGCCCGGTGCATGGTGACAAGAATCATTTCACCATCTGTACTAAATATTATTTTTCATTCCTCTCGCTTTGTTTACATATCGGAGCAGAAAAACATATATTTAGTAGTTATACTTATAGTTTATATTTAGTTTCCTAAATATTTCCATACACGCATTTATCAAAGAGATAACAGAATTTGAACATATATTTTACAGTTCTAAATCAAAATTTAAAAAAAACATTATTTTGTATTTCTAACAATGAACGAAACATTTATTCTAAAGAAAAAGTGGTATTATTGGCAATAACAGATGCACTTTCAAAACATATTTATATTATAGTATCCAAAACAATATTTAGTACACATAGTGAAATGATTCTTGTCTGTCTGGCACATAGTCTGCCTCTTTAGTCATGACAAATTATAAACATTGAGTAAGCCACTGGATAAAATCATATCAATACAGGAAAAGTGAACCGTGCCAAATTTAACGGCCGCGATAGTACATACCTAATTAATATTATTTCATTTACTGTTCAATATTTTTTTCCCAAATCCTGACGTGTCAGAATAAATTTGTCGTTAACATTACTATGGTTAGAACTATAAAAGAAACGCAAATTGTACATAGTTTCTAAAGAAAAATTTTAAAGAAGTGAAGGTTTGTTGATCAGTGTTACAAGTTTGGTTTAAGAGAGCAACATTCGACCACACAACAAACTCATTGAATCATCAACGAAATCAATAAAAGCTTTGAGGGTAAACACTATGCACGGCATTATTCCTTGCCGTTGAACAGGCGTTCAATAAAGTTTGGTGCATTGGACTCTTATACCAGTCAAAAGCTTTTTTCCAACCCCGTACTACCGTCTATTAAAACCATATTTCCTCGGAAATGTACTTTCAGTGTAAGTATAACTTCACACACTCCAATTACCAAAAAGTAAACTCCGAGGTACCCCAGAGCAGTGTATTGGGTTCACTACTGTTTCTTATTTATACTGCATGTGCCAATTCACAATACAATAATATTACAACTTTCGCTGAAGACAAACTTTGAAATTCATGAATAACGATCTAATAGTCGCATCACAACTCTTACAAGATCAAACCAATAGCCTACAAAATTGTTTGCATAAATGGAGAATAAAAATCAACGAAACTAAATCTGTACACGTTACATTTACCACAAGATACACAATATGCCCACTAGTACTTTTCAATTATACTCAAATTCTAGTCATAACTGAAGTTAAGTATAGCAAACGCCAATTAATTTGGCGCGAGGAGGGGTAAGTTCGCGCAGGATTAAAAGTAGTGGGGAGATTTGTATTTAGTTTTACATCAAATGTCAGAAAATTCTAACCTTTGAGCGTGTATCACTTTATGATCCCCTAGCAAAGACATTATGTTCCGTCAAACGTCAATGACAAATGTATTCTGACAATTACTTGAGTAGTGGGGGTGGACGTTTTTAAAAACGGCTTCTGCGCACTCCCTCCTCGTGCCAAATTAATTGGCGCTTGCTATACCTTGTTTTACACTTAGCCCGAAGGCTCACTTAGAAAAGAACATATTATCAAAACAAAATTCCAACGAATGAACATGAAATTATGAGGAACGTCTTGGTTAATCGGACGAAAATCTAAATTATCCTTAGGAAACAAGCTCCTCTTATACAAATACAGTCAAACTTCTATTTAAAGAAGTCGTTAAACCCTGTGAAAAAGTTTGTTATAAGGAAATTTCGTTAATTGGAAAAAAGTTTTAGCATTGCAGTACTTATTTAATTTTTTCAACATAATATAATATAAATACATATAATGGTATTTACATCCTATAACTACATATACGTACAATAATTAGTAAAAAAGTAGGTAATTTTACTTTGACCAGAACGGTTAAAAAATTTCTCACTCTCATAATAAATCTCGCACTTGTTCAAGGCATTAAAAATAGTTTCAGGAACATTTTCTAAATATTGTAGTCCATGACGAATTGTTTGAAGAGCTTTAACCATGTCTTCGTTTGTAGGTTTTCGTACAGGTTCATCCGAATTGTCTTCTTCGTTATCATCGTTTGATGCTATTTCACTTATCTGGTTACTTGCTACAATCTTCAGGATGTCCTCATCACTTGGATATTCAGTTGTAACAATATCATCATCAACGCCAAGGTAATCTTCTACTGTAATATTGCTATCAATATTACCAGACATTTCTAGTGCTCTCCAATAATTTCTTACTTCGGAAAGCGACAATTCACCTTCTGGAGTCCAATTTACTGCAACTTCAGAGAAGGCTGCTTTTGAGAAGCAATGCTGAATAGTAGATTCACCAACTTCATGGGTCCCATACTTTTGACAATTCAGAAATGCATTCTCGCAGGTTATCTGCTTAATAACTGTGGTGTTGTCTTTTTCAATTACATTTATCATTTTTACTAGATTCCTTTTGCGATAATGAAATTTGACATTCTTTATTATTCCCTGGTCCATTGGCTGAAGTTTAGTCGTCATGTTTGGAGGGAAATAGATGAGCTCTTTGCTTTTGAATCTGTTTGAAATTATAGAAGGGTGCGCAGAACAGTTGTCAATACTTAAAGCTATCTTTATGTGTTGCATACTCAGCTGTTGATCTAGTAGTAGATTTTGGTAGCCAGTTTTCAAAAATCTCGCTTGTCATCCAATCATTACAGTAGAATACAGTGGCGGCTAGCGCATAAGCGCTGCAGTGCTGCAGAGCTCCCAAAAAATTGGGCGGGCGAACCTGTATTAGTTATAACTAGTTTTCTTTTACATAATTTTTCCGACATTTCTGATGTCTATAAAAGCGTAACATATTGTTGTGAAAATTCTCCCCCTGTATATCAAAAAATTTGCATATTTTTCTACATCATCCTGTAGAGGACATCAAGCCCTACAATTTGACACCTCAATCATCAAAATCCGACCAGTAGAAGCCGAGATATTCGCTTCCAAAATTCCAACATAAAATGAAAGCAAAAACATCAAAGTCGCAACTCGACGATCGCCGGTTATTATCAAATAATATTCAATAGGCGACCAGTGGAATAACCAACCTAATTCGCGCGATCGCTCACTTGTTCCTTATCTGGTCCACACGAACGTGCTCTCAGAGCTCTTTCAAACACCCGCGCGCACCCCGCTACCGCGGCTGTTTAAAACCAATGCGTGATTTTAGCAGGCCTGTTCGCTGCATTTAGTCCAGCGCGGAGGGCGATATGATGCGGCGAGTTTAACGTAAAAACAATAATATTAGAGTGCGCGTGCTTCTGTTTTTGTGTATTGTTGACAATTTATATAAACTCTGTGTATTATGGAGGTGGTCTTTAATTTAATTAATGTGAAGAGATTCTTTCAATATTCATACGAAGACGTTTCTCAGAAATTCAATGACCGAAGATCGTTTAACATCTCTTTCCATGCTATTTATCGAAAAAAAGTTTATCTCCGAAATAGACAATTTTAATGACAAAGTGATAACAAAATTTGCAAATCGAAAAGAACGTAGAATAGATTTAATTTTTAGCACGAGCCGCCACTGATTCTTTCTTTGCTTTGTTTTCCACCGAAACATTTATCATTTTTAAAGGTGAGGGTTCTATTTGGTATACATTTGAAAAAAAGACCGGTTTCGTCGGCATTAAAAATGTTTCTAGCTTCGTACTGTTTTAGTATTCGTTTCAATGTTTTATTCCTCCAATCATTGCAATCAGCTTCATTAACATCCGTGCTTTCTCCACCAACAATACCGTGTCTTTTTATTAATTTATCGAGCCAACCGTTGCGCGTTGCTTGCTTGAAAGTTTAGATGTCCGAGGGATTGAGCGAACTTCAAAGCTTGTTGCTTAACTAGAGAGCCTAATAGTGGAACATTCTTGTTACGAACGACATGTACGCATTTTAAAACTGCCTGATCAATGTCATCAAAAACACACATTTTAACCAGTTTTCTCTCACGTCCTGCATTATCACTAGATTTTAAAATTGAATCTCGATTTTTAATTATTGTCGATAAACTACTGGGAGGTATACCGAATTTTTCCGCAACAACCTTTATCGATGCTTTCTAACACTTTAAGTTTCCTTTAATTTCAAATCAAATTGATTCACACAACTAACTTTTTAATGTAAATAAAATACTTTATAACAAGCTCTAATTTGCCTTCTAATTTGTCATTTATATTCAAACATTTTCTTTTCGACATTTTCGCAGTCGTTAAAAAAATTCGTTAAATAGAGAAAACCGCTATTTGGAAGTTCGTTATATGGAAGTTCCACTGTACATATATTATAAAGCCTATAACAACATGCGGCGGTGAATTGTGAGAACTATCAAATACGAAAATTATTCAAAGAATGCAATCTAAAATACTTCGCTCTATAATCAACACATATAATTTCCCTACATTATGAATATGACAATACCATTCGTCACTGACGAGATAAAAATTGTCAACACGGTACTTAGAAGCTCTAGAAGAACACCCAAGTAACTTAGTAGAAGAAACTAAAAAGCTACAAGCGAACAAGACAATGGCAAAAGGCAATGGCCTACGGACCTACACGAATGAGATTGATCAACCTCAATCACTCATAAGTAGAGCTGAGGATCTTTGCGGTACGGCAGGACCGTATGTAGTGCATCCCCACATTTAACTATTTATCTAAATATTCTCTGAAATGATTTGCCGGATCTCATAAATTAATAGAGTGATATTTTAGTATGCACTGGATATTGTTATTATACAAAATCATAATAGCCATTTGTATTTATGGATCATAAATAATAATACGCATGTATTTGTATTTGGTTGTGAATTCAATTTAAACTTAAAACGAATCGTAATATTTTAACGACAAGCCGTCCTTACAATACATGCATTCGAGACAAAGTGTGCAACTCTACGAATAACTTCCATAATTGATCGAAAATGGACATTTTGGAGCTGAAGTAAAGCCCTTATTCTTAGAAAATTTTATTACTGTCGTTAAGAACTATTATTATAAACAACAAAGGCCTTTTATTAGTGTTGAAGTTTTAGTTTCATTGAATTTCCATGTTGTAAGTAGTCAATTGTAAAGTGTTCATTCACAATATTCTAAAACAAGGTGTAAATTTAACTAAAATCCAGAAAAACACATTCTGATAATATATTACTAGATTAGAAGCTGTGTTTATTACTATTTATTATATTATTTTTATAACCAAATGCAATAAAAGCTACGAAAACAAAAGAAACCTCGATTTATTAAAATCTTGTCACACAGCCTTTCAAAGCCTGGCAGCACATATTTTGCATATATTTTATATATACTACCTACTTGAACTAGGTGAATGAAGTTATAAGTTATAACTTCATTAACCTAGTTCAAGTAGCTAGTATATATAAAATATATGCAAAATATGTGCTGCCAGGCTTTGAAAGGCTGTGTGACAAGATTTTAATAAATCGAGGTTTCTTTTGTTTTCGTAGCTTTTATTGCATTTGGTTATAAAAATAATATAATAAATAGTAATAAACACAGCTTCTAATCTAGTAATATATTATCAGAATGTGTTTTTCTAGATTTTAGTTAAATTTACACCTTGTTTTAGAATATTGTGAATGAACACTTTACAATTGACTACTTACAACATGGAAATTCAATGAAACTAAAACTTCAACACTAATAAAAGGCCTTTGTTGTTTATAATTAAAGACGGCAGACTATGTGCCTGAACACTAAGTAAACTAACTGCCTCGGTATACGTATTTATATGATCGTCTCTTTGTTCTTTTCTGCTTTTTTTTTTATTTTGCCAACGCCAATAAAAAATTCAAAACATTTTAATAAATACAATTTTATAAATACAATATTTTGAAAATATAAAGCATTTATTAATGCATACATATATATAACAATAACATCATGCGTTTGAAATTCGTTTACGTTAGACAACCTAAATAAACACACATATATGTATGGATGTTTTTATTGATTGTTAAATATAAAAAAAAAACGCAGAAAAGAACAAAGAGACGATCATTTAAATACATATACCGAGGCAGTTAGTTTACTTAGTGTTCGGGCACATAGTCTGCCGTCTTTATTTATAATAATAGTTCTTAACGACAGTAATAAAATTTTCTAAGAATAGGGGCTTTACTTCAGCTCCAAAATGTCCATTTTCGATCAATTATGGAAGTTATTCGTAGAGTTGCACACTTTGTCTCGAATGCATGTATTGTAAGGACGGCTTGTCGTTAAAATATTTCGATTCGTTTTAAGTTTAAATTGAATTCACAACCAAATACAAATACATGCGTATTATTATTTATGATCCATAAATACAAATGGCTATTATGATTTTGTATAATAACAATATCCAGTGCATACTAAAATATCACTCTATTAATTTATGAGATCCGGCAAATCATTTCAGAGAATATTTAGATAAATAGTTAAATGTGGGGATGCACTACATACGGTCCTGCCGTACCGCAAACATCCTCAGCTCTACTCATAAGTTATGAGTGATTGGGTGATTGAGATAAGTCATAACCTTTCAATGGTGTACAAGAGGATGGTCACTGGACGATTTCTCTTCTCTCGTCATTTACTTTTATACAATTCACTTCAATAGATGTAAGTAGATTGAAAATGTAAAAATGAAAAAAAAAATTAAATGTGAAAAAAATTCGGGACAAATGAGGTGGTCGATAGTCGCAATTAATGCGAATTTTTTTAAGGTTTTAAAAACAATCGTAACTTTTATATTTAAAAGTCGTTTATCCAAACTTATATGATTATTTTTTTATTTTCAAAAACAATCTTACTTACAATATTTTGGAAGCCGTGTATCCAGATTAATATGATTCATTTTATTTTTTTAAATATTTTTTCAGTGAATTTTTTTGGTTAATTTAATTATTTAATTAAGTTGTAAAAATAATTGTGCTTTTAATATTTTGGAAGCCGTTTATTCAAATTAATATGATTAATTCGTTTCAAATTTCTAAAAACAATAGCGCTTTTAATATTGTGAAATTCGCGTATGCAGATTTAATATGATTAATAAATTTTTTTAAATTTTTTTAATTAATATTTTGATTACTATTTTTGAAGATATAAAAACAATCGCTTTTTTTATATTTTAGAAGCCGTTTATCCAAATTTATATGATTAATTTTTTTTTTTATTTCTAAAAACAATCGTGTTTTATTATTTTGGAAGCCGTGTGTAAAGTGTGTATATAGATTAATTTGATTAATTAAATTTTTTCAGTTAATTTCTTTTAAATAAATGAATTTTTTTATATTTCTAAAAAAAATCGAGCTTTCAATATTTAGGAAGCAAGCCATTTATCAAAATTAATATGATTAATTTAATTTTTTTTTTAATTCTGTAATTTAACTAAATAATAAAAGAAATTTTTATGTTGGTCGTTAATTCGCAGATACTGTATTAAAACAAACGGTACACGCAGTTATTTTACACAAATTTATTTAAATAACACAAATGACGCTTAATGTTTATCCAAAGACTAATCCACTAAAGAGGTTTTATAGCCACTTTGACATAGAAAGAGCCACACTTGCAGTACTGTTAGATATTTTTTCCGCTGCAAATGGAATGTGTCTGTCTACATCAATTATAATCTATCACCGTAGCAAAGAGCCGTAAGAAGTAATTTTCTGAAAGCTTTTCTGGTAATCACATCTTCTAGTAAGTAATATTGCAAAATTAAATCCTAATTGCTTAACTAATACAGTGAGTCCATTATGTGCGCGAAGTTATATTTGACTTGCCTACAAAATACTAATTAGTATAAAAGTTTACGTCACCGGTTCCAAGCGGAAACCTTGAAAAACTCTTGAAGATAGATTAAAGATATAATTATTGTAAAGGCTAGTCTAGTTATTTATGTTTACGAGTATATGTGTATACAAGTGTCCCGTATCGTTATGTTCAAATTTTAGGAGTGTAAAGTAGACTTCATTTCAAGTATCAAAAACACAAAACTTGTATATGCATTTTTATTTGTTTCTCAAGTTACAGATCTATGAATGTGATTGTCAGATCATGAAAAAAATGTAATCCTAAAGTCAATACAAACTGATTTTATTTAAAAAAAGTTATACGATTCAATAACAGGCCTGTGATTGTTAACGTCCCATAATAAAATGTTATCCTAAAATAAATAAACACGTGTCGTAGTGCATACAGTAATTTCTTGGAGATCTACAAAAAAGAGTACTGGAAATTGATTTATGATAAAGAAGGTTCTTACTTATTTCGTAAGTGCTGAACCATGAATATCATACAATAAACAAATGTTCAGATGACTGTTAACGTTGCATTTTTTAATAAAGGATTACATTACGTTTCAGTTCATACAACAGCTTATTAGTGAGTGGACACGTTTTCTTTATTCAAAATGCCTTACCGATTTTCTTCTCAAGAGTATGCGGACATGCATTTTGTGTATGGCTACTGTAACGGCAGTGCACGTCAAGCAGTTATTGAATACCGACATCGTTTTTCCGATAGGCGCATTCCTCATTACAGAACGTTTCTGGAAGTACACAGACAATTTCGGGAATGCGGACTGCGTGATTATCTTTTCAACTGAGGAGTAAATTTGCCAGCAGGAAGAAGCAGTAGCTATTGTTACAAGGGATCCAACTCTCAGTATACGTCGAATCGCTAGATAACTAGGAGTGCCACGAACGACAGTTTGGCGAATTTTAAAACGTGAGGGCTTATATCCATATCACTATCGCAGGGGACACGGTTTGCTTGAGGTAAACCACTATGCTCGTCTAGTTTATTCTACCTGGATATTAAGACAGTCACGGCTTCATTTTAATTTCTGCAGAACAGTCCTCTGGACAGATGAATCTACGTTCACGAGAAGTGGTGTTACAAATGATAAAAACACACACAATGTTGTATTAGCTTTACACTTTATTTATGGTGTTACAAATCTGAGAAACCTGCACAGGTGGTCATCTGAAAATCCCAAAGCTATACGCCCATCTAAATTTCAACATGAATTTTCTATTAACGTTAGGGCGGCCCTAATCGATGACTTGTTGATTGGTCCTGTTGTTCTGCCTGGGAGGTTAAATGCGGACAATTAGCTTCAATTTCTTATTGACGAACTGCCAGGTCTTTTAGAGGATGTCCCACCGAATGTTCGACGAGACATGTGGTTTCACATGGATGGGGCACCACCACATTTCGGAATTGCTGTCCGAAATTGGGTTAACGTCAATTATCCAAGATGTATTGGTCGAGGTGGTCCTGTTGCATAGCCACCCAGATCACCCGATCTTAATCCCCTTGACTTTTATTTATGGGGGTACATGAAAAATTTTGTCTACGCGCAAGTTTCGAACACAAGAGAAGAGTTATTGGATCGGCTGCCGAGCAAATCCGACAAAACATGTATGAAATTCGGATAAGTACTTCTTCTGTTGGCTTACGGGCACAAGCCTGCATTCAATAAGGAGGTGGACATTTCGAAAATATTATTAATTGAACTTTTTTAAATAAAATCAGTTTTTATTGACTTTAGGATTACATTTTTTTCATGATCTGACAATCACATTCATAGATCTGTAACTTTGAAACAAATAAAAATGGATATACAAGTTTTGCGCTTTTGTTACTTGAAATGAAGTCTGCTTTACACTCCTAAAATTTGAACATAACGATACGGGACTCTTTGTATATGCAACTCGTACATAATTGGCTTTATTGACACTCCGTTTTTATTAGCCTCGCTCGGCAAATAAACTCGGCTCGTCAATAAAGTTCTACATTATGTACTTGTTACATAAATAGCTAATTTAATCACAGTTTTTTTGGCATAAAAGTGATTTATACACTAATATCTAATATTCGATTAGAAATATTAGATAATATACTAATAAATTTTACCTTGAACAAAGTATATCCGAAATTAATCCTTTTTTTTAGATACAATTTCTGTTTTGTATTTATTACATTCCCGCAATCTCATCAATTAAATATTCAAATTTAACAACGCGATCATTATTCATTCACATCTTCTTTTAATTTAATTATAACCGTACAAAACGCATCATTAACTTTCTTGTAATCTTTCTGAATACCGTTCGAATATTTGGACAGAAAACACGTGCTTGTGACGCATTCCCAATCAAATAAATACGATTAACCTTCACACAAATCCACTAATAGATAATATTTATTGTTCCTACAGTTTTTACCGATTACGTTATCGTATGCATGTGGATATCAGTCACTGACATCGATAATTCGTATGTTCTATTGTAGTTATTGTATAACGTTTATTTACTATTGAAATTCAGTGTACGCTTAGATTCCCATTATTTGATTAAATGTTTTTTAAACGCAGATTCTCTAAAATGATATACAGGTACGCTCTGTTTAATAAAAATAAGGACAATATAAAAGTACCATACATGCGATAAATACAAAAACTTATAAATATAAGAAGTTGGTATGCACAGCGGAAATAATAGAATTATTATGTTTTGATAAGAATACATTTGAGAAAGTAAAAACAAAGGAAATCAGCAATGCACTATGCGGGAGGAGGGGACATCGAATTCACTATTGACAGCACAAACTCGATTCCTCCAGGAAATTTAGACGCTTAGAATTTACAAAATCAAATTTCAATTAATCTCTTTCAAAATACTTTCCTCGGCTAGCGATGCTTTATTCCATTATTCAAAGCAAGGTTTCGGGAATACTTCTTTCGAAAGGACCTGCAGCTGCTCCGTCGTGGCTCTCTAAATGTCAGGAATTCTGTCAAAACGTTTTCCTATCCAGATGGTGCAAAATCCGGATAGCAATGCGGATGTGGACAGATAACATGTGAACTTTTTTCGGCAAAAAAACTCGCGGATCAGAAGCGAGGTATGGCATGGTGCGTTGTCGTGATGAAGGAGGCAGCCATTGGTCCATTTTCTGGTCTCTTTCTCCATACATCGTTTCGCAAACGTTGCAGTACCTCCTTGTAATATTCGAAGTTTACAGTTGTTGCTCTAGGAGCGCACGATGCCCTCATTATCAAAAGAAACAATGTTCATGACTTTAACGTTCGAATTTGACATCTTAGAGCGAGGAGAGCCACTTGTTTTCCATTGGTAAATCCGAATTTTTGTCTTACGTTCATAGCCATACACCCAACTTTCATCTCCAGTTATAATTGTTGCCATAAAGTCCGGATCTGCATTAGGACGATGTTTAAATTCCGTGCAAACTGACACACCATATCCCTCTTGTTTGTCAGTCAAAACATACTCGTCTCTTTTGCAAATTATCGGTTAAAATGCTGTTCATTTCATTGGAGAGCCATCGAATAGTCAATCGCCTGTTTGAACGAACCATTTTGTCACTGTTTGTATGTTTTCGATTATTCTTGAAGTTCAAGGACGTCTCGACCGTTTTTCGTCTTCAACCGACTCATTTTCACTTTTAAATCGCTCATACCAGTTATAAACAGTTTTTCTGTCTGGCATCATCGTGTTAATGGACGTACAGTTATTACGTATTTTTTCCCTTTTGTACCAGCATAGCTGGACGAGAGAAAATCGCTATTTTCGGTAGAGTCTCTTTTGTCCGTTATATGCCTGGTGCCACCTCACAGAATAGAATTTGCTAAATCTATGTGAGGCGTTTCATCAAACTTTACTTCACTAACAAAACTGACGAAGTTTATTGTTGTGACAGAAGCACGTGTCTTTGGCAGAAGTAAATGTTGGAAAATACTAGTTGTATTTCCATGTGTACAGATACTGTGCAGTGGATTTTTCCCCGCAACATTTAGTGAAAATTTTGAAAAACATTATTTAATGATTAAATTATAATTTTATGATGACTCTGTATAATGTGTGAATTTATTGTATGAACTCTGAAGTTATTTTGATTTATTTTTGAATTATTAGGTTTTGATTAGCGCAGTTCCTGGAAGCCGTTTGGACTTGCTGGGCAATATACTTTATAACTGTATTTTTTATGTTTGGATGCGTGCCGCATCCGACAGACACGTTTTGTTATTCAAGTGAGAGTGTTGCATATTGGAAGATAAAACTTTTTTATCATTTATTTCAATTAAATTCGGTTTTTGTTTTTGAATTCATAGTGTTTGTAATTGCTTTAATTCATTACCGAATTTATACAAGTTTGTATACCTCGTAATTTTGATTTATTTAATCTCTCACTAGCACGTGTTCTCAAGGCTATATAAAATAAAAGCTACGTAAGTTTTATTTTACATTAAATCAAATTATTTCTTTATTGTATGTATTTAGAATTGTATAATTGATTGTGTGAATTTCTCTATATTTTAATATTAGTTAATATAGATGACAAAGATATTTTCATCGTTTCTAGTAAATTTTTATAAGGTTAAATTCTAGAACGTATTAGTTGTTCAAGGTTGGTTTTTTTATATTTGTGGTATCGCGCAGGTGTTAAAGATATCGGTTTGACAGTTTTATCTGTTTACTTTTGAGTTGATTAGTGTGGGTGAAAATTAGAATATTTCTTTGCCATTTATTAGGTTTAATTTTGATCGGAGTAACTAAGATTTTTTTATTATATGTCCAGTCATTTTTCACATAATATTTTTTGCCTTAAAAATATTGTTTAATGTTGCAATCTTAATACTTTATTAAGATTTTTTTAATTTTTTTTTTACATAAAGAGTTAGTTGGATATTGTGATTTTTAATTATAATTAACACTTTCGTTTATACTTTTATACTGGCGCACATTAATTTTGTAGAAGAGAAGTACCACGTTTTCCCATTGGAAACCCGGAGAGGAAAGCTGTCTCATAAAAGTATTAACCGATTGAACATCAAAGTTGGACAGTGTTGTGGTGAATAGTGGTTCATTCAACTACGAACTCACTATTCATAGCAATATGTGTGTAATGCATATCTGTGTGCTTAACATATTAATGTACTCAAATTCCTCTGTAAGAATATTAACATTTCAGGCCCTACATTTTGCAATTATCTCTTGAATTGTGGCTATGCGGGTTTATAAAGAGCTACACGCGGCTTTTTGGATTCAATGTAAGTCGGTTTGCGATAGCTGAACGTCCTTCTATTACATAATGTCGCGTACGTGTATAAAATAGAAGTTATATTTTTATTATTTTGGCTTAACCATTGAACATCAAGACAAGCCATGGGCTCCCAGCATTATCTGCGTACGCTGTGCTGTTACTCTGAGTGCTGATCAAACGGTAAGAATAGCGCTATGCCATTTGCAAGACCTATGATTTGGCGTGAACGAACGGAGTAGTAATCAGTCGATTACTTTTGCTGGACGAAAACTTTCGGGTTTTCCAACAAAAATATTAGTTATGCCTTCTGCTACTCGCTACTTGCCAGTACCAAGACCCATAGATGTTTCGAGTGAAGAATATGACGTTACAGAACAACCGAAGAACAGTATAAAAGAAAAACATTTTAAACAGGACGATACTATATAGCTCCATACAATGTACATACCTAATTAATATTATTTCATTTACTTTTCAATATTTTTCTTCCAAAACCTGACGTGCCAGAATAAATTTGTTGATATTACTATTGTTAGAACTATAAAAGAAACGAAAATTGTACATAGTTAAAAAAAAAAAAATGAAAATTTGTTGATCAATGTTATTCTATTTGCAATGTATACGCTATCTACACGAATGTGCATATTTAATTGGCCAATTTGCCGACAAACATTTACAAGTTCTGGTGATTCATTCCTCAAGTTCTTTCAATTTCACAATCGATAATATTATTGTGTTATTGCACTTGACCTTTAGAATCAAACAGAAAATTTATGCTGTTACAATACATACTTCAGCTTTAATATTATAATACCATTTTTATCGATTAAATAAGAATTAAATGCATTTTGTGAAGAAACAGTTTTGCTGTAGACTATTGAGGAATGATATATAAATACAATGTTCGCAATACATCTAGGTGACAGTTTTCTTTAAACAAACGAGCGTATGACAAATATTCAATTTTAAGATTTAAGATTAATATAATAAGAAAATGTGGCAACTACCTGAAGATCTGGAGGACATTCATCCATCAGAAGGGCATTATCCATTCCGGACGAACGCGTGAACAATTTCTTGAACCACTTCACTTTTAAGCCCTTTACATAACAATCCTAATCGCGAAATAATATCTCGATCACCCTTCTTCTTTAATATGCACACAACTACTCGTACTTTTCTCTGTCCAAACTTGAGTATATTTTGCGATAATATCGATTGTATCAGACACTCCGGTACGTCAAAAATATTTTCGAAAGTGAATCATGTTGGTTCGCCGTTTTTTTCCCTAATGTGATATGATGATGTTTTAGTTCTTGCACTGCGTCAACTCTGATCGATCGATCGCTTTTGCGGGCGACGTTTAGAGCGGCGTCGCGATGCCATGCGCCCTGGTACATTTTCGGCTCACGACTGAATTCGAAAAACGTTTAAATTGTAATGAATGTTTGAACGAAAGAAATACACAATACCGATGACACAATGTAGGACGATAAGCGTTAAATGAAGCGGTGCAGTGGTATTATTATTTTTAGCATGCGACAGATAGATTCGTTTGTTGTTCCATGATTGTGTGGAGATGATATATTTGAACTGAAACAGATTGCCGTACGGTGCGATATGTTTGTGTCAGTTTATTGTACAGGAGAATTCGATATACTCTTTATCTAATAAAGTAACAATTTAAATTCGATATTCAAAATTGTAAATTTCTGTGAATGTAACACATGTTTCGTAAATAATCTGCAAAGCCTATAAACTTAAACAAATGCTTCGTCTTATTATTAATAATAACAAAACGAGAGCTATATTTTTCAAGTTCCGGTAAACTAACAATAATAAATATAGGTAATAAGAAAAGTTTTAATATACATATTGCTATGGATTTTTCCCTAAATTATATTTAAAATTTATTAAAAATGTATGTACATTATTTTTTAACTTAAGTGTATATTTTTGAAAATGTATTTATGTGTAAGCAAAAAACTTGTATTTTTGAAGGACGGCTTTATGTGAAAGCGATCGTAGTGTCGATATTGAGAGACAGATTACGTTAAACCTTTACACAAGAACGTTCTTTTTATTTGAAAAAATATATAATTATATATTTAATGTAATTCGAGTTGAATTTATTGAGTTAATTAGTTGTTGGTGGTTTATGTTCAATTCCCGTATATTCTACGAGATTGTGTTCTCGTAATTTTGATTATATTTGATTAAACAACGTTTTCTTGTCTACGTGTCTCATATATAATTTTTGTATGTAAGTAAAAATATATATATTTTTAAAAGATATCTTATTAATTCAAAAGATTTGAATATTGTATTTCAATTGTATTAATATTGTTATTTAAGAGATTTAGTCTTAATTAGTTGAGATAAATGATAAAGAATATTTTTAAAATTTCTACGTAATAAAATTATAACAGTAAAATTTTATACGTTGGGAAGTCAAGGCTATATTTCTTCATGTGTTTGATGTTTGCACATGCGTTAGATTTTTGATCCTGTTTTCAAGGTTGTTTATTTTATGTTGTTCTCTGGGGAGAAATTCTTAATAAACTTTGTTATTTAATTATGTTGATCGGAAGTCATTAGAGGATGTTTGCGTTCGCTTAGCTGTCATATTCAGTGAATTCTTTTACCTCTGGTTGTAAATTTAATTACACAGTCTTTATACTTTATAAAGATCCATTTTTTCTTTTTTTTCTTTTTTTTTGTATTAAATATTCATTTAAATTTTATATTGTTATTATTATTTCTTTTACCTTTCATCGTGCATTTTTAATAAGTAACTTAAAGATATATAATTATAACATTCATCAAGGAACTTTGATTGGCGCCTAAATAACATTTTATTTTCCACATTTCCGATTGGAACCCTGAGAAGAAAGAAGTCCCATTTTTGGAAATAAACCGACCGAGTATCCTAGTTGGGTAGATTAGTTGTGGATGGTGGTGCAGTAAATATAAAAACCACAATTTATAGCAATATGTTCTAAACTATTTCTCAATGTAGTCGCCACCGACATTAAAGCATTTATCGTAACCAGGAATCAGCTTCAGTATACCTTCCACATACTATTTTGCCATCTGGGTTTTCAGCCAATCTTGCACACAGGTTTTCAACTCCTTATTAGTAGTGAACCCCTGCTTTTCCAATCTCAGTTTCATTCTGATGAACGATTGGAAGTTACTGTATGCCAAGTCCGGGTTGTAGGGCGGGTGAACATCTCCCACCCGAAATTATTGAGTAGTGCCTCTGTTTGTGCTGCTCCATGAGCACGTGCATTATCAAGAAGAAGGCCTATTCCTGATGGCAATATGGCTCTACTTTTCTTCTGTATTGCTTCCCGTCGACGTATAAAAGTTTCACAATATATCACTGCAGTAAATATGGCCTTCAGGCATTAACTCCATCAGCAAAATTCTCCTACAATCCCAAAACACGATAGCCATAAGCTTTTTGTTGGACAGGGTTTGTTAGAAGTTCTTTGGTTTGTTGCAAGATTTCATATGCAACCATTGCTTCGATTGTTCTGTTGCCTTGGTATTCATAACTGAATCAACGTTTCGTCTCCAATTACAAGCTTTTCCAAAAAAGTTTCCCCTTCCTTCTGTAGCGCTGCAGAATTCACTCGCTCAAATTTGTAAACGTCTGTGAGATGTTTAGGAACCCACAGTGCACAAAATTTGTGGTAGCCGAGTTCTACTGTAACAATGTCATAAAGAGTTGTCCACGAAATTTGAGAAATATCCCAATCGCAGCTTCACTCTGATGAACGAATGGAAGTCAGTGCTAAATCCGGGTTATAGGGCAGGTGATCGAACATCTCCCATCCAAAATTATCGAGCAGTTCCTTTGTCTGTGTTGGTCCATGAGCGCGTGCATTATCATGCAGAAGGTCAATTTCTGCTGGCAACATGCCCCTACTTTTGTTCTGTATTGTTCCCCGTAGACGTATAAGAGTTTCATAATGTCACTACAGAAAATGTGGCCTCCAGGTTCCACGAATTCCATCAGTAAAATTCCCCTATAATCCCAAAACACAATAGCCATAAGCTTTTGTTGGACAGGGTTTGTTAGAAGTTCTTTGGTTTGTTGCGAGATTTCATATGCAACCATTGCTTCGATTGCTCTTTTGTCTCGGTATTTACAACTAAATCCACTTTTCGTCTCCTGTTACAAGCTTTTCCAAAAAAGGTTCCCCTTCCTTAATGTAACGCTGCAGAACTCACTCGCTGAAATTTGTGAACATCTGTAAGATGTTTAGGAATCCACCATACACGAAATTTGTGATAGCCGAGTTGTGTCATAAATAGCTGTCCGCGAAATTTTTGGAAAATCAGCAGAGAGTTTAGTGGACAACGTGAATCGAAAGCGTCGCACTGGCGACGTTTTCGATTCACGTTGTACACTTCATCGTCGTCTATTGCTACGGACTTCATCATTAACTTCAATTCGCCCTTCCCGAAAAATCCTACAACTTTTTCGCATTGCATTCGCATCACTTCACAACACATAATCACACAACACACAATCTTCGAATGAATTTCTGCAGCAATGCTGCCTTTAGCTGCCACAGAGCGAACCTCGCATTTGGAGGGAGCTTCGATTGTAGTAGCCACTATAAACCAACGGCTACAGCAAAACTATAGCACATCCTAGCCAACTGGGTTAGGAGGTCTTAGCAGATAAATTATTAACAGTAGTATGCAAACGCCGTACCACCATGACAACTGTAGCCAGTCTAACAAAAAAAACATCCTTGTAATTCATGGCGTTAATTACAGAGGACATTTGCAGACTATCAGTTATGATTACGCTCGCTTTATGAAACAACTTAAAATATTTGGCTGTCGGAATTCGCCTTAAATGAGAAGAAATATCACAAAAACCTTCTCGCACAGTATGCAGCGGATTCGTTCCCGGTATCTTCGGCACGATAAGCCAGTGACTAGCTACAGCGCCATCGTCAGGTCATGTATTTTTTTATTGTGTGCAAACCATCTTTCTAAAAGTTTTATTACATATTACTCAGAAAAAAGATTACAATTTTCAATTTTGAGCACGTAAATAGTATATTTTTGGAGCTAGGAGATAGGAAAGAAAAGAAAGTAAGCATTTTATTACATGAACTAGAAACGTGCCAACTTGCAGAGATTATTAAAAGAAGAATAAATCCAGTAGAAATTGATGTGCAGTCGAGGAACTTTAATATCCATTTTTGAAGAATTCAGCTTCAATAATGTCCTGTGCCGAAGCCTCTCGCCAAACTGTGCATTTTATGGAATGAAATTGTCTTTCATGGATGACTTTTGGACTCCCCTCTTGCATATCCTAGAGTTTTGTTTATTTGTAAACCCAAGCAAATGGAAATAGGTTTTGTCGCTCATAATCAACCAGTCCACAAAATTGTTTTCGTCTTGATAAAGTTGATGAAATCGAACTATGTAGTGAAGACGCAATCGAACCTATTAGTTGAACCTGAAAATGCTGGTGATTTGTCTGGGACAACTTCAGTCTATGAGAACACTATTTAACTTGATGTTCTCATCTTCTTTCACGTTAGCCTGTATGCGTTGAATATTCTCTTTTATAGTGGCTAAACGTGTTCTAGTAATTCGATGTAAGTCAGCCACGGATTTCTATTCATGAAAACGCGCAATTAAGTTTGATATATTTTGGTTATCTTCGTGGACACATTTCTAGCACTAAAATGTCTTCGATATACTGTTTAAGTAAAAATAATTCATTGCCCAAATTTAAAATAAATTTTAATAATTTCAATCTGTTGTTCAACAGTAAGAATCTCCATAATAAATCGACCAAATATGAGAATAAAATAAGGAAGTTAAGTACGAATAAAGTTACTAATTTGTAAACTTTTACTCCTTGTAATTGATTTAATACAAAAAATTCGTCGTTGCCTTTTGCTTTTTTAACCGGTAAGTTTGCAAAGAAAGATACGGGCAATTTGCCATTAAGCGCAAACATATTCAGCAGAAATAGAATGAAAAGGCACTGAGCTTTTATGTATTGTATCTGCTTAAAATAAGCAAACTATTAAAAGGACATAATAAATTCTCTAACAATAACCAGTTGTTTATAATTGAAAGTTAACTAGCGCTGTTATTCGCGTCAAGTGTAACAATGTAATGCAGATAACATAGCTGGAAGTACCTTTTGTAGTTTTATGTAACAGAGCGCAAATAGTTTACGGGTATAAAGTGACCGAAGACAAAAATAGAACAGTTAACAAGGCATTTATTACCTTCGAATTTACAAAGGTTTTTATTTAAGACACAGGTATTTTCGGATAAATTAAAATTAAATGTTTTGTTAGGTTATCAAACTTTCTATTTTCTCCTGTAAATCCCAATCTGTGTAAATCATGGCATCAAGGCTGCACCTGTTTTTAAATTTTATTGGCAGTGTCTGGATGAATGAAAGTGAAATAAATTTTCTTTACAAATCGCAAACGAGATACATTAACTATCTGTTCCCACAATTAATTATATTTATTCTCTCTTTTTGCTAAATATATTAAAACGTTACATCTTTCATTCCAAACAATTTTTGCCAATCCGTAAATAGTATTAAAATGATAAAAATGTTAGATATTCTAACATCCATTTAAGTCGTAAATTATTTACGAATCGACGGAAAGTATGTTCGAAACATAATGTATTGTTTTAATATATAGAAGGTACAGTGGAATGTGGAATTCAGGGCAGATATAGTATATTTCATTGCTGGTATTTTTAATAATCCACTTCGACCGCGTTCCACAATTTAAGTGTTATATTTGAACGTAAAATGAAATGTTGAAGAAAGTGTTATTGTTACTATTATTAGTAAAGTTAAAAATTAAATCCAATTCTGTCCCTTTTTTATTGAAATCCCAGTAGTTAAATAAGACTGAAATAAAATAAATATACACGACAAAAGATGTATAATAACTAGGGACCGGACGCATCAGGTCGAAATTACGATGGACCATATAAATAGTCTATAACATCGCTAAGTAGTACACGCAGTTATTGAATAGCACTATTCATTCGGTTAACCGCACATCTGTTTTTTGTCGTTGAATTGTTACACAATTACTTCAATACTACAGTAAAACTCTTTTCTTCATGGGCGTAGATAGAAGCGGGAGGAGTTTTTATAATTGTTTTTATTTATTAGTTTAGATTTCGTTAAACTAAATAAAGTACGGAGAGTTAATTTGTTTTTTTTTGATTGTTTTAACTGTTGAGTAAAATTACTTTCGGATGAGACTAGCGCAGAAACACATTTTAGTAATTAGAACGAGAGACACCTCATAAATGAGAGAAACAGCTAGTAGTATAAATCCGTGTACTATACGAGCCACAAACATTTATCGATTATTTGTCAGTCGATACCAGGCGCTCGATCTGTGTGTTTCGTAGTGGTCTTGTACGTACATTGCTCCCGCTGCCGACTGCTGCGACTGCTCAATGTTTTTAAGTTGTTCAGTATTTTTGTAACGTCATCGCTCGCGCAGCTTCAGTCTCATCCGAAAGTAATTTTACTCTAATTACATACTTCGTAATTTTCGTAATAGATCCTGTTTAATATCGTTTCATCGAATCTACTTCTCCCAATTATTTTGACGTAAGTGTCCATATTGAATTTCGTTAAGTTTCAATAACTTACGCATACATTTTTAATTTTCATTTATTTAAATCTAGAACATTGTTTAAGTTACTTTTTCAGATATGATATGGAACAACGTCGAGAATGGCATCGTGAAACAATGGTGAGTTGGATTAAGGGTCAAACTGATTGTATGTCCATTGCCAGTGATTCCGAAATTTATTGCAAAGTCTGTAAGATATCGTTAAAAAATCCAAGAAATCGCACGTAAAACGTCACTTAGCATCGCAAACACATACAAAGAAATTAGACTTGTTGGAATCTGACAATTTTAACGAAGAACTCTGTGAAACTTTAATGGCGGCAAATATTCCATAAATAAACTTAACAATCCCACTTTCAAAACATTTCTCCAAAAATATATATAAAATAATACAGGTTTAGTTAAAAGTATGGAGACGGCGATTTATTGTCGTTAATATTCATTTTAGGGATTTATGTTCAATATAAAAGTATATTAAAAGTTTGTTAGGATATTTTGATCTACATTTGAGATTATTTGAATTTTTTTCTTCTTCAATTGTTTTTTAGTTACGCCTGTCCGCGCATTTTTTTTAAATGGGAACTAGTAAATTTTACTCTACCATTTGTTAGAGATTTTTTTCTCTTTACAAAAATATTTTTGTTTTTTTAAAATTCATTTTAATAACTTTTTTTACAAGAAAAATAAAACAAATTAATAACAAAGTAAATTAAAGTAAGTGTTCAAATTGTCGTCCATTAATAATTTGACAATGACCCAATCGATTTACAAAACCCCGAACAGAGTTCTGTAAAAAATCTCGGGGAATTTCTTGTATCGTTCTGGTAATTCGGATTTGTAAATCTTCGACGTTATCGGGCTTATCTTTGTAAACTTTGTTTTTTACGTATCCCAAAGAAAAAATCTAAAGGACTTAAATCTGGCGAACGGGCTGACCATTCAATGGCTCCTCGTCTTCCAATCCATCTGTGGGGAAAAGCGTTGTCCAGATATTGACGAACATTTACACCATAATGTGGTGGGGCGCCATCTTGCTGGAACCAGATACTGTCATTGGGCAGGTGTTCATTGTTTTCATGAGGATAGAGCTTAGCACTAGCAGGTATTATTTCATTTTGCAATAACTGCAAATACAGAGCCGAAGTTAAATTGCCATTGATGAAAAAGGAACCGATAATATGACCGCCTAGAATGCTAACCCAAACATTAGCCTTTTGGAGGTACTGCGTATGGTGCTCCAAAAACCAAGAGGGATTTTCCGATGACCAGTATCTGCAGTTATGTCTGTTTACTTCACCGGTAAGGCAAAAAGTAGCTTCGTCAGAGAAAAGAATATTGTTGACAAAATTTTCATTATTATTGCAAATACATATTTAACATTTCTTCAGAAAATTGTAATCTCCTATCAAAATCATCTTCCGTTAACTCGTGTACAAGGTGTACCTTATAAGGTTTATACTTTTCACTTTTTAAAAATGACACGATCGATGACTGTGAAATATTGAAATTGGCCGCTAATTGATTGGTTGATAAATGGGGATATTCAGATACAGCCAATAAAATATCCAGTTTGCTATCATCGCTTTTTGCTGTTCTAGGTCTACTCCTTGGCAAATCTTTAACGCTACCGGTTTGTTCAAAGCGTCTTAAAGTTTTACCAACAACGGATTTAGAAATTGGATTTCTATTGGGATGCGTATCATTAAATAAATTACTAACGTCTTGTAAACTTCTGCGTCTATCTCCATAACCCAACATCATAAGTATTTCAATTCGTTCATGTTCACTTAAACTCGCCATTGTTAATATTAACAGCAACAAATTGCACAAATGAATTATTTCTGTCAAAGATTTGACGTACACAATAACCACTGATAAAATTATGTCGCTCAAGTTTGTTTATCGCTACGCTTCTGTCTATCTACTATGTACCGAACATCTGTTAAACACATGAACCGGCTTTTTCTTATAAAAAAGTTATTAAAATGAATTTAAAAAAAACAAAAATATTTTTGTAAAGAGAAAAAAATTCTCTATCGAATGGTAGAGTAAAATTTACTAGTTCCCATTTAAAAAAAATGCGCGGATAGGCGTAACTAAAAAACAATTAAAGAAAAAAAAAATTCAAATAATCTCAAATGTAGATCAAAATATCCTAACAAACTTTTATATTGAACATAAATCCCTAAAATGACTATTAACGACAATAAATCGCCGTCTCCATACTTTTAACTAACCCTGTATATGGTCGAAATGTTCCTGATGAATCCATCTTACGTAAATATTATGTTTGTAAGTGCTACACGAAAGCAGTAGAACGCATTAGAAGCCATCTTTCAAATCAGTACATATATATGGATAAGTGCCGACGAAACTGTCGATATATTAGGACGCGTGTAGTAAATGTTGTAGCTGGTGTACTACATCCAACTATTCCATATAACGCATATGTAATAGCAACAAAAGCTATAAATAGTAGCTAAAACTATTTACGAGAATTTGCACGCGGACGACAAGTACAAAGAAAAAATACTTTTATTTGTCAGTGACAGTACTGCATATATGTTAAAAACAGGTAGACTATTAAAGGAAACATATGCTAATATACTGCATATTACTTGTGTAGCACATGCTCTCCATAGAATCTGTGAATATATCAGGAACACCTTTCCAGAAGTTGATAGACTTCTTTCCATCTTTTTCCATCTTTGTCACTGCCCCCTCTCCAGTATAACTAGATGGTGGAACATGGTTGGAAGCTACTAGCTTTATGCAGAGAATTTCGATAGTTTACAAAATTTCGTTAATTGTTTAAATGATGAAGTTCGAAGTATTTCTGAGTGCAAGGAACTAATACTAATCCCAAATTTAAAAAATCAGTTGTACTTTCTCCAGGAACACTTTGGAAATTTGCCAAAACTAATCACTTATTTTGAAAATAAAAATCTCAAATTAAATGATGGATTAACCGCATTAGATGTGGCTATTAATAATTTGAAAAATATTCCAAGTGACTTCGGATGCGACCTTCGGCAAAAGTTAGACGCAGGAACTAATACTAATCCCAAATTTAAAAAATCAGTTGTACTTTCTCCAGGAACACTTTGGAAATTTGCCAAAACTAATCACTTATTTTGAAAATAAAAATCTCAAATTAAATGATGAATTAACCGCATTAGATGTGGCTATTAATAATTTGAAAAATATTCCAAGTGACTTCGGATGCGACCTTCGGCAAAAGTTAGACGCAGTTTTTAATAGAAAAACAGATTTATTAACATTGCGGCAATTGTGTATGGGGACAATGCCTCAAAATCTAACCGCTATATACGCTGAAATAAAAGAATATTTCCAGTATGCAGTTATAACCAGTTGCGATGTAGAACGGACGTTTTCTATCTACAAGGATGTATTTCATTTAAAGAGAACACATTTCACAGAAGAGAACCTTGAGAAAGTATTGTTAGTTAATATTAATATTCCTTTACTCAACTTGAACTACAAAATTAACAAATAAAAACGTATTTCGTATTTTATAGCTCACCACCCGTTTGTTTTACAGTTTTGTAAATAAAATTAAATTCTTGCGCTCAGTAATGACGCCAAATTGCTTTGTCCAATTTTACTTCTGCATAAAGAAAATAGTTTAAGTATTTATTTCAGTTATAGCAAGCGTTAAATTATTAAAGGTTTTAGTAAAAGATAATACCTAACATCATCATTGGTTCTGTATGTTAATGAAAGCTGCGTTATCCAAGAGAAACATACAAGCAAAATAAAAGCTGTAGAAATTACTGGGATAGGGTCAAAAAAAGAGATTTGATGGATCAGGAACTCATTTTCAATAAAGGTCGAGAAGAAACGATTGAATTGGTATGGCCAAAATTTACAGAATTGCACTTGGAATTAATTGATCACCAACCGTATTCACCAGATCTGGCCTCCACCAACTTTTTCTTGTTTCCTAAGTATACAAAAAGGTTTAAGTATATCAATACGTTATTGCACGTATTACGCATTTGTCACAAATGAAACAGACATGCAATATACATATCTGTAACTGTGTATTGTCCATGTTTTGCGGACCAAGCCTACAATTTCTATTTGGAAGGGTTAAAAAAGTTAAAGCATCGCTGGGAAAAGTTTATGGATTTATTCAAAAATAAAACTAGATTTAACCGGAATACTGGTTTTTATGTTAGGCTCAAAACATTTCAAACAACGCCCGTACGTACACATAAATAAAGTAAAATAGCTAATATTATTTATATAAAAATACTAAATAGAAAAAAAAGATAAAAGCTCGCCTTAAAGTTTTATTTTTCTGCGCCATTTCATGCATGTTTAGCTTATTTATATAAAAATTACATAACAGCACAGTTTCGCGTATCAAGACGCCATGTATTTATATATTTATTTTAATAATCAAGGTAACATTTAACAGTAGCAGGAACAATTGATATTACACTCTATCTGAAGGTTACACGCGCTAAAAAGCCCATGTATATTCATTCATATATTTTACACGTTCCAAACACGTTCATTAGTCAACCATTTACCGTTATAATTCAGACGTAACACTGCGACCAAAGATCAAAATTAAAAGAATAGCATTATAAGGCATCGGTGAGAATGTTTAAACTATCTAGTAGCATAATAGTACGATAAATTCCTGCACTTTTTTTGTCCCTCTTTCATCTCGTCGAGCAATTGTTGGCGAGTTAATTAATAAAGTGTGCCCGTGTGATTCTGTAATTGGTAAAGGTAAAAACTCCGAAAGAGAACAATGTAATGAGTCATTAGTATGTGTAGATAGAATAGGTTTTCGGATTTCTTTAGATTAGTGACCCCATTGCCTATCGCCTACTCAAATTCATGTAACTTACAATCTATGCGCTCCTTAAAAGTGTTCGTGTACTATTGAACAAGGCTTGGTATTTTAACTATGTTTCTGATAGGTACGCTAAAATGCCTGTGTACATTGTGTTGGATCTGGTAAAATGTTCAGATAGAGATATCTCTTGTTCTGAATTCGAAATCATGGCAGTAGCGTTGTAATATAAAATAATAGACTAGTATTTAATAGAATTATCTGATGGAAATATGTGTTGTTCGTAATTTTAATGAAAGTTTCTAATTGACTTGGATTATAATTATAGGACAAAATACATTTGGTGAATTTAGAACACAGGTCTATTTTAAACGTGTGTGCTTACATCAAAAAATCTGCCTTCTAATTACACCTTAATCGTTCCTTCTAAAAAAAGTTTGATATCATCTTATCGCATGTATTAATTTTCAGATCAGTTATAATTGATGACGGGAAGTAATCTGATTAAACACGAATATGATTAGAAATTTTGATAAAAGTTTAAAATTTTGTATATTGTAAATTATTGTATTTTTCACATTACTATGTATGAGTCTCTTATTAACCCTCATCCGGTGAGGTGCAATTTTTGTTACGATTAGAGTAATGTTAAGTCTCTCAGACTCCCTTTTGACTTAATTTTTTTTTCCTTAAATTTTACAGTATTTTTTGACTTCACTTACAAATTCTATTTTTTTTTTTTTTTTTTTTTGGGGGGGCATTCGGGATCGTTGCCCATATTGCCACGTTAAGAAATGTTTACAGAATCTATAATAAGATAAAATTCACGCAAATCGGGAAGGGAAACGTAGGAATAAACATGTTTCACGTCTGCGGCCTATCAGACGACTTTAGACACAATAAAAAACGGCCATCGGAAAATAGGTTTCCCCACAAAGGCAAACGAGGATAGGTTTTGATTTTAGATCCTAATCCTAGATTTAAAAATGTAATCCATCAATGGATCGTAAACATGCTTAGTATTATACATTAGGACACACGTAATACTAGTAGGCATGACCACTCCCGCATTAACAAGTCTGCCAATAAATTCACCTCGAAAGTTATTGTGCTTAGGGCATTCGAAGATTAAATGGTTCATATCGGCTATATTGGTGCCACATGTACAAACAGCTGATTCGATAATTTTAAGTTTGTGTAAATGTGCTGGAAATTGTCCATGGTTAAATTTTAATCGAGCGACGGTAGTGCGATATATCCTTGATACCCTATGTTCCTTATGCCATTCTCGGATAGTTACATTTGGGTGTATTTTTGCGTAGTGTGTCATTCTATTCGTATACGAATGCTTCCAATATGCTTGCCAATCATCTTTTAGTATTTTGGTTTTTAGATGAGAAATAAGATCATTAAATGGTACTTTTTCCGTCAGTATGTTATTACTATTTATAGCCTCCTTTGCTAAACGATCCACAGCCTCATTAGGCTCTATACCTGAATGTCCTTTAATCCAATAGAAACGGATTTTTACATGTTTTTTCTCCAGATATCCCAAGCGTTCGATGATGTTCAATATTATGGGGTTATTTTTTTTTGGATGAGTTCTCTTGTGTACAGATTCCAGTACGCTTTTGGAGTCTGACATAATCGTTGCATTCCCAATATTATATTTTTTTACATATTTTAGAGCCTCTGCAATTGCGACTGCCTCTGCTGTGAAAATGGATATATTATTATGTAATTTTACCTTCTTTTCATATCCATTTCTAGGCACAAGTAAGGCACATCCGCATCCTTCTTTAGACTTGGATGAATCAGTAAAAATTATCGTCGATGCAGGAATTTCTGAGAGGATACTTTTATACAAAGTAGAGTTGTATAGAGTATTTTCGCCGTATGGAGGATAATTTACATTAATAGATTGCATATATTCAAATTAATTTAATTTTGTTCCAAGGTTAATATGCATATATCTACTATATTCACCGGTATTCCTATAAGTGGTGGGGTTGTATGATGTATCCAATATTTTTTCGTTAGATCATCTACTGCAAGTTTATATATATGGTCTAATATATGTCTGCTATTAATTGCCTTCATCTTAGTTATCTGTTTTGCAGCTAGGAATTGGCGCCTTAAAAATACAGGCGGCTCTTGAGCTTCAAGATACAGTGCATCGACGGGGGTAGATTTCATGGCACCTAGACAAATACGTAGAGCTTTATTGTGTATTATATTGATTCGCTTTAATATTCTGTTTGATGCAGACTCATACAGAGTGGAACCGTAGTCCGTGATGGCTCTAACGCATGCTCTGTAAACATTTTTACTAATGCTAGGATCAGCTCCCCATCTTACTTTGGATATTATTCTTAGAACATTAATATATCGCTCACATTTAGTGGATACGTAGTTTATATGATGGAGCCATTTAAGTTTGTTATCTATGACTAAACCTAAGTATTTTATATTTGAACGTACTGGGATTTGAGTTCCCTTTAGGTTAATACCATGATCTGGTAAACTTCGGTGCCGTGAAAAATACATAACTGCAGACTTTTTAGGATTTAAATCGAATCCATTTGATCTTAACCACCTCATTGTAATATTCAATGCGGTTTTTGTAGTTTGTTGTAGCATCTTTAAGTTCTTATTTTGTACAAAAATACAAATGTCATCGGCATATTGTATAGTGGAAACTCGGTTTCCTATTGTACTGTGAAGATCTAGTGTATATAAATTAAATAAGATGGGGCTAATGCTGGATCCATGGGGTAATCCTAGCGAAGCCACCCAAGGACCTATAGCTTCACATTTGGAATTTCTAACATAAGTCTTCCGATCTCCAAAAAGTTCCACTATATTTATACTGATATGTTCTGGAATACCTAAATTAAGTAGTTTATTTTCCAGGTTATCTAAGTCAACACAGTCATATGCTTTTTGGATATCAAGAAACACACACTCTAGGTGTGAGTTGTTCGTGAAAAAATTTTGTATGTTAGTTATAAGATATGTTAATGCATCCAACGATCCAGAATTTTTTTTAAAACCGAATTGTTGCATCGGGATAATGTTGTTTTCTTCTATCCACCATTCCAATCTTTCTTTTACAAGCCGCTCATACAATTTAGTGTATACCGATAGTAGCGATATTGGTCTGTACGATATCGCTAATTTGGGATTTTTGTCTTGTTTGAGTATAGGGACAAGTACATTTTTAGACTCTGGTACACCTTCATTGTTTAACCACATATTATTGTATACCATAAGTAGTATTCTTTTTATGTGTTTTGCTAATTTTGCTACCATGCTGTAGGTTATGTTATCCAGACCTGGAGCAGTATCTTTTGTATTAGACATGACATATTCTAATTCAGCTATTGTAAAAGGCTTATCAAATATGCAATTACTAGTCTTTTTTTGATACGATTTCTTGGAATTTAGTTCTATTCTTTTGGGTTCATTTAAGTTAGTTTTAGGGATTAAGGCACTTTAAGCTAATTTTTTTAAGGAAATGAAAAAACCTCAGATACTTAGAAAATATTTTGTATATGCTCAGATATTTTTAAAATAAAAAAATTACATATATCAATTTATAAAAATACGTTATACAGTGGTGTTCGGAAAGGTTTGAATGACACTATTCTGTTAAAAAAACGGGTTTATTTCTACATTAAAAAAAACAGCCAGAAGATTAAAAAGTATAAATATTTAAATTTTAGATTAGATTTAATCATTTTTTTCTGCGCATTGAATACATAACTTGCGACTGCATGCCAGGTAGATGGGCTTCTGGCAATCCTTGCATAAAAAATATGTTTTTCTATGTAATTTTGAAGGGCATAAATAGCAATATTTTCGAACTTCGAGTTTTTCTTCTTGTGTATTAGGTATTTCTCTTTTTATTTGCAGTATTCTTTTAATACAACTTCTTATATCGAGATTTATATGTGGGTTATGAAACCTGTGATTCATATACGGGGTACTTAGTTCTCTTGCTAGCTGCTTCATAAAATTATATCGGCTCATGTTCACGTTATCCTTATAACAGTTATATGTATAAAATAAAAGAATTAACCACACTAATATTAAGTAGTTTGAAAAAAAACCGCCATTGGCCAACGTCTGGTTTTTCTCGAAGAACTGTATTTTGTAGTCTTCTTTCTCATCGAGAGCATCAACACCACCTTTTGTAAAATTATAATAGGCCACAATTTCCGGTTTATTACTTTCGGAATATGAAATGAGGGTGATGCATTGATGACACCAGAATTATTGACCTACTTTTTTTCGGTACATAGGAAACAATTGTCACATCTTTAGTGAAGCCATATAGTGCCGACTCAACTGGCCTATTTTTATCGGCTAAGAATTCTGGTGGGATGTTTCGTTTCGACTTTCGTAACGTTCCTACATACGTCAAACCATTTGCTTTGAGTATGTCGACTAACTCTAGAGAAGAAAACCAATTGTCTGCTGTTATGTTTCTATTCGTTCCATATAACGGTTTAACTAAGCGTATAACAGCTTGGGTAGGTTTGCTTAATTTTTTCTCAACCTCAGATAGGCCAATTCCGTCGGAATCTTTTCCTGCATAAACATAAGCACTGTAAGCATAATTATTTTTAGCATCTGTCGCCATCATCATTTTTATGACGTATTTTCGTGGTTTATTAGGAATGTACATATGGAAATTACTTCTTCCTCTAAATCCAACTAGCATCTCATCTACACAAATGTTTGCACTAGGAGAAAAAAATTTTTGCAATTTGTAAAAAACATATCAAATATTTCACTAATTGGAGGTAGGCGATTCTCCCTTAGTCTTTCATTCCTAGTTTCAGGATTATCAAATCTAGGACGCCTTACTAGCAACACACAAAATCGTTTTCCGCTCATAACACACCTGAACACGTCTCTTCCTGTTCCATCCGTGGCAAACAATTAATATCTTCATCATTAGATTTGAAAATAGAAGTGTACACAAGCAGTCCCAGAAATGTCCCAGAGATCATTTCCGACTTTTATTGGTACAAGTTACTAAAAAGCGTTCAAATAAGCTTTGCCTCTAGTAGGCCATTCCTTTAAAAACGTATGATTATTAATAATTTAAATTTGCATTAGTTGTCAATTAGACAGATGCATAGTTGACAAAAATTGCTTTGTAATTTAAAATTGATTTAACATGGTTTTTACTATACAACACAAATCATTCATGCTAGAATCTTATTTTCGAAACGGACGTAAGATTGACGGACAATGGCAGTATTCTCTTCAAGATTGTTTAGAAGAATTTAGAAATGAGTTCCCTAACGTCATCTTTGATTATGACAGTTTTCGGCACACAGTGACACATTCCGTTATGGTTTTCAGAGAAACAGGGAGTGTTAAACAGAAAGAAGGCGCAGGTCGGGCGAAAAAGCGTACAGAAGAGCTAGTTAATAATGTAAGAGAAATTATAAATAATGCACCAAGAACTTCCGTACGAGCATTATCACAACAAGTGGGTGTCAATTGGCACATGTCATACAATTTTGAAAAAGGACTTAGGTGCATTTATTTCCATATCACATGACCTGTTATCAAGAAATCAAGGAAATCGACTATCCCAGAAGAATAACGTTTAGTCAGTGGTTCTTAAATAATTTTGATAATGACCTTCTTGACAAAACCTTTTTTTCTGATGAGTCATGGTTTTATCTGAATGGATATGTGAACTCACAAAATATGAGGATGTGGACTAATGAGAAACCACATAATTTTTTTGTTGAAACCGCACTTCATCCGCAGAAAATTGGTGTATGGTGTGCGATTAGTCGAAGGAGAATTATTGGCCCTATTTTTTTTAACGGAACCTTAACAGGAGAAAGGTATCGACAAGAAATTATTATGCCATTTATCGAACAGCTTGACGACGAAGAAATAACACAGGGTTACTTTCAACAAGACGGAGCTAGAGCACACACAGCAGGTGAAACAATTAATATTCTGCAGCAATTTTTTCAAAATCGGTTGATAAGTTTAAACACTGAACATGAATTTCCACCAAGATCTTGTGACATTACCCCATGTGATTTCTTTTTATGGCCATTCTTAAAGAACTCAATTTATCAAGTACAGATACCTGATCTTGCAGGCCTTCATATCAGAATTGCTGAAAGAATTAATGGAATTGACAATGCGATACTACAAAACACTTTTTCCTCCATTAGAAGAAGATGTGAGAAATGTTTCGAACAAGGTGGTGAACACTTTGAACAATTTTTATAAAATTTTGCTTGTTTGTTGGAAATAAACATATTTCATTCACTTAAAAATGTTCGTTTTATTATTTTGACATTTGTCATTTCAATCAAATATCTCATCTCATAACCAACAAAATTCCTATTAAAATTAGTAACAAGCTAAGACATAATCATAATTTCCAAGGGCTACTTTGAGGTAAAATTTATTTGAATTCTTTGTATAATATATATTATTTCTTGAGCGAACAGAATATCCCATATTGCTTTATTCCAGGGAACGAAACGACTAAATTATGGCGAGGGATTCTAACATTTCTTACGGGTTCTACAAGTGACCATTTACGTCGGTTTTTCCGTAGATATACAGGGTTGGCCATTTAAGGTTGCGGTTTTTGAAGTCATATTAAACATACAAAACATTAATTTAAAAAAATGATTTATTTGTGCAATTAAACAAGATCTGCGGTTTAATAAATCAGGTTTTCGAAGTGAGAGCCTCGAGCAACGATAACATTTCGCAGCCTCTTCTCAAATTCTCCACAAACTGCCGTATTGCCATTTCAAGGTCATCCAGGGTGTCTATACCATCGCGATATACCGTATCTTTTAATGATCCCCACAGGTAGAAATCTCAAGGATTGAGGTCTGGACTATATGGTGGCCATGTTATCCCTCCGCCTGTAAACTGTTGAGCGTCAAGACCAATGATTCTGTTACCGAAATGTTCTTCAAGAATGTTGAAAACTTCTTCCGTGCGATGCGGACGAGCCCCGTCTTGCATAAACCATGCATTCTCCACCATATTTAATTTCTATATATACAAGGGAATAGCGCGATTTTTAAAACCGCAACATTAAATGGCCAACCCGTTACTTTTTTTTAATAATGTTCTCGGTATTGCCGTTTTTGTTTTCATCGGAGGATGTTTCCTGAGTAACCTCCATATCCGATACAGATTCATCACTGTCACTCTCAGATTCTCCCCTTTCCGTTTCGTAGCAACTTAGAATATCATCCATATCTTCTCCACCGGATGCAAGAGATTCAATCTCAAAGGAGTTTCTTCAAAGTCTTTCTACAGATTCTAAAGATCTTTCATTGTTTCATCTTTCATATACTTGAAAAGTTAAACTAGACGACTGCACAACCCCGTCCCCGAGAAATTGTAGAAGATATAAAAGTTATGTGTATAAAATAAACGAAATACGAAAGTGATTGTATATGAAAGGCTTGCAAGGAATGTATTTAGGTTTAATACACTGACGTTAATATTAATCAAATTCGGACTTTTTCAATATTTTATATTTTATTCAGAAAACAAATCTTTAAAATAAATTTGCACGATTATTTACACGAGGGGAGTTTTTTATGTTATATACATAGCTAAGAAAGAAACGAGTTGGAAAACAAAACAAAAAATATTGTTCAACGTAAAAACCATTAACATTACATGCACACTTATTCCAACGTTTCTTTAATAACGCTATGCATTTGAAAAAAATTCTTTTGATTCATTTGATAAAATTCCACGCCTTCTCAAGTGGTTTTGGAAAGAGATAATAGTCACAGGGGGTAAAGGTTGGATTTTGTAAAATTCGTGCCTTATGCACCCTGTAGTTATGATGCAAAAGCAGAGTTTTCTGGGCAGAATTCTGGGGACAACCGTGTTCAAGTTCTGAATTGTGTCTTCGTAGACATTTCCCGTTATTGTAGTCTTTGTAGTGAATTACTCGAGTCGTAAAAAATTAAATTTATTTTTCGATAATAGAAAGTATTACATAATTTAACGATACTTCCTTATATATTCATGCGCAAATACGCTTTTATTTTATTTATATGGTTGGACTGTTAGGTACCAAGTTAATACATACGCAAGGCATAGACATTATGACATTAAACTACCTAATACTGCTAGTCTTGAATATAAATTAGTAGAATACATTTTAAACAGGTTGTTTAAAATAAGGCGTGGATGTGGTTCACGTACACATAAGTTTGAAACCGTGTGAAAAATCCCTGAAGGAGATTCTATTATTTCGATATTAAAACTTACATCAGCGTAAAATTACGTGGGAATATATTTTATATTAAAAAGAAACCTAGATTTTCAAATGCAGAGAGAAGAGAGATAAAAGAGTGAACGAATATATTAAAAATAACATGAGATACCGTGCGTATGCACGACTGCCACAATCATTCAAATTAAACGGTGATAGAACACATTTTTTGAAAGTCTTAAACGGCGTAAGTTCTTGACGTCGCTTAGACAGAGGCGCATACGTTTACGGTTAAAGTGACCACTGGTTAAATACGTTGCGCATGTCCATGTGTACAGATACAGATATCTTTATGCATTTGTAACGGGTTGGCCATTTAATGTTGCGGTTTTAAAAATCGCGCTATTCCCTTGTATATATAGAAATGAATATAATATATATTTTTTACACTAGAGGGCCAAGCGCGGTTTACAATAAATATATGAAAAATTTGCCTTGTCAGTTTTCAAGATGGCGTCGTATCCAACGGAAGTGCGTGTGGAATTAATAAAATATTATTATAGAAATGGGGAATCTTTTGCAGCTACGGCAAGACACTTGCGTATTCTATTCGGGAGAAATAACGCACCAACGGAAGACACTATAAAAAGGTAAGGAAAAAAAGATAAATTTAGAAAAGTAACAAAGTATTCGTTATCGTGTTTCCATGTCTACTAATCCGACAATATCTTAGGATTGTAGTGAAATTTGAAGCAACAGCATCTGCGGCAGACGAAAGATCAACTGTTAGAGAACGTCAAAAGACCATCCGGGTACCGGAAACCATAGAACGAGTACGGGAGCACTTTACAGCTCAACCTTCAACATCGACCTCAAGAGCATCTCAAGAACTTGAAATACCCCGTACAACACTAAGGCGGATCCTAAAGCATGATCTAAAGATGAAAGCATACAAAATCCAGATCGATCAGCTGTTGAGACCGTTTGATATGGAGCGTCGCTACAATTTTGCGAACGAAATCATCGAACGCATTGAAAATGGTAGCATGTCATTGGAACGAGTGTGGTGGTCGGATGAGTCACATTTCGATGTATCCGATCATGTGAATAAGCAAAATTGGAGACATTGGGAGACAGAAAATCCACATCTAGCAATTGTTCGTCCTCTTCACCCTCGACGGTTGACTGTATGGTGTGCTATCTCGTCGGCTGGAATTATAGGTCCCGTGATTGTCAATGGAACCGTTACTTCGCAAAAATATTGTGAAATGCTTAATGAGTCTTTTATTCCCGTGGCGCATGGATTAAATATGGTGGAGAATGCATGGTTTATGCAAGACGGGGCTCGTCCGCATCGCACGGAATAAGTTTTCAACATTCTTGAAGAACATTTCGGTAACAGAATCATTGGTCTTGACGCTCAACAGTTTACATGGCCACCATATAGTCCAGACCTCAATCCTTGCGATTTCTACCTGTGGGGATCATTAAAAGATACGGTATATCGCGATGGTATAGACACCCTGGATGACCTTGAAATGGCAATACGGCAGCGAATAGAAGCGATACCGTACGCCACACTTCAGGCAGTTTGTGGAGAATTTGAGAAGAGGCTGCGAAATGTTATCGTTGCTCGAGGCTCTCACTTCTAAAACCTGATTTATTAAACCCCAGATCTTGTTTAATTGCACAAATAAATCATTTTTTTAAATTAATGTTTTGTATGTTTAATATGACTTCAAAAACCGCAACCGTAAATGGCCAACCCTGATTATTGGTATAGACTCGATGTGTTACGCATTGATAGGCTATATTCTTCTGGTTTATTTATTTAATCCTTAATTTTGATTTTTATCATTCTCTGTAATTCTAGCATTTCAATAAATGAAATTAAAATGCCATTTTATCTGTTACATATCGTCGTTCAACTTTATGTCTCATTGGTTCTCAATGTCCAATAAGACATGAAAGGAATGTATACAGTTCCCTATCATACTTCCACTCTTGTAGAAGGGCATCCTCGAAATGGCTTGCGTCGAAACGATATAAACTTTAACTTACACTTGAATTGCTAATAAAAATACCGTATACATAATCTAAATATACAAAGTAACTGTATTTTTATTCTTTTTACATGTTAATTGTTTGATACTATTAAAAAAAAATATTTGTATTTTATATTTTCAAATGCAAACATTGTACTTTTAAAACGAGATATGTAGAACATATTTTAAGCGTCAAATACGGGACATTCAACCAAACATAATAAAATTCGCAAACATTTCTTGTCCTCGTAAATTGGAGGAAATAACTTTTCATGTCACCAAGGATCGAGTTGGTGTTTGCTTGCATGCTGTGCGGATATAAGCATGTACGTAGTGACGTTCGCTTTGTATACAGAAGTTATTCACAGACAGCTCTTCTCGAAATGTGGGATGCAGTTCTTAATTACACCGACGTCTATGAAGCCTATGTCAACAGCGGCGTATTACGTCATGGTATGGGCTCAATATTGATTCGCTCCCCTTTGAATAAAAATACGAAAACGTCAGACACGTCTGGCGTCAAGTCTATTGATTTTGATTTCCGCAAGATTTCTATCAAATAACTAGTTTTTTTCTTATTTTCATTATAATATATTAAAGTCCCGCTTCTAATACACATTGTTAGCGTAAAAAAAACTATCTGTTGATAGATTTGATTTTAAAAAGACCGGTTATACGTATTGTGTTCTTATAACCTACAGTAGAATATTTAAAAGCATATAAAATAATGAAAAGTTTGAGAAAAAAGCTGTGTAGGTATGATCATTGGAATGTTCTTAGTCATTCGCGTCGTAGTTTATTTTTAAATTTACTTTTTACCGAACGCCAGGTAAACTATATTACATGAAGTGATCTGACTCAAAGATATACTAACAAGAGGTAATGTGTATACGGGGATTACACAGGTCTACAAAATTAAACTTTTTGACAGATGTTTTTATTTTGAAAACTGATTTTATATAATTTTGGTAGGCTGATTTCAAAAATTCTATGCATTTATTTGTATCACGTAAGGTTTTTTTTTGCAAATATTAAATGAAAAAAAACGATATTTCTAAAAAAAATTATTTATTTATTGAGTAAAAAGGTGGAATACAAGTTAAAAAAGTGGGAAAAATTACTTTACTCAGTCTTTTTTAAGTGAAATCTTTGTCTTTTTGCCAGAAAGCTGCGTTGTCCGGACATTCGGTTGTATGTTTTTAAGGGCATATCCCGTTTTAACATCCAGCAGTAGTCCGCCATCATCGTTATGCTCCATCTGCCTTGGTATCGCCGTTCCATTTCCTTAATGTTTTGGTGAAACCTCTCTCCCTGTTCTTCGCTAACTGCTCCAAGATTTTCAGGAAAATAGTTCAAGTGTGAAAAGAGGAAATGCACTTTCAAACTCATATTACAACCTAGACGATGAAAGTGTTGTAACATATTTTGAACAATATTTTCGTAGTTTTCGTCCTTAGAGTTCCCAAGAAACTTATCAATTACTTCTTTAAATGAAACCCAGGCGTTTTTCTCGACATTGGTCATTGTGTTTTGAAAATCCTTGTCTTTGCATAATGTTCTTATCTGCGGCCCAACAAAAATACCTTCTTTTAACTTGGCATCGGATAAGGCTGGAAATGTCTCGCACAAATATTTAAAACACTGTCCATTTTTGTCTAGGGCTTTAACAAACTGCTTCATCAAGCCAAGTTTGATATGGAGAGGTGGCAGTAAAACTTTTTTGGGGTCAACCAAGCTATCTCTTAATACATTTTTGCTACTAGGTGTAAGGCTTGTTCTAGAAGGCCATTCTATTTGAGTCCAATGTCTATCCCTTGCTCGACTATCCCACTCACAAATACAGCATGGAAATTTTGTATAACGTCCTTGTTGTCCTAGTAGCACGCACAGCACTTTAAGGTCGCCACAAAGCATCCACTGATGTTCTTGGTAGTTTATTTTCTTTAAAAGAAGTTCAAAATTTTCATACATTTCCATTAAATGTACCGAATGGGCAACGGGAACCGAGGCCAGCTCGTTACCATTGTGCAATAAAACGCCTTTTAAACTACGCTTACTTGAGTCAATAAACAAACAGGCGCCATTCTTCTTTTACATACAGCACATTTCCTAATTTTGAAATTAAGTCAGGAATATTGTTGCAATACACTAGCGGTCCGTCTTGAGTAAAATATTGACATAACTCTTTTTCGCGATCCCGGTAAAAGCTTGATGTGACGGCAGGTGCCAGTAAATGTTTCTCACGAAGTCGGGAGGCTAACAATTCGGATGCATCCTTTGTAAGGTGCAAATCTCTAATTAAATCATTTAGTTCGCTCTGGTTAAACACTTCGGGCTCTCTGAAATCTGGTGTGAAATCTGAGTCATCTGGGTCGCAATTAGATTCCTCGGATTCTGACGATATGACGTTTTCTAGTGCTTTTGGGGCGGTAGGTATCGGTACATCTGGTCCATGAGGAACTGGTCGAATAGCAGAGTCAAGATTGGGATACACAATTTGTTTCTTATTTTTTCTGTTGAATCCTTGAACATTACACGAACAAAAATAACAATCATCACTGTGATTTCTAGGCTCTCGCCATACCATAGGAACACCAAAGCTTAAACATTTCTTCCTACCTTTTAGCCAGTTTCTTAATGCTTCAACGCAAACGGAACAAACAGAATGAGGAGCCCAGGACTTGTCTTGGTCGCCAATTTTTACACCAAAATAAGCGTGGTATACATTTTTCACAAACGAAGTTATAGTTTGCCTCTGCTTTACTACGACATAACTACCACAGATATAACAAAAGTTATTCGGATTGTTCACACAATGTCTTCTTTCCATATTTATACGTTCTAGAACACTTAAAATACGCTACAACGAAGACAACAAGCGCGCGGACACAGTAGCACGACGACTAACACAACCAAACTGCACATAAGCAGGTTTCAACGTTGTATTGACGCTTCTGCGCCGACTCTGTTGCTTTTCTGAGAAATCTAATATTAACCAGTGTTGCCAAATCACATTTAATTTCATAAAAATCAATTTAAAAATCATGCCTAACATGGAACACACATATTCTTGTCATAGGTATGTATATTAATAAATTAACATTTTAAATATATAGAGCTCTATAAAAAAAATTTACGTGGTAGGGCAAAAATATGGCGTTTTTTGGAATAAGGGCCCCCAAACATATACAAATTAGCTGCCCTTCTCCTTTTACTTTCCTTACCACTTTTAGCAGGGGCTCAGCTTTCAAACATCAAAATCACTGTAGACCTGTGTTATTAAAAAGGAATGTGTATAAATGTGGATGAAAAATACACCAATTTGATAAAATAAAAGTAAACAATTATTTAAATAAATACAAAAGTATTTTAATAATATAAAATACATATTATTGAAAATCTGGTGTGAACGTGTCCGAACACGCAGGGGCGTACTGATGAATCCGTAGAAATATGAAATACGTATCTGTGTCTCTGGGAACGGATATGTTCGGACACGTTCACAAAAATATTAATATTGAACTTGTATTTGTGTTCTTCACACCAGATTTTTTAATAATATTTTATATTATTAAAAATACTTTTGTATTACACAAAACTGGTGAGGTTTTACCCACTCATGTATGTTTCAATTTTGCTACATTACACATGCGGTTATCCCGTATGAGTGAAGACACAACCAAAATACAGTTTCTAGAGATAAGGCAGTGCCATCTTTGCAAACACTTTGTTAGTTCTGCATTGGTTATGTGGACAGAGCTAGTACTTAGGTCGTCTGACAATACGCAGTGCTGAATGTACTTCTAGGCTCGGTATTAATAATTTCTGTGAGATAGCGAAGTCGTTCTTTTTTGTGAATGTGTCTGAAGATATCCTTTCTCCAGCACTGCAACCCTGTAAAGACTCAGTCTTTACAGGGTTGCAGTGTATAGTAGTTGTGCGGAAGCGTTTATTTTACTTTACTGTGCCCCGTGTGACTTTTATTAGTAGTTTTTACCTACTGATGATGACAACTTAGTTGTCGAAATACGTATTTAGGATACGACTAATAATTGTGGTAAGGGGTTATATACCTTTTTTAAATTATTATTTAACCACAGTCTCCATTGAAAGAATTATTCACTCATTGGTCATTGGTCTCACATCGTTCGCCGGTCGATAATTCCGAATCAGAAGTTCTACCCATGTAACCAAGACAAGTTGGCAATGGTTCATCCTCTGCTCGAATAATTAGTTTTGTTATCGATACAACATCGGCGTATTTTATGAAACGTTTCTGTTCTGCATTAATTCCATTGACCATTGTCACATAAAAACAGCAATCGTGCAGGCTCCCTCCAAAGCATTGGTATACAGTGAAAGCTCCCTTAACGGGCAGCTCTAATAAGCGACCATCTCCCTTAAACGACCAAATTGTTCGGAACCGATTTTCGCCCTATCTTTTAATACATAAGACACCTTCCCATAAGCGAGCGCTCCTATAAACAGGCGCAGGCAACATTTTTTTTAGCCAAAGCCAGAAAATATCTCCCATAAGCGACCACGAAGCTCCAACAACCGGGCGAATTAAAATTTTAACACGCATTACACATTACTAGACTCGTTAATTCCCTTAGGGGATTTACAGCTGGTCGTTGGTTCTTTGTGCTTTAGTTGTGATAGAGAATCGGGTGTGTGCATTTTTAACAATGCCTCCACAAAAAAGAATGTTAACCCTAAAAGAAAAAATGGAAATAGTGAATATAATTGATAAAGAAAAACTATCTACTCGGGCTATAGCAGCGCGATTTTCGATAGGAAAGACCCAAGCTACGATGATAGCAAAAAATAAAGAGGACATTAGACGTTTATGCCAGTCCGGTGTAAATGTGCATCAAAAAAAAAGTTTTTTCAGAACTGAAGGTTCCAACATCGATAAAGAATGTTATCAGTGGTTCGTGAATGCTAGAAATCGGAAGATACCCATTTCTGGAGGGCTTCTAAAAGAAAAAGCAAAACAAATTGCAGAAAAATTCGGCTACACCAGTTTCAGTGCATGTGATGGGTGGCTACAAAAGTGGCGTAAAAGACATAATGTAAGCTTTAAATGCATTTCTGGTGAAGTAGCTGATGTAAACCAAGAGACAGTTGATGCATTCATAGAAAAACTTCCTTCACTATTACTCGGAAACCAATGCGAAGACATTTACAACGCCGACGAAAGTGGCCTTTTTTTTCGCGCGCTTCCCAATAAGACCCTTTCCTTAAAATCTGAAAAGTGTATAGGTGGGAAATTGGCCAAAGAAAGACTTACAGTGTTGTTTTGTGCAAGTATGACAGGGCAGAAAGAAAAACTACTAGTGATTGGAAAATCGGCTCGTCCTAGAGCACTGAAAAACATAAGCATTTAGGATTTACCTGTCAAGTGGATGTCAAACCGGAAAGCCTGGATGACAGGAAAAATTTTACTGTTTTTAGATAACGCTGCTTCACATCCTCGAGAATTACACCTCAAAAATGTGAAATTAATTTTTTTGCCTCCCAATACAACCTCTGTTTGCCAGCCACTAGACCAAGGCATCATTCAGAATTTCAAGCTTTATTGCCGCAACCAGATTACACAACATATTTTATCAAACATAGATTCTTCTAAATCATCATCTGAATTATCAAAAAAAATTAATATTTTAGGCATTATATTTTATCAAAACGGCATGGGAAAAGGTCACTCCATCAACAATACAAAATTGTTTCAGAAAGGCTGGGATCAGAAAAACGGATGCGACGGTTCCTCAGTTTGACTCTGAGGATGACTTACCGTTGTCTGTTTTTGCGATAATGGAGATGATGAGGAGAGCTACAGAAGATTTAAATATTACCAGTGACCAGAACCTAGACGAATTTATAAAAATTGATGATAAGACACCAACAGAAGATGATGATTTTGAAAACCAGACTACTACATCCAGTCAAGTTAGTGAAGCGAACGAAACCGATGACGAAATAGAAGACGTTCAAGAACAAAAAGAAGAAGAAAATAAAATAAAGTGCTTTGATGAAGCTTTAAATTGCATCAGGGAACTGAAAAAGTTTTCTGCAGATGACTATGTGGCTTTTGAACATATCAAAAATCTGGAATGTCATTTTCAGAAGTGCCGTATGGAAGAACAGCAAAGGAAAATGAAGCAGTAATCCATTTTAAGATATTTTCCAGCTGTTGCTAAATAAATTGTTTGTGTCTATGTCATTACATATTATGTACATACATATATGTACCTATATAGTAGTTACATGTTACATTATACGAGTTCTGTTTGATTTCTCAGAGTTTTCTTTTAAGCGGGCACTTCCCATAAGCGGGCAAAAATCCTGGAACCGTGACTGCCCGCTTATGAGAGCTTTCACTGTACTATAAAGCAAGTAAGATTTTTCTCCACTTGTTCGTTTGTGTAAAATGGCTCTGCGACTGTTGCAAAACAAGTGTGGTGCCCAATGTTTATCCTGGTTACCGACCGAGAAACCAAAATAATGTAAATAAGCGAATAAAAGAGATTTTGCAATTACTCATCCATTTTTCCCGAAAATATATCGCCTATAGTCATAACAAAAATCGTTCGGACGAATTTTACACATTCGGCTCGACATTTTCATGCGATATTATCAATGAAATCAACATGTCTGCACGATACTTTCACAGATAAACAATAATGGAAAACGCCGAATCATAACTAAACCTCAATGGCGCCATCTTGCTTATAACTATAAGACTAGCCGTGCTGAAATTTTTCTAACGGCAGATTTGAATTAAGCATCAGAAAATACACTCAATGCAGTTGATTTTACATCTTGCACTAAAAATAAATTTGACTTTGTAAACTTGTGTATTAGATATGTATAAACTCAAAATAAAAAAGTATTTTTAATAATATAAAATATTATTAAAAATCTGGTGTGAAGAACACAAGACAAGTTCATTATTAATATTTTTGTAAACGCATCCTCCAGAGACGCATATACGTATTTCATCTTTCTACAGATTCGTCAGTACGCCCCTGCGGGAGAATGATACATTCACAAATAAGAACAATTTCGCTATCTCACAGAAATTATTAAGACCGAGCGTAGAAATATATTCAGCGTAGCACATTAAAAACATAGTGTCAAATTATTCTGTCAAAATAAAAAGTTTTACAGCATCAGTCTCGGTATTTTAGTCACACCTCGTATTATTATCTAATTTAAATAAATAATGGAATAAACAAAAACCAATTACTTAAGCTGCTTCAGTAAAATATATAACGAAAACATAGTCTTACCTCTTCTAATATATGATGTCTGTGCATTCCTGATGGTCTCGGGTGCGCCACAGCGGCCGATGCAGCGAATGCTCCTGCAGCTTTACGAGACATGCATTGCCCCATGGGAATAGACAAACCCGAATAACGCGAGGTAACCTGTAAAGATATTAAATTCTGCAGTCTGGCATGCATGTTGAAAATTTAAAGAACGTTTTTTTTTATTATTTTCTATGCACTAAATTGTTTTATACAGTATTGTTAAGATTAAAAAATAAAATAAAAATAAATAATAATAAAATTCACTTCAACTTTGCGAGAAAATAAGTTCTTGTGTTTTTGCATTCATATACCTAACAACGACATGCTCGCATATTAAAATAGTCATTTTTAAAGTTTACCGATCTTACTGTTCTACACATATTCAAAATTGATGAAAATTTTAATTCCCAATCGTTAGTTCGGATCGAAACTTTCAACCATTGAACTAACTAATACAAACGGTTGTCGAAATATCCAAAAAGCATCAACAAAAAACAACACTGCAATGCAACAGCATTCTTAGAATTTAGTCAGGCAGTAGATAAGACAGTTTCTGGCGCAAAATCGTATGTATTTTCTTATGTAGCTTCATTTTGCAATTCAATGTTATTGAGCTGTGACATCACAGTGGAGTAACGCAGCTAACTTCACATTAGTTATTACGTAAATGCTCACCAATGACATTGAATCCTTTCTCTTTACTAATAAGTAATGCAGTAAATTGCTGGGATGTTATTAAATAATATTAGTTATTTATGCACCAAGGGCATTATGGGTATTATATTGCTCCGAGGTCGACGTTTATTCAGGGGATGAATGTCGACCGAGGGTAATATAATTGCCATAACGCCAGTGGTTCATACAAGATTTTATTTTTCACGAAGAATTAATTTCTTAAGCGGAAAATTCAAATTACATTGGAAGCGTTCCGAGATTTCCGTTCCGAGTTGTTACGCATTATTACGCATCTAACATGACTCCTTGAATCAACGATTTAACCTTAATTTGATTTCACAGTTGTTGACACTTTGCAGTTTTCAAGTTGCCAATGTTTAGATACTCTTAATTTTAATAAAGAATGCTAAAGTTTTTCTTTAGACTTTCTTAAAAATTCAAATTATTAGTTCTGTAAAATGTATATCCTTTCTTCTCGGGCCTTATTTATACTCACACAACATTCAAAACTGTTAGAAATTACCGGGCGATACGAGCCATATCGCCCGGTTATAGCACCCACGGGCGATGTGACCGTGTTTATGGTAATTGTATGCAAGGTGAAATGAACTAATAATACTTAAGCGAAAAATTAAAAACATAAACATGCTCTTTTTGAATTGATCTTCTCTATATCTGAGTTTAGATGCTGTTGAAACTGTTAAAAAGCTGTTTACAAGCTGCTTATTAGCTGTCAAGACCTGTTTATAAACTGTTCAATAGTACTTTATTATCTGTTTTGTTAAGCTGTTCATGATCCGTTTTACAGCTCCGAGCACACAATAAACTGCTATTGAACAGCCCATAAACAAGTAATAAACAGCTTTTGAATAATTTCGACATCTTCTAAACTGCGAGAGAGAATCCAAAAGTGTACTATGTACATTGCCTATTAGTGAAACGGAGGGGGGGATTCAGTAAAAAGAGATGGAGGCTAACGGAAGGTCAACTCAGGCCAACAGAAGATCAACTCCATACTAAGACATTACTAGAGGAGGTGGACACTAGGCTTTCAGCTAACCTAGTTCGTAGTAATAAAAAATAAATTAAAATTATTACCGGCTTGATAACCGGAGTAATTTAAGGAAGCATCTGTACAGCATGGGCTTGGTTAGCGAGCCCTGGTGTAGGAGATGAGGAAAACAGGAGTAAACTAGCCTTCATGTAACATGTACTTGTGAGGAACTGAAGGGCCTCAGACAGAAACATTTTGGAAGAGATATATTGAATCCTATGAAGGTACTCAAATTTCCTCTGAAGTGGGTACTCGCGTTTATCGAGGATACAATACTAACAAAGCGGAATTGAGAGATTTTTTGAAGGTGGTACAAAGAGCACTGTGCCTGGAGTTGCTGCCGTCCAATCCAAATAAATAACTTGAAGTTAGCTGGGTTACTCAGCTGTGTGATGTCAGAACTCAAATGATCTTGAATTGCAAAATTTAGCTGCATGAGAAAATAAGTGTGATTTTTCGCTCGAAGCCCAACTGCTTATCTACTTCATGCCTTTGATAAGGTGTGGCATCCAGGGATTTTCTTTAAACTCAGGAAGAAAATAAATACCTCATTAAGATCTCCCGACCTATCGTTAATCGAACACGTGTAGGATACTATGGGGAGAAAATTGATGAACTTAGCTAAACCCCCGCAAACTCTAGAAACTTCGTCGTAAATTGCTGGAGACACCATACGCCAAGAGCACATCGACCACCTACTGGAATTAATGCGGTGAAAGTGAGGGAGTGTGAAGCTAATAGAGACGCCTCGATGCATTATTAATAAAAATTAAATTAAGTTGTGTTAAATTTTGTTCTTTTTCTTTGAAATTATAATCAATTACATTTGAATAGTTATACGTGTCTGCTAACCATAACCAGGGAAGGTTGACGTCGCGACATGTTGCGTTTGCAATCTAATACAAACTTAGTTTGTCGGATTGTAGAAATTAACGCAGCACATTTGGCCACAATTGCATGTAAAATGAAATTTTAATTATTGTTAATTCTCATTTGCATTAAGTTCAACTTGTTTTGTACATATATACCTAGTATAGAAGTGAAAATCATATCTGTTTGCAAATATCGTGCACTGACGATTTCTAATGAGAATGAAACGGTAGTATATACACGTTTCGAGATATGGATGTGGGTTTCGGTATTTTTTCATTTGTTCTCGTAACCAGGGAAGGTTGACGTCGCGATGTGTTGCGTCTGCATTCTAGTTCAAACTTAGTTCGTCAGATTATAGAAATTAACATAGCACATTTGGCGATAATTGCATGTAAAATGAGATTTTAATATCTGTTAATTCTCATTTGCATTAAGTTCAACTTAAATAAGCTTGTTCTGACCTACCTGTATATTATTTGTCATTAATTGTATTTCATTGATTACATCATCGACCTTTACATTATGGATTCATTATCATATTAGGTGTAGATCTAATTATTATTATGTAAATTACGCGTCAAATAAAATCGACAAATAAAAATGATGGAGAGAAGCACCTAGTCGTTTAACGAGAAAAAAAAACTTGTTTTCCCTGTGACAGGTAGTTGGTCCAAATAAGGGAATGGCATTCACACTGGGACATTACAAATCAAAAGTGATTAACCAAGAGTCGACAGTACATATAACACAAGGTACGTAAATGGATTTCTGCTAACCTACATCCAATCGAAACTCGTACATCTTGTACGATCGGTACTAGACATTTAAGCGCTTTCCATGGTTCGAAATGTGGATGAAAGGACTTGGGAAAGGAGTCGTACGATCATGAGAAAATAATAAAAAGAAACACCCATCTACGTATAGACACACTTTGTGCGATTATTGTTAATGTGTTGTATAAATAGTAACTTGTTAGATAATATTCTGGTCACGGTGTTGCATTTTACGCATTGTAACTTCGCGTACATCCTTTCAGACGCCATGGAACAAGAATTTATTATACAGACGTTAACTTTATTGTACGTTATTGCAATAGAAAAAAAGGAAGTCAATGTTTTTGAAGAATAGCGTGTTAATAATTCACAGTCGACTAAAAATAATAGCATTTATCTGCGAAACTCAGCACTTATTAAATACGAGCTGTGAATAGTGTTTTTACTTTCTTCGATTGGATACTGTGTTATAAACAATTGCGTTAATTATTTATATTGAGATATTAAACTTTAAGCCATGTAAAAGATAAATAAAGAACAAGCTATTGGAAGAAGAATATATCCAACAGGAGAATTGCTATTATGTATCCAGGATAACAAACAAAAAGAAATATTTATCATTTAAAATGATTTTATTATTTTTTAAAGTATGCTTCGTGATGATCCATGCCCTTTTGCATACGTTTTGTTACACTTTGCATATACACACCGCAAAAAAAGTATCGCATAAACCACAATAAGGTGTTGATAAACTGAGATATTTTTTATACGTTCACTATATGTTTGCCATATGTTCGCGGTCTATAAGTATACAAAAGAATGACACAACATAGGTTTCTAAGTTCTTTCTTCCTAAAACACATTTTAGAAACATGCATTCACATAAGGTTTTTTATTCAGTTGCATATTGAAAGTGTTCCTAGTTTCTATAAGGACAAATTTTAATGTGAGCTGTTACAGTTCTGCACTAACGTTGTACAAGTAAAATGAGTAATTTGACTTCAGAATAAGTGGCTAGAATAGTTACTTTAATCGAAGATGGACAATCTTAAACACACGTTGGTAATGTGATGAATATCAATCTGTCAAGTACCTCTAGGGCAGTAGCCAGATATAGGGAAACATGTAAATACAGAAGATCGGTACTAGGTTGTTCAAGTGGTACTACTTCTCAAGATAATAACTATCTTGCACTACAACATTATGTTGGAGGCATGTAGTGGCAAGACAATTACAGAACGACTTGGCCAGAGTCAGAAATACTCGAGTGAGTGCCTCAAAAGTTCATAATTGGTTGTGTAAGGGTGGAATAAGAGGTGGAGTAAACGAAACAGCTCCTTATCTTACTAGAAATCATTTATGGCAAGCTTAAAGTTTGCTAGGGAACATGTCAATTGGGAAATTAATGACTGGGTCAGTGTACTCTTCAAAGATGAGTTAAAATTTGGTCTTTATACCTCTGATAGACTGTATACCAGTATACAGATGAGACAATGAGCGCTATTCCCAGTACAATGCCAAATTTACGTCTAATTTTAGTGATGGCTCTATCATGGTTTGGGGATGCATTTGTTTAGCAAGTCGTACAGAGTTAGTACCAGGAAACAGAGGTACTATAACAAACATTTTAGAAGACCATGTAGTACCATACGCGCCAGTAATAGGAACCGAATTTGTGTTTGAAAATGTTGCGCCAGTAGACCTACATGGACTAGAAAATGTCCTCTATGATTTAGATCAGGCGGAAGTTAGTTGAATTCATGTCAAACCGAATACGAGCGGTCATACCGAATATTAAAAGTTATTATCCTATATTTTTTCGAAAATTATAATTTCTTTTGCTATAACGTATGGTCTCAAAGTTGTCGGAAAAATTGTAGATGATTTGTGGTACTTAATAACGTTTAGTTAAGTTATCTCTGGAAGTCATATGTAACAATTAACTTATTTTTATTATGATAGTTTAGTTTTTGTGATCTGGTTCAGCAAAATGTCTTATAAGCTAGATATTCGTAAAGAATAAGATATTTCTTTATTAACAATTTTTCAAACCATAAAGGAATGTTAAGAGGGAATAACCCTGCATTAATTTGCCTAAAAGTGGTCGCCCAAGAATTTTGAGCCAAGTCAGGGAACAAAGAATACTTGAAGCCGTTAAGGACACAGTTGGAATTTTACAGCGAAAAATAGGTCGAAGATTCAGCATTTCAAAGACCACTGTTTTTAGAACAATTTCCCCAAAGTAACGTGGTGTTTCTACAGCTGGGGAAACCATCCAGAATGAATACCTAGGTGTTGCCGTGCGCTAAGGTGAATCCATTTTGTCAAAAAACTTTTGTTGACAACATTTTGTTCTAAAGTTTATATTTACGGAATTATTAGACTGATGCGTTACTTCTGCCCAACCCCGTATATACTACATACATACATGAATAGGTAATGATTTAAAGAAGTCTGTTTGATAAGGTAACTAGTTAATTTTGTTTGAATCATCTTGTCTTTTAAGCATCTTTTAACTGCGATTTCTTTTATTTTTCGCAAAGAAATCACTATATTAAGACTTTGTAAAGTTTCCTTGGTAGTGATGTTAGTTGGAATTGCCTCATCATCCATTATCTATTCTACATTTTCAATTTCAATTACATCTTCTTCAAATTCTTCTATGACATCCTTATTTCAGTTTTCTGTGTCTTCAAGGGTGTATGTTATGTCTCTGTTCACTTCCTGTAGTAATGCTACAGTTTTTTGAATTGTCACTGCCTCGACGCTGTTCTTATATTTTTCTTATAGGGTAGCTAGTGGAACATCCTCTTCTAAATCAGAGTCGCTATTGAAAGAACCTAATAAAATATTTTTCCAACACTTAGCAATTATTTCTTCTTTCACATTCTTCCAGGCTAATGCAAGATGTGTAACATCTTATGGGCTCAAATTTTTAATGACAGCTGAAATATTGCTCCTAAAGGCAACAATTGTAGGCGAAAGGCTTCTTTCATTAAACAGTTTCGTTAACCTAATAACATTCTGTTCCATGGGCTGTATTCAAGCTGCTACATTTGAAGGCATGTAGACAGTAAGAATTTTTCCATAATCAGAAACCAAGTTTTCTGCTGGTGGATCACTTGGAGCATTGTTGTCCAAAAGTAAAAGGGCTTTTTGAGGTTTTGCTTTAAAAATCTTCGAACTTGCGAGACAAATAAATAATGAAACCAATTTTCAAATATCCAAGCATTTCCAAGCGACGTCGTCAAATAATTTTTTGAATTTGCGTATTCCACAGAAAGTGAAATGTTCTTAAAACTTCTTGGATTTTTGGCACGTCCAATCACAAACGGTTTTATTTTATGTTCACCAGTTGCATTGGTGCGTGCAAGAAACGTGACTCTACTTTTTCCATTTTTCGACCAGAGGCCGATCTTTCATCAGGCGTAACCAACGTCCTTTCTGGGAGTAATTTCCAAAACAAGCCTGTTTCGTCGGCATTGTATAATTGATCATGTGTCAATTGTAACTCCTGTATTTTCTCTTGAAGATAAATCTTAAATGGATCTACATGCTCCGGAACAGCTGATAACTTTTCTCCCAAAATTTTTAAATGTCTTATGCCAAATCTTCGTTTAAATCTTTGCCTCCATTTGTAGTCTTAAAATTTGGGTTTTCATTAAAAGTTTCATTCCAGCTAGCTTTTGTTTTCAAAAGTTCAATCGAAACAGGTACGTTTTAAGTTTGTGCACAAAACCATGAATATATATTTTTTCTATTCGTGGCATCTTAGAAGGATTTTAAAGTTTTTCTTTTCTGTATTCCACTACACTTTGATTATGACTTTTAAAATGTCTCGTTTTTTATTTTTGATTATACTCTATTTATTTTTTAAAAGTTGATTTTTAGTGTATATTCTGTATGATTTTAGTGCATATTTTGAAGTTTTTTAGTACATAATTATCCTAAGCGTAATTATTACTTGTTTTAAATCATCAAGAAACTGATTCATTTTGAAAGAGAAGTTAATTGAATGTAGTAAATTTCGATACACGGAATTGCACAAGCAAACCCGAAACCTCGTCCTGTCCTGTTTAAGCAGTTAATCTAAGATCTACGATAATGCTTACGATATCTAATTAAATTTTTAAATTAGATATTTTAAGTATAATCTAATAATATCTAATTTAAAATGTTGAACTGTACATTTTCTAAGTAGAATATATTTAAATAGGCGATTTCACCCATAAAATTACATTAAAAAGACTAAAAAGCCTTTCTCAATACCAAAAGGAGATTTAAGAAAAACAGGTGTTTCTTACACATTTGATCATTATATACGACTTACGATAATTTATAGACAAATTTTATGTAGCTAGACGTATGTGATTTTAATACCCTCTAATAAATGCTTCTCGAAATGGCGCGTTTAATTTATGCAAACGGCCACGGATAAACGTACACTTGATACGCACACATACAATGAGAACGACAGCGTAAAAGTCTATACAAATGCAAGATATAAAACATTCTAATGGCGGATAGAAGCGAGGTCTTTAGAACACGGATTCCAAGGTATAAGAATCCTCTCCATAAATCTAAATTAAATCTGGAAAGTGGCAAGATTACTTTAAATTTCATTTGAAGAGAGACAGCAGCTGTAGAAATATTTGTGTTCACGTTTTATATTAATTTGAATGCGTCTATAAGGAGAAGAAAAAACTATGGCATGCAAAAATTAAGATCATTTTTCGCAACGGCGAAATCACGGGAAAAAGTCTTTTATTTGCGATGGGTCAGTCTTTGAAATGCTTCTTTAAAAAGAATACGTATAACGTGAGGCCGTGGTAAATGTGTCAGGTTGACGTTACTATATACACGTACGTAAAAGATTAAAATAAAATTTACCTTTCTTACACTCCATTCAACGTAAATGAGAAACAAGAATTCAATTAATATAAGCAACGCGACTCGTTCGTCGAGAAGTACACAATAAAAAACCGGAATGCATTGTATACAGGATATTGAAATATACATTTTCTTTTTGCAATATTCGCCAACTTTTTTCCAGAAATAGAACGAAGAACAATGCAGTGGCGTCGTCATTAAATACATACATAAACGCAAAATCAGTGACGTCTCTTATTTCTAACGAATTTATTACCACATTTAGTGTGCCACAAAATACTAACTTGGAACCTTTGTTGTTGTTTCTGAATTATCTGTTTATTTTTTTACGCTTTTTAAAATAACGAGTGTTCAAAAACCCTAACGTCCCGGACAGCCATGGACTGCAAAACCAATGTTCGTCATGTCTGCCATCATCCAAATACTCAAACGTGTTATATTTTACCACCCTGTAGATATAGATATATATTACATTTAGATCATTATATTCGTTTTCTTTGTAATTCCGATTGCGTCATCTAAAATGAATGGTGTGCACCCGAATTTGACCCCGCTGCGGGCAGTGCGATTTTACGAGATTATCCTGTTGTGTAATTTTGTTTCTTTGTGCGCTTCGTAAAGCGAGAAAAAAGGCCACGCTATACCTTAATTTTTATGGTAATTTTCGCTGTCAAGATATTTCAAAAGGGTGTGTGGTAGCTACTAGAAAGCCTACTAGCGTTAATGAATTTGGACGTCTTATTGCAAAGCAATTGGACGAAATTAGGTTTAGGCTTTCTTTGCCCGACATACGGGATATATATACTTCGCTACCATGAAGACAGTTAACCAAGCAAACAACGGAGACAAAAAATCAAGCCAACATCGTTTGGATTGTTGGTCACAAAAACACAAACCAGCTGTGGGTCCATCCATCTCTGTCGCACACATACAACTCAACGAGGCACTTCTATAAAGACCTGTCTTTTTTTGATGAAATTTTAATCTTCGTCGAGCTTTTTTTTCATTTTTTTTTATATTTGCTTTTATAACGATTTCCATTATTGATGACAATTAAAACGGCACATAGTCTTAGTTATATTCGTATACATGTACATTTGGAACTTATGACGTAAATCGCGTATTTATTAAAAGAATATATTTGATATATTGATTATTATACTTCAAAATCATACATATATGGTTATAGAAGATATTTTTAAAATAATTATGTATTTAACTAATAGTTAATTGATTTACCACAATTTAGTGATTTTAACAATAACTTTGTGTAACATTCTCGAAATATATTGCATTGATTCGTCACCACGTAAACAATAGACGTGATAGAAGATTTACATAAATTGTAATTTCTGTTAAATTCTTTTCTGGATACTATTTTATTAATGCTTAGGTAATATACTGTGTGTAATTCCATTGTAAGGTTCCGCTACAGATTTGACGCAGAACTAGATTTTTGATCCTAATTATAAATTAATTTTAAATAGCTTGAATAATAACGATACAAATTTAATGTAATATTTTTGTTTTATGTTGGATATATATTAATGTCATAATTAGAGAACGGACACGCTTACCACCCAGTGCAGTACTGGCGAAAGGCTGTATTTCTAAAATATTTAATTTTATTTATATAATTGGAAAACGAACGGGTGGTGATCTATAAAATTACGAAATACATATTGTCATGAATTTTTCCCCGAAGAAAAACTAAAGAAACATTATAAGACTATATATATTTATGTACATTTTATTCCAGGAAAATAATTAGAAATATTTTAGATTTTATTTAAATTTTGATTGTAATGTGTATTTTGGTCCACGTCTGTAGAATGTTCGAGCGTGGTCGTGATGTTTGAGGTGCCCGCCATTTCGGAAGTATTTTGTCGATGTCCCTCCTTTGAGTTTGTTTTAGGTTTGGAGAGAGGCATTTCCGTAGGGAAGCGTTAGAGATTTTTGATTCGTATAACAGATAGGTTGTGTTACATTTTTCTGAATAAAAACTTCCTTTTTATTCAATATATTATAGTTAATTTCGGTTTATGTTTATAGTTGAGTTATTCTGATGTGTTAAAAGTAATTCTCGATTAACTACGAGTTTCTGATACTTGTAATTTTTGATTTTGTGTAACCTATCTGAAAAATCTCTTTTAGTATTTTTTTGTGAAGTGTGACGACTACATTAATTGTAGTCGTTGTACGTGTATATTTGCAAGTATATTTATATATTAATTTAGTTATATTATCTGTATATTGATTGAGCTCTTAAATTCAGTAAAAATTTTAGTTTAGAATATTTTATTGTCAGAAAAATTTTCAACATTTTGTTTTTTTTTTTAGCTAGTTTTTGCTTTTGGCTAGCTGTAGTTGTTTTAAAGGTCAGGGAAATTTGGTGGGAGTTAATCATGTTATTAGAGCGCATGGTTTTTGTCATTTTGTTTGAGTTGGGCGCGAACAGATAATTTTCTGTTTGACGTTTGAAGTTGTGGGATAACGTAATTTAAAGTTTGAAAGTTTTTCCAACTATAATTAGTTGTAATTTTGCTCGTGGTCACGTGAGGTTTTTTGTCTAGTATATCAGTCAATATTTATACAAGTTTTCCTCACGTTGTTGCATAATTATTGCTTCAGCACTTCTTTATACTCTATAAAGTCGAAATTTTTTTTTTCTTTTGTAGTATATGTTTGTATTGTTAATGCGAGTTTTATTTATTTGCTAATACCTTTTGTTTTATTTAACACATACCCTTTGAGGGTAACCCTGAAGATACAAGAGCTCCTAGAAGGCTGTACCGATTTGAGTGAAACTGGGCAAGCTATTGTGTATTGTGGGCCAATTTAAATAATTTACCAACTCCACAATACATAGCAATATGTATTTGTTGAAAAGTTGTGTTTTTAAAGTTTTTAATTTTATTTCTATAATTGGAACATTTTTATTTGTTCACTTTGTCGTTCAAGTTGAGTAAAGGACTATTAATATTGACTAGCAATAGTTTCTCAAGGTTTTGTTCTGTCAATTCTGTTCTCTTTGAATTAAGTACATCCTTATAAATAGAAAACGTCCTTTCTACATCGCAACTGGTTATAGGTGCATACTGGAAATATTCTTTTATTTCTTCATATTTAGCCGTTAGATTTTGTGGAATTGTCTCCATAATACATAATTGCTGCAATGTAATTAAATCTGGATTTCTATTTAGAATTGCTTCAAACTTTTGCCGAAGGCCACATCCGAAGTCACTTGGAATACTTTTCAAATTATTAACAGCCACATCTAATGTGGTTAATCCGTCATTTAATTTGAGATTTCGATCTTCAAAATAAGTGATTAGTTTTGGCAATTTTCCAAAGTGTTCGTGAAGAAAGTACAACTGATTTTTTATATTTGGGATTTGTGTGAGCTCCTTGCACTCACCAATACTTCTAGCATCCTCCTTTAGCAGTGTTACGAAATGTTTTAGACTATCGAAATTCTCAGCATAATAACTACTAGCTTCCAGCCATGTTCCCCATCTAGTTATTACCGGAGTGGGAGACAGTGACAGAGATGGAAATTTTTCCCTGAAAAGAGCTACTCTCAATGGTGCTTTTCTGAAAACTTTTTTAAAAGCTGATACAAGTCTATCAACTTCCGGAAAAGTGTCTCTGATATATTCACAGATTCTGTGGAGAGCATGTGCTACACAAGTAATATGCAGCATATTAGGATATGTTTTCTTCAATAGTCTGCCTGTTTTTAACATATACGCAGCACTATCACTGACAAATAAAAGTATTTTTTCTTTGTACGTGGCGTCCGAATGAAGCATTTTTTGCATATTCTCCTTAATGGTTTCAGCAACTGTTTCCGCATCAACTCTATTTATAACACTTGTTGCTATTACATATGAGTTATAGGGAATAGTTGGATGTAGTACACCAGCTACAACATTTACCACACAGCGTCCTAACATATCCACCGTTTCGTCGGCGCTTATCCATATCTATTGATTTAAAAGATGGCTTCTAATGCGTTCTACTGTTCTCGTATAGCACCTAGAAACATAATATTTGCGTAAAGTTGATTCATCAGGAACATTTCGACCAGTATATTTTTGAAGAAATATTTTTAAAGTGGGATTGCTAAGTTTATTTAATGGAATATTAGCCGCCATAAAAGTTTTACAGAGTTCAGCTGTGTTTGCGATGCTAAGTGACGAATTTTTGACGATATTTTACGGATTTTGTAATAAATTTCGGAATCACTGACAATGGACATACAATCAGTATGACCGTCAATCCAACTCGCCATTGTTTTACAATGCCGTTCTCGACATTCTTCCATATCATGTCTGAAAAAGTAACTTAAACAATGCTCTAGATCTAAATAAATGAAACTAAAAATGTGTGCGTAAGTTATTGAAACTGAACGAAATTCAATGAACACTCTTACGTCGAAATAATTGGTAGAAATAGATTCAATCAAACGATATTAAACAGGATCTATCACAAAAATTACGATGTAATTAACAGTTAAAACTATGAAAACAAGAAAATTACTCACAGCACTTTATTTATCTTACGAAATATAAACTAATAAATAAAATACATTATAAAAACCCCGCTTCTATCTACGCTCATGAAAACACTTTAAAAAACACTATATTCTCCGAATACAATAGCTGGCTTGTCCATTGTTATCGCGGCGAGACCAGGTGTCCGAGTAAGTCAAACAAATACTTCATTGAATTACGCCGCGATGTACTGAGCGACGTTATACACAATTCCAATTGCCGATTGCGTTTTATGGAAATTGCGTCCGTTCTCTAGTCATAATATACTTGGTGTTCATTTTTAATTGTCATTATTTTATAACGTAAATTCATGTGCGGCTTGTAAGCCACTTTGTTAATGCTTGTTTTTTTTTTGTCAATATGTATGCACTACACAATACAGTATATAAAAAAAAATTAAAATAAAAATCAGATGGACGAAATTATGCAGTGTAATCGATCGGTTTCTTGCAAAGAATGTAATGATCAGATGTCAAAATGTTTCGCATTTGCAGTATTATGATAGCTATTTTGGTACAGATTTTTCTTCGAACATCTACTTTTAGAATCGTTATCAGTTACAGAAAATAATTGAATATTTGTACTTAAAATGATTAACAGTTTTCAGGCCGACTTTTTTGTCAAATCTAAAACATCGATTTTGTAATCAGCGACCTCGAAAACCCGACTACAATATTTAATATATTTTCATGGAGACCTTCATGTTTTGACCAGCTTTTTCGAATTTATTTCCACTGTGCGCACCTGGTACATCGAAGGATCACAATTCAATCGGACCACAAGTGCATATGTGGAATGTGCCCTAGAAGGAAGATTTCATTAAGTCTGGGAAAATATACGACAGTTTTCCAGACTGAATTGTTTGCGCCTGTCTGCGCCGACGAAATTCGGGAAGCCGGCTGCGCAAATAAAAAAATCAACAAAATGACTGATAGTAGTCAGGCGGCTATTAAAACTATTATGAATCCATCTACCAGGTCTAAACTAGTGAGACATGTTAACAGGTCCTCAATAGATTGGCACAGGACAATACTGTGTCACTGATATGGGTACCAGGGCATGTGCAGAAGTGAAATATGTTCAATAGTGAATCCAAGCTCCGTCATTTCCAATGAATTCTTGAAGTCTCGAGTGCATTGAATGAATAATCTTCCTACAATATTCATGCGAAATATCACCCCAAAGAGTTTCGACAAACACAGATCACTACACTTAATGTTGTATATACCGTATGTCCCCGGATTGAGTTTACAAGAGGAAAAAAATTTTTATTTTTGATTTTACCAAAAAGTGCTAAAGGAATAAAATTTTTTGCTTAATTTCAAATGACCAAATCTGTAATTAGAATTTCAGTATTACTTATCTATGTTCTAAAAAAAAAAATTTTAAATTTTTTCATCGCAGTACATCTATTATTTTTTAATGGCAGAAGCCTTTGACTTGAAAATGTCATACACTAATTTATTTGTCAAAAATATCTTCAAACTGTAATTCTGTAAGTTTTGGTGAAAATGTTAACGTTATCACAAAAAATATATTTAATACAATGTTACGGTATTGGGGAAAAGAGCTATCGTCGTATTGTTGAAGAATTTAATACAAAATTTACCGAAGTAACTGTTTCCCGTATGGGTATAAGGAAGTTGGTGAAAAAATTTTTGGAAACTGGTTCTGTTCTGAATTTAAAGAAAAAGAAAATAGTACGTGATGAAGATGATGCTACTACAGTTTTAATTTTGGATTCGGTGCAAGATAATCCTAAACTTTCATTGCGGAGACGGGCGCTTCAACTGAATATGAGCAAATCCCATATTCAAAGAGTTTTGAAGGAACGTAAATTATACCCCTATAAACCGATTTTTAATCATACGTTAGAACCGGGAGATGATGAGAAGCGTCTTTATTTTTGCATGTGGATGGGAGATGAAATAATGGAGAACCAAAATTTTCACAAAAGCATTGTATTTTCCGATGAAGCAACTTTTTCTAGCAATGGTACCGTTTCGTCACAACATGTTCGTTATTGGAGTGATACTAATCCTCACTTTAGAATTGCATCAAAACGTCAATACTTTGTTAAGGTAAACGTGTGGTGTGCTGTTTCTTATCATGGAATAATAGGGCCATATTTTTTTGATGCTAATGTAAATCAGCATAATTATTTGGAAATGTTGAGCAATTTTTTCTGGGATGGTTTAAGTGAACTCCCACTTGCTTATCGGCAGAGGATGTATTTTCAAGAGGATGGTTGTCCGGCCCACCGTTCGCGCATCGTAGCTGCCTGGCTCAATCAAAAATTCGAAAATAATTGGATTGGCTGGAATGGTCCTGTTTTGTGGCCTCCAAGAAGCCCTGACTTAACTATTTTAGATTTTTATTTGTGGGGACGGTTAAAGCAACTAGTCTACATGGACAACTTGCCTAACAATGTGGAAGTATTAAAAAATCGCATTAGAGATGCTGTTGCATCCTTGACGCTTGAAGAAATTCGCAACAGTTACAAGCAACTGCGGCTTAGAGTCGAATTGTGTGCTGAAAGGGGTGGCGAATTAATAGAATAGTTTTAAACATTATTGTTTCTAGCCTAATTATTTTTTTATTGTTGTGATTGAAAATAAAAAATAAAAATTTGTAATTCTAAATAGGGGTTTGACAGTTTCGTAATTCTAATTACAGATTTGGTCATTTGAAATTAAGCAAAAAATTTTATTCCTTTAGCACTTTTTTGTAAAATCAAAAATAAAAATTTTTTTCCTCTTGTAAACTCAATCCGGCGACATACGGTATGTTATAATATTTGTATGGTGCTTACTTATAAACATACAAAACCTTGATACCAAACTTGATCGCTGTCGTCAATAGTAACATTTCATTCATAACAAAATTATGGCCTGACCTAAAAGTATTGTATAAATTTTGTGTTTTAGATCGTAAAATTTTTTCTTAATATAACTGTACATGTGTACGTTCGATTTGATTTACATTTAACGTGTTTCGATTAAGGGAAACAGATTGTTACCAAATTACGAAGGTTGCGGACGTGAAAGACCCCGTAGACCACACATCATAATTTTTAATAATTCACTTACATACAAAATAAGAGTAAGAGAAATTACAAAAAGAAATGGATGAGGAGGATAGTGGATTTATCGAGGACACAAGACTAACAAAGTGGAGCTGAAAGATCTATCAAGGGTGGTATAAAGAACACTGTACTTAAGTGCCTGGGCTTACTGGCGTGCAAGCCAAAGAATTAGAATAGATAGATAAAGACTGCACCTGAATTTATAGAATAAAAAATAGACTAAATTTTCTCAATTTCAATCTAGTAAGAATGTCCTTAAAAATATAATCGAAATCCCATATTATTTTGAACGTCGTTAATATAAGTTTTTACCTTCAGGCGCAACAGGCGATTACGGCAATATCCCACGCCACTGAAACAATATCGTCGTACTTGCCTTCCGGGCTACTCGGTCATGTCAAAATACTATTAACAGCACGGCCTGAGAGGTTAGACGCCTCACAAAAAGCGGATCCGGTCTATCACGATCCTCATTTTATCGGAATGATTGAACATATTTTTTCTCTTCACGAAAGTAGGTCGCAGAATCGCGAAGCGTTGTTTTCGTACGAGAACACAAAAAAAATTAAATGACATTCATACGATGATGTATTTTCAAGCACATGTCGTTTCGTATCTACCTCATCTGAATAATAACACACCGAATAAAAGGAATACCACGTAATTTTAGTGTGTTAATTGGTTGATCAATCAAATATTTTTATCGCCGCATGTTTAGATCAACAAAAAAAAACTCTGAAAGTAAGCGGGGAAAAAAGAAAGGCAAAGTATGTAGTACAGCAGAGCAAAGCTGCACACAATCCTTTCAGAACGTGCTTGCGTCGAGAACTGTATGTGAAAATAGGGTTAATGGTATAGTACAATCACCTTATCTTAAGTGTTTAAAATATGGGTGCTTAGATATTATATGAGATGTTATTAGAAAATAGTGAAAATCTTTGGATTCTAAAACTGAAAGATTTCAATATTTTCTTTATTTTGTTGAACCATTTGGTAAATCAAATAATACGCTATTTCATAATAATCAAACTAATTACGAAGTGATCAAAAATATGTAATTAAGTTGACAATTTGGAAGTAGTTTAGATCTTAGATACAAATGAAATAGACATGCAATATACACGTCTGTAACTGTACATATGGACATAGACCTCGTATTTTTCAACATTTACTTCTGCCTAAGGCACGTGTTACTGTCATTTACTATCAGATTTCATCAGTTAGGCTAGTGAAGTAAAGCTTAAAAGAATAGCCTCACAAGGTATAGCAAATTTTGTCTTATTAGATGGCACTATATAATCTAGTGACATCTGACGGATAAAAGAGACTATGCCAAAGGTGGCAATTTTCCCTTGACCGGCTATGCCGGTACAGAAGAGAAAAAACACGTATATGGTGTAAGTCCATTAACACGATGCCAGATGGCAACAAATATACCAAAAAAGTTTAAGTATATCAATACATTAAGCACGTATTACGGATATGTTACAAATGAAACAGACATGCAATATACACGTCTGCAACTGTCACTAGATTATATAGTGCCACCTGATAAGACAAAATTTCCTATACCTTGTGAGGTGATTCTTTTAAGCTTTCCTTCACTAGCCTAACTGATGAGGTCTGATAGTAAATGACAGAAACACGTGTCTTAGGCAGCAGAAGTAAATGTTGGAAAATACGAGGTGTATGTCCATATGTACAGTAACACTAGTAACAGTTATAAATAATCCTCTTCGATGGCTTACAACGCGCTAATTTGTTGAATTAAAATGTTCTTTTCATGAATGCTGTTCAAGATACGTTGTCATTTTATGGTGATTTGTCTTTTTTCTCTGGGGCGTGAGTTCTGGGAAACCCTGTATCTTGTTAACTAATTAATGGGAGCGGGTTAAAGTCACTAGATACATAACACAGAATCACTCCGCAGTAATTTTCTACCGTCTATTTGCTTAATTTTAAATTGATTCTCCGAGAAACGGGCCTACGAGAGTCACCTTTTATATGCCTTTCTGTAATAAGATGGTTTGCGAATGTCACCGTAAAATATTGCATTTGGCCGAGAAAGGTCGTAAATTAAATCTTTTAGAGGCCCTAGAAATTTTTAAAAGCCGAAACAGCACAATAAATATCGTTTTAAACGACCAGTTGGATCTTATATATACACCTCTTTTCCAATGTTGTATATAATAGTTAAGTATATATGTTGTGGTAGTTTTAAATAACGTCATAAACCACCCCCATATATTTTTGTGCCATTTATAAGTTCTATGTAGGCCTGTAACCTTTGCAGTTTGATAATGACATTGTATGTCGAAACCGCGGTCACGATTATATGTGAATAAAGTGGTATATATAACAAAGTTATTGTTTTATTTTATTTTATTATTTTCAAAATGAATTACCACAAAGTTACGGCTACCAGTATTAATTTTCATAATAATAAAACGCTGTTAATTTCAAGTATATAATAAAAAATATCTGTACATTGGGTTTATATACAAAGAAAAATTACAAATCGTGTGGCAACATGTGTAGTGGATATATACCTATAGATATATAAAGCTAATTTATTTGTAATACACAATAAAATTTTTATATGTCACCGCATTTCATAAATCATCTGTGATTGAGTCGTCTTGCAAATCGGTGTCTGTCTGAATCGTATTGCAAATTTATAATCAAAGGTGCTACTATTTTGTACATGCGCATATATTCGTCCTCATTTACTATTGCGTGTTAACAGCATTTTTCCAATTTACAGCAGTTATATGTTCCATAGCATTTTTTATGTGTGTTACACTGCTTTCGCTAAATTTCGGTGTTTGATTTGTTCGTCTTATGGTATTTTTCAGTTGGGCCCATATCAATTCAATGGGATTTAAAATGCAATGGTATGGTGGTAAACGCAAAGTTGTATGTCCTGCTTCTTTGGCTCTGTTATCCACATAATAATCCTTTAAATATTCTTTTGTCTTCATCACCTCTATTAATCGATTTTTTGTATAATGATCCTCAAAATATAAATCATTTGCTTCTAAAAATGTTTTAATATCTTTCTTATTATTACATTTTGTAGGAACTTTGGTTAGCTGTCGAGAATGATACGGAGCGTTGTCCATCACACTATCTTTTGGTAAATTTTGCAGCAAAGTGTCACAAAACCATTCTTCAAACAAAGATGAGGTCATATCTTCATGGTAATCTAAACTTGAGGATTTAACATTTTTAGCAAATAATAGCGGCTGTCCAATCCATCCTTTTTCTCTTCCCTCTCGAAACCAGCGCGTCCAACTGACACATACTTGAACTATCCACCCAACCTTTGCAAATTGTGTCATGGGTGTCACACCACGTCTCGTCTAAATAACATATGAATCGTCCTTCCTGTCTATACCTTCTAATTGCCGTTAAGTATTCATATCGAAGTTTCTGTAACCTCGGGCTTTCCATAATTGTGCGACGTTTGTCTATAGTGCCAAACTTAAAACCAGCTTTCTTTAGCGTCCGCAACAAGGTTGCTTTAGAACACTGAATATTTATAGGCTCATCACTGATTCTCTTATGTAAGCAGTCAAGTGTAGATACAACATTTCCTCTGTAGAAGGAGTATACTTGTTGCCTAATAGTATCAATTTCATACTCTTCAATTTTTCTCGGTGCTCCTTTGTCACTTCTTTGTTTTCGAGGCCCTGCGTTATTCTTAATTATTTTATATATTGTTCCAAAAGGCACCTTGGTTAATTGCGACGTTCGTTGAATGTTCTGGGTTTGTAGTTCGATATTTTCTTCCATCAGGGTATGATAGACATTGAAAATTATCTGTTTTGCATCTTCTGATATATGCTTTCTCTGTCGTGCTCCAACAGTATTATCACTATCCATATCATAATCACTAACACTTTCAGCAAAAGGTCGCCACATGTTCGTTAAGTAAAGAGAGAAAAATCAAATATGTACACAGCAGTAAAGATTAACAATAAATGATAAATAGACTCAATATTAGATGTAATATATACCAACTCTCCTAACTATATTTACTTAAATTTTGTTTAATAAATATAAGCGCTTATTTCATCAAAATTGTAATTTAATGACTATTTAACTATATATAATAACTATATATTCAAATTAACAACTGTTGGTACTTATATTATTATTAAATTTTATTTCATCTAAATTGCAGTAATTACAAATTACTTAAATTTAGTCATTACGGACCTCAGCAGTTTGTTTGCGTAAAAGATAATCGTATTGAGCGGTCAGGTAATTATTGCTGCAGGTGGTGAAATAAAAGCATTAGAGCCGTTCAAAGTTATATTCTTATAATTTGAAATAAACTATAATATTCAAATAAAATTATCTAAAAAAGAAACACATAACCTTTATAATAACTTTTGTCTAAATGACAGAAAGTCCGTTTTTAAACTATAAAAAGAGTACCTAAATATCCTAGGATAGATTGTAATCACTAATTCTAGTGTTCAATAAGAAAACAATATTTGTCATAATTGTATGGTGTTTTTGATGGTTAACTGTTGGATATATAAAGTTATTACGATTATTAAGTAAACTACTACTCTAGAAACATAGCATTTGCATAATAATTTACCGCTATATCTATCATCTGCGAAACTACCGGGCCACTATCAATATCACATTAATTATAAACATTTATAAATCAATATGTGTATCCAATTTATAGCTAAAGACGTTTGATTACAAGAATTATCTGCCCATAATGAACGTAATACTTCACGATCTACTTAACGAGTATCGACGCTAATTTAAATCTTTCTCTTGCTAACTTGAGAAGTTATAAGAAAAAAAATACAATTACTCGTCAAGCGGGAATTTTACTAGAACGCAATGAACAATTAATAATTATCATTTTGAAATAATGGAGAAAAACAGTACGCAAACCGTCGATATAATTCCTCTTTTTCTCGTTGCTGTAATGAGACGGGAATTAAGAAGGCTTTCCTTATAATTATTAGTAACCCACTTCCGTTTACCGAAAAAATTACTATTGTATGCTGGGTCTAGTACGCATTGGATATGAGTTCAAACAACATAATAATTGAATGTCTCTATGTATTATTACGAAATTATATACAAGGTGCAGCAATAGAATAGAACGACTTTCAAAGTCTAATTGTAGGTAGCGTTACGAAGTGAGAGAGAAAATATTTATTGTTAAGTCATCACACTCATCACAGTCATCACTGATATATGTCCTTTCTACTGTCACTTTAGTTTGTGACAGAATGTAAATGGTCAATGACAGAACGGGTATTCGTAGTAACAACATTTTTTGAATGTAAATCTGTAACGGGAGTTCAGAGTAGATTTAGATGAACATTTAAGTTCTACGGCGTTGTTTGAATTCCTTCACGAGTAAAGCTGAGATTATATGAAAAATCCACGTTTGTTGTTAAGAGGTACAATTGCGGCATTAATTTCAAGTGTATGCGTTTGCATACACTTGAAATTTTTCTGTGTAATTGTGATTTATTTTTCAAAAGCCAACCGTATTTTATATTGCAATTTAATTGCGATATAAAAGTCATATTGATATGGCGCAAATAAGCGTTGTCAAAAAAAAAACAAATAATTACTTTAATAGGAGAATGGTCAGTCAGAAGATTAGCTGTAAGATTTATGGTTAATAAAAGCACCATTTAAAGAGTTAAAACCAAGTGGGAGGTACAGCGAATTCTTCAAAGTCAAAGGAGATCCGGCCGAAAGAAAATATCAACTCCTGAACAAGATGAAAATCTCTTAGAAATTAAGAAACCATCCATTTGAGACCACGGTAAGTGCGGTCCATAGAACTAATTTCCCTGGCCGTTTGCGCACTGCAAGGAACCGCATTAAGAAATATTCAGATTTAAGAAATCGAGCGGCTGCTAAGAAAGAATTTCTAACGGAGCAGAATAAAGAGCAAAGAGTTGGTTTTGCCTTGGAATTTCTTCCCCAGAACTTAATGTTTTGGGATAATGTAATTTTCTCTGATGAGAAGGTTTTTCAATCCACATACAATGGAAGTATTCGAATATACAGACCACCAAATTCAAGGTTCGAACAATATTACAACCAAAAAACTTTAACAGCGGAAGATTCTCAGTAAATGTTTGGGCGTGGATTTGTGGGCCCAGGGGTCTGTTGGAGAATTGAGAACATATTTACTTCCGATACTTACGTATATTACAATCATACACGACGTTTTCCTACCATCTGCAGAAAATTTATTTCCTGATCGAAATTTCATATACCAAAATAACAATTGCCCTGTCTATACATCTATAACAGTTCGAAACTGGTTTCGGGAAAATCACGTGACGCGTTTGCCGTGGCCTCCTAAAAGCCCGGATTTAAACTCAGTGGAAGATGTGTGGGGTTATATCATGAAACAAATGTACAACAATAACTTTAGACCTGCAAATGTCCCGGAGCTAGCAGACAAAATTGAAGAAACTTGGAGCGAACTTTCTTCGGCCTATATTCGTTCATGCATATATTCCATGCATAAATAGCAATGGAGCTGCTTTAAAATACTAGAGTCTTTAAAATTATATATGCTATATACTTTTATTAGAAATATAGATTATGGTGTTTTATATGAATTTTCGTTTGACGTTTTAAAAAAGTCAAAACTGACATAGACTGATTTACATTATTAAAATATTCAGAAATGTAGCCCGCGTTTTTAAATGCCGCAATTGTATATCAACAAAATTATAAGTCTTCTGGGTTTATTTAATGTTTTTTGAATAAAATAAGGCACTTAAAAAAAGCATATTTTGCATATTTTTACTACTCGATGCATATTTAGTGTAATACTGCATGTTTGTGCATATTTTCTTAAAAATTTCCTTCTAAAAATTTCAGTAAGCGGCAAGTTTAAAAATAACAATTCAAAAATAATACAATTACCTCCACAACCAGTAATCACTAGCTGGGGAAACTATGATAGGCAAAAGGACATAGGGATGCCAAATTACAAAGAAATCGGTGACAGAGGAAAAACGAAAATTTTTTAAGGAAATTTTCGACTTTTTGTCTGTTCTGGGAACATGTTGCATATTAGTGATGAATTTTTTAAAAACTAATTCGAGTGCGTAAAAAACGAATCTGGTATTAATTTTGATGGGGAATGTGTGGGTTAGCAGATACGAATCTTGATTCATGACGAGAAGTTGTTGACGATGAATCATTAATTGAGTAGTTGTTTGGGCTATTTTCATCGTTTGTAGGATTTTAATAATTATTTGTCCCTCAAATAGCGTAGTAGTTAGTATGTTTGATTCAGTTAAAACTTTAGAATTTCTGACCGAGTTTGAATCTCACACGGGTACATTTTGCAATAAGAAATGGGGAAGACAAATATGTCAGATGCGAGTTTGGATCCAGCTCTTCTCAGGGTTGTCCTAAAGACGGTAGTAGATTGACCGCCGAAACGTCGGATTATTTAAATCCTACGAACGATGGAAATAGCTCAAAAACAACTACTGAACGAATCTTGATAATATGGCGAAATACAGGGTTTAGAACGAAGCCATATCTGGATGATTTGGACACAGTTTACTGACATAGAGAAGCATGGGGCGTTATATGAAGAATGTGTGTGAAACATATTGAAAGGACAAGCGCGGGAATTGTACGGTTTGGACGGAAAAAAATCGTAAAGCAAGGTGAAATTCGTGGACTTGGGTTTTGAGGCTGAATAGCTCATGAAGGACAAAAATATCTGCATTTTTATTAGAGATTTGCCATCCACACGTTGAGGCGAGTAATTCGATATATGATGAAATATATTCTGGAATATTATAACTAAAATTCGGATTTTTATGCACAAGAAATGCTTTAAATATGTACATAAATATGTCACGTTCTTCTCAAAAATTGCTTTAATCATATACGCTGCCGCATCTATGACGAAAATAATTTTGCCAGTCGGCAGAATATCTGGAGCAAAAAGTTATCAAACTTTCATTAACCAAGCGAACAATTTATACGCTATTGGTTTTCTCTAACTCTTTCGTACTGATTAAAAGAGATTTTGGCAAAATATTTTGGTTAAGAACACCAACTAATAAATTTGCCATATAGCCCTTTTTCTAATTATGTAGAAAAGTTAAATATACAATGTGAGTCCATAGTTATGGTCCGTTGTAAATAGATCTACATTTTTGTAAATTTCGGCGTTTGTTGGAGGATAAACTATGGTATTTAGTGGAATATACATGAAAGGGTCGTTTTTAGGAGTCAAAAGTATATGGGGATGCCAAATTACAAAGAAATTGATGACATGACGAAACATGAAAATTTTTGAATGAAATTTTCAATTTTTTGGCCGGTTTGGGGTACATGTCACATGTTGGCGTTGAATGTTTAATAAACTAATTCGAATGCGTAGAAACCGAATCCGGCATTAATTTTGATTGGGAATGAGCAGGTTAGAAGATCTAAATCTTTATATGGTCAAATGCTGGGTTTAGAACGAATCCATGTCTGGGTTATTTGGATAGGGTTTAGCTGATAATAAAATTATGGAACGCTATAGAAAGGATGTGCGGGCAACATATTGAAAGCGTTTGAATTGTATTGTTTGGTAGGAAAAAATCGTGGAAATAAGTGAAACTCGTGGACATTTGAATTTAGAGGTTGGATAGCTCGAAACGAACGAAAACACCCAAACAAAAAAATTCGTAATCTACACGTCAAGGGGAGTAATTTTATATATGATAATAGTATATTTTGGAACATTATAACAGTAGTTGAAAAGTTGAGTGTAGTATAAGTCGTTGGGTTATCCGATCAGGGGGAAAATTTCGAATTTTAAGAAAATAAAGTTTGTCGTCTATTAAATCAAAACTAGTTTCATTTAGTTTAAGAATATGTATAGTTTGCTGGAACTAAAACGTACCGTAAACGAGAAAATGAACTTAAACAGGCAAATTTGTAAAAAAAAAATTTTTTTAAATAATTTTTACTTCTTATTTATAACTAACATTTAAAATAAATAATATAAAGAACAATGAAAGGCTAGTTATGATAAATAACGACATAACAAGGAATCATTTCAAATAAACGGTAATGAAAAACCTGTATTTTATTCCTATAGGTAACCTAAAATGATATCGAAATTTAAACGCTTTTTGTCCAAGTAATTTCACATAACCTTAAATATACTTACTAAGATATAAATTATAATAATCAAAATAAATTCCAGGCGTTTCTTTTTTAATTATATTTAACTACCTATTAGCAGAATAATATTTTTGAGAAATCTTATTCAATCTTTTCAGATGCATGTAAAAATATTTTCTTTTATCACACATATAAACTCGAAAATTAGAACAGTACAATCTACTCAATCTAGCTACAGCATCTAAAATTATTTATATTTAACATTTTACCCTTCACCAGCAAACTAGGGATCTTTATTTTTTTAATTAAATACAATACTACGAACTATATACTACAAATTGCCTAATTAGTTCTATAATTATCACTTATATTTCGTACTCACGATTGTAAAAGTAGTTTTGTGGATTCACTGATTCCAATGCGAAAAACACCAACGTTGGATGCCGTTGATATTGCTGAAATGCAATTTTTTTCCATAATAATAGTAAATATTACTGAAACAGTGTATAGGTCACAACTAGTTTATATTGTATTGTAATACATGTCACCGTGATAAACAAACACAGAAATTAACAATAAACGCGCTTAGAACAACAGAATTGTAGAAACATGTGTACATTTATACATAAACCTTATTGTGTCGAAACGACTACATACAAAATTACAAATAGACGTTTGTACCGAGCACGGAACGTTACATGAACACGGTTTAACAGGAAGTTTATTTTGAATTTTGCAATATTTGATTTGTCGAGATGATAAATGGATGATGGTTCATGGAAGTTCTGTATCATATATCCGGAATACGAACCGATTCCGATTTTATCGAAATGTTCTAAAACTAATACCGACAAAGTTTGCGTATGTCAAATTCTAACATTTTTTTTTTTTTGGCGTCATTAAGCGTGAAGTTAATCAAACTTAATTTAAATGATATTAGTTTTTTGTAAGAGGGCGCTAGTTGCGTGACAGTTTTACCGTTTACGCTTATTATGTTCAGAAAGTTTTAGAAAATGTGAATTTTTTAAAATATAAAGTGACGTGCGTTTTACAATTTGATGGCTTAAGATACATTTAGGTAAGTACTATTTATAGATATAAACATAATTTTTTAATAACTAAATCTACGTTTCGAAATCATTACTAAAAATTTTAAATTACGAAACCATTGCGGAATATAACTGGTATATATTTAGATGTGTCTTAGAAGGTTGACAATAGAAACTAATATTTAATTGAAATTATACAACAAAACTCTTTAGTACGTTGTCGTATTTGAAAAATTATTCAAAATTTTTTGTTATTATTCATAATTCTAACACCATCTACTCTGTCGTATTTATTCGGATTACTTCGTGCGTATATGTTTCTTTAGGGCTATTTTAAATTCTGAATTTTTAACTTGGTAAATGTATTATTTTTTAATTATATTTTGCTTATTAGAAAGCGAATGATCTTTGTAAAACTGTAAAATTTATAAAACCTATTCACATATAAATCATGTAAGTAACTTATAATTATTAGCGTATATTCATGATGGGACAAAAACATTTTCTCGTTTCCATCTCTTGCTCGTTAATAAGTTATTTACTTTGCTAGTTTCTTAGACCGCATGTAATTATAACTTGTTTATTTAAAGAGACGAGAAGATTTAAATGTGTATATGGATATAATTGCGGTTTCCGCAATAATTAATGTTCTTATATTAAATACACATATTGATATAAATAATCATACCTTAGAAAATTTAAAAGAGGTGGTTTAATTTTCAAAAAAGTTTTTGTCATAAATTTCCTATTTTCGATTTATAATAGAAAAACTACAAAAAGATAAAACAAAATATATCTCATAGCATATCGTGGAACCAGAACATGCTTGAAATAGTAAATAAAATTATGCAGAACTACTATTAGTTTGTCATCTGATGATAGGTATATGAGGTTAGGACTACATGATGAATTTGGTAATACAATTCAACTCCAATAACTAAAAGATCAAAGCAAAGATATATGTATGTGGTCTTATCTTTACGACTTTTTAATTGCGATCTTCTTTTTTATATTGTATTGTTCAGTTTGATTGGTTGTTGATGTACAGTCGTGGCCAGATAAATGTAGTACATACAAGCTTTTCTTAATAAATTTTTATGGTGTAAGTTAGTATTTTGACAATTATATGTCAAATCATTTTAAATTTTATTAAACGTCAAACATATTTTTACGATGGCACGAAAGCTAACCGCAACTGATAAAGTTCGTATATTAATTAAATTACAAGAAGGGTACAGTATTAGGGAAATTGCGCAGCAAATGCAGTTAAATAAAACCACCGTGATGAAGGTTAAGAAAAGATGGGAGACTGATGAGAGCATAGACAGAAAGCCGGGTACTGGGCTTAAAAGAATTTCGACTGAACAGCAGAACCATAATCTAGTTCAACATCTCCGAGAACATCCTTTCGATTCAGTGAAAGTAGCAGTTGCGGAGACCATTTTTCCTGGTTCACGTAGAACTGCAAGCTGGAGAATAAGAGATAGCGACATAAGGTCGCATGTTGCAGCCAAAAAAATTCAGGTTAGTGAAGAAAGGAAGCAAGTCAGGCTTTTGTTCGCATTAAATCATATAAACAATGGACCTGAGTTTTTGGAAAATGTAGTTTTCACTGATGAGAAAACATTTCAATCCACAAGTAATGGTTCTGTTCGTGTCTACAGACCTGGCGGTACAAGATACGAGGAGCAATATATAGATAATTCAGATCGGCAAGGAAGATTCTCTATAAATATTTGGGGATGGATAAGTTATCACAATGTTGGAATGTGTCATAGAATAAATGGGAGATTTAATTCCCAGAATTATATTCATATTTTGGAAAATCTTATGTTACCATCAGTCCAACATGTGTATCCTGAAAACATTTTTATATATCAGCAAGACAATTGCCCAGTTCATAGTGCAAACATAGTGTCGCGATGGATGGAAGAGCATAACATTGAGATTTTGTAATGGAGTGCCAAGAGTGCGGACATGAACCCAATAGAAAACGTATGGGCCGAGATGACCAAAAGAATGTCACGTATAAGATTTCAAAATCAGGACCAATTGTGGGAAGCAATTCAAAATGCTTGGCAATCTCTCATTCACAAACCAAATTATTTTAGAAGTTTGGTGGCTTCCATGCCTAGAAGGTTAAGGGCAGTAATTGATGCTGATGGCGGTCCAACAAAATATTAGCTTTTTGTTAAAAAATTTTTATTATTAAAGTTATTTTTCGTATTCCTTAATTCAATTTTAAATTTAAATTTAACTTATTATTATACTTTTAACTTATATTTCTTAACTCAAACAATAATAAAGTAAATATATTCCAGTATGATCTGACATTTGATTTTATTATGACAAGTAGCTTAAGCTGAAGCTGGTCTTACAATAATAATATATCAAATTTATGACATATATGAAATATAAGGTTGTACTACATTTATCTGGCCATGACTGTACATAACTGAATTGATCGTTTGGTTGCGTGGTAAAATTTCAAAGTAGACTCTTTTGTAATGAAACTGATAACATAACCTTGTTTTAAGGAAATAGGTTTTTGGATATTGTACTGGTTACCTTTGCTTGCTCCATGAGCTTTTTTGATTAATATTGTTGTCAACGACCCATTTATCATTGCTCGTTAATCGTTTCAAAAGTAGTCATTTTATTATATTATATGACTAAAAAACTTCAAAATATGCATGCGAATATGCATCAAAAACATTCAGAATATGCACTAAAAATTAACTTTTAAAAAGTGAATATTAATTCTTTATATTAAGACATTTTTATTTTTCCGTTAAAACACAAATTTTTAGTATTAGAAATTAATACTTGTTATTTCTCCTTTTACGATTTTTATTGCTTGCATGTTTTCCGGTTTGAAGATGCTGAGTGGCTTGAAACTTTTTTGTCGCCGTAACATGAACTTCCCAGTATTTATAAAATAACAGACGCCCATCTGTTGTAAAATCATTATAACCCTCCACAAATTGACTTAAAGTTGCAGTTACACACTTTTTTCTTTTAGCATCTTGACAGATACTAATATTATTGTAACTAGTACACAACTAATACATATTGTTGGAATGTAAAAGGACCTGGTAAAATTAAGGCAATCCCCGCTATATTTATTTTCCGTTGTTCGATTGCCCGGGTAACGCCCAGTAATCCTTTTAATATTGCCAAAGTATTGTGGTTTCAAAACACTAACTATTGTGTTAGCTGTTTATAGTAAATCCAGCTTTAACTTGCTATTCACTTCACCTATCTATTCAATGGTTTAGAAGATTATTTAATTGTCTGTTATAAAGTGTCTATTTGCATTTGGTATTCAGTTAATCGGTGTTGTACAAACGAAATATCTTAGTACTAAAAGATTTTAAGAACTACCAACCAGTAGACATACAAATAACAGAAATCGCAAAAGTATAATTATACTAACAAGATCATTAAATATTTATGTGAAGTCATAAACTGTTTTAAAATAATACTTTGCTGAAAAAAGGTCAAATATTCATTTATACTGCAAAAAAATCTGCACCTATACATAACAACAACTAAATATGCATTTGCATATGCACATTATGCACTTATGCAAATGTTGTAGATCAAGTTACGCGTTTTACTCTGTTGTACTCCCAAATCTAGTTATCACACTGACAAGTATTGAGTTAGAATACACAAATTGGTACCAATTTATCGTTTAGTCATGTAAGACTTATCGAAATTGCGGAAATGTATAATAATAAAGACATTATTGTTATTAATGCCATAGGACAATAATTATTAATTAGATTACTGTTTCATTTTCGATGCAAGGGAATGATTTTAGATATTTTCAAATAATCCGGAAAAGTGCATGTTGAGAGACAGAGATTAAAGAAATTTGAGATTTGGTTTTGAAAGAGATGAAATAAATTTGGAAGAAGAATTAATACTTTGCGATTTGTTTAACCAGTTCCGTAACTTCTTGATCACGGTAGTATTAATGATGTTTTAACATAAACTTTAAACAACTTCTTAAAATCGATTATTTTTTTCGACAGGAGAATAGAAACAAGCTTATAAAATGATTGCTAAAATTGTCTAATTGTAGAAAAAACGTTTTTATTAAAACGTAATTTCCAATTAGTAACACTTGCTAGCACATGATTTTATTTTATCATTTGCATATCCATAAATAGATCTTAAAGGTAATAATATAATCTCGAATTTGAAATATTAAGACATTGTAATCATGATAATAGACTAGATAAACTTCGTGTACATATTGTTTATCATTTTTTTAAGTCGAAAATGAAATTCATTCAAATATACAAATTTCCATATTTCAATTTTTTTAGAACTTGTGTTTATTATACAAAAAAAGCGCACATGTATGTTTTTTGCTAATATGTTAACATTTAAATTAATAAATCCTTACCTCTTAGCAATGATTCGGAAGTATATAAACGCCTAACACTTATTTGCAACAAATTGTTTTTCATATTTACACTAAAAAGACTAATTACAAAATCTGTTCAAAAAAAAAATCACTATAAACAACAAACATATAGATCGCGCACCGGAGTCCGATTCGGCAAAAACTTAAAACACCTGTTGCTTATTTAAACGCATGTGTGATAGTGAACTGCAGTTCGAACCAACACGCTTATCTCGTTTTGAACGGTTCTGTTTAAACGGGGAATTGTAATAAATATCTATTTGCATAGAAAGGCTGTATATGCAATGAAATTTCAAGTTTGTATTGAGGGTTGCATAGGATAATTATATAGAATTATCATTTTCCGATATAGAAATGAATATAAAATGTAAATATGGTAATTTCCACGTTTTGTATAGGTTAGGTGTGTTTACTTTGCCGGCATATCTTTACACTTTCTGCATTTGTTTTTAGTGCATATCAAATTTATACTTATTAGTGGTAGAGGTATGGTACTTGCATGGTGGTTATGTGAAATACTGTTGTTATTATGAAACGTTTGTACTTATATCACATATTTGTTTCTCTTCTAGCAATGCCCAGTGTAATAACAGTTATTTAATTGTGTAAGAATATTGAAGGAAATTGTATTTTTAAGATCCAGTGTGTTCTTTGAAAAAAAGTTCTATTCTGCCTTTAATACATCCTAGATCCACTGAATGAATTAGGACTAACTTAAATGCATATAATTTATAACAACTGTTTAAAGTATGAAAACCTGACTTAAGTGTTATCTATAAAATACTTTTGAATTCATCATAATTTTAAGACGTGGAATAAAATACCTAGTACGGATAAATAATCAAAAGGGACTCAACCAGTTTTAATGGATGAAAATTTTGAGAGTAATAAAAGGAATTTGATCTTGAAGATAAATGATTTTGAGAATCATCAAAGTTTGATCTTAGTGCCAAAATTTAGTGCATTAACATCAGTAAATGAAACAATCATTTAAATATATTTTATATTTAACAAAAAATATTAATAAAAAAGGATTGTTTTTTTTTTACAAATTTGAAATATGTTGTGTAATACAAATCACAGATTTTTACGCTATTTCTCCATTATGATTGCGTACATTTAAACATAACTAAAACTAATACAATACTAAAATTGACTTTAAGTCAGTAATTCATTAATACTCTTGAGGTTATTCATGGTTTAACTTGCACGATATATTTTATATTTAATAAAAATATTAATAAATGTTTTTTTTTTACAAATTTGAAATATGTAGTGTAATACAAATCACAGATTTTTACGCTATTTCTACATTATGACTACGTACATTATTTAAATAATACGTATTTAAACATAACTTAAGCTTAATACAATACTATAAATTGACTTTAAGTCAGTAATTCATTAATTCTCTCAAGGTTATTCATGGTTTAACTTGCACTTTACACTAATACTTTTTGCAGTTTTTTCTGTTCTGAGTGAAATTCTTCACTTCTGACCAGGTTTTGTTTACTTCTTAAGCTTTTTCGAATTGTATTGTCCTGGGCTTCTCTTGGCTTACCTCTCTTTCTCTTGAGGCGTTTTGATATTCCTGAATTCTTTTCGCAGACATCGAGTTGTTTAATCTTTGGGGGCATCCTACCATTGAGTTGTCGTTCTATATATTCTTCAACTGGCTCTATTTTGTTCACTACTTACTTTATCTAGTTTTGTTACTCCTTGTACTATTCTTAAGTATTTAATTTCCACTGTTTTAATCTTTCACTGACAACACAACCGTAGGTCAGATAGGTCAGAACTTCTTTCTTATTTATAAGACATTTACTCATTGCATAATAAGCTGTTTTTCTTTTATATTTTACATCCTTTATCTTTATTTATGCTATTATGAGGTAATGGCCACTGTATTTCATGGCCTCTATTACGCTGATATCGACCTGTTTTCTTTGTTCCACAATTATATAATCAATAATTGATCTCTCGTCTCTACTTGTTTGTACTATTGTAAATGTCTTTATGTTCATAGAAAGTGTTCATTATTATCACATCAGGTACTATGCAAAAGTCCAGAAGCCTCTTTCTGTTGATATTTCTCTTGTTTTCCTATAATTGCTCTATATATATATATGTATATATGATCTTTTTTTCCTACTCTTCCACTAAAATCTCCAGCAATAAAAGTATTTTCCTTAGTTGTTTCTGTTGTGGCATTTAAGTTCTCCCTTATATTCAACCCTTTTATCTTCACGTATATATAAATATACTTTATATAATTGACATTAGATTAAAATCTCCTATTGAATAGTGTATACATATAAGCAATTTTATTAGATTAACTGTTATTGGTTTTAAAATACATCTTTGGTGTTTGTGATTTAGTATGAAAATTGTGAAAATAATCCTTTATTTAATTATATTAAAGCTGTAAGCAAACGTATTTTGCAGATGAAACTGTAACAATGACAAACAATAAAAGAACATTACAACACAACATAAATATGTGGACTGAAAGAAAGAGGGCAAACCCTTTTTGTTTCAGTACAAGTAAATACAATCGAACAAAAATATTAGTTATAGAACATCCAGAAGTTAACAAATATTATGTAAAGGAAACAATGTGATTGAAATAAATAATAGAATATCATTTAGAGGTAGATTATCCCATTGTGTCTTCACAAATAATGAGTTAATGGAAAAACATTGTCTGTAACAATGAGAAATGAAGAATCTCTGGAAAGTACTACATGTAATATAAACTAAAATTTAAAAAAAATTAAAATACAGAAAAATTAAGATTGTTAAATGGATAATATATAAAACTAACGTGTTATATATATCCATATAAAAAGCGTTCAAATAAATTTTACCTCTAGTAGTCCATGACAATAAAAATGTTTGTCGTAACTTGTACTATTTACATTTGCATCAGTTGTCAATTTGACAGACTATTTATTCTGATGTATACTTAGTTGGAGCTTTTTGAAATTGCTTTGTAATTTAAAATGGTTTTCACTGTTCAACACAAATCATTCATGTTTTTGGAACGGACGTAATATTAACGGACAATGGCACTATTTTCTTGAAGAATGCTTAGAGGAATTTAGAAATATGTGTCCAAACTTCGTCTTTGATTTTGATAGTTTTTGGTACACAGTTAAATATTGCACTAAGGTTTTCAGAGAAACAGAGAGTGTTATACGGAAAGAAGACAGTGGCCGTCCGAAAAAATGTACGGAAGAGCTAGTTGACGATGTAACGCAAATTATGAATGATACACCAGGAACATCCATACGAGTATTCTCTCCACGAGTTGGTGTTTCAATTGGCACTTGTCATACAATTTTGAAAAAAGACTTACATTTATTTCCATATCGCATGGCCTATTATCAAGAAATCAAAGAAATTGACTATCCTAGAAGAACAACATTTTGTCAGTGGTTCTTAAATAATTTTGATAATGACATTCTTGACAAAATTTTTCTCAGATGAATCATGGTTTTATCTGAATGGATATATTAACTTACAAAATATAAGGATGTGGAATACTAAGAAACCGCATGACTGTTATGTTGTTCATCCACAGAAAATTGGTGTATGGTGTGCGATTAGTCGAAGGAAAATCATTGGCCGTATTTTCTTTAAAGGAGAAAGGTATCGACAAGAAATTATTATGACATTTATTGAACAGCTTAATGAAGAAGAAATAAATCAGGGTTACTTTCAACAATACGGAGCTAGAGTGCACACAGCTTGTGAAACAATTAATATGATACGGAAATTTATCAAAATCGGTTGATAAGTTTAAACATTGAAGATGAATTTCCAACAAGATCTTGTGATGTTAACCCCTGTGATTTTTTTCTGTGGCCTTTTTAAAGAACTCAATTTTTTGGATACCTGATCTTGCAGACATTCAGATCAGAATTGCTGAAATAATTAACGAAATCGACGATATGCTACTACAAAACGTTTTCTCCTTCATTAGAAGAAGATGTTAGAAATGTCTCGAACAAGGTGGTGGCCACTTTCAACAATTTTTATAAAATGTTACTTGTTTGTTGCAAATAAACGTATCTCATTTAGTTAAATATTTTAATTTTATTATTTTGACATTTATCATGTCATTCAAATAGTTCATAACCAACAAAATTCATATTAAGAGAACTTAAGTAAAAAGCTAAGATATACGTATAATTTCCATGGGCAACTTCGAGGTAAAATTTAGTTGAACGCTCGTTATAAACGTTGAATTCTCTATATATGTGGGGCACATATACAGGGTGTAAATGAAATAGGGCGACGTTCACTAATATACAGAGAGAGCAAAAATGATTGTCCTGATCCTATTAATCACGTGTCAGTTAGACAACCTACTAGACACTTTCGCGATGAATGTGATCAAACAACTGAATTTACAATTATAGGTTACACTATTTTACTTTACCGCACTAGCAAATGATGTTTCACTATATACTCATTGGATAAATTCCCTTTTCGTGAAATGTATAAATAAATTACGGATTTATTCTATTTTATTACAATATGTAAATACAGGGCAGCATATACATAAAAAATGTTAAAATTTTAATGAAATTGATGCAAACATAATTGCAACAATCTGTACCTACTGTATCGTACATCTAATTATAGAAAGATATATACATAATTATTAGCTAATTAGAACAGTTTACATCAAGCATTATGAGTTGTTAAGCGCAAAGCATTTAACAAAGCACAGGCAGCTATCATGCACTTCAAAGTTCTTGTTCGAAATGAGTTCCATTGTTATTTAAACAAGCATCCACTCTTGTTTTCATATTATCGAACACATTCATAAATTGTTCAATGGTTACATTATCGACTGCAATCTCTATGCAATGGATTGCGATATACAGTAACGCGCCAAGTATCTTCGGCGCCGTCGTGCGAAATACTGATAGGCGCCTTTACCCTATATGTATTGAGCCAAAATTACCAGCCACTCTCCCACAGTTCAACATTGAAATTTATCTATTAAAATGCTTAAGATTCCCCTTTCACCTTTTTTAATTATAATAATATTAATTAAGTTAAATTTATACAAAAAACAGTGTAGATGCAAATATCAAGTACACTCTTTGAAGTAACAATAAAATTATTGCTGTCAATGCCAGGCGCGGCTCGTGATGACGTATTTTGGTTTGCAGTACAATGATCCGAGTGCTTCGTGTATTCTCGTGTACTAAATGTAACGTTTGCTTAGTAAACACCGAAAACACACGAGGCACTCGTATCATTGTACTGCAAACCAAAATACGTCATCACGCACCGCGCCTGGTCAATGCTAAAATAATTGTAATAATTGTTTTATGTAAATTTGTTGATTTGTTGTAAACTTTCAAAAAATGTTTTTAATATTTTTAAAATTTAACTTATCACAAGTGGCCGTAGGCGCCTTTAAGGCCTTGGCGCCGTTGTGCGCTGCACGACCTTGCCCATATGGACGGCGCGTCACTGGCGATATATAATGTTTTTAAGTAACCAAATAAAAAGTAATTCAGTGGAGTTAAATCCGATGATCTAGTAGGCCATCTACCTAAACTAATCACATGATTAACGTAAAATTGTAGAATGTATTCCCTTGTTTGTAAGCTGTGTGAGCACTAGCAATTCATCATCATTCATCATGCAACTCGTTCACAAGTTCTTCAAGGATATTACGATATACTGCATTCTGTAAATTTACATAACCACGCTTCATCTGAAAAGAAGGTTATATCCAATATATCATCGTGTCTTAAATTTAAATTAAACCATTGACAGTACTCAACACGTTTCTTAAAATCGGGCGGGAGCAACTCTTGACAACAGACCCCTTGTACGGAGGGCAATGCAATTTCACCGCTTTCAATTGATCGAAAGCGGGTAACAATATTGAGAATGTGCCACATTAAATTGTCATAGTCGATTCCTAAATCGAGGTATCGTTCGACAAATTCATTTGCACAATGCGTCACTGAATACATCCATTGTCCGTCAGCTCCATCTTCACCGTTTCTAAAGTGCGCCTCCAAAATAAATTGGTCGTGTTCTAGCGTAAACGGCCAATTTTGCGCAAAAAAAAAATAATCGATAGAAACACACCTAACCTACGACTATGGTCAGAAAATGATATTATTTGCTGAAATCCACTAGAAATATCTAGGACGCTAATTTCAAATGGATGAAGGTATTGACATACGCGCCGAGAAAAATTATGTAGGATCAGGACAATCATTTTTGCCCTCTCGGTATAATAGATACGTAAGATAGCCATTCAAATCCACACAAAAATTAATTCTATCGAAACTTTAATTTTTGCGGTAACTAAGGAACACAAACTTTGCAAATACAGTCCTGTATTCAGATTGAATCTAAATATGTAAATAGAAATTATGTTGTCGATTTAACAAACAAATAGGCATTTATTCGTTCAAGTTCACAAAAAAAAAACCCTTGACATTTCAATAATGTATGTATGTGAAAAGTTTATAAACATGTATCCATTTTTTTCCTAGATATAAATTTTCTAATGCATCAGCTGTTCTGTTGTTATTTATAAGATCCAATGGCCTGACCTTTGTAATATCCCGAAAAAAATGCAATATGAAGTTCCTTTAAATGTCTTAATATCAAATTCACGCCGAGAAATAATAAATTACATTTGTAATTTTTAACTGTTCATTTTTTTTCTGTTTTATTTGCCTTTTTTAATGACAATTTCATTGCTCTAAAAAGGATAGATTTGTGTGGAACAGGTGGAAAGCTTAAGGAGATGTTCAATGTGGAGAAAAATATGTTTTCCCACTCCCCTTATAGTAAGCATACCATTAATACATTGTTTCTATAGACGTAAGTTGGTTTTACTGAAATGACTGTGATTGCCATGACAACGGGGCGTAAGTAATTTACTTACGTCCTTCAGGGAAAAAAAGTGCATCAAAACACGTGTTCTATTAATTTATATTTATGGTAATATTACAGTTTGTACAATTAGTAACATTATTAACAAAATTGGGATATTTATTTATATTTCTTGATAATTCAATGTTATTATCTCCTACTTTATCAGCAACACTTAATGTCTAATTTATTAAATTCCGAGGTTGTTCACCGTTACTGTGTATCATGATTACATTTAATTTTTGAGGATTTTATTGTCTGGGGAGTGGGAAAAATGTTATAAGCAATTCGGGAGGTAACATTTACCAGTCTCGAACTCTATTGCAAGTCCTCAGGCAAGCCCTCGGACGCAAACTAGTCCTCGACTAGTAAATGTTACTTAAATAACTATTTTCTACAAACACCGTTAAAAGTTGACATTTTGACACGGCTAACGTCAATTAAAATAGTATTTTGTACAACTAGTGCTGAAAATAGGATATTTCACACGAGCGTGAAGTTTGAGGCACGAGGCGTAGGCGAGTGTGAAATATTTTCAGCACGTGTACACTATACTTTTCCGACGACCGCTTAGTGACAAGAATTAATTTCAATGAAAATAAAAGAATGATTCACAAAATAATGATATATGATGTATTTCATAAATTTTACATTTAAACCATACAACTTAATCTTTTCTATAATAATTAATAGTGAAATTTGAACAATTTTGCAAAATAATAGAATTGTCCTTGCCATTTTTTTTATTCGAAATATTTTGGATTTCTCGTAGTTGTTGACGCTGTTGTGAAGCCCCCTCTCCAGAGCAGTTTGAAGGGGAAAATCGCGTAATTTGATACTCTTATTTTTATGTAAACTTACCAATTAACAATAACTAATTGAATAATCTAATTTAGACAAAACGAAAACACTAGCCAATTTACCAACACCGCGTATCAACAATAATTTGACATTTGAGAGTCATTCATTTGACAGTTTCCTATTTGTTATTTTATGATTAGTAGGTTGGCACGTCTGTTACTTTGCACACGGTTCTGCGACGATTCTAATTGGCCCTCCTGAACTTTTCAGCACAGTTTTAGTTACAAGATAACTTTTCAACACAGTTTTGGGGATACAATGCAATTTGCAATTTTCAGTGCTATACTCTATTTTTAAAGTAGAGAGACGAATTTCTGAACAGACCACTTTGACAGTGAAATCTCATTGGTTGAAAGCAAGGCCAAATTGCTTTCAACCAATGAGATTTCACTGTCAAAGTGGTCTGTTCAGAAATTCGTCTCTACTTTAAAAATAGAGTATAGTAAATCATGCGAATTTCTTTTTACATTGTGGTCGTCGGAAAATGCGATTTTATAGCGTAGCGTGTTAAAAGTAGTACTTTTAACACTAGTGTTAAAAGTAAATTGACATGACAGTTTGTCAAAAATGACAACATATATTAAAATGATTGAAAATTACATATTTCTTGGATAATTAATATTAAATGTACAGTTTGTGTAATTCGAGATATTTATTTCCTGTGTTGCAGTACTTTCAGAATTATTATTCTCGCTATTACTTCATTTTCTTTATTAAAATACGAACTCATCTTTTGTATGAATTGTGACTTATTTTGACGTAATTTAACGGCTGCGTCCAGTTGTGTCAAAACGTATTCATGAGCTGTCAAATTTGGTCAGTGGAGTTTCTTTATATTTTATAATAATAAATGTGTTTGTAGAAAAAATATTGTACGATACACATGTTAAAAATGCTATTTTATTTCACTCGTAAACTTTTACTCGTGAAATAAAAACGCACTTTTAACACTTGTATCGTAAATAACTATTTTCTCCAATTGTCGAAAAAACTGACATTTATTTCATGAATATCTGTATGCAAAGTGTCACTTTTTAACCGTTAAAAAAAGTTTTTTTTCACTGACAAAAAAACCCTTTTTTTCATTGTGTAATTTACACTCATAACTAAGACAACTCAGGGCAATTGCCGTAGCCGCCGTAATTATGTAGGTGACATTTTTTTAATTTATATTAATCTACAATTTTAAATTACCACAATTGAAGAAAAAACGATGTTTATGTTATGTGTGCAAAACAGTTTTTGAGTTTTCAAATGTATTTTTTGTTTCGACCCTCGATCTCGACATTCTCAAATCCAAAAAACCTATGCTTTGCACACTTAATATAAAAATAACTATATTTACTATAAAATAAAACAAAAAGAAGTATTTGTTACCAGAAAAGTTACTAGGACTATTTGAAATGTCGTATTCGACACAGTCCCATTTATTTTGGATACACAATGGCAGGCGCGGCTCGTGATGACGTATTTTGGTTTCCAGTACAATGATCCGAGTGCTTCGTGTATTCTCGTGTACTAACTGTAACGTTTGCTTAGTAAACACCGAAAACACACGAGGCACTCGTATCATTGTACTGCAAACCAAAATACGTTATCACGAGCCGCGCCTGCACAATGGGCAAAGGGGAATATCCCTCTTCCATGTTTGTCATTTACAGTCGTCAAAGATACCCTATTTCATGGGTATTTCAGTAACCTAAATTTTACGTCAAATTACAATACATAACTTACTACTAAAACAAGTAGTAATAAAATTTATTGATAATTTTGACAAAATTATTTAGCACTAATTAAAATGTCAGATGTCAAATCATTTAAGCTGTATATTGCTCTTTCATATTCTCAGACAAACTATAGTATAGCAAGCGCCAAATAAGATGGCGAGAGGAGGGGGTGCGCAGAAGCCGCTTTTATAAACGTCCACGTTAAATATTTTACTCTAATAAATTATTAATTTATTAAGTGATAGATGTGTAGTTTACGCCACCTAAGGTATCTTGCAAATTGATGTAAAACTAAATACAAATCTCCCCAATACTTCTAATCCTGCGCGAATTTACCCCTCCGCTCGCTAACTTATCTGGCGTTTGCTATACTAAACTATATCTGTATGCATACAATTTACTATAAATCAATTTGTAGAAAAAATTCGATTACACATCATAATTCATCTTTAAAATGTGTAAAACTTAAATACAAAAAGAAAACTTACTGATAGCACACAACTTAAGCTTATTGTTAGACTAAATATGGGTACAGAATTTTGAACTAGGTTTACAGTTATCAACTTAAAATTTTGATCTTTTCGAGTTAGGCGTAATTGCCTAATAGGCCATAGGCCTAAGGCGTAATAGGCAATTACGCCTAACTCGACGCGGTTCCAACCTGGAAACCGAGATCTACATCTACAGAAGGACCACGGAAACCTACACCTACATTTTGACCTTTGTTTGAAAATTCCATGAACACCTCTGCAAGTGTAATTATAGGATCAATTGATATATTGGAAGAATTATTAGTAATTATAATTTTTTTATAAAATTCAATGTAAAACTCAATCACTCTTGTTGGTTTGGGTTCTGAAATAATTAGACTAAATTTTGCGAAGTATGTTTAAAAATTAATTTTAAAAGTTCAAACTTCACAGTTCAAATTAATAACAATCTGTATTATTCTAATAATATAACAATGTACAGACGATTCAAAAAAAGGTTTTACACTATGGAAAAATCGGTTTTACATTTTAGCAAATTTGGTTTCTTCTAATCCGCAAGAAAATTTACACTGTCCAGTACTTGGGCAATGATAATATTTTGTTTGGGCTTTGTTCAGTGTGCAGGTCCTGGACCGTCACTATACGGTTTTCTTAGTGAGTTGAAACAAATCGATTATTACTAATTGCAAGAAGACATAGCTTAGCCATGTTAACCAATTTGAGCGGATCCTTGTTATTACAAGACTAAAGAGCTGGTCAAATCTAACATACAGGACATTTTTGATTCTATGGTATCATTCCAAACATCCCTAACAAGCTTTTGAGATTATATGAGTTACACATAATCTCAAAATAATTTTTTTACTTACCATAAGACATTTTGTAATTTGCAATTTTTAACTTATATACATATAGTCATTTATAATAATTAAGACACTGTCTTTTGCATAAACAGATTCATCCATAAAAATGTTAGCATTTTCCTGAATCACCCTGTAGTATATTGATTTGAAATACAAATTTTAATACACGTATAAGAAAAACATGAGTTTTTTACAACTTAAATGACTTGTATATTTTATATAATGAATAAACATATACAACAATAATGAAACAAGTTAGTTGCATAAAATTTATACATTATTTTGCAATTAATATATAAAGAAGATGCAAAACCAACTTGTCAACATTAAAACCATTTTGAAATCACATTTTCGTCTAGCTTCATATGTATTTAAAACAAAATTCAATTCGATTACTTTAAAGTAAATAAAACATTAAGAACTTCTTCCATTTCTTTATTTCCACCTAATTGTTGAACTTCGTGGAGTGCTTCTTTATGCAACTGATTCATTTTTACTTTCGTATATTCAAAGCTACCATATTTCGACAGTAATGATACACAATATTTCTTAACTTCATTATTTGTGGTTCGCTGCCTTAAAATCTGAATGACTTGGTTATCGCTAGGTTGAGTTTTTATTGCGTGTATGAGTGGAAAGCTAAATTTACCCTCCGTTAGATCTTCACAATAACTTTTGTTTTGTTGGTACTGTAAGAAAAGTTAAATTAAAATATTTTGCATGTAGTCAGCACTTATCCTTACATCCTCTGAACATAAATTTAAATAATCGTCCCTAATTTGAAAATATAAACCTATAATTGCTGTTAACTTCGAAAAATCAGATTTGTTTTCACTAAATAATTGCATTAACCTGATTGCTAACATAAATAAACCTCCAGTTTCTGGAAAAGAGCAATTAAATATTTTAATATTTTCAACAGTCTCTTATTAATACTTTTCATCGTCATTTGACAATATTCTTCTTCAGTTGGACATATAAAATTATCTCTCCAATATATTTCCATTCCTTGTCCTCTGTGTAATTCCAACAATTGTTCGGTGTAAACAATCGTGGCTTCTGGATGATTTAAATTTAAACATTTTTGTAGAGCAATGATGATTACGTAGTTTGCCGCATTTAAAGTACAGGGAATTCCATATATCGAATGTGCTACTGGTATACCTCTTCGCAATATAGAATTATCTTCAATATCATCTAATCTACAAAATAAAGACGGAATACCTATTTATAAATTTTTCAAATGTAATGAATGTTACAACAAGCTAGCGTTGTGAAGCATTTCGATGATGCCTTCAATATCTTGCAACTTATCTTCTGGTATTTTTAGCCAGCGATTAAACGCCCTGGCTAATTTCGTTCGTATGTTTTTACCTGGTACTTGTAGTATATATGAAAAAGGTTCTAATAGTTTCTAAAATAAAATGTTTTATTTACCTTTTGTTTTTTGAGGTTATATTTTACAACTATACCTCATCTTGTTCTTTATTTCCATTTTTGCTGTACGGTATATAAGATTGCGGTAAACTTTCTTTATCCATAATTGAAGGATTATAATTTCCAATGTTTTCGAATAATGATACCTTCTGGTATGAACGGAATAGAGAAAAACATATACCTCAAAATCAATACATAAAACGATTTGATACCTGTTTGATACCGTAAAACCACAATGTAAAACTTCTAATTAAAATGCAATGGAAATATTCCCATTACATATTCGTATATATTTATAAAGATCAAAAAATGCGACAGAAATTAATGATAACGAAGTACTTTATATTTTTAACGAATGTTCTATTCAAAGATAAAATTCCATGTAAAGCGAATAGCAATTGGAAATTCCTAAAACAAGTTCAGGTTAAACCATTTGAGAATTTTAATTTCTAATTACTATTAATGAAAATAATGAATACACATACGCAACTGCAGCAGTAAATTTTCCGTTGAAATTGTCTTCTGTGAAAAAATTATTAATTAAGATGAAGTTAATGATTAATTAAAAATAAATTAAATACTGAGCACATTATCTTTAATTGAGGACTATATATAGTTATTTCATACAATTCAAATCTTGTGGGCAAATATTGTAATCTTAATTTATATAATTGTAAAAAAGGATGATTTTTATTTTCGAGCAAATTTGTTGATATTTTTAATTTACGTCACTGGTTTTCCTTTAATTATCAGGAGTATGATAGCTAATGAAATCAAAAAAGTATAGAAAATATATTTAGCGGACAAAACACAGGTGGCGTCGAATTCACTATTTACTAAATATAGGTGGCGCTGGAGGTAATAAACATTTAAACGATAATGCAAAATGCCATATTGTTTTATTTGTAAAATGCTAAGAATTCGAACAGAGCTTGTGTGTGGTAAATTTTAATATTTACATTGCTTTAGTTTTATAGTGTTGTAGTAGGTGCGATTAATCGGTTGTCATAGTCATAACACAAAATTGTTTTTGTGATTAACGATTATTATTAAGTATAACAATTATGTTTTATGTTATTTTCATCAAAGTTATGATGTCATATTGTGTATTAAATACTATGTCAATTTTAGTAGCTTCACATATGCATCTTATTAATTAGTTGTGTTATAGAGGTGCTCAGAATAAATATACAGTGAGATCAAAAAAGGTTGACCGTACCGCTTCATAGTCATGGTGGAATTGCCGCATATGTCACATTCTGAATTGCATTTCGTCCTTGCGACATTTGTGATTTTACATATGAACTACTTCCAAGATCGTTAATATTTACTTAATTTGTGTTGTAATAATTTAAGGAATACATTCAACAATTGAAAATATCTTTATTAGAAATCATTTAATATAGAGATTGATATTACATTACATATTTAGAAATATTATAACATATGTTTGAAATGATGTCCTTCATTTTGTAGTCACATTAACACGTGTTTTTAGAGAATTGAAGACATTTTGAAACACTGTTTCTGTTACATTGTTAACGGCATTTGTAATAGCATCTTGTAGTTCTTGTAACGTATGTAGTGAAGTCTTAAACACTGTGTTCATTAAAAACCAAAAAAGGAAGAAATCTAGTGGACCTAACCCTAAAATTAAGCAAAAATGATAATGATACTTGTATAAACACAAAAAAATTAATTTATGTTGTAATTTGTAGACAGGAATGTTTACATTCATATTTACTTCGCAATTACATACTAATTTGATAATATTTGTAAATATTTCATGTAAAAGCTGAAAAATTCCAAGATGTTGTAATTTGTAGACAGGAATGTTTACATTCATATTTACTTCGCAATTACATACTAATTTGATAATATTTGTAAATATTTCATGTAAAAGCTGAAAAATTCCAAGAATTTATCTATTAATATATATATATATATATATATATTAATAGATAAATTCTTGGAATTTTTCAGCTTTTACATGAAATATTTACAAATATTATCAAATTAGTATGTAATTGCGAAGTAAATATGAATGTAAACATTCCTGTCTACAAATTACAACATAAATTAATTTTTTTGTGTTTATACAAGTATCATTATCATATATATATATATATATATATATATATATATATATATATATATATATATATATAGTTAATTGACAAAGGAGATACTTGTTGAAACTGCATTATAACGCTAAGAAATAAGTAATTAAACTTTTAGTTTCAAAAAATTCCATTTATTATAAATATCACTACAATATTGTTTCGCCATACAATGGCTTCATCAGGTGGATGAATACTGATATATATATATATATATATATGATAATCGCCTTATGCAAAGGTATTATTCCAAAATTATTTATACATACTTACTGTTAAAGTCAATAATGCAAGGATTATTTTTGAAGGGCCCTTCGACAATGGAGCGAGCACCTAAGTTTTGTTATCAAAAAATGTAAAAATGTATTTGAATGTTATAAATTTGTATAAAATGTAACTAAAAATTAATGCCATAGAATATTTGATTTATGTGATTTTCTATATACAGATAAAGTATTTGTATATTAATAAAAATTATATCAGCAATGAATAATTTTTTTCTTCTTTATCTTTACATGTAAAAGTGAATTTGTGTCTGTATGTTCCCTAGGTTTTCTATAAAAGTATAACTAAAGAAAGAATGTCTTTCCTTATGTCAGGGTTAATCACTTGAAGTGTTGGGTAAATATGTGTTTTGACGGTGTCACGAAGTCACAGTTGACAGCTCGTCAATTTAATAAATTCGCTTTGACGTTGCCACGAAAGGACCGTTGTCAGAAAGTAACAGAATGAGTTGTCAGTTTAATAAGTGCGCTTTGACATTTTCTTGAAGAGACACAGCTAGCTGCTGAATAGTTTTATACTTATCGAAAAAATCATGTTGATCACGAGCCTGCGGTGCAAATTTCGAGGAACTCTTCGAATGTGCCTGGTAGGCAGGGTGAACCTCTCGAAGTATATCTAGCGAATAAAATTTTGCAAAATATGCAAGCAGCATAATTTCCGAATATTAATTTATGCTGTTATCAGCGCTCTATTCAATGAATTTTGCATAGACTTCTTCATACCTCTTTCTCGATTTTTCTCGTAATAAGCCTGCATAGACTTTCTCAGATTGATTTACTATTTCTGGTGGCGTATTGGGAATATCTAAATCACTTTCTGAATCAGAAATTAGATTATTTTTTGACTTTTACGTTTTTTTTTCAACATATTTATCATTAAGAAAGCTTAGCTAATTTTATTCAAGTAAGACGCGGCAAATATGTACCAATGCAAGGACAGATCAAACATTTCAATTAATATCTTATAACTTGTTATTTATTGTTTGAAGGTGTTCACCTAGAATAAATGTGTTCATAAATACGGTAATAATGAGAAGAATGTGTTAAAATTACCTCAAGAGAAATATTTACATCTTTGATTTTACTAGTGAATAAAGCAATTGTGTAGATGTAAAACTAATAAATTAAAAGGATTAATAGTGACAGTGATGTGTATCATAATTATCATAATATATATTTATGTATCGCTTAACATTAGTCGTTGCTTAACAAATATAGCATTTTACAAAAGACAGTTATTTTAATAGTACCTATAATGAGAGAGTGATAAGGAAATTTTGATAAAAATTTGTGTACATCTAAAAATAGATATTAATTGTATAAGTGTTTTAGATAGCATTTTATCCACGCAAGAATGTTTAAACGCGAGAACTTTAATTCGAGCGTTTAATTTTCTTAAGTGAATAAAATGTATCTACAAGACGCATACAATACAACGTTTTATCCACAATAACCACATTCATGGAATGGAATTATTCGAAATTTAATTAAAAAATATTCGTATTCATAAAATGAATGTGTCATATTTACTAATTTTCATTATTTCACTAGTGGATAATAGGTCACTTTATATACTTCATAAGTAGATAAAAGTCTTATTATAACGTGATTGTGGATAAACGTGCTTATTTAAAAATATTTTTATTTTACAAAAAAAGTAAGTAGATATTAAAAAGGGTAAAATAGGTAGGGCCTAAAGATAGACATTTTTTTCAGTTTCAGTATTTGATTACATGTGTGTTCGTTTCTGATAAATTGCTGCTAACGTACAATGATTTTTTTGCTTTTAGCAGAAATGTAGTTTGATTAAGGTTTCAGATGTACAGTATAACATTTGTTCTAATGTAGGTAACTATTTTCTTGTATGTATATGTACAACATATTTTAAATAAATGATATAAATTATAAACAGCATTTTTTTATGAATAAGAAGAAAACTAAAAAAGAATAATAAAACCCCTTTTATTAGCTTCGATGTTCGAAGAATCCTCATTTATTTGCCTAATGTACAAAAGCAATATGGCAAAATTCTTTACCTACACTTATATAATTAGTTAATTGACGAAGGAGATACTTGTTGAAACTTCATTATAACGCTAAGAAATAAGTAATTAAACTTCTAGTTTCAAAAATTTTTTTATTGTAAATACACTATAATATTGTTTCGCCATACAATGGCTTCATCAGGTGGATGAAATACTGAATATGTACAATACAAGTTTGAATATTTATATGAAAATTATTGGGAAATGGTGGTGGAAAGAATTTTTTTACAATCTTAAATTTAGTAGAGGGGAGTTGTTTAAATCTAGTTGGTCATTTAAAGCTAATCCTAAACTATTGTATCTATTAATTTCTAAGTTTTCTAACAGGTTAAGTTTTTTACTTTTTTCTTGAATATGTAAAATTTTGAAATCTATATTAAATCTATGATTAATTTCTAAACAATGATTTGCGAAAGTTGAATCTGTTTTCTTTTCTTTATGGCTTCTCTCGTGTTCTTTCGTCCTAATTTTGAATTTCCTCCCCGTTTGTCCTATGTATACCTTATTACAATCTTCGCATGTTAACTTATATACACCTTAGTTTGATTCTTTGTCTAATTTATCTTTGCTGTTTTTAATAATGTTCTGTATAGTATTGTCTGTTTTAAATTATATATGTTCGTTATTCTTTAATTATCAGCATACCAATCAATGGTATATAGACTAATTCATGTACCTATGAGTCAAAGTAATTTCGATCTTGAACTAAATAGAATATACATAATAGCATTAAACAATGGTTACTCTATAAATATTATCAATAACATCCTGAATAGCCAACAAAAATCTAAAACCCTTTCCTTAGTTTAGCCAAAATTAAAATACAAGATATTTAATTCCTACAATTCAATCACTTACTTAGGAAAAATTTCGGAGAAAAATTGGTACTTTTATTAAAAAACTTAATAACGAACATATATCATTTAAAACAGACAATACTATACAGAACATTATTAAAAACAACAAAGATAAAATAAACAAAGAATCAAACTCTGGTGTATATAAGTTAACATGCGAAGATTGTAATAAGGTATACATAGGACAAACGGGGAGGAAATTCAAAATTAGGATGAAAGAACACGAGAGAAGCCATAAAGAAAAGAAAACAGATTCAACTTTCGCAAATCATTGTTTAGAAATTAATCATAGATTTAATAAAATAGATTTCAAAATTTTACACATTCAAGAAAAAAGTAAAAAACTTAACCTGTTAGAAAACTTAGAAATTAATAGATACAATAGTTTAGGATTAGCTTTAAATGACCAACTAGATTTAAACAACTCCCCTCTACTAAATTTAAGATTGTAAAAAAACTTTTTTCACCACCATTTCCCCAATAATTTTCACAAAAATATTCAAACTTGTATTGTACATATTCAGTATTTCATCTACCTGATGAAGCCATTGTATGGCGAAACAATATTGTAGTTTATTTACAATAAAATAATTTTTGAAACTAACGGGTGTTCAGAAACATTCGAAGTCAAGTGGGCTCTGAACAAAAAATCGTATATCTTTACTTAAGTATCTGATTTGTAATAATTATTAAATGTCAACTGTTGTCTGTCAAAAATCAATCTATCTCAGACATGACTTCATATTTTCAAGGACTACTTTGACTTCGAATATTTCTGAACACCCGTTAGAAGTTTAATTACTTATTTCTTAGTGTCAGACTTACATAATTGCATTAAAAAATTACCTATTAATTTCTTGCTTAGGAATTTTATTAATTATCAGCTATTAATGTTCTGTAATTAATACTGGAGTTACTTGACACCCAGGATGTCGAACAATAATATCTGAGGAGCTAAAACAATTGTGTGAGAGTGAAAAAATAGTACGAATATAGTCATGATCGCGACATTCGCGACATCTGTGAATATAGATACAAATTCTAATAAATAATAAAATGTGTAACGTGAAATTTAGAAACATTTGTCAACGAAAGAAAAAACCAAGAATGAAAAACACCAAAAAAATAGCCCACAGCCCAATTAATAAAATTAGCAATTTGAAAAAAAAAATAGCCTAAATGGCGATTATTCGCCAAAGTTGGCAAAGTTGTTAGGGCGATGTTCGGAGACATTATCTTTGGAGTAGCCCCATAGGAAATAGTCGCATGGAGTTAAATCTGGCGAGCGCACGGGCCATCAAATGTGACTGAACCTGGACATCAAGGGCCTGGGAAACATTTCTTTTAAAATAGCCATTGAATTACGTGCTGTGTGGGCCGTGTCCCCATCCTGTAGATACCAGACACGTCCCATATCCAAACGTTCGAGATGTGGCGCAAAAAATCTTGGATCATACGTACATACCTTTAAGAGGGTTTAGCTGAATGTCATGTAATTTTAGGTAATTCATCTTTCGAAATAAAACATTGAAATAAAACTATAATTTGTTTTGAACAATTTTTATTCAGATTTTTTTTATACATATTTAATGTATAATAGTTTTATCACCAGGAGATTCATATAATATTTTCACACATTGATGAGGTTTCAGAACATAAATAACAACGATTTAAATTGACAACTTTTTTTGCTTTCAAGTATCATTTCGACTGTTCGCTTGAATTTGAAGTGAATACGCTTAAAATAAAATCTATAGGAATACGGCAGTCCATTTAATTCGAGATTAATTCAAAACGAACAATAGAATTGACCTGTTTGAATAATTACTACACATCACCTTACATCAACTTTGAACAATGATTTATTTACTTCATGCCTTGGTTGTTTTTTAACACTTGGGACGTTATCATTTTGCAATGTGCTGGGCAAATCTTATCGGTTTTGTTCTTTGATAGACTTGTTCCGTTTACTTCGGCTGGAGTAGAGACTAGATTTCGTCGACCTTGACCTGTTCAGAGCAAACTGTGCCGGCTCTCCTTTCTGGTAAACAAACATCTCTTTTCCGAAATCTGTATCAAGAGGCTGAAGTGAAGTAGACACAGTAACTAAACATTAATTTCTAATAATATGTGGTTTCTACAAGATCGCTTCCACACGTGTGGTTATGTGAAACGTTTTTTTTTTAATTATACTAAACTTATTTATTCAAATGATATATAAAAATATCAATAAACACTATGCATTCATTCAAAAAGTTCTAGATTTATTGTTGTTTAAACCCAAGGACAATAAAATAGTTTTGCTCATTGCGCGAAATGCGTTTCAAGTCATGTGACTGCACGACGCTGCACAGTGGTGCGAAATAGACATTTCTTGCCCAAAAATCTGTAACTTTGTCACTGTTGCACTGATTTCTATAAAATTTGGTACACATAATAGGAAAAGATTAAGGTTTAATCTGACAAGTTTAAAATTATTATACTGCTATTAATTGTGTGTGAAAAATAAGATCTATTAACCCTTAACCACCCAGGTGCCGTCTGACGGACTACGCGATAAATATATTATGTGATATTTCTGTAATTCGACCGTCCATAAATCGGTTGCTCCATCTAATCATTTCTCTATTGTTGCTCCAACCCCTACTCCATACCCACGAGTCTATCATTACTTGTAAAGAAGTTATCGAATTTTACGTACAGAATTCAGTTTGTCACAGTCTGTCAGACGGCACCTGTGTGTTTCTGTACTTAATATTGTGTGACGTGAAATGGCGGGTCCGTCGAAAAGAGTTCGGTTTGGCGATAAAGATTTTGACGAAACTGTTTTGAAATGGCTTGAGGAAGTAGACGATGATGCAAGTGACATAGGCAGTGCGTCAGAGAACGAAAATATAGAATCAGAACATGATTCTGCTTCCGAAGTTTCGGAGGAAGACTCGCCTGATTATAGTGATGTTGATGAGAATGTGGTAGAACATGGTGAATGTTCTACAAGCAAAAATTATTTATATGGAAAAAACGAGTACAGATGGTGTACTACTGAGGTAGTTCCTTCATCGCGGGTGAGAAAACACAACATTGTATTGAAAGTTCCCGTTCTCAAAGAAAGTGCTCGTGATCTTGGCCAAACTGCAGATCCATTTTCTATATGGAATTTACTTTTTTCGGAGGATATTCTAGTTCAGATAGTTGAGTGAACAAATCATAAACTATTTCAAGTGCGATCAAACTATACACAAAAATATCATGTAAGTGATGTAGACATGGTAGAATTGAAGGCCTTTCTAGGACTCTTGATTTATACTTCAATATTCAATTCCAATCATGAAAACATGATTACAATTTTCGCTACTGACGGGACCGGCAGAGATATATTTAGAGCGGTGATGAGCAAAAATCGTTTTTCAGTTCTGCTGTCTGCCCTAAGATTTGATGATCCTAGGACAAGAACCGAGCGTAAAAAAGAAGATCCAACGGCAGCAATTTCTCAAGTTTTTCACAAATTTATTGAAAACTGCCAAAATATCTATGGAATGGGGGATTGGGTGACAATCGACGAGATGCTTGTAAGTTTTAGAGGGCGAACACACTTCAAGATGTACATGCCAAATAAGCCGTGTAAATACGGCATAAAAATTATGTGTCTAACTGATTCCAGAACAAGCTATTTATACAATGCCTACATTTACAGCGGAAAGGGTTCGGATGGACTTGAACTAAGCGAAGAAGAACATAAATTCTCTAAGCCAACACAGGCAGTAATACGTCTCGCGAAACCTCTCATTGGTAGTAATCGAAATGTTACTGCCGACAATTGATTTAGTTCTATAGAACTTGTAGATATTTTACTAAGAAACAAACTAACATATGTTGGCACCGTTAAAAAAAATAAGCGAGAAATACCAAGCGAGTTTTTGCCAAACAAAAAAAGAGCGGTAGGATCATCATTTTATGGATTTAGAGATGAGAAAACTATGGTATCTTACGTGGGAAAAAAGGGAAAGGCTACCATCCTTGTTTCTTCTATGCATAGTGGTGCATCATCTACCGATCCAGACACCCAGAAGCCAGACATTATCATGTACTACAACCGTAACGAAGGAGGAGTAGACACAATTGATGAGAAGTGCGCAAAAAGTTTATCAAGCCGACGCACTTGCAGATGGCCCCTGGCAATATTTTTCAGAATCCTTGACATTTCTATTGTTAATTCTTATATTCTACATCAATGTTACACGAGAAATTCGGTAATTAGGGAAAAGTCGGTATTTGCAAAACAACTGGCGGCCCAATTAGTACGTCAGCACATGGAAAGGCGACTAACAAATCCTCGAGTATCTCGCGAAGTACGTTCCAGCATTAGCAGAATTTTGGGAATTCCAGAAATAATTGCAAGTGGTGAAGACCTTTGATTGGAAAAACGCAAAGGATGTTATCTGTGCCCGAGGGCCAAAAACCGAATGACGAAATATCTATGTGTGCAGTGTAGAAAAGCAGTTTGTTTACAAAGCTCAAAGCCAATTTGTAATACATGTGTAAACAACCGCGATGTTTAGCTCCTGCCGCAAAGTATTTTTATTAATTTTAGAGTTTTTTTGAGTTTTTCGTATACCTAATACAACCTTTTATTAATGAATATGCCTTAAGACATTGACAGGTTTTTATGATTTTTATGTTTACGAGTATAATGGGAAGGCTTGAATTTATTTTACAAATAGTTCTTTATTTTGTTATATTTAGTAAAAAAGTTTCCCAATTTTCCTTAGTTTTATGTCTTAGTAGGCTCATTTATAACTAGTAAATACACAATAAACAATATTTGCAAAAAAACGATGATTGTTTTTATGGTCTTTAATTAAGTAGTCTTCTGTCAGACGTCACCTGGGTGCTTGTGTAAAAATATTTCACCTGGGTGGTTAAGGGTTAACCTTTTGCGTCTCAAGCCCTAGTTTCGTGTCAAATACTGTAAAATACGCTATTCAAAATGTTTATATATGAAAAAACATAATTGTTATGTCCTAGATAGCTAACGAAGTTGATATATAGGATATATATATATATATATATATATATATATATATATATATATATGTGATTAGATAATTTCTTAGCCGTTCATTAAATATAACATTTGATAAATTATTGGAGGTTTTCGGCTTTTATATGAAATATTTACAAATATCAAGTTAGTATGTATGTAATTGCAAAGTAAGGGGGGATGTAAACATTGCTGTCTACAAATTACAAAGCAAATCATACGAAATTTATAACCAGGTTCAAGTTATAACTTGAACCTGGGTCTATTGTGGTCTAGTGGTAATGATGACAGCCCGGCAAGCTGTAGACTTGGGTTCGAGTCTCAACATAGACATTTTTTTAATTAAAAAAATTTCGTATGATTTGCTTTGTAATTTGTAGACAGCAATGTTTACATCCCCCCTTACTTTGCAATTACATACATACTAACTTGATATTTGTAAATATTTCATATAAAAGCCGAAAACCTCCAATAATTTATCAAATGTTATATATATATATATATATATATATATATATATATAGGAAATTGGAGGAATAGGAGGCTCTATTGGTCTGACGTCACGAGGCCATTTTTGTTGTGGTAGGCAAAGGTCGTGAATCCAAATAAATATTTTCTCCATAAGAACTAGCTAGTGTTGAACTTTTTATTTTTTATTAACATAAAAAGCGTTAGTTTTTAGAGGTGGTAAGTATCTTATTACCAAAACGAAAGAATTTCCAAACAATAGGCTATATAATCCATGTGGAAATAATCTTTACTTTGATAATTTTCCGTTAAATAACCTTAGTGTTGAGGTTAGATTGCTAGGAAAAATGTATGTGTATTATGTGTATGTGTAATAATAATAAAGAGCTCGGTATATAAATATACTTTTCGAATAAAGTAAAGTGTTACTTATTTCATTGTTGCTAGCTGGAGCATTTACTAGTTACGTCACTCCACATGCTCTTTTTATTTGTATCAATACATGAAGACTATTATTATCTTGTAAGGCGCCCAACAAAATTATTCAAATTTTAACATAAAAAAAAAAGAGCGAAATGGATACGAAAGCAAGATACACTAAGAAATACTGAAAAATAAAATAAAAATTCTTTATTTGACGAGCCATTACTTTACCACTGTTAAAGCCCAACCAAAAAAATATGACATATGAAGCAGCACTGTCTATATGTTGTCTACATTCCCAGAAAAAATTATAACGCGCTAGATTCAAATCAATTGAAGGGTTTTTTTTTACAAAAGCAGCCTTCGTCCAAAATTGCCAGTTTTGAGGCGTGTAACTACGAAGAGACCAGAAGAGCTGATGATTCAGTATCTTTAAAAACAGCACTTGTCCGGAGATAAAGCAATTTGAAATATAGACGACCATAATTCAATGGTATTTCTAGCAGAAGTGTCCATTGTCCCAGACAAAGGTTATTTTTGCCAGAAATTATATTAAACGTTTGCTAAGCGCGGTTATGTTCGTGACGTAGCAGTGACGGTAAAAATGGGGGATAACCGGGACAGGATGTTTTGTGATGAAAACAATAAGACGCAGTGGAAACGCAAAAAAAGAGAAATTATAAAAGAGAGAGAATACAAAAATTAAGATCAAGAAACGTATAAATCGTATCGGAAAACGGGTAGCCGTTAAGACCGGTCCAGACTGGAAGTAAGAATTAACCAATTCGTGTATTGAATAAGCACTAAGTACTGTCTTTACAGATGTTCTCATTTTGAGTGTTTCACAAACATATCAGAACACCATCGTGCTGATTTACTAAGTCAGTTCAATTCAATGACCTCGAAGAATGAACAAGACGCGCACCTAACCAACTTGTTCAAGTATTAGCTTCGATTATATGCACCCCATATTAGGATAAACGAAGTATTTTATGGAAGCCAGTTATAGTTATGATATTACGTTTTTGGGGTGCATGATTTGGCATCCAATGATGCTACCATGTTTATAAATGATGAAATAGTTGCGAAGAAAGGACAGAACAATGTGATGTCTTTGTTACTACATTATACCGATAGGTCCAGCTCGGAACGGGCCATAGTCAGCAATGAGTGGCAACAGCGAATCCCCTCTACGCGCCAATTGCAGCACATTGCAGTTAAGAATTTAGTAAGACTTAAACTGCGCAAGGATATAGTCGTTTGCATATTCGTTCTGTATACGTAATTTGCCCATTTGTTTCAGACATAATAAGGTCCAATTTATTATTATTATTGTATTCTTAGCTGCTACGGAAAAGTAATTTTAAGTAATAAAAAGATAATAACGTTTTCTAAAAGATAAAAGTAAAAAAAATTAATAATTCTGCAAAATAAATTTAAATTTTAAGAAAGTCACTCAATATAGGATTCGAAAATACCGCCCTCTCTTCCCAAACAATAGCCGAGCCTATTGTAAAACTTCCGCCTCACTCCCTCGAGATTTCTAGGGGTTATTGTCTCGAAAATTCTAAACAGTTTAACTTGCAACTGTTGCAAGTTCGGTATTGTTAGAAGACCGTAAAGATTTTCTTTGACATAACCCCACAGATAAAAATCGCAGGGATTGAGGTCGGGTGATCGAGGTGGCCATATTATAGTACCCCTCCCGGAAATAACACGATTAGGAAAAGTGTTTTCTAAAAACTCTCTTACTAATCTGCTGTTATGCGCGGGACAACCGTCTTGCATAAACCAAATTGCATCAAAATCGACGTTTAGTTGACGGACAGCAGGAATAATTCGTGTTCGTAGCAAATCTAAATATTTTACTGCATTCAAATTGCCGTCGATAACAAATGGCCCTATAATGTTATCACCCAAGATACCCGCCCAAACGTTAAGTTTTTCGGGGTATTGAGTTTTAACATTACGAGCTAGATGTTTATTTTCTCGAGACCAATATCGCACGACTGAGGGATTATCCTTGCCATGACGTGGAAAAGAAGACTCGTCGGTAAACAGAATATTTTTTATAAAATATTCGTCCCTGTTAGCCTTTTCCATCACGGTCTCACAAAACTCCATTCTTGCAAAATTGTCCTCGGGAAAAGTCTCCTGGCACTTTCGAACTTTGTAACTTTTATATTTCTTGCGTTTTAGAATCCGCTTTACTGTACTTCTACTAACACCGATTTCGTCTGCAATTTGCCGTGTACACTTAAGGTCGCCCATTTCAACTAACCTCACGTCTCTCTCCTCCCGATCGGCAGGTATTAGAGGGATATGAGGCTGTTCGTCAATTTGTTGGCATTTGCGGCAATTTCCGACTACACAACCATATTTCCTAAACGCATTAATTTACGATCCTTTCAATCGTCGAATGCGAAGGAATAGGCCGATTTACGTACTCTACAGCAAATAAATCAGCGGTTGTTCGACAGGAATTGCCGGCAAGATACCACGAAACTATTTGTACCTTCTCTGCGGTTGTATACACTGACATGATAACTACCTTTACGTATGCACAGCTAAATACGAATGACGGGCAATCTGTTGCGCTCAACCATCGGTCTTATGTTGCGCACGCGGAGTGGCATCGTACACACGTTGCCACATCGCATTACGTTTCATACGTATATTGTTGCCTATGGCCCGTAGCGGGCTGGACCTATCGGTATAAAAAACATGTATTACCCAAAGGTTGATTTGGAATCATTCGAATGTCATCTTCACACAGAAGAAGCTTCAGATTCGCGTGGTGTATTGGTAGATATTGACAGTGATGATGATATCAATAATTATGTTTTTTTTTAAATTTCTTATATCATTTTTTTATAAGGTCTTCTGGTAAAACAATCCTAGTCCACCATTTTTAAGGCTTAACCTTTTTTTATATATGATGGGAAAATTACGAAGGCTTTAGTTATCACTATGTTACCAAACTAACATAAATGGAAACGATTATTCCAAAAAAACAGAACTTTGCAACAGGGCATCAATGAAAGAAAGTTTCTTTTAATTTACCAAAAAAATAAAATTGGACTAAGGCTGTTTTTCTAAGAAACCCTTCAATTGTAAAGATTCGCACATTAAAATCACCAAAACATAGAACATAGACTGTATACAGCTGTACACTGGGCCTGTATACACTCAAAGTGAGGCCCGGCGGGGGTGAGAGCAAGACGTTAGTAAATTATTTCGCAGATTTTTCGGCGGTCAGATACTATAGTATGGGAACTTTTTGAATATATTCTGTAGATTTACCGAATATCACACGTGTAGAAGCGCCTTGGAAATTGTTACCTGATTTTGATGAATATGTTTGCTGTCTCGTCAAGCGATCATCTTTTCCCAACGGCGTTCTGATTACCGTCTTCCATATACAGAGAACTGTTTTGTAGTATTGACGAAATCTGTAAGAAAACATCTTCATTACAATAGCTACAAAGTTTGTTCGAAAAGGAATCGCATACTAATCAGAGAGGATTCTTTTTAAGTTAGCTTCAAAGTATCTTAAATAACCGAATGAATGAATGTATGGTTCATTGTTCATAAAAGAGATTACTTAACATATCAGCAGTAAATAAATAAAATTACAAAATTAATAAATAAATAAAAAATATATAAGCAAAATCGTATTTAAATATGAAAATTTAAAATTACAGACTAAATCAATATAAAGATACACAAAGTTTGAGAAAAGATAATAAATAATGTTGAGTCTTGGATTACATAAATTGTAATTAATGTGTTGTATTCAACTTTAAGTTCCTTGCAATGCTCTTGAATATACAATATTCTTGAATTTAATTCTTGGCGATTCCATTTGGCATATATACAAACAAATCCCGGTAGCATGTGACGTATAATTGTCCACTTGAACTTCAATGTTATTATTATCCCTCAATCTTTCTTTTATACCCTTACCAAAAAAGTATAGTGCAAGGAAATGTAACGACTACAGACTCATAAGCCTGATGAGTCATGTTCTTAAAATCCTATTAAAAATTATACACAAGAGGATATATAACAAATGCGAATCTAACATCGGCTCGGAACAATTCGGATTCCGAAATGGGTTAGGTACGAGAGAAGCTTTATTCAGCCTACAAGTCCTTGCACAGAAGTGCCACGACCAACAAAGAGACATACATATTTGTTTCGTCGATTTTGAGAAAGCGTTTGACCGAGTAAACCATGATAAACTTTTCGAGTTCCTGGAGGAAATCGGGCTGGATGATGGGGATTTGAGACTTCTCAGAAACTTGTATTGGCACCAGTTCGCAAGAATAAGAGTCGAGACTAACTTGTCTTCAAGAAACATTGACATTTGTAGAGGAGTGAGACAGGGGTGCGTGTTGTCCCCCAGACTATTTAATATATACTCAGAGTATCTGTTTGCGAAGGCGCTTAGAGGTTGTAACGACGGAATAAAAATAAACGGTGTCAATATATCGACTATCCGTTATGCAGACGATACTGTGTTGATTGCGGATACCGATATAGGATTACAAAACATAATCAACAGATTAAATATGACATGCAAAGATTTTAATATGGCCATAAACATCAGCAAAACGAAAGTAATGTTAATTTCTCATAATTCAAACGTACCCATACCTCTACGGGTTGACGGGGAAATATTGACCAGGGTTGATCGCTTTAAGTACCTGGGCTGCTGGATTGACTCAAGACTGGACCATGACATCGAAATAAGGTCCAGAATTGAACAAGCAAGGCAAAATTTCTTCAAACTCAAAAACATACTGTGCGATAAACAGCTAAATGTAAATATACGCGTACGGTTTACAAAGTGTTACGTCTGGTCAACGTTATTATACGGAGTGGAAACATGGACCTTGAAAACTGTCAGTATGAACCGTATAGAAGCATTTGAAATGTGGACATACCGAAAAATGCTAAGAATTCCATGGACATCACATACAACTAATGAGGAAACTTTGAAAGGGGTATACAAAGATCGAGAACTGCTCCACATAGTAAAGATGCGAAAGACGGCTTACCTTGGTCACGTTTTGAGAAATGAAAAATATTACCTACTGCAGCTCATAATTGAAGGAAAGATAGAGGGTAAACGTGGGCTTGGCAGAAAGAAACTATCGTGGATGCGGAATATTAGGAACTGGACCGGATTAAACTTTGAACAACTCATTAGAGCTGCTGCAAATCGAGAGACCTTTGCTGATGTGATCGCTAACCTCCGATGACGGAGAGGGCACAAAAAGAAGAAGAAGAATCTTTCTTTCTACTGGTTATATCGAGGATTTTATTAGAGTTAAACCATCTCCAGACAACGTAGATCGTTTTGCAAAAAACCGCGCGTGAATCGGTCTCTGTTTACATACAAGTAAAATCGTACCTAGATATAGGGTGTGTAGAAATTAGCGGACAATCTGCACGTGGCGTATTTCCTTTTGTTATTCCTCGATATATTCCTTATAAATAAACTTCCAACGGTTGATAATGACTTTACACGAGGTCGACAAAGTTTGGAAGTTTACAAGTTTTTAAAAAATGCAATTTCTGGTTATTATTCTGCTGTAAACAGTATTCAAAATTATCTTTCTAATAAATTAAATAACTGAAGATAGCAAAAAATAGATTGCATGTTGATGCGATAGTTCACATCAAGCTTTGATACAAAATAATACAAATCTGTATAAAAACAAATTTGTATCTGTATATGCATGGACACACAGTACGTATTTACCAGCTTTTGCTTCAACTACCAGACGCATGCGTTTCTGTGTAACCACTTTGTCAATGATAGATTTACGAAGCAAAAGACTGTAGTACACTTGCGGTCATGTAGTAAGTTTTGTCCTATCCGAAGACAACAGATAACCTCTTGCCATCTGACGGACAAAACCGACCACGCCGATGCAAAGTGTTCTTCTCGAATAGCAAAGCTATTACTGATAAAGAAGAAAAATACGCATATTACTGTGAGTCTTTTGCTACAGTCTTTTGCTTCGTAAATCTATCATTGACAAAGTGGTTACACAGAAACGCATGCGTCTGGTAGTTGAAGCAAAAGCTGGTAAATACGTACTGTGTGTCCATGCATATACAGATACAAATTTGTTTTTATACAGATTTGTATTATTTTGTATCAAAGCTTGATGTGAACTATCGCATCGACATGCAATCTATTTTTTGCTATACTACGCCACCTGGCGACGAGTTAATGGACTCACAGTAATATGCGTATTTTTCTTCTTTATCAGTAATAGCTTTGCTATTCGAGAAGAACACTTTGCACCGGCGTGGTCGGTTTTGTCCGTCAGATGGCAAGAGGTTATCTGTTGTCTTCGGATAGGACAAAACTTACTACATGACCGCAAGTGTACTACAGTCTTTTGCTTCGTAAATCTATCATTGACAAAGTGGTTACACAGAAACGCATGCGTCTGGTAGTTCAAGCAAAAGCTGGTAAATACGTACTGTGTGTACATGCATATACAGATACAAATTTGTTTTTATACAGATTTGTATTATTTTGTATCAAAGCTTTATGTGAACTATCGCATCGACATGCAATCTATTTTTTGCTATACTACGCCACCTGGCGACGAGTTAATGGACTCACAGTAATATGCATATTTTTCTTCTTTATCAGTAATAGCTTTGCTATTCGAGAAGAACACTTTGCACCGGCGTGGTCGGTTTTGTCCGTCAGATGGCAAGAGGTTATCTGTTGTCTTCGGATAGGACAAAACTTACTACATGACCGCAAGTGTACTAAAGTCTTTTGCTTCGTAAATCTATCATTGACAAAGTGGTTACACAGAAACGCATGCGTCTGGTAGTTGAAGCAAAAGCTGGTAAATACGTACTGTGTGTCCATGCATATACAGATACAAATTTGTTTTTATACAGATTTGTATTATTTTGTAACTGAAGATATGTTAATTTTTTACATCATTTTTCTAAGCAAATAAAATTAAAAAAAATAAACAAACAAATTATATACAAATGGCTTAGAATAGTTTAAGGAAACACTTCACGTGCAGATTATCCACCAATTATCCAATATACACACCCTGTATATAAAATTCAAAATCACAAACTAAATCAACCTAAAGATACACAAACTTTGAGAAAAGATATTAAATAAAGTTATAATTGAATGCTAAAAACTCATACACATTGCATAATTTTTGAAGATTTGATTAATTATTAGAAAATAAAACACTTGGCTTAGTTTCACGACTTCTTTAATTAGATATACTAACAATTGTTTCGGCTATTAGGCCATTATCAAAGAGCTATCTAAAACTAAACTTACTCTACTTAAGGTTAACTTATATACCTGTGTTCATTATGGGTGGGAGAATGAGGGTAATTGATATTTAAAATTGCATCGATATAGGGGGTATTTATGAATTCTAATTGTGTGTTTGTGATAACTCGATTTTGTTTTTGGGCTTTTTTAATTTCAAAAATCTCTAATATATTTAACTTTTTACTTTTTACTACATTATGAATGAGGTTACAGCTCTTTATATCGGGTAAGTGGTTCTGGTCTATACAATGTTCTGCGAACCCTGTGTGTTTAACACTATATTTTATATCTCTAATATGTTCTGTTAACCGTTTATTAATACATCTGCCACTCTGTCCGACATAACGCAAATCAATTACAAAAAATTAAAATGTCAACTTTCCATAGCTATATACATAGAGCAATAAGTATACCACTAAATAAGGAAGCCTTTAATAATGAAATGAACACAATTAAAATAATAGCAAAAAATAATGGTTACAACCCAGATATCATCGATAAGTTGATAAAACATAAAGAAAGGAAAATACTTCAAAAATTGTTATACCCAGAAATAAAAGAATTAAAGAAACCTAGTTGGCATGTAATCACCTATATCCCTCCCATAACACAGAAAATAAACAAATTACTAAAGAAACTCAACATTAACATAGTGTGGATAAATAAAGTAAATTTAGGTACATTGTTGAATAATACTAAAGATAAAATAGATAACTTAGATAAATCAGGAGTATATTCCATAAAATGCCAGAATTGTGAAGCTATTTATATCGGACAGAGTGGCAGATGTATTAATAAACGGTTAACAGAACATATTAGAGATATAAAATATAGTGTTAAACACACAGGGTTCGCAGAACATTGTATAGACCAGAACCACTTACCCGATATAAAGAGCTGTAACCTCATTCATAATGTAGTAAAAAGTAAAAAGTTAAATATATTAGAGATTTTTGGAATTAAAAAAGCCCAAAAACAAAATCGAGTTATCACAAACACACAATTAGAATTCATAAATACCCCCTATATCGATGCAATTTTAAATATCAATTACCCTCATTCTCCCACCCATAATGAACACAGGTATATAAGTTAACCTTAAGTAGAGTAAGTTTAGTTTTAGATAGCTCTTTGAGAATGGCCTAATAGCCGAAACAATTGTTAGTATATCTAATTAAAGAAGTCGTGAAACTAAGCCAAGTGTTTTATTTTCTAATAATTAATCAAGTTATTACAAGAATGTTTCACCAAGAAATATCTGCGAAGTCAACCAATGAAATTTTGAAGATTGTTACCCTTGTCATATGTTTTTGTAAATGTAATCCTCAATAATGAAGAAATCACGAGCAGAAGAAAAGAAGAGAGATAGAGATGCAAATATGATGAAGAAGATAAGTCGCATACTCCCCAGCTAAGTCATGCAATAATGAAAAATTATAATGAAATTCCTAAGCAAATATTTTGACGTATCCGCGAAGAGAGAGAACGAGCCGTCAATTTAATAAATGCGATTTGACGTTTTTGCGAAGAGACGGAACGAGCTGTTAAATAATTTTATGCTTATTGAGAAGACTAAATTGACTACGAGCGTACGGTGCAAATTTCGAAGAACTCTTCGGAGATGCCAGTTTGGTAGGGTGAACTTCTGAAGTACGAACTAAACAGTTATGAAAAAAAGCCTAAATGCCAACATTCGTTCAGGTTTCAAAACCTCAAGTACTTTTTTGATTATGTGATAAACAAATATAAATTTAATAATTGCACGACTGAGATTTCCAACCAAGAATAAGCAGTAAATGGAAACAAGGAACTTATCGCATGAGATAATAATACTATTGCTATCGGGTGTCTGTTTAATACTGAAGCCGACGTTTGTCAAATTTTGCAAATTTCTTTGCTTTTGTATTTGGCACACTGAGAATTATAGTTATTGTCGATTGGTGTTTGGACATCTTTGGGGTCATAGTCATCTGACGCTGTTATATCACACGACCCGGAAATTGGTGTTTCAAAATCTCCATCGTTGCCCGAGCTGTGTGAGCGGTTGCTCGATCCTGCTGGAACCAAGAGTGCTCGAGAACCAATTCAGTAACTTGCGGCAAAAGAACTCGCCTTAACATCTGTCTGTAGCGCTCACCAGTTACGGTTACAGTGGTGCCGTCGACGACCGCACAATCACTTTGAGGGGATGTAATGGTTCTTCGTGTATTTCACGTGAATTCTCCGTACTCCAGAAACGCTAATTTTGTTTATTTACAACCGCTTAAGTGGAAATGGGCTTCGTCGCTCATTCTGATTTTGGATACGAAATCATCCTCTAGCTGCACCAGGTTTAACAGAGCATGGGAGTAAGTTAACCGTACTTGACGGCCAGTAGGCAGCATTTGGTGGACTTTGTAAGAGAACATCTTCAGGTCTTTCACAAAAATTCGACGCAGTGAACGTCTGCTGATGCCAAATTGTGTGCATCGTTTTCTCGCCTCTTGTACCAGATTTACCAGATCATGGAAGTAAGTTAACCTCACTTGACGGTCAGCAATTGATGAACGGTTTGCATTTTGTAAGAGAACATCTTCAGGTCTTTCACAAAAATTCGACGCAACGAACGTCCGCTGATGCCAAATTGTGTGCATCGTTTCCTCGTCGATTTTTGTGGACTCTCTAGGACGTCCTCGGCAACATCAGCGATATTCTCAGTTGAACGAGCAATACGGGGCCAGACACTTTTTGCAACATCTCCACTGGACCCAGTTTGCATGAGATGTTCAGCAAACGCTTAATTGCTCGCGTATACAGGTTCGGTCTACAATCATCTTGCATGCGGCTTCCTATACATAAGGCGTGAGAAGTTGCCAAACCGTACCTACCTAACAAATATACATACGAGAGCCGGCAAGTAGACCCTTAGAGAAATAAAAATGTTCTTCTAGATTAGTGGTTTGCCGAAGCAGATGTGATAGACAACGTACTTTAATTTTACCAGTACTTTTGTTGGAGAATTGACAAATGAATATGAATGTATTTCGTAATAGTGATATACTATACAGCTATGCACATGTACAATATTGTTAACAACGAGCGCAAAAAACATAATTTGAGAATCTTTTAGGTAAATAGTCATTAAATACAAGCTGTAAAAAATAGTAAATGTATAACACTACCAAAGTAGACGTATTGAAGTAAGAGGAAAAAAATGCTCTTCTAAAGGCAATAAATTTTAAAATAAAATAGATAAAAAAAATAAAGAAAATTCTTGGAAAACAAAATGAAAACATTAAATAAATATAATTTCTGGGGAAACAATAACTTCTGGGGAATAAACTAAAAGAATAATTCTAAATAATGGAAATTAAAATATACTTCTAAAATAAACGGAATTCTTGAAAAACCAAATTAAAACTTCTCAATTAATCAAATGTTCGAATAATCCACCTCATTGCTCCTGACAGTACGCAAGTCTATGATAAAAATTATTTCGTACATTCGAAAACATTTCCGGGGTTATCGTATTTGCACAATCAACAATTTTTTGTTGTAGTTCCCCAAGATTACGTGCTCGATTGTGCTGATGACTATACAGGGTTTGTTTTACATACCCCCAAAAAAAGAAATCCAGGGGCGTTAGGTCGGGGGATCGTGGCGGCCAAACAATTGTACCAACGGAACTTATTAGACGTTCATGAAATGTTTCCCTTAAAAATGCTTGAACCAGACGAGCAGTATGGGCAGGACAGTTATCCTGCTGGAGCCAGATATCGTCAAAATTAACCTCAAGGCCACGAAGAGCTGGTATAATTTCATTTTGCAGCATTTGCAAATATTTAGCTGCTGTTAAGGTGCTGTCAATAATAAAAGGACCAATGATGTGATCCCCCAAAATGCCGGTCCACACGTTCAATTTTTGGGGATACTGGGTACGCAGAGGTAGATAGATATGACAATTTGCTTTAGACCAATATCTTGTAGCCATTGGATTATGATGCCCGTGTAAATAAAAGGATGATTCGTCCGTAAACAAAATATTTGCAATAAAATTGTTATTGGCAATGACCTTCTCCATAACCTGTTCGCAAAATGCAACACGTTTTGATTCATCGTGAGGAAATATTTCTTGACGTTTTTGAATTTTAAAGCTACGGTATCCTTGCCTATTCAAGATTTTTCTTACAGTTCTCGCTGGTATATTGACTTGTTCGGCAATTTGGCGCGATGAGCATGGTTCATTATGTTCAACCGCGCTACATACTAAAACTTCCCGTTCTTCTTTTCCTTCATTCAATACGTGCATTCTAGGTACCTTATTTATACATTTTCGACAATTTTGCACACACCCAGTAGCTTCAAACTTATGAACAATACTCATTATTGTTGGTATTGTAGGCACAGGTCTATTTTGGAAAGAAAAAATAAATCGCCCTACTACCTCTTGAGCAGTACTACCAGAGTAGTACCTACCACTTAATAATTTGTATCCTTTCCTCGTTTGTATAAACCAACATTTCGAATAAAAACAAAAAAAAAACAGGCCAAAATCAAATAATACAAAATATAACTGCCAATTAGAAACAAATTAAATTCAACAATAAAATTAATAAATGTGAAGTAGGTAATTCTTATAATATTAACTTCAGATACTTATTAAGAATATCACGAACGTGAATAATAATATAAACATGAAGAAAACAACCACCAACATGCACAATATTGGTCTCTTATGATCGAAATGATCATATCGACCTGTCTTTAAGGGTTCCCACTACTTTTCTCGAACAGTACTTGCGCACTTGTGTATTTAACTTGGCAACTACGTTCGTTTATATACATGGACTTGTAGTTCGCATTTAAGTAAAAACGGGCCAAACGTGTATGTTGCACGGCGACAAAATTCGCGCTGCGTTAAAACAATAGACCGGAAATTGGTCAAATAAGCAGTAACAATAATTCCGCGTTCTTTAGGTGTGTATCGTTCCATCCCTTATTGTGAACTAATTCTCTGTCTGTCTATAATATAAATGTCAAAGCATTATGGGACATTCACATTATAACACTATTTTTGCCCCACCCGTTAGTATAAATTAATTTTAAACAAAGTTTCGTATTCCCAACATGTTATTAGTATTATGAACGTCATAATATTTGCTTTTGATGTAAGTTATTAAAAGGAGTGAAAAGCTTTCGTAAATTCTATTGGTAACCGCTTGTTCAACTGTCAAAATTTAATGACTTCCAACTATATTTTAACTGCATTTTCAGGTACAACGTAAACGTTGCACTTTCACAATGGAGAAAATTATGACCTCGTACAACTTTATGTAATCGAGGAGAACTGCGTAGAGAGCAGAAACCGATATACCATGAATTACGTATATTGAAATATGTGCATTTCTTTTGCAGAGGTTTTATTAAAGTTTAAAGAGTTTTTTTTTACAAAGCCAATGGGAAAACGTAATAGAAAATATGATAAAAATAATAAAAATGTCGTTTTGTTAACTGAGGCAAGAATTTCCTTCGAATCCATTACACAAATTGGAAAATATTTTTGCGAAAATACAATATGAAATCGCATAATTTGAGAGTTTTTCTAGGATTAAAAACTACATTTGCTTACTACAGTAAAACCTCTAATTATGGACACCTCCGACAATCGGACACCTCTAAAAAATGGACATTTTTTGTGGTACGAAATTTTATAATGGGTTTTCTTAACAATAGTCACTCCTAATATTGGACCCTCCATAAATCGGACGCGGACACCCTTTATTTCACCGAAGCAATAAAACATCTGTAAATATATCTCTTAATTAAGGACAGACAAGACGGGCGGCGCCGAATAAAATTTTGCAATTATGTCTGTATGTATGTACTTTTATTCTCAAAGAAAAGGCGCTGGAAGTAGCACAAAGTTTACAACTCACCGAATTCAAAGCGTCTAATGGTTGGTTGGAGAAATTTTGTCAAAGACATAAAATATCATTTAAAAGTGTGTGTGGTGAATCTGCCTATGTAAACATGCAAAATGTAGACGATTGGAAAGTCAAGTTGCAATCAATATGCAAAGATTACTCTCCGAAAGATATTTTTAATGCTGATGAAACCGGTTTATTTTTTCGCGCCCTTCCGACAAAAACATTTGCGTTAAGAAGTGATCAATGTGCCGGAGGAAAATCTGCAAAAGAACGACTAACTATATTGTTGTGTTCAAATATGGAGGGTGATAAGGAAAGGCCGTTACTCATGGGTAAAAGTAAGAAACCTAGATGTTTTAAAGGAGCTCATGTGGATAAGTTGCCGATAGGATGGATATCTAACAAAAAAGCGTGGATGACTTTGGATATTATGTCAGCTTGGTTAAAGAACTTTGATAACAAGATGAAGAAAGAAAAAAGGCATGTAATTTTGTTTCTTGATAATGCCACTTCTCATCCGAAGATTTCATTGGAAAACGTAAAATTGGTTTTTCTGCGTCCAAATACTACCTCGCATTGTCAACCTATGGACCAGGGTTTGATTCAAAACTTTAAGGTAATTTACCGGAGCATGCTTGTAAAAAGGCTTTTGGCGTTAATTGATACTGAAAATTCACTAGAAATGGTAGAAAAAAACATTACGGTAGTCACTGCATTAATATGGATATCAGCTGCTTGGAAAAAACTCTCGCCTGTAACCGTAAGAAACTATTTTCAAAAATGCGGATTCAATCAAAGTGACAGTGATCTAAGTGCAGAGTGCGATATAGAAGATAATATACCATTAGCATTTTTATTGCCCAATTTTAACATCACTAATTTAGATTTAAGCACATACGCATTAATTGATAATGAGTTATTTACTGAAAATCCTAATGTTTCCATTATAGATTGTATCGATGAAATTACTGATATCAGTGATGAAATGGAAAATGAGATTGACGAGGAATTTGTAACTAGTATATCAAATATTTCAGAAGCCCATCAAAAATTAAAAGATCTTGAGAACTATTTCTTAAGCACTAACAGTTTTAACATTGCTAACAATATTTCTCAAGCTCTTCTTGAATGTGAATCTGAGATATTTAAACATAAAATGAAAAAAGCAAGACAAACAACAATTAATGATTATTTCAAGTAAAATCTAGCATAAAATATGTATGTATGTGTATTAAGTATTGTAAATTTTTTTCGACTTTCGTCTTATTATGTGTGATTAAATTGATATGAGAATGAATATTTTTTTTCGTTTTTTGTTTCACCTCCACATTTTGGACACCTCCATATATTGGACATTTTAGGATTCCCCGTCAGTGTCCATTATAAGGAGGTTATACTGTATTTGCAATTTGTTTACTAGACAATAAGTCTGTGGTTTGACTTTACAATGTGAGATGTACAAAATTGTTCCAATAATCATACCGCAGCAAGAAACCTTAATTTAAACTAATTGGTTATTACTAGAGACCGGATACGAGAGGCCGATGACTCATCGCCCACGGGCGTACTATTGAAGATTTGTGTCTTTAAAAGTTTTTAATTTTTTTTTATGTAATTTATTCATACCAATGAAAAAAAAGAACTAACTGACCGTACTTTATTTATCTTACGAAATATAAACTAATAAATTGCGTCACAATTCAACGACAAAAAACAGATGTGCGGCTAACCGAATGAATAGTGCTGTTCAATAACTGCGTGTTGTACTTAGCGATGTTATAAACTATTTATATGATCCATCGTAATTTCGATCTGATGCGTCCGGTCACTAGTTGTTACATACTATTAAAGTTGACCTAATGTAGTAGATAGGTTTTCGGAAATCGAAAAACTTTTTTTTTAATCCCACGTCCTAATTGATTCGTTAGAGATTTAATACCTGTGCTCTAATGACATTCATTACGACACAGATATTTTCCCATATTGTATCATTCCGTTCTAATGCATCCAACAGCATACACACGTCATCCACACAGTAATGTGTGGATCACGTGTTACCATGTTATATATGGCAAAAGAATAACACGCGATCCACTATTGAAAATTTGTATTTTACACACATTACAGTGTGGATCACGTGTGTATGCTGTTTGAAGCATTAGCATGCAATGATGCAATAGTGGAGAATATCTGTATCGTATTGAATCTCATTAGAGTACAGGTATTAAATATCTAATGAATCAATTGAACGTATCTATGGGAAAAACATTTTAAATTTTGAAAAATTAACTAAAATGCAGTCGTTTTGTTCAGTTTATTATTTAAAGAGCTGAAAGGGATAAAGTTTGTTTCTCTAAATCTCCGTCAAGCTGGGCCAACTATTGCCATGAGCATTTGACAAATCTACATTTTGATAATTCACCTACTCTATTCCTGTGTCGTTGTCCTACTGTTTATTTAATGGTTCGCATATGAAACATGTTTAAATGACGATGCTTGAAGTATTTCTGAGTGCAAGGAACTAATACAAATTCCAAATTTAAAAAATCAATTGTACTTTCTTCAGGAACATTTTGGAAATTTGCTAAAACTAATCACTTATTTTGAAAATCAAAATCTCAAATTAAATGATGGATTAACCGCATTAGATGTGGCTATTAATAATTTGAAAAATATTCCAAGTGACTTCGGATGTGACCTTCGGCAAAAGTTAGACCCAGTTTTTAATAGAAATCCAGATTTAATAACATTGCGGCAATTGCGTATGGAAACAATGCCTCAAAATCTAACTACTAAATACGCTGAAATAAAATAATATTTCGAGTATACACCTATAACCAGATGTAGAAAGGACGTTTTCTATCTACAAGGATGTATTTCATTCAAAGAGAACAAATTTTACAGAAGAAAACCTTGAGAAAGTATTGTTAGTTAATATTAATACTCATTTACTCAACTTGAACTACAAAATCAACAAATAAAAATGTATTTCGTATTTTATAGATCACTACCCGATTGTTTTCCAATTATATAAATAAAATTAAAAACTTTAAAAATACAAATTTTCAATAGTACGCCCGTGGGCGATGAGTCATCGGCCTTTCGTGTCCGGTCCCTAGTAATAACATATTGTTGAGGACGGATAGTGCAATAGACTATATTAAAACCTTACATGTTTCGTCTGTAAATAATATATTTGTGTTGTACACTTTTTATTTTTGGTGTGTACACACGTGTTTAGATTGCATACGCAAAATAAATAATAACCCTTGTATTTATTTTATTATCTATTGAGCTATTTCGTAGTTTTATTTGCAAAAGAATTTTTTATTACCTCTTAAAAGCAAAATAAATACTTTACCTGGCATTCATCCAATAATATATAAGTGGATTAACCATCGCGTTCGCCATTGCAAACCAATAAAATCCCAAGTAGACATGTTGAACGTACTTGCTATAAACGACGTTTCTGTCTATATGAGTGTAGATAAAATATCCATGATAGGGGAGCCAACATACGCAAAATACGGTTACTATGAATATGAACATTTTCACAACCTGGAAAATTCCTCTAGTTTTATAAAATTGTATGTATCTTTTCAATTGTTTCGTAATAATATTTTTTGACGTGTTGTATACCTTTCTTTTCGATTTCACCGAGTCCATTTGTCGTTGTGTTTGCTCTCCAATAGACCGCGAACCCCAAAGGACCTTTCCCATTTCGGAGTAACACCAGAGCATTAGGGCTACTGGTATGACATATGTTAAAGCTAGGAATGTTACTTGGTATCTGTAATATAAAAAATTGAGATGTACAGTACGTTGAATATTTAATATGTCATGATAAATTTAAAATTTGTTATCTAAAAATACAGAAATTATATTTATTAATAATAATAATTACACAGGTCTACAGTGATTTTGATGTTTGAAAGCTGTTTGCTAATTTGTATATGTTTGGGGGACCTTATTCCAAAAAACGCCATATTTTTGCTCTATCACGTAAATTTTTTTTATAGCGCTCTATATCTTAAAAATGTTAATTTATTAATACATACCTATGACAAGAATATGTTTGTTCCATGTTAGGCATGATTTTTAAATGAATTGATTTTTATGAAATTAAATGTGATTTGGCAACACTGGTTAATATTAGATTTCTCAGCAAAGCAACAGAGTCGGCGCAGAAGCGTCAATACAACGTTGAAACCTGCTTATGTGCAGTTTGGGTGTGTTAGTCGTCGTGCTACTGTGTCAGCGCGCTTGTTGTCTTCGTTGTAGCGTATTTTAAGTGTTCTAGAGCGTATAAAAATGGAAAGAAAACATTGTGTGAACAATCCGAATAACTTTTGTTATATCTGTGGTAGTTATGTCGTAGTAAAGCAGAGGCAAACTATAACTTCGTTTGTGAAAAATGTATACCACGCTTATTTTGGTGTAAAAATTGGCGACCAAGACAAGTCCTGGGCTCCTCATACTGTTTGTTCCGTTTGCGTTGAAGCATTAAGAAACTGGCAAAAACGTAGGAAGAAATGTTTAAGCTTTGGTGTTTCTATGGTATGGCGAGAGCCTATAAATCACAGTGATGATTGTTATTTTTGTTCGTGTAATGTTCAAACAAATTGTGTATCCCAATCTTGACTCTGCTATTCGACCAGTTCCTCATGGACCAGATGTACCGATACCTACCGCCCCAAAAGCACTAGAAAACGTCAGATCGTCAGAATTCAGTCAGATTTCACACCAGATTTCAGAGAGCCCGAAGTGTTTAACCAGAGCGAACTAAATGATTTAATTAGAGATTTGCACCTTCCAAAGGATGCATCCGAATTGTTAGCCTCCCGACTTCGTGAGAAACATTTACTGGCACCTGGCGTCACATCAATCTTTTACCGGGATCGCGAAAAAGAGTTATGTCAATATTTTACTCAAGACGGACCGCTAGTGTATTGCAACAATATTCCTGACTTAATTTCAAAATTAGGAAATGTGCCGTATGTAAAAGAAGAATGGCGCCTGTTTATTGACTCAAGTAAGCGTAGTTTAAAAGGCGTTTTATTACACAATGGTAACGAGCTGGCCTCGGTTCCCGTTGCTCATTCGGTACATTTAATGGAAACGTATGAAAATTTTGAACTTCTTTTAAAGAAAATAAACTACCAAGAACATCAGTGGATGCTTTGTGGTGACCTTAAAGTGCTGTGCATGCTACTAGGACAACAAGGAGGTTATACAAAATTTCCATGCTTTATTTGTGAGTGGGATAGTCGAGCAAGGGATAGACATTGGACTCAAATAGAATGGCCCTCTAGAACAAGCCTTACACCTGGTAGCAAAAATGTATTAAGAGATAGCTTGGTTGACCCCAAAAAAGTTTTACTGCCTCCTCTCCATATCAAACTTGGCTTGATGAAGCAGTTTGTTAAAGCCCTAGACAAAAATGGACAGTGTTTTAAATATTTGTGCGAGACATTTCCAGCCTTATCCGATGCCAAGTTAAAAGAAGGTATTTTTGTTGGGCCGCAGATCAGAACATTATGCAAAGACAAGGATTTTCAAAACACAATGACCAATGTCGAGAAAAACGCCTGGGTTTCATTAAAAGAAGTAATTGATAAGTTTCTTGGGAACTCTAAGGACGAAAACTACGAAAATATTGTTCAAAATATGTTACAACACTTTCATCGTCTAGGTTGTAATATGAGTTTGAACGTGCATTTCCTATTTTCACAGTTGAACTATTTTCCTGAAAATCTTGGAGCAGTTAGCGAAGAACAGGGAGAGAGGTTTCACCAAGACATTAAGGAAATGGAACGGCGATACCAAGGCAGATGGAGCATAACGATGATGGCGGACTACTGCTGGATGTTAAAACGGGATATGCCCTTAAAAACATACAACCGAATGTCCGGACAACGCAGCTTTCTGGCAAAAAGACAAAGATTTCACTTAAAAAAGACTGAGTAAAGTATTTTTTTCCACTTTTTTAACTTGTATTCCACCTTTTTACTCAATAAACAAATAATTTTTTTTAGAAATATCGTTTTTTTTCATTTAATATTTGCAAAAAAACCTTACGTGATACAGATAAATGCATAGAATCTTTGAAATCAGCCTACCAAAATTATATAAAATCAGTTTTCAAAATAAAAACATCTGTCAAAAAGTTTAATTTTATAGACCTGTGTTATTATTATTATTGTGAAAGTAAGTTTTTATACAATTTGTTGGACAATAGCATCCACTGTGGTCAAATAAATTTTCGTGTACCTATAGAAGAAATGCGTTAAGTCCAATTGTACGTCATTGATGACGTTACATGTTGTCATAATTGTATTAGAGCAACCAAAAGAGTTAGTTTGTTAAACTATATTTGAAAACTGTTATTTAATTGAGGTAAATACAAAATGTTATAAATTTATGATAATATAGACATTTATGGCAAATAAACACATAACTTCCGTTTCAATACTAAATGATTCTTGTATATATTTTTAACAGGGTGATAGTTACCTGCGGTGTTGAAGATAGCATATCTGTCAAATAAGCCTAGTTTTGTGTACATTTTTTCCGTTTATTTTGATTGTTTAAAAACAGTTCCTTTTAGAACTACATTGTGTTTATTATTTCGTCGCGTCATTTGGATATAATACTGAAATATTTCCGTAAACAGTCGAAGTAATTAATTGCTTGATTATTGACCTTTTTATAGTTGACATCTTGTAATCTTATAATTGATATCTTGCCGGTAACATATATAGGACGTATATAAAACATTTTACTGTTCAGCAAGTAGAAGTAATATCATGTTAAAGTCACCAATTTTGAACATTTACAATAGCTTCAATTCCATTGTACTTAAGCCCGTTTTAGACGATGTCTATTTTGTCAGAAAATTTACCAAATAATATGCGTTCTAGTACAGTAACTTTCTAAAATAATGCAAGATTTTGTTTGCATACGGCAACACAAATTGCATACTGTAATGTTACGCGCTGCTAATTTACATTGTACACGTGTTACGTTCGCGACACCGGTTCTAAACCACAAGCAAGAATATTGTATCGCACAATACTTCTATTATTTAAATTACGCTGTTTAACATAACACATTTTGTTAAATGGAAATGTTTCTATTGTATTTCATCACCCTAAAAACGAATTTAAAAACAGAAATTGCCTATCGCCCACAGATTTTTAGTAACAAGCAAATATATTTTGCAAGTATGCAGCAGATGCATATTGGACCATTTTGTGTAATGTATCAACAGTGACAAACGTACCGTGTTAAGACAAGTTGATGTTTATTAATTGCAAGACGTACGCACCTAAACCAGATATTGTGCATTAGTAGACATTTACCGGTATATGATGTTACTGCATTTCCTATGTCTTACCGCGAAACGGTGTTTGTGTTCTAGATACTTGATTTATGTTTGTTACTGTACTGTGATTGACTGTGCATTGACAACTAAGTACAATGCTTACGGCGTGTGTAAATAATGTCAACAGTTTTTGTTATGCGTGTGGGAAAGTTTGCGATTTAGAAGTTCTAATTCGCAAAAATGTACTTTCGCCGAACTTGAACGAAGAGCTTATGAACTTAGTTTCGGACTTTCGACGAAGAAAAACATGAATCTGCAAGTGGTCCAACTGATGACATGCAATTCGTACAGGAAATCATCCATGATCCACTATTTTAAGCACAAGAATGTTCAACAGAACCACATCTGATTTCACAGGCTGAACTAAATGATTTGGTTCGAGATTTAAAACTATCAAAGTCTCAGAACTTCTAGCATCCAGATTAAAAGTCTGGAATCTCTTTGAAGGTGATGCACATATAATTCACTTTCGAAAACATGAAAAAGAACTTACAATTTGTTTCGCTCAAGGGCTTTGGTATATTGCATGGATGTTGACAACATAGTTGATACATTAGGACGGAAACATGAGGCAAGCAATTGGCGTCTATTCATCGATTCTTCTAAATTTAGCTTAAAAGCACTTTTGCATCACAACGGCAATAAATATCCAACTGTACCAACTTCATGCCGTTCATATGAAGGAATTATACGAGAATATGCGATATCTACTAGAACATATCCCGTATAATGACTACGAGTGGTCAGGTCAATCTATGGTGCCCTTAAAGTAACAACTCTTCCTGTTGGACTTCAGCTAAAGTACACAAAATACTGTTGTTTTCTGTGTGAATGGGGATAATGACTGATACAGTAACAATCTCGTGCACGAGATGTCACTATATACGGAAGAAATTACCATTACGTCAAGCACTAATTTTGGATATAAAAAATATTACCAACTAATCCAAGTTGTAAAACTAATACATTTAAAGGATTAATAGTGACAGTGTGTGTATTATAATTATCATAATATTTATATACCTCTTAAGTTAGTGATCGCTTAACAAATATATTATTTCACATATTTTGGATAAAAAATTTTCTAAATCTATAAAATGTAATTATTAAAAATATTTTTATTTTACAAAACAAACAGTAATCAAACTTTATGAATCTAATGAAAATTCTGAGGACGATCCAGTATGTACAGTAAAGTCAAATATTCTAACATATTGTCAACAATATTATGTAAATCATAAATTTCGTTTTCTTCTGTGATGGCATAAATGTTGTTCTTCCATGCATCGACATCAAAAGAACTATTTTTAATGAATATTAGTAGGCAAATAGCACAATAAACAACTAATAAAATACAACTTAAAAATCTTAATTTTTGCGTAAATTTGCTAATCACAAACGTTTATTTTGAGCCTTATTTTTTCCTTTCTTATTTGGAATGAGCTATAGTATCATTGACTTAGTGAAAGAACGGTATATTTTCCCACCTAGTTTACATTACACCGTAAATAAAAGTATATTTAATGTCTCCGTTGTTCGTTTTTAAAAAACAAACTCCAGCAAAAAAGTTTGCCGTTACCTTTCAAGGTCACGTCCCAATGCCGTAAAACCTCTTGCAATAAATCCTGGGCGCGGGCGTTTTCTTTAAGAAAAGGGCGAGAAAAGGGGAAGAAAATATTCCAGCAGTCCTTTAAGATAGCCTTTACACTTTACAGGAATTTCTTTGAGAAATACTTTTTTTAGGTAGATAGATTTCCAAATACGAAAGTTGTAAAAACAAGATACGAATAAAATTGTTTTTCTAACGTCTAATAAATATTTTTTCATAAGTAAAAACACAAGAGCTTTTTTTTTATCGGATAAATTTCTCTTTGAAACGAAATTATTTTGCCAATCAGTAATTTGACGAGAAAAACTTACATGAAAAAATCGCGAGACCGAAAGGTCGAGCGATTTTTTCTAATGTAAGTTTTCCAGCGAAATTACTGATTGGAAAAATATTGAGTTAAAAAGAAATTTATCCGATTGAAAGAAAAGCTCGAGTGTTTTTTGGCAAGATAAATTAACGACATGAATAAAACTTTTTAAATTGTCTCCATATTGACGATTTTGTATTTCTTGTGTATTGCGGTATTGATCTTTTGATATTTGTTGAAATTTCCCCAAATCGACTCGTACATTTAACGTTCAACGATACTTAATAGTTATTACCTGTCAGCTGCCAAAATAAATTAAGTGATGCAAGGCTACTAGATATGTAAGAGGAAGAAGCATTTTTATCGGAGGAAGAATAATTTTTATCGGTGATAAAACGCTATGTAGGTTTTCGCCAATTTTTGAGTAATCATTAGCGTCCATAAAGTATGGACACTAGCCCGTAATAACGTTATTGTGCATTATTTGACAAAATGCAAAGATATGTCGATTAATGTTTTTTATTAGCTATATTTAGATGCTACCATTTAGTTTTTTCTGTCGACCTTGAATAAGTTATGACGTCATTGATAATTTTTTTAAATGTCAATCCCTTTTTTTTATGGATTTTGAAAGCTTTTACAATTCTTTATTCGATGATTTAAACATTTTGGTGTTAGTGTTACATTAGAAAAGTCTATGCGACACAACCGGAAAATTTGGACGTTTTACGACAACGCATCATCTACGAAACCAGACTTGTCACTCCCGAAATATTACAGAATGTGCGAAATGGAATTTATCATCGCTTAGGATTTAGACAACAAAATGAAGGAAAACATTTTGAGCATTTGTTATAAATTTGATACTGAAAATGTCAAAAATAAAACTTAGAATTACAACACAGTTTACTCAAAAATTTTCTAATGTAACATACCAAAATTTTTACAACATCGATTAAGAATTGTAAAAGCTTTTAAAATCCACAAAGAAAAAGTGGGGTTGACATTTAAAAAAATATCAATGACGTCATAACTTATTCAAGGTCGACGGAAAAAATAAAATGGTAGTATCTAAATATAGCTAATAGAAAACATTAATCGACATATCTTTGCATTTTGTCAAATAATGCACAATAATGTTACTACGGGCTTGTGTCCATACTTTATGGACACAAATGATTAACTCAAAAATTTTCTAATGTAACATACCAAAATTTTTACATCATCGAATAAAGAATTGTAAAGGCTTTCAAAATCCACAAAAATAATGGGGTTGACATTTAAAAAAATTATCAATGACGTCATAACTTATTCAAGGTCGACGGAAAAAAACAAAATGGTAGCATCTAAATATAGCTAACAAAAAACATTAATCGATATATCTTTGCATTTTGTCAAATAATGCACAATAACGTTATTACGAGCTTGTGTCCATACTTTATGGACACAGTGTATATATTGCTATAGATTTTTCCTTGGACAAGAAAGGAAATATGATTGAACAATGTTGAACTCTATATGAAGGACATTTTAAAAAAAAAATTAGCTATTTCAGTTGTATGTTTATTTATTTCAGACGGGGATCGTTATATATATATATTATTTTATAAGTAAAATAAATTTTATAATGTATGAAATTATGATTAGCCCTCGTATATTTAGGTTGACCAGAGGATTGAACTTGCCGCTTTTCCGGATATTGTATTTGTTAAAATGTGTTGTCTGTATATATTTTGATTTTATAGATGGTAGGGATGGACAAGCGGATGTTGAAATTTCATTTTGAATTAGAGATATCTTGACGGTTAAAGTGATCGGTTTATTAAAGAATAAAATTCTCAATTTTATTCTTTGTTTTATAAAATCGGGTTGATTTTTGTTTATGCATTTATTGTAAGGTGCATGTAAATCTTAATTCGATTTATGCGAGTGTTTTAATGTTTATTGAAATTTTTTTTGTGGAAAAGATATCTCTCGTGCATTTTATAAATTGTACATGGATCTATGTAAGTTGATAAAATATTTTGTTTATATATTTGATAACACGATTATTTACATTACTATAATTTCATGTATTTCTTGTAATAATTTGTATTTGAAAGTAGTATATGGATATTAGAGAAAGTTGTCATGTTTTTTGTAAGGGAAGTTTTTTTTCTTAAAATAATTTTCGAGAACATTTTTGAATTCAAGGTTGGAGTTTTCTTTAGTGGGGAGTGACCTTGTTGTGTTATTTTGGCGCATGACAAAATTTCAATTTTCGTGAGTTTTGAAAACTTATTTGTTTTTGACATTTGTTTGAAGGGGTCAAAGTAGAGGTTAAACTTGACAGATTTCACTAGTATTTATTAGTTTTATATTTGATCGAGATTCACAAGAGGTTTTTCTCTGTGTGCGAGTCATTATTCACAAAGAGTGTTTCCTCATTGCTACTGTTTGATGATGCTTTAGCACCCTATACACTTTGTAGAGGGATTTTTTTTTATTTATTTTTTTAAAAATATACTAACAAAGGAACTGATTTGGGTTTTATTTGTGTTTATTGTTTTATTCTGGAAAACAAAACTTGACCCTGATCCGCGAGGAACGATTCATGAGATGGCAGTTCGTGGATTCTACTAGACTGAATAGCCGGCAATATAAGCTGTAGTGTGAATAAAAAAATTAATAAGCAATTTCAAAGCAAATTCCACTGCAATATGTATATAGAATTATAAAAGTAGTCCTATGTCTATAGAAAAAACCGTTTAGGGATAAATCAGGCCTTCTAACAGGGTAGCGAATAGCGCTCCAACAAGTTATCAATCTGATATCAAATATACTCTTTGAATGTTGTTGCATAATTGCATCATTAGGAGCAGGCCATCCATCCCGTTGAAACCAAACGTCATTTAAGGAAATATCTGGGATAGTATGCTTGGCACACAAAATACGATACTACTATGCAAAGCAAGTAAATATTTTTATGAGTTTAAATCTCGTTCAATGCCAAAAGGTCCAATGATATGGTTGCCTAGAAGTCCTGTCCAAACATTAACTATTTGTGGGACGTTCGTGCGTCATAGATCATAAGTTTATTTTCCTTAAACCAGTGCCGCATAGTAGCAGAATTATGATGACCATGTAGAAGGAATCTGGATTCGTCATATTTTAACAAATCTTTCGTTATTGTAGCAATGATCTAAGACTGCTTTGCAAAACGCAAACCTTTCATATTTGTCGTTTGGAAATATATCATTTGATTTTAACATTTCAGACCGGTATTACTTTTTTTTAAACCTAATAATAATAATAATAGTCCCCGTACTAGCCTTGCAGGCCTTCGTGGTGGTAACATGGCAGGCAGGTTAAAACTTGAGCCATTCGGTACAACTAAGATGGTAACGTGGCTAGCGCTACGCACCGACCGCCTATCATTACCCCAGAATTTTACCTCCAGGTACTAATTTTTGTCAGCCTGAGTTAAGCTGGGAACAAAAAAACGCCATCGATATTATTGACTTGACCAGGCCTTGAACCCAGTTCATCCGATTCATAGTCTAGTGACATCTCACTAGACCAACACTGTCCTTTTTAAACCTTACGTACGGTATTGCCTGAGACGGTAAGTTGCTCAGCAATTTTTGTGCTAAATAATTGCGTTGTCCTTTTTCATTTTGTTGTTCTTTTCTGTTTGTTGTTGAGGATATAAGTAACCATAGTTTTCGAATTTATTAATAATGTAACGCACTGCCTAATACCCTACGCTTTTTTGAAATTATGTCTGAAATGAGCGTGTAATTTGTCTGATTGATTTCGATGATGATATTTAATCAAAAATTGCTTGCAAATTGCAAAGTATCAACGGAAATAATAATAAATATATCGAAAAGAGAAACTATCGTTAATAAAAGAAAATACTAGATAGTTACGAACAATAAATAGAATTGCAATAAAATGAGATTCTATGACAGATGCGTTTCACTCGACAGCCAATACGAAACTAACGCTGGTCGCATTGAAGTCGCACATATGTTTAGCAGCTAGCGCTAGCAGTAAGCGCGACCTCCCTCGCGCTCCTACATTTCAACTATTACCGACTACTATAGGTGACTATAGGACGTTCGCTCATACGGTATATACATGTATTTAAGAAAAGTAATTTCTAGTAAATTCTACTATGGCGTTCGGTCAATTTATTGCAGTGTAATATTGGGTCATTGCAAAAGTCGTGATACATTTGTACGCAGACTGGAGTTTCCTACAATTTGTTTTCCTTCAATACAACTCCTCGAGAGAAGGGGATGCTTTCGAAAGGTTAAAACAGATTTGCTTGTTCTGAGATTACGATTACGACGTCTTTATTCAATTATATGCGGTTTCCTTCCAAATTGTTAGCTCGTTTACAGCAACAGGTGAATGTGTACTTACTTTCTCTAATATAAAACAGTCACGAGTAGAAAATAAATAGTAGAATATAAAGGTGGTTATAAGATTGCAATTGAATGAGTTGAAAATAGTAAAAAAGCAGTACCTAAAAGAGAAAAAAACGAAAAAAATATTGCAATAACAAAATGCGCACTAAAAACTACTATTTTTATAGCTAATTTGGATTCTCCCTTCAATTACTAAATCTCATTTCTTCCTATTTAAGTTCTTCTCATTTAAGTTATGTTTGTTTTAATAATTTCAGCTCCCGACATTTCTATCTAACATCAGGTGTGTAACGCAAGGTTCTAATTTGTGACCTTTGCTTTCTGATATTTTCTTTAATGTGTTACGCTCGAAAATTACTTTGAGATCTTTCGGGAATTTTTAATGAAGTTATTTCATTATTTTCTTACGTTTAGACAACATAGGCCTTTCATTTTTCAACATTTTCGTTTATTTTTATTTAATTTAATTTTGATATTAATTGTCGATCAACTTAGGCATCTTTAAGCTTTGTTTTCTCATAAAATTTACTTATGTTCTAATATTTTGGTTGTCACCATATACTCGATATTTTTCCCTGTCTTTTTTTATATATACCTCATCGCAGGCCGACATTTTTCGAAGTAATATGCTTAGTCATGGTCGTTTTATTTTTGTCATTAATTCTATTTTTGTTTCTCTAATTCAATTCTAATATTGTAGAATTTGTATTAGAATTTTGTGAACCTATTTGGTGTTTATTTTATTTGATTAAACTTGCAATTACCGTAATTCTTGCGTACATTTTCTCTTTTTCGCATGTAGCGCCATCTCACGACTTTTAGTTTATCTTTCAAATACAGTTTTCTTGACTTTTGTTTAGTTAATTAATTGGTCATTTAACCTTAATTGCGGTGTTTTAATTATCGTATTGTCGCTTGATAGCTTTGTTGTGCTCTCTTACACCTTGTTAGGGTTTATGGTAAATTAATTCCGTTTCTATCAAATCTTCCGAACTGCGCTCTTGTTTGTGACGTATATCGGTTCTCCAACCGATATCCTCTCATCTCGTTGAGACGCAGATCGTTCGTCAACTTCGACAGTATTAGTCGTGTTTTGTGAGTGATCTTAGACTTGCGGTAAGAAATATAATTATCTTTTGTATTTTTGCTTATTCGTTTCTTTTATCTTCCTTAGGATTTAATTTTGGAGCTATCTTCCAATTTTTTTAAAGTATTTAAACCGATTATTTACTTCGAAATTATTTCGAGGAACACACCACGTGGAAGACAAATTCTTATTTTTGGGATATGCAATTTTTCCTCGCAGCGAGGCTTCGTAGAATTGCGATCTTCTGGAAGGAGTTTCGTACAGAAATCCTCAATCCACCCTCAACGGTGTTTTTGGTGTCTTCAGAGCTTCCCTGTTCTGGGAATTTTGTTACAATTTACACGGCGTCTCAAAAATTGCGGCTTCTAGCGTGATGTTGGTGATCTCTGGCAAAATGGCGGTTGATCTCCAATGAATCTTATTAGGAATCGACATTCCTGATCTACCTCTGTGAAGGCATACAGGAGATAGGATTTGGATTTTGAACATTGTGATTGTCAAGCTAAGTAGATGCTGTTATATTATTTTTAGTTGTTGGTTATTATTTAACCCGATACTATCTTTATCAAAATTTTAATTAATTGATTGTTTATTTAATCTTTAGTAGGCACCAGAGAGGCTATTCACTTCTCTGTGCAACCTTTGTATTTTGCCCAAAAATTTAGATAGCATTCAAGGCTTTAACTTTAAACTTTGACCGATAGGCTTTATTCGCCTGAATTCAAACATATCCTTTTAATGTTAATATTTAACTGGTTGACTAGCTTCACCAGCAGCCGGTAGTTAGATTAGATTATTGTACGAGGCTTAGAACCTGCAGTCGTGCCTTCGTACAGATTTTAAAATATCCTGGGGTTACGTCGTAGATCTAGATTTCTTTTAATATACTCTGTAAACTATGTGTAAAGAACCACTATTACGTATACATAATTTGAGTTCTGTTTAACATATGTCTTGATCTTAAAACGAATATAACTTTATCTTTCACAGTTTTATCACCTGTGCATACAGGGTGTTGTTATCTTGACAAGTGAACCTGTATTTATGTAAACTCTGTATTGCGCCTAGAGCGTTACTTGGGAGATTAGGGGTATATTACTGGTAGAATTTGGATTTATATCCATTTACATACTAAGCCTTTACTTTGCCTTGGCGAACTTAGATTGGAGTTGTACAGCTATCTAACTCATTGTAACTTCGCAAGCGACCGTTGTTGCTTTTGTTTTTCACTTCAATTAAAACTTCCTAGTCTAGATAATTTTCTTCAATTAATATAACTTTGCCTTGATGTATCAATTTTTATAAAATTAAATATTAAAATTTGGTTTTTTTTTAATAACGTATTATCACTGATAAAATAATTTTTGTAACATCTTACTTATTCTTGATAATTATATTATTGCATATAACTTCATATATTATTATATTTCACAATATAAAAATTAATTCATTATATTAATTATTTACAATATCTTATTGCTTGGTTGATAACTACTTAAAATTTGAATTTTTGGCAAACTTTGATCTATTTTGTTATACCTTTGATAACTTGTGTTCTACGACATCTGATAACTAATCTGTTTATATTTTGAACCTACTTCTTGTTATTAAATCTTGTTATTGTTGACAACTTGTGTTTTCTTCTTTCTTCTGGTAGGTCAGGTCTAGAGAGAAAGGCCTTGCAGAACATCCCGCAACCTCCTTATTACTTGCGTCATTTTAATTTGGTCGCGTGTTGGTAGCAAATGATCTCTTCTGCTCACTGGACTGCACATGGATAAGCTGAAGGTGTATAGGAAACTATGTAATGGTGTTGATTGTTATGAGTTAGACAGCTTATTTTACCGGTTATTATTATTCTGACCCTCATCTATCATCTTCTGCGTCTCGCACGTCACCTCGCGACCATGCGGTGTGCCACCCTTTATTTAAATAAGCTACTACAAACAAGTTTATTTGAACTAAATTCACAACAGTATAATAATAGCAATAAAGATGGTCTCATTGAAATTGTTAATATTGTTCGCTGTTATTCTGGCTACACATTGGTACACACTTTCGTCCTGCGATGCATCTTCAGCCTTCCCGTCATCCCCATCATCTTCCCATTGCGGCGATTAGATGTCGGTGTACGTCGATCTGTGCTACCTCAGCAAACAAAGCGAGCCCAGCAATACGTTTTTCTGCATGGCCGCAATTACCGGGTATGCCTCATTTTTATCTTGATGATTTCTAATAAATAAGTAGGAATCCTCAAAATAGTCCCTATAATAACTGAAACTATTTTTATTTTATAATTTGAGTAGGTTTTCTGCAGTTCCAATTTAAGGTCTTTACATTTTTCTCTCTTTTCTGTCTTTATTTTTCATAATGTTTTCATTTGAACTTGAAAATTCTATTATGATTATGTTTTTTTCCTATTTCAACAGTAATGCCATATCTGGTTTATTGTCAGGATTATCCAATTGTCACTTGAGATGGTATCCATCTCTCTAAGCGTGTAATATGTCCATTTTATCTCATCAAAATTCATCATGAACTTTAAGTGACAATACGGAGCTTATAATGCTTTATTGTGTCTATCTATGTATATAGTTTTAGTAAAAGTTGGGTAGCTGCTAAGTAAGTGAGAAAGGAACTTCAGCCTAATACCGAACGCACTGGAAGTAGTGTCGCTTATGGGATATATACGTATTTCAACTAAGTTGTCATCTTCAATAGGAAGTACAGGAATAGTAACGTACAAAGATTGCAAAATACTTTACTAGTGTTATGCTTTACTGTGCCCATATTCAACACTATTATTTCTTCCTGCTGAAGATGACAACTTAGTCAAAGTACGCGAATAGGATACTTTATGTACATGAAATTGTGCCAGAGGATTAGCAATAACGCACTATATTTAGATGTATTAGTAAAACATTTACTCAATCTGTATATTATACACATTTTTATAACGTAAGTTTTTCGAGTTTGCTTCTTGAAGTCTAATAAACATTCCATGCAATTTTAGTTAAGCACATTATTTATCTAAATATTTATCATTTTAAATTAACCCTGTGCTTTAGTACCGTAAACACATATGTTTAACCCGTACAGTTGCAAGGAATTAAATCCTGATTTTCACATTTACATATTTTCGTATGTGTATACCAGATTGAATAAATTATACGTTATTTCTATTTGTCTTTTCTCTCGATCTGTTGCTTTGCTTGCTAGTATTTTTTTAAAATCTTATTTGAGGAATGAAAAATATTGGGTGAAATCTTGTTAGAAAAATCCCGTTCAAGTATTTATTTTTCAAAATGGATTTAAGCACGGGAAAATAAAGGGCGCTTTCATGTGGAAGAAATATGGCGGAAAAGACTGATAGCTTCGCTGTAAATATACGATGTTTATATGTCTAATAAATGAAATATAGGAAGACAACCACCCGTTCGAGGATCAGGGAAAGGAATTATATTTAAGGGGATAAAAAAGATGTATAAGTATTCAAAAATGGTATATCACGATTAACAAAAGAATATTAAATAGGGTTCGGAAGAATTATAATATGAGTATGATATCAACATGTTACAAACCAAGTAATGAAAGTGTAAAGTGTGTATGAATGTGTATATATTTTTTTCAAGCGTATAATAATTTCGATATTATACTATTCACAACCTTATATTAAAAGAGTTTCACTTTTTAAACAAGTTTGAGCTGTAAAAATGAAATCAATTAATTAAGCCAATTATAGTAATTATTTCTACCAGTCTGGCAGCAATTTTGTTGTTATTATTGTACGACGGAGCTGAAAAAATACATTTAAATAACATGGGACGAGTGTCTCCCTCTATGTATTCTCCCTGGTATGTATCGTAAATCCATTGTGACAGATATTTGCGTAACTAACCTAAAACGTCAAACGCCGACATTATCATTAATAATAAAGAGAATCAAATGTGTAATCTGTCATTTGAGCCTACCCTAAAAATGGATTCACAAAATCTCAATGAAATATTGTAATTAAATGCATGAAAAAAAATAGTATAGAATACACAGCAACGAAAGCATATTAATTGCCTCGCACATATTCTACTGTAACTGCATGTTCAGCAAAAATAAGAGCTTTCTCTGTCTAGTCTATAATACACTAATATTTTTCAACATCATCCAAATCTATACATTTTTCTCAGGGACTTTACAATTTTTTTTAAGTCGTCTAAAATATGATATTTGGGAAGCTCGTCAAAATAGGCATTTGTTGCGCCTCACTTCCTCCCTTGCCCTGAATCTCTTTCCACTAATCCATTCTTCAAGTTCGGGAACAAGAAAAAAATCACTCGAGGCCAGATCTGGCGAATACGGTGAATGGGGCAGCAATTCGTACCTTAATTGTGGATAATTTGGCTCCTGATGGAGCCAATTTTTTTTACTGAACAAATGTAGTTGTTGTCTTTTCAGGTCGGTATCAAAGCGTGTCAATACGTCAGCATAATATTGATCAGTTATTGTACTTCCCTTTTATAGATAGTCGATAAAGATTACGCTTTCGGAATCTCAAAAGATCGTAGCTGTAATTTTATTGACGGAGGAAATGGTTTTGGCGTTTATGAGGGCACTCTCAGTAGTTTTGACTATGTTTTTATCTCTGGAGTATAATTATATATCCAGGTTTCATCTACCGTTACATATCGGAGAAAAATCTAAGAAAATCTTGACTTCCTTGTGAAGTTAGCCTTCGGACATTTACAAGTTCACATTTGCTCAACAATAAGCAAACGCAGCACCCTTCTTCCGGTTGGCTTTTTCATATTTAAACGTTAATGCAATATATTGTAAATCCATTTGGTTGGATATTAACGGCATTAGCTATCTCACACACTCTTATTTGGCGTCCGCTCTTTATAGTGTTATGGTCTTTATTAAACATTTTTGAAGGAGCTCTCTAAATGAAGGCCCTGGGCATCCAGCACTTTTTGTGCATATATGACCACGCTTCAAAGCAGTGAACCACTTACGAATCATTCCATAAGGAACCGATTGATCGTAATATTTATATAAATTTAAGTTTTTTAACGGTTTTTTACTTCAAAAATAATGTTTAATAACATCTGAATTTTTTTTTTTCATGTTAACACAAAAAATAACTACAAATAGTTTACTTTAGACGATTATAAAAATTTATTTATTTGACAGATTTGAGTCCAATTTTGACAGCAGGTTTAATCTAGTACTTGAGTACGAGATGTAGCGCTTCTGTGGGACGTTTTGTTTTTGTAGCTTTATCCAGTCAAAAGGACCTGCTCAGGGTCCGATCAGAGAAATAACAATTTCTCTTTCTTACTCCTGATAAAGGAGTCCCTAACGAGTTACCAAACAAGGAAGACGAGTATTAACCACGACCATATATTGAAGTAAATACATGAGAGTGTGTGTGTCAATACCGCTGCTGAGGAAGTGAATTTGATCTTCAAAGGAGATTCGAGCAGTCAAAATATCTGATTTCCATGGTCAAAATTATAACGGGCTGTTGAAACAGGAGCAGGCGTATAGGTTAAAAGAGCCGTAGTAAAGACCGACTTCGCCACTCACATGCAAAGAAGCTGGACAACTCCTGTGTTTCTCTCGAAGCGACAATTAAAGGAATAAGGTTAGAGAATGTAGAGCCTCAATGGCTAAATCGGGCTAGAAGGCATGGATGAATCAGTGTCATCTACCAAAGTAAATATATAAGGCTATGAAGATGTTCGACTTAGAGATCCGATCAACGAAGCTGAAATTTCGAAGAATAAAGTACAGCGGCCGGGGAAACAGGACCAAGACTACATAGAGGAGTCTGAAAGTGTATTTAGAAGAAGCGTTAAGGGACTTTCTTTTCAAGTTGCAGGTCCAATTAATAGAATCAGGTTAGAGAATGTACTTGAATGATACATGTGGACCATAATATATCTGGGAAGGTCACATTGGAATGGGCTCTATATTAACTTCAAGTAATCTAATCAATCTAATCTTAGAACAAATGGGACGTGGTCTGTTGCATCTGATTCATGCGTGTTTATATATTGAATTAAAAGTCATAGAAGAAGAAATTTTCTATATTTTCTATATTTTATGGATACAATATCGTTATGTATATGGAATTCATAAATACTTACGCAAAATCCATACTCGACTCTGTTGGTTGTCCATCTGGCCAAACCAAAAGACAAGCAGTTCTTTCCTTTTCGCGAAACCTGAAATGGGAACGTGTATTAAAAATTTAATTATGATAGAATTTTATGAGGGCTATTTAAATTTAATATTTTGATTGTATTACAACTATATTTTTCTATATAGTCTTTCTCCGTAACAATATACTTATTGATCTGATACTTTGTTTTAGAAAGCTGGATTCACTACGTGTCCAATACCGAATGGTTTCTATAATTTCACCATCTGAGTAGAATGTTTTTCTTTTTAACAGGTCAAACAAATAAAAATCGGAGAGGCCAATACTGGGCTTGTATGCTAGATCCGAAAACAAGTCTTGCTGAAATTTGTTTTTGTGGTGGTTTAACAACGAGCATTTTCTTGAAGAAAGTAAATAGAAGCTTGGTCTCCTCTTCAACCTATTCCTCATCTTCCGTTTCAATTTTTGTATATCTTGTTTTAAATCTTGTCAATCGAATTGACACCTTTATTCGTGAGAAATTTAGTTATTATTGGCTATTCCACATTAGAATGCAACGTTTGATATCGCGACTATAACTGTCAAACTGTCAAAATAATAAAATGGCGTCACGGGTAACCTTAATTCACTTTAATTTTTGAAATCATCTACAAATGGGGACTTAATATAATTTAACAGTCTTAACTAAATTTTAAGATCCTTTGTAGATCACAAGATTTTTTTTCATTAATATTAAAATTTATTTATTTCAGAGTTCGCTGCCTATTTTTCATGTGTTGGTAAGTAGAAAAAACTATATTACATAATGTTTCTCATACTACATCTATTCAAGAAATATATCTAAAAAAAATTGGGGTGTAGTCATTATATTACTAATGACATCTATAAGTATCGGGTGTTAGGATTCGCGTTAACAAGTCAATTAGTTATAACAAAGATCAAATCAAGATTTGTTATCATACACTCCCTACTGGGAATTACGTTTACGTAACTTTGTTTAAGTAAGAATTTATAAGTTATAACTTACAATTAACACAATACATATCGAGTATGTAGTAAATATTATAATTATGAAGGTGTTCGATTAAATATTTGAATTAGATCCTTGAGCTTTGTTCGCAGCGGTGAAAAAATATTTTTATATAACGAAAACGACTATTCAATATCTAATGACATAATGTTTATACAGTTTTAATTCCCTTTATGGTCTTATGGTTACTATAAATCTGTTAAATCTGTACTGTTTTCAAGTGCACTATTTAATTTTACTCTTAAATCGACACTTTTGATGTCACTTGCGGTTTATAAAGGTTGTGTAATACACGATCACAAAATACAAGTGAAAATATATGTAAAGATTGAAGCACTTGTTGCTATAATACACGTTCATATTTAGAGTAAAGAATGACAAAGGGAATGACATTTTGTTGTTGGCAGATAGTAAAAAAATATTGGTAGTACCGGACATAACTTGAAATAACTTCTCTTGTGTTGTCTTTTTAAATTTATGAAAGACTACTGCGAAAGCTCCCTCGCAGATCCTGTCATAATAATCGCTAAAAGTGAAAAAGAACTACAAAAGAACTTAGAAATATGGAATACAGAGCTGAAAAACCACAGAATGCGAATGAATAGAAGTAAAACAAAAGGACGATAGGAGATGAACCAAAAAACATAGATATAGAAATCGATGGGGTAAAAATAGAGCAAGTTAAGGCTTTACAATATTGAATAGATGAGGCTGTTACTTGGTGAAGATCCATATTAATACGATGTAAAATAAAACAAAAATATTAATTTGTTTAATCTACAAATGAAATGAGTGTATGCACATAAATTTGGTAATTACAGGTATATAAAGAAAGAAACAATAAGCTGTTAACAAAGAAAGGAAGAGATTAGGCATTCAAACACAATAATCACATGGAAAAACCCTAATTAAATAAGTTTAGTAAAGGAGAACTATTTATATCTAGTTGGTCATTCAGTAAATTCCCAGACTTTTTATTTTTATTTATTTCCAGGGCTTCTAAGGGGTCTAATTTATGCGATTTATTTTGTACATGTTAGATTTCAAACTCCGGATCGAATGAATGGTTTTCAGATAATAAGTGATTTGAGTAATTAGAATCTAGTTTTTTGTTATCATAACTACGTTTATGTTCTGAAATTCTAGTTTTGAAATTTCTGAAAGTTCTACCAATACAAATTTTGTCACAATTACTACCACATTTTAATTTATATACCCCTGATTTATTAACTTTTGAAAATTTGGATTTATTGTTTTTAATGAACTTGGCTAAATTGTTGTCTGTTTTAAAGCATGTATTTAGGTCTGAAGTTTCTAAACATTTCTTAATTTTAATTTAAGGTTTTCCTATGTACGTTAAACCTTTAAGTTGATTATTTTTATTTTTACTCTTATCAGAAGAAAATACTTGTTCTAACGTTTGCTTGTACATTTTCTTAGCTACAATATTATCAATTAAATTTGGGTCATAATTATTATTGACAGCTATTTGTTTAATAATATTTAATTCTTTGTTGTAATTATTAGTCGTTAAAGGAATTGTTAAAAGTCTGTGTATCATACTATTGCAAGCTGCCATTTTATGGTTGTATGGGTGGACTGAACTATTATGAATTGTTATATCAGTATGTGATGGTTTATGAAATATGGAAAAATCAGGTTTATTATTTATTTTTGAAATAGTAAGGTCTAAAAAGTTGATAGACTTATTTTGTTCAATTTCTACGGTGAATTTGATATTACTATTGATTGTACAGGGTGGGGCACAGGAACCGGATGTTTTTAGAATGCATAATATTCGACCATTAGAAAAGGAAAGGGCATTTGACAGGTGGGGATACCTTCCCTGACTCAAAGCATTTTACTGTCAGTTACTGTCATGGAGCCGTGGACGCTAGAACAGCGCATATTTGCATATGATTCTTTCGTTAGAAGTGGTGAATCAGTGACACGGTTCAACGTAAATTTCGTCGGAGATCCAATATTAATCGAAATGACTCTGTCCCCACGCGTAACACAATCCTACGTTGGGTTCATAATCTTCGAACACGAGGCTCAATACTCAAAATAAAACCGCTCGGATCCCAACGTACAGCGCGCACTCCAGAGAACATTGAAAGGGTTAGACAAGCGATACTGCGAAGCCCACGCCGCCCTGATCGGGCTCATTCGGCCGGACTGCGAATCAGTAATCGTACTGTAAGAAGGATTTTACATGGTGAATTACATTTGCATCCATACAAAATAGCGGTTGTGCAGGAATTGAATGAAAGGGATTACAAACATCGAGTGAATTTTGCCCAACAAATGCTTACACTTTATGAGCAGAACGAAAACATGTTGGTGGTAATAAGTGATGAAGCCCATTTCCACCTTAATGGGGCTGTCAATAGACAAAATTGTCGGTATTGGGCTGCCGAAAATCCTCAAGAGCTTCATCAAAAACCGCTGCACAGTCCTAAGCTTACAGTTTGGTGCGCAGTGGGGAGGTTTGGCGTTATCGGTCCCTATTTTTTTTAACAAAACGATGTTACCGTTACTGTAACATCGGCGCGTTACATTAATATGGTGAACACCTATTTTATCCCTGAATTGCAAAGAAGAGGTTTGGATCCTCTACAATTATGGTTTCAGCAAGATGGAGCCACGGCACACACCGCCAGAGCGTGTATTGCTGTTCTTCGTACTCTGTTTCCTAATCATCTCATTTCGAGATTTGGTGATGTTTTATGGCCTCCTCGGTCTCCCGACTTGTTCACATGTGATTTCTGTCTATGGGGGTTCCTCAAGTCTCGTGTTTACGAGGGTAGACCTCGTACGTTACAAGAACTGAAGGAAGCGATACGTCAACAAGTTAATCTAATTCCTAGAAACCTGCTGGAAAGAGTGGAAGTCAATTTTCGTGAACGACTACAACATTGCGTAAACGAAAACGGACATCACATGCCTGAAGTAGTTTTCCGCACATTATGAAATGCTAAATTCTTGCGTATGTAATCCTACCAATAAATTTCTTTTAAAGCAAAAACTGACGATTTTATTGTTATTTCAAAAACATCCGATTGCCGTGCCCCACCCTGATTTATATATGTTACGAAACTATCTAATTGTCTAGTGGTACCAGTAAAGCTGGCTAAAATATCATCCACATATCGGTGCCAGTAAATAAATTTGTTACTCATAGGGTGTTTATGAATTAATTTTTCAATATTGTCCATAGAAACTTCAGCTAGTAGCAGACTGAGGGGGTTACCCATAATCAAACCATCATTACTACTGTAAATTTCCCCGTTAAAATGAAAATAATTTTGATTTAAACATAAAGAAAGAAACATTTAATAATGCTATATATAGTGTTAGCGAAACGCGTCACATTTTTGTAAACGTTTAATAAATATACGTTTTATATAGTGAAGATTAAACAAATTGTTTTCTTTTATTTTACATCGTACTTTACAATATCTTGGAGTGCCAATAGACGAAAGAAATTTAAAATATTTAAAATTTCTTTGATAAAAGCATCATATGCCGAAACATGTAAGATTGTTTTAAATATATACATTTTGAAGTAAAACCAGACTTTAAATCGCCAACTAATCGAAGAAATACATGTAAAAATTTGACGTCGAATTTACTGTAATACACGTTCAAGGGACATTGTTCAATAAATATATGTAGAAATACATATAATTTATGATGGTGATGATTACTAGCTTAACACTTTTTGTACGTTATCTAAAATTTGGAAACATTTCAATTAACAGTAATGAATACCATTAGAATAATGTGATGGTATCCGTTATTATTTGGTAGTTATTGAAAATAGTTTGTAAATAAATATCAACTTCGTAGTCTTGAAATTTTAATTGACTTGCTTTAATGACAGCAGCTTCTTCTGTATCATGTATAATAGCGACTAATATAGCGACTGCAGTGAATGGAAATGTTAAAAATAAAAGAACGTTCCAATCAAGTTCCTCAGACAATCAAAATAGGTCGAGGGGGTTCTGGGAAATTAGGACATTGTTTATGAAATTATCGAATTTGTTTGGGAGAATTAATAAATACTGCTTTAGACTATGCTAGTAAATTATTTACATCTAGATAGCAGTGACGAATAGTTTCAGTTACGATGTAGCACGTGTACTATACACGTAACTTGCAACAAATTGGGGACAGCAGGTTTAAGCAAGCGGTCTTCTTCTTCTTCTTCTGTTTTGGGTTGGACGCCAGAACGTCCAGGCACTTGAGCACACTGCTCTTTGTACTATCCTCAATAGATCTCTCAGGTCCACTCTGTTAGTCTTGTGTCCTCGATAAAAGCCACTATCTTCTTTAGGAGAAGTTTGAGTACACTCGAAGGATCCAATAGATCTCTCTCGAAATATTTCTGTCTAAGCTCCTTCAGTTCCTCACACGTGCATATTACATGAAGGCTAGTTTCCTCCTGTTTTTCACATCTCCTACACCAGGGCTCGCTAACCAAGCCCATGCTGTTCAGATGCTTCCTCAAAGGACAATGTCCGGTTATTAACCCGGTAATTATTTTAATTTCTGTTTTGTTACTACGAATTAGGTTGGCAAGCAGTCATCACGAAGCATAGTTGATTTGCCGTAAGTCACAAACATTAACACTTGGGTTGTCCAAATTTTAAACTTTCGTAAAGTGATTAAAATTTTTCCATTTGTGATTTGCACTGTTGCCATGTTTTTGATATTGTGATAGTTGCCGGATCAGTCAATTTATATTGCACATCAAACACCTCACTCGATATCTGTCGTATTTAAATAAATTTCTAATATAAAGTCATCGAGCTGTGATATCTGACGTGGGCAGCGTCGCCATGTGATATCTGATCATCTAACTAAAGGCAGGATCGCCATGTGACGTCATCCTGGCAGGATCGCCATGTGATATCTGACGTGGGCAGCGTCGCCATGTGATATCTGATCATCTAACTAAAGGCAGGATCGCCATGTGATGTCATCCTGGCAGGATCGCCATGTGATGTGACCTGGTCCCGGAGGGCACATCGCTGCGTTGGTACGTAGATTCGTCGATATAATAAATAATAAACGGGCAGCGTTTGGATAACAACATATAATTAATTAACACATTATAAAGAATCAACAATAACAATATACATAGTAACAAATAGACACTAGTCTTAAGCTATAATACACTCTCTCGGACTCTGTGTGTCTCTCTGTGTCTGTCTGATCTAATGGATCGTATTATATACTTCAGCGTGTCCTCCTTTAGACTAGTGGCCTCAGTATAAGATCAATAAAGTGGTGAAAGAGTATAACATATATCGAGGTCGTATGTGATGTAATTTGGACGTACCGAGGTCGTGTTTTGTATTCAATAGAAACAAGACCGGGGTCGTACCTTGAATAAGATAAGTAGTTCAATAAATGACTAGATTTGGTTATCACAGCGCAATTATTTTTACGAATTATTTCTTCATTTGTTACTAAAGGAGTTGTAAATTTTGTATATTCCAGCATCATGCATTGATTAGTCTATAGTAAGACGAAACACGTATGTGCATGTCTGGATTTTCACGCAAATATGAATTTGTACTGTGTTTTCAATACCCGATTTTTTATACTCCTGATATTTTTGTGTTATTATAAATATTTTTATATTCCCAAGAATCACTCGTATCTAGCAAGTATTGCAGCAAAACTAATTTTACGCCCAACTTAAATTATGCAAACCAAACATAAATAAATTGTAAAATGATATGATTTTATACATAAAACTTGAATTGAAACTTCTTACATAAAAATGCAATACGAATGTGGTGTGGTTATGTATTAATGGTGTTTTTGATTTAATTAGCGTTTTAAATACCTGTAATTAGCATCCAAATAAAGGGCATACTAAATAAGATTCTCTTGACAAACAGAATTATTCAAAGCACTTGTCTTAGCAAAAAGTTTAAGATGTCTATTCAGAGTTTACGAGCGTAATATTATAGTATTAAGTAACGTCCTTAATTAACATTATAATTAAATTTAAGCCATTAAGTATGGTAGTTCAAGTTAATATCTAACTAAATATAAATTTGAGTACACGTGATATAGATTTAGTCATATATTGTGGTAATATAGAGGAGGGGTTGTAATTAGTGCATAGGTGGTTAACTAGAGGTAACAGTCTGTCTCCAAAATGCATTAAACTAGTGAAATAACAGAATCTAGATTATATAGGTTCTATAAATTTAATTGTTTATATCTTCCTAATCTTTATCGAATGTTAGTGCGTAAATGCCTAATTACAATTACTACATTTCACAGTTGAATTTATGCCAATGTATTATATGTAGTTAAAATTGGAGATTGATCCCTGTATTTGTTATTATACCAGGCATATCTACAAACTAAGTTCCGATTGGTCATAAAGACTATCATAATTTTGTTTATCCATTTTTTCATATTCATTCGCCTATATGTACGAGTATCTTAAAGCTATTTCTTGAGGTAATAACCATTTAAATTTACAGATTCGTTCTAGTATAGCACAAGTTTTTGTATACAATTATTTGTGAAATTTGCGCTCAAGTGTTTCATCCAATATTTCTCTTTTAACATCGATGCTGTATCGGTGGCCTGTTAAAAATTTCTTAAGATGGAGAAAGAGATGATAGTCAGCCGATCGGAGCTGTACTATGTGGGTGATTAAAAATTTCTTATTTAAATTAGTTAGAAACTAGAACAATTTTGAAACTCATTGATTGACGGAGAAGATACTTGTTCAAATTTCATTATAACGATAAGAAATAAGTACAAAACTTCTAGTTTCAAAAATTTTATTGAAAATCCACTACAATATTGTTTCGCCATGGCATCATCCGGTGAATGAAAAACTGCATATTTAAAATACAAGTCTGAAAATTTATGTACAAATTATTGACAAAAATGGTGGTTAAAACATTTTTACAATCTTGAATTTAGTAGAGGGCAGTTGTTTAAATCTAATTGGTCATTTAAAGCTAATCCTAAAGTTTCTAGCAAGTTAAATTTTTTGCTTTTATCTTGAATATGTAAAATTTTGAAATCTATATTAAATCTATGATTTATTTCTAAATAATGATTTGCGAAAATTGAATCTGTTTTGTTTTCTTTATGACTTCTCTCGTGTTCTTTCATCCTAATTTTGAACGTTCCCCTTGTTTGTCCTATGTATACCTTATTACAATCTTCACATGTGACCTTGTATACACCAGAGTTTGATTCTTTGTCTATTTTATCTTTGTTGTTTTTAATCAAGTTCTGTGTAGTATTGTGTGATTTAAATGATATATGTTCGTTATTAAGTTTTTTAATGAAAGTACCAATTTTTTCCGAAATTTTTCCTAAATAAGTGATTGAATTGTAGGAATTAGTTATATTGTTTTTTTAATTTTGGGAAAACTACACAAAGGGTTTTAGATTTTTGTTGACTATTCAGGATGTTATTGATAATATTTATAGAGTAACCATTGTTTAATGCTATTGTGTATATCCTGTTTAGTTCGAGGTCGAAATGATTTTTACTCATAGGTACGTTAATTAATCTATACACCATTGATTCGTCACCTGTTATCACTCTGTACATAAAGTTTGAGTTCGGTTGTAAAGCGATCCAACAGTTCTTTGGCTCACGGTTAAGCGATTTTCTTTTTGTTCATTAGACAAGTTCTTAGACACCAGCTTTGCACAAATTTTTCTTATGCCTAGTTCTTCTGTCAAAATTCGATGAACAGTATCCTTACTCATGCTTACCTCATGGGCAATCATCCTGATTGTTAGCCGTCTGTCTCGTGCTAACAGAACGCACCTTGAAAGCTCGCCTAAGCAAATCCTCAATCAAGTCTATGCGTATCATATTTTTTTATTCCCGCAGAATTGTCCACAAAGAATTCTTACCGCAGGACTAGACAGTGAATCAAATCTGTTATCGCGAGGCCCTTGAACGTTTGCGGAAAAGGGTTTTGCGTGTGCGACATGACTCCCAGCTCTTAGACCTTGCATCACGATAATTTTTCCAGTCACACTTCATTGTCGGTTAGAGAATTTTTTGCAGAGAAAAACATTTCAGTACAACCACACCCAGACATGACTCCATGTGACTATTTACTTTCTCCAACGCTTAAGTGGAAGTTGAAAGGTTACCATTACGGAGCAATAGATAACTTTCAAAGAGTCAAGTCACAGGTTCTAAACAGCCTAGAGGAACGAGACTTCCAGAATTGTTACCAGGAATTGAAAAATCGCTGGAGACACTGTGCGTATTCTCAAGGAACATATTTTGTTGTTGTTGAACATACGATGTTAAATTGTTGATACATTCAATAAAAAACTTTAAAATAGATTATTGCCATTACTTTTGGGACAGACTTTGTATTTCTAAAATAATTTTCATCTCTAATCCACTTGATTTATTTCTTCTTTTCTTTCTTGTCTTCCTTCGGAACGTTATTTAAATTTTTTAAAGTTCCGTTTTGCACTGCTAACCATTATCTTCTTTTATATGACATAATACCAAAGAAACCACCGTGAGAGAAATCTTTGAAATTTTTTCTCGTTTAAAAGGTAAATGGGTTCATTCTCATTACTTCTGAGACATATTTCGTACATTAATGAATTCCTTTCGTGCTTTTTTAATGTATAAAGGCGAACTTGAGCTTTGATGTAACTGAAATTTTGTTCGCATTCTCTTGTAATTTAAATTTTCTTTTAAAATAATTAGGATCACAACGAGAACTATCTACTCATCGTTGCATCGGATGCATAGAAATGTACAGTTAACTTATGTAAACCTTTAGTATTTAAAAACTTTTACTTGTTCGATTCATTTGTTGTTCACCTTGGTATTAACCCTTTCTGTAGTGTTTTATAATCATTAGTTCTGTTCTCCTTTCCTTGTTAATTTTCGCTATAGTTTCTTAATGCTATAGTCTTTCAGTCTTTTTGACTGCAAGGTTTGTTGTAGTTTAGTTATTATGCAGATTTCCTCTTTCGTTTTTTGTCGCACTTTATCACATTCTACGTCACTTCTCTTAGTTACTGCCCATTATTTCATGGATCTATGTTCCTCTAAGTTTTCTGTCCTTCTTTTTCTCTGAATAACTTTGCTTCGTATGCTTTGCTTGCTGTTCTCTCTTCTTCTATTCTCATCACATGCCCGAATCATCATAACTGTCTTTCTTCAATACAGTCTTGGCGTTTTTTTAAGGTTTCTTTGAAAGTGCTTTTCCTTATTTACTTTCTTGTTTCATTCCTACTTTTTGTAGGGAACTCACTTCGGTGCTTCGGATTTTGCTTTTTTCCTTTGAATATGTCTTGCAACCGAAAATAAGAATTAATATCGTTATTATCTTCAATATTTCCGTTTTATCCATATTGGAATTTCTTTTCTTACTAAAAGCCTACTGAGGCACAATATAGACTAGCCTCCTGATGGTATACCCTAGAAACGTGATTTGTCACGGTTAGATCGTCTACATTATTAGCCTGCTGGACCTAGTAAGAATTTCCCAGCAAAGAAAGAATCAGCACCAACAGCGAAATTCTAGCAAATGCTTCGGAACCCATCGGCGGAAAACGTAGGAAACGTCCAGAACATCTTACAACTGAATATGGAAGGCATGAGCAGATCTAAGTCTGAATACATTGTACGCATGTTCGAGGTGTAACAATTAAAAAACGATAATTTTTCCCTGTGGACTTTGTTAAGTAAAATTACATGATTTTAAGCATTTAGTCCTTCAAAATAGTCTCCCTCGGGTGCGATACACTTATTCCAGCTTTTGTCCCATTGCTGGAAGCATCGTCGAAAATAATCTGGAGTTAACCTCATTAAATCCTTCATCGTGCGTCTTTGAATTTCTTCAAGTGAAGTTTTGATATTAGGAAACATGAAAAAGTCTGCAGAAGCAAGTCAGGACTATGGTGAAGGGAACACTGAAACAATTTTTTCGCTAACAATTGCTACACAACGAATGCAGTATGGGCAGGGGTGTTATCGTAATGCAGAATATATCCATTCTTGTCACATCCGTGCAACTCTGCCACACAAACGTTGTAGGACATCAAAGTAGAAGGTACTGTTAACAATCCTATCCTGTAACACAAAAACTTTGGCTTTGTTGGATGTTTTCGTTCCTCTCCTACTCGTTTACGTGTTTATGCCTAGTTCTACAGACAACATCTTAATGGTTAATCAACGATCGAAGTACACTAGTACTTGCAAACGTTTGATATTTTCATCTGTGTGCACCGTGATTGGTGCACGTCTGGTGACTGCTCGTCTTTCACAGATTCGCGACCGGATTTAAATCGCGTTGATCTCTCGTAAACACGTGCCTGTGATAGACACTCATTGCCATAAATATTTTTCAATATCGTTCAAATTTCCGATAGATTTTCTCGTGATTTCAATAAGAATTTGATAATAATACTTTGCTTCATTTTATTATCGCACATTTTTTCGATATTTAATCATTACACGGTGAACTTAGAAACTGTCTACAACATGTAAAACGCGTGCTATGACATTGCATCGTTGCAGACATGCGCACAAATTATGGAATTTTAGTACTCAGACATTAGCTTTACAATGAAAATTAATTTTTTGTGAAAAACATCTTTTTTATTCCTTTCCTTTCATTCCACATAGCCACAGCAACGCAAGGCGGGGTATTGAATTGAATGACGCGTTTTATCGTGAATTTATGTTTGTTACAATACTTTTATTTACTCTTCCATTCATTTCATATCAGATTGAGCCACAGCGAAGCGTGCCCGGGTTTAGCTAGTATTTTATACAAGTTTATGATTAACAGATTGTATACAGTCTCCGCCTTCCTGATATTCAACGGTATTTATAACTTAGTTTCGAAGTATTTAAAAGAAAATGTAATTTACATCTCGCTTAATACGAACCCTGCCGTAATTTTCAAGGAAATTCATTCTCTTCAGAGACGTTATTAACCTTGACGTTCCTTTAGCCTGCTTCTTGAAATGTCGTTGTCGACATGACGTCCCTTATTCAGAAAAGACCGTGTAATATTCTGTTTTTTTACTCATATACGATTGTTATGGAAATGAATCTAGAATTTTATTATCGGAGCATCATATTAATATAAATGAGATTTTAATAAACATCTATTGTGTTTTGATTTTTTCCTTTATTAAACTTGTGCAAATACGATCGCATACACAAGTTGTTTTGTATTTTTTTCTTGTAGTAAATTATATAGATGAGGCAGTATATTGATGGAAAATTTTTATGCAATCTACTCAGTCATAAAGAATTGGTTTTTCTAATAAGTATTGAATAAAGTAACGATTCTGGAATCGGAAAATATATCCATAAAGAAAATGATGAAAAAATCAAAATCGAAGGGGAAACGATTTTGTTGCAATAAAATTTTTTACTAGGGGAGATTTTTATATCATGAAAAATGTGACAATAGCAAACTTTCGCTGTCAAATAGGTGTCACATTTGGATTTATACTGACCAAGTTCAAATTTTGCTATAAAATATGATGGCGCTTACTTACACACGTTACTCATCCTCTAATGAATATTTTTGGGTCCATTTCCTTCTTTCGTCAAGCATTTTATCACGCTTCTGTGTTCTAACTGAATTTTTCTTATTTTTTGTTAAATGAGAGAAATTCAGTTAGAACATAGAAGCGTGATAAAATGCTTGACGAAAGAAGGAAATGGACCCAAAAATATTCATCAGAGGATGAGTAAACGTGTGTAAGTAAGCGCCATCATATTTTATAGCAAAATTTTGGTGTAAACAATTTCTAAGGGACAGGGAATCAATTCTAGACGATCTAAGATGCGGAAGGTCTATCAAAGCAAGAATTAAGGAAAACATCAAGAAAGTCGAGGAATAGATCTTTAATAAACCGAAGAAAGAAGGTGCCAATTATTACTGTGGAAGTAGAAATATCAGAAGCCATAGTAGTATTAAAAATTTTACATGATTATTTAGGAATGGACAAAGTGTCAGACGATGGATTCCCAGGTTGATTACTCCCCTTCCATAGCTCTATCTCTCATGATTTCTATCCCTTCATTCCATGTTATTACAGGTCTTCCCCTTTTTTTATTGTGTGGTGCATACTGGTATACCTTCTTTGACCATCGATTCTCCTCCATTATCCTGTCGGTTCCAGAGTAATTGTCTAGTTTCTATTTCGTCGGTGCTTGAATATACTCTTCTTCTTCGTCTTCTTATTTATTGATTTGGTATTCGCACCATTGCTGATATTCGACATGTTCTCCTTAGCAAGTCCATCTCATCCTTTTTATCTTTTTGGACAGTGGCCAACATTCTGTGACACAAGATAAAATTGGCTCAACTATAATTCTGTATATCATTATTTTAGCTTATTATCACTATGTTAGCTTAATATTATTTGACTAAAATAGGGATTAGTTCAGTATACGAATACATTTCTTAGTTTGCTGTATTCGGTCTTGTACGGCCTTTTTTGACGTTCCTTCCTCCGACAAAATACTTCTCAAATACTTATATTCCGTACATTTCCCTATTTCCCTGATTTGCAGTTCTGGATCTTCTTCTTGCCTTTCCCTTAGTTTCAAATACTCAGTTTTTTTTCATATTCATATACAATCAATAGGAACGGGAATAATCTTTTGAAACAGTCAACAGGAGGATATTGTTGAAGAAATTAGCTAGCTTCGGTATCAAAGACACATGTTTATAGATGGTTTGAATCTTATCTCTGTGGAAGACATCAGAAGGTGACGTTTAATGGTGTGGTTTCGTTGGAAAGGGAAACAATCCATGGTGTACCACAGGGAGCAATATACCTTATTGTTCACTTTGTATATTAGTGATTTGAGTAAATCCTTTAAAAGTTGTAAGGTGTCCATGCTTGCTGATGATACGATTATTTATGTTTCCGGAAGTAATATTAATGATATGGTTATAATAGTTAATAATGAGTTACGTGATTTTTATAAATAAAATGTAAGCAAAACAAAGTTCATATTTGTTGGGTCGAATGCTATCTTAGGTATATTAGATCTTAATGATGTGAAAATTTATATTAACAATAAAAAAATAGTTGGAGTGAACAGTATCAAGTATTTGGGAGTAGTAATTGATAAGAATTTCATGTAGAATACATTCAAAATAAAGATTCTAAAAAGCTGTATTTCTTGAGTAGAGTGGGTAAACATTTATCCATGGGCATTAGACTGTTGTTATATCAATTATTAATTGTTCTTCATTTTAATTTTTGTGCAACCATACTATTCAGTTTGACTCAGGGTGAGCTCCAGGGGTTGTAGGTGTTATTTTAAATGTAATAGATACACGCCTATGGTTTTAATGCTTGACGTTCTGAACTTATATCTGAATATAAACCAATATGTTCTTTATAAAGTTTTGCTGTTAATTTTTAAGGTAAAATTGGTCAGGTTCCTAAGCTATTTAACAGGCAAATTGAATTATGTAAATGATATACATGAGTGTAATACACGCAGAACACATGATTTTTATGTAGTCTTACAATAACTACAACAAACCACAAAAAATGTTTTTATAAATGGTCTGATAAGGTTTAATAAACTATCTAATCAGTAAAACAATGTGAAAGTGTACGTAGCTTTAAGGCCGTGGTTATAAATTACGTTAAGAACGTACTGTAGATTTTTGTATAGACAACTGTTGCTAAATAAATATTATTATATTATTATCTCCATTTTTTATACTCAAATTCTTCATTGTCACAAGCTATAATTACTTAATCGTCAGCAAATAGAAGGGCTGTTAAGCATTGGTCGTCTATCTGAATTTCGATTCCTGTAGTTTTTCTTCTCCAATCTAGCGCTTATTGAATATATATTTTGAACAAGCTAGCTGAAAGGCTACATCTGTGTCTAAGTTCTTTTGTTGCAGGGAAAAAAATATGAAATACTGTTTCCCAATTAACTGCATTCATTGCATTTGCATATCCAGATGGCCTGGAGATAGATCTTATTGAGGCCAATCTTGGTCAGTTTTTCAAAATGCCTTTTCGAAGGTGTCATAAGCTTTCTTTAAATTGATAAATAATAATTCATAATTATTACGTTGTATATTTTGATATAATTTTTTATTATGTTGACCTTCTTTTTAAATCACATATTCTTTAGTGAATCGTTGCCAATTTACAAAACAATTGCAACATTATTTTAAATAATTCGCAGATTTTTGCTTACTTTATTGAAGTTAATTAAAACATTTTTACCACACTATAGCTTTCAATCCTTTAAATCAAAATCAGTAGTTTAAAAAATATTACACTCGGAGCCCTACCATACACTTTAACGTAAAGCACATCACTAAATTACGGATGTATTAATACTAATTTATAAAAGTAATCATATTTATATCTACTTATAATCGCATGTTTACCAGAGAGTCATAAGCGTGATTCAGTCATGATTCCACCTAATGATACAAATATATGCATTTATAGTTTTCCCAACGATAATCCAGCAAATCGTATAGAATCGACTGCAGAATATCCCCATTGTCCAAATTCATGACCTTATTTTTATTTATATAGATAATAATGGGCTCATAGTAATTTCATTCTCTATACGTATGTGGACCAATAATTAATTTTAAATGATCTATTGTTACATTGTGATCATTGTCTAAAATATGTCCGGTAATCCGACCGGTTAAATCTAGTGTGTGCTGCTGCGTATTGAAATTTGGCATTTTGTTTGACCATCGGTGTAAATTATAAATCAGTGAGTGAGAAGCATTATTTCAGGTATTAACTCACCGATTCACTCGATATCGAAATAGTAAATAAATTAAAGAGAAAATACCCGAAAAACTAGAAAGTTGGTTAGTAGAAGAATTTATTCAAAAAGTTCGGGATTATAAACTCTAAAACGGAGATATTTTAGTTTTATTTGACGTGATATCATTGTTTCCTTCCATGCCTATTCAAAAATCTTAAAATATTAATCAGATTTGCTTCGTAAAGATAAAATTAAACCGACAAAACTAAATGAACTAAAAAACTATTACCTTGGTTTTTATAAATGTTGTAATTGAATAATTGACATATTTATCTCAATGTTCAGGTATAAAACTTTGTCTTTTCGCAACAGGTCAGTTCACTGGAGCATAACTGTAGTTACTTAAAATAGCTTTGGCGTTAATGTTATCATTTTTATTAAACTTGATATTAAGTTTATTTAGTATATAACCAGGGTTCCAATTCAAAATACCAGGAAGAGACAAGTGGACATAAAATACCAGGAAAAATACCGTAGCATGTAACAAAAAAAAGAACTTAAATGAATCGACGCTGATAAAGTTAAATAAAAGAATGCCGAATCAATTAAAAAACAATAGAGAATCTTAGCTTTTGTGTCCGTCTCAGTAGGGGAAAAATTAACTTTGATTGCTCTGTCACATTGTCCTTGGTAGCAGGTCAAGGTAAAAACTTCTACGTTAGACCGGAAAGAGCAACGTGGATATTACAATGACCTGGAGTACGATGGTCGCACAAGCCAAAAAAACATTAGATTAGTTCGGATGGCTTTTTATACGACAACTATATCTTGTTAGTGAGAAACGATTCGCTTCTCATTCAAAAAAGATCTCCTATGGGTAATTGATGCTTTCAATTAAAATAACGTGTTGCTAAAAAAGATCCCTGAAGATAAGAGGCTACGAGCGATACTCTACATAAAGAGAATAATTAAGCCCTACAAATTATCAAACACGTGTTGAACGATAGCGAGATAACATCTTCCCGATATCGGTGTCGGTCTTACAACTCTCTGCTCGATCGAATCTTGGCGATCGGCAGCCAGAGGGAAAAGCAACGAAAAAACTAATACTTAATCATTTTTGTAGATGTAGGAACGTAAGCGGATGAATATACAGGTAGGTTTCCAATAAATAGAGCAGAATAAAATAAAGTAACAAGCTAATTGGCTACGAAATAATGAAGTGTCTACAATCACGTAACAGACTATTGAAAAATTAGTTTTAAATAGGCCTAGCTGGTCATTAAAAATAACGTCTTTCAAATTTTTAGTACCTTTATAAATTTCTATGGATTCTGAGATATTCCATTTGAAACTTTTTTCTCATTGTGTAGAGTTAATGTATTATTCAAACCAGGAACAGGTGTCCTGTTTATTATTTATATAAATAAAAAATGTAAATGTTCGTTTGTTTAAAATCTTAAATCTCCGAAAGTTTATATACCTATTACATAGATGTCACCCCTGTGACAGGTAAAACATGATTTTTTTCGAAAAACAGCCCCGCTGTTACAACGCGGCTTGCAGTAAATGAATTAATGAGCAAAGTCGTAGAAGCGACAATATTTACAGCCGTGTAGACAATTAGTCATTCGAATTTTTCATAGAAAAAATTCGCCCTCAAGTAGGAATCGAACCCACCTCTGGCTCGCCGGACCATTGCTCGACCACTGAGCTGTTGAGCCGTGAATTAGAAATTTTTATGGGGATGCTTTGAGTTACATCAAAGGAAACAGATGAATATATCTTGCCCGTAGTACGCCAGTTGTACAAATTAATTGCGTTTTCGCGAAGTAATGTAATTGCAAATATTCTTTCTACACTTTACGGCGCTATTTTATTCGAATTTTTCATAGGGCTTACCTATTTCATACCTGCAGATTTTGTGTCGATATGGGCTCACCCATTATAATTTGACGGGACTTTGCACTGAGTAGTTTTACTCTCCACAGTCTATTTGCCAGGTAAGAGTGTGTATATGATAACAAAGTGCTATTAATCCTTTAAAGCTTTACTAAAATTCAAGTAAAGTGCGTCTACCTGCTTACTAGATTCTAGTGAATTACTTATACAGTTTGAGAATTTGTTAGGGTATTACGACCAGAAAAGAAACCGTTCTGATTTCAGTTAATTACGCTGTAATAAGTATTAAATATGGATTCGAAGACAATATATTAATATTTATTTAATGTTAATTTCTTATTGAGGACACACAACACATCATTACCCACGCAAACATGAGAACAGAGAAAAGTATTTAAAGCAAATATTTAATATTTTATGTTTACAAATGCCATGTCACTTCTAAATCAAAAAGCTTTTTCATAGAGCTTTCATTTGAGACAACCGTATCGAATAAAGCCGTGTAAAATTGTAAGGAACAAGTAAATGTCGCCACTTTAGAGAATCGAATACCCTAGAATAAATATTGGAATAACGTCAATAGCGGAAATAATGTATTTCAGGAAACCTATTTTGTTACAGTCAGTAAAAGCGAACAGAATTTATTAAAAGAATAAAAGCAAAGTAATTTATGTGTAGGACTTTTGCTAGAATTACTCTAGTAGAAAAGATTCTCTAGTTCAAGTAGTTTAACAGGAATAGAAAACATAGGAAGAATACTAAAATATCAGGTAACCAAATAAGTTCGTGCGGTTTTTGATGGTTAAATATAAATATTTGTGAAGAAACAATAATATACTATTATTCACCGAAGTAATTACCGCCACACTCAATGACCTTTAGCCAACGTGACACCAATTTTTGTATGCCGGTATTGTAGAACGCTATGGATTCGAGTTTGAACTGTCTATGTTTCATGCAGTTGTCAAGAGACAAAAGAGGTGGTAATCACTTGGCGAAATGCCAGGAGAACTTGGTAACATTTCTCAGCCAAGTTCAGAAATTTTGGCGTTATCCTTTAAGAATACCACTTTCTTTCGATTGATCAAAGAAGGTTGTTGTTGGATGAGTGCTATTTGTATTCGCTGAAGCTGTTCACAATACAAGTTAGAAGTGATAGTTTGACCCATTTCCAAAAACTCATAATAGACAATTCCGGTTGTTGTCCGCCAAACATACAATAAAATCTTGTTTGAGTGCAAGGAACCCTTGGGAGTGTGTGGCACCGAATCAGTGAGCAACAGCCAATGATACGAACGCTTAAAATTTGAGTATAATATTCACTTTTCGTCGCAGGTTAACAACGGATCAAGAAATGGTTCATTATCGTTGCGTGAAATGTTTGCTGAACAAATGGTAAGACGACCTAATTTGTTATTATTTGACAATTCATGTGGGATCCATTTGCTTACCTTCCACGTCTTTCCTAACTGATGAAGGTACAAACGAATGGTTTCATTAGTCACATTAAACATTTTTAGGCATGTTGTTCTGGAATTTTCTTCGATCTTCCAGAGCTTGCTTCATCAGTCAAGCTGAGATCTCCTGAAGAAAATTTCTTAAACCACTTATGCTGTTCGATCACTTACGGCATCATCATTCATTCGTTGCTATTTTCAACTATTTAAAACTATGAATTAAATAATTGTCACCAAATGTGTATGTATCCGATAAAATATGGATTCATACTAAAGTAGATGACAGATACCCAACAAGTGCTATCGCACAAAAACGGAACGAACTTATTTGATTGTCTGAGTGCAAAAATTAAATTTTACCGGAAAATACCTTCAATTTATGATAATCAAAACGGAAATAAAATTGCAGCAATGTGATTTGGATAAAATTCGAGTTTGAGGTTATAATTTAGACAATTGAATTGGTTTGGCTTTTACTTGATGAAGATCCATAATTTAAAATAGAAATAAAGCTAATAGTTAAAATCTTCACTTTATTAACATTTGTTCGTAAAACGGCATTTGTTTCGCCAGCACTGTGGCTTTATCAGTTAAGTACTTACTAGAGCACGTTGTAAACTATAGAGAAAAGAAAATGAAAAGGTTAATATTATTTTACAATGTCTTTAAAATGTGAGAATTTACACAAATATTGCATTTTTACTGCAGTATTGCTACTATTGATATTATATTATTAGGCCCATAATTTTCTTTCTACTGATCAGATCAAGGATTTCAATAGCTTCAAACCTTTTCCGGACAACATCGGTCATTTTACAAAATACCGCTCGTTAGTCAGTCCAGTGGTTATAGACTAACAAACCACTCGACTGACGGTTTTTTAGTCTATAACGGGCACATATACGAACATTGCCTTGTATAGGCTGTCCTTGTGTACAACATATGATAAATTGATGTAATTATGTTGAATGTAAATCCAAAATATTGTGACTCAATGACGCAAACCCCGAAAATTGTATTACGTGACGCCTATGAACTCAAAATATTCAGAATGTGTACAAATAATAAATACCTCATAATAGCCTATGTTTACATACGTAACAGCTGGGTGAGATGGACAATAACAAAACTATTATTTTTGTTATTGTCGGTCAACTTTAAGATATCGTTTTTGATACTTTTTATAAGGCGCGACAAAAATTTTTTAAATATCTTTGTCATTTTTTTTCGCGTATGAGAGGGAATTTTGGGAAAATATTGTGGATTTACATTCTATATAACTACATCTTCCCATTTTTCAGACGTTGTCTTTTTGTTTCAAGAACACCCTGGGAATATATATATATATATATATATATATATATATATAAATGTATATATATATATATATATATATATATATATATATATATATATATGTACATAATATTAGAACGAATTTCTTATTTTCTTGGCCGTAATTATAATACGAGATAAAAGTATGTTTTTTTGGGAGTAGCGGCCGGGTAATTAAAACAATATTTAATTTGACGTTTCGATACTATATATAGTATCTTTTTCAAAAACTAAAATTTATTTAAATGTTAAAAAAAGGTAAGAGATGATATTATAATAAATCAACTTACATTAAATATTTTTTGTGTTAATATATTGCGACGTATTTGTTTTACATTTTTAAATAAAACTTTTTGTATTGGCAGGTAAACTGTTTTCGGACATGTGTTTGTTTTGACGGGTGGAAAGAATGTTAGCTTTGTCAACACTTCAGGGGGGGGGGGTTAACTGTTCTCGGACATGTGTTTTTTATTTTATTTTTGCGATGTTTATATTGTTATTGTGTTTTTTATATAATGGGTAGGTATATTGCTGACAAATTATGTAAATCTGTACGGTCAATAACTGAATTTGTATTTTTGCATGTGGATGCTTTCTAGTATATTTCTTGCTTGTTGTTTTTTTTCAGATGTAATTATTCCGGGTTTTAATCTAAATTGAAAGTGTGTTTTGTTTGTTTGACATGTTCTTAAGGGCCGTATATATATATATATATATATATATATATATATATATATATTTATATTATAAAATTACTTACTTGTATACGATAGTAGTAGAGTACAGTAAACATGGAAAGGCTATCGCCATGCTTGCAAACCAGATGAAGATAATGGTTATTATCGAAGATGTTTTTGACATTCTTGGTTGTAGAGGATGTACGATAGCCAAATATCTGAAATGTATTAAATATGTTAGGTTAATAATGATATTGAAGTCTGTAACTTTAGGAAAGATAGATGAAATAATGTTATATTTATGGATGTGGAAACACTAAATGAGTTCTGATTATAGGTCCACAAGTTTATACTGATTTTTTGTGACTAAAATTCTTACCTATCACAGGTTATCCCCGTCAAGGTAAATACGCTGGCCGCCACTGTAACATTAGCTATAAAATTATTGGCAGTGCAATACCACCTTCCGAATCTCCAATTACTGGAAATAAAAAATTATTTTTTAAATTACGATTTTATTTAAAAAATCTATTGAATGTAGTTACGGTTGAAGCGATTATGGTGTTGTCTTTTTCAGAACTTTCTAAATACTGTGCAGACTGGTCTCTGGAAAATTTATGAAGAACATGGCAGCATGATTGTCCAAATGTCAAGAAACACACTTCAACCACAACTACCCGATTTAATTATGTGTTGCATTTGGCTCAAATAAAATAAATCAACAGTTTCAGGAAAACAAAAAGGCTCTTAATAAAAATAATAATTCAGTAACGAAATTAGACAGTCTGTGTGAAATAACCATGAAAATATATTCTTTTAAAATCCACTTCAGTTAGACCCGAAAGAAGAATCTCCAATGGAAAATTATAGTGAAAGTTTGCCCTTCACAATTCGAATGTATTTATTTAAGATCAATTGTTAACGTGATTAAAAGTCGAATAGCTATGTAGTGGGTTTACTATATCAAGAGGCTGATAAAAACCTGTTAAAAATACTACAAAACAAAATTATAGAGATCCTTTATAAAATGGACTATAGAATACCAACAAAAACTGTATATCAAGAAATTCAAGAGCTAAACATCAAACAAATGATTATATTGAGCAACTTATTATTACAACATAAATTAAACAGGAACAAAATAATAATTAATATAGATTTACACAGAAGCAGAGACATACACAGCTACAGAACACGCAGGATATCCCACATCAGAACAGAAAATTTATCCACCAAAGACACACACAATTACTAACTACAACAACAATAAACATATACAACAACCTTCCAAAGGCAATAAAAAATTTTCAATGCACAAAGTTTAAAGCAAAAATAAAAGAAATGTTAAAATCTAATGAAATAAATTGACAAAACGCACGGACTCTGCCACCCACTTCTTATTTCGCTTTAATGAAAAGCATGAGGACCTCAACTTCAGTAGCCCGAGATGGTATCCCGTGGCGAAGAAGAGGGACGCATGCATGGCATTATATATGTATATAATATATATTATGTGTATTGTATGTAAGTTGTGTCATAAAAGTGTACTGAAAATAAACGTATTATTATTATTAAGAGACTCCCTTTTGAATTAATGGTTCAAGGAGTCAAAGAATCAAATTTTAATTTTCGACATGCAATTCTTTTGTTTCAAGGAAGTAGTAGTTATGAATCTGTTCTCGTTATAAACCGTATGAGTGAGCGATTTACAGTCAGCCGATGTTATACGAAATCACCGCTTCCAGGCGTGGCCCGATATATTGCACGCCAAGACAGAATACACAAGAAACAAGCATTAGACACACTTGCAATGCTTATTGACAAGGAGACGTATGATTTTTTTTTTTAAGCACAAAGAAAGATAAACGCTGTAATAATATAATATAATATTAATTGTCGTCACTACAGAAATAAAATAGCGAAAATGATAGCAGAATATAAAATAAAAAAACATCTCAAAGAATTAAATAACTCTTTTCAAGAAACCAAACTTATTCCGAAAGCCGAACAATTGCAACCACATAATTCAAGAATGGTTTCCGAAAGTGGGATGATCGCTGGAAGAAGGTTGTGACTTCCCAAGCGTTCCCTATTGCTATTGATGAGATTTAACTTCATTTCCAGCCACAACACAAGGTCGGGTACTTTCTGGACAGACCTTCTTCATATTTTCGTTTTATATGACCAGTTGTTTTTTCTTGTCCGGTATTATTTGTCCGGTATTGTGTTATTGAATTTGGAAAATATTTACAGTATTTATGTCTAGACTGTGTACTTTTTATTTTGCTGTTGATCGGATGGAGTTTGCCGAAGATGAACGAGATCTAATCTAAATATAATTATCTAAAGGGCAATGCTGTTCAGTCAATAAAATGATTAAATTAACAGCAAATATTTTTCAATTTAGCCGCCTAGATTATCTGAAAATTAAAATCAATAATTTCGCAAACGTTTCCGTATAAATTTATGATTTAAATATAATGAAAAAAATTATTAAATTGATCTAACAAAAGAGACTGAATATCAAAAATTTTATATTACATTTGTAAAAAAAGTCGCATCTCTATATTCTTAATTTCGTTTCCATTGAGAAAAAATAAAGCAAATATTCCGATAATTGTTTTTTTTTCAAATTGATGAAATTGTTTTTCAGTGCATTCATTTAAAAATTAATAAATGTCGAAGTTATTATTTTTTAGTAGCATAACGTGAACAACATAACGTGCCTTCAAAAACTTTCTTCATTACAGTAGGCTGTTTTTTTAAGTAATTAAGTAATCAAAGATTGGTGTACATGCGAAGCTTTAGAGAACTTAAGATTCTGACAGTTGTCATACATAAATTCAAATTATAAACGCTTATATTTTTTAAATTATTTTATTATAATGTTAGACTTCCAACATAAAATATTTATTATTCAAAGTTACTATAGAACTGGCCAAAAATTAGAAAATGGAGATTGGTTTTATTCCTCTAATCAGTGCTTACAGGATTTTCGGCAACAGTATCCTAATCTGCCAGTTACTTACGCACAACTGCAAAAACATATTCAAGTTGTGTTATTGAATTTGGTGAAACAGGGGCAATAAATGGTAAACCTGGCGGTGCAGTACCTAGAAAACGAACAGCAAATTGCATAGAGGATATCGACGTCACTATCACAATAGAGACTATCACAATAAGTTCATTTGTCAGTGGGAACATGTCATGCTATTTTAAAAAAAAAATTAAAGTTGTTTTCATATAAATTCAAGCAGTTTCGGATTTTGAAGAGGTAGATTTTGTTACAAGAGCATGGTATTGGATATGGTTTTTGGATATCATAAATAATAATGATATTTTTGACAAATGCTTCTTTTCGGATGAAGTTTGGTTCCATTTGTCAGGATACTTAAACAAGCAAAATATGAGAATTTGATCTGCAGGAAACCCTCATGAATTGGTGGAAATTATGGTACATCCACATAAAATAGGCGCCTGGCTAGCAGTTTCAAGAAGACGAATTATTTGGCCATTTTTTTTTAATCAAACCGTAACTGCTGAAAGATATCGAAATGAAGTGGTTTATTAATGAATTTCATGATGATGAACCTACTGAACTGTTCTTTCGCTTTAAAAAATGGTACTTTCGTCACTCGTTACACAATATACCGCGAGGTCAAAAATTATATTAATAAAGGATCGCCATGGAATATAAAACGTCCGTTTCAATTTATATCATTTTTTAAAAATAATTCTGATTAAATTATCAGGTTAACTTATGAGATTAACTGACATTTGACAGACAAAACTTGTAAATATCTGTTTATCTAAATTGATTTACATGTTTGGATAACATTTTATTAAAAATTAATAAACAAATTACAATAAATGTTCGAAATGACCCCCGCCTTGTTCGATGCACACGTTTAAGCGCCTTTTCATTTTATCAAAAGCATTTTGCAACATTTGTGGCGTTATCTTTGCACATACTTCAATAATCTTTTGTTGCAGTTCTTGCAAATTATGTACAAGAGTTCTGAAAATTCAATTTTTGCAGTAAGGGAACGCAAAATAGTCCATAATAGTCAAACCAGGTGACCTCGGAGGAAACTCAACTTGCGCATGTGCTGTTGCACCGCCATGTTGGAAATAACCATTATGAAGTTCATCGTCGTGTAGTTGTTGAACAAATTCAGTGAAAATGTTATTTCTGTACCTCTCTGCATTGATGACCTCTCTTTCTACGGGAGACTGCCATCCAAACACCAATTTTTTGAGAATGTAGTGGAATTCAATAAAAAAATGCGGTTTATTAGTACTTCACATTCGCATATTTTGAGAATTTATATACTCCGAAAGATGAATCCATGCCTTATCGGAAAAAAAAGTTAAGTTTAACAGGTCGTTATTCATTAAATTGTTGACGAACCATTGGCAGTACGCAAGACGTCTGGGGTGGTCTGTTGGCATAAAAGCTTGATTTAAGTTCTCCTTTGCAATGGTTCGGCATGTTCCATAAGAAACTCAAATCTCTTGGGACAGGCGTCTCAAAGATTTTGTGGGTCTCTGTTCCATACGATTACGAACGTCAATAATTACTTCTTCTGTACGAATAGTTGGGCTACCAACACCTTTTTTATGAGTTACAAATCCAGTTTCACGAAATACACCAATACTATGTGCAAGGCACATATACAAATCTTGCTCTACTACTGCGAAATTTGAGAAGTGTTCACTAAAATTATTCAAACATAAACGCTTACTGTATTCCCAAATGCCATTAACTAGCACACCTGTACTAAAATACGCTTCAATCATGAAAGTTTTGTGTGCTGTGGTGTAAACCATAATTGAGAAACTACAAGATGTCAGAGCGAAAATATATTAACAAATATTAATGTCAGTATGACACTAAATGATATAACTTAAGACAGACGTTTTACATTCCATGGCAAACCTTTATCAATATAATTTTTGATCTCGTAATACCACTAATGATTTTCTTTTGCCATAAAAGTAATTTAAACAATAATATCTGACTATCAATTTCTTCTTTTTTAACATAACTTCGCATACGAAATAAATAATCCTGAAAGATCCTTTAATGCATCCAATTTCTTTGATGACAAAGAAAGTATCGTTATAATTTAATATTCAATTATAAATAACTGGTGAAACATATAGATAACAAGCCCGACGATGCCACATTCTGCGAAGAATATGGAAATTTCATTCTCTCAAAATTTAATACCTCCAACCCATGCCGGACGAATTTCGTTAATTTAATTACTCTATCCCCCTATTAATTTGTTTCATTGAAGAGACCTCCCTTCCACATACTCGAGATAACTCGCTTACGCTTATCCGTTTGAGAATGTGTCGCCACAAGTGTTGGCAAAATGTGTGAATTTTCCAAACGAATTTACGTGTCGGTAGAATTTGCGGCGAATCTTACCCCTGTAGCATGTAAATGAAGTTGAAAAAACAGTTCAACGTCGACAATAGTAGATCGGCGATGCTCAGATTCACCAAGAAGTAATTCGTGATTGTTCGCATTCTCTTGTGAGCTGTAACAAGACAAAATAAGATTATTTTTTAATTTAGATTTAAATTCGTTTTTCGAATTAAGTTTTTCGGTTGCACGTAAGTACATTGCGCTCGAATTCTTTAAAGAAATGATCGATATACTTTCTTCATCTTTAAATTGAAAATAATTGAATTGATTCGGCTTTTATTTGATGAAGATCTGGCTAAAATCTTCACTTTTTAATAAATAATCGTAAAACTACAATATTTTACAACGTTGTAAAATAATACTAACCTTGTCCGTTTTATATTTTTAATTTAGTTTGTAACGTGCTCGTTAGCTGTAAGTACCTAAATGAAGCCACTGTGCTGACGAAACAATAGTCGTTTTACGATTACGTATTAAAAAGTGAAGATTTTAACCATTAGTTTTATTTCTATTTTAAATTGAAAAGATTATTAATAAAAGTTATTTTTTCTACAAACACCGTTAAAAGTTAACATTTTGACATGGCTAACTTTAATTAAAATGCGATATTATAGCGTAGCGTGTTAGAAGTAGTACTTCTAATACTAGTTTTAAAAGTAAATTGACATGACAGTTTGTCAAAAATGACAACATATATTAAAGTGATTTTTTTTACTAAATGAAATTACATATTTCTTGGATAATTAATATTAAATGTACCGTTGCGGCCAATATTATCTGGGCAGCAGTTTTTCCCACTGTAAATGGATTTTAATAGTTACATAAAAAAAGTCGCCTGGAAAACTATACAGTCATATTGATTGATGAAAAACGTCAATTATAAAAATGCCACATTTATCTTTGGCCGAGAAATTAAGGGTTGTGACGTTACTGGGAGAGGGGTGGTCGGAACGACGAGTCCCATTAATATTCCAATTACCAAAGAGTACTGTGCATAACATTAAGAGAATATGGGATGAGAGTCGAACATATTTCATCACCAGTTTGCTTAGAATAAAGTAAATATAAATATGTACATTTAACAGTATAATATTTACTTGACATTTTGTTAACAGCTAGCTTCTAGGTCATTCTAAAGACGTACAATACATTTTGTTGATATAATTATTTGAAAATTGAAAATTTTTTTTTCGACTTTCAACAAATTAATTATTTTTTCTTGTAGTATCGACTCATATGCTATGCTTTAAGTAAAGTTATTCCCATATGCAATTAAAAGTTTTTACAATTGCAATTTTGCTCGGTGCCACGTATGCAGTGTATACGTGTTGTTACCTTTACTGTATCCCATGTTCAAAGTTTTACCTACTGATTATGATAACTTAGTTGTCGAAATAAGTAATTAGGATACAGCTATGAATTGTGGTAAGGGGTTTTATATATTTTTTGAGTTATCAAATCAACTAATTCTTATGTAATACAAAAGTATTTTTAATAATATATAATATTATTAAAAATGGGGTGTGAAGAACACAATACAAGTTCATATGTATTTTTGAATGTATCTTCTCCAAAGTCGTAGATACGTATTTCACATTTCTACATGATTATCAATACGCCCCTGTTGGAGAAGAGACACATTCAACAAAACAGAACTACCTTGCTATCTCGCAGATATTATTAAGATAGAGCGTGAAGGAATATTCAACGCTGTCTATATAATAATCGCAGAACTAGCCGGGTGTTCCTTATAGTCGGTAACCACCGTATCTATAAAAAACTGTATTATCGTGTCTTCACTACTTGTCGGCGTAAACCGAATACGTATATAACAACATAATTTGAAACATACTTGAGTAGGTAAAACCTACCAATTTTGTATAAGAAGCAGAGCGAGTTAAATCTCATGAGTATGGTAGGCATTCCAAAATTCATATTTAAAATTCTTCTGTGTTTTCCTGTTTTTCTGGTCTAGTGGCTTTATTTCTAAAGATCGCGACTTCTATGAATATATTTCCTTTTTGTCGAGTGTTTCCAGGTTACTTTATCTGCATGACAAAATGCTTCATGCAGCTACAAACCTTAATTCGTTTCGTGCAAACAATACAAAACTATTCTGGTGCCATATGTTTATTTGTCTGGTAGCCTATTTCCTATCATGAGATCTTATATTTCTGTAATGTCCATTCGTATCCAAGTTGTCTGACAATAATAAATAATTTTTCACAGAATTCTTAAAATAGTAGGTATTACTTTTTTACAAATTTTCCTTTCCAAGCTCATTTTTTCTATTGCTGTACGATTCACTCTCAATGAATTATACAAATTCCTAATCTACGCGAACCGAGTTTTAATTTGATATACGACAAGCCTTATTTCCTCAAAATTCAAAACCCTTATTTGATCGCCCGATGACAAAACATCGCCCTACTTTTCAACTCCAAAATATGCTTTATCAAACATCAAATTAGTCGTCTCGACATGTAAATTACGGATTCCTAATAAAAAAACAGGTCTTTTTATCCTTCTCAAGCTAGCCAGTCTCAAAGTCCAAATGTTTATGAATTTTACCCACAACACTTCTGTTCACAAGTTGTTAATTGGATTGCAAAAAATTTATGAAATTGGTTTTGAATTGGTTGACCGCTCGAGTCCAGAGTGTGGAAATGTTCGGGTTCTTCACGACTCAAAACATTCCGTGTTCAAAAATCGATTTGCTAGATTCGTGCTTCAGTTTTTTTGGGACAAATACGGGATAATTATGATTGATTATTTAGAAAAGAGTAGAAGTACTACTGGACCATATTATAGTCCTAAACTACGCAAAAAAATTGTGAAAACACGCCGCAGTAAATTTAGTATAAGATGCTCTTTTTGTCAGACAGCGCTTCTGCTCACAAATCGCTAATTGCACTGCAAAAATTAATGAAATTGGTTGACCACGCGTCCTATTTTTCGGATTTAGCTGGGAATGAGAAATGGTTTGCAAACAAAGACCAAAAATTTTTTTAAAGGGGTTAGAATTACTTTATGAACGTTCTGTTAAATGTGTAAGTCTTAAAGGAGATGTGGAATAAATAAAATTTTTTATTGAAATATCATGTCGTTTTATATAATACTAGCCAATCCCGACCACGCTTCGCTGTGACTCAATCTGAAATGAAATGAATGAGAAAAGAGATAAATGTATTATAGTAAATATAAATTCACTTGGAAAACAAATCATCCAATTGCGTTGCTGTGGCTATGTGAAGTTAAAGGAAAAAAAAAAATTTTGACAAAAAAATTATTTTTTTAATTGTAAAGCTGATGAATTGATTACATTTTTTGTTTAGTCCATTTAGTTATTTAACATAAGTTATAAACAATGTAACCCGCTATTTTAATAATGTTCCTGTCACTTGGCTTTTGACACATTGTTGATATTACTTCAAAAACGTCACCTTTCAAATATCTCAGTGTTATTTAAATTCTTTTAATAAAATTTGTATCGTATATGTTCTCTTTTCTTCGATCCTACCTTGAATAAATACAATAGTGAGTGTATTCTCTTAAATATTTAATCTTCCTATCTTGTGATCCTTAATTTTTGGATTTTTATCACTTTATGTTTAACTTCTTTCTATAACAGCTTCTCTGTGCCTGTTTCCTATTACTTTTCATTCTCATTGAACTTGTTATTAAATTCCTTCTGCCAATACTATTCTTATTCCAGTTATAATTTTTCGATTGTCAATTTATTACAAACAAAATGAATATGGCCATCGCTATACTACTACATTATATTATAACATTATTTTCTTTAGATTGACATTTTTAAATTCGTTATATCTTTTGAATGGAATGTCCGATTTTAATAATTTAAAAAGTATTTTACTGGTATTGAAATGGTCTTTAATAAAATATCATTTAATAGGATAAGCAATAATACAGAGGTATGGATAATATGGTTTGATTATTGTCGGCACTTTTATTAACTTTTAAAATGTAAAAAAGTAGTTATAGTGGCATAACTACAGTAGTTGGACATATGGTTTCGCAGACTTTTTTGTAGATATTAATACGTTCTTTAATACTGTAGACCATTTTTTTGTTCTATCAACAATAGTTTCCGCAGCGTACGCGATGATAGATTTTTTGTGACTAATTTTTTAACACCTTGTGTTACATTAATGCATTTTTATTGGGGATCCCTTTTTTTTGAAAATGTAATATAGCCTATGTCACTCAGTGAAAATGCAGCTTTCTAATGGTGAAAGAATTTTTGATATCGGTCCAGTAGTTTTTGTGTGAAAACATTACAAACATACATACAAAAACACAAATGTTTCCTCTTTATAATATTAGTTTAGATTACATTAGAAACACTATTGGAGTCACAAACAAAAAAAATATTTCCTACATCGACGCTGGTTGTGGCAAAAACGTATTTGTCTTGAAGATCCTAGCGCCGTCTATAGAATTGTTACGGTACTGTCAAACGGACCACGTACATATAATACGTCAATACCTTACCTGTATCAATGCTGGTCATGGTTAAGGAGGAGAATATTTCAAACCAACCCCTGTAAAACGTTATTAACAAGATTTTTCCAAAATATTTAATAATTTATTAATCGCCGTATTGTTCGTTGTTTTTCGAACGTCTGTCGCTAGATAAATATGAAATTTTAAATGAAATTAATTAAAATATTTTTTATTAGTTTCAAATTAATAATTAGTTTATAATTTACTTACCCAAAACGATCCAAATAACAATACAATTGCCAAAAATCGCAGTGAATATCATCACGACAAATACCAAAGTCCAAGCCATCTGAACTACGAAGGACATGGCTAGATTGTCTGGTTTAAGATCCGCTTCGATAGTAGAATGTGTGGGATTAGGTGTAGAAGGATAGAGAGGGCCGTTCTCAATTCCCCTTATCATCGAATAGTTCTGCATGGCCATCTGCAAACAAACACGAATAGTAAATTAGCATGGTGTTAGACCGTGCGTTGGCATTCTAGGCTAATTAACTGGTCTAAGTTTCAGAAGACGATTGCTGCGACAAAAGGCGTAATACGACTATGGTTTTTATGTTGCGTTCGGTTTTAATTGGATTGAGGTGGAAATAGGGATCGTGGTCTCATAATGAACTTCATTAGGAAGTTTTTATCGTTACTTTCCACAGGAAATTAATTGAATCATTATTATAACATAGAGTCCTTTTTCATGTGACAGTTAAGAGTTAATCATATTAATAATTAGTGATGAACGTGTGTTTAATAAATATTAATATACTTAATACAAATTATAAAAAAGTCACTTGATAGGTATCGCTACTATGTTTTATTTTATTGTTCTGACAATATTGTTTCGGTAATTTCTACCATTCTAAAAGATAGATCTTATTCAACTAAAAACTACTTTCAAGCTAAAAATACCGGGTGTATTTTTTAACTTGAAACTTTCAAATATCTCGAAAAAGAAACAGTTCACGGAAATACATAAGTGCTAGAATTAGCCCCTCTCGATCCATTCATGTAGGCGGGGTCGAGTTAACTTTGAAATCCGTAATAGGAACCAGTATATTTTATTACAGATTCAAATTCTACCGGAAAAAGTACGTGGGATTTGTATTATGTGTTCTTTTAATATACTTTTAAGTTAAGTAAAATTTTGATCTCTAATTTGATATTAATTTTGTGTTTTGAGATATTTCTAGTTTATTTAGTTGTTTTCTTAACACTAAGGTATTTTTAATTGCTTTCTTCGATTTAAAATTAATCTTATTTGGGAGTATATTATTAATACAGTGTGGTCATAAAGTTTGGAACCAAGCTTATAACCGCATTATTTTACAATTTTAGGAAAAACGCTCTGACAGGTAAATTTTCTTTTCTAAAACGCCATCTTTAGACATACAATTTTTTTCTATGACGTCATTGGTTTTCGAGTGTTGACGTTATCAACACTTTCTTTAAATGGCAACCATATTATTTTTTTCTCGTTTTTGGTAGATCTTTATATCCACCAAATAGTGATATAAAAAAATTGGTCTGTTGCATCACAATTTTTTGGAAAAAATGATATAAATTTAGAAAAAAAATACGAAAATTTTATTTTTGTACAAAATTAAAATTAAATTAAAAATATACATCTGAACTTAAATTTATTGTAACAGTTAACGCAAATTTTCAAAATGGACCCCACCAACCAACTGACACTGTCCTAGCCGTGTGTAAATGCTTTGCAATCAATAGTAATCTGCGTTATTCGCTCCAGGTCAAAAGAAATTCTTCTTCCCAATCGGCCAATTACTTATTAAAAAATCTTATTTAACATTAAATAGTTTCACAAAAAAGGGCCAAAGAAGTTTAATTTATTTAAAAAATTGACATGATGTGGCAGACCATTTCTTAATTAAAATTATCGCCCAAAAATTGAAGATTTCAAAAACTAATTAAGCTTACAAAATTTACTGAAATAAGTAAGTTTTTTTCACACTTCTGTCTTGTGTGAGGACTTAAATATTCTTCTTGAACAAACCGGATCGTCAAAAGCACATGTACTCATGTTACTATGCAAAAAATTTACAGAAACAAAAACACGCACTTTTTTGCAAGATATTTCTTTATGACATTCTTGCTTCTTTTTATACAATTTATGTACAAAAATTTTAGTTTAAAATTGTTTCTATGGCGACAACATTGTTGAATTATTTACTTCTATTTTTGACGTTAGATTTTTGAGATATTGCGTAAAAATTGTTCATTTTCGCTAATATAAAAAATGGCACATTTATCTGAGCGAAATTTCGAAATTTTAATTATGGTTGGGTATGGGGACAGACAAAGAACGCATGCAGAAGCATGCGAATTGTTTAACCATGAACACCCTGATAGACCTCCAATTACCAGGTCTACGGTGACAAAGCTAGTTGGAAAGTTTACCAAAACTGGATCCGTAAAAGATCGACCACGGCAAGGTAGACCTCAAGTAGGAGAAGATGTGAAATTAAATGTGCTTCTAGAAGCAGAAGAAAGGCATCATGTTTCCACCAGACAACTTGCGTTAGCCAATCAGGTGGCTCACTCATTTGTCGTCAACTTATTTAAAAAAGAACACTATCGTCCTTACAAAGTTCAACTTGTACAGGAATTACATGAGGATGACGAAGATCGTCGACTGCAGTTCTGCGAAGACGTAATGTTACGTTGTGACCAAAATCCAAATTTCTTGGAAAACATCGTCTTCTCAGATGAAGCTACGTTCTGCCTAAATGGATCTGTTCACCGCCATAATTGTAGATATTGGTCGCAGAACAATCCGCATTGGACTAAAGCGTGTCATACCCAGCGCAGAGGAAAAGTTAACTTATGGATTGGAATGATTGGACGACGCATTTTAGGACCATATTTTTTTTAAGGAAATTTGACTGCTGTGCAATATTTAGAATTTTTAAGATTTGAACTGTTTCCAGCGCTCGCTGTTATTTTCCCAAATCACGAGGATGGTGATGTACCCCATCCAAATATTTGGTTTCAACAAGATGGGGCGCCTCCCCATTATGGTGTAGAGGTTCGCCACTATCTTGACGAAATATTTCCCAATAAATGGATTGGACGGAGAGGCGCCATACAATGGCCACCTCGTTCTCCTGACCTGACTCCGTTAGACTTTTTTTGTGGGGTTATTTGAAATCGAAAGTGTATTTTAACAAACCGAACAATTTAGAAGATTTAAAAGAACGAACTCGCGTAGAACTTACACAAATATCCCCAGACATAATTGAGGCGAACTGTATACGAAGTGTTTACACTCGGCTGGGACAGTGTCAGTTGGTTGGTGGGGTCCATTTTGAAAATTTACGTTAACTGTTACAATAAATTTAAGTTCAGATGTATGTTTCTAAATTTAATTTTAATTTTGTACAAAAATAAAATTTTCGTATTTTTTTTTACATTTATATCATTTTTTCAAAAAAATTGTTATGCAACATACCAATTGTTTTATATCACTATTTGGTAGATATAATGATCTACCAAAAACGAGAAAACAATAATATGGTTGCCATTTAAAGAAAGTGTTGATAACGTCATCACTCGAAAACCAATGACATCATAGAAAAAAATTGTATGTCAAAAGATGGCGTTTTAAAAAAGAAAATTTACCTGTCCGAGCGTTTTTCCTAAAAATGTAAAATAATGCGGTTATAAGCTTGGTTCCAAACTTTATGACCACACTGTATATTCACATAGTTTATAATTTGTCGTGTTAATGTATGATATTTACGGTCTCATGGGAATGTTTTTGTGTAATTTCAGCTGGCTATATTGTATACGTGGATTATATTTCGTTTTTCATCTTGTCGGTTGTTAGTTTTTTATGATTTTCTTTATTTCTCTTTGATATTTGCTAGTAGGGTCTTGGATTTCTACAAAATCTTCACTGTCTATCTAGCAAACTGTTCATTTCATATTATGACGTGTGTGTGTTTCTAAAAGAATCGGTTTATTCCAAATTGAAATTCTTCTGAAGTCATTTCTTTTTGTACACAATTTGAAATTCATGAATTAGAACAAAAAGTATATATGGAGAGAATACGTTATGCCAAATATGAACTCCATTTATATTTGAATACTTTAAATTATGCAGCTTTCGTACGCATTTACATGCATATTGCTATGAACTGTGGTTTTTATATTTGTTGTACCACCGTTCACGACAAATCTACCCAACTAGGATATTCAGTCGGTGTATTTCCAAAAATGGGACTGCTTTCTTCTCAGGGTTCCAATCGGAAACGTGGTTGTCTCTTCTACAACATTTTTAAGGCGCCAGTAAAAGAATTCACTTTAAATACGTTTATATATTTACTGAGTTACTCATTAAATTCAAGATGAAAGGTTAATTATATAATAATCACAATATAAAATTTAAATTAAAATTTAATATAAAAAAAATCAAAAAAAGAAAAAAAATCTTTATAAAGTATAAAGATTGTGCAATAATTAGAGAACGGATGCAATTTCCATAAAACGCAACCGGCAATTGGAATTGTGTATAACGTCGCTCAGTACATCCCGGCGTAATTCAATGAAGTATTTGTTTGACTTACTCGGCCACCTGGTCTCGCAGCGATAACAATGGACAACCCAGCTAGTGTATTCGGAGAATATAGTGTTTTCAGTGGTGTCGTGTACGTAGATAAAATAAATAAGTTTATCGTATTTCGTAAGAGAAATAGCACGGTAAACGTTATTGAAAAATTGCAATAAATCAACCGTAAAACGTCACGTAGGATCGTTAAAGCACGAAAAAAAATTGAACCCGTTGGAATCTGACAATTTTAACGAAGAACTCTGTGAAACTTTTATGGCAGCTAATATTCCATTATTTTAATTGAACAATCCAATTTTGAAGACATTTCTGAAAAAATATACTGGTCGAAATGTTCCTGATGAATCAACTTTACGCAAATAACTCATATGTAATAGCAACAAGTGTTATAAATAGAGTTGATGCGGAAACAGTTGCTGAAACCATTAAGGAGAATATGCAAAAAATGCTTCATTCGGACGCCACGTACAAAGAAAAAATACTTTTATTTGTCAGTGATAGTGCTGCTATTGAAGAAAACATATCCTAATATGCTGCATATTACGGTATAGCACATGCTCTCCACAGAATCTGTGAATATATCAGAGACACTTTTCCGGAAGTTGATAGACTTGTATCAGCTTCTAAAAAAGTTTTCAGAAAAGCACCATTGAGAGTAGCTCTTTTCAGGGAAAAATTTCCATCTCTGTCACTGCCTCCCACTCCAGTAATAACTAGATGGGGAACATGGCTAGAAGCTACTAGTTATTATGCTGAGAATTTCGATAGTCTAAAACATTTCGTAACACTGCTAAAGGAGGATGCTAGAAGTATTGGTGAGTGCAAGGAGCTCACACAAATCCCAAATTTAAAAAATCAGTTGTACTTTCTTCACGAACACTTTGGAAAATTGCCAAAACTAATCACTTATTTTGAAAATCGAAATCTCAAATTAAATGACGGATTAACCACATTAGATGTGGCTGTTAATAATTTGAAAAGTATTCCAAGTGACTTCTGATGTGGCCTTCGGCAAAAGTTTGAAGCAATTCTTAATAGAAATCTAGATTTAATTACATTGCGGCAATTATGTATGGAGACAATTCCACAAAATCTAACGGCTAAATATGAAGAAATAAAAGAATATTTCCAGTATGCACCTATAACCAGTTGCGATGTAGAAAGGACGTTTTCTATTTATAAGGATGTACTTAATTCAAAGAGAACAAAATTGACAGAAGAAAACCTTGAGAAACTATTGCTAGTCAATATTAATACTCCTTTACTCAACTTGAACGACAAAATGAACAAATAAAAATGTTCCAATTATAGAAATAAAACTAAAAACTTTAAAAATACAACTTTTCAAAAAATACATATGTATTTCGTAATTTTATAGATCACCACCCGTTTGTTTTCCAATTATATAAATAAAATTAATAAATAAATATGTATTTCGTAATTATAGATAGATAGATCACCACCCGTATGTTTTCCAATTATATAAATAAAATTAAAAACTTTATAAATACAACTTTTCAACAAATAAATATGTATTTCGTAATTTTATAGATCACCACCCGTTCGTTTTCCAATTATATAAATAAAATTAAATATTTTAGAAATACAGCCTTTCGCCAGTACTGCACTGGGCTTTGCGTCATGTGGTAAGCATGTCCGTTCTCTAGTAATAATATACTTATTACATCAAGAGGTAAAAGAACTCACGGAATATGACCGCTACATGAATCCAAACATCCTCTAATGACTACCGAACAACTTTAAAAATAAACTAAATCACAAAGAATATCTTTAATTTCTCCTCAGAGAACAATATAAATAAACAAACTTGACAGCTCGAATAAAACTCTACAAACATGCGCACACACATGTCCAAGAAAAAATGCCCTTGAAATCCAAACGTACAAAATTTTACAGTTAGAGTTTTTTTTTACTTAGAAATGTTAAAAATCCTCTTTGTTATCTATCTCAATTAATTAAGACTAAAACTCAATATTACAATATAAATACAATTGAAAATACAATATTAAAATCTTTTGAATAAATAAGTCGACTTATAATATATATAAATTTTTACTTACATAAGAAATATAAGAGACACGTAGACAAGAAAGCGTTAAAAAATCAAATATTACGAGAATAAAGACTCGTAGAAAATTCGGTAAATGAAATTACAACACCATAAACTATTTAAATCAAATACAACCCGAATTTAACTTTCAATAGATAATTATCTATATTCTAAATAAATGAACTTTCTCATCTAACTGTTAACTTGTGACTAAAGGTCAAATCATACACATCTAACATGTGGCGTGCACCACAAGGCGCATGACAAGAAATATACATAGGAATCCAAAATAATAGTACAAAGATAAATAAATAAATTTTTAATATTTATTGGGGAGAAAACCATAGCAATATGTAAGCACTACGTGGGATACTTTCTGGTAGCAATACCTTCTTCTTCAATTCTAACAAAGGCTAGACACATGTAAGAATTAATATATTTGAAAACCCTTCTAGTTAGAAATAAGATAAATACTAATTTTTATTCTTGTACAGAAAAAAGAACGACACAACCGCCTGATTATAAAACATACACATTTTTAATAATATAACAATGTTATTGAAAGATAGAAAGATATTTGCACACTGTAAATGTGCAAATGTTGCGTTATATTCAACTCATAAAGGACCATGTATAATTTTGTGTTTGACCAACAGCTCACGGTTTGTTACTTCCGTATAATCTGGTTATTTATTTGGTTGGTGGCAGACATATTGAAAGTTGATGTGTTTCCTGAATATTTTATTTATTTTGCAAATCTCACAATGTAGCACTTAATGTAAACCCAAAACTTAATTCTTTACTGTATGTGTTAAGACAATGTGTCTTGTTCTGTACTGTGTCGTGTTACGAATGTGAATGTGGATGTATATGTGGTGTTACAAGTTGTCATAAATCTAAGTATGTATTTCCGGCTGTTCCATTCTTCAATCATATAATTTTATGGTACATACATATTTAGGAATCGTGAGGCTATTACGCACATAATAGGAATGAATATAATGCACAATGGATGAGTGAGCAATGAACAATATAATTAACAATGGGTGAGCGTATTAAGGGTCTATTGATATCGTTCACTAATAACTAGAGAACGGACACGCTTACCACATGACGCAAAGCCCACTGCAGTACTGGCGAAAGGCTGTATTTCTAAAATATTTAATTTGATTTATATAATTGGAAAACGAACGGGTGGTGATCTATAAAATTACGAAATACATATTTATTTGTTGAAAAGTTGTATTTATAAAGTTTTTAATTTTATTTCTATAATTGGAATATTTTTATTTATTCATTTTGTCGTTCAAGTTGAGTAAAGGAGTATTAATATTGACTAGCAATAGTTTCTCAAGGTTTTCTTCTTTCTTTAGTCTGCCTGTTTTTAACATATACGCAGCACTATCACTGACAAATAAAAGTATTTTTTCTTTGTACGTGGCGTCCGAATGAAGCATTTTTTGCATATTCTCCTTAATGGTTTCAGCAACTGTTTCCGCATCAACTCTATTTATAACACTTGTTGCTATTACATATGAGTTATAGGGAATAGTTGGATGTAGTACACCAGCTACAACATTTACCACACAGCGTCCTAACATATCCACCGTTTCGTCGGCGCTTATCCATATGTATTGATTTAAAAGATGGCTTCTAATGCGTTCTACTGTTCTCGTATATCACCTAGAAACATAATATTTGCGTAAGTTGATTCATCAGGAACATTTCGACCAGTATATTTTTTCAGAAATATTTTTAAAGTGGGATTGCTAAGTTTATTTAATGGAATATTAGCCGCCATAAAAGTTTTACAGAGTTCAGATGTGTTTGCGATCCTAAGTGACGAATTGTTGACGATATTTTACGGATTTTGTAATAAATTTCGGAATCAGTGACAATGGACATACAATCAGCATGACCGTCAATCCAACTCGCCATTGTTTTGCAATGCCGTTCTCGACATTCTTCCATATCAGGTCTGAAAAAGTAACTTAAACAATGCTCTAGATCTAAATAAATGAAAACTAAAAATGTGTGCGTAAGTGATTGAATCTGAACGAAATTCAATGCACACTTACGTCGAAATAATTGGTAGAAATAGATTCAATCAAACGATATTAAACAGGATCTATCACAAAAATTACGATGTAATTAACAGTTAAAACTATGAAAACAAGAAACTTACTCACAGCACTTTATTTATCTTACGAAATATAAACTAATAAATAAAATACATTATAAAAACCCCGCTTCTATCTACGCTCATGTAAACACTTTAAAAAACACTATATTCTCCGAATACAATAGCTGAGTTGTCCATTGGTATCGTGCGAGACCAGGTGGCCGAGTAAGTCAAACAAATACTTCATTGAATTACGCCGGGAGGTACTGTGCGACGTTATACACAATTCCAATTGCCGATTGCGTTTTATGGAAATTGCATCCGTTCTCTACTAATAACCCTAGGCAATAAAGAAACTGTATAATATATAAAGTAGGTAATAAACAGATTAGCAAATGTAAATTCTTGGAATCGAAACAAAATATTATAATTTTGAATATTCTAATAAGTGGTTTACACCTGAAAATGCACGTTGAATATCTATAAAATTTGAAATGTTAGGTATACTTTAATTCTTTTATGTTAAATTTAATTATATGTAACGTATAAATATATACAATATAAAAAAATTCGTTTTATGACGAAACACCCGCAAACATTAATTTGTATTGTGTTCTGCACATTTGATTTTTAATAATATTTTTATATTGTTAAAAATGGTTTCTGTTTTATACAAATTTTGATGAAACATACTCAAATATGTTTGAAATTATTTATTATAAAGCTTATTGAGAACGTAAGCAAATAAATAATAATGTACCGTCTGCTACTTTCCCGTTACTATTTTGGAAAAGGATTTTACAATACATATCAAAGAATTATGAACTTACCATAAAAAAATAGCATATCGATGATAATAACAAATGTCTAAATACAATAAATAAAAAAATTTAAAGTCTTTTTTTTGGAGATTGTGGTTAAGTAAAAACTTAATACTTATTTCGACAACTAAGTTCTCATCCTCAATTGGTAAAACTAATAATCACAGTATTGAACATGAGGGCACAATAAAGCTAACACAAAGCATCGTGAAATACTTTATAAGGCGTTCACGTATACACTACATTTTAAGAAAAACTAAAAATTATATTACTCGCCCCTCTTCTGAAAAGGCACACATGTGTTTTTCCCTCCCAGGCCTTATCTACTTTTCTAAGAATTCGATTAGACAGGTGAATGGAACAGGACTATTGTCCGCCTTCAAAGTATTATTTTTGTGTCTGACGATATGAATACTTTCATATATATCCAGCTCCCTCGGATTGCTTATATTTTCAATAAGTTTTAAAGAATCTACCGTGATGTTATGATCGGCTTCTAATACATGACGGGCGACGCTAGATTTTTCCGATGTATTGAATTTAATATGCGATATATGTTCTTTATAATGGGTTATTATTGAACATTTTCTTTGATCTGTATATTTCAAATTACAAGAAGCTCACAAAGAAGTTAATAGGTTTTTAAGTTAATTAATTTTGTAGGTCTGTTGAATTCCGTTTTTTGTATACTAGTTTAATAATAGTAAACCAAAAATTCTGTATAATTTTTTATACGAATTAATTCTGTCTTTATTTATTTCTTTATTTTTCCAATTTACTTCGAAATATGCGAAACATTCGATTACAAAGTGCTAACGCCCACATTTTATTAACGCTCGAATTTTCATTGAAAACATTTTGTATTCTAATTTAAACTTTGTTGAATGGAACACCTCTCTAGATTTTGTTTTCCTTGCATGAATTTCCTGTCTACCTGATGTATCAACTTTAAATTTCTCCTTCCATCACTGGGCGATGAGGAAATAAAATGCTTATTGACAATGTATATGACTTTCTCTGTCTGTGACGGTAAATAACAGATTTTATAATTTGCGTTGGTAGATATGAAATTCTTTAATTATTGTGGCTTGAGGTGAAAACCTCAGTTTGCAAAAACTTAGGTATTGAACGTGTTTAACATTTATGAACTACTAAGAACTTCATAAATTTCGTTCAGTGGCAGAAAATTGTGTTTTTAGTTAGTAGATATAGAGAGGCGCGATCCTCGGAAAGAACTTCTAATAAGTGCTAACGTCTGTTTGAGAATTAATTTCCTTTCATGTAATTGGAAACTTTTCGCTGACGTTAATATGTTTAATAAATTGATTAGGGATAAGGGGATTGTAGTCTTGTTTTTTCTTTTTTGTGGTTGGCGAAATTTCTTTGCTTTGGCGTCGTTTCTAGTTGAAGAATTAAAGTAGGAAATGCTTTCAAAGAATGATAAATTATTTTCGTTTCTTTTAAGGTAATTGAAATAAACTAATTATTTTTCCAACATTATTATTAGTAACCGAATATAAAATTCAATCTTGCTCCTTGATTGGATTATCGCGAGATAGCTTAAAGTATTTTATCTACCTGCCTCAAAGATTTCGAACAACTTCTATACTTGAAAATATATGCTTGTGTATCACCATACGTTTCCCTACGCCAGCATGGTTTCAAACTGGGAAGATCGACAGTAACAAACTTGGTTCGAATACGAATGCCCAATGAGGAGTTAAATGGCCGCGGTAATTTGACCGTGCAAAGGTAGCATAATCATTAGTTTTTTAATTGAAAGCTGGTATGAATGGTCGGAAAATAAGATATCTTTAAATATATATATATATATATATATATTTTTACTTACATAAAAAATATAAGAGACACGTAGACAAGAAAGCATAAAAAATCAAAAATAACGAGATTACAAACTCGTAGAAATATCGGTAATTGAAATTACTACACCAACAACTAATTCACTCAAAATCAAACCCGAAGTTACATTACAATAGATAATTATCTATTTTAAATAAACTGAACTTTCTCATCTCACTGTTAACTTGTGTCTAAAGGTTAAAATTTATCTCTCCGTCCACATCAAGTACGGTGGCGTGCACCTCCAGGCGCATGACAAGAAATATACATAGAATATACATAGGAATCCAAAATAATAGTACAATATATAATTAAATTTAAAATATGGTTTATTGGGGAAAAAACCATAGCAATATGTTGTTTTTGTAATTTTATATTATCCTTTAAAAGGATTTTTGTATCTGTTGAATAATAAAGACTATTATTATTATTATTATTATTATTATTATTATAACCGTATTTCCGATAGGAATTTAGAATATATCACGTGTAGTGGTTTGATCCGTTTCTTTGACATTACCTATACACTGTGTCCGAAAAGTATGGAATATGGCTAATGGGACTGAAACAAGTGATTTTATGAAAAAATCATGAAACACGTCGATTTTGCTTTTTAAAAATGCACATTTTCATGCTATAATAATTTTTTACATTCATTTGTTTTTGAGCGATGACGACATCTTTTATTTTTTGGGGGGACAGCCCCTAGTTTTTTTCCGCGATTTTGAGAGACCCTTCAGTTACCCGATAATCGAAGGGCCTCTCAGCAGAAAGGTTGCTGTGATATATTCACAAATTCTGTGGAGAGCATGTGCTACACAAGTAATATGCAGCATATTAGGATATGTTTCCTCAGAATCACCTTTCCGGATGCTGATAGACTTGTATCCGCTTTTAAAAAGTTTTCAGAAAAGCACCAGTGAGAGTAGCTCTTTACAGGGAAAAACTTCCATCTTTATCACTGCCTCGCTCTCAAGTAATAACTAGATGGGGAACATGGTTGGAAGCCACTAGTTTTTATGCAGAGAATTTCGATAGCTTACAAAATCTCGTTACATGTTTAAATGACGACGCTCGAAGTATTTCTGAGTGCAAGGAACTAATACAAATTCCAAATTAAAAAAATCACTTGTACTTCCTTCAGGAACACTTTGGTAATTTGCCAAAACTAATCACTTATTTTGAAAATCAAAATCTCAAATTAAATGACGGATTAACCACATTAGATGTGGCTGTTAATTAATAATTTGAAAAATATTGTATGTGGACGTGGCCTTCGGAAAAAGTTAGACGCAGTTTTTAATAGAAATCCAGATTTAATAACATTGCGGTAATTGTGTATGGAGACAATGCCCCAAAATCTAACTGCTAAATACGCTGAAATAAAAGAATATTTCCAGTATGCACCTATAACCAGTTGCGATGTTCATTCAAAGAGAACAAATTTTATGGAAGACAACCTTGAGGAAGTATTGCTAGTTAATTTTTTATTCAACAGCTTGTTTGGAATTTCAGCGTATCTGAGAACATGGACGTCTATTTTAGTTATTTCTAACTTCGATTCAACTTACAGTTTGAAATGTTGAATGGGAAATACTCTTGTAATGTCATAACAGACTTCGGATTTATGTCTGCGCCAAGCAAGCTTTGTTTTTCTTTGCTTGATACGTTCGCAGAATGCGTCTGGCACGTGACGATTTGTACGATATTTTTCTTCCCCGTACGTGCTTTATAGACATAAAATTTTCTCGTGAAATACGATTTTTATACGGCTTCTTCCCACTTTAACATTCTAGGCGAAAAACGAACGTTACTCGATACATATTGATTCTTGATTTCCAATAATAAAATAGGATGTAATATTATGTTGACGCATAAACTCGTAGAGTTTTTATTTAATTCAACCTTTACTAATTTTTTAATAAACAAAATACTTAAACTAATAAAGACTTATACAACGAGACTATAAATGATTGTAAATTTTCGACTTAAGTTGGAAACACTTCTGTAATTTTATGTTAGCACACCTGATTTTTAACGCATCCATATGATACAAATGACATAACCTACAAAGTTGTACCTATATACGAATATCCAGGCAAGCCAATTTTTCAGTGTTGCCAAACTAAATATTTGTTACAAACATTTATAGTCACGTAGTATATTCCCTCATTACGAGAGCGGTTTGACGGAATAGTAATTTTTCAAAGGTTGGCAACACTTTCGCTACGGAGATTATTTTGCTGACTTCCGTCATATTTCTAATGCCTACTGTCAAATTAGACAGATTGGTTGTGTGTTTTATACGCATTTAAAGAAAACTGTTTTCGTTGTTGGCGTAAATATGGACAAAAAAGAATTCCGAGTGTTGTTAATTAAACATTATTTTTTACGCGGAAAAACTATTAAATAAACCGAGAAAACCGTAAATGTTATCGTGATTGTGTTCCGTCCCATGGAATGATCTGTAAGTGGTTTTCTGCTTCTTAATATCGTTTCATCAAATCTATTTCTCCCAATTATTTTGGCGTAAGTGTCCAGTGAATTTCGTTATGTTTCAATAACTAAATATTCCATTAAATAAACATAACAATCCCACCTTCAAAACACTTCTCCAAAAATATACTGGTCGAAATGTTCCTGATGAATACACCTTATGCAAATATTATGTTTTTAAGTGCTACACGGAAGCAGTAGAACGCATTAGAAGCCATGTTGCAAATCAGTACCTATGGATAAGTGCCGACGAAACTGTCGATATATTAGGACGCTGTGTGCTAAATGTTGTAGCTGGTGTACTACATGCAACTATTCCATATAACGCATATGCAATAGCAACAAAAGTTATAAATACAGTTGATGCGGAAACAGTAGCTAAAACCATTTACGAGAATATGCACCAAATGCTTCATTCGGACGACAGGTAGAAAGAAAAATTACCTTTATTTGTCAGTGACAGTGCTGCATATATGTTAAAAACCTGCAGGCAGACTACTAAAGGAAACATATCCTAATATGCTGCATATTACTTATGTAGCACATGCTCTCCACAGAATCTGTGGATATATCAGTGACACCTTTCCGGAAGTTGATAGACTTGTATCCGCTTTTAAAAAAGTTTTCAGAACAGCACCATTGAGAATAGCTCTTTACAGGGAAAACTTCCATCTTTGTCACTGCCTCCCTCTTCAGTAATAACTAGATGGGGAGCATGTTTGGAAGCTACTAGTTTTTATGCAGAGAATTTAGATAGTTTACAAAGTTTCGTTACATGTTTAAATGACGATGTTCGAAGTATTTCTGTGTGTAAGGAACTAATACAAATTCCAAATTAAAAAAATTACTTGTACTTTCTTCAGGAACACTTTGGGAATTTGCCGAAACTAATCACTTATTTTGAAAAAAAAACCTCAAATTAAATGATGGATTAACCACATTAGATGTGGCTATTAATTTGAAAAATATTCCAAGTGACTTCAGATGTGGCCATCGGCAAGAGTTAGACGCAGTTTTTAATAGAAATCCAGATTTAATAACATTGCGGTATTGTGTTTTCGGGACAATGCCTCAAAATCTAACTGCTAAATACGCTGACATAAAGAATATTTCCAGTATGTACCTATAACTGGTTGCGATGTAGAAAGGACGTTTTCTATCTACAAGGATGTATTTCATTCAAAGAGAACAAATTTTACAGAAGAGAACTTTGAGAAAGTATTGCTAGTTAATATTAATACTCCTTTACTCAACTTGAACGAAATAAAAATGTATTTCGTATTTTATAGATCATCACCCGTTTGTTTTCCAATTATATAAATAAAATTAAAAATTTTTTAAAAATACAAATTTTCAATAGTACTCTCGTGGGTGATGACTGATGAGTCATGGGCCTCTCGTGTCTGGTCCCTAATAATAATGTATCCAAGTTGCATTTAAACAGCATTAAGCAAACGCGTATCTGGCTGATGGTTTTTCAAATTTAAATGTTCATGCAAAATATTGAGTACCCCTTCGGATGAAATGTTTACTTCATTAGCTATCTCACGTAATTTCCGTCGACGGTCGCTACTTACAAGGGCATTGACTTTATAACCATTTCTGTAGTAGTTACAGTAAATGACGGTCAGGCACGTTCTATACCATTCGTATTAATATGACCACTTTTAAAAGCAGAAAACAACTTACAAATCATTTCATGGAACGGAGCACATGCATGATAACATTTACGTAAGTTTTCCTCGGTTTCTTTAATTGGTTTTCCATGTAAAATATAATGTTTAATTAACATAAAAATTCGTTTTTCTCCATATTTACACAACAACGAAAACAGTTTTTTTAAATAAGTATAAAATCCAACCTATTTGTGAGATGTGTTTGAAATTTTGAAAGTAGACATGGAAGCCAACAACATAATCACTGTGGCGAAAGTGTTGCCAACCTTTGAAAAGTCAGTCTTCCATTAAACCACCCTCGTAAAATTAAATCCAACGTACTTGAGAGGCCAGCCTTTTTATATTTACAAAAGAAATTAAAACATTATCTTAAATATATACGTAATAACGTATTGGCTTTATCAATGTTAGCACTAAATTAAATCCTATTGTATTCTTATATATTTTCAAATAAACACCTCAGCTCTCAGTTAACGCGTGATGTATGTGATTTCTAACCTTAGTGACAGAGGGGAGAATTGATTTTGTAAATGATTGAAGGTGTGATAGTGGAAAGTAATTCCGTCTAGAACACGAAATTAATTCTCATTGAGAGCATGAATCATAGGATAAGAAAGGTACATGTACGGGATATGGCAGTACTAGGAAACCTAATAAATCAGGCTCGACAGGCTTAAAATAAAGCTGAGAACTAAATATAATTGCAGCGGTAAATTTATTTCAACGTAAGTATCTTTTTTTAACTTTTTTTTATACATGGATCGAAAATCGAAAAGTCCTCCATCTTATAAAGGATTTTAAGGTTTAATAAAACATGGTTTTCTATAGTAAAATATTGAAATATTTATTAATTTATAATGTATACATTTGGGAATTATGTATGAAACAAAATATCTTGTAAATGACCGTCGTCATGGCTTTGCTGACAAAATTCGCAATAACATTATTGAATACATGTAAAGGTATTTCATTGATATTATATTATTATAATCGGCCAAATATTCCTTTCGGAATAGGGCCGCTCCTAGAGTGGAGCTCTTGTATTCATTGTTTTGCGGTGAATAACTCCGCTTGGTTTCGATAGTTTCATAGATTGGTGGTTTTCGCTCTCTTCACGATCCTTTCCCATTCCTCCCTATTTCTAGCTATCTCGGTTATGTTCCTTATCTTCAATTTTTTTGCATCTCCCATTACTTGGTCCTCCCACCTTGTTCTGGGTCGCCCCCTCGGTCTGTCCTCCACCGGTTTCCAGTCTTTTATTCTCCTGATTATCGACTCCTCTGTTCTTCTTTCTATGTGTCCCCACCATCTTAGCCTTTGCATCTTAATATATTTCACCATATCCTCTCCTTCCATGATGTTTCTTATTTCGTGATTCCACCATATACGGTATTGTTCTTCTCCTTCCATTTTCTTCGGCCCCAGAATCTTCCTCAGGATTTTCCTCTCAAATATTTCTAGGTTTTCTTCGTCCTTGCTGGTAAGGCACATTGTTTCCGCCGCATATGTTACTACCGGCCTTATTGCTACTTTGTACATTTTTAGCTTGGTGTTTTTGCTTAAGTTTCTGTCATTTAGAAACCTCTGATAACGCCAATATGCTCTGTTTCCAGCCTGTATGCGCGCTTTGATTTCGGTACTCCTATCATTTTTACTGTTTATGTTTACCCCCAGATATTTTATATTTTCCACTCTCTCAAATTGGTATTCACCTATTTGTATCACGTTTCTATTTATCTTTCTTCTGGTAGTGATCATGTATTTTGTTTTATCTTTGTTTATTTCTAGTCCTCTAATTTTCGCTTCTTCTGCTATCTTCAATAGTGCTTCCTCTAGGCTTTGCCTGCTTCTTGCGACTATGGCTATGTCGTCTGCGTACCCAATGAGTTGTACCGAACTTTGGATAATACTTTTCTTGATTTCGGTTGCCCTGACCACTCCATCCAGTGCGATATTGAAGAGCGTTGTTGACAATGCGTCTCCTTGTCTGACACCATTATCTATCTCTAACTCGTCTGTTACGCCTTCATTAGTTAGAACTCTTGCTCTGGATCCCTTCATCGTCATTTCAGTAAGTCTTATTAACTTTGAGGGTATTTCCATTTCTTTCATTTCTTTTAGTAATTTCGATCTGTTTATACTATCAAATGCTTGTTTGAAATCTATGTAAAGTGAATGAAGTTCTATATTATGTTCGTAACATTTTTCTATTGTTTGGGTCATGACATGTATTGCGTCTATCGTTGATCTGCCTTTTCTAAATCCTTGTTGGTAGTCTCCTAGTTTTTTCTCAGTGTACCTTTCTAGTCTCTGTTTGAGGATTGATGTTAATATTTTGTAGGTCGTATTCAAAAGCATAATTCCTCTGTAATTACTGCATTGCATGGGGTCACCTTTTTTGAATATAGGAATCAGTGTTCCACTTCTCCATTCCCTTGGCATGATCTCTTGCTTCCAAACTTCTCCAATTATGCAGTGAATTCTTTTAAGTAGTTCCTCTCCTCCATTTTTAATCAGTTCGTTATTTATTTCATCGGGTCCCGGTGTTTTGTTGTTTTTTAATAAATTTACACATTCCAAGAATTCTTCATAAGTAGGCTTTCCTTCTTCTGTGTCGTCCTCTTTTGTTTTTTCCTCTCCCTTTTCAATTCTTCCTTTTTCCTGGTAGAGCTCTGCAAAGTGTGCTATCCATTTTTTTTTCTCTATTTTAGCTTGTGTCCTTTTAGTTTTATCCTGTGATTTAATAAGTTCGAACAGTTTTCTACTATTTTTGCTGTTTTTCTCCATGTACTCCATGAATTCATTGATCCATTGTTCCTTTTTCTTCCTGCAGCACTTAGATGCTTCTACTCTTTTTGCCCTGTATTTCTCCAGGTCTTGTGTTCTTCTATTCCTGATCCATTTATTCCTCGCATGGTTTTTCTCGTCTATCTTATGCTTGCATTCTTCATCGAACCACTCTCTGTAATTTCTTACTCCTCTTTGTCCTAGTACTTTTTCTGCACCGTGTATTAGAATCTGTTTAATGTTTCTCCATTCCATTTCTATGTTATCCTCCATACACCTTCCCAGTTCTTCCTTCATGCTTTGTGTATACTTTTGTTGTACCTTCGGGTTTTTTAATCTCTCTACGTTCCATTTTCTTAATTTTTTTTGTATTTTCGTATTCCTTATTATTTTCATCTTCATTGCGGCTATTATTAGGTAGTGATCTGAGTCGACATTAGCTCCTCTGTATGTGCGTACATCGTGCACCACTTTCATCCATTTTTGTGAAATCAACATGTGATCTACTTGATTACCTTTGTCACTTCCTGGTATGGCCCATGTTATTTTATGTTCCATTTTGTGTTTATATTTCGTGCTTACTATAAACGTGTTAGTGATAGACGCCAGGTTACACAACCTGTCTCCATTGTCATTTGTGTCGTTGTGTATTGTCTCTTTCCCAGCCACGGTTCTGTTGTAATCCTCTTTCCCTACCTTGGCGTTAAAGTCGCCTATTAGTATTAGTATGTCATTTTTGGGGATATTATCGCACACCTTTTCCAGCCTTTCATAAAATTCTGTTTTTTCATTTTCGTCAGTAACTTCAGTAGGTGCGTATACATTTAAGATACTAAGATTAGCTTGTTTATTTTCTATTTGTATATAAGCCAATCTGCCGTTTATTGCCCTGAATTCTATTACCCTGTCTCTCAATTTCTTACTAATGATAAATGCTACTCCATTTCTACCTTGCTTTCTTTCCCCAGAGTAATAAGTTGTGTATTGATTCTTGTCAATTTTGCCATCGTCTTTCCATCTTATTTCTTGTATTACTAGAATTTCGACCTTATATCTAATCATTTCTCGAGCGATCTCTTCCATTTTCCCTGGTGCCAACATTGTTCTTACATTCCAGGATCCCAGCCTTATTGTATACTTTTCCTTATTCTTCTCATCTGTTTTCCTCTTTAACCTTCGCCTCGATACAAGAGTGTTTGTGGTGTTCGTTTTATTTCATTGATAGAGCGTCTAATTTCGGCCTTCAATGCTTCGATGGTTGCGGGTTTATCGGCATAACACCGTGATTTCAGATAGCCCCACAACCAGAAATCCAAAGGTGTCAAAATTGCAAGAACGTGGCCGCCAATTCTGGTCACCAAACCGGGAAATGACACGATCAGGGGCAAACTCGTGCAAGACAGTGAATGTTTCACGGACGGTATGACATGTGGCCCTGTCCTGCTGAAACCACATGTCGTCAAGAGCAATATTTTCCAATTGAGGCACAAAAAACAGCGTTATCATATCACGATAACGTTCGCCATTCACCGTTAGTGCATTACTTTCCGCATCTTCAAATAAATACGGTTCAATTATTCCTCCAGACCACACTGCACACCAAACAGTAACATGTTTCGGATCCATTACTTTGTGATGAATCATTTGTGGATTTTTTGAGCCCCAAATGTGTCAGTTTTGCCGATTTACGAAGCCATCGAGGTGGAAATGGGCCTCATCACTGAAAATGATTTTGTCCGCAAAATTGGCATTCACTTCTGTTTGTTCAAGTACCCAATTCGCTGTGCATTGTCTGTTGGCAGAAGTTGTTGAGTCAATTGGACTTTGCAGGGGTGGAGATGCAAATCTTGAGTCAGAATACGCTGAAGAGTGGCTGTTGTAATGTCCAATTCTTGTGCACGATGACGAATCGATGTCTCTGGACTTTCGGCCATACTCTTGCGAACTGTCGTGATGTTTTGTTCTGAACGACCTTTACGAGCTCGTGTCGTGTGTTTCACATCACTAACCGCACCAGTCCTTTCGAATTTTTCGATTATTCTTTTCACTGTAGCTGAATTAGGAACATTTTGTCGACCGAATATTGGACGCACTTTACGAATGGTGGCAATCAAACTTTCACCATTTTCATAATAATGTTTAACAAATCAGTACGCGTTGTCCTATCGTGTAATGCTCCATGTTTACTAACTCCCATCTGTCAGTTTTCGACCTGTGACATCATAATCACGTGTCATTATGACTATCAAACATGGCGGGCAGCTCAAATCTTGCAGTCTTATTAAAGCACCCATTATATACTTTTTCGTAGCGCTCTTTTTGGCTTCAGTAACTACTAGATATCACGTGGGTTACATGTTAATGTAATGGTAATCGGTACATGAGGGTAGTCTTTTATATTTTGCATATAGAGCTGAAATAAAACAGTAGATAGCTTTTAGAGACTTTATTGTTTTTTTAAGTATTCTCCACAAAGATCAACGCACTTTTTCTTGCGCTCGAACCAACTCTGAAAGCAGTTATTTCCGTTTGTTGGTACAGACAAAATTGCGATTTTGATGGCATCGACGGCTCGTTCTGGCGACTGGAATCTGCCGTCCTTGATCTTCGCAAATGTAAAGAAACCATTGGGACTAGATCTAGACTGTACGGAGAACTTGGGTTGAAGTCTCAACGTGACAAAAATTTTGTTGTAATTTCTAGACAGTAATGTTTACATTCACATTTACTTTACGCAAAATAACATACTAATATGAAAATATTTAAAATATTTAATGTAAAAGCCGAAAATTCCATGAATTTATCAAATGATATATTAAATGAACGGTTAAGAAATTATCTCTATATATTAATAGCTAAAGATGAAAAATTAGCAATTTCAAATTTTCAAACTACCATCTGAATATTAACATCGATGCCTTATAAGGCGTTTCCAATAAAACTTGAAACCAAGGTCCTCGTGGCTCAGTTGGTTAGAGCGACGGTCCGGCAAACTATAGACTTGGGATCAAGCCCCGACGTCGACGAAAATTTTTCAAATAAAATTTCGTATAATGTGCGTTGTAATTTGTAGACAGCAATGTTTACATTCACATTTACTTCGCAAAATAACATACTAATTTTAATATATTTAAAATATTTAATATAAAAACCGAACATTTCAAGAATTTATCAAATGATATATTAAATGAACGGCTAAGAAATTCTCTCTCTCTCTCTTTCTATATATATATATAACAATGATAAATTATTGGCTTTTTTTATTTTTCGGCTTTTATATGAAATATTTACAAATATCAAATTAGAATGTATGTAATTGCAGAGTAAGTGGGGATGTAAACATTGCTGTCTATAAATTACAAAGCAAATCATACGAAATTTTATTTTATTTGAAAAATATGGTCTACGTTGGGCCTCGAACCCAAGTCTACAGCTTGCCGGGCTGTCGCTTTTACCACTAAGCCACAATAGACCCAGGTTAAAGCTATTTAGAAATGCATTATAAAGTAACAGTGTCAATGAATCAGATGTCAGTTATTGAATGTAGATGTCAAGTTGAAAGCAGAAGTCAGTTTTGAAAGCTCATGTCAGTTTTGATAGCAGATGTCAGTTAGTGAAAGCAAATGTCAGTTAATGAAAGCAGATGTCTGATTTGAAAGCAGGTGTCAGTTATGAAAGCAAACGTCAGATTAGAAAGCAGATGCCTATTTTGAAAGTAGATGTGAGTTATTGAAAGCAGATGTCAGTATTTTGAGAGCAGATGTCAGATTTGAATGTTGGAAATGCTAATTATTACTCCATAGCTATATGAGTGTTTAGATAATTTCTTAGCCGTTTGTTAAATATAACAATTGATAAATTATTGGAGTTTTTCGGCTTTTATATGAAATATTTACAAATATCGAATTAGAATGTATGTAATTGCAGAGTAAGTGGGGATGTAAACATTGCTGTCTACAAATTACAAAGCAAATCATACGAAATTTTTTTTTATTTGAAAATTATGGTCTACGTTGGGACTATATATATATATATATATATATATATAAATAGACCAGGAGTCTTTGCCGTTAGAACATGTATGAAAGGGTTTTTTTGGGGGGAATCCAGCAAAATTAAACTCTATTAATTAAGTCAGTTCTTTATTTTTTTAGCCCAATATTTCGCACCGAATTCGAGTGCTTCCTCAGGGGATAAAATTTTAACTTGTTTTTTCTGGAGAAATTACTCATATGTTTGTAATGTTGTAAATTAATAAAACTAATGTCAACGGACGTATACCTAGTTGTTTTGAAATTACATTTAAAAAAACAGAGGGCAGCCACATCTAAAAGGAAAACCACATGTGCAATATTGACGAACAGAAGAATTAATCGTACACACACATGTTCTTGTCACAAAGTTAAAACTTAAAAAAAAAAGAAAAAAAAAAATAAGTTTTAACTTTTTGACAAGAACATGTGTGTGTACGATTAATTCTTCTGTTCGTCAATATTGCACATGTTGCTTTCCTTTTAGATGTGGCTGTCCTGTGTTTTTTAAAATGTAATTTCAAAACAACTATCTATTGAGCAAGGTATAATGTTAACACTATAAGAGAACAAACATTTTCTATGAAATTCGAAACTTTTGCTTTTCTTTTCAAAGAGCAGATCATACTCATGTATTAAGGTGCACGTGTTGTTTGATATTTGAGCATGAACGTCTTCACAAAGACCATAATAATTTTCTAAATTACAAAGCGCGGATAAAATATGAATATTCTGTGACAATTTGTACGCAAACAAGGATATATGTACTTCCATAAACACTGAGTTACGGATCCGATGAATAATATCTTCTTACGGTAATTATCATTAAAAGTCGGGCTATTATAAATATTGTAAGACAAAGACACCTCTTCATTTTATAATCGAATGCTGTTGTCGTAGAATTTCCTTTGTTCTCTCATATCATTTCAAAATAGAAATCTAATGTTCGAAATCATTTCTGTCGGAGATGGAGGTGAGGAGTAAATTTGATGATCCTTTTTGTGATTGTAATCTAAGAAAAATTTACTAGAAAAACATAGTCTTTTAAAATTCATAATGAAACGTAGCTTTTTTCGACGTATCTGTAAATAGAACATGAAACGTTAGATTTCCCTTGACGATTCCTTTTATAAAGTCTAAGCAATGTTTTATAAGTAGATACGCATGTATTGTAAATGTAACTGTAAATGTATTGTAAAAGTATGACTTCTTGAAATGCATTATCCTAATAACAGTCAACTAAGTAGCAATGGAAACGATATTGGCTTACGCGATTGGTATGACAAGTACTCCTGTTTGGCAACAGAGAGCGCCACTGAAGCAAAGTTTGTATATCATCTGTTGGTACCAAATTTTAAAATTTCAAACCAATTCATTACTAGCGTTTGTTTTGTCGACTGTTTGAGTGAAAAAGTTTGTACTTTATTGAATGTCCGGAAAAAGAACATTGGGTTTGTGGTTTGATCTGTCCATTACTAATATTGTGTTATGGTCCAAGTTCTAAGAAGCCTTGTGGAACGTGTTCATTAAAAACATTTAAAACATACTTCACATTTTGCCGTTCTAGGTTGTTTGGACACAAATACTTCAAATTGAGTTTCTATGAATATTTTACAATTTGAGAACTTTCATGTAATTGTTTTAAAGTAGAGAATTTATTTTATTTTAGAAAATAATTCATATGAAAATATACAACATGCATTAGAATATTGAGTTGGTTGAAAATCGAAACGATGTGTAGCTCTTATCTATTTTTGGCAAAATTCATTGGCCTTTGGGAAAGAAAATACCGCAATATTAGGTCTATTTTTATAATGACCTCTACAATTAGGAACAAAACATTTATACACCATTGTTTATAAATTTACTAATACCGGGTGTATTTATAAAGTAAGCCAAACGTATAAACACAATTAACGCCTATTAAAACATCGGAAGGATACGAATATAAACTGTATCGATATCTATCACTCAATTGTGACAAGTGTAACATTGCCTAATGTATATGACGTCATCGGGAAATTTGAAATTGCCTGTTAGGCTTGTTATATTACTAAGTGTTGCCTTTATCTATCAATCGGTCACCAAACGTATTATTTAAAAGCTCACGCTCTTCGTAACCGTTATGAGGTGGTGCACTGCTACCTACGCGTGAAGCAGGCGCTGCGATGGTGTCTGAAGATGGTCGAAATCTAAACGGAACCCGTAGTTGTATCGCACGATGTCTGGGAGCTTCTATTTAGTGTGTATGCCCTTAGTCAGTGGAGATGGGTGTGGGTGACTAAAATAAAAGATAGAAGGCAGCGCCACTCAGTTTTGCTTACCTGAAAACTGAGAAAAGGGATAGCGCGATATTAGCACATACGCGAACAGACTACAAAATAAACGCTTAATATCTACGAAATGCAAAAATGCTGCACAGGATATCTGCAAGCGGAAAAGAACTTTCGAGAGAGGATAACCAAAGGCAAAAAAAAATAAGCAAAGCTTGGAAACAATTAACTCGTATATTAACAAATATTCATTTCATCAAAACAAAATTTTGTTCATAAGCATAAGAAATAAAAAATTATTCTAACACACACCCTGTATAAGTGGAAAGTATATATAATTCGTAATGAAATGCAGTAATAAAAAAAACAAAGGTGAATATCTTGAACGCAAAATTACTACAGAGAAAAGCAAAAAAAAATAAATAAATATATATTTGCGTACTAAATAAAGATTTAATAATTAAATTCAAAAATTAAAAGATTATTGCGATAAAAACAAAAGAAAAAAACGAAAGACTTCATAAGTCGTGTCAACAGATTAAATAAACAAAATTTTACTTGAAATCTTATGAAATATTGAAATCTATGGTATACCAAGAAAGTCTTTACAAATGTAAAAATTATAATTACAACTACATAATAAGGAAATATAAATCGTAAATTTAGAATAAATATATTAAAATTTAAACGGTAATGAATGTAATGATTAATGATTTAATGATTCTCAACAACTCTCAACAAAATGCAGACGGATTTTTTTATCTATATATGTCTCTATACGCCAGATGTTAAAAAAAAACTATAATTAGCTATAAGTTATCGTTAAAAAAAAACTAAATGTTTATAATACGATAAAGGTTAAACAAATTATGACATTGAAAGTGGATATAGAAATTACTAAGCAATACTTTTGAATAAAATTGAAATTAGATTACGCGATATTAAAAAAAAACTATACAAGTAATATATATACAGGGTTAGTTAAAAGTATGGAGACGGCGATTTATTGTCGTTAATATTCATTTTAGGGAATTATGTTCAATATAAAAGTTTGTTAAGATATTTTGATCTACATTTGTGATTATTTGTTTTTCTTTTCTTCAATTGTTTTTTTAGATACGCCTGTTCGCGATTTTTTTTTTAAATGGGAAGTGGTAAATTTTGCTCTTCCATTCGATAGAGGTTTTTTTTCTCTTTACAATAATATTTTTGTTTTTTTTAAATTCATTTTAATAACTTTTTTACAAGAAAAATTAAACAAATTAATAACATAGTAAATTAAAGTAAGTGTTCAAATTGTCGTCCATTAGTAATTTGACAATGACTCAATCGATTTACAAAACCCCGAAGAGAGTTCTGTAAAAAATCTCGGGGAATTTCTTGTATCGTTCTGGTAATTCGGATTTGTAAATCTTCGACGTTATGGGGCTATCTTTGTAAACTTTGTTTAGGACTTAAATCTGGCGAACGGGCTGGCCATTCAATGGTTCCTCGTCTTCCAATCCATCTGTGGGGAAAAACGTTGTCCAGATTTTGACGAACATTTACACCATAATGTGGTGGGGCGCCATTTTGCTGGAACCAGATACTGTCATTGGGCAGGTGTTCATTGTTTTCATGAGGATAGAGCGTAGCACTAGCAGGTATTATTTCATTTTGCAATAACTGCAATACATAGCCGAAGTTAAATTGCCATTAATGAAAAAGGGACCGATAATATGACCGCCTAGAATGCCAACCCAAATATTAACCTTTTGGGGGTACTGCGTATGGTGCTCCAAAAGCCAAGAGGGATTTTCCGATGACCAGTATCTGCAGTTATGTCTGTTTACTTCACCGGTAAGGTAAAAAGTAGCTTCGTTTGCGAAAAGAATATTGTTGACAAAATTTTCATTATTATTGCAAATATTTAACATTTCTTCAGAAAATTGTAATCTCCTATCAAAATCATCTTCCGTTAACTCGTGTACAAGATGTACCATATAAGGTTTATACTTTTCACTTTTTACAAACGACACGATCGATGACTGTGAAATATTGAAATTGGCCGCTAATTGATTGGTTGATAAATGAGGATATTCAGATACAGCCAATAAAATATCCAGTTTGTTATCATCGCTTTTTGCTGTTCTAGGTCTACCACTCCTTGGCAAATCTTTAACGCTACCCGTTTGTTCAAAGCGTCTTAAAGTTTTACCAACAACGGATTTAGAAATTGGATTTCTATTTGGATGCGTATCATTAAATAAATTACTAACGTCTTGTAAACTTCTGCGTCTATCTCCATAAACCAACATCATAAGTATTTCAATTCGTTCATGTTCACTTAAACTCGCCATTGTTAATATTAACAGCAACAAATTGCACAAATTAATTATTTCTGTCAAAGATTTTACGTACACAATAACCACTGATAAAATTATGTCGCTCAAGTTTGTTTATCGCTACGCTTCTGTCTATCTGCGATGTACCGAACATCTCTTAAACACATGGGCCGGCTTTTTCTTATAAAAAAGTTATTAAAATGAATTTTAAAAAAACAAAAAAAACTTTGTAAACAGAAAAAAAATCTCTATCGAATGGTAGAGTAAAATTTACTAGTTCCCATTTAAAAAAAATACGCGGACAGGCGTAACTAAAAAACAATTGAAAAAAAAATTCAAATATTCTCAAATGTAGATCAAAATATCCTAACAAACTTTTATATTGAACATAAATCCCTAAAATGAATATTATCGACAATAAATCGCCGTCTCCATACTTTTAACTAACCCTGTATATAATGAAATGATGCTACAGTGCTTTAATTTGAACAAATAGGAAAATAATAAGAATTTCAACAATATAGAATATCTGAAGTAATATCTGGTTACAAGTCGACAAATCAGTAATTAATAAATTGGATATGATACCACACAGAAAGTACGTTCGCTGACCGAGATGGAATGCAAGGCCTAAGCTTGTCGGATTTTTCTTTTGTCAGTGGGTGATTCGTTGCGGGACATGGAGTTGCTTGGAATTCCAACGTCACCCCTGAAGTGTAGTAAGACTTTCTAAAATTTTACTACACTTCAATAACTTCAATAACTTGGCATGAAGAAACTCTCTAGCCTCTTCTGTCGTAAATTTTGGCCATATAAGGAAACGATACTAGCAAACTCCTTAATTAGTTCGACGTACCGCGACTCGATCCGCCATAGCGATAATTCTCAGAATACGCAGTCTGACGCCCTTTAACTTAACTCCCTTAGGTGCAATCGAAAATACCCTATCACACAACTAACTCTTTGATCGTCTTGCAATTAATGAATTCTCTCTTGCGTAACCTAGACGAGGCAATCGCGGAGGGGGATGGCAATACTGTCCAAAAAAAACACACAGTTGGTCAACCACGACTCGAGAGAATATAAAACGAAATATTATATAACGATGATAATAATAATGATATAACTCGTGAAAATGTAAAGATGATGAAATTTAACGCAAAACGAGTATACCGGGCGATAATTGTATAGTAAATTTAAAAAAAAAATTTAAAACGGAAGAGCACCATCATGCGAAACCCATGACCTACGTTGCCCCAGGAGGTGTTCCTGTGTTGCACCTATAATTGTTAATATCTCTGTTAATTTACAACATTTATTACAATTCTTTTTTCATTTGTCATTATTTTGTGTGTACTATTTTTAGTTAAAAATAAAGTTTCAATTTTTAATCACCCTCTATATCAATCCGTTCTCGTGTGCCTCTTCTCCTGTTTCGCCTTATATAATCTGTATTATCGTTTCATAAGCATCACGTTCATATTTCGAAATAATGATCAAATGTAGTATTATTATATCCAACTTTAATGAAATACAACGGAGAGTTATTAAAATAAATTCAGAGATTTGAGTACTTCCTGTTTTTTTTTCATTTTACCGTAAAAGGGAAAAATCCCATAATTTAAATAAACCTTCCCTTTACGACTGTTCTTTTATCGAAGTTTGAAAGCGGGACAATACGCAAAAGTACCTTTGATAATAAACCAAAAAAACAGAGACTTTTAATTAATAAAAATCTCAGCCAGAGTAATACCGGTGAATAAAAGATATTCAATGCGACGCAGAAAAAAAACATCATTAAAGAATCTGTAGAGTTACCTAACTGTAATATAAACGAAAAAGAGGGATTTTCATTAATATGCCAGTTAATTAACTTTTCCCTTATAGAAAAGGTATCATTCACTCGGTCTATTTAGAATATTTTTGGGCTGTTAATTACAAGTGATTGCTATTCTTCGTTAAGGTTTTTATTAATTTCATTTTGAGGTGAAATATTTGTTGACCTTTCGTCTTTTTAAAAAATCACGCCCATTGTTTCGTAACAGCGAATGCTATACTGAGCATCTCTTTTTCAGATATAGTGTATTTCATTTCATATGGCTTAAGTGTTATTGATAAATAGAGCAGACCAATTTCCGTGCGGGCCATGTGCGCCGATGTGAGGATGATTGTATTGCATCAGAACTAATAAAAAGCATTCAGTATGTGTTTGGTACTTGCTTAGACTGTATGTAAGTGTAAGCATACGTAATAAAATATCGTCGACACATAAATCGAGAAAACGACCGTTGTCGACGAAGTCGACGAAGTGAATAAGTTTATTATGGATTTCCCGGACTTAATATACGATGGCTCAAAAATTAAATGTTTAGTGTGCAATACATATCTAATGTGTTGGTCAAAAACACATTGTAAAGAACACATAAGCAGTTTGAAGCACAATAATAACAAAATTAATAGACAACAGTTTATACATGAACTATGTGTAACTATGATTGTGTGTACACTGCCGTTTACCTTGTTAAGTAATGATTAATTTATTTAATTTTGGAATAAATACGCGAATCAAACATTACCGAGCGCGACAACGTTACGAAGAAATTTACCATTGGTGCGTAAACAGGTTAAAATAAAATCAAAGCCGAACTGAAAAATAAAAAACTATGGTTATGTGTGGACGAAACACTGACAGTAAAAAACAATCTGTAGTTAATGTGATGGCGGGTAATATGGAACCACATCAACCAACGTCTTCAACTTTATTAGCATCCAGACGACTAGAACAATGTAATGCCGAAAAAATTTCAGAGGTGCTATTAGATACTTTGGAAAAAATTAAACTTTCGAAACTTTCGACCGATGGTGCCGCAACCATGTGTTCTGTAGGCTGGTCTCTTAGAAAATATTGTCCTAACTTGTTACATATTACTTGTAAACTCCATGCTCTACGTTTTGTGACAGAACAGGTTCGTAGATGTTATCCAGAGGTAGATGCTTTAATATCGAATACAAAGGCAGTATTCCTGAAATCTCCAAAACGTATTCGGAAATTTCACGAATTGTGTCCCCATACCCCTGAGCCACCACAGCCGATTTTGACACGTTGGGGAACATGGTTACGGGCGGGGTTTTACCATCATGAACATTTTGAAAAAATTAAGGACGTAGTTTTATCATTCGATCAGAAAGAAAGTGCAGCTATCAATACAAGCCAGAAAAAATTTCAAGATGCCGAGATTAAAATGGATTTACAAAGTATTCGTGAGAATTACTTGAGACTAGAAGAAGCAATAACAAAATTAGAAAATTCTTCGCTGTCGTTAGAGGAATCACTGCAAATCGCTAAAGATGTTCACGCACAACTGTGTGCTGTAGAAGACGCAAAAAGTGAAAGTGTTCTAATTAAATTTGAAAGTATGTTAGACAGAAATGCAGATTTTGACACCTTAACACGTATTTGTGAGGGCACTTGTGAGGGCACGCAATTACGTTCATTAAACATAAAAGCTGCGTGTAAGTTAAGCGTTTTAGAGATTTTTGATTGGAGAAATACTCTGCTTCTTGAGTTTTGGGAAATTGCTGTGCAACAGCTAAAAGAAATATTTTACTAGACTATCCTATCATTGTATTTTATTGTGTTAGTATTTTATTTAAGCAGAACGTAAGTGTTTTTATTATTTAGTAATTTCTAAATCTGTTCATAATTTATTAACACTTTAAACCTAACACCATAATTGATTACTATCGCGCCACGGCAAAGATAAAGTTCGTCAATGCTATAATTTATTAGTTAAACCTTCTCTAACTTCTTAAATTTGTGCTCTTCTGCAAGAATATGAAAATATATTTAAAATAACGAACTACGATACAATTACGAATTGCTGATCTTTATATATATATATACAAAAGGTTTACGTTATGATATTTTTTCCATTGTGTAATCGACTACCACAATAAGACGCTTTTCATCTCTTAAATAGCAATTTCAATTAACCAAACAATGGTTAACGAAATTCACTTCAACAGAAGATATACAGACAGACGTTGGTTGCCTGCACACGGACTGCGATAGGGATTTGTATCTATTCACCGCCAGATCCAGGAAACGGTGCGACACGACCGATTTGTACGTGCAGAATGAATCTTCTATTTTAAGTTTAATTAGATCTTTGTTTTAACAACTTTATTTAAATGTGAACCGCGTATTCTAGCCTGTAGGCGACTTTTTTTATATAACGAGATGACAATCTTCTTTTTTTTGACAAAAGGAAAATGTTTTAAACAAAGGAACTTGTGTTTACATTTTTCTAACCATCTTTTTTATTTTAATGAATATTTTACGTGGGTTATTTCAAAGACGGTTGGAAAAGATTGCCAGAGAAAAAGATAAATAACATGTTCCCTAATTATTATTTATTTTATTAATTAAAATATTATTTTACAGGAGAGAACCTTGAGAAAGTATTCCCAGTTAATGTTAATACTCCTTTACTCAACTTGAACTACAAAATGAACAAATAAAAACGTATTTCGTATTTTATAGATCACCACCTGTTTTCCAATTATATAAATAAAATTAAAAATTCTTTAAAAATGCAAATTTTCAATAGTGCGCTCGTGAGCGATGAGTCATCGACCTCTGGTGTCCGGTCCCTAATCCTGTCAGGTGACAAGAGATAAACGCGACATCTGACGGACAAAAGAGACACCGATGTCACGAGATTATCTTTTGTCACCTGACAGGATAAAATTGTTATTACTTGGCGAAAGTGAACCTTTAGACGTGACTTCACGAACCCGCACTGAGTCATTAAACAGAAGCAGTTTGATGTAACCACTGGTTAAATACGTGGTGTCTGTCCATGTGTACAGATACAGATATGTTTATGCATATTTGTATACATACCCTTGATGTGTTTACGCATCGATATGCTATATTTTTTTGGTATGGATTTTCACGGCGGTGAAATTAAAATGTAGTCTGTGCATAACTTCAAATCACAAACGTGCACTGGGAAACCTAATGAAGATATTTCAATGCATTTAAAAAAGTAGTATTTAAAAAATAAAATAATTATAATTTATGCTAACACATTAAAAACAATAAAGATAAAGCAGCTAAAAATAAGAGATGTGGAGTCTATGATTTAATGTGTGGGTTCTGTAAGACAAATTGCTATGAGTTTTGGTGAATAAATGAAATAAATGATTATTGCAATTGATTATTATCAAGCATATATTTATTTAGACTCTGTATAATTGTTTGTCTATATCAGGGCTATATTTTTCGGATTCTACTTAACTAGGCCTAGCATTCAGTGTAAATGTAAAGCATGTAAGCATATAAATTGTTAAAATTCTATTATTGTATATTCGTATTTTCACAAGTCATTTGAAAGTTTAAGATATCTCATTACTTAAACTAAAAACCTATTTATCATCAGTCATCGTCAGTTTTCTCTGATAAAAATAGAATTTAATTATATCAATATTATGAGATCATTTGTGGAAATCTAGCTTCCTACTTGCTTACTCAGATATCATGCATAAATTTAAACTTACAGTGGTGTATTTATCGTTAATATGTTCAATTTAATAATTATAATCCATATATGCTTTAAAGTGTTTTATTTAAGTTCATCTATTTCAAATAAAGTAGTGCTTATTTTTACTTACTCAAAACTCTGTTCCACATACATGTTTTCAAACTATTCTTTGTGCGTGCTATGGTTTATTTCAATAACGATATTGATATAACTATGTACACGAGTATAGCAAACGCCAATTAAGTTGGCGCGAGGAGAGGTAAATTCGCGCAGTATTAAAAATAGTGGGGAGATTTGCATTTGGTTTTACATCAAATGTCAGATAATTCTAACCTCTGAGTGTGTACCACTTTATGATCCCCTAGCAAAGACCTTATGTTCCGTCAAACGTCAATGACAAATGTATTCTGACTATTACTTGAGTAGTGGGGGTGGACGTTTTTATAAACGGCTTCTGCGCACCCCCTACTCGCGCCAACTTAATTGGCGTTTGCTATACATAGTGTTAATTTTAAATTTACAAATCGATATCTATATACGAATATAGATATCGATTTGTAAATTTAAAGTTAACACTGACACTCAAGAAAATATGTTATGACTAGAGCAGACCAATTTCCGTGCGCGCCATGTGCGCCGATGTGAGGATGATTGTATTGCATCAGAACTAATAAAAAGCATTCAGTATGTGTTTGGTACTTGCTTAGACTGCATGTAAGTGTAAGCATACGTAATAAAATGTCGGCGACACATAAATCGAGAAAACGACCGTTGTCAGACGAAGTGAATAAGTTTATTATGGATTTCCCGGAGTTAATATGCGATGGCTCAAAAATTAAATGTTTAGTGTGCAATACATATCTAATGTGTTGGTCAAAAACACATTGTAAAGAACACGTAAGCAGTTTGAAGCACAATAATAACAAAATTAATCGACAACAGTTTATACATGAACTATGTGTAACTATGATTGGGTGTACACTGCCGTTTACCTTGTTAAGTAATGATTCATTTATTTCTTTTTGGAATAAATACGCGAATCAAACATTACCGAGCACGACAATGTTACGAAGGAATTTACCATCGGTGCGTAAACAGGTTGAAAATAAAATCGCAGTCGAACTGAAAAATAAAAAACTGTGGTTATGTGAAGACGAAACAACTGACATCAAAAAACAATCTGTAGTTAATGTGATGATGCGTGCGCGTAATATGGAATCACATCAACCAACGTCTTCAATTTTATTAGCATCCAGACGACTAGAACAATGTAATGCCGAAAAAATTACAGAGGTGCTATTAGATACTTTGGAAAAATTTAAACTTTCGAAAGAGCAAGTATAAATGGTTATGACCGATGGTGCCGCAACCATGTGTTCTGTAGGCCGGTCTCTTAGAAAATATTGTCCTAACTTGTTAGATATTACTTGTAAACTCCATGCTCGACACCTTGTGGCAGAACAGGTTCGTAGATGTTATCCAGAGGTAGATGCTTTAATATCGAGTACAAAGGCAGTATTCCTGAAATCTCCAAAACGTATTCGGAAATTTCACGAATTGTGTCCCCATACCCCTGAGCCACCACAGCCGATTCTGACACGTTGGGGTACATGGTTACGGGTGGGGTTTTACTATCATGAACATTTTGAAAAAATGAAGGACGTGGTTTTATCATTCGATCCGAAAGAAAGTGCAGCTATCAATACAAGCCAGAAAAAATTTCAAGATGCCCAGATTAAAATGGATTTACAAAGTATTCGTGAGAATTACTTGGGACTACAAGAAGCAATAACAAAATTAGAAAATTCGTCGCTGTCGTTAGAGGAATCACTGCAAATCGTTAAAGATGTTCACGCACAACTGTGTGCTGTAGAAGACGCAAAAAGTGAAAGTGTTCTAATTAAATTTGAAAGTATTTTAGACAGAAATGCAGATTTTTGACACCTTAACACGTATTTATGAGGGCACGTCTACAGATGCGTTAAGTTGCTTAAAAAAGTATTTTGATTATGCGAATATAACATCACTAGATGTAGAACGCTCGTTTTCCGAATATTAACATATTTTTTCCTCATGGCGGACATGTTCTTCAGAAATAACCTTAGAAACGCACCTGATGTTGAAAATATACAATCGAGTTTCTCCAGTTTGTCAATCCTTGGAAGACGCTTAAAACGGTATGTGTTTTTTTTTAAATCCCCAGCGTGCACACAATTTCATACATACATACATACACGATTTCATACATTTTCCATTTTATTTATATCCTATTTATATATATATATGTATATATATATATATATATATATATATATAAATCTTTTTGTATTTATGTATACCGATGTTAGTTTTTAATAGTAAGTAGCTGTTAGTTTTATTTCTATTGTAACATGAATTTTCATTGCATTTATAAATGGTTGTTTAAATGCATAATTTCTTCAATTCGGTAACATTTTACTAGATAAATCTATTTCTGCGACGTGGGCATAGCTTTAATTAAAGGTAGTAATTACTGACAAGGACTTAAACAAACTTTTAATTAAGGACTTTAATAGTTCCAGTTAACAAGAAAACTCAATGTAATTTGAACTTGACAAATTTTTGATAGTAAACAAGCGTTCTATATTCTATATTTAAAGCCGTAAACAAGGCAGTTCGTAAATTTTTGTAGATTTTAATACTAACAATACATTTATGAACAATACATTTACTTGTAAATTGATTACATTTTCGCAAAGTAATGTGAATGAATTAAATATTATGTATCCGATGTATTCGCAACCACAGTCCTTGATAGCTTAGTGGCAGAGCATTTATCTGGCAAACCATGGACGTGGGTCCGAATCCTGTTTAAGGGCGAATTTCTTCAATAAAAAAATCAAATAATTAGGTCGCAACATGTAGAAAGCAATATTTAATTCAATACATTTACTTCCTAAAACAAAATATACAAGCGTTTTCCAATTTATGGACACAGGGTAAGAATTTATTGACGATTTAGTTAAAACCTTTGCATCAGATATTATCTATAAATGATGGCAACATAGTTATCGATATGTTTATATTGAGGACGTAAACAATATTACAGCAAATATATACGTGACCTAGTTAGCAAATTAGCACACTTTTAATAATGTAATCCAGAAGAAATTAATCACATTTGTTAAAACAATTTACTATTAATCTATCATGCTATATCTAAAACTTTCGCTTATATACCCGCGTTTCATTAATTTCAATCAAATGACAACGAGATAAGTTAAAAATTAGACTTCGAGTCCGAGCGCATATCCACAAAAGGGCGCCGCACCGTTCCGTTTGATTGATTGACGAATGGCGTTTTCTTTATTATAGTTCCTTTTATTAACAATCCCTAAATCTCTTAGATTCTCGTTACGTCAGAAGAGTTTATTTAATATATAAATACATTTTTTATATTATGGATTCGTTTTCATCCTTCTTTGTAATATATCTAATAAAAAATGATGCCACTTTACTAACACATGATTACGCAATTCCACGGAGACATAAAAGCATTGAGTGATGAATATCTTGCGTGTTTTGAGCCTATAATTAATGTGATGTCAACACATATATCCAATAGAATTATACGAGGATAGTTCAATAGAAACATGTTTAGAGGCTGTAAAGCCCGAATCAAAACGGTGTCTACGAAGCGGGCTTTTGTACTGTGGAAATAGAAAAAGGTCACACGGTGCTAGACCAAGCGGATAGGATAGCTGCGAAACAATGTGTGTCGAATTGTGTTGTAAAAATCACGAATTATCTTTCCATAAATCAGGGCGTTTTAGACCTATGGTTTCTTAAAATATGTTAACCTATTTAAACTTAACGTTTAAGATTAAATAAGTTACACCTGTTAGGTTTAGTTTGTAATACAACTCCAACAACTGAAACAATTGCCATGATATTTTACCAATAAAGTGGAAATTATGTGAAACTGTTATTTCAATTTTATTTCATCAAAATTATACAGAGGCTTGGCAAAAGCGCAGCAAGAAATTTAATACATAAAAGTTCTCTCCGAATAATCCGAAAATCTACTTGCGGAAATAAACTAAAAGTTTAGGTAAACACACACATATTGCTGTGTGTTGTAGAAATATATTGAAGATAATCCACAATACACCACTATGAGTCCGGGCCGCCTTACGGAGAGTTTATTTCTTTTAAATAGAGTCCTCTAAAGTCTCAGGTTCATTTACGAACGTGGACAGAAAAACAAATATCAGCATTAAAACAAGCACTTTTCCACAAGATTTTTATTAAAAAAAAGAAAAAAAAATCTTAATCAAATATTAAGATAGCTAATTGCATTAATAAACAAAAAGCAGGAGGGAAAAGGATTGCGAGATAAGTGACACGCTCGCAATGAAAAACCTCCAATTATACGCGAACAAAAATCAACTAATTAAATAGTATGGAAAACTTTCAATTTCAATAGTTTACTTTAACCCCAAAATTCAAACGTCAAACAGATATAAACTGTTATCACGCGTGTCTAAAACCAGATCATGCGCACATTAACATGAATATAAATTTCCCTCCAAATCCTGACTTCAACAGATATCTTACACGTGAATAAACAAAAACCCTCATCAAAAAATATGAAAATTTTCCTTGCTATCAAATAACAAACTATCAAACATATCAAGATTAAATCTAATCAATAATGAATATAACTCTAACAATCAATGCATTGAAATATTAAATTTTTAATATAACTTACGTTTTTAAATATATATAAAAACTATATTTGAAACACACATGGCAGATAAAAGTAAAATTAATCAAAATTAACGAGTCAAAACCCTCGTTAATAATCCCGTAATGAAATCAAATCACCAACAACTAAATTACAAACAATAAACGTGATATTAATCAAAAATCTATAGTTAATTAACTATACCATTAAAATCAACTGTATCTACCAATATTCTATGTGTGTCTGAAGGTTACACCCCTCTAACCTCTTATCCGAAGCGCAAAATGCGATCACATGTCAAACTATAACTATTACATACGTCACGGAGATATACAGATATAATCAAAAGAATCGGTCCAACATAAAAATAAAATAATTTTCAAAATATATAAAAATATCCTGCAAAAATACATGTACATAAATAAAATATATTATTCAAAATTATCTTCGGGGAAAAAACCACTACAATATGTTTCACTTTGTAACGTCTTGAAATCGCCTCCTGTTCATTTTTACTCATTTAGTCCATATTTTTGAAGGAACCTGTATATCATCGATTTTCGATTATATTTTGTAAATTTCGATTTTTAAAATTTTTAATGTTTTCTTGTGCGGATAATTATCCTATGGTTAGTTTAAATTGGAAATTTCTTTGTAGTCATTTTCTGGTGTGATTAAAATTTAATTAAGATTTTGCGATATATTCACGTCGATGTAGGAAACTTTGGTTTCAGTATGGTTTAGTTCATATTTTGCGCGTATGAGGCGTTGGAATTCGCAATAAATATAATCGCGTTGGTCTAGTTATTTAATAATTGGGTTAATTTGTACCAGTTTTAATGTGGATCTTTATCTTAAAATTTATGAGAATATTTCTCGGCTTGTCTGTAGCAAATTCAGTTAGAATTATCTTTAGTATTGTCATTTAAGTTCTCCTTGGGTATTGTAACGACAGCGACATCTCGTGATCATTCCTTTTAGACCAGGGTTATGGGTTAATAATTCATTAATTAGTACGTAATTAATTGATATTCTTCGTCCGTTAAATACTTAATTTTATTGTTTTATTTGTCAGGTAGCGAAAAAATTTTCTAATTATATATTTCATCATTAATTTTTGTTTATACAATGTCTTTCTCTATCCGGTTAGTTTCTTTAAAATCTACTTACCTTTTCGTATATAAGAGCGACTTGAGAAATTCTGGTCCCCCCCTCTTTGCTGTTGAGTTTTATCGAAAACTCATTGTACTGCCGACGTATTGGTAATGAGTAGAGCTGAGGATGTTTGCGGTATAACCATGTTTATATCATGTAACCATAGTAATTTACTATGGTTACATGATATAACCATGGTTATACCGCAAACATCCTCAGCTCTAGTAATGAGTCATTACCAAAAGAAGTCATTACTAATGACTTCTTTTAAGTAATTTTATTACTCGCTATACGGCTTTTCAGCATTATGAGTCAATGATATGTCTGATGGTCATTTGGAATACGAAATGAGTGTTTTTGAATTTCGATTTGCTCATTCGCCCTTTTTCAGCTCACGATGAAGTTGGGTTCTTGTAACTTCATTGTCCATTGATTGACGCTTAGTTCTTGGATTATAGGTGAAAAAATAAGATTCATCACATGTTATCACTTTTTTTAAGTTTTGGTCATTTTCAATGGCTCTTAAAGTGTCGGTACAAATATTTTCACGAGCTTTCTTGTTTGATTGTGAGAATTATCGGTACCACTTTCGCACACACTTTTTGCATGTTTAAATTCTTATGTAAAATTTGCTTTACGCATTCTTTGTCAATTCCTACAGTTCAATCCCACGAATAGTCAGCCGACTGTCAGATCGGATCAGATTATCGATTTTTTTTCAATATTTTTATGCATTTTTTTGACATGGACGGGCGTGCTTCTCAGCTTGCTATATACTTCCTTTAATAAAGGTAAGTCTTAGTAGCGGCCTCTCAAAGTTTCATAAGAAATTTCATGAAAATTTTTTGCTTTTTCCGACAAAACGAATAAATATATCTTATACAAACGACATTATACATGGCCAAAATATTATGTCTACAGACATAGGAGCAGGAATGGGTAATCGACTGAGAAGATCCAGTCGATCGTACGACTTTGGCGCTTGCTTAGTTCGTTTGTAGTGGCACCTGTCTCTTGTTTTTTATAGTCATACTTCGTATGTATACGCAAATTCTAAATTAAACGAAATATTTCCATTGTACGAAATTGGAAACAAAAATCAATATATTCAAACAACTAAAACTAATGAATCCCAATCAGTTCTAAATTGAATTAATTCCATTACGCAGTCCAGCTCAAACATAAATGCAATATCATCAATTAAATTATGTATGAATTCGTAGAGATTATGTCTAAAATTCAAATTGAAATCAATTTGGATCACCGCGGTACCAACACCTATGCAACTGTCGTTTAACAAGTCTGATAGATAACCGAGACGGTATATTGTTGAATATGTTCGATTCAATAATTCATATGCCACAATGGGTTACGGTTTATAACTGATCATTATTCCTGTCCGTAATATAAATATTAGAAAAGGGCCAATTGAGCAGTTTTTTATGTACAAAGAAAAATAAAAAAGAAATTAATAGATGGGTTACATAATAAAACTCCCGCAAAAGTAATCGGTGATCATTTTCTGCCCTTTTGATCGAAATTTCCTGTTGAGACACTACTGCCATCTATTGTTGTATTGGAAGAAATTTTTCTTATTTTATATTTTTTGTACATTTACAAATACAGTTCATAAAGTGTTTCTTAGCAGTTCGTACTGCCCAAGTATGAACCGCAAATTGTACTCGCGTTACTCATTTCATGCCTTATGCCTTAAATTTGATACTCGCGTTACTCATTTCATGCCTTATGCCTTAAATTTGATACCGTCTGTTCGACAATTACATCCGGAAAATTTTATTTACCAACATGATAATTGTCCTGTACGTATAGCTAATGATGTTAGAACATGGCTTTATAACAATAACATTGAAACGTTGCCGTGGCCCGCTAACAGCCCAGATTTGAACCCCATTGAGAATATCTGGGGTTTATTAACTAAAAAATTATATTCTCAAAATATTAATTTTCTTAACGTGAATCACCTTTGGGACTCTATAGAAAATGCTTGTGAAGAATTAGCGGCAGATGAATATTACATGCAGCCGCTAGCAAACTCAATGCCCCATCGATTGAATAGAGTCATTGAATTAAATGGTAATATGACGAAATATTAATGTTTTCTTGTGATGGTTTTATATTTATTTTTATTTTTCGTGTTAAATATGAAACAATTATGTAATCTAGTAAATTTTCTTTATACGCATACCTACAAAAGATTATACCAAAAATTACTAACCTTGATAGTTGTATAGAAGATGAATAGAATGTTGACAGCTAATGTCAATAATGAAGGCATTATTTAACTTTTTAAATATGGGAAAAATAAGCCGTTTTCACAGTGATAAAATAATGCCAGAACGAGCAATAAGATGTGTACGCCAATTTATTGCACAGAACTGTACACGTCAGCGAATTATGATTGAAGAATTAGGCATGTGTTGCATTTCCGCGGAATTTGTTCCGTACTTCTGACAAACGATCAAAAGCAGTAACGATTTGCCGTTTGCCGTGAGCTTAAACAACTTGCTGCAGATGATGAAAACTTTTTGTCAAATGAGATTACTGGCGACGAGTGCTGGATTTATGGTTATGATCCAGAAACTAAATACCAATCAAAAAAACAAGGAAAGAGTCTGCCAAGACCCAAAAAATGTTCCAGCTAGTCAGACGATCAATTTTGAGTTCTATTGCAATATTTTAAAGCGGCCCATGAGAGTGCCAAATGGCCCAAACTTTGGCAATCAGGAAATTGTTCACTGCATGACGACAATGCACCGTTTTTCACGCAAGCCTTTTTGATGAAAACATCAACGAATACCGTTCTCCCCACCAATTCGCCAAATCTCGCTCTCTGCCACTTTGGTCTCTTCTCGAAAATTAATCCTCCAGTTAAGGCCGGGGTTTTGATAGCAATGAAGAAATTCAAGACGAATGACAGGCAGTACTCTACTCGCTTACAGCAAACGACTTCCTGTTCTACTACTGCTGCTACTTAAAGAAATTCAAGAGGAATTGCAAGCAGTACTTTACAGCAAACAACTTCCTGCTCTACTACTGCTACTCATGTATGTTTCAAATTATTTTATTATATACGCTATTGGTTGTGTGCGATGTAGTGTAGCCACGTTAATACAGTTTCCGCAGGTTACGGCTGTGTCCGTCAGATAAATAGGGCCAAGCCTTGCATTTGTCTTAAAGACAGCGATAGTTGTTTTGGTGTTCGTGATGTTAGCATTAGTTGACTATCGGCGCTGAATGTTCTTCTACACTGTCTCTTAATAATTTTTGTAATGTAGTAAGGGTGTTATTTATGATGAAAGTATCTTTCCAGCAGCATGGTACTGATGATTTTATAGTAAATTGCCTGTCTACATGTCTGAAAAAATATTTTCGCACAAATATGAACTTATATTATGTTTTCCATATTTTATATTCTTAAAAATATTTTTGTTTATAATAAATATGTGAATCGAAAAAATTATTACATATTTATTTCTTAACATTTCCATATGTAAAAGATTTATCAACTAGTGTACGAAACATTGATAATTGAAATATACAATAAACCTCACTTTCTCTATTATAATCATTAAAAATACGATTATTTAGATTGGGATAATTTGAGAAAATTTAATATTCGCGATACAACAGTAATCGTTTTAACAAAGCATTTGCGTTTAAGAATTCAACCGTAATTGTTTTTTATGAGCTGTTGAATTAAAGCTGCTTTTTAATCTTATAATAGGTAGCCGCTTACGAGAAGGATGCCTTTGAGGTATGTAATAAAAATAATGGGTATTATATGAATGAAGGCTCATCACAAGGCAAAATTAAAAATTTGAAATACAATCTTGAATATTAATTAAATCATTTTCAAAGAGAAAGAATTTATAAAAAAAAAACAATCAGCTATTTTTAAAACCAAATAAAAATTTGAAAATTCGTCTGAGAATATGATCGTGTATTTAGGACATGCATTCCATAAATAATTATAAAACAAAAATTTCATGAATTTAGATGTTATATGAGGAATGTCTCAGAAGCAACGAGAATTAATTTTTTACTCTCAATGTGGCAACACTATATCAGGCTGGAGACGACTACATGTGAGTAGAAAGGGTAGGTAAGTAACCAGAAAAGACGCAGACTATTTCAGTATTAACGGCAGCGTTGCCAGTGTCAGTATCAAAGTACTGAAGTCAGTATCTTTTTACCTCTAACAGTACTTCAGAGCTGCGTTTCCTTCATCAGTATTTTTTTGTGCTACATCTTCAGAACATATTTTGTCGTTTTATAAATATTTATTGATTTATTTGATATAATCCATGAATATAGTATAATACGAATGAATGAAATATCCTTATTGCCCACTTTCTATTTTGATTCTGATTAAAGGTGATAGATGGCAGCCAGCATATGTAAACTTGTACTTTACCTACTTGCAACGGTTTTATATTTTATTCTGTTGTTTTATCATAGATGATAGTAATAGTAACTAAAAAATAAATTGAAAGGCGAAGATTTTCATTATAAATTTGAAGGAATTGTTAAATAAAAAAGTTAAATATTAAGACAATTAAATAAAATAAAATTAAAAAACCCTTACCACAATAGAATTTAATGATTCTAAATACGTATTTCTATAACAACGTTGTCATCTTCAGTAGAGAAAACAGTGTAACACTTGAACGCACAAAACACTCACAGAAGGATTGTTCTGAACGTCTTCTAGTTTAACACTAAAATCTTCAATCTTAAATGTTACAAAAATTACCTACATTTTGGTAAACCCCACCTATTCATGCAAGAGCATTAACCCATTATTTGTAAATTCTATAGAAAAACCGTTTAGAAATATTATAAAAGCCGTAATTTAACATACATTAAGGATCCAATTATGAAACTAATCCTTAAATTATGGTGAAATATAAATTTGGAAATTAATGTTGTTAATGGCAAATATTGTAATGAAACGAATTTAAAAATAAATTCCATGAATTCGAATATATTTTAATGGTTTTCCTATTTTTCTTTCTGTAATAACATCTAACTGTCAATTAACTCAAATAAAGAAGAACCTGGTATAGGACCCAAATCTGCGTTAATTACGTTATTCCTATTTTTAAAGATAAAAATGCTCTCAAAACTATCTAATTCGCGGGGGCGTGTGACGTTTTTTATTAATCTCAGACAGTCAGATGTTACGTTGTGATCTGATTTAAGAATATGTCGGGTAACACTTGATTTTTCCGGTCTATTGAATCTAATATGCGAAACATGTTCTTTATAACGAGTTAGAATCGAACGTTTTGTTTGGCCGACATATTTTTTATCACAATCCTTACAATTTATTTCATAGATTCCAGATTTGTTGTTTACCTCAACTTTGTCTTTCGCGTTGCCTAAGAGAGATTTTAGGGAGTTATTCGACCGAAATACTACTTGAACATTATACTGTTTAAAGGTTTAACTTAAATTTTTCGTAGTTTTGTGAAACGGTAAACTAATAAATTTTTTGCTCGAATCAATTTGAGGTAGCAAACATGTGTAATCCTGAATTGTTTTTCTTACTTTATGTTTTCTAACTAGCTTGTTTATTATTTCTGAATCGAAACCTTTGTAACTCGCGATTTTCTTAATTAAAGTTAATTCCTTTTCATATCTATCCTTTGTCAATGGCATGCTTAACAAAGGATCGACAAAGGTTAGTATGAAAAGGAATTAAGTTTAATTAAGAAAATCGCGAGTGCAACGATTCAGAAATAATAAACAAGCTAGTTAGAAAACATAAAGTAAGAAAAACAATTCAGGATTCCACATGTTTGCTACCTCAAATTGATTCGAGCAAAAAATTTATTAGTTTACGGTTTCACGAAACTACGAAAAATTTAAGTTAAACCTTTAAACAGTATAATGTTCAAGTAGCATTTCGGTCGACTAACTCCCTAAAATCTCGCTTAGGCAACGCGAAAGACAAAGTTGAGGTAAACACCAAATCTGGAATCTATGAAATAAATTGTAAGGATTGTGATAAAAAATATGTCGGCCAAACAAAACGTTCGATTCTAACTCGTTATAAAGAACATGTTTCGCATATTAGATTCAATAGACCGGAAAAATCAAGTGTTGCCCGACATATTCTTGAATCAGATCACAACGTAACATCTGACTATCTGAGATTAATAAAAAACGTCACACGCCCCCGCGAATTAGATAGTTTTGAAAGCATTTTTATCTTCAAAAATAGGAATAACGTAATTAACGCAGATTTGGGTCCTATACCAGGTTCTTCTTTATTTGAGTTAATTGACAGTTAGATGTTATTAAAGCAAGAAAAATAGGAAAACCATTAACCCTTTATCAGTTCGCACTATATCAAACTATGTGTCAATTTATGAACCATGTAACCATATGGTTACAAAGTATTCTAAAGTCTTTTTCTCAGATACTCTATATGTTGACGATCCTTGGGTGGTAATACCATATGGTTACAAATATGCCTAGGTGGGGGAAATGCGGATCTAGTCGAAAGTGCGCAGAAGTTCATTTTTATGGTTACTGTTTAGGCCACGTGCGTGTTATTATTAGGTTTGTGAGAAGTACCGGTACCATTATTGACAGTTTATATTGTGGATTTGTGTGATTGTGCTAGAAATTTTGATATTGGTTTCTTGGATATATAAGGTAAGATAGTTTGTTTCTGTTCTAAGTGAATGTGTATCCATATACCATTATTTTTGACTTTGATTGTGTGTAACTATATGGTTACATTGCCCATTGCAGTATACTATTTCTCACTACAAATATGGACGAATCGGGACTGTTTGATACAATATCTCCTAATTTATTTTACGGCAAGAAGAAAGATAGACTGCCACCTCCTCCTCAGGTCTCGGATGGATCAGACTATTCCGACGATGAGGAAAATTTGGCATTGCCTCAAGGAAATCTAGAACCCACACTTATGGTACAATTTCGAAAAATCTCAAGTAAAACAAACTTTACAAAAACCATGTACTTCCAGAGAACGACGAATCGGATGACGGAGACGATGAATATAATATGCCGCTGAAAAGGCTGCAGGATAAATTATTACTTACGACAGTTCAACCTTCAGGTAAAAAACTAATAGAGTATGTTTTTTATAATTTATTATTATAATTATAACTCTTTTCTAGTTTCAAAGGATATGGAAACTAGCCGGGATGAACCTCCTACAAAGAAAAAGAAAATTCTTCCAGATATTTAATTTATTTCTTATAAATTTTTAAAATATATATAAATTCTTATTTGAAGTTGGGGTGGTTTTAATGGCCCGTGTGACCATACGGTAACGACTTCTAAATTTGTTTTTTTATGCAACTATGAATATAAATTTACTAAAAATAGTATCAGGAATATATTTTATTCACAACGTATTAATATAGTAATTTTAAAGAGAAATTTATAGCCTCGACCGATAAGGGGTAAAAAAAAGTATGTTACCATATGGTAACCAAAACTGATAAAGGGTTAAAATATATTCGAATTCATGGAATTTATTTTTAAATTCGTTCCATTACAATATTTGCCATTAAAATAATCAACATTAATTTCCAAATTTATATTTCAACATAATTTAAGGATTAGTTTCATAATTGGATCGTTAATGTATGTTAAATTACGGCTTTTATAATATTTATAAACGGTTTTTCTATAGAATTTACAAATAATGGGTTAATGCTCTTGCATGAATAGGTGGGGTTTACCAAAATGTAGGTAATTCTTGTAGCATTTAAGATTGAAGATTTTAGTGTTAAACTGGAAGACGTTCAGAACAATCCTTCTGTGAGTGTTTTGTGCGTTCAAGTGTTACACTGTTTTTCCTACTGAGGATGACAACGTGGTTGTAGAAATACGTATTTAGAATCATTAAATTCTATTGTGGTAAGGGTTTTTTAATTTTATGTTATTCACTTATAAGCCACAGTCTCCGATTTGTTAATTAGGACAATTGTTTTCATTTAAGTTTACTTAAACGAATATTGAAGTTATTTGTTACAAATTCCTATATATTCTTATACACCTTTCACCTTCACAAATAAACAAAATTTTTTTTTTTAAGTTGGCATTACTTTTACCTCCAGATCTGTACCTTTTTGTCTTTGGCCTAGTACTTTTATTTTTATACTTCTGGCAGCGCCGGCAGCGGTGTAATCGCTAGTTGTTTACAGTTGTGTTCCAGAGTTATGCAATTAAATTTTGCGTTAAACTGAGAACTGCTTCAGAAACACTTCAAATTTTATTTAAATCATATAGAGATGCTGCTTTGTCTTCAGCACAAGTTTGCAGATGGCATAAGGTTTTAAAATAGGTCCGCGAAAACATTGAAGATGGACATCGTTCCGGCCGTCCACATCGAAAACTGATCAAAGCATGTCGAAGGTGCGTACTGTGTTAGCACGAGACAGACAGTTAACAGTCAAGATGATTCTAAATGAGGTAAGCATGGGTAAGGATACTGTTCATCGAATTTTGGCAGAGGAGCTAGACATTAGAAAAATTTATGCAAAACGAACAAGAAGAAAATTGCTTATTAATTAGCCAAGAACTGTTGGATCGCTTGACAACTGAACTTCATGCATAGAGTGATAACAGGTGACGAATCATGGGTATCTGAATACGATCCTGAAACAAAAGTACAAAGCGCGGAGTGGCACATACCATCATCACCGTGGCCGAAGAAAGTTCGCATAAGCAAATTCCGAATCAAGTCCATGTTTATCATCCTTTTTATTGTCGTAGAATTGTCCACAAACAATTCGTCGTACCACGGGGCCAGACAATGAGTCAAACCTTTTATCGCGAGATCCTTGAACGATTGCGGAAAATGGCTTTGCGTGTTCGACCTGACATTGTCAGCTCTTGGATCTTGCATCACGATAATGCTCGCGCTGGTTACACCTCATTGTCGGTTAGATAATTTTTGGCAAAAACATTCCAGTACTCTCGTACCAACCCTACACTCCAAACATGGCTCTCCATGTGATTAATTTCTTTTTCCAACGCTTAAGCTAAAGTTGAAAAGTTACCATTACGGAGCACTAGGCAACATTTAAAGAGTCACTACGTATGTTCTAAACAAACTAAAGGGACAAGACCTCCAGAATTGTTACCAGGAATGGTAAGATAGCTGGAGACGCTGTGCACATTCCGAAGGAGCATATTTTGAAGGGAGCATTGTTAAATTGTAGATACATTCAATAAAACAAAATTTAAAATAAATCATCCTCATTACTTCCGATATATACCTCGTATATCTAAAGAGATTTTCATCTCGAAACTTCCTAGGGAACGATATTTAAATTTTTCAAGTTCTGTCTCGCACAGCTAACCATAATCTTCTTCTACATGTCCTGCATAATACGGGAGAAACTGCCAAAACGTTTTCGTGAAAAAATTCGTTGAAATTTTTCCTCGTATAAAGGGTAAATGGCTTAATTATGTGGAATTTACAAGTTTTCAGTATAAATTTCCGACTTTTCTAAACGGGCAGGCAGATACGAAACTTTTAGTTATGATAATTTAGTAACTTTTCGTGTATTGAAAGTGAAAAATTGAATGTAATTAATTATAAAGATGGCGTGGCATTTCTATGATTCTAAAGTCTTCGACCGGGTAAAATTGAATGATGTCATCGACGCTTTAGAAACAAAAAATACTCCCAGGAGATACTTAAAAGTAGTAAAAGAAACAACACAATTAAAAGTAAACGAAACACTAACAAAAGAAATGACAACTACCTAGGGAATAAGAGAGAGAGATAGCCTTAGTCTACTCTTACGAGGGTAGCACCGATTATTTCGGCAAACTACAATTTCTATTGAACCAAAGGAATCAAACATGCTATGAAACAAATGTTTATTGTTTTCTATTTTGACACAGTTCGAATTTAGTTTTGATAACTCCAACAATTATTTTGCAAGCTAATTTCAAACCGAGTGGTCTGCAGTAAAAATGCATTTAATTTAACTAGAGAAAATTTTAGAGCCATGATTTACTATGATTTTAAAAGTTCTTTAACTCCAAAACAAAGTGTTTCAAGACTTCGTGCTGCATTTGGTGACCAAGCCCCTTCTCAGAGGAGTGTTTACAACTGGTATAACGAATTTAAATTTCAATAGATGTCACTTAATGACGATTTTCGCGAAGACAGGTAAATCTCGGCCGTTACTGAAACAAATGTAGACGCCGTACGAAGAATGATTTAAGACGACAATCGAGTTACGTATAGGATCATTAGGAGCACCTTTGGTATTGCATGACTGCAATAAACAAGATTTTACATCATAATTTGGGTGTGAGGAAAGTCTGTTGTCGTTGGATACCTCATAATTTATCACAGGAACAAAAACAATATCGAGTGGAATGGTGTAAAAAACTGTTAAGAAATATGATGGAGGTAGATCTAAAGTAGTTTACAACATTATTTCCTGGTGATGAAAGCTGGATAAATGCTCAATGGGTGTTTCCAACGAACTTAATCCAGTCAAAGTGAAAAAATCTCGAAGTGTTGGAACGAAAATGGTAGTCAGTTTCTTCTTAAAATCAGAACCTATCACAACAGTTATGCTTGAAAATAAACGTACGGTTACCACGGAATGGTACGCGACAGTATGTCTGCCAGATGTTGTTTTAAAAGGCTCGTTTACGACGCCCTAGATCGGAGATTGTTCTTCATCACAACAATGCTTCAAGTCACACTGCGCGTCAATCAAACAAATTTTTGAAAGCTTCTGAATTAAAATTATACTTGGCACATTCAGATTTCTTTCTATTTCCAAGGCTAAAGGATAAATTCCCAAATTCCTGCGTCAGTTGGATTTTAAACGGGTGTAGACGAAGGTCTCTACGCAAAATTCGCCAAATTGAAGTCGGAGAAAGACCAACTTCTTGTAAACGACGAGAAATTGACTGCTTTGTGTTTTCGTGTATACTTTCACGCACAACAACGATGTTTTCAGCAGACTATTCGTTTCGGTGACGTACGGGTATTGGCTGATTTTTTTGTCGAATTGGTTGACTCGAATTTGTCCACTAAACGTTGAATAGTTGACCCGGCTGGACGGTTGTGGCGAGGATAAAAATCACATAATGAGCGGAACGTTTCTCGAACGGAGCATTGATTTTGAAAATAACATTTGATGATATGCACACGTTTTTCAACACTATAAACTTCCATGGTGATTTGCCATACACTACTGAACAATTCATAATTCATAATTCATATAATAAATTTCACAGACGTTGCTATAACAACATGGCCGCTATAACCTAATAAACTTCGAGCGTCCTTATTTGAAAGACCCATTATTTAGGACATATTGCAGTGGAATTTGCTTTGAAATTGCTTATTAATTTTAATTCACACTACAGCTTATATTGCCGGCTATTCAGTCTAGTAGAATCCACGAACTCCCATCTCATGAATCGTTCCTTGCGGAATAGGTCCAAGTTTTTTTAATTTGAAAATAAAACAATGAATGTCAATGAAAGATCTTAATTAGTTAATTTAGAAGTTTTTATTAAAAAAAAATAAAAAATCCCTCTACCGAGTGTATAGGGTGCTAAAGCATCATTAACAGTAGCAATGGGGAAACACTCTTTGTGAATAATGACTCGCACACAGAGAAAAACCCCTTGTGACACTCGAACAAAATTAAAACTAATAAATACTAGTGAAATTTGTCAAGTTTGACCTCTACTTTAACCCCTACAATCAAATGTCAAAAACAACCAAGTTTTCAAAACCCGCGAAAATTGAATTTTAGTCGTGCGCAAAAATAACACAACAAGGTCAACCCACAATAAAGAAAACTCCAACCTTGAATTCAAAACGTTCTCGAATATTATTTTTAAGAAAAAACTCCCCTTACAAAAAACATGACAATTTTCTCTAATACCCATATACTACCTTTAAATATATAAATTATTACAAGAAATACATGAAATTATAATAATGATAATAATCGTGATATCAAATATATATAAATAAAATATTTTTATCGAACTTACATAGATCTATGCACCATTAATAAAAACTACGTGAGAGATATCTTATTTATAAGAACATTTTATAATAACCAAAACTCTCGCAACAATCGAATTAAGATTTACATGCACCTCACACAAATGCATAAACAAAATACAACCCGATTTTATAAAATAAAGAATAAAATTGAGTATTTTATTCTTTAATAATCCGATCACTTCAAACGTCAAGATATCTCTAACAAAAATGAAATTTTTAACATCCGCCTGGATATCCCTACCAACTATAAAATCAAAAATATACAGACAATACACATTTTAATAATAATACAATATCCGGGAAAGCGGCAACTTCAATCCTCTGATCAACCTAAATATACGAGGATGGATCAAAATTTCAAACATAATAACATTTATCACTTATAAAATAAAATATATTTATAACGATCCCCGTCTGAAATAAATAAACATAAAAATTGAAATAGATAATTTTAATAAATGTACTACATAAAAATTTTAATATCGTTCAATCATTTTCCTTTCTTGTCCAACGAAAAATCCATGGCAATATGTTCATATGAATTTTTCGACTCAAAATAAGTTTTGAAATTTACCTCTAAAATATTGCCGGTGCGTTTTGAAACACTCTGTATAATAACTCCGAGACGCTTGACGCTTTTTAAAAGTTGATGGAATTTCTGTATTTTTATTTTTACCCGAGATTTTCGGACCCAATCGTAAACATAAATCTATTTGTTTGGGCCACGTGAAATTTACTACAAATCCACTTAACATTATCTTAAAGATTGTCAGGAGAACAGTCTGTATGACTGTATGTGCGTCATGTTGTCTTCGCATTTTATGATACAGACATAAAAAAATCTGTAGGTATATTCGGGAAGCATCTTTTATTATCGAGGATCGCAAGAGAAGCTTCAAAAGAGGATTTCGTACTAAAATATAAATTCGAACATTTTCGTTTATACTACTTTAGTAGTAATACCTACGCTTATGATAAAGTTATTAAAATAAGTCTTACGTTAAAATAAATCAGATATTATACTGTCTTTACATGTCAAGTTGTTCTTTCTTTGGACAAAAGGAAACTGTATCAATCCTTTGAAAGAACAAAGAGAAAGGTATTCTATTATCTGAATTTTATCGACAAGATTTATTAAAAGGGATAACTTGGGTATCGAAAATGTAGATAGAGAAAAACTTGAATGGAAGTGCGTAACATTAAATTCTCAGCCGAATAATTTAGGATCCTCCGTCTTTGATGATTAATTTAAATCTTTTGAAAGGGGTATAATTAACTTTGTAAGAATACACATGAAAGTTTATTTTGTCAGTTTCCCAGTTACTGAATTATATTAGATGCTTTTCCAGAGTAACGGAAGAGTAACTTTACGATGAAATATTTATTTTAGGGTAGAAATCTTTATTTTTTAATTTTTCATCCAATTCTTCACACTTAGCTCAGCGAATTACTATTTTTTAAACCGCTATGAAAGGTAATTTTTCGGAAGCTCGTCAAAATAGTCCGTTGCGCCTACTAGCTCATCAGTTGCCCCAAATCTCTTTCTACCAAGATACTTTTTGTTTAATTTGCGGCGTAAGAAATATGGTTGTATTGTTGGTTGTCATTTTCTGCTTCATTTGTCAATTTTTTGGAACTGTTGTTTAGATCCACATATCGTAGTATGTTCATAACCTTCCTCTCTTCAAAACACATTTTGTGCGAAAGTTTAATTTCAATTTAAAAACTGGTTTTTAAAAGGTTGACGATAAAGCAACATCATCTTTATTTAATGTTTTTAATTTGATTAATTTTAACATGTTTAGTGTCGTTGTGTGCTGAATTTTAACTCTCAATTACACTCCCGATGAAGTAACAAATCCGTTATGAAATATAGAGTGAAATAAAAGAGTTTTTTTACTTGACAGACCGCTCACACGTTAATTAATTTATATATATATATACATATATATATATATATATATATATATATATATATATATATGTATAATCAAAGATTAATTAAAATTCGGGTAAGCGGTCAATTAAAAAACTCCTTTATTAAATTACCCTATATTTCGCGACACTTTGTCGCTTCTTCTGGGGTAAAAAATGTAGAGTTAAAAAATAATAAAATTGACGTACAAAATATAAAAATGATTTTATTATTTTTTAACTCTACACTTTTTACCCCAGAAGAAGCGACAAAGTGTCGCGAAATATAGGGTAATTTAATAAAGGAGTTTTTTAATTGACCGCTTACCCGAATTTTAATTTTTGATAATATATCACGGTCGATAATTTCTTTTCAATTATATATGTATATATATACACACATATATATATATATATATATATATATATATATATATATATATATTTAGTGTTTAAAGAATTTTGTTTTTCTTTTTTATTTTATTGGCCGTGTTTTAATATTAAACATAATAGATTTTTATTGGTTTTAGCGACCTTTTATTGAATTTAGATGTTTGTTTGCGACGTTTCGACTTTTATCAATTCAGTCTTTTTCAAGCATCTGGAAACAAGAATCATTACAATGAACATGAGAACTGTGTTTGTTTTGTGTGATATAACAATTGAATTAACCATTTTAAATTTAACCTTATATTAAGAAATGAATTACGGATTAGGTTAGTGTTTTACGTTGAAAATTAAATAACATTAAATTAAAATAGCTTAGAATGGTAGGGGGACATTTATGTGATTAATATCTGTATGAATTAATTGGAGACTTAACAAATATTAACAATTTTTAAGTTTAAAATTAGATTAAAGATGATTACAAATTGAGTTAACATTTAACGTTGAAACTTACATAAAATAAGAATGGCTAAAATGAACAGGAAAGTTGAATTACAATACAATACGTAAAGAGAACAAAGAAAGGTCAAATAAAACTCACATTGTTGTTTTTTCTACACGGGTACGCATTCATGTGCCACATGTGTTTGGACACCCAGGACTAATTTTCTTAGAACGAACATGCTTGTGCGGATTTTGTAAGTGAACTAATGCTTTAGTTTGCGGGGGTTTAATTTCTGTTTTTTTGGAATGAGCATGGTAGTCAGGACCGTATTTAGGGGTATAAGTTAACATTGTTATTTCTAATGGGAGATATTTTTTTCCCGTTTTTGTCTTGTGCGTGCAGGGGTTTTTTTTTTCTTTTTTGATTTTTCTATTATTTTATGAGAGGGTAATAAAGTTTTGAAAGCCCATCGATTTCGTTCCTGTCGTTGATTGTTTTGCTATTAACTATTAACTGCTATTTGTGACCTTTCAATCTTGAAAGGTCACAAATACGCAAAAAATCAAACTGCTTTAAAAAAACACCAATTGACACTGAAACATAATTTTGATTTTGAAAACACCAAAGTAATAACACAAGAAAAGAACACAAAAGCTAGAGAGGTCTTAGAAATGATACACATTTTCAAAAATAGCAAAACAATCAACGACAGGAACGAAATCGATGGGCTTTCAAAACTTTATTACCCTCTCATAAAACAATAGAAAAATCAAAAAAGAAAAAAAAAACCCCTGCACGCACAAGACAAAAACGGGAAAAAAATATCTCCCATTAGAAATAACAATGTTAACTTATACCCCTAAATACGGTCCTGACTACCATGCTCATTCCAAAAAAAACAGAAATTAAACCCCCGCAAACTAAAGCATTAGTTCACTTACAAAATCCGCACAAGCATGTTCGTTCTAAGAAAATTAGTCCTGGGTGTCCAAACACATGTGGCACATGAATGCGTACCCGTGTAGAAAAAACAACAATGTGAGTTTTATTTGACCTTTCTTTGTTCTCTTTACGTATTGTATTGTAATTCAACTTTCCTGTTCATTTTAGCCATTCTTATTTTATGTAAGTTTCAACGTTAAATGTTAACTCAATTTGTAATCATCTTTAATCTAATTTTAAACTTAAAAATTGTTAATATTTGTTAAGTCTCCAATTAATTCATACAGATATTAATCACATAAATGTCCCCCTACCATTCTAAGCTATTTTAATTTAATGTTATTTAATTTTCAACGTAAAACACTAACCTAATCCGTAATTCATTTCTTAATATAAGGTTCAATTTAAAATGGTTAATTCAATTGTTATATCACACAAAACAAACACAGTTCTCATGTTCATTGTAATGATTCTTGTTTCCAGATGCTTGAAAAAGACTGAATTGATAAAAGTCGAAACGTCGCAAACAAACATCTAAATTCAATAAAAGGTCGCTAAAACCAATAAAAATCTATTATTTTTAATATATATATATATATATATATATATATATATATATATATATGTATATATATAGTAAACCTAATCAGTAGGCGATTAAAGGTCTGTATATTACATTAAAATATATGTATTTAAAAAACTCTACATGTTTCGGCTGTATACGCCTTTTTCAAGAGAATACAAAATATATATTTTGTATTCTCTTGAAAAAGGCGTATACAGCCGAAACATGTAGAGTTTTTTAAATACATATATTTTAATGTAATATACAGACCTTTAATCGCCTACTGATTAGGTTTACCATATCATACCAAGGTCACGAAGTTATTATATGTATATATATATGTATATATATAAAGATAATTATTTCGTGACCTTTGTATGTTATGGTAGATTCAATTAGTTGGCGATTTAAGGTCTGGTTTTACTTAAAAACAATGATTTAAAACAATCTTACACGTTTCGGCATATGATGCCTTTCTCAAAAAATTTAAAATATTTTAAATTCTTTGAGAGAGGCATCATATGCCGAAACATGTAAGATTGTTTTAAATATATACATTTTCAAGTAAAACCAGACCTTAAATCGCCAACTAATTAAATCTACCATATATATATAACAATAAAAGAGCTCTTTCTTTATATTTCGAAGTCATTAATTATGTCTTAAACAACTTATAGTATTCTCCATTTATTTTATATTAATTTGAAATTTTATGTCATTGTTTATTAAAATAAATTGCTTATTTGTAAATTTTACCACTTTACCAAGCGGTGGTTTTGATATTTATTACGAATTTTAAGAATCTGAAATGCTCTAAGAAGTTATTTACTCCAGGAAAAGTAATACTGAGATCTCTGTTAAAGTAAGTAGTATTTTGTTTATTAATAATTTAAAAAGTCAAGTGCTATTCTATTCGTCTTTTGGTAGTCGGAACATTCAAACTAAATAGATTGTTACAGAACACCACGTACTCTATATATGTATTTGTATCAATATATAAGTTCCTATTATCTTTTAAGACGTCCAACAAAACTTCTTAAATTTGGCTACAAATATATTTTATTAAAGCAAAAGGTAACGAAGTTTCCACAAAGTTTAACAATGGAAGACTTTCTATACAACTTCTTGAAAATGTCATTAATAATTAATCAAGTCAAACCGATAATAGAAAGAGAAATTTCGATTTAAACAACGAAATTAATTTCGTTTTTTAAAATTTGCCACACCCTCTATTTCCGCATATATTCGTGAGTTCTGTTAAGCTTAAATAATGGAAAATATTCCTAGATTTATTACAAAATTTTTCCCAGACATTTGTCATTTTTTTGTGACATAAGATTACATAGTTGAAATTTTAACGGTGGAAGCGGAAATACTACGCCTCGCTCAAAAAGCTTTAAAAACGTCTACGTTTTCCTTTTTCGTTGTTCTTGCAGCGAGAAATTTACTACCACAAAGGCTTTCTACCTAACTATTTAAGTGAATTTGTCATCAAACGTTTGTTTTCAAATATTTTACGTAACAGCGATTCGTTTACACAACCTATTTGAATCGTATAGAACTCGGTCAAATATTTTAATGAACATTAATAGTGGTGAGGTAGCTTCGATAATTATACTAGAATTTATTGGAACGGCAAATTGTAACCTCAAACGTGCGGAATTGTAGAAATTCCGAACATTTCCAGAATTGCAAATAATTCTCTGAAATGTGACTAGCATCAAGTTTGTATGATTTCCCCTGACATTAAACTGTATGGTAGGAATTAAACAAGTCTGTTGCAGTCGTCGGAAGGTACTGCCTCTATTTTGAAGCGGTTTGTCATTAAACAAAGTTTTGCTATTAATTACAGGCATAAATGTACTATGCATATTCGAATGAAACTAATAGATATAATGAGGGAGAAATTTACTAAAATATTTCATCAGGAAGCACATAAAAAAAAGGCATAACTAACAAACTAATAAATTAATAAACTACGAAGACGGGTTGAGTTATTAACGCGATCGCCTAGAGTAGGCTGTGAAATAAAAAAAAATACACATTTTGACAACCGATGCCTTGTCAGTTTACGGTTAGTGTTTGATAAATTTTCTGGCTAGCACCTCGTATATATGGTTTAAATTACACTATACAGGAATCTGTTAATGGAGGATTTCCTAGATGTCGATGTATTTCAAATACACAATTTATTGCAAATAATAAGATAAAATAAAACAATAACTTTGTTATAGGTACCACTTTATTCACATATAATCGTGACCGCGGTTTCGACATACAATTATTCCCAAAGATTCATTACACCCTAAGACACACAAACATTCATTTTTTAATTCTATGATACATAGAGCATTAAATATTCCTTTGTTTAATGAATCTTTTGTTCGTGAAATCAATACTATAAAACAAATAGCGGTAAACAATAGTTATAATAGTAGCGTAATTGACAGTATACTAAAGAAAAAACAGTTGCAAGTGGCCCTTAGTTTAGTATATCCTAAAGATAGTGCTAATTTGAAACAATTTGTCTCGTTAACTTACTTCGGTAAAATAAGCGAGCAAATTGGAAATATAATTTCAAAAAATAATAGTAATGTTAGTATAGCTTACAAACCATATGCAATAAAAAGTAATTTCATTTTTAACGCAAAACCTAAAACAGATATCAATAATAAATCAGGAGTGTACAAATTATATTGTAATGATTGTAAAAGTGTATATATAGGTCAGACTGGTCGAAGTTTTATTATACGGGCAAAAGAGCACATGAGGTCATATAAACTAAAGAAGACAGATTCAACATTCGCAAACCATCTTATTACAGAAAGGCATACATTTGGTCATCGTAAAATATTGCATTTGGCAGAGAAAGGTCGTAAATTTTACACAATTTATTTATTGTATTATCTTTATACAGATTATAAATAAATTTTGGATGTTAAAAAACAAGTATTTTCTCTCAACAGCCAAAGTGATTGAAGCGAACAGTAAACTATTTCTTACACTGTATATTTTCTAGTTAATATGTCAAACAGTCGTACTTTTATGTTGTGCGTCGCATTTCCCAAAATAAATCCATATAATTTTATAGCTTATAATAGTTTATAATTTATAAACTTCATTATGTAAATAAAATGAATTTAATTGTTTTGCGAAAACACTACCAATTTTAATCATTCTTCTTCCCTCAGTTAATCTAAAAATAATATTAAATCAATTTCAATACATAATTCATTTCGAACTGATAATTTTCATTTTCCATTTCTCTTCGATAATAAAATATCGGTTGCATGTTTCCGATTGTTTCATGTAAATTCGTAATTATGCATGTACATTTCATAAACTTTGCTTTAAATCCATGTTTCTAAATAAATACACAATGTTTAATGTACTTATTTACAGCAAACGTATCTAATTGCTTGATATTAACATTTAAGCAATTTCTGTTCTTTGTATTATTTTGTATAATTTTATATCTGCTCCTGTAGTTTATTGAAAATAAAATCAAGGGTATAGTTTTCATAATAATTGTACTTTTAATGTTAAATTGTCTTTAGAATATTATTCAAACTTGTAATGGCGATGTAAGTAATGCAGATAAATAGTAAATACGGTGTTCAAATTTAACTGCTACTAGTGAATTTAAATTCACATTTGGCGACAATTAAAAAAATTAAAGTAATCGAAAGTAGTTTAAATCTTATTTTTTAATTGTTAATTTTCAAAAATCCTAGACAAATAATGTCAAGTACATGTAGAAAGAATATTTACAATTACATTACTTCGCGAAAACGCAATTAATTTGCACAACTGCCGTACTACGGGCAAGATATATTCATCTGTTTCCTTTGATGTAACTCAAAGCATCCCCATAAAAGTTTCTAATTCACGCCTCAACAGCTCAGTGGTCGAGCAATGGTCCGGCAAGCCAGAGGTCGTGGGTTCGATTCCTACTTGAGGGCGAATTTTTTCTATGAAAAATTCGAATAAAATAGCGTCGTAAACGTAGAAAGAGTATTTACAATTACATTACTTCGCGAAAACGCAATTAATTTGCACAACTGCCGTACTACGGACAAGATATATTCATCTGTTTCCTTTGATGTAACTCAAAACATCCCCATAAAAGTTTTTAATTCAGGTCTCAAGAGCTCAGTGGTCGAGCAATGGTCCGGCAAGCCAGAGGTCGTGGGTTCGATTCCTACTTGACGGCGAATTTTTTCTATGAAAAATTCGAATAAAATAGCGTCATAAAGTATAGAAGAATATTTACAATTACATTACTTCGCAAAAACGCAATTAATTTGCTCAAGTACATGTAATCTATACAGAGTTTCAAGCGACTTTCGATCAGATTGATTGCACAGGTCTACAAAATTAAACTTTTTGACAGATGTTTTTATTTTGAAAACTGATTTTATATAATTTTGGTAGGCTGATTTCAAAAATTCTATGCATTTATTTGCATCACGTAAGGTTTTTTTGAAAATATTAAATGAAAAAAAACGATATTTCTAAAAAAATTTATTTGTTTATTGAGTAAAAAGGTGGAATACAAGTTAAAAAAGTGGAAAAAAATACTTTACTCAGTCTCTTTTAAGTGAAATCTTTGTCTTTTTGCCAGAAAGCTGCGTTGTCCGGACATTCGGTTGTATGTTTTTAAGGGCATATCCCGTTTTAACATCCAGCAGTAGTCCGCCATCATCGTTATGCTCATCTGCCTTGGTGTCGCCGTTCCATTTCCTTAATGTCTTGGTGAAACCTCTCTCCCTGTTCTTCGCTAACTGCTACAAGATTTTCAGGAAAATAGTTCAAGTGTGAAAACAGGAAATACACTTTCAAACTCATATTACAACCTAGACGATGAAAGTGTTGTAACATATTTTGAACAATATTTTCGTGTTTTCGTCCTTAGAGTTCCCAAGAAACTTATCAATTTCTTCTTTAAATGAAACCCAGGAGTTTTTCTCGACATTGGTCATTGTGTTTTGAAAATCCTTGTCTTTGCATAATGTTCTTATCTGCGGCCCAACAAAAATACCTTCTTTTAACTTGGCATCGGATAAGGCTGGAAATGTCTCGCACAAATATTTAAAACACTGTCCATTTTTGTCTAGGGCTTTAACAAACTGCTTCATCAAGCCAAGTTTGATATGGAGAGGAGGCAGTAAAACTTTTTTGGGGTCAACCAACCTATGTCTTAATATATTTCTGCTACCAGGTGTAAGGCTTGTTCTAGAGGGCCATTCTATTTGAGTCCAATGTCTATCCCTTGCTCGACTATCCCACTCACAAATAAAGCATCGAAATTTTGTATAACCTCCTTGTTGTCCTAGTAGCATGCACAGCACTTTAAGGTCACCACAAAGCATCCATTGATGTTCTTGGTAGTTTATTTTCTTTAAAAGAAGTTCAAAATTTTCATACGTTTCCATTAAATGTACCGAATTGGCAACGGGAACCGAGGCCAGCTCGTTACCATTGTGCAATAAAACGCCTTTTAAACTACGCTTACTTGAGTCAATAAACAGGCGCCATTCTTCTTTTACATACGGCACATTTCCTAATTTTTAAATTAAGTCAGGAATATTGTTGCAATACACTAGCTGTCCGTCTTGAGTAAAATATTGACATAACTCTTTTTCGCGATCCCGGTAAAAGCTTGATGTGACGCCAGGTGCCAGTAAATGTTTCTCACGAAGTCGGGAAGCTAACAATTCGGATGCATCCTTTGGAAGGTGCAAATCTCTAATTAAATCATTTAATTCGCTCTGGTTAAACACTTCGGGCTCTCTGAAATCTGGTGTGAAATCTGAGTCATCTGGGTCGCAATTAGATTCCTCTGATTCTGACGATATGATGTTTTCTAGTGCTTTTGGGGTGGTAGGTATCGGTACATCTGGTCCATGAGGAACTGGTCGAATAGCAGAGTCAAGATTGGGATACACAATTTGTTTCTTATTTTTTCTGTTGAATCCTTGAACATTACAGGAACAAAAATAACAATCATCACTGTGATTTCTAGGCTCTCGCCATACCATAGGAACACCAAAGCTTAAACATTTCTTCCTACCTTTTTGCCAGTTTCTTAAAGCTTCAACGCAATCGGAACAAACAGTATGAGGAGCCCAGGACTTGTCTTGGTCGCCAATTTTTACACCAAAATAAGCGTGGTATACATATTTCACAAACGAAGTTATAGTTTGCCTCTGCTTTACTACGACATAACTACCACAGATATAACAAAAGTTATTCGGATTGTTCACACAATGTCTTCTTTTCATATTTATACGTTCTAGAACACTTAAAATACGCAACAACGAAGACAACAAGCACGCGGACACAATAGCACGACGACTAACACAACCAAACTGCACATAAGCAGGTTTCAACGTTGTATTGACGCTTCTGCGCCGACTCTGTTGCTTTGCTGAGAAATCTAATATTAACCAGTGTTGCCAAATCACATTTAATTTCATAAAAATCAATTCATTTAAAAATCATGCCTAACATGGAACACACATATTCTTGTCATAGGTATGTATATGAATAAATTAACATTTTTAAGATATAGAGCGCTATAAAAAAAATTTACGTGATAGAGCAAAAATATGGCGTTTTTTGGAATAAGGGCCCCCAAACATATACAAATTAGCAAACAGCTTTCAAACATCAAAATCACTGTAGACCTGTGTTGTTTAGATTTGCGGCGTTGGGTTTTCACCTCTTTGATTAATGAATACAAATAAAGTTTAAAAATAGTTGCTTTATTTAAACCTACAGTTATATTACAAGTTCTCCTTATTGAATCAGGAGAAGCACTTAAACTTATCTGTTGATGCTGAATCACTTGAATAACTTTAAATTGATTTGTTTGAAAGAACTGACTAATAATTTGAACCTCGAGATAGTTTCGGTGAGTATAGACTATTGTACATAAGGATACTGTTTAAGCTAATACGGTTACAAATTTACAATATTTGACACGCCCTAACTAATGAATACAAGAAATTATAGTTTCCAATCATGAATAATAGAGTGATTAAATAAGGAAAGGTGAATATCTGCAAACTGAGAATTTCACTAGAAATGTGAAATTAGCGTTAAGGATTAAACTATCTAATACTTACGGAATAATTTGAATATCGAAATAGTGTCAGTGGGTGTAGACTATTGTACATAAAGATACTGTTTAAGCCGATACGGTTACAAATCTTACAATATTTGACACGCCCTAACTAATGAAATACAAGAAATTATAGTCTGTAATCACTAAAGGTCGGATTATATGCAAAAAAAAACTGAAAATATGCGCATAAATATGCAGATGTTTAAGCCTAAATATGCACTTCTTTATAAAAAATATGCAGGTAAAAAATACGAGGAATGCTAGAAAATGGAATACTGTAGAAAAAAATATTCTTTTAAGTTTACTACAAGTTTATTTAAAACATTTTACAACATAATTAACTATGAAAACAATTTGCAATCACATATTTTTCAATGTTTTCAACAGAAAAATTGTGACGCTTGTCTGAAAACATGTTGATTGTTATAGGAGCATATTTCAAATTAGAAATATCATCTATAGTCAATTCAATTATTTTCTACTGAATCACCACATAAGATTTTAGCAATGTCCTTTAGCTTTTTAAAACCCTCATTTTTTTCCTATTACTCTTAAAAATTTTTCATACACGGACTGTCCCACTTTTCCTTTAACATCAAAACATGACTTTTCAAATTTGTTTATTATTTCAACGCTCTCGATTAGCGATATAAATTGTTTTTCCAACCGCAATACAGAAGTGGAAATAAAACTGTAATTGGCTTTAATAAACGCCAACTGTTGAGGTATTTCTTTACTCGAATACACCTTTTGGGCGTCTATCACAGATTGTGCATCCCTATCAAGAACCATAATAGTTGTTTTTATTCCTTCATAATGATTTTCATGAAAAATAGCCTCCAACCGCGTTCCCTATGGTGTGATTACTGGTTGAGGAGGAAGCGGAACACCGGGTAGATGTTGTTTGTAAAACTAAACTCGTAATGGAGCCTTTAAAAATACTTTCTTAACACTACTAATTAAAATATTTACTAAGGGAAAATTGTTTCTGACTTCTGCTGCAACACGATTTAGTCCATGCGCCAAGCAAGTTGTGTGAATTAAATTTGGGTAAAATATTTTCAAGTCGAAAGCTGCCTTCACCATGTATGGTGCAGCATCCATCAGAAACAATAGAATTCGCTCTGTTGGCATCGATTCCGGTAAGAAGAAAGTTGCCAGTTCTACCTGTATAAACCTTGTTATTGTCAAGTTATTTGCCTTTTCCAACTGTTTGGAACCGATACGTTGAGGATACCAATTATTAAATGAACTATGTGTCGGCCCATACTATCAGTAGTTTCACCTACGCATATATAAAGATAATTGTTTGCAACAACCTTCTTAATGCTATTCAATGTTTCTGCATAGATACAGCGAATATATTTTTTTCTTAACGTGCTGTCGTCGAGAATGTGATATTTGCTGATGTACTTTTGCAAAAATTACTTGACATTTAAATCGTTTAATTTATGTAGTGGAATATCTGCCGACACAAACATTTAACACAAATCTTCATTAAATTGTTCTTGTTCCGATTTTTTGGAAGTTGATGGCAAACATTGCGGTAATGTTTGCTGACTCTTCCTCGCCAATTTCATTTTTGTAAGTTTTCAGCATGAGATGGAATTTTAATATGTTGGTCGACTTGGATCTTTCTCTCACTTGTAATCTGCAAAAAAAAATCACATCCTCGGTTATTTTCTTATAAAATAGATGTTAGTAAAAGATAAAGGAATAATTGAAAACTGAATTAATTAATTAATAAGAGGAAACAAACTTAAAATTTTACTCACAATCTTGCAGCATGCTACGCAAAACACTTCTTCTCCATCCATACGCAATTCTGAATAAGATGCAATTCATCCAGGCACAGTCGCTATTTTCGGCATTTTTGCAATTATATATCACAACTCACAAGTTAATACTTCGAAAAGCCAACGTAAAATGACGTATAAAATAAAATTAGTTTTGAATATGGGAATAAATTTCTCCGAATAGCAAAGAAACGCATATACTCCTAATTTTCTGGTAAAATGTATTTTGGTATTTACTTAGAAGTTTTAAGGTATTAGCTTTTCGTGGAATTTTGTCTCGGCTTGGATGTATGGGAAGAGCATTAATAAATTCTTGGAGACGCTTATCGGAAAAGTAACGGGAAGAGGCTTAATAATATGCTAGTTTTAATTTAAAGATGGCTATTTAATTTTTGTTTGTTTGTTACATCCACAACATATTTTTAGTAATGCCTATAATAAATTTGATTTAGTAAATAAATAAAACTCGGATACTTAAAATATGGAAAAATGCTGAATTACTACAAAATATGCAAATAATATACAAAATGCATATATTATGCAAATATGCAAATTTTTGCAGACTGCATATGAGATCCGGCCTTAAGTAATCATCAACAATAGAGCAATTAAATATAATTTCGGCCTCTCGTGTCCGGGCCCTACGTCTCACGTGTATTTTGTTTGTTTTTGTTTTATAATTTATATCTTAAATATATCTTAAATTCCATATGATCAGGAGCCTCTATTTATATTAGTTTCTAGAATTTAAAAAAACCCTTTCGCGTGTAAATAACTTATTTCTCACTTCTTTGTCAGTCCCTATATATTTATGGTAAAATATTCCGGTTTTCAATATTCTCCAATAGCGGTCAAAGAAATGATAACGTTATTACTCTTCATACATACAAGCCAAATAGACCGCAATAACTTCCTATTTTATTCGAAATTCCACCGGCGTTTATTCGTCTCGACGAATTTAAAACACGTTCAAATGGTTTGTTACGCCTTTAAGGTAAAAGGAGCCGGTCTAAATTTCCTATTTCGATCGACAAAGCTTGAATATTAAATGATGAAATGTGAATATCGCGGGCGTTGGAATTGTGAAATTGTTAACGGATAAAGTGTGAAGGTAGCAAGTTTATACACTCACAGTAAGTAAGGGAGATTTTCATGTAATCTATCTGTCCATGAAAAGAGCGTGTTATAATATGACAAAAAAAATGTTTTTCAATATAACTTCTATTAACATTAACACAGTGACATCAGCGTTCTTTTCTAATGGGGTAATACAAAAGATATTTATGTAACTACGAAATAATTCTAAAGCTCCTTTTCAAATCTTCGCCTGAAAGAAACTACGCCTCCGAAAATGCTTTTTTTCAGTTTGAGAACACGATTATAGTCTTTCAGTGCTAAGCCAGGACCGGGCACCTAAATGTAAAGTATTGAATCATTATTGCTAGACAAAGATATATTAATTGCGTAGTGCGCAACCAAAGCAAGAGATGTCGCTAAATAACGGATAAAATCAAAATCTGTTTCTCAATTAAACAAAAATTACAATTAAATTAATTTTATGGTTATCTATGATTTCTGTGTGGTGTACTTATTATCTTTATTTTATTATTTTAAAACACTTCGTGTCAAACTGCGATTTCTTTATTTATTATAATTTTCATTTTGGAGCACACACTAATACGTGCATTAGCGTTGGTGGTGGTAAAAAAGACGCTCTCTCTATTTTGTTTTATTTTTCCATGGCCTCATATTTGTATTGATGAAATAAAATCGAAAAAAAAAACAATATAGCTGGATCTGTAACTGTATACTTGGACAAAATCTCGTATTTCCAGCATTTACTTCTGCTTAAGACATATGTTTCTGCCATCTATAATAGGCGTCGTCAGTTAAGCTAGTGAAGCAATGTATACAAATGATACAAATCTTTATAAATAGATCTGTATCTGTATATGCCATTAAGCCGGAATCCCTTACTAGATAAAGCAAATTTCATCCTATAAGGTGGCACTTATTTAATAAGTGACATCTGACGGACGATAGAGACTTTGCCGAAAAAAGGGATCTTTCGTTTGACCAGCTATGCTGATACAAAAAACCAAACAATACGGGTTGTCCATAAATAAGCCAGATGGCGGTAAATATACAAAAAAGGTTTTAAATATATCTATATATTAATATGCACGTATAACGCTTTTGTTTCATTATGCTGGTCAAACGAAAGATCCCTTTTTTCAGCAAAGTCTCTTTCGTCCGTCAGATGTCACTTATTAAATAAGTGCCACCTTATAGGATGAAATTTGCTTTATCTAGTAAGGGATTCCGGCTTAATGGCATATACAGATACAGATCTATTTATAAAGATTTGTATCATTTGTATACATTGCTTCACTAGCTTAACTGACGACGCCTATTATAGATGGCAGAAACATATGTCTTAAGCAGAAGTAAATGCTGGAAATACGAGGTTTTGTCCAAGTATACAGTTACAGATATGTAAATTTTTTACATGTCTGTTTCATAATGAAACAAAAGCGTTATACGTGCATATTAACGTATAGATATATTTAAAACTTTTTTATAAATATAGCTGGACTAGGTTAGGAAAACGACGTGAGAAAACTTAAAAAAAAGAAGAAAATACTGTTAAGAAACACGAAAAATTAGAAAGCAAATTGTCGGAAATCGTCTGAAAAACGAAATAGAGATGAGAAGAAATAAAAGAGATCGAGTTTCCAGTAATCACTCAAATGTCGATAGTGTGATGTGAGTTATCCGACACGTCAGGCGAGCGTCATCAAGTCTCTCGTATCCCCTAGAAAAGAGCTTTCTAGAAGACCCTCGAATAAGCATAACTATATAAGAACTTGAAATGGAGGGAGACCATTCATTCAACGAATAATCGCCGTTGTGTGATATTATATAAATGTAAATAAATACTCATATAAATACATAAATCCTCTTATTATTAGTTATTAGTTTTTAAATTGTTGTTTAGTGAGTTTTGTTGTTAATATAGTGTGTGTTTAAATTATAGTTAGTTTTATTTAAGAGATCCCAGGAAGAAAAATATTTTACAATAGGAATAATATAGTAATAAACCTGAAATATATTTTTGGTATACAAGGTGACAATGAAAAAACTACAATCCGTAGTAACATGCGATAGAAAACTATAAAATACTAGAAGAAGTTCTTATACACTAATGTGCGGTCGCCTTTTGTTTTCAGGATCCTAAAAGTTTGCTAGAAATTTTTTTTAAATTTTTTCCGATTGTGATGACATTATTGAACCAAAATTAGTGTATTGCAGTTTCAAGTATTATTAGAATATTATCATAGTTGGCTATGTAATTATGGCACCTGTAAACTGTTCCTGATTACGTTTGTGTTTGGTTTTGCTGTTTGTCGTTTTATAAAATTTTATTTTAAAAATTATTCTCTTTACTTTTGAATATTACAGGGACATGATTATGTGTTATGGTGAAACTCGATCAAATTCTTCCGAAGCTCAACATATCTATCGAGAGAGAGATATCCATTAAGGCATGTTCCTTAAGTTAGAACATTTATCGACGTGCATAGACTTTTGGGAGAAGATGACTGTTTCAGAAAATCAAAAGTTAATAGTAGGGTGACCAGAACTCATCGTACTATTGAAAATGAAGAAGCTGCTTTGCAAATAGTAGAAAATAATCCGAGAATAAGCACCAAATAAGTTCAGCCATACGGAATCTTAACCGTGAATCAGTTTGACAAGTCCTCAAAGAACAGGTTCTTCACCCATTTCATTTCCAAAAAGTTCATCACCTATTAAAACAGGATTATTTACCGCGTGTTCAATATTGCGAGTGATTGCTAAATCAAGGGCTAAATTTTCTATCATCAATTTTGTTCACCGATAAAGTAGGTTTTAGTCGCGAGGGTGTTTTGACCTATATAAGATGCACTATTGGAGTGATGAAAACCCTCATCAAACCGTAACATGGAATTACCAGTATGGGTTTTCTATTAATGTGTGGGCCGGTGTAATCGACAATTACCTAATTGGTCCATTTTGATAGCGCAATTGATTAACAGGCGAGCTCTATCGACATTTTTTGGAAAATGAACTGAACAATTTATTAGAAAATGTTCCATTGAACATTATTCAAAGAATGTACTACATGCATGACGGCGCGCCAGCTCACTTTTCTCGTAAAGCAAGGGAATGTTTACAAAGAAGATTTGGAAATAGGTGGATTGGTCGTGGAGGACCTATACCATGGCCAGCTCGCAGTTCCGACCTTAATTCCCTTGATTGTTCATTTTGGTAGTTTATGAAAACAGAAGTATATGCCGTCGAAATAAATAGTGAAGAGCAATTATGGAACAAAATTATGGAGTCAGATTCGTAATAATCCAAGCATTTATCAAAGATGCCTTCTATCATTAACACAAAGATTTAGAAAAGTGTATCCAAGAACAAGGCCATCAATTTGAACACATTTAGAGCTAGGTACCTTAAATATATTTTTTAAATTTAGTTAAGTGTTTTTTTTGTTATGTTATGTTGTTTTTAAAGATCATGTCGACTAAGTAGCGATTTTTTTTGTTATGAGCTGTTGAAGAGAAATAAATTTTCTAACGAAGTATGTTTAGATTTTTTTTAATTAGCAATACATCAAATTTTGATAAATTATAATTGGAATAATTAGGTTAAAAGTTCTGTTATGGGAAGAAATTTAAAAAAAATTCTGACTGTAGGGCTCAGAAACTATAATTTAAATTTCACGCCTATTATCTTGTGTTTAAGTTGGCAAAGTAGTTGGGAAAGGAAAGTTTGGAGAACTGACAGACATTGTTCATATGAAGCATTTATGAAGTATTATTAGATTATGTGATGTATTATGTATTTGTGTTTTAATAAATTTCTGGCAAATCAGAACGAGTTTTAAATTAAGGCGGCCATCCCCACATGACAGACTTTTAATATCCTGTGTCTTGAAAACAAAAGGCGATTGGATATTAGTGTATAAGAACTTTCTTTAGTATTTTATGCTCTACTATCGCGCAGTGCTACGCATTGTAGTTTTTTCAATGTGACCTTGTATAGTTCGATTATATACTTTATCATTTAGTTGCATTTTATACAAAGGTTTTGTTAAAATTGTGTAAAAATAGATATCCGATTCTTAGTATTTAACTCTGGCAATTCGCAGAGAACACTTTCAGCGAACGCGAAAGGTACCGTTGGGGCAAATCAAAAATGTGGAATTCATGAAATAGAAAGCCAAGATCGTAGGATGAAATATATTGGTCAGACAAAAATCGCAATTTTAACCCACTACAAAGAACATACAAGCACAAGCACACATTAGATTTAACAAACCGAAAATTAAAGTGTTCTCAGTAATATCCACTTGTGAGGAACTGCAGGAATTCAGACGAAACACTTCGGAAGAGATCTATTGGATCCTATGTAGGTACTCAAACCTCTGTTGAGGAGAATATAGTGGCTTTTATCGAGGACACAAGGCTAACAGAGTCGAACTGAGAGATATATTGGATATTAAAGAGAGACTATAACGCAACAATAGATAATTAAAAATGGGTAAAAATGTATTTATATAATCATAGGGACTGAGGCAGTTTTGAGAGCATCTTTATTTATAAAAGTATCCGATACCTTAAACCGCAAAACAATAAAGTCAGAACCAAGAGGACAATATCGTGTTTATATATGTGTTTTGCTTTGTATTAACGAACAATAGTGTTTTAGATGTTGCCTGTAATTAGAGCAGGACGTAGTGTATCTAAAGGTACTGAATTAAAGGGAAGGTAACTAATTTTCGTTCTAATCCCAGAATTACAGAAGAGAGTTACGGAACTTTAATAATGTCTCAAGTCAGTGAACCTTAATTGCAAAAGTCACAATATGTAAATGGAATATCGATTAGATTATAAATACAATATAATACTGTCAATTATAATAGTTGATGCGTGTTTATAATTATAATATAAGTGAGATTATAAAAAAGAACTGTTTGTTCCTTGAAAAGAAAAATTCTAATTGTAAACTCGATTAGTTTATTTTTTAATAGTTTGTTGTTGAAACTGCACAAAGAAAAGAAAATCGCAAAAAAGCAATTCTCCCAATTATTAATAAAAAGATTGCGAGATATGGTTTTGAAACAGAAACAATTAATAAATTAATTAGAAAAACTAATTTAAAAAAGACAATCTGCGATACCACTTGATTGTTACCTCAAGAAAACCGTGATTAAAAGTTTTAAAAAAAAGTTTAAAGAATTAAAAGTGTTTACCATATCATGAAAATCACGAAAAACCTAAATAGGATTATTAAAGAACGGGGTCTCCAAGTTACTTTTCGACTCGAAATCTCAATTACAGCTCTCCTAGTTAATACTAAAGATAAATTGGATATGAATCAGAAAGCGGGTATATATGAAATTAATTGCAACGATTCTAATTTGAAATATATTGGTCAAACAAAACGCTAATAATAATCTGTTAAAAAGAACATATATCGCATATTAAATTACTTTACAATGACACTTGAACTGATTCGCCTCAAGATATCGTCGACTGTTTTGCATCGCATTTCTTGGTAGTGTATTCTGATACTGAACCTGATACTTTCACACTATTTGAGTCGCTTGCTATTTACCCCGTGACACAGGAAAGTATCGAAAGTATTGTGTCTACATTTACACACAACATTTACTGTTGGTGATGATCAAATTCCAAACTTTCTGGTTAGAAATTTTAGCTTCACTCTTTCACAGTCGCTCGCCAAAATAATTAACCTTGCTGTAAGAACGTCAACTTTTCCTGATAGATGGAAACGGACGCGCACAGTGCCTGTCTTCAAAAAGGGTAAGACTAATTACAGATCTATATTCATACTTTCAAACTTTGCCAAAATTTTAGAGCAAGTTATATATAATTCAATCTATCCTTTTGTTCGGTCCCATATATCACCTTTTTAATACGGTTTTATGACAGGACGCTCGACTACTACTAATCTTGTCAGTTTTACCCAATACGTATGTGAGGAATTTGATTGCCAAGGACGGGTTGACGTTATTTATACAGATTTCTCCAAGGCTTTTGATACAATTAATCATAAACATCTTCTACATAAACTTAATTATTTTGGTTTGAATGTTGCTTTTTGTAAGTTAAACAACTCTTACCTGTCCAATAGATATGGATATGTATTCTATAATGGTTTTAAATTATTGAAATTATGCGCCACAAATACGTACACGAATTGTTAAATTGTAATTTCAAAACATTTCTTCGATAACACCACGAGTTTTTAGGACAGGGTATCCCGGTCTAAGAGGTCCACGCGGAGAAACAACGTTTAGCAAGCGCGTTTTTACAAAATGGCACAGTAAGTGGTGTAAAGCATACTTTAAGACCTCGTTCTGGTCGTTCAAATGAAAATATTGAGCTTGTTCGGGATTATATCCAAGCAGAACCAAGAAAACATGCGGTGCAATTAGGGTTGTCTGAACGAACTTTCAAGAAGAATTTTCCAATTAGACTTGCATATTTATTCATATAAAATTCAAACTGAGTTCAAACTACGGAAAATTGATAATGACGTTTGCAATGTCCAAAAATCGTTACAAACTTAGTGGAAGCAGAAGCCAATTTTTGGCAAAATTGGATAATGAGAGATGAAGCAATTTTTTTTCTTTCTGGTCATGTTAACAAGCAAAATGGTCGTTTTTGGGAAACAGTAAACCCCCGTTTTAATCAAGAGAACGTGCAGTTTGATCAAATAGTCGTTGTTTGGCGTGCAATATAGTCGGAACGAAAGATTGGACGTTTCTTTTTTGAAGATGCCAGAGGCAAGCTGTTACTCTTAGTAGAGAACGGTATCGAAGAATGAGGCGTGTATTTCTGCAACAACAGTTGGAAGAAGTTGGCATAAAAAAATTCTGGTTCCAGCAGGATGGCGCTATATGCCACACAGCGCGTGAAATGGTCGCTCTTCTTAGAGACATTTTCCCTGTCAGGCTGCGTTAGAAGACTTAAAGACAAATATTTGTGAAGACAGTGCGCAAATTCGAGCTGCAATATTGCCTGTCCGCTCAAAGTACGCATGCAGGCAATATACAATGACCAACTCTACAGTTGGTCATTGTCTGGCTTGCCGTAGCGGTGATTTACTCGATGTTGTCTGTCATAAATAATTTTAAATGTTTTAATAAATATTTTTTATTAACCAAAATTATTTGTTTTGCTTCAATTCAATTTGCTTTATTTCAAACAAAATTGGTTGGGTACATTTTGCCGCACGGCATAATTTGTATACGCTTGATGTAGTTTACACATCGATATACTGTTGTTTTAGTATTATTATTATTATTATTGTTAAATGTAATTTTCATTTACAAATTTACAGAAGAAAGAATACACCGCTTACATTTTATTTATTTTTACAAGTTATCAGAGTATAGTATTTTTTTAATACTATACTCTGATAAGTTGTAAAAATAAATAAAATGTAAGTGATAAAATAAAATAAAACAATAACTTTGTTATACCACTTTATTCACATGTAATAGTGACCGCGGTTTCGACATACAATGTCACTATCAAACTGCAAAAGTTACAGGCCTACATAGATCTTATAAATGACACAAAAATATATGGGGGTGGTTTATGATGTTATTTAAAATTACTACTATATACTTAACTATTATATACAACATTGGAAAAGAGGTGTATATATAAGATCCAACTGGTCGTTCAAAATATTGTGTTGTTTCGGCTTTTAAATATTTCTAGTGACTCTAAAAGATTTAATTTACAACCTGTCTCGGCCAAATGCAATATTTTATGATGACCAAATGTATGCCTTTCTGTAATAAGATGGTTTGCGAAAATTGGAAATATAATTTCAAAAAATAATAGTAATGTTAGTATAGCTTACAAACCATATGTAAAAACAAGTAATTTCATTTTTAACGCAAAACCTAAAACAGATATCAATAATAAATCGGGAGTGTACAAATTATATTGTAATGATTGTCAACGTGTATATATAGGTCAGACTGGTCGAAGTTTTATTATACGGGTAAAAGAACACATGAGGTCATATAAACTAAAGAAGACAGATTCAACATTCGCAAACCATCTTATTACAGAAAGGCATACATTTGGTCATCATAAAATATTGCATTTGGCCGAGAAAGGTCGTAAATTAAATCTTTTAGAGTCACTAGAAAGTTTTAAAAGCCGAAACAACACAATAGATATTGTTTTGAACGACCAGTTGGATCTTATATATACACCTCTTTTCCAATGTTGTATATAATAGTTAAGTATATAGTAGTAATTTTAAATAACATCATAAACCACCCCCATATATTTTTGTGTCATTTATAAGATCTATGTAGGCCTGTAACGTTTGCAGTTTGATAATGACATTGTATGTCGAAACCGCGGGCACTATTACATGTGAATAAAGTGGTATAACAAAGTTATTGTTTTATTTTATTATTTTCAAAATGAATTACCACAAAGTTACGGCTACCAGTATTAATTTTCTTAAAATGTAAGTGGTGTATTCTATTAATATTATAAACTAGACTAGTAGGTGTGATATATGAATATAAAGGTTATTATACCGCCGGCGTCATAGAGGCAAATGGGTATGTAAAGAAGAGGAAGGTTATTATGATATTTTAATTTAAGAGATGGCACCAGAATCCTATTATCGCGAGTTTTCTTAATTGTTTTTCTATCTATAATATTTCCAAAATATTAAGTATTAATTCAGCATTTTGTTCTCTCGACTATATTACTTACACGTCTGCAACAAAAAAAGATAATGGAAATGGTTTATTTTAAAAATACTTTCACATTCTCATTATTTTTAGCGACGGAAACTGATGAAAATTAATGTGTCCATTGTTCTTGACATTAAATGTATGGGAATGACAAAGAGGCCCTTCATTTCTCTTTATACGATTTTTTCTCGTCTACATAAATGACATCACAAAAGCCCTAACAACGATCTACTCTTCGCCATTAAGTTAGAAAAGTAAAAAATGAAACTCTTTAAAAAAAATTAATAGGAGGAATGTAATGTAAATATGTTTGTTACTAAGATATATCGAGAAAGACAATTCATATTATTAAAAAAAATGTTTTACAACTGCAGTTTAGATAAATAACAAAATATAATAGTTGATTAAAACAAAAACTTACTACAATATAGCTTTAAATCGGGGACACGGAAGGCCACATCCGAAGTCACTTGGAATATTTTTCCAATTATTAATAGCCACATCTAATGTGTTAATCCATCATTTAATTTGAGATTTTAATTTTCAAAATAAGTAATTAGTTTTGGCAAATTTCCAAAGTGTTCCTGCAGTAGGTACAAATGATTTTTTAAATTCGGAATTTGTATTAGTTCCTTGCACTCAGAAATACTTCGAGCATCGTCATTTAAACACGTAACGAAATTTTGTAAACTATCGAAATTCTCTGCATAAAAACTAGTAGCTTCCAACCATGTTCCCCATCTAGTTATTACTGGAGAGTGAGGCAGTGACAAAGATGGATCCTTGTAAAGAGCTACTCTGTGGTGCTTTTCTGCAAACTTTTTTAAAAGCGGAGACAAGTCTATCAATTTCCGAAAAGGTGTCTCTGATATATTCACAGATTATGTGGAGAGCATCTGCTACACAAGTTATATGCAGCATATTAGGATATGTTTCCTCAGCACTTCGAATTGCTTCGTGGGCGAACAAGTTTTGATGAATTTGGCTCATCTTGAAAGACCTATACAGTCGACTGCTGTTTACTTTCGAGCTCATACGATTCTTCATCTGCTACGATGTCATAGATATGTTTCGAGGCACACCGGTCGTATTTTTACCATTTCTTTCGACCAATCGACACTAGCCTTTATTTGAGCGATTGCCAAATTATGAGGGATCCAACGCGAACGAATTTTTTTAATGGCCAAATGTTCATGCAAAATTGAATGTAAGCTGGTGTCACTAATGCCCAAATATATCTTTATCTCACGATAAGTCACATGACGATCTTACAATATCTTGCAATATCAGCAACCGATTTTAGACGACCTTTACGAAATTCGTCAGTGAGCGAAGCACGGCCATGATTGAATTCAGTATACCATCGATATACGCTGGTTTTTTATGGGGATAAAAAATAGCCAAAAGGCGAACTAAGTTAATCGATGCACTGTTGCTGTGATAATTCACGTCGAAAGTTGTAAAAAATAATCGCACGTAAATGTTTACGAGTTAATACCATTTTTAGGCCGAGATTCATTTTTTAAGTCACTTTAAACAACACAAATAGCACCAGTACGTCAAAACGTTCTGAGTAAGTATTCTGTCAAAAATATCGAACTTTATGGTAGAGACATCGGTTGTCAGATGGCAGCACCAGAATTGCCTATTCCTGAAATATAAAAGACATCCCTCGTATTATCATATTTGGGAAGATTCTTTTCGATCAAACCAATATAAATGAGAGTTGGTCTTATAACTTGCTCAGCCGTCCACATAAATTGAAAATGAAGGTTTTTATTAAAGTTGAAAACAGAAATCATTATGGCAAAGTTGTAGGTGCACTCCAAATCTAAAATCAAAGATCGCTTATGATTAAATGAATCATAAAAGAGACCAGTAGTGGAACTATGTAACTTTACAGAAATAGATATAAGTAAGAAATAGAAAAGAAAAAAAAATACTTTCTATGTCGGTACGGTACTATGTGATAAATTTCTATAATGCTCGTAACTTGATCGTAACGATTCGGCCGCTGTCAGTATTACTGTACTACCATTTATAAAAATATGTATAGTTTATTTCAAATTATAAGAATATAACGTTGAACGGCTCTAATGCTTTTATTGCACCACCTTCTGTGATGATAATTATTATACCTGGTCCCCTTATTGAACGGGTACGGTTTACCTATTTGAAACGTATGAATCTAGGGGCCGTATTGACTATAAATTAGGGCCCTATAATATAAGAATAAAACGCTGTTAATTTCAAGTATATAATAAAAAATATCTGTACATTGGGTTTATATACAAAGAAAAAATTACAAATCGTGCGGCAATATGTGTAGTGGATACATATAGACATATAAAGCTAATTTACTTGTAATACACAATAAAATTTTTATGTGTCACCGCATTTCATAAATCATCTGTGATTGAGTCGTCTTGCAAGTCGGTGTCTGTGTCTGAATCGTATTGTAAATTTATAATCAAAGGTGCTACTATTTTGTACATGCGCATATATTCGTCCTCTTTTGCTATTGCGTGTTTAACAGCATTTTTCCAATTTACAGTAGTTATATGTTCCATAGCATTTCTTATGTGTGTTACACTGCTTTCACTAAATTTCGGTGTTTGATTTGTTCGTCTTGTGGTATTTTTCAGTTGGGCCCATATCAATTCAATGGGATTGAAAATGCAATGGTATGGTGGTAAACGCAAAATTGTATGTCCTGCTTCTTTTGCTCCATTTTTTTATCCACATAATAATCCTTTAAATATTCTTTTGTCTTCATCGCCTCTATTAATTGGTTTTTTGTATAATGATCCTCAAAATAGAAATCATTTGCTTCTAAAGATGTTTTAATATCTTTCTTATTATTACATTTTGTAGGAACTTTGGTTTGCTATCGAGAATGATATGGAGCGTTGTCCATCACTATCACACTATCTTTTGGTAAATTTGCCAGCAAAGTGTCACAAAACCATTCTTCAAATAAACATAACTTCATGGTAATCTAAACTTGAGGATTTAACATTTTTAGCAGATAATAGCGGCTGTCCGATCCATCCTTTTTCTGACCCAGCATGAAGAATGATTATTCTCTTCCCTGTCGAAACCGGCGCGTCCAACTGACACATACTTGAACTATCCACCCAACCTTTGCAAATTGTGTCATGGGTGTCATACCACGTCTCGTCTAAATAACATATGAATCGTCCTTCCTGTCTATACCTTCTAATTGCCGTTAAGTATTCATATCGAAGTTTCTGTAACCTCGGGCTTTCCATAATTGTGCGACGTTTGTCTATAGTGCCAAACTTAAAACCAGCTTTCTTTAGCGTCCGCCACAAGGTTGCTTTAGAACACTGAATATTTATAGGCTCATCACTGATTCTTTTATGTAAGCAGTCAAGTGTAGATACAACATTTCCTCTGTAGAAGGAGTATACTTGTTGCCTAATAGTATCAATTTCATACTCTTCAATTTTTCTCGGCGCTCCTTTGTCACTTCTTTGCTTTCGAGGCCCTGCGGTATTCTTAATTATTTTATATATTGTTCCAAAAGGCACCTTGGTTAATTGCGACGTTCGTTGAATGTTCTGGGTTTGTAGTTCGTTATTTTCTTCCATCAGGGTATAATAGACATTGAAAATTATCTGTTTTGCATCTTCTGATATATGCTTTCTCTGTCGTGCTCCAACAGTATTATCACTATTCACTTCATAATCACTAACACTTTTAGCAAAAGGTCGCCACATGTTCGTTAAGTAAAGAGAGAGAAATCAAATATGTATACAGCAGTAAAAATTAACAATAAATGAGAAATAGACTCAATATTAGATGTAAAATATAAAATATAACTCTCCTAACTATATTTACTTAAATTTTGTTTAATAAATATAAGCACTTATTTCATCTAAATTGTAATTTAATGACTACATATTTAACTATATATAATAACTATATATTCAAATTAACAACTGTTGGTACTTATATTATTATTAAATTTTATTTCATCTAAATTGTAGTAATTACAGATTTACTTAAATTTTGTCATTACGGACCTCAGCAGTTTGTTTGCGTAAAAGATAATCGTATTGAGCGGCCAGGTAGTTATTGCCGCAGGTGGTGAAATAAAAGCATTAGAGCCGTTCAAAGTTATATTCTTATAATTTGAAATAAACTATACGGTGCTGTCAATTAATAGGGAATGTGTATTTATTATTGGTAGTACGGATAATAGTATTTAATGCATTATATAGAGTGCATGAAGTTCATTATTAGAGAAGATGCATTAAGGTAAATTATGTGTTATTTTAGTGTTGATCGAGTTGATCATTTTAGTTCTGTCAGAATACATATAACAGTCAAAGTAGCGTCATTTTAAAATATATGCAATTGTAACTTTAGTGTTAATTATTATACTTACAGGTCTGACGAACTAAAATTATATTGATTGGATTTAATTTTATTGAAGGCGACACTATCGAAGATGTTTGAAATTTGTTGAGTATTTAATTGGGGTGTCCTTCTAAAATATCTGTAATAATTGTCCAATGTTCAGCTTTGGCTTTGAATTCACGTTCTTTATCTTAACAGTAATAAAATAATTAATTTTATTACTGTTATCAACCAACTGGGGTATTGTTTATACTTACCTATATCAATTATAATAATTAAAAATCCCAATAAAATTATTTTATGGTGTATATAACGTGTGTATAAATTGTCGCAAAAGCTACACGCAGCGACGTTCTTCGTTTGGTTCTGAATAAAAAATCTTAATGTTAAAATGTCGTATCATGCTTCGTTTGTTTTCACGGGGTTCTTGAAGTTCAGACTTTTAGTGCGTAACTAACCTTTGCTCTTCGATATCTGTTAATAGAGATAGATGCAATTTAGTTTAAAAAAAAATTTTTACTAGTATTATTTCGTAAACGTTTTCTTTTTGATTTAAAAGCTTGTTTTAAACATTTATTCATTGACGTACTTCCACGAAAAACACATTTGGCAACGTTGTAGAACAATAAGTTTGTATTTCAAAGTGAGTTCAATCAAAATCATTACTGTCAAATTTTGACATTTAGGAATTTACGAAGCATGATACGACATTTTAACATTAAGATTTTTTATTCAGAACCGAACGAAGAATGTCGCTACGTGTAGCTTTTGCGACAATTTATACACACCTTGTATATAGAATATTATTTCCGTGTTTGTAGTAGGGAAAAAACTTTGACACTGACGTTTGTCAAACGCTCCTTAACCAAACAATTTATAACGTAAAATAACATCACAACATGCAAATAATTAGAAATAGACAGCTAATACATTTATTGTTTGCGCGAAAGAGATAAATGTGTTAGAAAGATTTATCAAACTCTTTCTATATCATTCGGTAATTACTTCGTTCCACTCGATGATTAACGAACTACGATTAACGTTATGGATAGAAATAGTAAAGAAATTACTTTTCTATAAAGTTAGATAGTTCAACTACAGTTTTTGATAATAAAATATAAATTATTTTGCGCATTAAAGGATGCCATTTTATTCTATAATCATCTTAGTTTAAAGATCACTTTTTATTGATATATAGCTAATAATAAGCTAAAGTATAATACGACATAAAAAATAAATTCTGCTGGATTAGGGTACTTCCAGAAGTTATTTTGTTCGAGAGTTTCAATTGATTCTGAAATGATGTTACTGATTCTATCGTACAAATTGTAGAAACTAGTTCACACCTAAAACAATTTAACACGATCCTTCGAGCCGTCGTGTAAGTTCCAACAAATTGCATTTCGACAAATCAAATAAAGGAAATTCTTGCCAGGCACATGATAAAAAGTGGTCGATCCAAAAAGGCCGAAAGCCATGCCTTGTTACAATAAACATCAGATCTTTTCCTAGTCACTCGGCACACAAAAGAAAACGGAAAAAGTCAATGATACGTGTTATTTAAAATGAATAAGATAAAGTAATATGACATTTGCGTATCCTGCACAAAATGAAATGGAAATAAAGTTTTATGAATTGGGAATATATGGGGAATTCATGCATTCAAATTGTGATTTAGTTTATGAATTTTGTTTGAGTGGAAACGAAGTGTGCAGATAAATCCAATAACCGTTCACGCCTTGAAGGCTTTCTTTTTCGAAAGTAGTGGATGGAAGTAGTGGGGGATTGGAGAGAATCAAAAAAGTTTTTGCTTTTTGAAAAGAATAATAAATAAAAGTTAATTTAAAAAACACTTATCACAATATAGCTCTAAATCCTGAATACCGATTTCGACAACTAAGTTGGCATCATCAGCAATAGAAAAAGTATAGTACCATATTAGACTATCCACTTTGTATTTCGAATAAAATCCTTCTAAGTAAAGTAAAAAAATCTTTTAATACACTAATGTACAAGTAATTCTCTTGGCTTTATAATTAACTTAAACTTTTCTTCGTTATTTAAAAAGCATGTCTTCTTAAATGACCTCCATCAATTTAAATACAATTTTCAATTCTGAATGCAAAATTGTGCATCACCCGGCGAAGCAAAGCTCCATCTATTCCTGTGATTTCTTCTTGAATGCGGTCCTTTAGTTCCTCAATTGTTTCAGGACGACTTGCATAGACCTTTATCTTCAAACACCCCCATAGAAAAAATTGTATGCCGTTAAGTCGAGGGACCTAGGTGGCCAAGGCAAATTTCCAAATCACAAAATTATACGGCCATTAAAAGATTCTCGCAGAATCCTCATGGAGTATCTGGCTGGGTGAGCTGTTGCTCCATCTTGTTGGAATATCAGAGCATAACGTCTAATCAGTTCTGGGATGAGAAACGTTTGGAACATGTATAGGTAACACTCAGAATTGACCGTTACAGAACGGTTATTTTCATGCTTAAAAAAATAAGGACAAATGATACCAAATGATCCTACACCACACCAAACAACGACCTTTGAACTATTTAGATTCTTTGCAAATAATTCGCGCGGATTTATAGCTCCCCAATATCTAAAATTATGTTTGTTAACAACGCCATGCAAATGAAAATTTGCTTTGTCGGTCATTAAAAAAAATGACGGTTAGAACGGTTATTTTCATGCTTAAAAAAATAAGGACAAATGATACCAAATGATCCTACACCACACCTAACAACGACCTTTGGACTATTTAGATTCTTTGCAAATAATTCGCGAGGATTTATAGCTCCCCAATATCTAAAATTATGTTTGTTAACAACACCATGCAAATGAAAATTTGCTTCGTCGGTCATCAACAAATAGTGTATTGATTCTCGATATCGATTTAAAAATTCTTGACAAAATGTCAACTTCGTTTCCTTATCTCGATGGCTAAGGTATTGGATCATTTGGTATTTGTACGGAAGAAATTTGAAATCGTTGTGAAGGAGTCTGTAAAGACTTCTCTTGGATATTCGTAGTGCAAGTGATTGCCGATTAGCAGATCTGGTAGGAATTCTCGTGAAAGCAGCTCTCACTCGTTCAATATTTTCAACCGTTCTTCGACGTCCAGGTTTTTTTTTATGTTCTGCACAGAACCATTTTCACGCCATTGACGAACCCATTCCATAACTGTTTTGCGCGTTGGCGCATTACCCCTATTATTATGACCAAACTGCCGTCGAAATGCACGCCGAACTTCTCCTACTGAACCAGTTCTGATGTAAATTTCCACGGAAAATACACGTTGTTGCACTAAATAATCTAGACTACTGACCAATTTGATAAAATTTTACACAAATTGTAACACTTTGTTTGTGACGCTGACGCGAATTTATGTCTAGTAATTATTCGATTAGTTTGAGACGCCTACTTGATAAAATGTAATCCCGAAGCCTACTGAACTTGACTTACTAAAGACAAAATAAGCACATACTTCGTTTAGATTTAAATCGCATATCAAAATTGGTAGTCTAATATGGGAAGCTCTGTATAACTTCGCTAAATTACACAGTTTACCGAAAGCACGTCCCTAGATCACAGCCCTATTAATATTAATTCCTAAAAGAAAGCTAACCATATGTATCTATACTTATAATCTTATGTTTACCTGAGAGTCAATTAGTGTGACTTTCAGGTTTTAAAATAATTCAAAAACAGATTATTAATTTAAAAAAAAAACAATAACTTAAATTATAAATGCTCGTTTAATAATGTTTTGACGATTAATACAAAAAATTACGTGAGCTGAAGGCTGAGATAAGGTAAATTATGTTAATAAATTAGTTTTAGCGAAGCTTATAAGTAAAACGGCCTTTTTATGTTGTGCTCTAGGTGCGTCTACAATACCTTGCTAAAACAAGTCTAAATAGGTTAGCTAGGTGAATTGTTTGGAATGGAAACGTAATGAAATCGGTTAGCTAAGGGGTGTACAAGTTTGTTGGGTCTGAGTACAGGATCTAGGTTAGGATGTCGAATTTTGGAAGTATGCAGGAGTATGAGGAACAGAGTCGATTCAAAAAGTGCTTCATAATATAACTTATTTTTTGTTATTCATTAAGTTGTTCACTATTTTCGGGTTACTAACATTTCTCTTTTTTTTATTATAAATTTTTTTTTTACCGGAGTACAAAAAAATACGTTTAAAGTTTACAGTGAAAAGGACGCCACCCGCTAATTGTTTTTTCTATTGCAAGGCGTCATATTTACAATTTTAAATTAACGTTATTTATCTTATTATCTCTTTCTTAATGGAATTGATTTAATTTAAAGTATTTTAAAATTGTTACTTTTTATTTTAGTGAAGTTACATTTTATAAATTCACGCTCATAACTTTTAAAATTACATACGCCCTTTGCATAGCTTCGTAAACATATGTGGTTCAGTTATGATTAAAGACGGCAGACTATGTGCCCACACTGTAAAATTTAATATAATATAATAAATTTAATATATATATGCTTATATACTGAAAAGGATTGTTCGACGTTGAGAAATGTTATATTTGCATAGTTAAAGCGCTCTTTGTATCTGTACAATGGATCTTCAGTATTGGTAAAAAGGATGTTATATTTGCATAGTTAAAGCGCTCTTTGTATCTGTACAATGGATCTTCAGTATTTGTAAAAAGTTGCCCTAATTTTGTAAAATCTACATTTTTATCTAATACACCTTATGTGTATTATTTATTAAATTTAACAGTGTTGGCACATAGTCTGCCGTCTTTAGTTATGATTATAAAATATATATAAAATATAAATTATTTGAATTGGCTATGAAATATATATATTCATTTGTTACAAATGAAACAGACATGCAATATACGTATCTGTAACTGTACACATGGACAATACACCTCGTATTTTCAGCATTTACTTCTGCTTAAGACACGTGTTTCTGCCATCTATAGGCGTCATCAGTCAAGCTAGTGAAGCAATGTAATACAAATGATACAAATCTTTTTAAGAACAGATTTGTATCTGTATATACATTTACGCTGAAATCGCCTACAAGATATAGCAAATTTCGTCCTATAAGGTGGCACTATTTAATAAGTGACATCTAGGCGATTTCAGCGTAAATGTATATACAGATACAAATCTGTTCTTAAAAAGATTTGTATCATTTGTATTACATTGCTTCACTAGCTTGACTGACGACGCCTATAGATGGCAGAAACACGTGTCTTAAGCAGAAGTAAATGCTGAAAATAAAAGGTGTATTGTCCATGTGTACAGTTACAGATATGTATATTGCATGTCTGTTTCATTTGTAACAAATGCGTAATACGTGCATAACGTATTGATATACTTAAACCTTTTGTATATATATACTCATGTTGGTCGATATTTACTTTTCGGTAAATCTGATTCATTTTAATATTTTATTGCTCTGTGCAGTTCTTCCAGATCTCATATCCTTCGCAGCTAGTTTCGTTTATCCGTTGGTCAGTGTTCTTATTATTTTACTAAATTGCATTGAACGGCATTGTGTTTGTTTCTTATGCACTATGTAACTTAATGCTCCAACTTTGTTTAGTGAAATGAGAATGTGGTGAAACAACGAGGATATATTTTCTTCTATCACCATCCTGAATTATTGACGTGTAAATATTATTTTTCTATTAAGCAAAAATGTTTGTAGAAAGATTATTATTTATCGCAATAGTAGAAAACATTTTCAGATCATTAAAATTAATAACTAAATTAAAATGTATCAAATATAGTAATGTAAATTATTAACTTGTCGTATATAAAAATACCATCATATCATATAGTATAGTATAGTCTAAATATAATTAACAATTAACATCATAATATGGAGATGGCTTAATATCTATCATATTTTTCCAGAATAAATTTACATCAATTTCCATTAAGTATGTAAATATGGACAAATTATAGCCAAAATATTATGTAAATACATTTTGGGTGGTTATTTTATTTAGATAGATATCTTCGTTACATATGCATACGCATGAATTTTGTGGTGATTCAATTGAGCTAACTAAATCAAGTGTGGGTAAATTGTTACGCCAGACCGTGTTGCAAATGTAAATTGAATTCCAAAGATTTAAATACTCTGTTAAACTTGTGAATTTCTGCCCTATTGCGTGCCATTAGAGTAAAACATTTTAATAGAGGAATAATTGAAATTTTTCCATTATTAAACACACGACTTAGAACTTATAATTTATTGTTATTATCAATATTATTTTTATTATTGAATAATTACCGAAGTTTCCACATAAATATGTAAAATTTTCATAAAAAAAATGTGTTTATACAGTTGCTTTTGTACGTTTCGAAAAAATATGTTGTGATATTTTGGACGTGTCCATCTGCTCGGTATTGTTAAGATCATTTTCAATTGCCAGTCGATACATCAAGTTGGAAACACTTTCGCCGTGATGGGTATATTGCTGACTTCAGCTATGTTTTAGAAGCCTATCCAAATCTGTAAGATAGATAAGTCTTTATTACATCTAATAGCTAAGTCTAACTTATAGTCGCCTATTTGTTACATTTATGGTAATATGGAGAAAGAAGAATTTCGTGTTTCTTAAACATTATTTTGCATGGAAACTAAAGAAAAGTGCCATAAGTATTGTGAGAAGCCTTTCTTTGGAGACTGTGGTTAAGTAAAAACTTAAAAAAAAAGGTATATAACCTCTTACCACAATTACTAATCGTATCATAAATACGTATTTCGATAACTAAGTTGTCATCATCAGTAGGTAAAACTACTAATCAAAATGTCGCACATGGGGCACAGTAAAGCTAATACATCGGATCACGCAACAACTTTACACGGCGTCCACGTATACACACTGTATACATTGATAGTGTATACGTGGACGCCGTGTAAAGTTGTTGCGTGATTCGACGTGCTAGCTTTACTGTGCCCTATGTGCGACATTTCGATTAGTGGTTTTACTTACTGATGATGACAACTTAGTTGTCGAAATGTATTTAGAATACGATTAGTAATTCTGGTAAGGGGTTATATACCTTTTTTTAAATAAGTACTGTGATAGAGTTGGTTGTTGTTTATTGGAATTCCAGTTAATAAATTACACAAAATACTTGAAATAAAATACGTGTTAGAATTTCCAAAAATTGTATTAATAAAAATACATGTTTCGCTCGCACTGTGGCTTTATCAATGTCTTTTATGTTATTTATGTTTTGCATACTGGGACATAGAGGGCGCCACTAATCAGATGTCAGTACTAAAAATTAACATCCATTAGGGGCTATTCTCTAACTGTATCGGTTAAAAATAGCGGGGCGTTAAAACTCTAATTTTTAACGGAAATTCATATTCTGTAATTGGTAAAATAGCGTGGGCGTTAAATTGGTTATTTTTAACGCATACGTTAAACTATTCGGTTGTATTCGGCAATATTGGCGGAAGTGATATATATTAAGTATACATTTATACTAAATTCTAGGTTATTTTTGTTTTATAATATTGGCGGTATCACATGTTGACATGTTCGAATACGACATGTTCTAAAAAGTTCAGTTTTTTCTTTTACCTACTCGTTTTTTGTTTATTCTGTATATTTATTTTATTATTACGAGAGAATTTAAGTTTGTTGCAATATTTATTTATTTTTTTAAATAAACATTTTTAAAAAAATCTTTTTAATCTTAATATGTAAAATGCAAAAAAAGGAGTATATTAAAATCTGATTTAATTCAATAGCAACAAAAAGTAAATCAATTTCCAAAGTATGTATTTACTAATAAATCACGGCGCCTGGTAGCTTCATGAATAGGCTGATATTGATTTGCATCAGCCATGACTGGCCTTCTAGGTAAATGTACCATTTCATTTTCTGGCAGAGGCACATTATAATTAATGCAAATATCGCACTACTGTATATTATTTTAGCAGCTCTTATGGGATCATAATGTCCTATGTCCTAGTAAACAGCGAAATCTGCTTTTAAGTAAACCATTTACATGTTCAATTGTCATTCTTAGCTTTGATATCGCGGTATTGTATCTTGTTTGAGGTAAATGCTCTTCTGGGTTTAAAAAAGGTACTAGCAACCAAGCTTCTAGTGGGTATCTACTATCTGCAAGTAAGCAATCAGAAGACCCAGTTGCAATGTATTTATTGGACATCTCCCTGCTCACTCCAGACATCATCCATATTGCCGCGTCATGGACTGATCCTGGATACCTAGCGTTGATATTAATAATTCTCTTATCACTATCACAAATTATTTGTGTATTAATTGCTTAATAATTTTTTCTGCAATAGTATGACTGTCCTGGGTGAACAGCAATTCTTATATATGTTCCATCAATTATACCTATAATATTTTGAAATCGATAATCCATAGTCCTAAAACCTCTTCTTTACTGTTCTTTTTCATCCTCTTGCATCGGAAATTTGACCCAATCATTCAAAAGATGATTCACTAACGCGTCCGAAATTTCACGAATTATTCTGCTAACTACTGGTTGGCTTACAGAGAAATTGTAGCCATGTCCAATGCTCAGTTGATAACTTCCTTGACCAAAGAAATTTAATGCGGTCAACACTCTCAAAAATATTGGAACTCTGCTTCTACGGAGTGACCTACCAAGATGACCCGATAGATCGTTTATTAATTGCTGGCAACAATGTTTATTTAATCGAAATAATTTCAAAAATGTATGTTCGGGCAATTGGAAAGGATCACTAGCATCACGAAGAGTCATTTGAATTATTCTATTTTGTTGACTACGTAAAAGAAATCGCAATTAAAAAATGTTTTAAAATGTCAATTTATTTACTTACATAAGTCTACGATTTCTATTATTCCGTTGAATAGCTAAATAGATGACACCATCAAAAGCCATTTCTGCTCTCTCTAAGTAATTTATCTCTATATATAAATGCTCTAGTACTATAGAACCTCCTCTGCACTGAGGAACGAAAATTGACGGCTATTCAGAAGATACCTTTAAAATTAACCTTTTAACGACTTCAGTTAACGGTTGTCCGTAAAAATTAACCACCAGAAGAGAATATAGAATATGAATTTTAGACGTAATTTTTAACGGACGTTAAAATTAACGTAAGTGTCTTTATAGAATACTGTTTTCAATTTACTGACCGTTAAAATTTTTAACGGAGAGTTAATTTTAACGCGTTGCTTACAGAATAGCCCCTATTGTTAGTTAACCTAAATCCAAAGTTTCAGTGCGATACAGAGACAAGAACGGTAGAGATAGCCCACTATTTCACATAAAAATGGTACAGTTAAATGCGCCATCTATTGTTACTGCACAGCAATTGTTTAGTATTTCTTATAAATTACTTCATATTGAAGGTTCGTATCATTGCTAAAGCTACAACGAACTGTCAAAGTTGACAAGTTAGTCGAAAAATGGAATTAAACCGTGAAAATTTTCGCGCAAAAATTTTTGATAATTTTCGAAGATAATTATCTCAATGCTTTGCCGTGTTGGTTTCTGTAATGAAGCACCACATCAGACAACAATTTCTTGTTGGTATGGAGAATTCAAACAAGAAGGGTGTGCACTCAGGGAAACGCCGATGCTGTGCGCAAGCTCATCAACGAATATCGACATGTGACATATCGCGAAATTAAGGCATCATTGGGGATTTCAATGACCTCAATTCAAAAATTTTTTTATGAAGGATTGTGTGTAAAAAATAGTTTTCCATGGATACTGCATCTGTTGACGGAAGAACAGAAAACAGCTAGGGTGAATTGGTGTCAAAAAACTGTATACCTCTTCAACGCAGGAAACTCTAAAAGTGGTGACGAATCTTGGATTTACTCGTACAGGCTAGAAAATAAACACCAGTAGTCAGTTTGGGTGTTCCAAGGTGAAGAAATGCCGACGAAAGTCATCCGTTATCGAAGTGTCTCGAAAAAGATGTAGCTATACTATCATCCTTTTACGCGCCATATTAAAATTCCGTGAGTATGTGGGTAGCATCTCGTGTATTCAATGTTTTATAGACGTGATGCTTGAATGTCAGAGATCGGTCTAACGTTACGCCAGATATTTAGGGTGGGGATCGTGGTTGATCCGACCACCACCAAACTGAACATTCGACTCTCAATTCTTGGTTTGGGTATATAAAGCTAGGTCATCTGCATATATAAATTTTAGTGATTTTGTGGGTGGAAGATCATTCTTGTAAAGAGAGTTAATTATTTCGAAATATTAATGTAGTTATTCCCTGGTTCATCGCACATTGCAAACAAATATCAGAACTCTTGCCAAATTTAGCGTAAACGTCAATCGATATGCCGTTAATTAAAAAGTATTTGCAGATGGAACAGTTCAAAGGAAAAATCACCTTGCATTTATTACAAAAAAAAAAAATTGAAATTAATTCGAAAAAGAGTGACTGTTGTGAGGCGATAAGTCACAGTATTTATTCTTATCATGGCAGATGAGTTTTAATTTTAAAAAGTAGTATTTACAAAGGATGTGGAAAACATCGTTAAATCTGACTTTGTGTAGGGTGTAGGAAATGTAATGGACCCTTTTATTAGTATTGCAATACTAATTACAAATGTAATCAATCTCTGTAGCTATGATTATACGGTATAATGCAAATATGTATATTTATGAAAATATGGATTTTCGAAGCAGAGACTGATATTTTTATATCTTTTATGATTCTTGTTATATTGGAAGCACTTTTTCAAATTTAAATATAGAAGACGAAATTAATATATAAGTAACATAATACTATGAAACGATAGCATATCTATGTTAGTAAAATTAAGTGAAACGCTGTCTTGACGTTCAGTGGTTAAACCAAAATAGTTAAAAATAACTTTTCCATTAAAGGTGTAATATTCCCCTTATGCTAGTGGGTAGTGAATTCTCCAGATACATAGCCGAAACTGTTTGGATTATTTAGAACGTACGTGACATTATGAAATAAAGAGACGTTTAATTAAACGATTTACATTGAATCAAAAAAGCTTTTTATATGAGTCCTCTTGATTTTGTTCGGTGGTCGGAGTTGCCCCCATTTCCACTCCAATTTCATTACCCGGGGTTGTGTATGTTTTGTGTTATTATGTGTAGTTGTGTGTTTGTGTGTTACGTTTGTTTATCCTATATGGAATGCTGTGTGTTTTGCTACATTTTTGTGTGTTTGTGTTGACCTCTGTTTATCTGTTAATTTTTGATTTTTTTCGCGGCTATTTGGATATCGTTATCCTCTGCGCGTCTTTTAATTTGCTTAAGTCCGTCTTTTTTAATTAGTCTCCGTTTTGGATTTATTATTTTTCTTATTGTGGGGTTTTCGTGTGACTGTATTGTTTCTATTGTTTTTAGTGTTCGTTTGCATATTATTGTTTCCAGTGTTTCGAGTTTCGTCTCTTTATGTATCTGCGCGTTTGTCATGTATCGCGGTGCATTTATCGCGAGTCTAATTACCTTGTTTATTTTCCCTTGTACCGATTGTCTTTGCTTTTCGCTGGCTTGATGCCATATTTCTCCGGCATATGTTGCGCCCGCGAGTATTATCGTTTTTATTATTAATATTTTATTTTCCAGTGTTAGTTTGCTTTTGCCGTTTAGTACCGGGTACAGTGCGTGTGTTGTGAACCCTATTTTTCGTTTTAATTCTTTAATATGTCCGTGTATGTTAGTTGTGAGTCCATTGTGACCCCGAGGTATTTAACTTTTTCCTGCCAGTGTATTGTGTGGCCTTCGAGTTTGACTTCGTCCGGCCTTTTGTGTCGTTTTCTGTGTTGGAGGTAAATTGCCGCGGTTTTTAGTGGGTTAATTTTAATTTTCCATTTGTCGTACCAGTCCTTTAGGAGGACTAGATTGGTTTGTAACTGCTTGTGTATGTACGATGTTCGTCTGCTACTTATGTATATAGCGGTGTCGTCTGCGTATTGTGCGATATTACATTTTTCTATTGTGGGAATATCCGAAGTGTATATGTTATACAGGAGCGGTCCGAGAACGGATCCTTGTGGTACTCCTGCTGCTATGTGTTCGATTGTAGATTTTTCGTTTCCGATTGTGACATTAAATGTACGGTTCTTTAGGTAATTGTCGGTTATTTTTATTAATGTGTTTGATATTTTGTGACGTTTCATTTTGTGTATGAGGCCGGCGTGCCAAACCCGGTCGAAGGCCTTTTCAATGTCGAGAAAGATTGCGCCCGTTGATGTCGATATGTTCATTTTTTCGGTTATGTGTTCTGTTAGTCTTAGTGCCTGTTGTGTGGTAGAGTGATTTTTCCGGAAACCGTATTGAAAATTTGGGATTATGTTTTTGTTTTCGACTTCGTTTTCAAGTCTTGTCTGTATTACGCGTTCATCAAAAAAGCCGTGTATAGCTCTTTATATACCCACATAGCCACTCAGATTTAACTTGATTGGTTCAAGAGCAAAAATGGGCGTGGTTTAAGTGTTCTGACGTAGGACATTCCATCAATTCTATGTTCGACCGAACAATATTTATTTTCTGAAAAATCGGAGTCTGTGGCTTTTAAGTGAATAAAAAAATTAAAATCCCTCACCGCAATAGTGGTAAGGGTTTTTAATTTTTTTATTCACTTAAATATTTTACACAAATTTGCAAGCAGCCATGGATATTGTTCTGTTAGTCAAATAGCTGTTTTATGTTTGACAGTTTAAATTTTAATTCGGTCGCATTCAATGTAATTATTATTTTCTCAATGGAACATAGATTAAGTGAAAGTGAAAAAAATTAAAGTTGTTTTAATTGTAGGCGACAATTATAAAACGTTTATTTAGAGAGACTTTAATTTTTAACCACCGATATTCTGGTAAAAATGTCTCCCATACAACGATTGGAAGAATTTATTCAAAGTTTAAAAGTACGGGAACTATTGCAAATAAATTTAAACATCCACATGTTCGCTGGATCACTGAGGAAGAACACAAGCTCCAAATTTTGTAGTTATACAGAATCCTAAAGCTTCTGTATCACAAATTAAGCTAAATAGTGGTATTTTTGGTACTTCCATAACAAGAATTTTAACGATGAACAAGTTCAATCCCTACAAACCAAAATTTATTCACACTTTACAAGAACGGGATTACGACCAACGTCTAGAATTTAGTTTCTTTTTGATAAGGAAAATTAGAAGAACAATGATCATTTGCGAAGTATGTGTAAGCTCGTAGAATTGTTATTTGGTGGGCCGATGAAAATCCACATTTTCAAATTGAAGAACGTAATCAATACCATTTTAAAACGAATGTTTGGTGTGGAATCTTTAATAACCAAATAACAAGTGTTCATTTGAAAAGTCAATCTAGCTTACTTTAAAATTTTGATAGAATAAGACACAAATATATTAGTATGTTTTGTTGTTCCGTAAACGTAAATCCAAATGACATTTGATAATGTCAATCACAAATATCAGTTATCAGTGCATATAATAATCGTGCGTCGATTCTGATTTAAATAAATTGCTTCTCAGCTTTAAAATAGCTTTCACTTTAGAACATAAAATTCTTTTAGTCCAGGCTAATTTTCGAAATGGTAATAAAATTGATGGTTTATGGGTTTATTCAGTTCAAGATTGCATGGTAGAATTTCAAGTTGAGTTTAATAGATAATATACAATTTAAGAATACTTTGGATAGAACTTTAAAATTTTTTCTGAAACTGGCAGTCTTTTAAGAAAATCTGGCAGCGGAGCAGTTAAGAAACGTACACCTCAAGTTGTCAATCGTGTTGAAGAAATAATGGAAAATGAACCACAAACATCTGTTCGACATTTGAGTCAACAAATAAACCTTTCTGTTGGTACAACTTACAAGTTATTAAAAAAGATATGCAACTTTATCCATACCGTGTCGCAGCAGTACAATAATTGTTAGAAATTGATTACCCACGTAGACTACAGTTTTGTAATTGGTTTGTAAATATGAACAATAATGGAGAACTTTCGCAAAGAGTCATCTTTACTGATGAAGCATGGTTTTATAAAACGGTATACCTAAATTCACAAAATACAAGAATTTGGAGTAGTGAAAATCCACATGTAATTAATGAAGAATCGCTACATCCAGAGAAAATTGGTGTTTGGGCAGCGATAAGCCAAAAGCGAATCATTGGACCAATATTTCTTCAGGGAACGTTAACTGCTCAAAGGTACCGTACGGAAATTTTACAACCATTTGTCACTCAGTTGCATGATGATGAACTTCAAAATGCATATTGCCAAAAAGACTGAGCACATTGTCACTGTACTGCAGAATCTTTGGATTATTTAAGAGAATTTTTTGATGAGCGTATAATTAGTCGAAATACTGAAATTGCATGGCCTGCACGTTCATGCGATTTAACACCTTGCTACTTTTTTTTGTGGCCTTATCTAAAAAAATAACATATTTCGAACACCTATATTGAGTTTGAATGATATGCTACAGAGAATCGAACAGAAATGCATGGAAATTAATAACAATCCAGTAATGTTGCAGAATATCATCAGAAATTTTTAACGGAGGATTTTAAAGTGCATTGATCTTGAAGATTGATCATTTTCAACATTTGTTATAGTTTTCAATAAATACCTATTATTTCTTATTTATTTGTATGTATGAAACTGCCAAAATATACGACTTCGTAGGTTAAGTAGTAATTTTTAATTTACGACATACTTCAAAATGTTTTCAGTAAATCACATGCTACTAGATTGACTTTTCAAATGAACACTTGTTATTTTGAATACTTTTTTAGAAATAATTTTAATCTAGGATGATATTTGGAATTTTTACAAAATAAATTTTTCAACGAAATTGAAAATTGTCCTCTGGAATTAAAATGAAAAATCTATTTTCAATAAAATGGTTGTCCAGCTCACAATACCATTGAAGTTAGAAATTGCCTAAATGAGATTTTTCCGGTATAATGGATAGGTTTCTGGGAATTCGTGGTCACCACGATCCCCGGATCTGACATCTTGTAATTTTTTCTTTGGAAATATTTGACAAATCAAGTATACAAATATCGCCCATTTAGAAATATCGACCACCTAGAAGAGACCATTAGAGACTGTGTTGTTCAGATTCCACCTGTATACCTATGAAATGTGTCAAATGAACTGTACAACAGACCTATTATGTGCATAGAAAATGAGGAAAGACATGTGGAAATATGTGACATTTTTGTTACTAAAATTAAATAAACCATTTTTCATTTTTTATTTACTTAGCTTATGAATACCTATTAAATATTATTTCTTCCTGCTTAATAGATCAATTAAACACCAAAATATACTAAATTATTTTTAGTTTTCACTATAGTTTTTCTCATTGTGATAAAATAAATAAAATTTCAAACGTCGTTTTAATGGTAGAACCAGAGTGCCATGAACATTACTTTTTGCTTTTTGGTGGAGGAAACAATTTTTCAATAAATTAATTAATCAAAAAGTGTCCCATATGGATTAGGATTCTTTGTGAACACTGTATAAGGAAAAAACTTTTCATATACCCCATTTTAGGTTTTCAAACATACATAAACAACTGGTCGAAAACGATTTTTAAAAAACTCTTCAATAAAAGTTTTTCCCATATGATGCGAACAATACGGCGGACGCTGTATAAAAATAACTTTGAAATTTTATCAAATTTAATGCGTTTTTATAAAAGAACTATTTAAGAAAATATCTCAAAATCCTGATGCGATGGAGAAAATTTTAAATCAGATTCAAAATCAGCATGACAAAATATATAAACTACATATTACGACATATTGGTGTATAAGAAAACCAAACTGTGTTGACCAGCATAATTAGTTAATGCTTTATGTTCAAGAACTAATTTAATAAAAGCACCACGCAGTAAGTTATGACATAATATATTAGCAGATTCGTTGTGCAATACAAAAAAATATTAACGGACTCAGCAAAAACGTTATCGAACGATTTCTTAACTGTTTAACAGCACTTACTTTCTTAACAGCACAATAAACTGATGTCTATTCGAGCAAAATAATCCAGTCGTAAAAGTAACTTCAAATTAGAGTAACGACTGTGAAATTTACTGACTCGTCCCTTGCTACATATAACATGCAAATAGATGTGCTACTTTATACAAACAAAAGCAATAAAACATGTACTTAGATTAAAATCAATAATTTATGTATTAAATGTTTTATTTTTTTGAAGTTGAAAGTATTTACGATGGCGGAGAAGTCTATAAAAGAAGAATAAGAAAAGATAAAATAATGAAACCAGTCTTAAAATTAGGTAAATTTATTGTACTACTATTTACACAGGCCTGCATAAAATTTGTGATGACATGATTTTTGTTTGTTAAGCTCAGTTTTTATATAGCAATAACTAATTAAAATACAGTTAGTCTCTACCACAGATTTTTTTTTGCACAAAAGAAAAAAAAAAAATATAAAAAAAATCTTATAATAGTCGTTTTAATACATTTTAAAATGAATGTACTACTTCAAATTCTAGGTATTAACCAAAAAATGATTTTCTGTTGTGGTTTTAAAGAAATTTGTTAAATAGGCTCTCATTACCTGATGTAAATCTTTTATTACATGTATTAATTTTGGACAAGATTTCCGGGAATTTTTACCTGCTAAATCCTGTTTATTATGCTTTCACTTTATTAGTACTGCGAAGAAGGATTTCAAGTTTATCACTCCAAACAAAATGTATATTTTTTAATGTCATTTACTTCATTATAGCTCTGAGTGTCGATCAGTAAACAAGTAAAATTAATTTGTCTTTAGTGTTGTGCGTGGTATTTGATAAATAAACATTGCTTAGAAATATGTCTAGCCGGTGTTGCAAAAACAAACCAGATGATTTCTGTTATATTTGTGGATATTTCGTCTTGAAAAAGTTTAAGAGACCAATTGGTGAATTTGTGAAAAATGCATATTATACTTATTTCAAAATAAAATTAGGAGATCAAGATAAAGATTGGGCACCGAACGTTGTTTGTAAGGTATGTGAAGAAGGTTTAAGGCATTGGACCAAAGGGAATAGAAAAAGCCTTCCTTTTGGAATACCGATGGTTTGGAGAGAACCGCAAAATCATCATGAAGATTGCTACTTTTGTCTTTGTGATATTAAGGGGCATAATAGAAAAATTTTGAAAAATATTTTGTACCCAAACAATATTAAATCAGCTGTCAGACCAGTTCCTCACAGTGATCATGTACCTATACCTATACCCCCCAAAGTACTACAAGAAGATATTGAAACCTCTTCAACTTCCGGCTCCGTACAGATGGATAGTGATTTTTAACCATCAATCTCAGGTCAAAACCTACCTCAGCTATTTTCACAAGCCGAACTGAATGATTTAGTAAGAGATTTGGGACTTTCAAAAGATCTTTCTGAAGTACTGGGATCTAGGTTGAATCAAAAAAATTTGCTTGCCCCGGAAACTACCTTCAGATCTTCCTTTAGCTGAATATGACAGAAAAACAACCAAACGAAGCTTTTCTGAAAAACGAAAACGCTTTTATAAGAAGCATAAAGAATAAATAACTATTTCTAATAGTTTCTATGTGTATATTTTTGTATTTTTTTAAATATAATATAAAACTATCTTATAAATGAAATAAATCGTCTTTTTTCTATATTTTTGGATTTTACTGGTTTGAAAAATAACCTTACGTGATACAAAAAAAATAAAAGCAGATTTGAAATCAGCGCTACCCAATTACTGGAAAACAGTTAAAATTTTTAAATCAACATTCAAAGAGTTGAAAAATGCAGGCCTGTGTTATTTTTCCACATAATCACCATTTAGCGCAACACATTTTTCCAAACGCGGAATCCATCGTTCCATCCATGAAAAACATTCTTGGTTACTGTTGATCTAATTGCGAACAGTAGGTCTGAACTTCAGTGTCTGGCGAAAAATGCGGATCCATCAATACTTCCTTCAACTTTGGGACAGAAATCTGAAAGTGCCCAATCAGGGCTGTACAGAATGTACGAAACAAACGTGATTTTCATTGTCTTCTTCGTTTCGTTGCTCCAATGCAGTCTGGCGTTGCTATGGTGCAAGAAAAAATTTATTCGTTCCGATCTTACTCTATGGTTGCGATTTTTTACTGATCCTAAAGTTTTGCAGTATCTTATTGAATTAATCGTTGATCCCTTCGGCAGATATTTGGTATGAATGACTCTCTTTGCATCCCAGAAAATGGTGAGCATAACTTTCTGCGCTAATGGAACTCTTAAATTTTCGTACTCGTGAAGAATCAGGACGATATTCCATTTAGTACCGCTTGTTTTCGGGATCCTAATGATGAACCCAAGATTCGTCCCCGATGGCGATGCTTATGAGAAAATCATCTCTTTCATGTCGATACTAATTAAGGAGGTATTTTTTATTTCTTCTTGCATGACATCCATCATGACATAAACGTCCAAATTCTTGACTAATGCCTAATCTCCTAGCTATTTGTTTTTGCGTAATTCGACAATTTACCTGTATCAGTTCATGCATTTATATTTTATTCTTCTCTTGCGTCACTGATACTGGTCGACCTGATCGCTTTCATGTTCATTTTCATTGGTTAATAACATTTCAATATATGCACTGAGAGCTCCATGCATTTCTTCTCTGTTTTTAGGCACTGGACCTGGTAGTATCTTTCGTTGACAGTTATAAATGTTTCGTCTAATGTAACCGACATCAATAGGTGTGAGAGATGGTGGTAAATGGGAATAATTTTTTAAGGCCTTTCGGATATGTCTTCTTCAGCTTTTCTCTTGCAAGTATTTGATACTACTTTTTTCGTTACCTTTTGTTCGTCTGTTTCATGGTTGTAAACATCGTGCTCTCTTCTGACTAGGTTATTAACTGTGTAAATTATGGCTTTACAATGCAGTCGTTTTTGGCAACATCTCTACGACGTTTCACCACTTTTTAACACTTTGTCCTTTGAAAATGTGAAATTTTTCGTATAATAGCAAATCCTTTCCACGTTCGCTTTTTATCACTGACACGGACATTTTCGTAGTGTATTCCGATATTTTCACTATCAAAAAGTGAGCTAAACTAAGAAAACATATATAGTAGTGTATTCCGATCTTTTCGCTATCAAGAAAAGAAATAAAGTAAACTAGGAAAACACGGAACCAAATAAATTTTGGTTTTGCATATTCGAACCATTTATAATCAATTAATGTTAATGGTTATCATCTTCGGATCAAAAGTCGATTAATTTTTATGTCATTAAAGAAAGTCGCGCGCCTAATTTACCTAGATACCTAACACACCTTTTTAGACATGCAGGTGGACGGATTATTCTTGCGCCCAGTTTACCTACGTCCTAAATTTCGATCGACGTAAAATCTTTCAGCGTTAAAAATTTTATCATTCGAAAATTTGGAAAGCGGATTAGAGCAACAGAACAGTTTTATATTTTTGAAATAAGTTAAAATAAACATTTTCTACATACAACTTGATTGTAACTGTCAACAGAATCCATTTGTCGATCAATTTAAATCGATTGAACATGAAATGCAATCTTAATTTCAAAATATTTTAATTTAAATACAAATACTGAATATAAATAATGTTCGCGTTAGCTAACACTATGACGGTTGGATATTATTTGGTTCTAAGTTTGGTAGAAATCACCAAAGATTACCGATGATGAAATTAACATTTAGCTAAATTAACGACTCAATGTTAACTATTAAATTTGCCATTAATAATTGTCCCTGATAAAGATACAAATATTTATAAGCTTTGTTTTCAAATGAACACGCAAAACGTTCAAAGTTGTAAGCATTACGGTACTTTTCTTTCGTACGCTGATGAGAACTAGGAAAAGTTCGAAACATGTACCCGGTATTTACTACAGTTACAGTTTACAACCGTTAATAAAATAAAATACTAGATAACTGCAAACAATAAATAGAATTACATTTGACTCAATAGCCAGTACGCGACTAAAGCTGGTCGTATTGTTCGTATTGGTCGTATTGGTTCGTACTGGTCGTATATTCACATATGTTTAGTAGCTAGCGCTAGTGGTAAGTGCGACCTCCCTCGCACACCTCTATTACCGAGAATTACCGACTATAGGTAACTATAGGACACTCACTCAAACGGCAAATACATAAAATTCCTTTGGTTACAATTTTTTTATATAAATTATTTTTTTGTGCTCTTTATACCTATAACACTAGATATACATAAATTGTTCGTTTCCAAACGTCGCCACCATTGACTTTTAATAAATTCAAGTTATAAATCGACTTCATTTTCGTAAGTTGTTGAATTTATTTTCCCAGAAGTACCTTGCTTCTACGCAACATTATTTTTCCCTTCGTCTACCTATATTTCGTAACTACTACGAAATAAATTACAGTACGTAAATTCTCCCTCTAGAAACATCATGGGTCTGACAAAATTTCAGCAATAATAAAAAATTTACACATTTATATGTATATGTATTTGACGTTCTTGCTATAAAGAAGTTTCTTCAAATGAAAATGAACATCATTTGTAAATCGCACAAAATTTAGAGTAACGTCTATTCATTCTACTGGCCAGCGAAATAGAAAACAGGAAAAGATATTCGCATTCTAAAGTTTGTAATGCGAAGTGTTGAGAAAAGTGTGAATATAGTCTTTGAAATTAATTTTGGCATTCGGTACACGAAGTTGGATATTATAACGTCAATAATACAAAGGTCGTTCAAATTTAATAAGGAATTTCACTTTCTAAGATATAATGAGTGGTAATTTAATAACTTCTCTTTAGAATATCAAGGACTATTCTTATTTAATTTAAAGCTTACATTGTTATTCTTGTTTTGAGTTTTTGTGGGTGTTTTGATTTTAATAATTGCCTTTTTTAATTATTCATTAAAAAAATAATGAAATAAAAGGTCGTTTTATTTTCCACAACGTTTTGTAGTATATTTCTAGGTATTATAAAGTAGAATTGTTTTCTTAGCTAACATAAACACTATACTTAAAATTATAAAATTGTTTAAACTGTTTTCTTTATTGTGTTATTATGTTATATCGTAATGGCTAAAGTATGGGGTATACGTCCTTTTTTTCCTTGCATATCTTATGTAAATAACTTTTCCTAAGCTAATGATACTGGTCATTTGTGCTCTCTTCTTCTTGTTCTTCTTCTTTAAAGTTTTTGAGTTTGGTACCAATAAGTCCAGGCACTTGAGCACAACACTCCTTGTACCATCCTCTATAAATCCCAGTTCGACTCTCATACTCCTGTGTCCTCGATAAAAGCCACTATCCTCCTCAAGAGAAATTGAGTACCTAGGATCCAATAGATCGTTACTGAAATGTTTCTGCACTTTCTCACTAATACGTATTACATGAAAGCTAATTTCTTTCTGTATTTCGTCACCGTCTACAAACCAAACCCATGCCGTATAGATGCTTCCTCAAAGGACTTTATCCGGTTATCAAGCCGATTATGGATTTAATTACTCTTTTGTTGTTTCTAATTATGTTGCATGGAAGCCTCGCATCCAGCTCTTCTAGTAGTGTCTTAATATGGGGTTGACTTTTTGTAAACCTCAATTTCTTTTGATGTTCTCTTTCTAGCCATAATTAGATCTCTTTTCTAGCGGCATCCTCGAGTTCACATAAGATTCTGGTCCATTGATGTTCTCGTTTGAGCTCTCCGTGGCAGTCCTTCAGTTCATCGACAATCTAATTGGTTTTAATCTCCTCGTGTCCTGACATCCATATCGGTGACACAGGATTGACTTGTGCCAGCCTGTTTAAGACTTGCTTGCAATATTTAATTATTTTAGAACTGGTAATTGGGTTCATAATGGCTTTAATATTTGCTTGACTAGTAGTCACTGCATTGATCAGTCTGGAAAACCATCTTATATTTCCCCATATTCAGTGATCTTTTCCTTTTACGGCTCATTCCATAAATTCCTGTTCTTGTGCCATAATTGGTTTGCGATACATTTGTGGACAAAGTACCGACCCCCAATTACTCCAGTGATTCTTTGAATATTCCCTGGTCGTTACAGATGTATTCAGCTTAACTCTAAACATAATCTTATGGGTCAAGCCACCCGACGGCATTTGGAATATCGGTTCCTTTAGTTCCTTTAGTACGGGTGTATGGCAATCAACTGCATTATTAGGACGCCATAAACTATTAACCTTCAACCTTAGGATCGTAGCCCTAGTCTCCGCTTTCCAGCTAGTAGTTCCAGCGGAGGGAGACATAATGGCCTCTATGGAGACAGTTCCCGTGCTGTTCATAGCTCCTGTGGTTCCCAACCAGCCTGTCGTTGAAGAGCCGTTAGGAGTCACACCGCCGATGTCAGCACCGTCCTTGTTCACTAGACTAGTGTTTCGTAGATAATCATTCGTCTTACTATCACCGTGTACAACCAGTGTATCACTCTTGGTTTTAATCCCAGGTCTTGCCAACTGCTCTTCTACATCGCTACATCCGTTTCAACATTCGTCTAATCTGCTTAGCTTTTTGGGTTCTCCAAATTTTTCCGTAGCGTCGTACAACTTTCTTCTTTTAGTATTCGTTTAGCGAGTCATACGCTCGCTGATAACTATATTAGTAATCTCTAAAATAAATATTTATACATATTTATGAAGAATTGCCTTTTTAAATTGCCTAATACACACATCTTAATTTTTATTGTAATTTAAAATGAATAGGTAATGTAAATGAAAAATAATCGATGTATTCCAGAGAATACGAGGGATAAGCTACTGCGATAACTAAACCAGGTCATGTATTTACAAAACATCTCTTTCGACAATACGGCCTCGGTGAGTTATGATCTTTCACCACAGGTAACTAGGCTAAGGGGACACACTCTAATATATAACGAGACACTCCGAGGTCTCGATAGACAGACACACAGTCAGTCAGACACAGAGTCAAAGTCAGAGAGTTAGAGTCTCTACAAGACTAGTGCCTCATAATTATAATGTAGTTTATTATTGTTATCATTGTTATTATCTTTATTAAATTATATGTTGTTATTTAATCGTTGTCCCGTCTATTATTTGACATACTGGTAAACCTCTGGCGTAAAGGCAACAATGTGACCTCCGGGACCAGGTGACATTACATGGCGATCCTACCTTTAGTTAGATGATCAGATATTACATGGTGATTCTGCCATCCCATCATCTGACATTACACTACAATTATTGAGAATAGAAAAATCTAGTTACCTATGAAAAACAAATTGTTGTTTATTAAATTGTGCATTATTTTATGTGTCAAATGCAGTTTAGTTTGTGCAATTCGGTTGAATAGTGTCTGAGAAATAACCTATAGAGTACGCTTCTGATATCGAAGAAATGGAATTATCACGAGAGTACTTTCGGATAATGATTTAAAGAAAGGCCTGATCGCGCGTATCGAGTGTGAGAAAAGTTTAAAATCTCGCACCATCATTGGCTACTGTTTATGGATGGTATATTTTGAACAAGGTTGTAACTCGGTTGTACACAGAAAAGGAGCTAGCCCGCCTTCAACTGTTAATCGCAAAAATATTGCTGCAGTGAAGAAGATGGTGGAAGAGGACAACGCAATCATAGAGTACAAACTAAAGATTGGATCCTCGCAAGTGAGATCAATATTGCAAGAAGATTTACATTTGAAAAAGGTTGTAGCTCGGTTTGTGCCCCATCATCTGACAGATTTACAAAAAGCAGAACGCGTTAGAATTTGACAACAAACCTTAGATATGCTGCATGCTGGAGGCCATCAAATTATTTCCAAAATTGTAACTGGCGATGAAAGATACATATCGTTTTTTTATGTTCCCACTCGCCAAGAAAGCCGAATCTGGATACACGAAGATGAGGAAACCCCTACCATGGTGAAAAAGCAGCGAGCAATGAAAAAGTAATATACGCAGTATTTTTTAGAAGTACGGGTTTGGTGGCCGCAATTAAATTAGAAGATCAGAAGACAGTTACCGCTAAATGGTATGTTGAAAATTGTTTGCCTACTGTGTTCAGTAAAGTGCCAAGAAAGGAAATTATGTTACATCATGATAACGCGTCGTCGGATAACGCGTCGTCGGATAACTGTTCAGTATTTAGCTGAAAACAAAATCAAAGTTATAGAACATTCTCGGTACTCACCGGATTTGGCGATGTGTGACTTCTGGCTATTTTTTGAGCTCAAAAAATATTTGGGAGAGAAAAGGTTCCAGTCATAAGAAGAGACTGATATCGCCGTTAAGTGTTTTTTTGATAATATCCTTAAAGACAGCTGACTGAACGCTTTGAACTATGTAAGGAAAGATTGGTTAAATGTATTATTGTTAATGGCAATTACTTTGAACATATTTAAAATAAAAATTCTGAAAACTTGTATCAATCTTTTCTCTATTCTATTGCCCCTTGTATAACGAAAAACAAAATATTGCGTTTTTGCTTACGCAGAATATTTCTAAAACCAAATTTTATCTTACGTAGACAGGTCATTGAATTCTTAAGATATGTATATATGTCATTCGTAGGCAAAATAAACTATAGACTAATGCTTTTGTAACATTTATCATTTCCCACGAAACTTTCTCCCATATATTTCAAGTGGAGTCCGCCCGCGAGAAGAAAACACTTTCGCCGCCCCCGAATTCGACAAAACATCGAAACTAACCAATCTGAAAGAGTTTCGAGATCGAAAAGCGTTCCTTGTTCTGTCGTTATGAAGATTTAGTTTACGATACCAAATCTAATTTGCAGTAGTGCTAGACATCATTGTAGCGTTTTATTTTTTATGTCAAACATTGTATACTCGCGTCGTGTTTTCTTGTCGATCAATTATTTTGATGTATGTCTTTTTTTATGAAACAAATACTGAGAATATATAGTGCTCGTATCTGTTCAAATAATAGAATACTATATACGTTAAAATTGCATGAATAGAGATTGGATAATCAGTATATATACATAACAAGTGTTCATTTGAAAAGTCAATCTAGTAGCATGTGATTTACTGAGAACATTTTGAAGTATGTCGTAAATTAAAATTTAATACTTAACCTACGAAGTCGTATATTTTGACAAATTCATACATACAAATAAATAACAAATAATAGGTACCTATTTATTGAAAACTATAACAAATGTTTAAAATGTTGTCCTTCAAGATCAATGCACTTTAAAATCCTCCGTTCAAAATTTAAGCCATTTTAAAACTGAGAAGCAATTTATTTAAACCAGAATCGACGCACGATTATTTTATGCACTAACTGATATTTGTGATTGACATTATCAAATGTCATTTGGATTTACGTTTACGGAACAACAAACACATATTAATATATTTGCGTCTTATTCTATCAAAATTTAAAAGTAACCTAGATTGACTTTTCAAATGAACACACGTTATGTTTGTAATTAATTAGCGCAGGTCTATTTATCAACGATTAGTTAACATAAATACACGAGAGTTATACTGACGACATGAAAACATCAAAACTACGGGCCTATGGATATGTTAATTGACGGTCTTTTCTTTCATTAAATTAGCCATATTTGATTGTTTATTAATTAGTAGAGCAGACCAATTTCCGTGTGCGCCATGAGCGCCGGTATGGGAGCGTAATTCGTAATATATTAGAATATGCGATAGAATAGGGACGCAACATGAGCTTGTTACCGATATAAGTATAGAAGTAGAGACATTTATTCTATCAGAAATATCAGAAATAATTAAATATACATTTGGTTTTCTGCTATTAAAGTAATATGCATAAACACACGAAAAATAAGAATAGTACATATTATAGCAGCGTTATATGTACCTATAAATAAAATGGAATATGTATGAAATCAGTGATTGTGGGCACGACAGAGGATTTTAAAAAACACTTACCGTTCTAAGCGCCTCCAAAGGATTGACAAACTGGAGAAACTCGATTGTATATTTTCAACATCAGGTGCGTTTCTAAGGTTATTTCTGAAAAACATGTCCGCCGTGAGGAAAAAATATGTTAATATTCAGAAAACGAGCGTTCTACATCTAGTGATGTTATATTCGCATAATCAAAATACTTTTTTAAGCAACTTAGCGCATCTGTAGACGTGCCCTCACAAATACGTGTTAAGGTGTCAAAATCTGCATTTCTGTCTAAAACACTTTCAAATTTAATTAGAACACCTTCACTTTTTGCGTCTTCTACAGCACACAGTTTGCGTGAACATCTTTAACGATTTGTAGTGATTCCTCTAACGACAGCGACGGATTTTCTAATTTTGTTATTGCTTCTTCTAGTGCCAAGTAATTCTCACGAATACTTTGTAAATCCATTTTAATCTGGGCATCTTGAATTTTTTTCTGGCTTGTATTGATAGCTGCACTTTCTTTCGGATCGAATGATAAAACCGCGTCCTTAATTTTTTCAAAATGTTCATGATAGTAAAACCCCGCCCGTAACCATGTACCCCGACGTGTCAGAATCGGCTGTGGTGGCTCAGGGGTATGGGGACACAATTCGTGAAATTTCCGAATATGTTTTGGAGATTTCAGGAATACTGCCTTTGTACTCGATATTAAAGCATCTACCTCTGGATAATATCTACGAACCTGTTCTGCCACAAGGTGTAGAGCATGGAGTTTACAAGTAATATGTAACAAGTTAAGACAATATTTTCTAAGAGACCGGCCTACAGAACACATGGTTGCGGCACCATCGGTCATAAACATTAATACTTGGTCTTTCGAAAGTTTAAATTTTTCCAAAGTATCTAATGGCACCTCTGAAATTTTTTCGGCATTACATTGTCGTCTGGATACTAATAAAATTGAAGACATTGGTTGATGTGGTTCCATATTACGCGCCATCACATTAACTACAGATTGTTTTTTGCTGTCAGTTGTTTCGTCCACACATAGCCACAGTTTGTTATTTTTCAGTTCGGCTTTGATTTTATTTTCAACCTGTTTACGCACCGATGGTAAATTCCTTCGTAACGTTGTCGTGCTCGGTAATGTTTGATTCGCGTATTTATTTCAACAAGGTTAACGGCAGTGTACACACAATCATAGTTACATATAGTTCATGTATAAACTGTTGTCGATTAATTTTGTTATTATTGTGCTTCGAACTGCTTACGTGTTCTTTACAATGTGCTTTTGACCAACACATTAGATATGTATTGCACACTAAACATTTAATTTTTGAGCCATCGTATATTAAGTCCGGGAAATCCATAATAAGCTTATTCACTTCGTCTGACAACGGTCGTTTTCTCGATTTATGTGTCGACGACTTTTATGGCGTATGCTTACACTTACATGCAGTCTAAGCAAGTACCAAACACATACTGAATGCTTTTTATTAGTTCTGATGCAATACAATCATCCTCACAACGGCGCACATAGCGCGCACGGAAATTGGTCTGCTCTATTAATTAGTTTATTGCGTGGATGATGCAAAAGTTTGTTTTTTTTTGTTTTTGTGTATAAGAGACTTTGGTGTCGACAAATTGCATATATTAGTTACAGTGGTTTATATCTCTTAGCTCTTGCCTCTAAATAAAAGGTATACTTAGTAAGAACTAGATGTTATTTCAGACCTGTTCATTTACAATTGCTACCTACGCGAGAAGCAGGCGCAGCGATGGCGCTGAAGATGCTTAAGAAACTAACAAAACAGTAGTTGTATCGCACAATGTCTGGGAGCTTCTCTTTACGGTGTATGCCCTTAGTCAGTGGAGACGAGGGTGGGTGACTAAATAAAAGATAGAAGGTAGCACCACTCAGTTTTGCTTACAGATTCTTAGTCTGAAAACTGAGAAAAAGAATCGCGTTCTTAGGCGCATGCGCACATAAACTTCTCAAAATACACGCTATACAGTTACTCAGTACTATTACCAACAAGCCGCAGAGGACACCTGAAAAGAAATCTCTAAAGGAAGTGCCACAGGCAAAGAAAAAAGTAGAAACAATTAATTCGTATATTCACGAACAGAAATTAAAATGTATAATTATAAAAAAAATAAGGTAATAAACTTAAGCATCGATTAACAAAATAAAGAAAATATATTTATTTTCTCTTACTGTATATATATTTTTACTGTATATTCAAAAGGTATTAAAAATATATTCCAATGAAAACCATACACTAAGAAGTTACAGAGAAAAACCCAGTTCGGAAAATTAACGAATCAATAAAAAAAGTAAAGCTGGTATAAAGAGTAAATTAATTACAAAAACTTATTCGACGTAGCTTTTCATACCTCCGGTACCTCCGGAATCAACATCACAATTTATTGCAAACAATTATACCGATAATAAAATATGTTACAAAATATTACAAAAGATTTTATTTCAAATTCAAAATGATATTTTAAAATACGTCGACATACAACCAGTGATGTAAGTCGGTAAATTACCCTGTATATTACCGAATTAATTACTGTCATTTACGGTAAATTACCACATAAAATATCCGTAAATTACAAACAAAGTAAAACATCATCTATGTACACGTATGACATTGCACACTCGGTGATTGGGGAAGTCCCTTTCTAGCAGATGTAAATGCTCGTGAATCATCCGTTTATATAACGAATGAAGTAGTCTTTCAAAAGTTTCGGTGTATAAGTTGAACTATATAAAGTTTGTGAATATACTACTCGTAGTGCAGTGCGCTGGGATGGGGCGAAAAGATAAAATAAAAAAAGTTATTTTAACAGCATTTTCAAAATCCACAGAACATTCGAAATTATATTCGTGTAACTTCTGTTCGTAAAGTTATGTTTTAAATGTAACCAGAATGTCCAGTCACTTACAGAATAAGTGCATTAGTTGTCCTCGTAACATAAAGAATGAAATACAATCAAAATCAAGAGCATTAAGTGTTAAGAAAATTAAAGCAATAAATAAAGGTGAGTAATTTTGATTGATTCCTATTGGGTTTTATCGAAAAGTATTTAACATTTTAGAGATTCTGGAAAGAAAAAGTTCTTCGCAAACAGATTTAGAAGACGACGATGGAGAGACGATTTCAAGCGATTCTCGCCCACGATCTGCTGCAAGCACCACTAAATCCGCTTACAGTGAAAATTTGGTTTTTTTTTGTGGATGTAATGAATAAATCAGAAGAAGAGGAAATTTGGGATCTCTTAGCAAGAGGCTTGCTTTGCTAGTAAAACCCCTTTAAATTTTACGGAAAATGTTCATTGGCAAAAATTGTTTAAAAAAATTAAACCATCTTTACGATTACCGACTAGATATCAGTTATCCAATGCGCTTTTAGATAAACAATACTCTCAAATAAATCAGTTAGTTAATGAAAAAGTAGCAAAAGCTAAAACAATTGGACTTCAAGTTGATGGGTGGAGTAATATTAGAAACGAATCCATTATAAATATAATAATTACGAGTACATGTCCAGAACCAGTTTTATTTAAAGTAATTGACTGCAAGGAAAATCGCCACGATGCTGCATATCTTTGTTCTTTACTTAGTTCTGTTATTGACGACTTAGGTATTAATAAAGTTATAAGCATAGTGACTGATAACGCTATCAATATGAAATCAACTTGGAAATTAATTAGTGATATGTACCCGTCTAATTATTTTTTTTGTTATGGATGTAGTGCTCATATTTTGAATTTATTCCACAAGATATTTTAAAATTGGAAGTATTTGCATGTTTAATTACTGATTGTAAAGTCATAGTAAAAACTATTAAAAAATCGCATATTTTGAATGCTACATTTAAAATGCTACATTTAAAATGAATAAAATGAACAGCAAGCATTAAAAAATCAAACACACTAAAATCTCTTAAACTACCTGGCCAAACTAGATGGTGCTCTAATATTTTCTGTTTAGAAAGCTTAAGGATAAAAAAAAATTTAAAAGAATTGGCTATAACAGAAACTATAGCTAATACTTTAGACAAAAGAATAAAAAATAATATTATTTATGTGTTTTGGGAAAGAGTTGATACATTACATACAATTTTACACCCAGTCTCCGTAATTTTAAAGAACATACAAACCTCTCAACCTTGCATATCTCATGTTGTTGAATATTTTCAAGACCTGAAAGATAAACTGATTGCTGCATGCCCAGTTTCAGAACTAAATGCTGTCCTATCACATTTAAAATCACGGAGAGAAATGGCTATAACACCTATACATTTGACTGCCAATTTACTAGATCCAAAATTTATAGGCAAAAATCTCAATAACGAGGAATATATCACAGCACTGACATATATTAACAAACTATCAACGCATCTAGTTAGTGGATCTGATATACCAGAAATTATGACTGAGGTTGCTTATTACAAATCGAAAGAACAATTGTTTTCAAAAGATTTTATATGGCAAGTATTAGAGACAGGCAAATTGAATTCTGTATTATGGTGGAAATCACTTTGTTGTACTACAGCTTTAAGTAAAGTCGCAATAGAAATTTTGAACAGCCCACCAAACGCGACGCGACGGAGAGAAGTTTTTCAATGTTTAGTATTATACACAGTAAAAAACGAAATAGATTAACTAATGAAAGAGCTGCTAAGTTGGTATATGTGAATTTAAATTTAAAACTGAAAGAAAATCCGGCACTGAAAGAACTCCCAACAGAAGAATTGGAATGTTCTGATTCGAATTGCAATACTGAGACTGAGAGTGATCTGGAATAGTTATGTACATAACATTACATATTACATAATGGTAATAATGAAAAATCATTGTTTAGTTCTATTTTCAGAATATTGTTTAATTTTAAAATATGTTAATATTGTACTCTTTATTTTTTTTCCTTTAATTAAATGTATAAGACTTTTTTTGTTGTAGGGGTTTTATTTAAACAATAAAAAAGTGTGGTAAATTACCATGGTAATTTACTCAAAAAATGGTAAATTAAGCAAGAATAAATCTTGGTGAAAAAGGAGCAGTAATTTACCACGGTAATTTACCAAAAATATATATTACGGTAATTTTACATCTCTGCATACAACGTACTACATGCAGCTGGGCATGAGGACATAAATGTTTGATTGCACATGCGGCAATCAAAAGTTGTTCGTAAAAGAAATAAGTACAAAATTGTATGAATATGAAAATTTAGTATTTAATATCAATAAAGGAAAAGTTAATTTTACATTTAATTACTAAAGTAATATATAATCTACTAAAATGATTTTTTTTTTGCAATATACAAAATAGACTGACTTTACTGTATGTCGAGCTCAAAACGCTACGAAAATCATTTACGGCGGGTTAAGAAAGCAAAACAAATTATCGAGTGAAATAATTAAATTATAAAAGGTAAAAGCTTCGAAACGATTGTGATACTCTGAGTTTGATGGAATTAGGAGGCTATTATCTATTTTGAGTTGGTACCTTGAACTGTAAAACGCTGAACTGTACTCTAAACAACTGGATCAAATGTACGTAATTTTAGGTAAAAGATATCCCGCATCGATCAACAAAAATTATGTACTTTTCCAGCATGATTGTGAAATTTCGCTCCACATAACACTTTCAATTTCTAATATTGATTCATCACTATTATATTATTATATTATTGTTTATTTTGTAGACGAATAAAGTAAATAGAAAGGGTTGTTTTAAGTCTTCATCAAATTTCAATCAAACCATTGCAAAATGTTGACTAAAATCGTTCTATTGACTAATAACAAAGATCGTAAAAACGTGCAAATTCAATTACTTTCGGTTTTACTCGTTTACAGCTCACGATGGGAGGGCCTATTATTATTGTTTCCAATATCGTTTTATGACTCGTAAAATGTTATGGAAATCATGTGAGAGATAGATACATGAACGGAATATACGCTCAGAAATAGGGTGCGATATCTGCAAATTTTGTGCCAAGATGGATGAGGTTAATGGAATTTCCGTGAATACTGGTTTTTATTAAACTTAAAAGGTATCAAGACAGAATAAATTTGATTTGAATTGGCGCAAGACCCGGCACTGAGAATTTTATTAATAATCGCCAGGATGGCTGAATTTGTAAGAGTTCTTGCGGTTAAATATTTTTATGAAACGTGAAATTATGAGATTATTAACAATCTTTTTACTCTTAATTTTTGTGACGGTGAGAATATTTAATGGTTTTCATTTTTCATAGCTTTGAGAATTATAAAAAGCACCTCTAAATATTGAGGACATTGACGCACCAAAGCTTAAGTTTAAATTTAATTAACATACAAGGGAGCCTTTTTAAGTTCGCGGACTAGGGAAAAAGGAGTGAAAATAAAAATACAAAATTATTTTTCTTTTTCAATATATTCATCTGCAACCCTCATACATTTTTCAGATCTTTCAATTAGCTAGTTTATGTCTTCATGAAAGAATGTATTATCTTTGTCTGAAAAATACGTCAAAACTCCGCTTTTTATTTCTTCATCGTTCGTAAATTTTTCCCACGTAACTCTTTTTTCATTTTTGGGAACAGGTAAAATCACTCTAAGCGAGGCTTGGACTATAGGTGGGATATTCAAAATATCGAAGCTGACTTTATGCAAAGCAGCCAGCGCACCATGACTCTTGTGAACAGGAGCATTGTCGTGCAGGAGCAGGACACCTTTCTTCAATTTTACTTTTCTTTTTTCTTTAATGGCTTCTTTTAACCGCTCCAGGATTGAAGGGTTTCCATAACTGGAGAATACTACGCTTCAATCGTAGTACTCGCCAGTTATGGAAACCCCTTTAGTTGTCCCAAGTGTCCCAAGAAAAGGTTGCCTAGAATTTTCCGGCCGACCGTGACACGTTAAACTTCTTGGGTGGTGGTGTGCCGTTTTTATGCCAATGCATGGCATCTTGCTTGGACTTAGGTTCATAACAATGAACCCAAGTTTCATCCCTAGTAACAATTTGACTCAATAAACCATCCCTGTCTTCATTACAGATGTTCAAAAATTCGTGAGAAAATTCCACGTTGTTGTTTTTCTGACCTTGGTCGTGCCAAGATGATCATGAAGAATTTTCGAAATGGTTGTATCGGATACTCCAATAATTCCAGCGAGTTATATTTTCTTTAGCTGAGCATCTTCCATTATTAATTTTTCGACTTTTCGAAGTTCTGGTGGTCACTTCAATAGGTCAATGGTTGAGGTGGTTATTTCAATAGGCCGCCCCGGCCGTGGGTCGTGTACAAGTGGTTCCTAGCTTAAAGAGACTGTGTCACTCATAAACCATAATATTTTCCAGGCAACAATCCTCGTAAACCGATAACATCTTTTTCGGTATAGTTTCAACAAACGTTCCTTGATTTGTAAGGAATTCTATAAAGGCGCGATATTCAATTTTCTGCACAATTCACACTTTCTTCCCGATTGACTTTCTGACCATTCAATTCCCCAAATTTAGGTAATGTTTTTTTCATACTTCATACGCATCTCCCTCTTTTTCGATACATTTATTGCAGGAAATGGCAAGTGGTTTTATTCAAATTCCACAAAAAGACGCAAAGCGCTTCTGAAGTTATTTGTGTATAAATTCCATTACTTAATTGTTGCTTTAAAGCTACAGTTTTCTTATTGCTTACTTAACGGATCCGAATAGATGATAATAGCAAAGATTTATGTGGATATTATAACGAGAATGATATCCAATATCTTCCAATATATTCGCCCAAATTGTCTTGAGTTGTGGTAAGAGTGTAGGGCTACTCTTTATCTCAGAGAAGAAGAACATTCTTGATTGGAACATAACATCGTTTTGAGCTCTAGGCAGCTTTTACCTTCTCCAGCAGATCGCGGTAGTATTGAGCATTGATTATCGTCCGCTTTCTTCCTCCTTTTGGCTTTTAAAGAGTTCACCTTTCGTTCGACATCACATTCATCTCCCTTTTCTTCGTAGCGAGCGAGGCGCTTTTGAGAAATTGCTAAACATTGAGGGGATGAAGGACCTATCTTGCTAAACGCCTTTCTAAATGTCAATATGTTTTTAATTATTGAATGATTAATGCCTACTTCATATTTGGTCAATTATCAGCCATCGATCGCCTTTGGAAGCTCTTCGATCTGTCGATATTACAGAGGTGTAAGCGTGAAGCACTTGGGTTTAATTTTACGAACTTGATTCATTCTAATTTAACACATATGGTGCACATTTTGCTTATTGTGTTTTTCTTCAATTTTTTTTAACTGGATAACTAGTTTTTATAGATCCAGGTCGACTACTGTTGTCTGGTTTCCTTTAGGTTGTTCATAAATTGTGTTTGCATCTTGTTTGCATATGATTGGCTGTTTCAGGTGTTTCATTTCATAATTTGTAATCAAGAATTAAGAGTTATCTTAGAGGTGTAAAACCTGTGAGGTATTATATTTTTATTTTCATCTGATTCCTTGTCAAGAAAAGCACTTTTATTTTAGAGTAACTGACTTAAATTTTCTGCTGGATAGCAAAAGACTACTCAACCGCCAGGATTATACGAATCGATAGGCGCTGCGGGCACCCAAGCTCTATTTTCTAAAATGGCAAAAACATTCCCAAAATAACAAACCTTGTCTTTTGGCGATTGATATTCGAGTCTATTAATACATATCATATTGTGCCTTGAGCTATCTGCTTAATCATTCCCAAAAGATGCATTCAAGCATTTCCAGTACAATTTTTCCCTGTTAGAAACTTTATTTATTCCTACGCCGAAAGTATTTCAAATTGTGTCCCTTGTAGAAAAAAAAACATTTAGAATATCGATTGTAATGACATTAATTGATGATGCAGTCACTTCTTGGTGAAACATTTTAGTAACTGACTTAGATTGAATATTGAGGATAAAACACTTGGCTATATTTCACTAATTTTATTAAAATAACTATTATTGGCCGAAATTTACATGAATCACTTCGAACAAGAATTATTCCAGATTAAAAATATCCTAACTGAACAAGTATATTATTGGACGAGGTATGTGGATGTTATAGTGTGTATTTGGACAGGTACAGAAAGACAATTAACAAAATACTTAAAACTACTTAATTCTCTAAATCACAACAATAGAAAAGGAAGAATATAACAAATTAAACTTTATAGAAATTACGATACACAAAAAAAAATAATAGGTTGTCATACAAAATTTATAGAAAACCGATATTTACAGATAATATACTACACGCGAAAGCAAAACAATCAATATAAAAATGTTAACATTTCATAGTTACATACAGTGCAGCACACATATTATTAAATACTGAGTACTTTAAAGAAGAAATATACACTATTATCAGGATAAAATAAAACAAATTTTAATGAATTTCACTTTTTAATTAACAATTAACGCTGTAACGATCATTTCGCTCCAACCTGAGCTTCACCAGACATATAACTAACTTATTTACAAATTTTTTAACATAAGTATACGGTAACAAACACATACTTGTGTTAAAAAATTTGTAAAAAAAAAAAATTGTAAATAAGTTAGTTATATGTCTGATGAAGCTCATGTTGGAGCGAAACGATCGTTACAGTGTTAATTAAAAGGTGAAATTCATTAAAATTTGTTTTATTTTATCCTGATAATAGTTATAATGGAATTTCATCAAGTAAAGGCTGAAACAATCATATAGAAATATACACTATTAAAATGACATCATCATTGATCATCATTGATAATATGCTAAAACACAAAGATAGAAATACCAAAAAAAAATTGTACCTAGAATTTAAAAGAAATAGACAAAACTATATGGTATTCGATTACATAGATTAGCCATCTCGGTTAAATTAAATAAAATATTAAGAAAATTAGACATTAAAATAATATGGGTTAATAAAATAAAATTAGGCACAATGTTAAACAACAACAAAGATAAAATAGTTAAATGAGGTAAGTCCGGCGTAGATGCATTAAATGTAAAGATTGTGTAGCTATATACACTGTGTCCCAATTTCGATGCTCACCATTGGCATCTCGGTTATTAGAAGATATAGAACAACGGTTAAATGGGGAATGTTTTGCAGAATTCAATACTCGGGGCAAATCCCATTTCAAATTAGACCTAACTTTTTAAATTTTAAAAATATTTTGAAAAATCAAAAATTTGCCGATTTCGTTATTCCTCAATAACTCGATAACGCTTAGTCTGACCTCTTTTAAAGTTTTACATTGTTCAGACACTTTTTTAAAACAAATTATTTGATACAAACAGAAACCCCCGATTGTCATTTGTTTTTAAGTTATTACCACTATCTTTTGTTTTTCACATGGCGGCCATATTTGATTTTGGGTTTGTTAGGTAGTCCTCAAAATGTGCTTTTCAATGATGTATAACATGCCTGAAATTTTTTTTTTTTTTTCCAATTGTGGAGTGTTCAATAGGAATAACTATCATCATTGGTCTACTGAAAATCCACATTTGGTAAATCAAAGAAGATTTCAAGTTCGATTTGGTTTTAATGTCTGGTGCGGATTTTCAGTAGACCAATGATGATAGTTATTCCTATTGAACACTCCACAATTGGAAAAAAAAAAAAAAAATTTTCAGGCATGTTATACATCGTTGAAAAGCACATTTTGAGGACTACCTAACAAACCCAAAATCCAATATGGCCGCCATATGAAAAACAAAAGATAGTGGTAATAACTTAAATTGTATCCAATAATTTGTTTTAAAAAAGTGTCTCAACAATGTAAAACTTTAAAAGAGGTCAGACTAAGCGTTATTGAGTTATTGAGGAATAACGAAATCGGCAAATTTTTGATTTTTCAAAATATTTAAAAAATTTAAAAAGTTAGGTCAAATTTGAAATGAGATTTGCCGCGAGTATTAAATTCTGCAAAACATTCCCCGTTTAACCGTTGTTCTATATCTTCTAATAACCGAGATACCAATGGTGAGCATCGAAATTGGGACAGAGTGTATATATGTTTTCTTTTAGGTTTCCGCGGGTAGTAGTATGTGTTTTAACCCATTAGTGAACAAAGTTATTTTTTCTGGAAATTTTATTATTTTGTTCAATATTCATGATGATATGACATTAAAAATGCTATAAATAAGCTGGGTTTCTAAATCCATTTGAGAATTTGCAAAATGTAGGCCGTGCCTTATAGGGGACGCCGTCCTCTCTGACATTAGTTTTTAATATAATTGGATCTCTATTATGTTGGGTCAATGTTAAATTAATTATATGAAACTTGCAAGGTAAGATAAATAACTTATACACTTACAAGAAAATTCTTACTGTTTATTAAGAAATTATCGAAGATTACAGCAAACATATTTTATTTCAAGTGAAAATCTTTGAAACGTTGTTTCGGATGCAAGGCAATATTACATTTCTCGCATATAAACTGACTTTTCTTTCCACAATGTTTACTACATCTTCGGTCGGTATTATTGTATATAATCATGTGTCCAGTATTGTCAAACCTTACATCAGTGAGTGGATTGGAGACACGTCCCTGGTGTGGTTTTGAACCAAAAGATTTCAAGAGTGTCAACGCTACATATCGGCGAAATGCTAATAAAGACTGCATTATTTCCATCTGGCTTCAGCCGTTTCATCAAAAACTATCCATTGACAACTGAAATGTCTAATAAGTACACTACTAACGGCCAGTACCACTTCCTTTGCCGTATTCTAGTTCTATAAACAGCTACCAAACCATCCAACTTATCAACGCCGCCCATTCCTTTATTGTATGCAGCCACGATTTTGGCTGTGGGAGATTTTTCCTACATTTGGAAACTCTATCCCAACGAGTAACATTTCCAATTGAATTGTCCTCAAAATTTACTTTTTTTACTTGGAACAGAACACTGTTCAAGTCTATTCTCGCGAATAGTTCCTTTAGCGCAATATTTTTGTGCAGATAGGTGAGCTAGCAATGATAAACTCGTAAAATAATTGTCGAAATATATTTTGTAGCCTTGATTTTTAGGCACCTCAGTTTGCTGAAGTAAAGCCAAAACAATATTACCACCAACTCCAAAACGTTTTTCAAGACTGCTATTCTTTCCTGTATATATATCGAAACCCACCATATACCCTTCATTAGTACATAAAGCCCAATTTTTAAATTCGAAGCGTAATAAGGAACCATACTTTCATCGATTGAAAGATGTTCCTGCAAACCTCCATGTTGTCTGAAATTTTTGGCATGTTTATCAATGAGCGGCCTGATTTTGTATAACTGGTCTTCCTGCACGAGTGTAGCGTTGTCACTGAAGTGAATATGTTTCAATATTTTTTCGAATCTTTTCAATCGCATGCTATCTTGCACAATTTTCGGTACATCGTCTTCATTAGACCAATAAATTCTTCTGTTCGGATCTTTTCCATATCCCGAAAATGAAAGAATTCCCAAAAATACATGTAACTCATCTGTAGACAAGTCTAAACTGGTATTCTTTTGCAATGCATATTTGTTAGATTGCTCTACTATAGTGCTTAACAGCTCCATGTCAAAGAAAAGCTTGAAATAATCCAATAGAGTTTTGGCATTTCTGCTGTCAGTAGATGGCTGCTCCGGATGACACTCTCTGCGTGTTCCATCTGCTATTATTGTGGGATTCTTTGTCCATTTAGATTTCTCATATGATTGTTCACCTTCATCGTCTGTTTGAAGAATGATATATTTTCAGTAATAAACTAGTTTGTATATTAGTTTGTCGTTACCTTTCATGCTCCTCCTCAGCTCTGCTAAACTCATCAAATCTTCTGCTTCGTACTCGTCGTCATCGTCATCATGCACCAGTTCACAGGGCTGACTAAGAATCCCTCGAGGTAAGTCATTCACATTTCCAACATGGTCATCATCTGACTCATCACTATCAACATCTGTCTCATTAGAATTGAAACAATCAGCACTAGTAGGCCAGTCTTATATAAAATAAGTAAATACTTACCGGTTATTCCGTGTGGAGTAGAGTGCAGGATCCATTTTGAATTTGAAGACACACTGTCACCTTTCTAGCACAAACTGCAAATGAAGTTTGTTGACCTCGGTTGTGATAGTGCTACTACAGTGCGCAAGTCCGTATATACCCCCTCCCAATAAAATAAATACAACAAACAACGCCGTCCCTATAAACGGACGCTGTCCACTAATGGGTTAACTGGATTCCGGGTTTTCTTCCGTGTTTCCACTGTTTGGTCTTCGTAAAGACCGGTGCTGGTTTCTGGACGACGTTTCGGCAAAATCACTTTTGCTATCTTCAGGTCTGCGATAACTGTCTGCTTCTGCTTCTAGTTACTCGTAAACTGAAAAGTCAGTTTACGAGTTTACATTTCAAATTAGTATGTTATTTCGCGCTAATTATTCGATATTTTTATTTGAAAAAATTTTTCCTAGGTGGGACTTGAACCCACGTCCATGGCTTGCTGGACGCTCTAACAAGCTGAGCTATGAGGACTTGGTCAAGTTCATAGAAAATGCCTTATAAGGAACAGAAATTAAAATTTAGTCGGTTGGAAATTGCTAAATTTTCAGCCTTAGCTATTTAATAATATAGAGACAATCTATTTCTTAGCCGTTGATTTAATATATCATTTGATAAATTCTTGAAGTTTCGGCTTTATATTAAATATTTTAAATTAGTATGTTATTTCGCGAAATAATGTGAATGTAAATTCGAAATTCTTATTTGAAATTTTTAATATAAAGCCGAAACTCAAAAAATAAAGCTGCAACGCTAAGAAATTTATTGTCTCTATATTATTAAATAGCTAAGGCTGAAAATTTAGCAATTTCCAACCGACAGAATATTGATATCTGTTTCTTATAAGTAGAGAACGGACGCAATTTCCATAAAACGCAATCAGCAATTGGAATTGTGTATAACGTCGCTCAGTACATCCCGGCGTAATTCAATGAAGTATTTGTTTGACTTACTCGGACACTTGGTCTCGCCGCGATAACAATGGACAAGCCAGCTATTGTATTCGGAGAATATAGTGTTTTTTAAAGTGTTTTCATGAGCGTAGATAGAAGCGGGGCTTTTATAATGTATTTTATTTATTAGTTTATATTTCGTAAGATAAATAAAGTGCTGTGAGTAAGTTTCTTGTTTTCATAGTTTTAACTGTTAATTACATCTTAATTTTTGTGATAGATCCTGTTTAATATCGTTTGATTGAATCTATTTCTACCAATTATTTCGACGTAAGAGTGTGCATTGAATTTCGTTCAGTTTCAATAACTTACGCACAAATTTTTAGATTTCATTTATTTAGATCTAGAGCATTGTTTAAGTTACTTTTTCAGACATGATATGGAAGAATGTCGAGAACGGCATTGTAAAACAATGGCGAGTTGGATTGACGGTCATACTGATTGTATGTCCATTGTCAGTGATTCCGAAATTTATTACAAAATCCGTAAAATATCGTCAAAAATTCGTCACTTAGGATCGCAAACACATCTGAACTCTGTAAAACTTTTATGGCGGCTAATATTCCATTAAATAAACTTAGCAATCCCATTATGAAACAGACATGTAAATAATTTACATATCTGTAACTGTATACTTGGACAATACCTCGTATTTTCAGCATTTACTTCTGCTTAAGACATATGTTTCTGCCATTTATAGACGTCGTCAGTTAAGCTAATGAAGCAATGTATACAAATGATACAAATCTTTATAAATAGATCTGTATCTGTATATGACATTAAAACGAACCGCCTATCAGATATAGCAAGTTTCATCCTATAAGATGGCACTTATTTATAAGTGACATCTTACGGACGAAAGAGACTTTACCAAAGAAAGCGATCTTTCGATTAACCAGCTATGCAAGTACGAACCGAAAGCAATACGGGTAGTCCTTCAAAAACGAGCCAGGTGGCTGTAAATATACGAAAAGGTTTTAAATGTCTATACGTTAAATGCACGTATAAGGCTTTTGTTTCATTATGAAACAGACATGTAAATAATTTACATATCTGTAACTGTATACTTGGACAATACCTCGTATTTTCGGCATTTACTTCTGCTTAAGACATATGTTTCTGCCATTTATAGGCGTCGTCAGTTAAGCTAATGAAGCAATGTATACAAATGATACAAATCTTTATAAATAGATCTGTATCTGTATATGACATTAAACCGAACCGCTTATCAGATATAGCATATAGCATATGGCAGAAACATATGTCTTAAGCAGAAGTAAATGCTGAAAATACGAGGTACATAGTAATTTTAGAAATCAAAAAGCACATAAACAGAATCCGTTATTTACTAATGCAGAGGTAGATTTCTCTAATACCCCCCTCATTGACACTATTTTACATATCAATTAACCATCCACCCACCCATAAGAGCGTTAGGTATACAAGTCTTACACTTACATCCATTAAGTTAGATTTAAAGATATCTTTTTGAAAATGGTATAACAGCCGAAGCCTATGTTAGAGTAAATTCTAATAAAATTAGTAAAATATAGTCAAGCGTTTTAATTCCCAATATTGAACCGATTGTAACGTAATTCGATAATCTGATTCTTTAAGAAGCTTGGGAAAAAGCTTTTTCAATTTTTTTCTTTAATAGAATGTTCGATTATGGTTAAATAATGACTCTTGTTCGGAATAAATTTAATTAAAGGAAACGCGTTAAGGACGTATAATACCTCTAATTGACAGAAGAACGCACAAAGTTTCAGAGCGGACATAAAGTTCGACATTTATAAAGATATTTGGACAGGAACAGCTGTTGAATCTTTTCGTTCGGAAAATTATTGACCATTTCGTCAAAGAATGTTTCATTTTACCCTACCTTTTGAGAAAATATATAATAAAAGTTTCCTTAACTGGGTCACTGGGGCACTAACTTCCACTATATTCATTCGTTTATGTCTAGTTAAATCAAGAATTTAATATTCCATCTTATTTTTTTTGGTGTTAAACGGCCTATTCTCATTTTGATGTAACTTTTGTGCAAAATTAATTAAACCTTTTTCGCAATTTCCTGAAGTTATGACGGATTTATTTTCCACAGAGTGATCCGCGATTGCAAAGATCTTTTATTAAATCCGGTGTATTATAATATATTTTACAGTTAACGCTTTCCTCCAAAAAACGACAAGCTGGGAGTTCGAATCTCGCTGAGGTGGTGACAAATTAATTCGTCGCCTACCTAACAATGGCTGACGTAAGTCAAAATTGATTCACACATTTTACTAAATAATAACTCATCAATTATTTTAACTTTTTTCACTCTTACTATATAATATATTTTTACTACTCCAAGAAATTAATATAATTAATTAAATTGATGTATCAAAGATCATTAATACATACATTCAATTGTACTAATAAAAATACTAGGCGGATATTGAAGTGAAATACAACAGAATATGACTTCCCAGTGTGACGTTTTTGTGAATTGTGCTATTGGAAACGCCTTAATAGAAATTCTTGCAAAAATACTAATCGGCCCGATTTTAATAATCCCCACAATGAATTATACCATTGCAGTTTTTGTTAGTTTCATCGCTAGCTGAATATAAATATTCTAGGAGAACAGTCATTTAGTTTATAAGCTCTTCCGCGATAAATTGACGCTAACTAGTTTAAAAATTAAATGAAAACATTTTGCCTTCCAATCTACACACCAGCGCAGAACTAATCAAGATTAATTCGGCGCTACGAAATCGCTTAATATTCAAAAAAATCTATACCAGACATAAACTCGAAATATATATTTTTTGACAAAGAAAATATGCAAATGATTTTTTTTGTCCGTATTGGATCGGCTTATTCCAATTTGAACATTATGAATATGTAAAGGCGAAATAAGGCCAATTATCTGACAGGATGGAAAATTGAAGGGATTTTCGGAAATTAACGATAATTGAGGGCGGATTTATAAAAAGAATTCCTTTGTCCTTTCCATGAAGCCTTTCAATTCGAATTTTACGTTTCAATTATTGCTATTCAAGTCGTTAGTTCCAGTTCAGTACATCTTGATAGTAGACCAAAATATCCCAATTTTCCTAATTAAGTGTAAATCGTGAAAGAAAGTGAAGATGTTAATCTAATATGCGGTACTTTTTTTTCTAATAAATTAATATGACACAAATTTATAAATACATTGTTCTGCAAAAAGTTGAGAAGTTGATGTCGTTATGTAAAATGCAATTACACTCTGTGCATTAATTTAGTCATAAAAGAACATAAAACGGCAAGGAAATTCTTACCACACTTAAATTTGTATTTTACATATATATTTCGACAACTAAGTTGTCATCTTCAATAGAATGTAATGACCCGTGGGCTCACAAGGTAGCACACAAGGATCATTCACTTTACTAGAGGTCCACGAACACAGACTGTATATGTGGATTTTTGGGACAGGACGAAATGATGTCTGTGATAACATGAGCACAAAAGGAGAGGCTTGTTGTCGTCAGGAATTGTGAGGAATTTTCATGATAATGCAGGCCCTCATGCAGTATCACAAACAAAGAAACTGCTCAATTATTTTGCATGGCAGCCATTCGAACACTCGACTTACAGCCAGGATTTGGCACCAAGTGACTTCCGTTTTTCCATGAAAATGAAAGTGTAGTTCTGAAAACAGCAGCTCAGTACTAAAGAGAACTGAAAACGTGTGCACAAGATTGGTTGAGAACACAAACGGCAACATATTAAGAGGTGCTACACTCTTGCGACCAAACAAAATTTAGCAAGTAATATAGGGGTTGCGAGATGTTCTGCAGGACCTCCCTCTCTGGCCCGAACCTACCTGATGGTGGTCGTCTCGTGGAAAATACTCTGCCGGCTAGCTCAATTGAATTTGGAGAGTGGCGCGAGTTCCTAGGTCGCTGGTTGGTGGTTATGACGCCACCGTATTCAACCCGCAAAGTACCCCCGAACACGGAAGCGGGTGGGACTCTGGTAGGTTCAATAGGATCCAAAGAGAAAGTTCCCTTTATTATTTGCTTCCGTTACAATAAGATCTTTGCCACACGCAAACACTTGTGGGAAAGGTAACAAATAAACCAAAGTCGTCAACAATAACAAGTTTTAATATCAAGACAAAGAAGGCTCTACAGGTATAATTACAGCAAATAAATATCAGTAGTCGCATGAAAAGTTAACGTTAGAAAAGATACACAGTTTACGTTAGAAATGATACAAAGTTTTAGATAGCAATTCTACAAATTATATGAGTGACGCCTAAACAAATCTAAGAGCGCCAAGACAAATAAAGGCTTTGATTAAATATGAAAATATAATTCCAAAACTCCCAGTTATATTCCCCAAATCACATAAGTATCGCTCTAGGCGCAATACAGAGTTTACAATAAAACAGGTACACCTGTCAAGACAACAACACCCTGTATACACAGATGATAAAACTGTGATTAATAAAGTAAAATACGATTTAAGATCTGAACATGAGTTAAGCAGAACACAAATTAGGTATACGTAATAGTGGTTCTTTACAAATTGTTTACAGAGTATATTAGAAAGTAATCTAGATCTACAACGTACCCCAAGTTAATTATAAATCTGTACGGAGGCCCGACTGAGGGTTCTAAGCCTCATACAATAAACTAATCTAACTACTGGATGCTGGTGAAACTAGACAACCAGTTTAGTAATGAATTAAAAAGCAATTGGTTGAAATCAGTCGATTTAAAGCCGAACTGATAAAGTTAATTGTTAATGCCTTGTTTGCTATCTAAGTTTTACGAGCAAAATAATGAGATTGCACAGAGAAGTGAATAGCTTCTCTAGTGCCTACTTATGATTAAACATACAGTAATTTAGATTAAATTTTGAAAAGGATAGCAACAGGTTAAGAAATAACCTACAACTAGAAATAATATATCAGCACCTACTTAAGCTTGACCCCTACAACGTCCAGTCCAAAAACTTATCTTGAGTTAGCCTTCACAGAAGATGTACAGGTAAGACAAATCCAAAGTTTAAACGAATTACAGCCGCCATTATGCCGCCATTGAGCTAGGGAACGCCATTTTGGACGCTAGCATAAACCTTCTAAATGCTTCTTTTTTATAGGCCGAAATTATTTTCTGCTTCTAAGGATGTTAAGTGGTTTTTCTCCTCCAAATTAAAGTAAATTAATAGAATAGCAGCGGGAAAAGAGAGATCTCCTGTCCTGCCTATCACGTGGTTTAATTATCAGCGTCGACGGTGAACAGCGGAAGTCAGGAATATTTCCCAAAAATTTAGGCAGTTCCACAAAAATAATTAATTAAATAATTATTTAATAACAAATCCTAGAAGGATACAAGGAATTTGTTAGATAAAACACAAAAAGATTTCATCAAATATCACTTACCGCAAAAACCAAGTTCTACACAAAACTAAAACAGAACGAGCGCTGATGAAGTTCACAATCGAAGTGTCGGTCGATAGAAGTTCGCATGAATCGAACGACGTCCGATATACGTCTCACTCAAGAGCGTTGAAAGGAAAATTTGAAAGAAAAGGAATTAATTTCCCAAAAACCCTAACAAGGTTTAAGAGAGATCGACGAAGCTATCAAGCGAAAATTCGGTGATTAATATGCCGCAATAAAGGATAATTAACTAATAAAAGATCTTACCAAACGTCAAGCGATCTATAATCGGAAGATAAATAAAATGTCGAGAAGATGGCGCAACAAGCGAAAGAAATGAAGTACGCAAAGATTAAGTTAAATAGAAGGTTAAACGAACAAATTAAGCACCCAAATAGATTCACAGAATTCTAATAAAAATTACCACAATAAAAGAATTGATTAAAGAGAAGCAAAATTGAATTAATAGTATAAATAAACGTAGCATGTCAACGCATAAAAATTCCAAAATGTCGACCTGCGTCGAGGTAAAGGAAAATAACCGGAAAAGGAATACGTATATAGCGACATCCAAAATATTTGAACATAAGTAAATTTTATGAAAATAACAAAGTTGAAGATGCCTAAGTAGATTGATAATGAATAACAAAAATAAATATAATAGTAATAAACGAAAATGCTTAATTACGAAAAGCTTAAGATGTCTTAACGTAAGCAAATGTTGTAATAAATTCATTCATAATTCCCGAATGATCTCTGGGTAATTTTCGAGCGTAACAGAGGGTATACAAAAACTGATTTCCTAGTACGATAAATGTCTTAATGTCGGTGGCGGCTGCCTCGAGAAATAGTTCAGATTTATGTGTGTATTAAGGGTTTTATTATTGCCTTTATTTATTTTTTTCAACTCACCAGAACTTGAAAAAAATAGCTTTCCTAGATTCCAGCCTTACTGGGAAAATGATCTTTCCAAAAGTATAAACTTTTCATGTAATTCAACTTTGTAAGTGAGCAAGTTGAAATGTAGTTCATAAATTTACCTGATCTGGGTTCATAGGTAACGCTAAATTAACTCAGTTTTGCGTTTAGGCCATTCCAAGAATTTTTACGGTACGTGTAAGTGTAGATGACGGTATCCTTTCGATGCCGATTTTAGCTGCTGGGGCCCCATTATACTATTACGTATCGAATCTTGACGAAAGATTTCCATTAGGGTGCAAATGGAAAGATTTCTAATGATTGAAACAAAATAATAATTAAAGGCAAAAGACCATTAATAGCGTTCTGTGTTTATCGAATCTGAGTGATCAAGAGACTTTTTCAAAAATCGTTACCAATTTAATAATTTTGCAAATTAGCAAAACTCGCGTATTTGTAGATCGAGCAATCTTAGAGAAGTTTTTTAAAAAGAAGTACATTTCTCAAAACAAATCATTTGGCGGGGTTATTAAGTAAAAAAGTCATGTGAAGCAGTGTGTGTTGATCTATACATTTAATATTGTATATTACAAGAAAAAAAATTCAAATAGTACAATTGCATAATACAAAATAAAACGTGCACAAGTTTGTGAATTATAGTTATAAATGTTATAAATAAAGAAGAATCAAGGAAACCGCAAATTTTTTAGGAATTGCAGAAAGGCGCGGTTTGAAATATTATGAAAATCGACTCCAGATAAAAGATTCGGTTCCAATAAAACTCGGTCCATGGGATTATGCTTACCATATTCAGTTCGATGGAAACGAACATGAAACGTGTCACCCGAGCGAGCACGAAACGGTGGAACATGGAAAAGCAACAGAGACAGAAGGGCAGAACAGTCTATGTTAACAGCTTGTTACGACCAATACGTCGCGCTTAAAAAAGAGAAAAAAAAAAGGAAAAATTCTAAATGCACCCCGGAGCAGATCCGGTCTCGGGCGACTGAAACCGCCCCATGCCCGTTCTTGCCAACATCCAACGGCCCACCCTGCTTCTGAGGCTGCCTCGGCCCGGGGTGGGGAGACCCAAAGGTAAGTAAATCAACTTAAAATGGTGGTCAAGGGCGCCACCGAATTTATGCCGCTGGACGTCGCAAACTCGGAAACATTGACGAAAATATTATATAAAAAAAAGGCAAGTAGCGTGGGGGGTAGAAGGGCGGTTCGAAGGCCGGTTCCTCAACCGAGACTCGTTCCACTCTCGAGGATCGAGAGACGAAAGAAAAAACTACGCTGTTTCCAACCAAATAAGTCCTATTTATTCTCACACTCAGTATATGAGATGAAAAAAAAAATTATAAATCTTGAAATGGTGAGCTTATGATTAAGTTATTAATTTACTTAGAAACCACGTATAATATATATTAACGAAAAAATTAAATGGATATATTGAATTTATATTATGCGGCTGAAGGCCAGTCAAAAGTAAAAAAAAAAATAATTAGGAACAATGGGTGATCTACTTAAAATAAATCGATATATAGAATAATTACAATGCGGCTGATGGCCTTAGTTCGCCCTAAAAAAAAACAAATACGTATTCCTTTCTCTCTTGTTGGTTCACAATGTATTTTACAATTTCAACAATTCATTGAAATAAATCGATCTTAAGCTAGGAAGTTTTAAATTCAAATAAGTTGGCAAAAATATGTAATGCATATAACTAAAGTATTCAAATAATATACATGAATAAAAGCAAGTTAATATTGAAAAGTTTTACATCTGTTCGTGAAGCGAATGAAGAAAAGTATAAGAAATGACCCAAAGATATCAGGTCAGGCAACACAGGTTATTTCATTTGAAAAACACCTGGAAATTTATTAAAACGGTCTATTAGTTAATTGCGATAATAATATATAAATAATAAAATAAAAGAACGGCGAATGACAAAAAAAAGAAATAAAATATCAAACGAAAGCTTATCTGTCGGGTAGAACGGTTATTGTGTTCCTTCTCCCTTCCGAGAAAGCGTCACATGCGGGAATATTCAGGTGGTTTTCGTTATTCCTCGCCCGTCGGATACACCATCTAAATAAAGGAATAAACAACGAAATAAGTGAAAGGAAAAAACAAAGAAAGCCCAGATACATACCGAAGAAATCGTTCGATGGCGGTAAAATTAATTAAGTGCTGTTTACGTGTATTTCCGTATATATTTTCTTATCCCATCACTTAAAATCCTCTAAGTGAGATATCGAATTAGCGAATAATTCCGATATACGAGTAAATATCAATTAAATCCCTCACGGGGCCGTAATTATACCAATTGCAGTAAGGCTACATCGATAAATATCGGTGATGAGAGAGAACGTAACCACGTTTTAAGATCGGCACTAACGACGGAGTGTAGAGAGCGAGTCTCGTACTTTTCCTTTGAAAAAAAGCGAGCACTGAGGCTCGAGAAAAAAGAAAAAAAAACTTGAAAGAAATTAAATATATGGATAAATAACGGATAACGATACCTGTACAGGTAGGTTCGTTAGAAATGGAGCAAAATATATTAAAGATATCATTAATTATATTACAATATAACGTGATGAAGCGTTGAGCGTTACGGACACGTAACAAGCTGATATCCAAGCTTAATAAATGCTTTACACCTTCTATTCTCCAACGATTCAATACCCAGTAGTTGTAATCTCCGCGTAATTATAACGAGCCATCGAAAAAATTCATAATTGGAGTAGACTGTGAAATTGGGTTTGTACTTTAGCCACTTCCACATAATGACATTTATTATTTGACATTGAAACTATAAGTTTGTGTCAAATTTCTCAAAACTCTTATTAAGAAAATTAAAATTATTTAAAAAATGGTATTCAACATAGAACAAAAAGCAAAAATTATCGAATGTTACTTCCGTACAGGTGTGAAAGTAAATGGCGAGTGGCAGTATTCAATTACGGAATGCATGGCTGATTTTAGTGAAGAACATCCTGAATTAGTGTTTGACTACAATGATTTTTACAATGTTTTGACAAATTGTGTAAAGTTGTTCAGAGAGACTGGTAGCGTTGGTCGAAAAACTGGAAGTGGACGGCCATCTAAACGTACAGCTGATAATATTGAAGCCCTTCAGCATATTATTGATGAAAATCCAAAATCATCCATTTCAGTAGTGACCCAACAAACAAATTTAGCTTATGGTACGTGCCAATTCATTCTTAAAAAAGTATTACATTGTCATCCATACAAGCTGCAATGTTTTCATGAACTTTATCCAGTGGATTATTTAAGACGAGTGGAATTTTGTCAATGGCTTCAAAATAATCTACACTATCAGGATATCCTTAACACAGTCTTTTTCACGGATGAGGCCTGGTTTTATCTTTCTGGATATGTTAATTCACAGAATAAGAGGTGTTGGTCCTCCGAAAATCATCATTTTTTTTTGCTGAAAAAACATTGTATCCCCAAAAAGTTGGTGTTTGGGTTAGACTATGTCGAAGAAGACTGGTGGGTCCCATTTTTTTTCAAGGTACAATTACTGCTGCACGATATCGCAATGAGATACTGGGCTCATTCATAAAACAACTGGGTGATGAGGAATTACAAAATGGGTATTTCCAACAAGATGGTGCAACAGCACATACGACCAGAGAAATACTTCAATATCTCAGAGAATTTTTTGATATCAGAATAATAAGCAGGAACACTGAAATCCCATATCCAACTAGGTCTTGCGATTTAAACATATGTGATTTTTTCGTATGGCCATACATCAAAAATTCGATTTATTCAACGCTAATTCATAATCTGGAACAACTTAGAATTCGCATAACAGAAAAGTGTGAAGAGATCAACAACTCACCGCAAATGCTGCATAAAGTTTTTGCTGGATTGCGGAGAAGAGTTGGTTTGTGTTTAGATGTAAATGGAGAACATTTTCAACAACTTCTGTAGCTATATGTAAATTTTGATTTTGATTTCGATATTAAATAAATTACTATTTGCTTTCTTTTTTGTTGTAGTATCATTTCAATAACATAACCTTTTTTTTACAATGAAACCAATTGAAACTGTCAAGCATCAAGTAATGCGTCATTATGTGGAAGTGGCTAAAGTACCAACCCAATTTCACAGTCTACTCCAATTATGAATTTTTTCGATGGCTCGTTATAAGTTATTATTCATTTTTAATTTGAAGACTATAAAGTTAGCCATTTTACGCTGAATTCGCTCAATCCGATCTATATGAACCCCATGATAGGGAGGCCATACCACAGAACAATACTCGAGTATAGACCTGACCAGGGCGTTATAAATTTGTTTAATATATATGATGTTCGTGAAGTCACTATACTGCACGTTTAATGGATCTATTTTGCATAAGTAACATAAAATAAAGAAAAACGTTTAAAATTAAATAGGCTCTTAATCTTTAATTCATTGAGGGCTAATAAAATATTGAATGTCACATATCGTGAGTTTTTTATCTCTATACGTAGCCTATGTTCAGTTTAAAAAAAGACGCCTCAATGCACGGGAATGTTATGCGACCAACATCGCTCGATTACGTGTTTCGAGAAATGTCAAAATCAAGTCGGTAATGTGCATAAAAGGAATGACATTTCAAATATTTTAGTATTTAACATTTGTATTCACCTAATTTAAAAAAATGTATATAAATGATAAAAAAATTTTTAACTCGTATAAAGCTCTGGAAACAGTTTAAGGAAAGTGCGGGATCTGCTTTCTATAAAATATCTTGACAGGCCCATAGCATCTATCGGAGTAATTCAGGCGATTACTAGGAAATTTGATTCTGATGGATGCGTAATAAATACATACAGAAAGAAAATTAAATGTATTATGCTACATTGAAGAATGTCCCATAATACAATTAAGTAAAACGTTTGTATTTAAAATTCTCAAACAGTACAGCTACAAATTTTAGAAGTTTTCTAATCACCAACAATTATTTGATGAAGATGAATAAGACGTCGATTTTTGCGAAATACTATTTAATTTATTAAATGAAAATCATAATATGTTGAACAAAATACTTTTCACTGATGAAGCGTCTTTTACATTAAAGCACAACTAAAATGCCTTACGACAAGTTATGACACTCGCAATGTTGGCTGCATAACGTTCCCATGCATTGAAGCATTTATTTTAAAACTGAACATAGATGTATTCATGTGTCATGTTCAGTGATATAAAAAGGTCACGTTATATGTTAGTGCTTTTGTAACCCTCTTCTATTTAAATATCTTTATACGTTCGGTTTTCTGCTCCTTGTTGAAACGTTTAATTTATAGCATGTTAGATCCTCCTTTATTAAATTAAACGAATTCTCTGCAATTACGGATAGAAATACATCAACGCTCATGGTTTCGAAACAACTTCTAATAAATTCATTCCATAAAATATTACATGATCCAGTTACTGCTTTTTATGACATTAATCAACTTTAAAAGTCCTACTTTAGTTTTGTTTTTATGTCCGTGTATTAATGTTTCACCTGCAATAAACTTAGGTTATAAAATACATAATGCCTATAAATTTTATGTAAGCCGTACAAAAACTGGAACCGTTAAGTACACGAATCTATGTATTCGTTCCTAAATTATATCGCTTCATGAAATTTTATTCTCGTACTACTTTATTTTATGCTAAAAGATACAAGTCTAGTGTGTGCGATAAAGAATAAATGGTGTGATTTTATGCCCTTTTACGAACCGATTTAATGTCGCGCAATTATGTTTTTTGCAAATTACGAATTAAATTTGTTGTAAATGCTTAGATTTGTGGAAGAATTGACGCGACGAAGCATTAAATTTTGTTTTGTTAATACATATTAGAAAAATTTATTATTAGTTTTCTATAATACTATCCAAACCACGTTGTGATGTCACCTGGTCCCGGAGGTCACATCGTTGCTTATGCACCGAGGGTTTACCAGTAAAATAAATAATAGGCGGGACAACGATTAAATAACAACATATAATTAAATAAAGATAATAACAACGTTTAACAATAAAATACACTATATTATACTTATGAGTAGAGTGGACCAATTCGGAGCGAAAGCAGAGGCGTGACTAACGAATTAGTTCCGGCATGCGAAACATTATTAATATCTAGAGATATACTATCACGAACGGTGCTGTTATTAGGTTAGATACAAAAAAAATGTAAGACGGTTTTTCTAGATTATGAAACGTTCTCGATGATACGTATAAAAAATAAAATCTAAAATGTATGTAATTAGATGATTAAAAAAAACTTACCGTCTTATGCGTTTTCCGTGACTTGAAAATCTGGAGAAGCGCGATGAAATATTGTTAACATAAGGTGCGTCTCCACAGTTATTTCTCATCATTGTACACAAATCAAATAAGAACACTTCGTATTTTGTATCGGCACCAGTGTTTCTATCTTTATGTCTTGCGCTATGCACGTGGCGTTGCAAATTTGATTTTGTTAAATGGTTTATATATATATATATATATATATATATATATATATATATATATATATATTGCACACTAAACATTTTACATTTACCCCATTGTAAGATAAACTAGGATGGTTCTCAATAAACCTATTGACTAACTTTGATGATAGCGGTTTTTTTACTGTACGCTCCTTCAACATTATGAAATACACAGAATACACTTTCCTGCTGCTATTATACGTGTACACACGATGACCGTGAACAACATACTAAGTAATCGTATGTGCGATGGGGCACGCGGGAACTAATTCGTTAGTCACGCCACTGCTTTCGCTCCGAATTGGTCCACTCTACTTATGAGGCACTAGTCTAGCAGGGACTCTAACACTCTGACTCCGACTGTGATTCTGTCTGTCGAGACCTCTGAGTGTCTCGTTATATACTAGAGAGTGTCCCCTTAGCCTAGTTACCTGGTTATAAGATAAACATAATGTGGTGAAAGATCATAACTTACCGAGGCCGTGTTGTCGTAAGAGATGTTTCTACATACATGACCTGGTTTAGTTACTGCATCTTCCACCCGGCGAAAAAGAAAAGAAAAGGGCTTGTGAGCCGTTTTGGCTTTTCTTGTCCGTGTTAAATATAATCGCGTTTTCTTACATACTATGCGTAGGTGCTTAATATATTGTACAATAGTGAGACATATAACGATGTGTGTGTAGATAAGTTACACTAAAAGGATTATTATTATAAAGGAATTGAAATTTATTACAGTTACAAATTAAAATTATTACAAATGGTAAATGATAAATTGTAAATAGTAAATCGTAAATTTTAAATTGTAAATGGTAAATGGTAAATGGTAAAAGGGCCGTTGTACACTGTCTCAAGTTTGTTCTCTGTTAGTTTGCTTAAATTTTATCTCCATAGTATGTGGTAGTATATATAGAATAGTTGCCTTGTTTCGCAGTTTGCAATTCTTGTCTTTCTTTAATTTTTCGCATTCGATTCTTTGTTTCCAATTCTTCATGCTTGCGTAACTGTTTGTCTTCAATTCTTTGTGCTTGATTGTTTGTCTTCAATTCTTTGTGCTCCCCTTAATAATATTTATTTTAAAATAATTCAACTCTCTCTCTCTCTCTTTTGCTCTATGGCAAAATTATTTTAGGAAATCAATAATTCGTGAATTATCCTAGACAACACATATTTCGTGTATGTCACGTTCTGCGAAGCAATTCTTGACCATAGTAAGGGTGCACGTTCTACGGTAATTTCCCTTATACTATATGCCCTTTCCTTCAATGCAGAAATTCTAGAGACCAGTTAACAATACACATTTTTGTTATAATTAATATATACATTTTGTTGGCGTAAGCAGAAATTATTACACATATTATGCATACGCATCAAACTAATATTATTCTTTATAATACAAAGAAACATTTTAACTATTGAAATATACACAGTTTATGTATGAAAGAGTTTATGCATTGTTCAGTCACTTTAACGCACTGCGATTGTCTTTCTTGGATTTCTAAAAATAATACCTGTGTTTTCGTCTCTTGAAGTGGTAGAGAGCTTCCGGGGCTGACCTGTGAGTGGCTTCCGCTGGCTCCTGGCTGAGGATGACTTTTTCTTCCGTTGCGTAGTTCCCATTTTGTCTATCGGCTTACCAAATGTTCGATGATTCGTTCCAGTTTCCACTTAATTTATACACAGTATTAAGTGGCTGGCAGGATCGCCATGTGATGTCACCTGGTCCCGGAGGTCACATCGTTGCTTATGCACCGAGGGTTTACCAATAAAATAAATAATAGGCGAGACAACGATTAAATAACAACATATAATTAAATAAAGATAATAACAACGTTTAACAATAAAATACACTACATTATACTTATGAGGCACTAGTCTAGCAGGGACTCTAACACTCTGACTCCGACTGTGACTCTGTCTGTCGAGACCTCTGAGTGTCTCGTTATATACTAGAGAGTGTCCCCTTAGCCTAGTTACCTGGTTATATGATAAACATAATGTGGCGAAAGATCATAACTCACCGAGGCCGTGTTGTCGTAAGAGATGTTTCTACATACATGACCTGGTTTAGTTACTGCAACGTGACAAAATGATTTGTTTGCCCACAACCGCCATATTGGGTCCCATGGTTTAAATGGAAATCGTATACAAAACATAAATCTTTGAATGAAACGTTCATGTCATACTTTGAAACTTAACCGCGCGTGTACCCTATACATTTATATAAATTCCTTTAAGTAGTTTGCTGCTTGACAAAGTTTTTTAAAATGCAAAGTGATTATTTAAAGAAATTTTTATGTGAAAATCCAGACGTTGGAGGGAGGTTACGTTAAAGTCGTTATATTATCAATTATTATTTAACGCATCGCATTTTTAACAGGTATTAAATCAAACTTAAATTAATAGATAATTTGGATCCCTTCACTTTTAAATTAGATAACTTAAATTATGCCGCTGATGGTATTCCATCCGTATCAAGCATGAACATTATAAGTTATTCAGATTAACACACAGATATTATACAATGAAACAAATGAAAGCCTTCAAAAGCCTTTAAATCAGCTTGTTTTGAAAGCTGGATGCAAAAAAATGTAACGACAAAGCAAAATAAGTAATTTTATGTGGAAGATAGTGTAAGCTAACGACTGTTGAATAAAGACAAGTTTTCTAAAACAGTTATTTTTATTCTACAAATAATTGTCGCAATATGCAGTCAGCATGATTTTCATTTTCTAATTCAGCAGGTTTTCCTGCAGAAAATAAATATGTTTTAACACTCTGGGAAATTCCCCAAAAGTTGTGAAAATGATTTTCATAATTTCCCAGTGATAAAATGTTTACTGCAAACTCTTTAATTCTTCAGTTTCGACTCTAATATCTTCTCGTTTTATTGCAGCTAACCATTTCCCTCTACGTTTTTCTGATAATTCATTTAAATGTGTTAGAAATCTTGTATTTCTGATGGCTAGCACTGAATAAAAACTAACGTTGTCCTCATTTGATCGACTTCCACAACCAACTACTAAACAAGACACAGGCATTGTTCTTTTATAACCTTTCCCAGATACTTCTAAACTCTTTCAGTAGATAATATCTTATATTAACTAAGATAAGCACTTAAAACAAACACAGTATATTAAATTGTTTTTTAAAATAAATAAACTTTACGTTACACCTAAATCTTTTGTTTGCCCACAACCGCCATATTGGATTTAGTTTGACAGGTCGTTGGATTGCCTAATTGTAGCTAGGTTACAATATAGTGACTTGATACATTACAGTGCACTATAGGTCAAATAGCCACATTTTCTGTGCTAAATTAATAACTTCTTCAAAACCATGGTATTCAAACTAAAACCTGTAGGAATTTACTATGTAAGAATAAATCTATTAAAAAATGCAACTTAACCCATTAGCGACCAAAAATTAACCCTTTTGCAACCATTAATGCAAATATTATACGTAGTATTCATTTATTTATTTTAATTAAACTACAATATTCAGTAATTGCTTAAATCTAATTCGCTTTGTAAATTTAAATCAAATAGGTCCTCTTCAATTTCATTAATTTCATCGTCTTGGTTGCTAAGATGAATTTCTTCTATGGTTTCGCTGCAACATAACAGTTCAATTGCTTCAGGTGGAAGAGTAGAACGTTTCCGCTTTTGCAAGCGCCTATTTAAAAATTTTGTGGAAATTAATGGATCTGAAGTATCGACAGCTCTATTAAATACGTCTAGCAGGATATTGGTACGATTGTTTCTGCGGGCGTGATGCAATCCATCGGCTTTGTATATCTTATGTGGCGATTCAGCTGCTTCTTGTGCAAAATAACCCATTGGAAGTGCTGTATTTTCTATTATTTCTTTTGAATGTATTAGTACTTTATGTACTGTGGAAGTCATTGGCAACCAAGGATATAGATTCTGAAAACATTTTGCTGTTTCAAAGCAGTATGTTTCAAATTTACATGAATTAATTGCAAACTGGCAGGATAAACAAATCAAAATGATTTTGAATCGATATATTAAATCTTTGTCGACATTAGTTATTTCAAAAAAAATAACATGCTCAGTAAAAGCTCGACGAGCAGTGTTTCCGTCATTTGTGGACCCGGAGCCACCTACTCTGGGCATGTCGACACGAAGTCCGAGCTTTTTCCAAAAAAGCGCTTTGTATGTCTGCTTTTCTTTTTAAAATAATTAACTTATCATCTCCTCGTACCTGCCACTTTTGTAATTCGCATTTATAGCCTAAATGTAATACAAATTCAAAAAATCTAATCCAGCAATGAAGGGGACTAAGTCCAAACTTTAAGTTTTCATTTTTTGCCCGGAATATTTCACTTTTGTAATTAAATGTGTTCATAAAGTCCTTCGGCGTAGCAGCACAAATGGGACAAGTCTGGTTTGATCTAGTTCCAGTTATAATGTTTAAAACTTTAAAACTCAATGAGTGTTAAAAATAATTTAAATGATACTTCAACAAATTTTCCATCACCAATTGATATTCTTACGCTTGCCAGAGCGTCAATTTCTTTTTTTAAATCCAGGTCTTCCTTTAAAACAACTTGTTTTGTCTCCTTTATGTACTGCAATTTTATGGGCCGACAAAATCTTACAGACTGTGGTGTGCGGTTGTTCCAAATTGGCGTTCCGGATAAGAGCAGTAACCTTAAAGGAATAACTGTAGTAGCTAAAAGAGAGGCATCACAGCTATTTGACGAACCTGCCTCATTAAAAGTTTGTTTATATTGCGACTGACCAGTGCTGCTATCAAATCCATAGCTTAATATTAATACCGATCCCAAAAAATTCGTCTTCTCCGCTTCCATTACAGTTTGAAAAACTTCTTTTTGGAGGTCAACAATTCTTTCAGCCGTATGCAGTAAAATAGATTGCAACGAAACTTTGGCAAGGGTCTCATTTGCTATTATACCCTGAGGCCGACATTTCAACTTTGCAGCTGTAATTTTCCTATAATGTGGATATATATATATATCGCAATTACGTAATTTGTTTTCGTGGCGTATTGCATTATATTGTTCTTTGGAAAAATTATATTCAAGAAGAAAAGCTAAAGCCTCATCCGCAGATAGTGGAATTGGCTTTAGGAGATCTTGATAGCAAACCTTACGCATTTTTGATGGTCTTGTTGGGCTTTCAATACTTTCTTTTAGCACTGCAGCTAAATCAGCATCACCGTGCTTACGAGCTGATATTGCTGCTGCACGAACGAGAAGATTTGTATCAGCTTTCTCATTTGAAAGGTCTGCAGCTTCTTTTCTTTTCCCAAATTCTGATTTTGCGTTGAATGGCACACCAACAACTTTATCGGTGCCATTCACCACAAAATTTAAATCTGAATTTAACCACGCATGATTTTGATCCTTAAACACATACATCCTTCTGTGACATTTTTCCCACTTTTGAGCCAACTTTACGCAAAAAAAATGTAATGTTTGCTTTATATGTTTCTCCATTTTATCCGAAATCGTATTAGCTTCAATTCTTTCAACTACATGCTTGAAAAGGGCATCAAACCTTTCTTTTTTTATGCTTTTTTTTCGCCATATTTCTAACAGTTCAATTTTATTAAAACAAAGGTTACCTGAAAAAAAGAGGCATTACTCGTAAAACGCAAAAAATAGCAGCTTGAAATTAATTGCAAATAACTCATTAAAAATTGCTTAATCTATGTTTTCAATTTCAAAGAGGTCAAATTGGGTCAAAATTTTGTATGGCTTACAGAAGATCAAACATTTAGAGAAATTGCACCATTTTAAGGTTATGTACTCTGATGGGTAATTTTCAAGTATACCGACGTAAACATAAAGCAGTATCAATGACACACATTTATAATTACTTGTCTCTTTATTTTGCATTTTACAGAAATTAATTATCCTCAACACAATTCGAGAAACACACAGTTAAAGTTGACCAATAAATAAATACTGATCTCGCTAGCACATTTGTAAGAATATTATTTCGAAGACTTTGACATATATATAACGGTGCTTTATATTTAACACAAACAAAAATTAGGTATATTTGTTTTGAATGGTTTCCAATTAGAAATCAACAACAACGAAAGTAAAACTGAACTTTGATTTTTTCACTTTTGCACAGAAAAAGCGGCCGTTTGACCTAATGTGCAGTGACGACAAGTTACCGTTGGCCGCCATGTTGTGTTGAAAATTATATAGAATTTAACGTAAAATATTAATTTAAACAATATTCAGTGTATAAAATAAAAGTTGTATAGTCGATAAATATTTAACAATTATTATTACATTAAGTACCTAAGCGTTTGATATAAATAGGACTTTCTTATTTTAGAAAATTTAGTATTTAGTTCAATTTAAAGAAATATAACTTTTGTAAGTTACATTTTCTTGAACACTGAATATTTAAAAAATACTTCAAATAAGGGGCTCTTCATTCCTAATTTAATTCTATTACAATATCTTTCTTAATTTAACAGATATTTACATGGTTCCACACATTTGCCCATCACCGTATATGCTTTCAGCAATGTACTAATCACTTTTTCATGTGTTAGGCTAAGGCTTGGAGCTAATTTCTAGGCACTTTCACTGTCATTGCTGTAATTCGAACGGTTTTAATAATAATAGTTTTTAATGCCCTACAGGCGGTCCCAAATTACAGGACATTAATTTGGTTATTACAATATTAAATATGAAAAGCAAACCAATATAATAAGAAATAAATAAATAAAAGGTTAGACAAATTTGAAAAAATTAAACTAAAAGCAAATTAAGCAGAATAATAATCTAACAGGATAACTGGCCTAGGAATTGAAAAATCTTCAAACATTTTTTTAGTAGTAGTACTTATAATGTTGGCAGCGGAATGCTGCAACACATTGGTCCTCGCCGTAGGCGCAGTTGAATCGTGAACGTAGTCTCGGCACAGTATACTGTGGCCTCGGGACATCTAGGGAAGTTCTTGACAGAAGGAACGAACAATCGATTTTATTATTTAATAGTTTCAACAAGAAGGCAGCCCACTGGCCATCCCTTATGTCGGAGAGCGAAAGCATATTAAGTCGCTGCAGCAAATCTCCTTGACTTGTACCGTAGAAGTTAAACCAAACAATAGATACACAATCCATTTTGCTGACACCAAAGCCAAATACCACAGTTTAAGCAATTCAATGTTATTAAAATTGGTAGAAACACGTATAATGAAACCCAGAGCTTTGCAAGAGGATGTACGCACAGTTTGTAATTGTAGAGTAAAAGATAATTCTGAATACAATAGTAGTACACACAGGTCCTTAATGACAGTTTTCCTTTCCAAATATGTATTATTAATTATATACTACGGCAGTATAGAAAATTTGGAGCGGATGACAGTGGCGGCTAGCGCATAAGCGCTGCGGAGCTCCCAAAAAATTGGGCGGGCGAACCTGTATTAGTTATAACTAGTTTTCTTTTACATAATTTTTCCGACATTTCTGATGTTTATAAAAGCGTAACATATTGTTATGAAAATTCTCCCCCTGTATATCAAAAAATTTGCATATTTTTCTACATCATCCTGTAGAGGACATCAAACCCTACAATTTGACACCTCAATCATCAAAATCCGACAAGTAGAAGCCGAGATATTCGCTTCCGAAATTCCAAATAATATTCAATAGGCGACCAGTGGAATAACCAACCTAATTCGCGCGATCGGTCACTTGTTCCTTATCTGGTCCACACGAGCGTGCGCTCAGAGCTCTGTCAAACACCCGCGCGCACCCCGCTACCCCCGCGGGTGTCCAAAACCAATGCGTCATTTTAGCAGGCCTGGTCGCTGCATTAAATGCAGCGAAATGCAGTGCATTTATTCCAGCGCGGAAGGCGATATGATTCGGTATACGATAGGTCCAACTCACAACGGGCCATAGGCAACAATATACGTATGGAACGTAATGTGGTGTGGCAACGTGTGTACGATGCCTATATTGAGTGACTTTCTTAAAATTTAAATTTATTTTGCAGAATTATTGATTTTTTTACTTTTATCTTTTAGAAAACGTTATTATTTTTTTATTACTTAAAATTACTTTATATGAAAAATTAGTATACCATAAAAGTGTAAACAAAGACACTATACATTGAAACGAATATTCACTCAATTGTATTGTCATGAAATTGAATTTGTCAATCGTTGTTAAATTTGTTAGAATGAATAGATATTTATATTTATCGGAAAATACTAATACTTAAAGCAAACAAATAAGGTGTAGTGTTTTGTTATAGGAATGAGGAATGTATAATATCCATTTCTTCCTGCATATTGATTATGCAGCTGATGCTTTCGTAATATGCTCATATTTGTATTTCTACTATTATCGTGATCTTATTATAATACAGATACCAAAATCTCACGTAATATTTCCATCAGCCTTTTATTAACAATAAACAAGTAAAGTACAACTTCGTAGGTCGACAAACGCTCCAGTCTTCATTATCACTGTATTATACATGAACTGTAGGCTTAGTTTTTCGTAGAAATTGAAGTACGTGTCTGTTCCTTTGTAAAATTATAATAAGGGCAGGGGTTAATTTTATTCTGGCATTTTTAAAAATGCAGATATCAGTTTTGCGACAACATTCAGCTAATTACAATCTAAAATAAGCAACATTGTAACGTATTTTGGAATTGTGAATATCCGTAGGTAATAAAAAAAAAGGAAGTATAGTTTAATTACAACTGTAGCTTCCTCCTGGTTTGAAGGAAGTCGGTATGTATCGACCGAAGTATAAGTTGAAATAATACAAATATGAGCATATTACGAAAGCATCAGCTGCATAATCAATATGCAGGAAGAAATGGATATTATACATTCCTATAACAAAACATTACACCTTATTTGTTTGCTTTAAGTATTAGTATTTTCCGATAAATATAAATATCTATTCATTCTAACAAATTTAACAACGATTGACAAATTCAATTTCATGACAATACAATTGAATGAATATTCGTTTCAAAGTATACTGTCTTTGTTTACACTGTTATGGTATACTATTTTTCATATAAAGTAATTTTAAGTAATAAAAAAACAATAACGTTTTCTAAAAGATAAAAGTAAAAAAATCAATAATTCTGTAAAATAAATTTAAATTTTAAGAAAGTCACTCAATATAGGCATCGTACACACGTTGCCACACCGCATTACGTTCCATACGTATATTGTTGCCAATGGCCCGTTGCGAGTTGGACCTATCGGTATTTAATATTTTCGCGACTATTTTTACGGTGCGGCGAGTTTAACGTAAAAACAATAATATTAGAGACTCTTATTTTTTTGTGTGACAATTGACAATCGTTCCAGAAATCCATTACTTCAGTGCGGAAGGCGAAGAAAGCACGATAAGATCGATGGGAGACAACCTCTTACTGCCCGTGCAAGGTAAATTTTTTTGTAAATCTTGCAGAACACCTTAAAATTTTTAGCACGAGCCGCCACTGGCGGATGTAGCTCACAGAACAACACCAATTTGAGAATATATTTAAATTATATTGCAGAAAAGAAGTATCGTTGGTGTTATTTATTTTAGTGTATATCCATAGTATAAGTAATATAAAATGGGGACACTTCTCCTATTTATGAACAAAAATCGTAGACAGATTTGTGTGACTTTGATTTGAAGCGCAGCGTGAGAATCCGCCGAATTGAATTTCAAATTTAGGACGTTAAAAGTGCAATTAATGAGTTTTTTGTGATTACACTTAAATATATGCAGTTTACTATTGTAATATCATTACTACATTACTTAAATCAATACTGGAAAAGTACTAAACCGTAACAAGGATATATTGAAACATAATTCTCATATTGTTTGTCGACAGCTGCGTACGCATTATATTACTATAAGTACCAGAAATGAATGAAAATATATTTCGCGCCTTTTCACATCAGAGTTTTAATTTACGAGAAATTCAATAGTGTGTTTACCTTATATTACTTATATTATGATGTTTTATTGTCTAACAGTTATACGCTATTAACAAGACCAAATTACAAAAGTAAATCCACATAAACAGTGATCAATAATTAATTGCATTTTGGTGAAGTAATTTGAATGTAAATATTGCTTCCTATATTTTACAACGCTAATTATTAGATTTTTTTAATCGGCAAATAGGTGCCAAACCAGGACTGTACGAAGAGTGCGAAGCAACCATGAATTTCAGGCACGTCACTAACTTCATGGCTTCGTTGCTGCAATAGATCGCATTGCGGTGTTGTGTTATTCCAAGAAAGAATTTGTTTTTTCCGGCCTTACTCTATGGATATGATTATTTAGTAATCGTGAAGTTTTCAGAATCTTACTGTATTAATCGTTGATTCTTTCGCCAGATATTTGATGTAAATGACTCCCTTTACATCTAGAAAATGGTGAGAACGACTTTCTGCGCTGATGGAACTGTTTTGAATTTTGCACAGTGTACCCACTGGCAAACATTTTTCACATTCATACAATCGTTGCAATAAACACCTGTAAATTTCAATGAGCACGCAACCTTCCAGCGTAAAAAAGTATCACAGATCGTTGCAGTAATTCGACTAATAACGACGGCGTACACATAGTTTACTCCGAACGTACAGTTTAAAAGCCAGGATAAACACATTTAGAAGAGAGGCACACGTGCAGTTTTGACGAACAAAAGCAGTCCTCGCACAAACACATGTTATTTGTCACAAAGTTAATACATATAATCATACATATATGCATACATATAATAATACATATAATAATAGATTATATGTATTAACTTTGTGACAAATAACATGTGTTTGTGCGAGGAGTGCTTTTGTTCGTCAAAACTGCACGTGTGGCTCTTTTAAATGTGTTTGTCCTGGCTTTTAAACTGTACGTTCGGAGTAAACTGTGTGCACGCCGTCGTTATTAGTCGAATTACTTTAAAATATTGCAAACATTATGAATACTGAGACGGGTAATTTCTCCATACAAAAAACAGTTCACATTTTGACCTCCTGAGGAAGCATACGATTTTGATGCGAAATATTTGGATAAAAAAATAAAGAACTCACTTAAGTAATAGAGTTTAATTTTGCTGGATTCCCCAAAAAACAATTTTTCCTTTCCATAGATGTTCTAACGGTATAGACTCTTGGTCTGATTATATATATAAACTAAAAAAAAAATTTTTAAGAGGTTGACGACAAACTAGCAGCAAATTGATTTGATGTTTTAAATTTGACGAATTTTAACATGTTTAGTGCCGTTGTTTGCTAAATTTTAACTCTCAATTACACTCCTGATGAAGTAACAAATCCGTTATGAAATATAGAGTGGAATAAAGGATTTTTATTTTTACTTGACAGACAGCTCACCCGTTAATGAATTTTTACTTATATATATATATATATATATATATATATATATATATATATATATGAAAAATTTTATGAAAAACTTATCTGCGCGGAATGTGCATATATCGATATTTCACTGTTTTTTACAGATCATCAGTGCACCTTACCGAAGACAGACATGATATTCACTTCTATATTTTATAGCGACAATCGCATGTAAAATGAGATTTAATAATTATTAATTCTCATACACATGAAGTTCATTACAGTTCGTATATATACACGTAGTATAGAAGTGAATATCATGTCTGTCTTCGGTAAGGTGCACTGATGATCTGTAAAAAACAGTGAAATATCGATATATGCACATTCCGCGCAGATAAGTTTTTCACAAAATTTTTCATTTGTACTGACAACTTGTACAGTTGATGTCGCGGCTTGTTGCGTCTACAATCTAGGGCAAAAGTGATTTGCCGAATTGTAGAATTAAATGCAACAAATTATAGCGACAATCGCATGTAAAATGAGATTTAATAATTATTAATTCTCATACACATGAAGTTCATTACAGTTCGTATATATACACGTAGTATAGAAGTGAATATCATGTCTGTCTTCGGTAAGGTGCACTGATGATCTGTAAAAAACAGTGAAATATCGATATATGCACATTCCGCGCAGATAAGTTTTTCACAAAATTTTTTATTTGTACTGACAACTTGTACAGTTGATGTCGCGGCTTGTTGCGTCTACAATCTAGGGCAAAAGTGATTTGCCGAATTGTAGAATTAAATGCAACAAATTATAGCGACAATCGCATGTAAAATGAGATTTAATAATTATTAATTCTCATACACATGAAGTTCATTACAGTTCGTATATATACACGTAGTATAGAAGTGAATATCATGTCTGTCTTCGGTAAGGTGCACTGATGATCTGTAAAAAACAGTGAAATATCGATATATGCACATTCCGCGCAGATAAGTTTTTCACAAAATTTTTCATTTGTACTGACAACTTGTACAGTTGATGTCGCGGCTTGTTGCGTCTACAATCTAGGGCAAAAGTGATTTGCCGAATTGTAGAATTAAATGCAACAAATTATAGCGACAATCGCATGTAAAATGAGATTTAATAATTATTAATTCTCATACACATGGAGTTCATATATATATAAGTGTTTCGATAATTTCTTAGCCGTTGATTAAATATAACATTTGATAAATTATTGGAGTTTTTCGGCTTTATTATATGAAATATTTACAAATATTAAATTAGAATGTATGTAATTGCAGAGTAAGTGGGGATGTAAACATTGCTGTCTACAAATTACAAAGCAAATCATACGAAATTTTTATTTGAAAAATATGGTCTACGTTGGGATTGATTTGCTTTGTAATTTGTAGACAGCAATGTTTACATCCCCACTTACTCTGCAATTACATACATTCTATTTTAATATTTGTAAATATTTCATATAATAAAGCCGAAAAACTCCAATAATTTATCAAATGTTATATTTAATCAACGGCTAAGAAATTATTTAAACACTCATATAGCTATGGAGTAATAATTAGCATTTTCAAACATTCAAATCTGACATCTGCTCTCAAAATACTGACATCTACTTTCAGTAACTCACATCTAATTTCAAAATAGGCATCTGCTTTCTAATCTGACGTTTGCTTTCATAACTGACACCTGCTTTCAAAACAGACATCTGCTTTCAATAACTGACATTTGCTTTCACTAACTGACATCGGCTATCAAAACTGACATGAGCTTTCAAAACTGACTTCTGCTTTCAGCTTGACATCTACATTCAATAACTGACATCTGATTCATTAACACTGTTACTTTATAATGCATTTCTATATGGCTTGAACCTGGGTCTATTGTGGCCTAGTGGTAAAGGCGACAGCCCGGATAGCTGTAGACTTGGGTTCGAGTCCCAACGTAGACCATATTTTTCAAATAAAAATTTCGTATGATTTGCTTTGTAATTTGTAGACAGAAATGTTTACATCCCCACTTACTCTGCAATAACATACATTCTAATTTAATATTTGTAAATATTTCATATAATAAAGCCGAAAAACTCCAATAATTTATCAAATGTTATATATATATATATATATATATATATATATACAATAATATACTGTCATTTATATTTTATATTCCTTGAAAAAGGCATCATTTACCGAAACATGTAGGATTGTTTTAAGTATATGCATTTTGAAGTAAACCAGACCTTAAATAGCCAACAAATTGAATTTACCATAACATACAAAGGTCACGAAATAATTATCTTTATATATATATACATATATATATATATATATATATATATATATATATATATATATATTTAGTGTTTAAAGAATTTTGTTTTTCTTTTTTATTTTATTTGCCGTGTCTTAATATTAAAAATAATAGATTTTTATTGGTTTAAGCGACCTTTTATTGAATTTTGATGTTTGTTTACGACGTTTCGACTTTTATCAATTCAGTCTTTTTCAAGCATATTTGTTGTTCGTTTGGATTTACAAGGGTACGCATTCTGTGTAACACATGTGTTGGACATCCGAGACCAATTTTCTTAGGAACGATCGTGCTTATCAAGCACGATCGTTCATATTTTGTATTCTCTTGATAAAGGCGTACACAGCCGAAACATGTAGAGTTTTTTAAATACATATATTTTGAAGTAATATACAGACCTTTAATCGCCTACTGATTAGGTTTACCATATATATATATATATATATATATATATACTGTCTAAAAATATACCCGTATATCCTACCCCCACAGTAGATGACTGTTCTTTGTAACTTTTCGAAATTGAAGCCTCATGGCACTTTTAATGTAAAGACATAAATTACATAAAAAAAGAAATTATCTTCTGCTCCAGACCTAATAATTTTATGCATTACAAAAAGTGGATTGCAGCGTGGAGGTTAAATAATCAAATGATAAAACAGAGTGTTTCGTGTTTTAAAACAGCTCATCTTTGTGTACGTATTTACAGAATACAAAGTGAATATAGCTTACAAGGCATACATAAATTGCAACCCTTTACTGGAAATGCACAGCTCTAGCAAATTCAAAGTTAGTAAAATATAAATTGCATACACATACAGATGTTTGGCGCATTTTGTATACAAAACGGGAAACTTAAGCATGGCTTATGAACATGTTCTATTTTTTTTATCTAACAATCACGTAATCGCAAAAAATTTTGTAAACAGAATGTCTGACGCAAAAACAAGCAAAGAGAATTGCATATTAAAAAATAAACATACAAGCTTATTTTAAATAATTGTTATGGGAATTAACTACGCGTTTATTTTATAAACTTAAAAAACCTTTTTTTAATATTAAAATATATAGTCTAAGACATGTTGACGAAATACTAAAGAGAAAAAAAATAATAGAAGCAAGATGTCCGAGAAACAATTCAATAGCGAGCCTAGTAAATCAAGTGACATATAACAGTAATCTAGAAATGAATTAAAACAACAGTGAGAAAGTGGTGATTTTTAAAAGTAAATTTAAATAAAAGAATTGGATATAATGTCTTAATTTATAGATATTATACAAAATAAATCCAATTCTGTAAAAAAATTCGAGTAATTAGCGTCGTAAAATATATTTATTTCATTTACTCATTGATTTGCTATACGCAATACGTTTTTAATCAAAACAATTTGAACATCCGCTGGAGATTAAAATAAAAAAAAAACTCTAGAACTGTTGAAAGTTGTTCCTTTAAAAACGGGTCTAGATGTTTTTAATAATTGATAATTTTTTGAAAATAAATCTGATAAATATGGCGATTACGTAATATTTTAAAGTTGAAATCGCTAAATTTCGAAACAGTTGTATTAGGTGAGATATACAGGGTGTCCGGAAAAATGTGGGAAATCTCTTGGATGTAGGTAGAACATGAAAAAATAAGATGACAAGTTCCTATAATTTTTTTCCTACAGGCCCTTCCTACGGAAATATGCGTCCCTGAAGGACGCCGCTGGAAATCTTTTTTTCTTGATTTTTTTTTTAAGGTATTTAATATAATTTAATAAAAATTTAATGTAATGGACACTAGTAAGAACCTCCTAAAATAGTGTTCTTGAAACATATTTAGCTTTTTTAGTTTACCAAGAGCGGGCTAATCTTTACAACTGAATACCTAAATTTTTAACTGTATTATAAAGACTTAAAAAAAAAAGTAAAACTGGATAGCTTGAACCTTAGATTTAAAAAAAGGTACTCTCGTTTATTGTCGATAAAGTGAACCATTTACAAGAAAAAGTTAGACCTATGTTTGTAAAAAATATGCGTTTTGGTTTTTATCAGCACAGAAAAAAACCTATTGCTGTTGCAAACGTTACTATGGTACGGAATAAATAAAATATCCGACATTTTAGAACTTGTCATCTTTCACATCGCTGACACGTTGATCCCTTTATTCAATATTAATTTACTGAGTTTTTTATTTCATGGTGAATTTAATTGCGAATTTATTCGTAGTATGGAACACACGTTTATTGAGTATGCAGATATGCATCTGATAGATGATCTTGCGTCTTGAAGTGCTTTAGAAAACAGAAGATTATATCAAGAAAGAATTCCTAATCGTGCTCTACCAAACCAGAAGACATTTCAACGGGTTGATCAACGTCTAAAGGATGGGCGATTCCAGTTAATGATGTAATACATATTAATGATTTTCTTCATAATTTTAGGAAAGTCTGGAAAAAATAGTAATTATGCTAGTGTGAGCAAAACCGTATGTACGCCGCGATTGAAGGAACATATTTTAAATGCTGTAGATGATAAACCATCAACGAGCGCTCGACCATTATCACCACAGTTTAATACTTCGAAAATAATTGTACACTAAATTCATCGTAAACAGCTGTTATACCCAAATCATTTGCAAAAAATACATGAACTGATTCCTGAAGGTTATCCTCGTAAAATGCAGCTTGCAAACTGGGTATTGCATCAGCAACGAAATAATGTAAACTTCATGAGCATTATTCTTTTCACGGATGAAGCAAGGTTTACCAAAAATGGTATCACCAATTTACACAACATACATGTTTGATGAAAATCCTCATGCCACTATTGTTTCGTATTATCAACATCAGTTCCAATCAATTAATATTTGGACAGGAATCATTGACAATTTTTTGATTGGACCATTCGTATTGCCAGAACGATTAAATGGACAACTTTATTTGGAGTTCCTTCAGAACGCTTTTCGAGATTTATTGGAGCATTTACCATTTGAAACCCACCGAAATATGTACATCATGCACGATGGCGCCCCACCTCATTTCACCGTTCGTGTGTGGGAGCACCTGAATAGCGTCTATCCAAACCGTTGGATAGGTAGAAGAGGACCTATTGCCTGATCCCCTCGATCTCGCGACCTAACGCCGTTGAATTTTTACCTGTGGGGACACCTCAAAGAATTGGTGTATTCCACTAGGGTGGAACTTCTACAGAGAATCATGTTTCATTGTGATGAAATAAGGAACACGGCTGGGTTATTATTGCGGGTAGAACAGTCCTTAATTCGTCGTGCCGGCGAGTGTATCAGACTTCACGGAGCCCACGTTGGATTCTTTTATGAAATTTTTCAATAATTTCGTTAAGGTGCCTACTGGGGCACCACTGCGTTCATATTAAGTACTTTTAAAACAAATTCAAGAAAAGCCGATTTCCAGCGGCGTCCTTCAGGGACGCATATCTCCGTAGGAAGAGCCTGTAAGAAAAAAAAATTATATCGAATTTGTCGTCTTATTTTTTCATGTTCTATCTGCATCTGAGAGATTTCCCACATTTTTCCGGACGCCCTGTATAGAAGAGAGAAGAAATAAATATTAAGAAGTATTACAGAGTGCGTACAATGCGTATTAGACCAAAGAGATGGCCGAAAAATAGAAAATACGAGAACCAATAGTGCTGAATAAAATTTAGTAAAGATAACTAGGATATGTAGATCTCGGTTCCAACCCGGAAACCGTGATCTACATCTAGAGAACGACCGCGGAAACCTACACCTACATAACTAGGATAGTTTGAGCATCTTAACCGCAAGAATAATACAAGACAAACGGGACAGATCTGAGAAAAGACCATAGTAAGAAAACGCGTACTAATCTACTATCTAATAATTGCATTTCAAAACATTTTCTTTCGACATAGAATTTCTGTACTCATTTATTTATTTATGGCACAATGTCATTTCCATTATTTCTAACCTACAAATTCATAAATAATGTATACCGCCTGATTCTGAGCAAACGCAACGATCCGAACGTATGAATATTTCTCCCGCTTCGAATACAATTCCCCTGAACGCGTTTAGCCAATCACAAAGCAGTCTGTCGCGCAACCATTTAACAACTAATGTCACAAATTATGCTTAAGCGTTTGAATAGTGAAAATAAGAAAAGAAAATAGACATTACTGGTTCTGTACAAAATTTAAAACCATTATTCCCAAATCGCAGAGTTCCTAATGATACGTTCATTTTAGTATGCGCTGCAATAGAACTAAATTCAAATTTGACAGTTAGCGATATTTACAACGATTTAGGCATATGCTGCTCTTCCGTTAACCGCATACTAAAATTAAATGGTTTTCGTAATTATAAATATTCCAAACATCATCAATTATTTTACGGTGATGAGTTTAAACGGATGAATTTCCGTTATTATATAATTAATTTCTCATTATGAACAATTTATTTTATTATCTGTAAGAGTAAATTTTTCTTTACATTACTAGAATTTAATTTAGTTTTTATTTATTTCTGAAGTTTATTTAGTTTACTATGAACAGCTTTTGTGACCTTTATTATTAAAATTTAATTTATTAAATCTCTTGATGCCTTATTTGCAATTTTCTTAACCGCTTATTAATAATTTCATTACGCTTTGTAGAATAACGTATTGCAATTTACTCATTACCATAACACAGGACTAAACAATTTATAGTCCTTTAATAGTAATTTGGTAATCAGATAATTTTTCTTACGCGGCTCCATAATATTTAAGTATGTATGATATATGACATTGATGTCGACACGCCTACAGCATTCAGGGGAATTGTATTCGAAGCGGGAGAAATATTCATACATTCGGATCGTTGCGTTTGCTCAGAATTAGGCGGTATATCATTTACATGCTTGTTTATTACAATCATCTCTCCTGTCTTTTAAAAGCGCTATGTTCCTTTTATAACAAAAGCTATTTACGTGTTTCTTGAATGCTTCTCATTTTACAATTTCTTTTCTGTTTATTTTACTCTGTATTTATTCAAGCATTAAATGATCAATTTCAAACGCAATTTTATAACTTTAAAAATACATAGTTTCAAGGACATATTCAAGAACGTAAAATTATTAATTAGCTCTTCGATAACATCGGTATAGTAGACAAATAGTCTATTAATGATACAATAATACGAGAAAACACAACTCCTTATTAAAGTCTAGACAGTTGTTCGTATCTCGATTAAAGTTGTAGGGTATTATATTTCAATTGCAGATTGTTTTTTTAAGAAAAATAGGGATTGCTTATCCTTCACTTCCGACCTTCGTTGGATTAAACTTGCAAAATGTGTCCTACGGTAGCGTTGTTGTAAACAAGTCTGTCAAAACCATCTGGCAAACATCGGTTACGCGTCCTTGACTTACAATCTTGTGAAGATAATTTGTATGGATCCGGGGAATTTAGTTAAGCCCTACAATTGAGAATCCGGGTTTCCGAAACTTGCAATACGGTAGTTTTTGTTTTATTATTTGTTATCGATTGTTTGTGAAAATTTCTTTTTATTAGTTCTGTCGAAAAACAGGTATTGAATACAATTTATGAAAACGTTTCCAAACATTCTAGAAATGTTACTGTACTTAATCTGCTACTATTCTTAAAATATGCATAAAATTCTTTACGCAGACATCAGTGCGTGCTGTGTTTGCAAACTAGAAAGAGGCTTATCAATAAAAAATATTAGAAGCATTGGTATACGAATGTCAAAAGGGTAACAATGCGATGGTTACAAATTCGTGTAATATTTTAAATGTGTAACAGCATTCAATATTCTCAAAGTTTATCGATCATAAATCTTATTCTGGTTGAATTTTGAAGATTACATAATTATTTCAAGAATTGGAACAAGATTCGTATTTAACGTCAATAGCACCGGATAAATGTACAATATACGGTATTCCATAACTCTGGAACATATTGCTATGAATTGTGATCTTGAAATTTGCTTATTCACAATTCACGACAAATCTATCCAGCTAGGATACTCAGTCGGTCTAATTTCAAAAAATGGGACTGATTTCCTCTCAGGGTTCCAATCGGAAAAGTGGTTGTCTCTTCTACAAAATTTATAATGCGCCAGTAAAAGAGTATTGACAAATGTTATAATTATATTTCTTTAAGTTACTTGCAAACTTCTTGAAATAAGTTTAAATAATAATAAACACAATAAAATTTAAATGAAACTTTAATACAAAAATCCAAAAAAAAAAAAAAAAATCTTTATAAAGTATAAAGATTAATATTGCCTCATTAAACAATATTATAAAGGTAAAAATAACGCATGGGAATGACCGCAGCATACGATCAAAAACCTTTGTGACAGCCGATCAAAATTAAAAATAATAAATTACAAAGAAACTTTTTAATTTCTCCGTAGAGAAACAAAATCAAGATAAACAAACTATTTGCCAGACCGAAGCAAACTCTAACGCATGTGCAACCACATGTGAAAAAAATGCCCTTGATAAACCAACGTACTAAATTTTACAGTTACAGAATTTTTTATACTAGAAATGTTAAAAATCTTTGTTATTTATATCAAATAACTAAGACTAAATCAATACAGCAAAATTAACACAATGGAAAAATACAATATTCAATTCATTCAATATAAAAACATATCTTTAGACAATATATTTTACTTACGTAAAAAAATATATATATATACTCGAGACACGTGAATAAGAAAGCTTTCAAATATCAAAAATAACGAGATCCCAAACTCGTAAAATAGCGGTAATGAAATTAACACAGCACCAACCACAATTAAATCAAAAAAATAAACCCGAAGTTACTTAATAAAAAGATAAAGATTAATCTTTTTATCAACACTACTTTCTTATTTCACCTAACACTTGTGTCTGAGGATACAGCAAGCACGCAGGCTCCGCATAAAAAATACAGTTTTACAATCGTCCACAGCAGAACAAACGGCTTGCTCCAACTGCGCAAGTCAAATATTTTTAAAATATTTATGGGGAAAAATCCACATCACTATGCACAGTTCAGGACTTGCTTTTAGATATGCCAGGTAGGTTTCGTATGAATTAACGAACCATGACTTTGTGAAACTAAAATTTGTTTATAGCTACTGATACGAAATTATTTATTATACATATTTGCTGTTTGATTTCTACAGCAATCTCTGAAATATTATAGTATATCTAAGGATAAAAGAAGATATGTATAATAGCTATCGAGTCTGAAAGATATATGCCTTATTAATATATCAATGACATTAGAAGTGTTACACCCTGAAACAATAATTTGTTCAACTTGACTTATTGGCAGCAGAATGACTATATTTAAAGCATGCTATGATAAGCATGTCAACTTTTAATCATTTATAATTTTTTGCCAAAAAAATATTATCTCTTTTTGTAAAGCAACCTCTTTATGAGAGCCGACTAGTACAGAAATGTTTAGTTAATGTGCGTCTGTCTACTGAGTGTTAGGCGTAACAGCCTAGAATTCGAAGACGTAAAAATTATCACCGTGTTAGTGACTTTGCCAGGGGTTGAATTGTTGCTTATCGAGATGTTGGTTTGTCCTATCGCGTAATTAGCCGTCGTGGTAATTGTACTGCAATTACGGTAATGCGTGTGTCGTGTGTGGACAGAAAAAGGTAGAGGAACACGCGGAAGGCGAACTGGTCAACCGGGGCATACCATAGAGCGTCATGATAGGCGCTTCAGACAACTAGCTCTACGAGACCGTTTTTCTATGCGTCAAATCGCTGACTACTAGTTTTGAGAAGAAGGTAGACCTGTTACTATGCGTACACTATATCGCCGCATTCAAGCCTTTGGACTTCTTTCATACCGTCCACGATTAATGCTTCCTTTGACTGCGGACCACTGTCGTCAACGTTTGAACTGGTGCAGAGAACGACAGCATTAGGAGACAGAATGGCATAATGTCAAATCGCGGTTCTGTCTAGGTATGCACGACTGTTGGAGTAATGGTTTGGAGAACTATTGCCTATGGCAGCCGATCACCACTTCTCTTAATTCGAGGCAGTATGAAAGCTGGGCGTTATGTTGATGATGTCGTACAAACCACTTTACTACCTTATCTAGATGGCCGTCCACACGTCGTTTTTAAGCAAGACAACGCACGTCTCCATATTGATCGTCAAACTATGGACTTTCTCCAAGAAGCAGGCGTTAATGTTTTGCGATAGCCACCCCTTTCATCGGATTTAAACCCCAGGATATCAATGGGAGGAGACTGTCCATTTTCCACCATCCTCCACAGACTCTGGCGCAGTTAATCCACGAAACTCAAGTTGCTTGGAACGAGGTACCACAAGCAGATATCGACCATCTCATTTTGTGGATGCCTAGACGTGTACAGGAGTGTACTCAGCTACGGGGTCGCCAAACACATTATTAATTTTTTTTTTCATATTACATGTTAATAAAATTTCTAGCAAATGTTATCGTTTCAATTTTGATGTAAAACTATCACATTGTCAAAAAATCAAGTTGAATAAATTATTCCTTTTGGAAGGTAACACTTCTAATGTAATTGAGTATATGTCTGAATGTAGAGCATATTAAGAGTAAAAGTGATAAAAGCATGAGTTTAATCCCAATTGTCTTGATCTGGTTTCTAGGCTTCTGCGGTCATTGTCCATGATTGCTTCTGGTATTCTATATTACACTTTGTGGCATATTATTCATATTTTCTAGAGAAAGCCTTTATTTTGTATCACACTGGCCATAATTAATTATATACAACTTCTATTCTAATTGTATCTTATTAGTAATTCTTTAGTTATTATTAAATTAGGTTTTTTACTTGTCAAAATTATACCGGCCGCGTATTAAAATTTACATAATTTAAATCGCTAGTATAAAACTATCTAAACCATATCACGCACGCATTTTAAAGGAATTTTTTAATGATATTAATTTGATTGACATCACAACCTTTTAGTTCGCGTCTTTAATTAACCCTTAATTCTTTAGACATTGCTATTTGTAATATGATTGGTTATCCCTAAACTAGATCATAAGATCGTCCATTCCTACGGTGAGTTTTCTTTAGACGAGCTCTTTTATTTACTAGCCTCCAAGGCATAAACATTTCTCACCGCAAGTACTCCTTCAAGCATACTCAGCGAGGCGCTGGTCTGTTTTTTTATTTTTTTTTATCAGGTGTCCGTTCGCGATACCATTCAAAGGTATAGTCAATATCGACCAATACACATACTATTTTAATCACATTTACGAAGCAATTAATTTATTTATTCAGTTTGTAAATACTTATTCGTCGATGCTGGTACATATAGCTTTTATTTAATTATTTTAATAGCTTCATTTCTTTATGTAAATATTAAATAAACAGTTTAAGGACAACGCTCTTGTGTTTTCTTATATTTAATTAACTTTTTCAGCAACTAACTTAATTAAATATTGAGTTGTATTTTGTCTCTTCCTTTATCAATTATTTACAGTTCTCTATAAAATTAGGATGTTTTCCCGATCAATGGAAATTTGTCTAAATTTTTCCAGTTTTCAAGTCTGGTGACAGATCACTTATTTCCGTCCTATATCGCTACTATCAAATATTTCAAAAGTTTTTAAGCATATTGTATCAAGCTCTATCTATGACACCTTCCGTGAGGTAATTTATGTAAATCGAGATGGTTTCTTGTCTGTCCGTAGCACCCAAACGAACTTATTGCAATTTTGCTACTATATTAGGGACGCACTGGAGCAAGGATCTCATCTAGATACCGTTTATGTGGATTTTTCTAAAGCTTTTGACCGTGTTAATCACAAGTTGCGACTCCACAAACTTGGTCTTTATGGAATTGGTGGTAGCTTGATTTTGTGAATTGCCACCTACCTGTCTCATAGGGCTTAAATAGTTAAGTTATCATCGAAAACATCCAGACCTATATCGGTTATTTCTGATGTTCCTCAGGGCAGCCACTTAGCACCAATTCTCTTTCTGCTTTTTGTAAACGATTTATATAAATACTTTACTCGTTTCAACTTCTTGGCCTTCGCAGATGATTTGAAAATGTTTAATTGTGTGGGCTCTTACAATGGCGGTAGGGCAGTTCAGGATGATATTGATTTACTAGTTGCATGGTGTATGAGCAACAATATGTCTCTTAACATTGGTAAATACCATATTATTACTTTTTCAAAGAAAAATAATACTTATATTTTTAATTAAATGTTGCAAGATACTGCCCTGGAAAGAGTTGATTATGTTACCGACTCGGGTGTTATTTTAGCACACCCGATCGATTAGCGTTCTCTTAATACTAGAAACCATTATTTATTTTAATATTTCAGACTATTTTTACAAGGATATAGAGTTATTAAGTAACTGTTGCAATAAATGCATTGAAATTAGTGGAAATTATACTGTTCTATGTCAGGCCAAAAACACATGGCGTTTACCTCACCTTCTGTTAGAAGATCTAATAATTTAGTGCTAAAGAATAATTTAAGAAATATTTAAATCACGAACAACTTTTTTCACAATTTCATTTCAAAGATTTCATAAATTACAAACTTTAAAATCGATTATTCTGGAATAGGTTCCATTTCATAAATAGAAAGTTTTAGAATCATCGACGTTTAGCATTAGGGGAATTGAAAAGTTCGCGGAAACACATTTTATTTACATCCTTCCGATGTTCATGCGCTAATCTACTTAGACATTGACCTTGATATATTGCTACTCGGGGAAGCTCAGAAGAAGCTCAAATAAAAGGAAACCACAAGAATCTAAAGTCTGTGCGTCTACGCGAATAAATACATCGATTTCGTTATTTCTTTTATTCGATTTAGTTTCTTCGGGAATACAACGTTATTTGCAGTAAATTTACCTATTTTCTCATGTTAACGCTTCTGCGTGCGATTGAATACTGCCTTAGTGATCCGAGGAATATTCTGCACGATTTTAAAATTATTTTATTGAGTCAAGGAACGTATATCTAAAAAGGGAAAAAACTCTTCTGGCGATTTTATGGAAATAATATAATAATAATAACAACAAAAGACTTTATTTACAATTTTACTCAACTTCTAGTTATGAATATGATTTATTTGATAAAATAATAAAAATTGTATGACCTGTCATTAAGGTAAATATACAAAAGATTAGCAATACAAACAACTACATAATGCTATAGATTTTTCCCCGAAACATTTGAAGAATTTATTAATTTATCGTTGGACATTTATTTTGGATGCCAGTGTACAATTTTGGAATTTATCGATGAATGCAGATTTTATGTTGATTTATTTTGACTAGCGTTATTGTAGCACGCCGGATTTTGCTATATCCGCTTCAGACACTAATTATCTGGGTTGTGAAGACGTGTGTTATAAGATATAAATCTTCATATTTTATTTTAATTTATTAGCTTCGTGATTTTTATTAATTGGTTGTTGTTATTGATTTCAATGCCGTTATTTATACGAGTTTGTTTTTCTCGTAGTGATTTATTACAGTCTTCCAACTCAGGTGTCTCGTGAAAGAAATTTTTACATTGATGTAAGTACAATATGAAACAAACATGTAAATAATTTACATATCTGTAACTATGCACATGGACAATACACCTCGTATTTTCAGCAATTACTTCTGCTTAATACATATGTTTCTGCCAATATAGGCGTCCTCAGCTAAGCTAGTGAAGCAATTTATACAAATTAATACAAACCTGTTATAAACAACTGGTTTGTATCTGTATTTAAATTTACTGAAATAGCCCGCAAAGATCAAGCAAGTTCCGTCCTATAAGAAGACAACTATTTAATAATTGACATCTTACGGGCGAAAGATACATTGTCCGGATACATTGATGTAAGTAATTAAATTATTACTGATTATTATTATCATTAATTGTATTAATTTTGTTATATTGATATTTTATCTTAATAGATGAATTAAATGGCAAAGAACGTTTTTTAAAAATTTCTAAGTAAAAAATTTTCTTTAACTTTAAATTAGGGTCCCAGTATCGAGCCCTGTGGAACACTACAGTTTACTTACCGGAATTCAGAAGTGTTGTTTTGGCACCACACCGCTTGTCGTCGTTCTTGAAGATACGATCGTAGTAATTCATGGGCCACACCTCTAACTCCATAACTGTATAACTTGTCTAGCGGTCTGCGATGAGGAACGCTGTCGAAGGCCTTGCTCAGATCGCACATAATCAACTCACAACTGTCTCTATATTCCTTACTGTTAAAATATCATCCACTAGTTCAATCATAGCTGTCATTGTTGGTCTATTTAACCTGTAACCATGCTGCTGTTCCGCTAAGAGCTCGTGTTTTTTTAAAAAAAGGGTAGAGTTATGTCTTTGATTACTATCTCGAAAACTTTGTATATGCCAGGTAATATTGATAAGAAGTAGATAACTAACTAATAAATTAAGTAGCGATTTAATTTAAGCTAGCATGTGTGATGCTTTATGTAACAAATATGTAACAAAAAAATATGTGATCACTCACTGTGTATTATGTGAAGCACTCTGTTCTAACAATACATAATTGATTTTTCAGCTTGCGTGTAAAAACATTTGTACTGTTAACAAAAGACGCTGTTTTGTCGGATGTGCTAACAATAAGAAGAAATCATTTAAAGTATAAATTAATGTAATGGTAGGCGCATCATAAATAAATGTTTATTAAATACAACTTATTAAATCAAAGAAAATATAACAAAGTTGTCCTTAAAGTTTTATTTAATATTTACATAAAAAAATTTAAGCTTCGAAATATATTAAAATCAATCGGAGATGTGGTAGAAAACAAAAGAAACGCCGGCACAGCACTTCATTGTGTATAATTTTTTTTTGTCTAAAAAAGCCTGTGGTTGAAAAGGGTCGCTTTATAATCTAATTTAAGGATAACCAAACATATTGCAAATAATGATGACTAAGAATTATGAATTAATTAAAGACACGAGCCAAAGGGTTGTGATATCAATTTAATATCATTAAAATTTTCCTTGCGGAAAATACTTTAAAATGATACCTCAGATTATGTGGTTTAGATAAAGTTTACAATAGTGATTTAATGTGGATGTAAATGTATGTCAATATTAATACAAGGTCGATATAATTTGACATCTAGAAAATCTAATTTATTAATAAATAGAATTACTAATGAATTTTTTAATCTTAATTTTCAGTTTCATATTAAAAGTTAATATCACTTTAATAAGAAAATTGTCCTATTCAAAGTATTTAAATATATCGCCATTAAGATTTAGTTCCTACAGCTAACAAACGTGCGCTAAAATCGGATTTAAATTTTTGATATGTTGACTTGGTATTCTTTTTACTGTTAATTACACTATGAAAACGGTTCAGAAGCTATTCAAAATCTGTTAGAGTTGCTCAGAGTTTGTGCAGTGAACAGCCGGTATTTTTCATACCGACCTCATAATATGATGGCTTCATTGATATGATGCGTGTTAAATCTTAACAGAAATCAGTGAATTCTAGCTTTGCGAAGACCAGATCATGATTAACCCTGTCGATATTATTGAAGAAGTCAAGACGTCAGTGGCGTACTTATTTTTAAGCACGCAAGCAAATTTATTAGGTATCTCTAATTTCTGTAATATACAATAGGCGGAAGTAATTTATTTTAACGGATTAAGAGGAAACTAGAGAAACTGATGAAGAGAGAACGTTGTGTTTTGTCAGTTCACAGGTTGACAACTCTCAAAAACAAAATTTCCCCCCAACTGAAAATGGAGCTTCTAAAAAATGACTTGTCATTTTCATTATCTGTCATTTTTATTATGATTTTTGAATTCACCTGGTGTAAATATATAAGAAATCAGCTATTTTTCAGTACGAAACATTATTGGTCAGTATTATCGATTCCATCATTAATAAATGAAGAAGATTTTGTTATTTTCGGAATTTTTTAAATACAAATATTCTAAAGCTTTTAGAGTGAATGAATGTAAAAAAAGCAAAAAAAAATTAAATTAAAAACCTAATAAATGTGAAATTGAAAGTTTTATTATACCAAATATACACAAAAACATATATGAGAATGAATAGAATTTCAATACCTAACCTCACTTTCTTATTCTGTGACCTTTTTAAAGCCTCCATTTTTTCCAGAATAAAACACAAATAAAGCGACAAGCAGATGTTCGTGTCACGCGCGTAAATGGTCGTAAAAACATATACGTTACGATCTCTTAGAAAGCACGCCATTAGTATAAAAAGAAAGAGATGTAACTAAATCCATTTCATCAAGAATGCAATCATCCATATTCTTATGTTTGGCATCGAGTTTTTGTGGCAACGTAGAGGAGTGATATTCAATTTATGTGGTTAAGTTACTAATTCAAGCGTTCCTCTAACAAGTTCCGAAGGGAATTTAACGCTGGAAATGCCACAGTAAAAAATTTAAATGAATGCACTATCTGGGGAATTAACTATTTTATGCGGAATTATGCGGAGGTAAAAGATATTTTATTGAACACGGAAAATTATTTCCAAACTTGAAAATTGTCACGTACAAGTCTGAAAGAGAATTTATAGAAAAGCCAAGATATTAATTAAATGTAAAGGGAAGAGTATAGAAGTAACGATTATATAAATGTTGGAGAAAGATGTAGGTTATCAATTACTCTCATTAGCATCTACTAGGCTACAGTTGAATTTCAAATTCGTGATTCACTATTAAGATTTAATATAAATTATGGAGCAACCGTTTAAATTTGACAAAATTTCTACACCTTCATTTTATTTATAAGAAAGACGTTAATGGGTGTGAAAAATTCGCGCGATCGCTTAGAGTAGGTCGTGAAATAAAAAGAAATTCACATCACATTTTGACAACCGATGATAACCGTAGATAAATTTGAGACAAAGCGTCTTTCATAGACAATTTTTTAAAATTTTATCCTGCTACTAATTAAGTGTAAATGGATCATTTTGAACATCGTGCAGTAATTAAGTATCTTTCAAAGAAAGGCATGTCCTTTATACATTATCCATGATATGCGAGATACACTTGGTGAGAGATGTCCTTCGTTTACAACCGTCAGAAAATGGGGAAATTAATTTAAGCGTGACAGGAGCAGATGTCTTATCTTAGAAGATGAATGGACTGTCGAAAACGGCTACAAGTCCAGAAATGGTGGATAAAGTCCATGATTTGTTGCTAAGAGACCGAGAATTGAAGACGTTAGAAATAGGAACGGGTGCTTTATATTTTGTGCGAAGAACTTGATATACTAGAAAGCGTTCGTCAAGATGGATGCAGCGTTTACTGATGACAGAACAAAGACGCATTCGCTGTCAAAAATTTTTTGCGCCGATTTGTTACTTCTAACGAACAATAGGTTCATTATTATACACCCGAATCTCAACAACAGGCGAAGATGTGGACCAAAGGTGGATAATTAACTCCAAAGAAGGCCATGATGGCATCGGTATTTTGGGATGCCAAAGGAATATTGTTCATAGACTATATTAAAAAGGGAAGATCGTAAACGGCGAATATTACGCAAATCTACTAGATTATTTGAAGACAGCTATCGTGGAAAAGTCTCCACTAAGAATATAGTGAAGTGCTCTTTAACGATTATAATGACCCTGTGCATTCCAGTACAGTTACTGTAAAGAAATTGAAAAATTAAGGTTCGAATTAGTACCCAAACATAGCACCATCTTACTTTCATCTATTCCCTAAATTAAGAAATTTTCTCAAAGGCAAAAAATTCTGCACAAATAAAGAGCTAACTTCAACAGTTCACGATAATTTTGCAGGGTTAGAAGAAAATCACTTTTGAGACGGAATGAAGAAGTTTCAACACAGATCACAGATGGACCAAATTAAGAGGAGATTATGTAGAAAAATAAAGTTTGTTTATTTAAATGATTCTTTTGTTTATGTACGATCGCGCGAAGTAATCAACCAACACTCGAATGTATTTTTGAATCTTTTTCAAATTTTTTTTTGGAGCATTTTTTAGGGCAAGGTAGGTTTTTCAGGATATTTTCACCAGTAGTTTATTATTAATGAAATCAGTGCATATTAAAAAGCAAAATAATAAAACAAAAAATATTAATTCTAACCTAAACAGCAAAGATACACACCACATCGAGCTTTTAATGCCAATGAAACTAGACTTTGGTTCAATGAATCATTTGATAATCTTGGAAATTCGGCTATATATTAAAGATTTAATTAGGATGTTATTTCGCGAAGTAATGTGAAAATTTAAATATTACTACATATTTACAAATTACAACCCTAATTAACGAAATTTTTTTGAAAAATTTCGTCCTTGGTTGGGACTCGAACCCACGACCTTTAGTTCTCTAGACTAACGCTCTAACCAACTGCGCCATTAAGGCTCTTGCGTTCGAGTGTTGTTAGGAATGCCTTAAGTTACTTATTAAGGAACAGATATTGATATTCATGTCGTCGATGGAATTTTGCTAAATTTCATCCATTAGCTATTTGATAATAATCTATAAACATCCTAATTAAATACATATTTAATATATTGCCGAATTTCCAATATTTATCAAATGATATAGGGTTAGTTAAAAGTATGGAGACGGCGATTTATTGTCGTTAATATTCATTTTAGGAATTTATGTTCAATATAAAAGTTTGTTAGGATACTTTGATCTACATTTGAGAATATTTGAATTTTTTTTTTCTTCAATTGTTTTTTAGTTACGCCTGTCCGCGAATTTTTTTTAAATGGGAACTAGTAAATTTTACTCTACCATTCGATAGAGATTTTTTATCTCTTTACAAAATTTTTTTGTTTTTTTAAAATTCATTTTAATAACTTTTTTATAAGAAAAAGCCGGCTCATGTGTTTAACAGATGTTCGGTACATCGCAGATAGACAGAAGCGTAGCGATAAACAAACTTGAGCGACATAATTTTATCAGTGGTTATTGTGTACGTCAAATCTGACAGAAATAAATAATTTGTGCAATTTGTTGCTGTTAATATTAACATTGGCGAGTTTAAGTGAACATGAACGAATTGAAATACTTATGATGTTGGGTTATGGAGATAGACGCAGAAGTTTACAAGACGTTAGTAATTTATTTAATGATACGCATCCAAATAGAAATCCAATTTCTAAATCTGTTGGTAAAACTTTAAGACTCTTTGAACAAACGGGTAGCGTTAAAGATTTGCCAAGGAGTGGTAGACCTAGAACAGCAAAAAGCGATGATAACAAACTGGATATTTTATTGGCTGTATCTGAATATCCCCATTTATCAACCAATATTAGCGGCCAATTTCAATATTTCACAGTCATCGATCGTGTCGTTTTTAAAAAGTGAAAAGTATAAACCTTATAAGGTACACCTTGTACACGAGTTAACGGAAGATGATTTTGATAGGAGATTACAATTTTCTGAAGAAATGTTAAATATTTGCAATAATAATGAAAATTTTGTCAACAATATTCTTTTCTCAGACGAAGCTACTTTTTGCCTTACCGGTGACGTAAACAGACATAACTGCAGATACTGGTCATCGGAAAATCCCTCTTGGTTTTTGGAGCACCATACGCATTACCCCCAAAAGGTTAATGTTTGGGTTGGCATTCTAGGCGGTCATATTATCGGTCCCTTTTTCATCAATGGCAATTTAACTTCGGCTCTGTATTTGCAGTTATTGTAAAATGAAATAATACCTGCTAGTGCTACGCTCTATCCTCATGAAAACAATGAACACCTGCCCAATGACAGTATCTGGTTCCAGCAAGATGGCGCCCCACCACATTATGGTGTAAATGTTCGTCAATATCTGGACAACGTTTTTCCCCAAAGATGGATTGGAAGACGAGGAACCATTGAATGGCCAGCCCGTTCGCCAGATTTAAGTCCTTTAGATTTATTTCTTTGGGGATACATAAAAAACAAAGTTTACAAAGAAAAGCCCGATAACATCGAAGATTTACAAATCCGAATTACCAGAACGATACAAAAAATTCCCCGAGATTTTTTACAGAACTCTGTTCGGGGTTTTGTAAATCGATTGGGCCATTGTCAAATTACTAATGGACGACAATTTGAACACTTACTTTAATTTACTTTGTTATTAATTTGTTTAATTTTTCTCGTAAAAAAGTTAAATGAATTTAAAAAAAAAACAAATATTGTTGTAAAGAGAAAAGAACCTCTATCGAATGGAAGAGCAAAATTTACCAGTTCCCATTTAAAAAAAAATGCGCGAACAGTAGTATCTAAAAAAAACAATTGAAAAACAAAACAAATAATCACAAATGTAGATTAAAATATCTTAACAAACTTTTATATTGAACATAATTCCCTAAAATGAATATTAACGACAATAAATCGCCGTCTCCATACTTTTAACTAACCCTGTATAATAATTGTAAGCAATAGCAAACAAACTGTTTGTGGCTTATTTTGGAAGTTCTATATTTCATAGCTTTTGCACTCTTTGCTATAGTTAGTTTGTGTAAATATATCTAAGATATGCATTTTATTGGTATCTTCATTCCATAAAATCGCTTTGGAATTGTTAATTGCTAATGTAAGTACATTTTCATATTTTATTGTGTATGTCTAATCTGTAACTGTTTTATCTGATCTGATGAAGAAACAAATATAGTTTCGAAACGTTACGTAGCAATAAGTAGTTTTATTTTATACATTGACACAACAATAACAGTGAAATTATATACATATTAGAGTAAATTTGATCCATCATTTTATACTCAAAGGAATTTTACCAATTATATATTTATATATCAGAAAAATTCGAAGTCAAATCCTAATAACCAATAGTCCTTGAAAATTTAAAGTCACGTCTGGGATAGAGTGCGGTACAATGATACATACTTAACACAATTTTATAGAATGTCATGGTCGCTAATGTCTAAATGTTAATATCAAATAATATTCCATTAAAATGCCATATTAATTATATATTATATTATATTAATTAAAGGTTTAAAAGGTAAGAATTTGCAAATTTAAAATTAAGCACGTTTTGATATTTTAGAAAATTCTTACTGAAGAATAACACATCTTCATGCGATATTTTACTTTGGAAGAAATTACATAATCCGATTTATATGCTGTTCATTCTTTGGTAATAAAGTTCGTCTAATTTGTGGTGATACGTAAAAAAAAATGCAGAATTAAAGGGAATAATTTTACAAGCAAAGGTCTTATTCATCTTATAGTGATAATAGTATCTAGTTAGTTATCGTACTAGTTTGATATTAACATTCAACAAATTATTGTAAAAAATTACTTTGAAACAGATTAATTGTTCGTATAGTCTTTAGATTATAACCTTAAAATAAATATCATAAATTGTAGTTGTATAAATTATAAACAATAATGACCATAATAAATTATAGGATAGGATATTGAAATTGTCCACCACCTTCTTCTTAGCAGTTTACACACCCTCTCTTAATGCTACCAAATATATTTTGTACTACGAGACTATTTCTAATTTCATTCATTGTATTTATAATTCCGCCTTGCAGATCTATATAATCTTGCACTGGTACTATTTTTTAAAAAAGGCCATAAAAGGAAATCACACGGTGTAAGATCACAAGATATTGGGGGAAATTCATATTCGCTGTTCAAACTAATTAACCGATTTCACCTGCTGCGTGGGCTCTAACACCATCTTAGTAATCCAAAGCTAGTTCATCATCACAAAGCTAATTAAGAAAAGGCAAGAGTATTTCCTGTCGATATCTTTTGGCAGTCAAGGTATCATTAAAAAACTTGGACCAATAACACAGGCCTGCATTTTTCAACTCTTTGAATGTTGATTTAAAAATTTTAACTGTTTTCTAGTAATTGGGTAGTGCTGATTTCAAATCTGCTTTTATTTTTTTTGTATCACGTAAGGTTATTTTTCAAACCAGTAAAATCAAAAAATATAGAAAAAACACGATTTATTTCATTTATAAGCTAGTTTTAGATTATATTTAAAAAAATACAAAAATATACACAAAGAAACTATTAAAAATAGTTATTTATTCTTTATGCTTCTTAAAAAAATGTTTTCGTTTTTCAGAAAAGCTTCGTTTGGTTGTTTTTCTGTCATATTCAGCTAAAGGAAGATCTGAAGGTAGTTTCTGGGGCAAGCAAATTTTTTTGTTTCAACCTAGACCCCAGTACTTCAGAAAGATCTTTTGAAAGTCCCAAATCTCTTACTAAATCGTTCAGTTCGGCTTGTGAAAATAGCTGAGGTTGGTTTTGACCTGAGGTTGATGGTTCAAAATCACTATCCATCTGTACGGAGCCGGAAGTTCAAGAGTTTTCAATATCTTCTTGTAGTACTTTGGGGGGTATAGGTATAGGTACATGATCACTGTGAGGAACTGGTCTGATAGCTGATTTAATATTGTTTGGGTACAAAAGTATTCCGGCTTTTTCTATTCCCTTTGGTCCAATGTCTTAAACCTTCTTCACATACCTTACAAACAACGTGCGGTGCCCAATCTTTATCTTGATCTCCTAATTTGATTTTGAAATAAGCATAATATGCATTTTTCACAAATTCACCAATTGGTCTCTTAAACTTTTTCAAGACGAAATATCCACAAATATAACAGAAATCATCTGATTTATTTTTGCAACACCGGCTAGACATATTTTTAAGCAATGTTTATTTATCAAATACCACGCACAACACTAAAGACAAATTAATTTTACTTGTTTACTGATCGACACTCAGAGCTATAATGAAGTAAATGACATTAAAATATACATTTTGTTTGGAGTGATAAATTTGAAATCCTTCTTCGCAGTACTAATAAAGTGAAAGCATAATAAATAGGATTTAGCAAGTAAAAATTCCCGGAAATCTTCCAAAATTAATACATGTAATAAAAGATTTACATCAGGTAATGAGAGCCTATTTAACATATTTCTTTAAAACCACAACAGAAAATCATTTTTGGGTTAATACCTAGAATTTGAAGTAGTACATTCATTTTAAAATGTATTAAAACGCCTATTATAAGATCTTTTTTTTATTTTTTTATTTTTCTTTTGTTAAAAAAAAACTGGCCGGTAGAGACCAACTGTATTTTAATTAGTTATTGCTATATAAAAACTGAGCTTAACAAACAAAAATCACGTCATCACAAATTTTATGCAGGCCTGTGTAATCCTTCTTCTAGTTATAGCGCACCATTACCAACTTTCTCAGGATGTAGAGGAGTTTCAACATAAAAATTATTGGACTTTGTATCACTCCATATTCTCATGTTTTGCAAGTTAACGTATCCACTAACATTAAACCATGTTTCGCCCGAAAAGAAAGTTTTGTCTAGGAATTCTTCATTAAAATTATTTGTAAATCATTCGCAAAAAATTACTCGTCGCAGAAAATCAATATCGAGATTTCTCGCAAGTTATACGATATGTTAATAACTGTAAATCTTGTTTTAATACTGTATGACAAGGACCAATTGACAATCCAGTTTGTTGAGCTAGATTTTTTGGGGCATCACTCGTTATTCGTCTAACATTACCAATCGCTTCTTCTATCCATGGTTTTGGTCGCCCACTACTCTCTTGTCATCCCACACTACCGGTTTGTTGAAAACCTGGAACAATTCTTGCAGTCTACACTGAAAAGTATTATAATCAAAGGCGAGGTTGGGAAATATATCTCGAAATTCTTCCCCTGTCTAGCGATTTTTTGACCATTTCGAAAGTAAAATTCAACCATGAATCCTTTGTGTACTTTAGTAAATACCATTTTCAAAATTCGAAAATATAAACTACTATCTTTGATATTAGATTCAGACAATTATTGACAGTTGATATTTAATATTTAATACAAATCAAGTAGATTTTTTTGTTCAAAATCTACTTGACTTCGAATTTATCTGAACACACGTTATATATTCTAAAAAAATAATTAAAAAAATCTCTTAGAGGAAATAAAGTCGTTTTATCCGGACTTTAGTCGTTAACTTTGGTATTTCTTCATTAACAAATTTATATTCCTTAATATATTCATTCTATTATATACAAAAAAGCACGTAGAAAATACTTATGCCTATATAGCGTTTGAATTAGAATTGAAAAGCCAAACCCCTCGTCCCCCCTCCTAAAGAGAAGAAATAATCTTTTTTCCAATAGTAGTAATCACAATTTATTATTGTTTCTTTTTGTATGCGAAAATTGCGTTTTTTTCCAAAAATACAACTTTAATAATTTCTAAAAAATATTAAATTCTTTTTTTTATTTAGTTATTATTCGGTTCTACAGACCCATCTTTTAGCCCTTGATTAATTGTTTATATAAGTTTAAGTTTTAAAAAAATATATTTTTGTAAACTTATTAGCAAGGAGACCTTTATAACTTCTATCATTTTAACAAATTTATTTAAAATTTATTTAATTTACTTACCATTAATTAATTAAAATTCATGCAATTTCTTGACAACAATTTTGAACAATATTTATTACATATACTTAGGTGAATAAAGTTTCTTATAATGTACGTAGACCAGTTTTTTTTTTTAATAATTTTTATTATAAATTAAAAATTTACATAAAACTTTACACATAAAAACAGACGTAGAACTGCTAAAAAAGTTTTACTTTCGCTTCGTGCCGCGACGCCGGACTTAATCGGAACAACAACGGCATATACATATTTTATATACTCTCAAAAACAGGAGTAGCGAAAGACTGAATGGAACGCGAGCAGGAACATCCAGTTAATGGCGCATGCCCCCATGGTGGTAGATTCTTCACGTTCATTGTGTTCAAACTGCAATTTCAGCGCTGCCGTTGGTTGCGTGGATCTTGCCTTTACAAAATCTAATTTACCGTTTGAGAGAGTTAGTCAGGTCGATTTACCAAACATGCAATTGCCGATCATGTTCACGCATACCTATGTAACGTAGTAACATGTGGATAGGAACAATGCAGAATATCTCTATGTTGTTTTAACAGATATAATGTTATATCAGTATTATAATAATAATTCAAAATACATCGCTTGTTGATATTGCTGTGTACTTTGATTTCTAAAATGGGCTCCAATTATCAAACGTGAATCGTTACGCACACACATATTTATTGTTTAGACCAGTGGCGGCTCGGGGTGGTTCACATAGGGAGTGCATAATTTCAAAATTAAAAAGTGTAATACAAAAACGCTTACCCAATCCTTATAAATTTCACCGACGTACTGTTCCAGACAGGTACTGTTCATTGTAGAGTTTGTTTTGAGGGAATAGTAAATATTACACTACACAGTTTAATTACATCTGACGATAAACGAAGTCCATTTTACGTGTCTTTGACTTGCAGAACAGTTCTATCACTTTTGCATTAAAGTTTGGGAAATCATTTATACATTCTTTTTCACAAGATAACATAGTAAGGGCATTTCATCTCTCTTCTTTCATTGTATTTCTCAGAAAAGTTTTTATTCTCTTCAGCCGTGAAAACTGGCGTTTCGCTTCGAACGTTGTCATTGGTATTGTAATGACAATTTTTAAAAGCGTAACAACTTCATTAAAGGTGTCGCTTAATCCATCCAGCAGAAGACCTAGCAGACCTACAGCACGGACTTCTATATTGTGCCTAAATTCTTCTCTAGAATATAGAACGCTTAATTCAGTTCGTAGTCTGCTTTCATTGAGGCATTGATAAAATTTTACTGCTTCTTTAAGGCAATCTTCCGGAATTTTTTTTTGAAAAGAGGAGAGCTGTTTAAAATAAATTAAGTTTGCTAATATTAAGTGCCTTGTATACCGAAATCTAGTTTTTATTTCTAGCAAAATAATATCGCACACTTCAATAGTTTCCCTCCTTCTTTGGCTACCATCAATTACTCTTCGCCGCTTTGATGGTCGAGGAATCAATTCTGGGTCATTTTGTTTAACTAACTGGTTATCTGTGTCAGCGATTTCGGTTCGAATTTTTCCAATAGCGCGTTCAAAATTATTTAAATTATTCTTGATTTTTAATGCATCTGTATTGACATTTTGTAATTGATTAAACAATATGTCCACATGTGGCATAATTTTATGAGAGAAATTTAACCAATAGATAAAATTTTCCTCCTCTAAAATTCGCAAATTGGCACCAGCTTGATGAATGGTAGTTTGTAAACTAGCTTCTCCCTCGATTTGTTCTAGAGCTTCAATTATTTCTTCTCGGTGCTCATATATTGTATTCACTGTCCTAGAATTGAAGTTCCATCTTATTTTTGAAGAACGAGGTAAGCTTTTTCTCTGAAGGAATTCTTCCAATCTTGCAGCTTGTTGTGGTGAAGTGGAGAAAAATGTACATAATCCCGTCAGATTGGCAAAAAAAATTCTGCAATTACTACTGCTCGATGTAGCATGTAACATAATTAGATTTGTCTGATGTTCATAACAATGTACAAAATTAGCCCTTGAATACTGGAGCCCTTGGATACTGGTCTTGGACATGTCTTTGCACGCCGCTAATAGCACCATTCATGACTGCTGCCCCATCATAGCTCTGTGCAATCAGTTTTTCTGGGTCATCAACAAGGAAACTAATTTCGTCAAGGATGGACGCAGATAAAGAATTAGCATCATGTCCACTAGGCAGAAGAAATTTCCAAAATCTTTCGACCGGTCTCGCGTTCACAATATATCTTAGAACAACCACCAACTGAAACTGATTGGACACATCTGTGGTTTCATCAGCTATCACAGACATGAAGTCGGTTGCTATAATTTCACTGGCACCTTGTTCATTATACATGTTCAACATTGCATCAAGCAGCTCATTCTATATCGTTTTTGATAATCCCTTAAAAACCCGTGCTGCTTCGATGTGATCTCTGAGCGATTTATCCAATTCTGCCGTAAAATTTAACAATTCCCGAAAAACGCCCTTGTTATTCGACGTTTGCTGTTCATCATGACCCCGAAGTACCAGTTCAAACGCGCTACAAAATTTAATGCAATTTATTATTAAATTTAACACATGCCTATTTTTTGTTACCTTTTCATTGTGTTGTTGAATTGCTTTCCTATATAATGAATCTAAAACATTCTGAATGTTATTTTTTCCTAACATTCTTAGACTAAATATATTTTTCAAATGCCCTTCGGAATTTTCATGTTTAATAATTTTAGCACTAAGATGAATTAAGTCTCTTATTCCGTTCTTTGACCAAGACGGTTCACCACCAAACAAAAGACACGGAAAACAAAACAAAGTATTTTTAATTTCACACCCACAAATCCAGTCATTTTTCTGATAAATATCCATTTTGAATTTTCTTATAACGTCTTTACCTTTAACAGATTGTTTATTTTCTAAACATAATTGAGGCATCGGCCGTTTAAGATTTTTTACTGCGATTTCTTCATCATACGTTAACCGCGAAAACGCGTTGTTCGCTAAAGCAGAGACGGAATTCATTTTACAACGGCCGTGAGCAGACTGAACCACTTGCTCAGACGCTATGTATTATACGACATTGAAGTAGGGCAAAATACAGTTCTCCCCACCTTCAATGTAATGTTAATGGCTTAACAGAGCAACAGTTGGGCTTTGCTCATTATATCTGTGACGACGATCGGTGCATGTACGGTGCCACGTTCCTCGTCAATAACTATGAATACATAATATACATAATAAATAAATACTTTCACTGTGAGTCGCCGCTTGGTTTGTTTTGTTTCATAATTCCAGGGGGTGCAATTGCTCACTTGCTCTCATTAAAGAGCCGTCACTGGTTTAGACTCTTATGAAATGTTCTCAGAGTTCAAGTTTTTAAAAGGGGTTCTTTATAACTAGGCCTAGCATCCGATGTAATAAAGAGAGAAATAATACACGATAGGATATTAAATTTAATACATTTATTGTTCATAACTTACAAAATATACATTATTTTTTTGAACGTGATAAACATTATCAATTATATTTTCCTTTGAAAGTGAAACATAGCATATTACCTTCGACAGTGACTAAGATCGAAGCACATATTTCGGTACGTTGAAGTGGCCATTGCTTCAATGCGTTGCGTATATCCATGTTTACAGATACAGATATGTTTTTCCTTTTTTTATATTATGTATTTACAAGTCCTGATATATTACATATTCCGAACGATACGCTCATGCTGTTATGAAACACTCAAAATTTCGCACAATTTATTTACGTCCAGACTATACAGGTAGGTAAAACTTACCTACCTGTCAAGTCAAAGGTTTAAGTTTTTAAAAGAAAATGTGTGATATGTGGTATATCGGGTGTCTCAGTTTTGTTGTTCAAATGGCGTACCTCCGCTATCTAATAAAACAAAAATTTAAAATTTTGAACATCTGATATACATCTAATGTTCTTTAAATTGAGCCTAATATTCATATTCCTTCACTTCCGGTTTAATCGGAAACGACCCTAACATTCTTATTTTAGATAGCACCCTGTATATTTTCCTAAGAATTCGAATTCTACGGAAAATCTCTTTCCCATAGAATATTACATTTTGTATTTAGACTTCAAAACAGAGGTGAAATTGCATTTTAAATATTCAAAAATTGGGATTGTAGAAAATTATGAAAAGCTTGTTCATTAATTTGTATTTGAGTTTAACGTAGCAAAAATACACTGTCAAAAAATGCCTTTTTAAGATCTCTGTTAGAAAGAATATTCATTTAGACAAGAGTAATTTACAAACATTTTATTGAAACTCAAATAACAGAAAAATAATGTTATCACAAAAAATATTATACTTATTAATTTTATTTATATAAGAACGGTATTTATGAATCTCTTAATACCACCAAACTTGAATCATGAGAACCAAAAAGAAATGCTTAAGAAAATGTTCAAAATGTCCATTTGCCTCAGAAACAACATTCGGTTTGATGCAAAAATTCACCAGAGGTAATATTCTTAATAAGTCGGCATTAAGAGCTAAGCATTCATTCCTAATTCTATTTTTTAAATCTTCCAAATCTGCAAGAGGCGTGTGGTATACTCTATTCGTCAAATATCCCCATAGAAAATAATCTGACGTTGTTAGATCTGATGATCTTGCAGACCATCTTAGTGAAGCATGTGTGCCTACCCACTTATTAGGGAAAATCTGAATAACATAATCTGTTACAATTCTGGAATTATGAGCGGGTGCCCCATCATGCTGAAAATACATGTTGGCACGTATATCCAGTGGAACATTTTCAAGTAAACCTCGAAATTCGCCCTGAAGGAATTCTAAATATGCCTCACCAGTTAAGATTCCTTCTTCAAACTTTGGTCGAATAATGTATTCATTGATCATGTCGCACCAAACATTAACTCCTCAAATTCTCCTGAAAGTTGGTATCGCTCATCAAATGAGGATTTTCTACAGACCAATAATGGCAATTGTGTCGATTTGCGGTTGCATTATTATGAAATCGGCTCTCATCTGTCCATAATATTGAACTAATAATGCCATCTTCACGAGCAGTCGCTAGCCATTCAAGAAACGTCAGTCTTCTATTATAATCTCCTGGTTCTAATCCTTGATGCAGGTGAATTTTGGAAGGCCTGAATTTGGCGGATTTTAGGATTCATTGAATAGAAGAACAAGAGATATCGCATTCCGCTACAATTTCTCGTAATGAAATAAGCGGATTATTAAGCAAATTTCCCAAAACACCAACATTGTACTCTTCATAAGTAGCAGTCTTTCTTTTAAAAACGGTTTTTTTCTTTGAAAAGCACCACATGTCTCCAAATTTAAATTAAGACGTGTAAAATACATAGCGCTTGGCTTAGTCTGTCAGGATACGGCGCTCCGTACACACGGAAAACATCACGTGTGTTTTTTCCTACATTCCCCATATATAAGGATCATATACACTCAGAGACAAAAAAAACCCGGACACTTGTTTTATGTCGGAAATTGTTAATTAAAGATCTAGTATGTTATAAAATTTAATGGTTAAGTATTTTAAATGAAAGAAAAACGCATTTCAAACAAAGGTTCATGTAATTAATCATAAATACAGTATTAGAAAAAAAATCCTTTTGTTAAAACGGAAATGGCGTAAACCCAGTAACATCATTTTTCAGCTGTGGCTTAGATGTTTTGTGATTGTAACATTGAAATCACATTTTTAGTAACGCGTGTTACTCCCTCGGCATTGGATAACTGCATCCACACGTCTTGGCATGCCTTGAATCAGGTTAGAAATGGCTTCTTGGGGAATGTTTTCCCATTCTTCTAGAAGTGCTTCTCTTAACTCCTGTAAGTTTTCCGATGGTCTCTGCCGCCTCCTAATACGCCGTCCCAACATGTCCCACACGTGCTCAATGGGATTAACGTCAGGACTCCTTGCTGGCCATGGCAAAACGCGAATCCCCACTTCTTGCAGATAATTTGTGGTAACGCGAGCGACGTGTGGGCGCGCATTGTCGTGCATTAGAAGAAAATCATTGCCTATATATGGACCAAATGGCACCACATGATTCGCCAAACATTCATTTATGTACCTATCAGCTGTTAGATTTCCGTCTACGAAAAGCAACTCCGTACGAGCGTTCATACACACTCCTGCCCAAACCATCACTCCACCATCTCCAAATGGCGATCTCTCGGAAATACAGCACTGCGAATATCGTTCCCCTACCCTTCTCCAAACTTTTTCACGTCCATCAGGTGAGCGTAAATTGAAACGAGATTCGTCTGTAAACATAACACAGCTCCACTGTTCATTTCTCCAGGCTCTATGATTCTGTACAAAGCGCAATCTTTCGACGCGATGCATCCTTAGTAATCTGGGACCGGTTGCAGGTTTAGCTGACATCAGTCCACTTGCTTTCAACCTTCTTCTAACTGTTTTGGCCGATATTGGACGTCCATGCATGTTAAAAAACCGTTGGGCTACCATCGTAGATGGCAGGTTGCGCTCCCTAAGAACTGACAACACCATGCGCCTGTCTTCATTTTGCGTTGTGCATCGCGGACGACCCGAACCTGGTCTCCTGGTGTATTCCTGCGTCTCTCTAAAACGTTTTAAGGCATCATGAAGCCATATTCATGACATATGCGATGTAACGTACACTGCGTCCATCATTATGTAAAGCAACGGTTGCAGCAATATCTTCGGGTCTCATTGTGTAATAAGATAAATTGTGACTACCGTCTTACACTCAAAACACTGATAACATGTGAAAATTAAACAAATAGTGATAATAAAGAATAAAATGGCAGACTCAAATTCTGCAGTGACTGTGACTTTCGACAATTAAATGGCGTATCTCATAACAATGGCTTGTTTACACGTATACATGGTAACACAATTATCACTTGATGCATTTTAAATTGCATTATCTACAAAAACTCTGACTAACATAGGTACATCTCATTTTTCTTTTTAGAAAATAAATGTCCGGGTTTTTTTGTCTCTGATGTATTAATTTAAAAAAGGTATATAACCCCTTACCACAATTATTAGTCGTATCCTAAATACGTATTTCGACAACTAAGTTGTCATCATCAGTAGGTAAAAACTACTAATTAAAAGTCACACATGGGGCACAGTAAAGTAAAATAAACGCTTCCGCACAACTACTATACACTGCAACCCTGTAAAGACTGCGTTTATTTTACTTTACTGTGCCCCATGTGTGACTTTTAATTAGTAATTTTTACCTACTGATGATGACAACTTAGTTGTCGAAATACGTATTTAGGATACGACTAATAATTGTGGTAAGGGGTTATATACCTTTTTTAAATTTTTATTTAACCACAGTCTCCATTGAAAGAATTTTCTGATGTATTAAATTTTTCCTCATTTGTAAAATCGTCATTATTCACTTTAAATACAAAATTGTTGGAAGCAACTTTCAGACAAATTTTAATAATACTTTAGGAACTGCCAAAGTTAACAAACAAATAACGTCAAATTTTGCTTTAGTTTCCATTGATCGCTTTTGTTTCTACGATCCTAATTTTTAAATATTTAAATTGCAATTTCACCTCTGTTTTGAAGTCTAAATACAAAGTATAATACTGTATTGGAAAGAGAATTTTCCATTGAATTCAAACTTTGAGGAAAATATACAGAGTGCTATTTAAAAAAAAAAAGTTAGGGTCATTTCCGGTTAAACCGGAACTGAAAGAATATGAGTATTACGGTGAACTTAGAGAACATTAGGTGTATATTAGATGCACCAAATTTCAAATTTTTATTTTATTAGATAACGGAGGTACGCCATTGTAACAACATAACGAGACACCCGGCATATCGCATCATAAAATCAAAACTTAATTTTAAAATACGATATATACCACACATTACACATTTTCTTTTAAAAAATTAAAGCTTTGTCTTTCATTCTCCCTTATCGTGTATTCTTAGCGGGAAACAGCAAATTATATATTCACTGCTATTTCATAACTTTGTATTTCTTAATGTTTCCGAGATTCAAATAATTAAACTTGACTACAATGTCGTACAAGGTTTTAACCAATCCTCGCTGTACGCTACCTTAAGAAGCGCATGTAACTTATACACAATTGAATTATATACGAACTCATGTTGCTATTTCATTTGAACCCATATATTTTATATGGCCTGGAAATGTTTCCACGTCCATGAAATATTTCCGCTTTATTTCTTTTCAGCGCCAATACCCTCGTTATAATATATTATTCAAGAGCTACTCTAGGGAAACTAACTTAGGAAACGCATTTATATAAAAGAGAGAGTTTCTTACACAGACTTGTATATTTACCAGAGTACCTATTGAAACACAGGGAGATGCAGAAAAGAGATTTTCATTTCTTTTCACGTTTCAAATCATAATCAAATCTTTAAAAAATAATGAGGTTGGTTTGCTCTATTTTTTTAAATTATTTTCTGTAATGAAATAAGACTTTGTCGATATTGAGAGGAAACGTTAGCTAATAATATATATTGTTCAAAAGAACTCCGAAATTGTTTTCTTTTTATGCCTTTAAATAAGAACATGTTAGGAGTATCTTTACGGAAAAGTAACATGCGAAGAAATGTCAAATGTCAAAAGTCAAATTCAATGAAACCTTTAAGGTGTGTGCTACGAGGGGTAGTCGAGAAATTTCTCTGGGAAACTGGCAATGTTTAATTTGATTAATGATGTATGTATACTCCCCACTCCACAATGTGTCAAAAATATGACGTTTTCGTTCGATTGTCAAAATATCAATCAGTTTGTGCAGAGTGCAGTTTTAAAGCATTCAAGTCTCATTTCGAGTACGCCAACTTCAGAATGGCATAAATGTTTCGATGATTGGTTTGAACGAGTAAAAGAGTGCATAGAATTTAACGGTGGTGAATATTTCGAAAAACAATAAAGCCGTTTATTTGCGTATTAAATGTTTTCTTCATAGCTTTTCCCGAAATTATCTGACTGCCCCTCGTACAGGTCTGTTCTGAAAATTTCCAGATTCTAGTTTTTCTGACTAGAATTCATTAATTTCCGCTAGTATTTAATTATATACCATAAACGTATTTATAAGTGCGTTGCGAAGAAAACTATTGACTATTCACTAGTAGTTTTAACAGATTTTGAATAGCTCAAACAACTGGAAAAATTTTTCAACCATCATAGTCGAAAGTAGTGTAGCTTTCTTTGGATTCACTTTGTTCAGAAGAGCATCATAGTATGTCCCTTTGATAATTTGGCCCTTTGCAAGATAGTTCGTAGGAAATACCTCCTTCAAGTCCCAAAACATCGTGGCCGTTACCTTTCCAACCTAAACGTCTTGGCCTTTCTTCTTCAGCAGAGAACTGCCCAGATGTCTCCACTGCTGAAATTGCCGTTCCAATTCTGGATAATAGTAATGGAGTAATGTCAAAGTTATATAAGTAACTTAGTAACACTGTATTTCGAGTTTATTAATTTATATTCTGGTCAGGAATTTTCCTTGTTTCTGTCAGTTACTATTTTTTTACAAACAAACACTAATAGACGAGTCTTACCCTCCGTCAAATCATTCTCGTAAATATTTTCCACCGCTTCGTCTATCGCATCACTCCTGAAATTCATATCACCTTCGCAACGATTCGTGACGAAAAATGTATAAGATACGTGATAACAAAACCAAGTTGGATTAAATACATATGCTGTTATCTGCAATTTCTTCGATTGGCTCTTTGTTTTTACTGAGGTAATAGACACTTACAGCAAGGAAAGCTTTTCAATCAATCAGATGTGTATGGCTTGAAATGCGGAGCGCGGATAAGTTAGAGAGAAACTATTCGGGTTGTTGAACTACGCGTTTGGAAAACATGGAACGTAAACATACTCGTCTGAAATTTGCATTAACAACATCTGGAATATCATAGTTTAAATTCATATGAATAATAGATGAAAATGCGGTCACAATTGACATGAGAAAATGACGCTCTTAGGAAGAAGGAATTTTCCCATAACATTGAATATTAATTCATGATAGCATATATGCATATATTTACATAGAAATCGCACTTAAAATATTTGATTAATAGTTAAAGCATGTATATGCACTGACATCTCAATTTCTGACATTAGAGTAGTTTTAAAATATATTAAATTTGCCTAGAAAAGAGGTTTAATTTTCTTAGGAATTGCCAATGTCCTCAAAAATTGAAAAACGATAAAATCAGTGAAAGTTTGTTTTCCGAGCAATTAAAATTAGCTATTGTATTATCAGTATTACCAGTATACTGTGAGTTTTTTATGTCACTGAACATATCACATGAATACACCTATGTTCAGTTTTAAAATAAATACTTCAATGCATGGGAACGTTATGCAACCAACAATGCGAGTGTCATCACTTGTAATAAGGCATTTGAGTTGTTAGCGTGAAAATAATTTATTTAACATTTACCTTACACGAACAATATTAAAATGAATTTTATGGTAAATTGAAGAAAAGTTTGTTTTTATTTATAATTCTTTGACTTTTTCATAAATATTCGAAATATCCACCTTCACATTCTATACAATATGCGAGTCGATTATGAAATTCCTGCAAAGAGTGTGTTAAAAAATCCGGTTTGGTTCGTAATTCGTCGCAGGCTGTACTTATGCGTGCTTTTAAATTTTCAATGTTAGCGAAAATTACATTATCATGAATTTTAGATTTAAGGTATCCCCAAAAAATTGTCATTTGGCTATAAATCTGGCGAAAGGGCCGGCCAAACTATCGGACCAAACCTCCTTATTCTTCGATCAGGAAGACTTGAATTAAGAAAATTTGTAATTGCTGCAATTGAATGAATTGGGGCTAAAAGACGCTTCAGCAGTGAAAAGTATTTTCTTCAACATATTATGATTTTCATGTAATAAATTAAATAGTGTTCCGCAAAAATCAACACGTTTTATTTTATCTTCATGAAATAATTGTTGGTAATTAGAAAACTTGTAAGATTTGTATTTGTACTGTTCGAGAATTTTAGCAATTTTACGTGCGATTTCTTGGAATTTTTTAACGATATTTTACAGATTTTTTAATAAATTTCGGAATCACTGGCAATGGATATACAATCAGTATGACCCTTAATCCAACTCGCCAGTGTTTCACGATGCTAAATCGAAATAAATAAAAATTATAAATGTATGCGTAAGTTATTGAAACTTAACAAAATTCACGGGACACTTACCTCAAAGTAATTGGGAGAAGTAGATTAGATGAAACGAAAAAAAGAAACTAACTTATCGTACTTCATTTATCTTACGAAATATAAACTAATAAATAAAATAAATTATAAAAACTCGTCACGCTTCTATCTACGCCCATGAACAAAGGAATTTCACTGTAATATTGAAGTAATTGCGTCACAATTCAACGACAAAAAAACAGATGTGCGGTTAACCGAATGAATAGTGCTATTCAATAGCTGTGTGTTGATGCTATAGACTATTTATATGGTCCATCGTAATTTTGGCTTGATGCGTCCGGTCTCTACTTATTAGTAAATCTGGACAACCGAAGGGATATACGACACATTTATATATACTTTTTCACAAATAAAATTTTTGTAAAATACTGCTTTATTGTGCTGTCATATATTAATATACCTACTCATAATCTAAAACGCAGTGGAACCATTGAATTCAGATTACGTGTCCGCATATTAATATATTAAACACAATAAAAGCATTCAATTTAAAAGCAGTATTTTACAGAATTTATATTTGTGAGAAAAAATGTTTATTTATTTAAATTATAATGTACAACAACTAACATGCATAATGCCGTTTGTCCAGTTTTACTTATTGGTGAAGGGAGGGAGGTATTCAATGGCCTTGATGAGAAGTTACGTAATAATCAACGTGAAGTTAGCTGTGTTGTTCAAATGTAACGTCTCGACTCGAATGAGCTTGAATTGCAAAATGCAATTACTCCATAAAAAATAATTGAAATTTATGCACTCAAACCCCGATTTTTTTATCTACTCACATATTCTACGGTAGTTGTGTGATTGTTGCTTAAGCTCCATATACATTGTGTAGATGTTGCAACTATAATTGTCCCGATTTTTCAAAGGTTACATGTTTTCGTTCCTACTCGGCTTCGTGACTGAAATTCACAAATACAAAATTTTTGCCTCGTTAAATACATAAAATTTTTTATTGAAATTTAAGATCTAAAATTTTGCACATTGCAGTAAATAAATCATTTCATTTTGATACAGTGACGGCACTTCGGTATTAATATTTAATTTCTTCCTGTTCTAGAAGAGCTTAAATTTTAATTAAAAAGCGTATAACAAGTGGAAATGTTTTATTGCAGAATTAATTCAATAAATCAATGAACAAGCGGCGAATACAGGTTGCGAGAAATGTTGAAAAAACGTTCCGAAATTGAACAGTTATAAATTCAAATTAAATGTATTTGAATATCACGCTTCTACGTCTAATCCATTGATTATAATTATATATGTGTACTTTCATTCGTTTATTAATTACATTAACAAAATTTCCTCCTTTTTATAAGTTAATTTTTTAGATTAAGGTTCCGCCCTTTACCTTCTAATAAACTTAAACCTAGAAAGCCGATCTTAACCATGTAACTTCCACCTATAATTTTAAACACGAATCGAGATCAGAATCGTCATCTTTTGGCAACCATAATTTGACAGCCCACACGAACCCGAGCGAACCACTTCCAGCAGTTGCTTTGAAAATCATAAAATCGCCTGAACAGAAATAGAACAGGTCACGTTAGAACGGAGGCAATGCTCTGTATGTAAACGGAATACGACTGAGAGCTTGTGACTGGGACGCTTCAAAAGCAAGCAATTGAGTGTCCTCACAGGAAAT